>CM030364.1:152554882-154954882 GCA_017893485.1 Hemerocallis citrina | reverse complement strand
TATCGATGTTCGAAAGTTCTTACTAAATGTCGGTGAGGCAAAGTCTGCAACCGAATGTTTGTAAGGCAAACTGCAATCAGATGTCGTAGAGGCAAATCTGCACTTGACAAGCATGCAGTTGGACACCAAGGAAGCAAACCCACAACAAAAATGGATTTTGCTACTTTAATGACACCCACTTTTGTTTATTATTAAATCGTATATATAATTATTGTATTTACTTTGCAAATTATTCTATGATATTAACTTGTTATGCAGAATTATTTTATATTTTCTGTACTCTTAACTGAACTTCATGCTCATACATTTTTTTCAATTTTTTTTTTCGCTTGAATTGCTAGTTCAATTTTTATCTCGTAATATGTGGTACTAGTTCAGTTTGCGATTTTAATCTTTTTACCATTTATTACTTAGATTTTGAATACTAAAGCTTATTAATAATGTATCCATTGACTATGTTTCTCTCTATTCTTTCCAATTGCTTTGTTTTCCAAACTCTTTCCCAATTAACGACTTAATTTATATTTTCCTTTTCATCTAATACCTTACATAATATTATTTTTGTATGAAAATTTCTCTCAATGTAACCTATTATTTATGGTCACATTTCTTTCTTATGCTATTTTTCTAGTTTTTTTTTGTTTTGTTCTTAATTTTTTTTGATACTCATAGGTTTCTTATATAAGTTTACCATGTTTTTCCACATTACATATTTTTATACTACATGTATTTTTCTAAAAATTGCAGCTTTCTATATACAATAAAGATATTTTTCCTATGGAGTATACGAAATACAACTTAGACCCTAGTAAGTTCTGAGGATAGAACAGTTGGGGGGGCGGGGGGGGGGGGGGGGGGAGGGTAACACCCTGCAAAATTGAGATATGACAATTTTGTTCCAATTGTGTTACACATGTGTCTTTCGTACTGTTACGAATAATATTCGTAACATTTTTTTTTAAATGTCATACGTATTTTATATTCCGATTATTTATATGATTTTCGTTATCTCAAAATTTATTTTATCGTACTTTAGCCAACTCAAATTTAATTTTAATTTTTGTGTTTTTACGTGTATTGCCCGTGTTTTCAATACACGTGTCGATTACGTAAATTTCACCGTTGCGCGAAATATCCGTAACATTATCAAACTAAATATCTTTCGCATGTTATATTCTGAGTATTTATAAACATTTCCCCGTTTATCAAATCTATTTCATATTTTCAATATTTTTATGTGCATTTTTATTTCTAAATTTTTTCTAAAAGTCTTGAAAATTTTTATTCGCATTTTGTTTGTCACAATTTTAATATTTATTTGTAATTAAAACCTCCTGGGCCTAAAATTGCTTTCAAAGCCCACAAATATTATTTAAAAGAAAACCTACACAACTTGTCATGTAGAATACCCATTTTCATTCAATAAAAATAAATTTTAAATTGTGTGTGTACACAAAGCACGTGCACGTACACACGTGGAATGTGCACACTCAACATGATAATGAGAAGGGTTGTCCGGCTGTGAATGGGAAGAGGGAGAGATGAGTAGGTGAGAAATGGTTTTACGTGGGAAATTAACAGATTAGTGGGTAATTAAACAAACCTATATTCTAATTAATTAATTATCCTATATAAAACCTACCCCACCCTACTGCTAACCTGCAAAAATTAAATGAAACAAAAAAATGAAGGTGATGTTGCATGCTGAAATGTTGTTGGAGTTTTATTTCTCCCTTGGGGCATGGATTTCGAGGAGGGCTTGAAGGCCTCTTGGAGTCCTTTGCTAGGGAATATTTCAACACTTCATATGGGTGGGTGTTTCTTCTTTCTTTCTAAAATATAGTAGTATACATGTGTAGGAAAATTGATGCATAAAATTGAAATTTCATATGAGTTTTTAGTTAATTTTGTGATGTTATGTGATGATGTTATTTAGAATTTTTAATAGAAATCAAAATATGAAAACCTATGCATGCTAGTAGAGAATTAACAGGTTGTTAAAATTGAAATTTAATTAAAGATGATTGGCATGTTGTTGGGCACAAATGATAAGTCATAATTAGATCATTGAAATATGTTGATGTGTAACTTAAAGTTGTCAAAATTGTACATAAAAGTTTGTGTAAATATTAAGAGAGAATTATAGAATAAATTGAGAGATGAGAATCTCTAAAGAGAATAAGAAAATATTCAAGCTAGTTACTTTTAAATGATAAATAAAATGTAAGTTTATGAATGTTGTAAAAAAAATTCCATTTACAATATTTGTGTAAAAAATGTTGCTAATATGGATAAAATTGATAAGTAGTTATTTCTGGAGACTTGGAAATGTTTATTTCTAAAGATTAAATTAAAAGAAAAGAATTGAAATTGAAAATAGTAGAAAATATTAAAAATGTGAACTTTTCAGAGAGTCAAATTATATAAATTTATACCCTATATTAATCAGATAAGCATTTGGACTTGGTGGCTAGCACAGGCGCGCCTGCCGTCGCCACGTGGCACTCTGGGATTTTCCTAGGTCGCGGGTTCGAGCTCTATTTAAAAAACAAATTTAAAAAAATAAAATCAGAGAAGGTATTTTGAGTATAAAAAGAACTCAATCATTTCCTTAGCAGAAAATGAGAATGGTTTATTGGTTGGGCGAGTGTTTGATTGCTTATTGGTTTCGGGTTCGAGCCCGGCCATACACAATTTGTGTTTTATTATTATATTTTTTGAGTAAATTTTCAAGTTATAAAAATTGGGAAAATTCATATATCACTTGAGAATTTTTTTATAATATTTTAAGAAGTATTTTGAGAAATAAAGATCATGTTTATGTATTGGAATTCAAGAAAATGTGTATGACTAAAGATTTATAATAGTTGATTTATAATAAATTCAACACATGATTATGGGATTCAATTGGACATTTCTAATGATTAATCTTGTTTAAAGAAATGATGTTTTATTCTCAAAGAATTTTGTATTGAGAATGCTACATGGTTGTAAAAAAAAAGGGATTTTTGTAATCAAAGAGCATCGTAAATTACAAAAAATAAATAATTTGGAAGTGCTTATTTCTTGATGAATAAATGAAAGGATAAGTTAAAAGAATTGAATGTGATATGAATAAATGAAATTGTGAATATGAATAATAAGGATATGCGTACCACATATTGTTGAACATGAAAAGATGTTGATTCTAGAGGCTTAGTGAGACCCATGTACCGACAAAAGTAATGAAAATGATTATTAATTTTGAGAAAGGGCCGGTATGGGCTATCGTTCTCAGTATATGGTTTAAGACCGGTAGGAGGGTAAGCTAGCTCTAGGTGGAAGTATTTATTTATGTTTTTAAATTTAAGGATAGGCTCTAGGAGAAGTTGTCTTTATATAGTCTGACGGTAGACTCCAGGACTATAAACCCAGTTTGAAGGTGGACCCCGGGATGTGGTTGGTTGCGATGGAGACGAGCCACAATTAAATTTGGGACTATAATTGGTTTGACGGTGGACTCCTGGATCATAAATAGTTGGACGGATGGGAGGTCGTTCTCCTGTGTATATGCATATACCGGGGCTAAAGGGGCACTTGCGGGATGTTTGCATGACGAGGATTTCCGTATAGCTTGACGGTGGACTCCAGGGCTAGAATCCGTACTCGTGGAATATCTAAAACTTGATTTTTTTTACCGAGTAGTTATTCATAGCGAGGGATTAAACCCTTTATTGTGGAGTACGTAGGTTCTTGCGGACCTATGTAGAATGGGATGCATAGAATCTGAACAAGTATGCATTAGTGTCATTGTAGTATAACATCTGCATTAGGCATTAAGTCATATCATACACTAACATGTTTAGGATAGTCACTCTTTTACACTTTAATATGCATTCGAATTTGTGTTTGCTAAAGTAAGAGAATCGTTATATTATGGCATAGCGAGGATCGCTGTTTTATAACATTGCGTGGTTGTAAGCAACTGGTGCCCATAGTTTTTCAGTACAGGTCTTGGATTGACAAAAATACAAAAAAGAAGAATTGATGCTAAAGATTATTTTCAGGATTTAAGATGTTGATGTTAGAGTTGTACATATCATGTTGTATTCATTCTGCTATGTACGCTGTAATAAACATTGATGTATAATAAAAAAATATAATTTCCTCGTAAAATTGTACAAATTTGAAGTAAAAGACCCTGTTGTACTACGAATTACATGTAAATAGAATTCGGGGTGTTACAGCGGTGATCTAGATAATGCTTTAGCAACACTGGGCTTTGGAATACCTGTGCAAGATTTTTTGTTCCCACAAATCTTGTAAAGGTTATGCTGAACACCCATCCTTCCTTTCATCACCTTATGACAACTTTCCCAAACTGATACAATTCTACCCTGATCTATGTACCTGCAGCCCCGTGCTTTTAGAGTTCCCAAAGATATCAGATTCCATTTCTACAAAGGAATATGCATGACCTTCTCAAGTGTATACCCATTTTCATCTAGCATCTCCAACTCAACTATTCTCTCACCCACTACGTCACAAATATCACCAGTTCATGTTCTCACACAACGCCCTGTTGTAGACTTGTAAGTAGAAATAATCTCCCTCTCGAAACAGATACGAGAAGAACACCTGAATCAAGAAACCAGCCAGAATTCATCTCTATAGAACTTGAAACAAGAGTATAGTCTAAGTTATCACCAAATTCAGCAACATTGACTATGTTGGCACACTTCTTATTCAACCACTTGCAACAATCCATATTGTAATGCCTAATTCCTCCGAATTGGTGGCAACGGAACCTACCCTTACGTGCAATTTTCCTTCCAATTGAATACACCGCCAAGAAACTCATAGAATGTAGATGCCGGTTTCTGAATCTTCTTCCTAAGTTCATCCTTCTCCAACCCCTCGATCACACCTGCTACCGAAAAATTCTCATTGGCAATTTTTTTGTTTAGCATGGTGTTTATCAAATGGTTGTATAGGTTTTGTAGTGAATGTATCATTTTGAAGACTTCAAGATCAACTGGGTTTGTCACCCTCAATTTAGACAACTCTGTATTAAATTCTACTATATGATCTTGAAGGGTGGTACATTCATTCATCAAGTAATTGAACAGTTTTCTTTTCCAGTACATCCGATCCTGTAATGGTGATTCCGAGTAGTCAGTTTTGAGTCTTGCCCACGGACTTGCCGCACTTCTCCTGCACCTGACGTCATTCGCTAATACCATCTAGGTTAAACCCCCAGGCTTCTGGACAAATTTCCTCCCAATTTTTTTGCTTCATGTTAGATAACCTCTCTTTATCTCCTTCTAGGGAAAGATGCATGCCCTATTCAACAAATGGGTCGTACATGTCCTTTTTCCAGAGATTAAAATTGATCTTACAGTCGAACCATTTGATCTTTGTGAAAACAGGATCTGTCATCTTCTCCAAGGAACTCGAGCAAAACCCTTTCTGCAACCTAACACTCTCATCCCACTTGTTAGGAATTCGTGCATGCACCAACAGGTCCAATGAAAAAACCACCAAAATAAGGGTTTACCCGAATACGGGGGAGAAATAACTGAAATATTATTGTAATGCCCTGATTTTGATTTATGAAAATTGCTTATTTGATTTGCACGTAGTGTGCACGTGCAGTTTTCGTAATATGACATCTTATAATTATTTTTCTTATGAATAATGAGCGTATGAATATATATATGTATATGTGTTCTTTAAATTATATTTTTTATAAAAGGCCCTTCTGTTTCAAACAAACTTAAGCCCAAAATCTAATTTAGTTATTTTGTAAAAACTAATATTTTGGGCCATCAATGTAATCCCATTAATTAATTGGTTGAGTAAAAACCTATAAGGTAAAACCCTTTTTTAAAAGATTATTTTTATAAAAATGTATAATGTACAAGTTTTTATTATGGAGCTAGAATAGCACGTGCATGCAACATGGTGTGCATTGCACACTATTCTTCTTTGGCCGGTTTTGGAGAAGTGGGTATCATGCATGGGTGGTTACCTAGTTGTGGGTAGTTAGTACAACTCCTACTCTCATCCTAGCCCTCCATCTCATAACCATCTACTAAATCCTAGCCCTCCATTTCACCCAAGGATTTAGTATAAATATCCCCTCACTCATTTGTTTCTTTTACACTAAGAATTTCACTTATAAGAGAGACACATTGTAAGAGAGTTGAGAGTGAGTACTTTGGAGGCCGATCATCACTACAGAGGGAGCTTCGGTGCGGAGCAAGGAGCAAGGAGTCGTGAATCGCATTAAGAAGCTTTACGGGATTCGTTATTTCGTCAACAATGTGGGTGTTTCTCATGACTTCTAAAATAGAATTCATGTTAGAATTGAGATTGAATTGTGTATGTATGTGTAAACTGAAGTGATTGGATGATTGCTAAATTAATACCTTCCATGCTGTACGAAATGTTGAAAATACGAATGAATGAAAAAGAACTAATGATAATTAGAGAACGGGAAATGACCTGTACAGTCGACCGATCATGTGAGCAGTCGACTGGTACGTTGAAATAAAATATGTACAGTTCAGAATTCAATGAAACGATGTATTTAATATGAATTGTTAACTTGATTTTCTAGCATGTTAAATTGGAGTAATATTCATCTTCGTAGATAAATGATGAGTAAAGGGAAAGATGCACGTTTAGCATCCCATTTGGAGAAAAGAAAATATTAGTATGTGAAAGTTACATTTAATCATAAACTATGTTATGATGATGGTAAATAGATAAGAATCACATGTTTATGTTGGCATTGAACGTATTGTAATTGAATAAAATGTTGTGTGCTAAATGAAGAACAGAAGAGAGGGATGATCCCTTAATTTGAAAATTTACCCTGTTCAGTCGACCGAATGTATGTAACAGTCGATTATACTAAACTTGAAAAGTTGTATGATTGAACTCTGTAGAACAGCCGACTGGTTTGAATGACAGTCGACTGCCCTGTAATGATATTTAGATTTTGAATGCTGCGGAACAGCCGACTGGCCATGTGCAGCAGTCGACTCTTCCGAGCAGTTATTGAAGAAATTTATTTGGCTGAACAAGTCGACTGGATAAGCTCTAAGTCGACTGTCCAGATCACTTTTTGGTATATCAGAAATTCTATGATTTGTTTTATGATAAAGATTGTGAATCTTATGTTGAATATTGGTTGTGAAAGTTTAGAAGAAGTAAACTCAATTTGTCTTTGCATGAATTTATATGAAGTGAATCATTTATTAGAATTGGTGAAAGTTATATGAATGTAAAAGCTTTGAGCATGAAAACGAAAATCTGTGTGATTATGAAAATGAACTCATGAGCTGGAAATGCTCAATCTTTGGAAATTGTGAATTGAAATTGAAACAAAAGAGTAGCTAAGTCTCCCACCGGCAATTGGAAATAAATGAAACGAAATTTGAAAAGAAAGACCAAGGTTGGTCATGTTGAATGAATAATTAAGTCCGGTTTAGTGGAGAGGCTAACTCTAGAGCTTTGATTTTGTTCATGATTCTAATAAAATAAGGACTAGATACATGTGAAGATGTGATGAAAGTAAGAGAAAAACATTGAGTATGAGGGCCATTGGATTGGCGGCGAGAGAGTATCCCAGGATATCCCATGATGAGTCATGATATGGCGTGGATACTGCTCTAGAGTACCATCCCGGTGGCAACGCTCGTGGGGTGTTTGACGACTACGGGTGGTGTCTTGTCTATGGTAGGAGCTGAATTACCACAGGATGCCTGTATGATGAGTCATGTGTCAGTGCGTTGGGATTCCCTCCAGGGCGCCTAGATATGAGTTCGTATGTCAGAAAACATCTAGGATACTTACCGTAGTTACAGTAGTAGATTAAGTCATGACGAGGGATTGAACCCTACAAGATGAAGTGCGATTAAGGGCTTGTCCTCGGACCTATGTAGTATGGGATGCATAGAATCCGAACAAGTGCGCATTAGTGTCATTCAACATAATAATTGCATTCAGGACTAAGTGCACAACTACCACACGACATCAACAGGATAGTCCCTTTTAGTTTTTGATCTGTGAACAAGTTTGTGATTTGTTAAGAAATGAGAATCGTTATACTGTTTCTGGCATAAAGAGGATGGCCATGGACAATTATCGTCGGTTGAATAAACTGACGTACTCACAGTTTTATATGCAGGATTGGCTTGGTAAAGGTTAACGGAGAACCGATGCTCAAAGATTATTTATTGTGTATCTTTTGTATAATGTTGTAATTGTTTCCGTTGTCATTATTTGTAAATTATTGATGTATATGCTTCCGCTGTAAAATGCAAAGTGTAAAATCTCATGTAATTCTGATGTGATTTGGAAAGATTTAATTCATTGTAAAATTGTACCGAATGAGACGCAAAGATCCTGTGGAAATCTCGAATTTAGTTGTATTTGGAATTCGGGGAGTTACAGAGTGGTATCAGAGCTTCCTTTCACACTGATACAAATTTATAAGGAACGACACCCTAGAAGTGGACATTAGAGTGTGTGTTTGAGTCTAGAGATTTAAATGTAAGTGACTTACATTTGTGTTGCTCTGTGACTTATGTTTTCTTCCTCTCTATTTCTAAAGATGGCTGACCACTTCGACCCTGCTGGCGACGACAATTGGCATATCATTGAGGAAGAGTACTATCCTGGACAAGCAGATTCTGATGAAGAGGAATGGTCTGAGTTTTGAGAGATTACCCCACCTCCAGACTCGTCTGATGATTCTTCTTCTGATGAAGAAGAGGGACCAGTTTCGAATAGTCTTATTGCATCTCTTCAGAGGCAGGTTGAATCACTGCGGGAGAGAGTCAGATTGTTGGAAGCTCAGTTGGCCAAGCGCAAGGATGACTTTGCAGTTCTCATTCATCGTGTATGGGAACTCGAGAAAAGGAAGAATATGACCGATGTGCTGAAGGAAGAAGTTGATGAACTACGGGGAGAACTTCGTGAAGTGAAGAGGAACCGTAGGAGTTAAACTGTTATAGCTTCTACTATTTTTATTCTGATGTCAAGAAATGTTTTTCAATTCGAATGTATAAAGTTTGGAATTCAATGAAATGCAAGTTGACTTAAAATTCATGTCTTATACTTCGAATTTAATGGATCTTTTGCATCAGAATATGGCTAGAAGAGGAGCTAGAAATGGGGAAGGTCTGGATCTGGAAACGGAACTTGCGAGGGTTTATCAAACACTCAACGCCGTGGCCATGAATCAGAACCAAGGAGTGCCCGAGGCGATTAAACTAGTGGAATCGTTCAAGTGGATGAAACCACCTGTATTCGAAGGGAAGTCAGACCCTGATGCGGCTGACAACTGGATTCGTCAGGTAGAGACCATCTTCGAAGTGCTGGAGACCCCGTAAGGCAGAAAGGTGAAGTTGGCGACTCTGTAGTTTGAGAAGGATGCGGCTGTTTGGTGGCAGTCGATGAAGCGGACAATGGGAGGCATAGTTCTTGGCTGGGAGAAATTTTTGGAAGAATTCCGCAGTCACTATTTCCCCTCCGATGTCCAGGAGAAGAAGGCTATGGAGTTTCTATCACTACAACAAGGTGTCATGTCAGTTAGAGAATACGAGACCAAGTTTACTCAGCTCTCTAGGTACGTTCCTGAATTAGTGATGGATGAGGCGAAGAAGGCTCGTAAGTTCGAGCATGGGCTGAGACCGAGCTTGAGGTCCCGGATGATACCTCTTGGTATCAGAAGGTTTGACAAGTTGGTCAAGCGAGCAGCAGCCAAGGAGACGGACATGGAGCAGTTTCATGTTGTTCAGAATCGGAAGAACAACTGGCAGTCTAGAAAGAGGCCCGCAACTTCTGGGAATTTCAAGGGACAACCATATGCACAAAGGTTCAAACCGATAGGGACGAACGCTATTAGTGTGGTTGGAGGACCTGGGAACAATGTTGTGAGACCTCTTGCGGTAACTTGCTTCAACTGTGGTGAGACGGGACATTACAAATCCTAATGTCTCAAACCACGGACTGGCAATCACAATGTGCCAATGCAGCAGACTGGGAAGAGACCGTACCAACCAGGACGAGTATTTGCCTTGACCGAAGCTGATGCCGATGAGGTTGATCATGTCATCACTGGTACGAGGACGGATGTTTAGAGGTTCATGTTGTTTTCTTTTTCCGCTTATTTAGTGAACTGTTGTGTAATGAGTATGTATTATGTAACAGGCGAACTTTATTTGAATGGAATGAAAGCTGTTGTTCTGTTCGATATTGGATCCTCTCATACATTTATGTCTCCTAAATTTGCTAAAGTGTTGGGAGCTGAACCGAAGATTTTTCCAGGCAAGATCTTAGCAGTAGCTACTCCATCAGGGGAGACTTTAACCACTGATTAGTACTATGCTGACTGTGAGATCGTGATTGGTGATCGAATCTTTGGGATTGATCTGATCGAGCTGAATGTTTTGGTAGTCGATGTTATCATTGGCATTGATTGGATGTCGGTGTACAGTGCAAGCATCGAGTGTAAGACCCAGACGGTAACAGTAAAGGCTCCAGGTGGACCTGAAGTCACTTCCCAAGGAAAGAGGAGATGTTCAGAGTTGGTGGCTGCTATCAGCCAGAAGAAAGGGATTCCGGCAGAGGTGCAGTTGATTCCTATGGTTCGGGACTATCCGACTTTGTTCTTGGATGATTTTCCTGGGTTACCCCTGCATCGTGATGTAGAGTTTGGCATCACTGTTCAACCGGGAAGTGCACCCATTTCTAAGGCACCATATAGGATGGCTCCAGTGGAACAGGATGAGGTGAAACGGTAGATTGAGGAACTGTTGGAGAAAGGCTTTATTCAACCTAGTGCGTCACCTTGGGGAGCACTAGTGCTTTTGGTAAAGAAGAAGGATAGATCGATGAGGATGTGTATCGATTACCGAGAGCTGAATAAGGTCACTGTTCAGAATAAGTATCCTATTCCCCGAATTGATGACTTGTTCGATCGTCTACAAGGAGCAGCTGTTTTCTCCAAAATAGATCTTCGATCAGGATATCACCAAGTTCGAGTGAAAGCTGAAGATGTGCACAAAACTGCATTTAGAACTCGACATGGGCATTACGAATTCTTAGTTATGCCATTTGGAGTGACGAATGCACCCGCAATCTTCATGGACATGATGAACAGAGTTCTGAGGCCGTTCATTGATTCTTTCGTCGTGGTGTTTATCGACGATATTCTCGTGTACTCCAAGTCGGAGGAGGAGCACACTGAGCATCTGGTAGCAGTTTTGGGGAAGCTGGTAGAGCAGGAGTTGTATGCCAAGTTATCCAAGTGTGATTTCTGGAAATCTGAAGTGGCATTCCTAGGTCACATCCTTTCTAAGGAGGGAGTGGCAACTGACCCTCAACAGATAGAGGCAGTGAGAGATTGGGCAAGGCCTACTACAGTGAAGGAAGTCAGGAGTTTTCTTGGATTGACTGGATATTACAGGAGATTCATTCAAGGTTATGCTCAGTTGGTCGTGCCGCTTACTGGTCTGACCAAGAAGAATGTGAACTTCAAGTGGACTGAATAATGTGAGGCGAGCTTTCAGGAGTTGAAAGAGAAACTGACTACTGCACCTATTTTGGCTTTGCCTAGAGCAGGTGTTGAGTATGATGTTTACAGCGATGCTTCACATCGTGGGCTTGGTTGTGTCTTAATGCAAGAAAGAAAAGTGATCGCGTATGGGTCTAGGCAACTACGACCATATGAGAAGAATTACCCGACTCATGATCTGGAGTTGGCTGCGATTATCTTTGCCATCAAGCAATGGAGACATTATGTATATGGCGAGAAGCTGAACATGTACACAGACCACAAGAGCTTGAAGTACATCTATCAGCAGAAGGATCTGAATTTGAGGCAGCGGACATGGTTGGAGGTACTTGAGGACATTCGTCCGGAGATTAAGTATCACCAAGGAAAGGCTAATGTTGTTGCTGATGCACTTAGCCGCAAGAGCAGTCTGGCGAGCTTGATTACAACTCAGTGGCAGTTGGCAGAGGAGTTGGATCGGGCAGGCATTGAAGTTATTCTGCATGACTTGGGAGCATCCTTAGCTCAGTTGAGACTTCAACCGACACTGAACGAAAGGATTATTGCAAGTCAGAAGGCTGATGCAGAGTTTCAGAAGATGTTGGAGCAGGTTGGTGCTGGCAGATTGCCCGGATTTCAAATCAGGGATGGAGTGCTGTGGTTTGGAGAGAGGCTGTGTGTTCCGGATCAGGCGGACCTGAAAGAGAGTATCCTTCTGGAGGCGCATGCTACTCTTTTGTCTGTACATCCTGGGAGTACCAAGATGTATAGGGACATCAGACCGCATTTCTGGTGGTCAGGTTTGAAGCGGGATGTGGCCGAATTTGTGTCGAGGTGTGAGGTTTGTCAACAAGTCAAAGCCGAGAATCAAAAACCTTGAGGTCTATTGCAACTGTTACCTATTCCGGAATGGAAGTGGGATAACATTAGTATGGATTTCATTACGGGTTTACCCAAGAGTTCTAAGGGCAATGATGCGATTTGGGTTATAGTCGATCGATTAATCAAATCTGCTCACTTTTTGGCAATGAAACTTACTACTTCGATGGATAAGTTGGCTGAGATGTATGTTGGTGAGATTGTCAGGCTTCATGGCATTCCGTTGTCGATTGTATCCGATCGAGATGCGCGGTTTACTTCGCATTTCTGGAGGAGTCTTCAGACAGCTTTGGGTACCAAGACGGAGTTCAGCACTGCTTTTCATCTCCAGGCCGATGGGCAGACCGAGAGAGTCAACCGTATTCTTGAGGATATGCTTCGGTGTTGTATAATAGACTTTGGAAGCAGTTGGGAAAGGCACTTACCTTTGGTAGAGTTTTCCTACAATAACAGTTTTCAGACTAGCATCGGGATGGCGCCGTACGAAGCTTTGTATGGCAGGAAGTGTCAGACGCCTGTTTGTTGGTTTGAAGTTGGGGAGCGTCAATTGTTTGGTCCTGAGCTTGTGCAGCAAACCTCTGAAAAGATTGATCTGATCAGGAATAGGATGGTAGAAGCTCAGAGCAGGCAGAAGAGCTATGCAGACAACCGGAGGAGGGACCTTGAGTTTGAGGTTGGTGACTTTGTCTTTCTGAAAGTATCGCCCAGTAAAGGCGTGATCCATTTCGGCAAGAGTGGGAAGTTAGCCCCGAGGTTTATAGGCCCGTACAAGATATTGAAAATGATCGGGAAAACTGCTTACCAGCTTGAGTTACCGGAAGAGTTGTCTCAGGTACACAATGTCTTTCATGTGTCTATGCTGAGAGGTTATATTCCAGATCTGAGTCATCATTTTCCTGAAGTGCCGGAAGGTTTGCAGTTGGATCTGAATTACATCGAGTCTCCTATCGAGATTGTTTATTGTCGAGAGAAAGTCTTGAGGAATAAGACGATACTGATGGTCAAGGTAGTCTGGAGAAACCATTTGGTTGAAGAGGCTACTTGGGAATCTGATGAGAGGATGTTGAGAGATCATCCTGAGCTTTTTGTTTGATTTGTATTTTTGTATTTTCTTATGCTTGCTTTTTTTTTGTTCCTCGCTCTTGATTGTAGTTCCGGGGACGGAACTATTCTAAGAAGGGAGTGTTGTAATGCCCCGATTTTCATTTATGAAAATTGCTTATTTATTTTGCACGTAATGTGCACGTGCAGTTTTCGTAATATGACATCTTATAATTATTTTCCTTATGAATGATGAGCGAATGAATATATATATGTATATGTGTTCTTCAAATTATATTTTTTATAAAAGGCCCTTCTGTTTCAAACAAACTTAAGCCCAAAATCTAATTTAGTTATTTTGTAAAAACTAATATTTTGGGCCATCAATGTAAGCCCATTAATTAATTGGTTGAGTAACAACCTGTAAGGTAAAACCGTTTTTTAAAAGATTATTTTTATAAAAATGTATAATGTACAAGTTTTTATTACGGAGCTAGAATAGCACGTGCATGCAACATGGTGTGCATTGCAAACTATTCTTCTTTGGCCGGTTTTGGAGAAGTGGGTATCATGCATGGGTGGTTACCTAGTTGTGGGTAGTTACTACAACTCCTACTCTCATCCAAGCCCTCCATCTCATAACCATCTACTAAATCCTAGCCCTCCATTTCACCCAAGGATTTAGTATAAATACCCCCTCACTCATTTGTTTCTTTTACACTAAGAATTTCACTTATAAGAGAGACACATTGTAAGAGAGTTGAGAGTGAGTACTTTGGAGGCCGATCATCACTACAGAGGGAGCTTCGGTGCGGAGCAAGGAGCAAGGAGTCGTGAATCGCATTAAGAAGCTTTACGGGATTCGTTATTTCGTCAACAAGGTGGGTGTTTCTCATGACTTCTAAAATAGAATTCATGTTAGAATTGAGATTGAATTGTGTATGTATGTGTAAACTGAAGTGATAGGATGATTGCTAAATTAATACCTTCCATGCTGTACGAAATGTTGAAAATACGAATGAATGAAAAAGAACTAATGATAATTAGAGAACGGGAAATGACCTGTACAGTCGACCGATCATGTGAGCAGTCGACTGGTACGTTGAAATAAAATATGTACAGTACAGAATTCCATGAAACGATGTATTTAATATGAATTGTTAACTTGATTTTCTAGCATGTTAAATTGGAGTAATATTCATCTTCGTAGATAAATGATGAGTAAAGGGAAAGATGCACGTTTAGCATCCCAATTGGAGAAAAGAAAATATTAGTATGTGAAAGTTACATTTAATCATAAACTATGTTATGTTGGCATTGAACGTATTGTAATTGAATAAGATGTTGTGTGCTAAATGAAGAACAGAAGGGAGGGATGATCCCTTAATTTGAAAATTTACCCTGTTCAGTCGACCGAATGTATGTAACAGTCGACTGTATTAAACTTGAAAAGTTGTATGATTGAACTCTGTAGAACAGCCGACTGGTTTGAATGACAGTCGACTGCCCTGTAAACATATATATAGATTTTGAACGCTGCGGAACAGCCGACTGGCCATGTGCAGCAGTCGACTCTTCCGAGCAGTTATTGAAGAAATTTATTTGGCTGAACAAGTCGACTGGATAAGCTCTAAGTCGACTGTCCAGATCACTTTTTGGTATATCAGAAATTCTATGATTTGTTTTATGATAAAGATTGTGAATCTTATGTTGAATATTGGTTGTGACAGTTTAGAAGAAGTAAACTCAATTTGTCCTTGCATGAATTTATATGAAATGAATCATTTATTAGAATTGGTGAAAGTTATATGAATGTAAAAGCTTTGAGCATGAAAAAGAAAATCTGTGTGATTATGAAAATGAACTCATGAGCTGGAAATGCTCAATCTTTGAAAATTGTGAATTGAAATTGAAACAAAAGAGTAGCTAAGTCTCCCACCGGCAATTGGAAATAAATGAAACGAAATTTGAAAAGAAAGACCAAGGTTGGTCATGTTGAATGAATAATTAAGTCCGGTTTAGTGGAGAGGCTAACTCTAGAGCTTTGATTTTGTTCATGATTCTAATAAAATAAGGACTAGATACATAGTGAAGATGTGATGAAAGTAAGAGAAAAACATTGAGTATGAGGGCCATTGGATTGGCGGCGAGAGAGTATCCCAGGATGTCCCATGATGAGTCATGATAGGGCGTGGATACTGCTCCAGAGTACCATCCCGGTGGCGACACTCGTGGGGTGTTTGACGACTACGGGTGGTGTCATGTCTATGGTATGAGCTGAATTACCACAGGATGCCTGCATGATGAGTCATGTGTCAGTGCGTTGGGATTCCCTCCAGGGCGCCTAGATATGAGTTCGTATGTCAGAAAACATCTAGGATACTTACCGTAGTTACAGTAGTAGATTAAGTCATGACGAGGGATTGAACCCTACAAGATGAAGTGTGATTAAGGGCTTGCCCTCGGACCTATGTAGTATGGGATGCATAGAATCCGAACAAGTGCGCATTAGTGTCATTCAACATAATAACTGCATTAAGGACTAAGTGCACAACCACCGCACGGCATCAACAGGATAGTCCCTTTTAGTTTTTGATCTGTGAACAAGTTTGTGATTTGTTAAGAAATGAGAATCGTTATACTGTTTCTGGCATAGAGAGGATGGCCATGTACAATTATCGTCGGTTGAATAAACTGACGTACCCACAGTTTTATATGCAGGATAATTGGCTTGGTAAAGGTTAACGGAGAACCGATGCTCAAAGATTATTTATTGTGTATCTTTTGTATAATGTTGTAATTGTTTCTGCTGTCATTATTTGTAAATTATTGATGTATATGCTTCCGCTGTAAAATGCAAAGTGTAAAATCTCATGTAACTCTGATGTGATTTGGAAAGCTTTAATTCCTTGTAAAATTGTACCGAATGAGACGCAAAGATCCTGTGGAAATCTTGAATTCAGTTGTATTTGGAATTCGGGGTGTTACAATTATTCAACTAGAGAAGATACAATAGTTACAATCACTCACACCAAGAACCTATCAATCTCTCAAGCCTCACTTGAAGATAATCTGTTATTTACAATGGAAAACTCTCAATGAAGTACTCACTCTCTTACCTCTCAAAGTAGGACGTTACAATAATGTAAAGAGATCTAGAGAAACCCTAGGTAGTAATCTTGATACAATAACCATTCGATATACCCTGAAGAGAAATTCACATGATAAGAACCGTACGATCTAACATGAAGAAGAAGTTGGTCTCCAATCAGATCACCCAGACTAGAAACCCTATCCCTACTGCTGCAAGTTGCAGTCGACTACTGTAAAGCGCAGTCGACTGCAATGGACCCGACCCAAGTCAGAGAGCATCAACAGTTGACTACACTTTAGAGCGGTCGATTGTTCCTGCTTCAGCTTCTTCCTGATGTTGTTGTTGCTCCTTCCTCCAATAATGCTTTTATCATCTTCTCGCTCCACCGTATTCTCATCATATTAAACTCACTATGGAAGACATAAACCCAACATTAAGTACCCTTTGGCTATTACGTAAATAATGCTGGTTTGATGATTTATAAGATCCAAAACCAAACTTATTTTGTGACATGTGATGTGAAAGTGTGATGTGTAGCATGTCGCTTTAATTTGGTAATTGTAGTGAGTGTGTAAGTTTGATTTTTTACTTAAGGTAGTTAGGGATGGGAATAAGGCCAAGGGCAACGTAGTTCGACATGGAAGTTTTACTTGTGGTAGAATAGAAATTAATAGTACAATTAGATGGTTTCCAGCTGTTGGTGAGTCGTCACCCTTAGTATAATTGAGTGGAGGAGAATAATTCATATAGCCAACTTCAACATTTGTTGTTGTTGTGAAACTCTTGGTGAGTCGTTCCAATCTAAATGCATTGTTTTTTTTTTCCTTTTTTTCTCTCTCTCTCCCCATTTTAATCCACATATACAAATATTTCTCATGTATGACACACATTTAGGACAATGACGTAGGATAGGAAATAGATAGGCACTTGTTCTCGCACAAATTAATGGTACTTGAATTAACAAGGGTTTTCTTAAATCATCGAGAAAGATAAATTCATGAGAAACTCTTCTTTTTTATTGAAAATAATATAAAGTCTTACAACACAAGATAACTCGCGATTTTAAATAGGTGGACTAAACTTGTGAAGAAACAAATCTAGTCTATATGCTTTTAGTGTGTCCACACAAAGGTGTTAGGGTTATATACTGAAAGCATCACTTTTGTATTAACTTTATTTTCTTATTTTTTTTGAATGAGAATCATATGGGCATATGTTTGCATATTGTGTTTATTATAATATTAATGCAAGTATCTGATATTCTATAAGGTTGATAATATGGTGTGAGGAGACACACAGAAGATCATATTAAATAGTTCCCTATGGAATATATAAATAGTTCACAACCTAGACGGACTTGGACAATCCATTGGAAAGGTTGTAGTGTAATCTGGTATTAGTCTATCTTGACTATAGGTTTACACTAGTACACTTTGTGTGTATTGAACAGGACCACCTGAGGTTGTTCTCTTTGTACTGACTACAAAAGAGAACAAACACCTCTGTTATTATGGATGCTTATGCTCTTAATCCAGATATAATAACAGACATGTATATGCAGTGTGCATTACTTTAACTCATAAAAGAGTGAGATTCATTATGGATCAACAACCTCTATGAATTGGGTAATAGCATTGTATGTATGATGGGCTGTTGATTGTAAAAGGAATCCATGTCCCGATACGTCGGGTTGATGATGTCCCCTTAAGGAGCTCATAAGGATTGTCATGTAAACCCTACAGGTGGATTACATCCGACATGACAAATAAAGTTGAGTGGTACTACTTAAGGATAAAAGATGTTGATCAACATAGTTGTCAGTAACTTAATTTGATCGACGGACATTTGATATCTTAACATGGGGAGCTGAACTAGCATATAATAAAAGGAGCCCATAAATATAATTTGGGATTAGGAAGGTAGTGCAACAATAGCTCTTTAGTGGACCGAGCTATTGTTAATGGGCCTGGGTTGTGTGTTTGGGCTGAACACGGGATACCCAGATTCGTTAGGAGACCTAACCCTAATTTCTCCTCATGGTCCCTGCCGTAGCCTTATATATATATCCTCTATTATCTGGCCGTCATATCATTATCAGAGATAAGAAGTTTTCTCTAAATTCGTGATTCACGTAAGGAGAGAAAGAGAGGTCAGCCAAGGAGAAGAAAGGTTGGTAGACCGTCGCCCACACGACGTCCAACCCGAGGAAGGAATACGTACAGAAGATCTTGCGGTCGCTGACGGCTCGAGGTTGCTAGAAACTATCGTCTTCTTCTCATCGCAGGTATAATTCGTGAACCCTAGATTCCGCTAAAGGGTTAGATCACGTATTAAATCTGTTAAGCTTTTATGATCGATACGCACACCAATCCGTGGTCCTGGGTCTCATCGGAGTTCCATCAAAAGGTACCTTTGAAAAGACGCAAATATCCTTAATTAATTCTCCTAACATCAAATTCAAAAATTGAAATTAAAAAATTGAAAGTGTCCACAAATAAATTTAGCAATCAATAAACTCTCTTCATTCTTTCCTCTTTATCACAAAATTTCAAATTGTCCACCAATGAATATAGCAGTAAATAAGTTCTTTTTATAAAGGACTTAAAAATGAACATGTGCATTATTGCACATGGGGTAAACTAGTATAAACTAACAAAAAATTATAATAAATAAATAACTGAAAATATACCTAAATTAGGAAAGAAATTTTAAAACGGGTAAATTTACTTTAGGCCCCTGGCAATTAACGTCATTCCTTTTAACCCTCCCGACTTTCCAAACTACTCTTTTAGCCTGTAGGTATATAAAAAGTTCATAACAAGCCTCTAAGTTCAGGATGTTTTCAAATGTACTATTTTGAAATGTACGGTTTAATTGGAAGATATGTTGTTCCATTTAGAAATAAACAATTTTTCTGACATATATACAGTTTATGTCTAAACCTTACTGTTCTTGGTTGGAATGAACTGTTCTCGTAGAAGCTAAGTTGTTTCATCTTAAAATGAACTACTTTTTTGATACTTATACTATTTATTCCTTAAGCTTACCATTGTGTGGAAAAATAAACTATTGTTATTGAAGATAAGATATTTTTTCAAAAAATGAACTACTTTTATTTACATTTTTTGTTTTTGTTTCTTTTGGTTTCAGCAACAACTGCAAGGTGCATATATAAGAGAGTGCAAAAGAGAACTTTCATAAAACACAGTCCCGATATTTATGAATAGTATGAAAAAATGTACTTAGGGGCTTATCATAAACTTTTATATACAAAGGGGTTAAAAGAATAGTTTCAAAAGTCAAATGAGTTAAAAGGAAGGACATCAATTGCCAGGGGCCTAAAATAATTTACCCTTAAAAAGCTCTCTAAACTAAGAAAGCAATCAAAAATTTGGTTGAAAACCATCTTTTTGCCAAAAATAGGTGAATTGTCTTGTGCTCTCACACCATACCCTCCTACTTAAAAATTAGCTCATCCTCAAGAAGTTATGACATAATAAAGGAGCTCAATCTGTCCTAGTTGAGCTTTCGAATCATGGTCATCTACCAATCAATTTTGTTTTAATTGAAAATCAGTTTTTGGCCCGCCCGCACTTAGTTCTTCCGCATGAACTGCTATGGTATCATTGTTGAACCGTAGTGGTTCAGTGTGATATATTCTTCTGTATTATTCTATCCCACTTAGAAAAATAACTCGACCACGAGGTATAAATAAAGTAGAGAGAATCATTTCAAATGGATGATCTTTATTCTGTTTTCATCTATGATAAGAACCATACTGGATAGTCTCCTTGCATGAAAACTTCATGACATCAGCTCCAACCATCAACACTTTTGCCCTCCATCCATAATAAATATAAGCATAGATCATTTCTTAGCACTGAAAGACCTCATCTCAGACATCAAACACTCTCATTTGGTGATGTTTGTCGGCTGCAACCCTGTATTCTCATTTGGAAGCTTCAAGCTTTTTCTTCACCTTTGTCTTCCACTCATTTCCTGATCGTATAAAAATATGATGATACCCACTTTGCAGACAAATTTTGGAAAACATTTGAGATCTTTGTAACTGATCGAGCATGTCCTCAAATTGCAGAATAGGAAAACTATAGCCAACTCTGGTTTTGTTGATTGCATAACTGTCTTCACATGCTCTTTGGAACCAATAATGTTGAGACTACACATGGGTTTATACTCTCACGAACTTTCCTTCTATGAACCAACTCATTAACTTGTAGAGTCAGGAATTCAGTGCAAAGGATGTTTTAGGCACGTTGAGATATGCAATAACCGATCACAACGCCCAACAAGTAAATGTAGACCACACTAAACACAAAAGAACACAATTTGTCCCGGTTCGGCGAACCTAATCTGGGGATAAAGAACTGAT
Source organism: Hemerocallis citrina (assembly GCA_017893485.1). NCBI lineage: Eukaryota > Viridiplantae > Streptophyta > Magnoliopsida > Asparagales > Asphodelaceae > Hemerocallis > Hemerocallis citrina. The sequence continues at coordinate 154,933,930 of CM030364.1, read as the reverse complement.
ATATTATTCAACCAGAGATGATACATGAGTTACAATACTCGTATCAAGAATCTATATATCACTCAAGCCTCACTAGAAGATACTGTATTATTTACAATGGAAATCTCTCGGATAAAGTACTACCTCTCATGGGGGCAATTACAACTATTTTTTTAAAAAAAACTGTAGGGTGTAAATCCTTCACCGTCCGATAAACCCTAAAGAGAAAGACTTGAGATATGAGCCATACGATATACATTGGAGAAAGAACTTGGGCTCAATCAATCCTTGAAGAATCAACCAATATTGTTGTTGTATTTTGCTATCAGTCGACTGCCAGACTGCCAGATGGCAGTCAAAAACTTTGATGTCGAGTACAAACATAAAGCTCTCAACTAAGTTGTGATCGACTGCTAAAATAGCAATCGACTGTCATCTTTCAAACAGCCAATCCACACACGTTTTTCCTCCACTACGCTTCAAAACCTCTTCTCGCTTCGCCATTATCTCTTCACACAGTGGCGTAGCCAGGATTTCCATCTAGGGGGCGTGACAATTACTATGAAAAAAAATTATAAAAAACACATTTGCAAGCCTCAAAATATCATATATTACTATCAAATGTCACAAACTTACAATCACTAAATAGCATTTTTCTTTAGCAATAAAACCCTTCGAGATTTCATATTCTGAAAATATTGAATGATATCTTCATTGTCAATGGCATCCAATACATCTCTTTCAATATATGCAATCAAACAATCATTCATCATCTCATCTCCCAATCGGTTTCATCGGTTTCGTAATGAAGTCTTAATGATTTTCATTGCAGAAAATACTCTCTCTACTGTTGCGGTTACAACGGGTAATAGCAATGCCATTAAAATAAACTAGTAGTTAAATATTCTCTATTTTCAACTTCAATCATCAGTCTACCTCAAAGTAATTAAGTGCATCAAGTATTAGATGTTCATCTCATAAGTATGCACAGGATGAGTAAAAACTAATGGTTAGAATTAGTTATTCACTTTATGTTTGTTGTTTGAACTATTTCTTACTCCTCTCGAACTCCGCTTAGGTCTCCTTTGAATTTATGATGAGATTTGTAAGTTGAATTCAAAAGAGGAAAAGAGAAAGAGAATGAAGGCGAATCATAATAGTATATATTTGTACAAATAACCAGATTGGGCATTGAAGAATGTGAAGTACAAATTTAATGTAGCGCCTTGAACCTGGGTTTTCTCCAAATATCATGAAATTTTGTGGAAATGTTGTTCACATATATAAGATACGCATATAAAAATTTCAACTCTAAACTCCATGTGTTTAAATATAAAAAATTTCGGAAATTAGCTCAAAATTGGGACAAAAATTAACACTATAATCTGTACCCATTTGGGTTCTAATTTGATTACATATCATACTAATTCAGTCCATTCTCAAACAAATCAGTAACACTGAAACAAAAATTAGCAATCTAATTATCCTATCATATATGAATTCACGAAACTTCAGAATATGAACCCTAATTATCAAAATGTACAAAAATATTTACTTACAATAGGGTTTGGAATCGATCGACTCCTCGCTCTCTCTCTTCTGACCTCCTCTACAAACCCAACTAATCACTTGTAGATTTTAATCCCTCTTACAAATTCATTATGAAGTGGGTTTGGATTCAGTAGAGTGGAAACAAAAGAGTGGAAGAAGAAAGAGTAAAGTAAATCGGTAAATGACCAAATGGGTTGGAAATTTTACACATAAATCTTTATTAATTTTTTTTTACTAAATATATAAAAAAAAATTGAAATTTTTTTAAAATCTCAGGGGGCGCAGCTGCACCCCCTGGGCATGGGGCAGCTACGCCCCTGTCTTCACATGAACCTAGTATGCAAGACATACATCATAGCAGTCAATACCATGTACTGCATACAAAGTGCTTCCATACAGGTGTGATTCACTGCTTTTAGACTTCCGTACCTGTGTGACTTATTGCTTTTAGACTCTTCCATTTCTCCTCTTGTAAACAACACGATTCAGTGTCTTCTTCTGCTAATCGAATATACCTCCACATGTTATTTCTCTAATTGTATCCCACTCAAGGGAAAACATCGGTAGGAGTTAACACGGAGACACCATCCTCCGTATATGATGAGTATAATTTTAATATAATTTTTATTACTTTTCTTACATAATAAAATTGCATGTTCTCATTTATTCCTTCATATTTTATCTTCTTTCAACTTATTTTTATTTATTTATTTGTTGTTGAAGGAATGAGATGGATAAGTGAAAAAAGATGGGCGCTTTAGCAAAATCATGGAAGAAAACATGGATAAAGATTTCAAAATTCAAATTAATTATATGTGAAGATTTCTGGATCTTTTGAGCACTAAAATACGTATTTTTACAAATTGGACATTTGAAGAACCAACAGAAAATATTATGGTCAACTAGGGGAAGAAATGAAATTTGTGAAAAAATAAATAAATAAAAGAAGCTAGTTCAAATGGTGTTTGGATAAGTAAGATTTTCATGATTAGTTAAAAATCCATAAGATTAACCTTAATCTTTGAATTATAACTAATTAACTATTTATATCTATCCTAATACTATATAAATGGATGCCCTTCTTCCTATATAAAAAAGTGGTGTCTGCACTGATGCCGGAGGAGAAAAGAAAAAAATAGAAAAGAAACATGAGAGAAAAGAGAGAAAGAGGAATGCGGCGGGAGAAAAAAAAGGAAACAAAAAATAAAGTGGGCTGCATGTTTTCCGAGGAGAAGAAAGAAAAAGAACAGAAGAAAAGCTGACTTTCGACTCTGACTGCAGTAGGAGAGAGAGTTGTGGCTTCAAATTTTGGCTCAAACAACAGCAAAACAAGTTCTTTCTTCTCTTCTACTTTTTATTATTCAATCCTATAGGATAATTATTAATTGCAAATTTATCATGAACTAATTTTATTTTTCTAGAGCATCGATGTAGCATAGTTTTGAGAACACATTTTGAATTCCATGTTATTTTGTTATCTTATTTTTTCATGGTTGTGTGTTAATTCTTGTTCTTAATGCGTACAATTGTTTGGCCAACTATTGCTTGATTTATATAATCATGGGGGATGCCAAGAGATAACTTGTGGTTTAGAATTATGGAATTAAACACCATTGATTGAGCAAAATTATAGATAATTCACTGTGATTAATGTGACTGTAGAGAAATACATATGTAGCGCCCTGAATTTGAATAATAGAAATAAGAGGCACAACTCCAGAATCTTTACTACAATGTAATCCAAACACAGTATAAAACACAGAGAAAAACACAACTTTTCTTTACAATGGTTCTTTATTACAATGCACCGCGGAAAATTAAACACATTTATTATAATACATCTCAACGTTTAAACTCCACTCATCTCAAGGTCCGAGATTTAACCTTACTCAAGCCACTTACGCGCAAATCCTACAAAACTAACAAGAAAAGTAGCGACGTCAGTTCAATACAACTGATGCAAAACTATAATACTTGTAACATTCCAAAGTCTCACAATCACAAACTTGTCGCACAACATAAAATAAAACAATGATAAAAGTTTCATAAAATCAATAAGTGAAACTACACTAAATGAATAAATGTGTGTTGTTAAAACAAAGGAAACGCATAAAACAATATCCAAGTAAATACTATGCACACAATGCACACTAATGCATACTTGTTCGGATTCTAAGTATCTCATACTACATAGGTCCAAGGGCAAGCCCTTCGCATTCACCACATTTTAGGGTTCTATCTCTCGCTATGACAACTACATCGGTGACAGAGACAAGATCAGACACTTTGTGAAGTGACCCCAGCCCTTGTACGCATCCCGTCGAGTTGTACAAGTGTATACAGGCAAGCATCTTGCAAGCATCGCTATAACTCCGGAGAATCACCTCCCTACCGTACATACCGCGAATATGCCAGCTGACCATCAACGCGCAAACATACGAAATCTGTCTCACTTATACATTCTGCGAATACGGTCTGCCAATCCTTAACGTGCAAACATACTAGAGTGACACAACAAATACACAGTCTCGGAATACATCCGCCCGACTAAAAACAGAGCCCATATAGGTTTGTAATAATAACAACCTGAGCCACCTAGTACTAGTTATGCCATTCCGGACTTCACTTGCCAAACCAGGAACATTAGCCCCTCAGGCTAATTTCCTACAATCAAAAATATCCACCACCGGTATTCTTGGGTTCATTCAGTCTTTAGTCCTCCCAACTCAACTCCTCAAGCATCCATCCAGGGTTCTCACAATAACCCTAATCGCAATAAAAAACCCCACTTGGTTTAATCATTCAAAATACTCTTTATATTCCCATTTCTGAAAAATAATATTTTTCCCACAACACCACGGCTGTGGACAAATCTCAAACATGAAATACTTTATTCCAAAATAAACATTTGTACATCCACAGATCTCTTGATTATTCACATTTCTTTTAATAAACCGTTACTACCATAAAAACTCCTTATATGGAAACAAAATCCAATCCACGAAATCCTTTAAATTTCACTTTTAAATCTCACTTTCCATACATACATAAAACCAAATAAATTTCTCTTTAATCTAATCAACTTAAACTGAAACAAGTCTTTTTATTGTCTGGGATCTCATCCCTAAAATCTGAAATTTTTTAGTTCTAAAAATCTGAAATATCACGTCTTTAGAAATTGAAAAATACCTTAAGGATTCGAGTTTTCGTCTTTCAAAACTGAAACATATATTCCCTAAAAACTGAGAATTTTATCTATAAAAATGTAGATTTGCACCCTCAAATTTATTACATGAATACATTAAAATCTGAAACTAGAGTTCAACAAAATCTAAAATTTGCTTATTCGAAACTTGATCAAAAGAATCATTTAAACTTCATACGAATACTAGATATAAACACATACATATACTCATCTGTATACACACAAGGGTCCTCAAACCCTAACACCCAAAACCTTCACAAAGCAATCAAGACCCGAGCCACAAGCTCCAAACCGAAAGTCAACATCAAGCCCTGGGTTTGTACAGTGCTCTGGTATGCACCGTGCAAACCAGGGTTACTGTACAACCCCCCAAACCGAAACCCTTAACCCCTAGGGTTAGTAGACAAATCCCAACCCTAGTGGCTGAAACCCTAACCTCCAATATTTGATTTTTTTTTGCAATATACACATCTTAGCATGCTCAAACAAGTAAGATTCATCATATAAAAGTTATTTTTGTATTAAAATAGTGACTAAAGCCTAAAAATCTCATATTTTAATGATCAACATGAATTTTAAGAACATATGACAAGTTCTAATCATCTACAACAATTTATGGGTTAATTAAATCACTTTCTATAAATAAAAACATGATCTTTCATGCAAAGAAACTTCTTTACTTCAAGAACAACTTATTTTAGATCAACATACAATCAAGATTCAATTTTTATGTCATATAATCAACAATCTCATATCAAACATACATCTCCACAATAATGCTAACATACAATCAAAAACTAATATTAAATCATCTCTAGCATGATACTACACATCCATGAGATAAAATCATAACAAGAGAGATAGGGTGTTACCCACCTCTTGAAGAAAATCAATACAAAAAATTAGTCTTCTCCTCCAAGCAATAGATCCATTTCTAACTCAAAAAAATCACCAAAAAAAATGAAGAAAAGGGAGGCCAAAATTTTTATGATCACTAAATAGGCCGGGATGCATTTTAGGGTTTCTTTGGGGATATTTGCAAATAAAACCCCATAGAAATCCCAATTTGCAAGATTTAGTAGTTTGCCAATTTAATCAAATAAAAATCAAATCAAATCGATAAAATTTTATCACCTAAACACTTCAACTGAAGTCCGGCCCCCAATTTCAGCCAACAATATTTTGAAATTCAGATTTTTACCTCCAAACAACTTTTTGCAAAAAGCCCCCCTTCTTTCGAACTATTTACAAAAGTAGTTTCTCTTATTCAGAAAAATCTCAAAAATTCAAATATATTCAATTATAAATGATATAATTTATTTAGCAACTCAAAATCCCAAAACTTGTATTCAAAAAATTTTGCACATGTTTAGTACTTGCAAAACGATAATTTTAGAAAAAATCAAGATAATTAAATAAATTAATTTTAAAATTATTTATTAATTCAAAACATTATATTTAAAAATTATGGGGTGTTACATCACTCCTCCTTAGAATAGTTCTGTCCTCAGAACTACTGCTAGTAGGGAAAAAGAAAAAAAAATATACAACATAGAATTTACGTAAACAATTCCGAAAAATCCATCTTCATCCGGTCCTTTGGCTGCCAAGTAGCCTCCTTGAATAACTGGTTCCTCTATAGCACCTTTGACCATCGGTATGACCTTATTTTGCAGAACCTTCTCTCGACGATCCAAGATCTCACTGGGTTGCTCTTTGTAGATCGAATTCAGTTGTAGTCCTTCGGGTACCTCAGGCAAATGATGATTCTGATCCGGTATGTACTTCCCCAACATGGACACATGGAATACGTTTTTTACCTGTGCCAACTCTTTCGGAAGTTCCAATCTGTAAGAAGCTTTACCAATCCGTTTCAGAATCTTGTAGGGTCCAATATACCTTGGTGCCAACTTGCCTCCTCTTCCGAATCTGATCACTCCCTTCATCGGCGATACCTTCAGGAAAACTGCATCCCGAACCTCAAATTCCAAGTCTCTACGTCAAACATCTGCATAACTCTTCGACCAATCTCTTCCGAATGAGCTCAATCTTCTCCGAAGTTTATTGCACAATCTTTGACCGAACATCTGCCTTTCGCCAACTTCATACCAACAAACGAGGGTTCTGCACTTCCTCCCACACAAAGCCTCATACGGTACCATGCCAATACTGGCATGATAGCTGTTGATGTAAGCAAAATCCACCAGTGCTAAGTACCTTTCCCAGCCTCCGCCAAAATTCATAACACATTCCCTCAACATATCCTCCAGTACTCGATTCACCCTTTCGGTTTGTCCATTAATTTACAGATGAAACACTGTACTAAAGTCAGTCCTACTCCCCAAAGAGGTTTGCAAACTCCTCCAAAACTTTGATGTGAACCTTGCATCTCCGTCGGAGACGATAGTCACAGGAACTCTGTGAAGTCTCACGACCTCCTCAATATACACCTCGGCCAACTTCTCCAATGACCATGTGATCTTCATCTACAAGAAATGTGCCGACTTGGTCAACCTGTCTACAATGACCCAGATTGAGTCATTACCCTTTTGAACTCTTTGGTAAACCAGTCCCAAGTCGATACTGACATTCTCCCACTTCCATTCCGGAATGGGAAATGGCTGCAATAATCCTCCAAGATTCTAATGCTCTGCCTTGATCTGCTGACAAGTAAAGCACCTTGCCACAAAGTCTGCAACATCTCTCTTCATGCCTGGCCATCAAAAACATAGCTTAATGTCTTTGTACATCTTCGTGCTTCCGGGATGTATAGACAATAGTATTGTATGCGCCTTCTTCAGTATGTGTTCCTTCAAATCCTGTAACGCCCCAAGTTCCCAATACCCGGAACCCGTGAATGAAGCCAGAATCTTTTCTTCAAATGAGTCACAACACACAAAAATCACAGGAAATTAAAAACTTTTATTACATCAAATTGTTATTACAATGTCCAATGATTACAACAATTATAATTAATTCGTGCAATATGAATATATAATAAAATTGGACATTAACTTTCACTTGGATGCTTTCCGCGGCTTGAGTTCTCCCTCGTGCTCCCCAAACTGTAATCCTGCAACTAGACAGACTGTGGGCACGTCAGTTAAATACAACTGATGCAATGCTATATACAGATATCCTCTCTATGCCATAATATGGCGATTCCAAACCTCAACAACTAATATTTGATGCAAAGGAAAAAGTGATGTCAAACCAGTGTCGATGTATGCCATGGCCTAATCTAATGCACAAAACAAAGAATGCACACGATGCACTTACTCTAATATAATTCATTTGGGAACGTATGCATCCCGTACCACAGACTTCCCAAAGAGTTCGCCTCTCCTGATTGTAGGGTTCGATCCTTCATCATGCATCCTACTCTTGTACTCGTTCCTGTTCCTGACAAAAGTCAAATGACTTGTAGGGTATGCAATCATTGCGGTCAATCACCACTACTGTAAATCGGATCGTGGTTCTTCTCCACTCTGAACGGCAGTGGTCACTCCACTCATTCAGATAATGGTCCTTCTCCACTCCGACACGATAATGGTCCTTCTCCATTCCCGATCAGGCCGGTGATCATTGGCTTCCATCGTGGCTCTGCCGGAATCACGGTCCTTCTCCATTCCTCCCTCTACCCAAAGTTATCGTGAACATAAGGCAAATCGTAGGGCCACCCCTACTCCACCGAAGGCCGCAGAGTTATACTCTTACTCCCCATTTGCACTGATAACTCGGAATGTAAACGAAAGCTTAGGGGTCCATCCCCTAAGTTCCGAATGATTTGCGACTTACGTCTGCATCTCGCTCTCATCACTAAACTCCAGGAATTAACAGTTAGGACAACACTGCACGTGTCCAGACGAGACGACGCTGCACGTGTCCCCACTTGATAGGTGAGCACAACACCAACTAGTGTATGTCTTTACTAATCAACAAACAATCAATCTAGTCCGAGAACACAATCAAGCTCAAAATACTAAAGCTAGATCAAAACTAGAACCACAGCTAAGAATGAAGTTAATTACATAATTATTATCCGATCATCCAATTTCCATAATTCTACAACTCTATCAATCTCTAATTCTCTTTCATTCTCTCATTAGAATTATGAATTATTAGGCGAGTCTAGGTCTATTTCATTTTAACCCATTCTCTGAGTTTCACGATCTATCAAGTATTTCCAAGCCCTAACTTAGTAACATTAGGTGACCTAGAGCTATAACCATAACTCGACCTATCCTAGGTCATATTTGGGTTGTTGAATTAAGGATTTGACTCACGGACTAACCCTATTCAAGTTATCCAATTTACAATAATTAACTTACTAGGTGATCTAGTTCTACCTGACTAAACAATTAGCTAGGCGATCTAGCAACTAGTCTCTTACCTAAACCTGAGCTCACCTAGATGTTTTATAACCACTAGTTAAGTTCTAGTTCATTCTAACTTTCTCATTTGAACTTGAACCAACCCGCACTAGGGTCCAACTGGGATCTTAAGCCCGGCCGACTGCATGGGCCCACGAAGACTGGCGAATTGACCACGTCGATCGCCTGCCGCCCGTCACGTTTGGAGTTGCACGCTACCTCGGCCCGAAGCAAGTTGCTGCTCCCGATAATCATCGCGTTCCATGTCTTCCTGACAAGTGGTAGCTCCTATGATGTCGGATTCCCTCCTTAGACGGTGAGCACGTCAGCGCCCAAGTCGTCGCTCCAATACGTTCGGGGTCACATGTTCCCATCTACCCACGACAAATTTATCCATACGGACCAAGTCTAGGGTCTCACCATTCTATCAAGATGACCCTAATTTCATATACATAGTGTAAATTCCAAATTGAGGCATCGTGAATGGGGGGAAAAATCCATCCCAATCCCAACAACAATCACACCATCCATCTATCTCAACTATATTCTGGTCCATCACTAAGGAACTAGAAATAATCATGCCATGACTAAGATGACCTAAATTGGTCTACAATCATTTCACATCAGTACTCAAGCTCACTAAGGCTCATAAATAACACCTACAACCCTCAAATAGTCATACAAGGCTCCATCACCTCAATGTCACTTCAAACAGTAAGCTTGGGTTCGGGTCTGACAGACCAGTGCACTAAATAAATTATATAAAATCAAATATAGAACCAAATCATGACTTCTTGGACTCTCTGGAAAGCCCTAAGTGTGTATCACAATTTCTTAGTTGAACACTTTCTCTAATTCAGATGTTAACAAGCTCAAAAACTTGGTTCTTTAACATGCAGCAAAAACACTTCCAGAACAGAACACTTTGTGCACAGTATTAAAGAAAATTATCTTATATATATCAAATGTTACTGGATTGACATGAAATTTAAGAATCAAGCACATAACTTATATTTACAACACATCCAAAATTCAAATCTTTTCATAAAGTAAATCTTGAGTTATGCCCTTTTTATTAACACCCAAAACAGAGCATTCAACAATAGCAGTTCTGTTTATCATTTCGACTAGCTGAGTTTGCATGATTTATTTACCATAGCTATAGTGGTCCAAATTGCATGAAAGTTGAAACTTAAGCTCTAGACATATAATAGAACAACATACATTAATTTTAAGTCATTCTTATGAGTACACAGTGAGTTCCAAGCATTCTAATCTACAGTAGTAACATGCAGCAAGATCTATTCTATTTTTGACCAACATGCAATTTCGTATTTTATTTAATTAGCAGGAAAAATCATAAAAATCTATAAAAATTACTGAAGGTGTACGACACCTATATGATCATCCCCTAACAATTTCAAACCAAAATATGAAGTTGTGTTCATTCTATTAACTCCATACTGTCAGGAAAAAATCTGCTTCTTAACAAAGTTACTGTTTTGGTTTCTTTTATCATAAATCTAGCCTCTAGACTCCTAATCTTTTGTATGCATTCAGTTTTAGACAACACAAATGAGTTAACACTACATTCCAACCATTTCTCAACTACAAAACAACTATAATGTCAGAATCACCCACCTTGAAGATATAAAGAAGAGGTCCCACAACTCCTTGCTCCAAATTTGGCCTTCTTGCTCCTACCCTTGCCTCTAGCTCTCTCTTTCTTTCTCTCTGTTTTTTTTTTCTTAGAAAATTTTAGAACTTCTATGAATAGGAGAGTGAGGGAGGGGTAAAATAAAGGAGTGAGAGGGGGGTAGGGGGGGTGGCTGGCAAGGTTGGACAAGGGGAAGGGGGTGTGAGGCCAAGTGTCCAAGTGGTTTTCTCTAAAACCACTTGCTCTTGTGCTGGTTTGAGAAGAATTGATCCATGGTTTGATTTTAAACCATTGGATCATGGATGAAGAGATGATGAATGGTTAGATCATTGTGCATGCAAAAAAGGGTATATTGATTTGTATTTTTAATGAATACAACATAAGTACATTATTATGTACAAGTACAATTCATTCATATACATATACATATATATATAACTTATTGAAAATATATATCAAAAATATAATTTTATAAGTAATAGAATTTAGTTTGTGTACAAAATATGTGTATAAAAATTAGGGTTGTTACAAATCCTCTCTTACCAGCACACAACCTCTCTCCCATCCATAGAATATCATCTTGAATTCGAAATTCTGAAAATTTGCCGATGGAAATATGCTCTAACATCTTCTAAATCTCTGCGTCCGACTTCTGCCCCACAATGATTTGCTCCCTCAAAGTATGCTGAAGTCTCAACTGAGCCAATGATACCCCCAAGCCTTACAATAACACCTCGATAACTGCTCGATCCAGCTCCTCAGTCAACTCCTTCTGCGTCGTAATTAGTCGAGACAAACTAACCTTCTGACTGAGTGCATCGGCCACCATATTCGCTTTTCTTGGGTGATACTTGATCTCAGGACGAATGTCTTGCAAAACTTCCAACCACCGTCCCTGCCGTAGATTCAGATCCTTCTACTGATAGATATACTTCAAGCTCTTGAGATCTATGTACATGTTGACCTTCTCACCATGTACATAGTGCCTCCACTGGTTCAAAGCAAAAATGATAGCTGCAAGCTCCAAGTCATGCGTCAGATAGTTCTTCTCATGAAGACGCAACTGCCTCGACCTATACACAATGTCCTTTCCTTCTTGCATCAGAACACATCTCAAACTTTTGAAAGACGCATCACTGTAGATATCATAATCCACACCTGGACATGGCAACATAAGAATAGGTGTTGTCATCAACTTCTCCTTTAATTCCTAGAAACTAGCTTCACACTTATCCGTCCATTTATAATCCCCATTCTTCTTTGTCAAGCACGTCAACGAAAATGCTATCTGCTCGTATCCTTGAATGAAACGCCGATAGTATCCTGTCAACCCGAAGAAACTAGTACCTCCTTCATAATCGTTGGTCAAGGACAACTCTGCACCGCCTTAATCTTATGAGGATCAGTACCATTCCCTTCATAGAAAGGATGTGACCTAGAAATGCTACCTCCACTGCTGAAACTCACACTTTGATAACTTGGCATACAGATGCTGCTCCTGTAACTTCTTCAAAACTTCTGCCAAATGCTCAGCATGCTCTTCCTCCAATTTCGAGTACACCAGGATATTTCCAATACATACCACGACGAAAGAATCGATGAATGACCGCAGAACCCTGTTCACCAAATCCATGAATATCGCTAGCGCGTTCATCACCCCGAACGGCATCACCAGAAACTCATAATGCTCATGCCGCATCCTGAAAGCTGTCATATGGACATCTTCCTCCTTAACTCAGACATGATGGTATCCAGACCGTAGATCAATCTTCGATAACATAGTTGCACCTTGCAGTCGATCGAATAGATCATAAATCCTTATAATCATATACTTATTCTAAATCGTCATCTTGTTCAGTTCCCTATAGTCAATGCACATCCTCATTGACCCATCCTTTTTCTTCACGAGCAACACTGGCGCACCCCATGGCGAAGCACTCATCCTAATGAATCCCTTGTGCAACAACTCTTCAATCTACTTCTTCACTTTGCCTTGTTCAACTGGCACCATCCTGCAAGGACCTTTAGATATCGGAGCACTACCTGGCTAAACGTTGATGCAAAACTCAACATCACGCTGTGGTAGTAACCCCGGTAGCTATTAAAGAATACTGTTGGAAAATCTCGAACTACAGGAATCGCTCTGACTTCCTCCGAAAATCCCGTCTCTGCTAGTGCTGCAATCCCTTTCGTGCTCCATCATTTCCCTAGAAAAGTCACCGTGGGTCCTCCTAATGCCTTCACCACTTCCTCCTTATGCTAGCACTCTATAGTGGCATCATAGATTGCCATCCAGTTGATGCCCACAATCACATCGACACTCAAGACATCCAGCTCAGTGATGTCAATCCCCAAAACTCTTCCTCCAATCTCAATATCACACCCTGCGTAATATCGGCCAGTGGTCAACGTCTCACCCGACAGCATCGCCACCGACAGAACACGGCCAAGAAAAAACTTGGGCTAAACACCCTAGCAAATTTGGGCAACACAAAAGTATGCGAAGACCCAGTATCAACAAAACTTTGGCTTTAATTCCATTCAACAAAACATATCCTGTTAGATGAGAAATCACAATATTCAATACTTTATATTATTCTCATCCAAAGTTTTTATTCTATACACTTCAGCCATAATCTAAAACTCTTGCATACCCATAAGCACGTCTTCAAAGTTATCAGCATCGTCTTCTGTTAACACAAATACTCGCCCATGCCTTTGCTGCTTGCCACCACTTGTGCCACCCTGCTTCAGCTGCGGGCAATTAGACCAGATATGTCATTCTTTGCCGCATTGGAAACAAGTCTGGGTCCTTGCTAACATCAGACATTAGGTCCTTTGGTGGCCCGTTTCTCCACATTTGTAGCAAGTCACTCCCTGAGTTGGCGATGCACCTCTGCCACGCTCTCCGAACCTGCCCCTCTTCTCTGGGAACTTGCCTCTGCTAAGAGTCACCGCTACTGGCCTCTTATTCTTGTTCCAGGTTTCCTTCTTTGACTAGAACAGCTCCATACCCGCTTCTGTCATTGCTTCTCTTCTAACAAGCTTGTCAAATCTTCTAATCCCTAATGGTATCATTCTGGATCTCATATTCGGCCTTAGGCTTTGCCCGAACTTTCTTGCTTTCCTTGCCTAATATGCAATGAGCTGAGGAGCGTATCTCGACAACTGAGTAAACTTAGTCTCATACTCTCACACTGACAAGTTGCCCTGCTGTAGGCTTAAGTACTCCATTGCCTTGTTTTCCTGTATATCCATGGGGAAATAATGGTCCCTGAACTCCTCTAGGAACGCATCCCAAGTTATTGGTGCCTCACCCAAAGTTATCTTTACGGACTACCACCAAACACCGGCGTTGCTCTCCAACTGCATCATGGCTAACATCACCTTGCTAGCCACGGGAATCTTCAACACCTGAATGACAGTCTCCATCTGTATAATCTAGTTGTTAGCCTCATTAGGTTCAGCCTGCCCTTCAAACATAGATGGCTTCATTCTCTTGAACGACTCCACCTGTCTGACGGGATTGCATTTGGATTTTCTGGTCCCAGTCCAGGGTTCCGACCCATCTCAGCAGTCATGAAAGTATTGAGAGTGATAGACTCTCGCAATCTCATCTTTCATTTCAAGTCTACCCCCATTGGAGCTTTCTACACCATTATCATTGCTTCTAGTGCGAGGATCTGCCATCGATCTGAGTCTACAAAATACATCGTTTGGTAAGGAGAATAAAATCATAAGAATTGACATCAATGCTCATAACATAAAATATTGCCAAAAATTCATATACCAAAATATTACAAAATAAATTTATCTATCAAGGTAGTTCATACATCTATTGAAAAATCGCTAAACAGCTTTATTTAAATTCAGAAAACAAATAATACAGTCATGATCGTAATCAATCTTCACAACTTTTCTTGATCTCTCAACTTTCCTCTTACAATACATCAAGTTTCTTCTCCATCATCTTGCAGCGCTTTGTAAGATCTTGTTTCCCTCATCTATTGTAGTTGTCAATTTGGGTGAAGCGTCGCGAGTTTCCATACTGATGCCTTGCAAACTTCTTCAGTCTGACATTCATATTTGTGATGGTCTGATCGTCTTCCGTGTGAAGTTCTTTGTAGTGGATCACCTGCCATTTATACCGGTACACTCGACATTAGAGTGATGTGATAACATGATCCTTTGTGGTCAACCTGGGTGATTCATTTGAAGATTCACCTGAAGATTTCCTAGGAGGAGGAGTAATATCCCGAGACTCCTGTGATTCATCTTCCATTGGTTCTTCTTCTGATTCCTCTTCCCGATCTTCCTCGGAATCCTCCAAGGGGTCCTCAAGAAAAACATCTTCTTCTTTCGAGTTTTCCAAAGGATTGTGATTATCCACCATCCTACAGAAAAGGAATAAAAAGAATATCAATACAAGTATAGAGTAACATAAATGCAAGTTCAAAAAATTACACTTCATGACTCTAAGACTGATACACACTCTAATGTCCACCTAGGTTTCCCTATACCATGTTTAGTGTTACTTTTTGAGGCATGCTCTGATACCACTTCAGTAGCACCCCAAATTTCAATATTATAAATAAGAGGCACAACTCCAGAATTTTTACTTTAATGTAATCCAAATACAGTATAAAACATAGAGAAAAATACAACTTTTCTTTACAATAGTTCTTTATTATAATGCACATCAGAAATTTAAACACATTTATTACAATATATCCCAACATTTAAACTCCACTCATCTCAAGGTCCAAGCTTTAACCTTGCTCAAGCCACTTCCTTGCAAATCCTTCAAAACTGACAAGAAAAGTGGGCATATCAGTTGAATACAACTGACGCAATACTATAATAATTCTAATCCTCCAAAGTTTCACAATCACAAACATGTCGTACAACATAAAATAAAACAATGATAAAAGATTCTTAAAATTAACAAGCAAAACTACACTAAATGAATAAGTGTGTCAAGAAAACAAAGGAAAATGCATAAAACAATATCCAAGAAAACACAATGCACACAATGCACACTATTGCATACTTGTTCGGATTTTATGCAACCCATACGGCATAGGTCTGAGGGCAAGCCCTTAGCGTTCACCACAATTTAGTGTTCAATCCCTTGCTATGAAAACTAGATCGGTGATAGATACAAGATTATACAATCCGTGAATAAACACTAGTGAAACAGCCTGCAAAATTGAGTTCTGACAAATTTGCTCCGCATGTGTTATGCACATGTATTTTGTACCGTTACGTGCAATATCCCTAACATTATTAATATAAAATATTTTTACGTATGTTGTATTTCAATTGTTTATAAACATTCTCTGTTTCTTAAATTCATTTTTGTATGTGAATATTTATTGGCACGTGCTTTACACATATTTTCCCTTTATGGAGGTGTTGATTTTATTGAATTGTACATATATGTAGAACTAATGAAGTGTGCATGAAAACTTTTCTCACTATGATTTATTTAAAAACTAGCCTATGTCTTTTTATTCATTTTTAACTTGGGTGGAATATATAATTAATAGTATTATTTTGTGTAACTCACGTATATAAAAACCAACTGAAAACCCATGCTTTCCCCATGTATTGACCGACCATGTTTTGAATGAAGTGGAAAATTTAATTAAGTGGAAGAAGTGATTTAGTGGGGTGGTTGATAATAGCAAATCATGGGTAGTTAAGTTATTAATAATGCTCCACACTCTCTCTCCTTTAAATAACCCCTCCTGGCCAATGCCTAAGCAAAAGAAAGAAACAAATTTCATTTTGCATGCTGTGGGTTGTTAAGCATTTTTTCAAAAGATTACTGTGAGTTCTTGGAGCTCGGATTTTGAGGAGAAGGGCTTGGGGTTATTTTCTAGGAGCTTCTATTGAAAAATACTTCAAAAAGGTAGGTGTTTCTTTAGTTTCTAATTTTATAATGCCATGATAATTTTAGAATTCATGTTAGAAATAATCTAGAATTTTTTGGATGGTGAGTTAATCTTAGAATCAAATGCATATTAATTAAACTAGATGGAATTATAGAAAGAAAATTTGCGTATCTTGTATTAGATTGTTAAATTTATTAAATCGCTAATGTGGTGATATCATGTTTATTAGCCAAATTTTAATGGAAGTAAACACACCTTAGATTGAGAAATTATATGAGATGTAATATTTGAATTGCATTGTTGCATTGGTATGGTTAAATTATTGTGATGTCTCATACTGATAATTAACTTAAATATAGGTGATCACAAATTGTTGATTGCTAAATTTTCCATGCTAATTCTCTGTAATATAGAATTTAAATTGTACAAGTTAGTGTTGCCGCTGAATCTGGTGTGGGGGCAAACAGATAGTATTTGTGGATTCTTGGAAAACTTTGAATAACAGACCTGTTACCTGTTCCGCCGGAGTTTGACCGTTGCTCCCGCCGTTCACCTGCAAAAAGTGCGAGACACCGGGGTTGTTCCCGGCGACGCACCCTCCGACGCTCAAGTCAGTAATTAGGAATGATTATGAAAGAGCGTAAAACTGGCAAAAGATTGATTACCTCTTAATGGAGATGGATGGGGGGTATTTATAATCGCCTTAGGGACCAGATTAGGAATATAATCCCCGTAGTCAGATAAGGAATGTAATCCCTAATCCCCAGTGAAATGATAGACATGAATCAGGGCCGTTGATTAGGATTTAATCAGAAACCCTAATTCTATCATTTCTGGACCGGGTTTGCTGCGGGTTGAAACCCTGCACCCAGTTGAGGTGGATCCGTTCGCGGGTTAGTGGGTCTTCGAGGAGGAGAACCAGTACCCGCTTCAGACCCATTGGTAGGTAAAATTACCGTTTTACCGCTGGGCTTCAAGATTCGTGCCCGATTTGGACAGTTCCGATTTAAGCCCCATTTTTACCCATATCAATTACATATTTACAGCAGAAGCAATTTACAACAAATTACATGAATTGAAATGTACAACACTTGAATCATTCTTTAAGCTGCATGCAACTTTAGTCTTGTTAATCACTTTACCCTGCATAGAAACTGTAGGCACATCAGTTGCATACAACCGACGAAATATTATACACTGCTATCCTCTTTATGCAGAACAGTATAACGATTTTCAAATACTTAAGCAAACCATAAACTTGATCACAAATAAAACTACCAGGGACTATCCTATTGATGTCGTGTTGTGCGGTGCGCTTAGTCCTTAATGCAGTTATGTATGTTACATGACACTAATGCGCACTTGTTCGAATTCTATGCATCCCATACTACATAGGTCTGAGGGCAAGCCCTTAACGGTTCTTCATCTTGTAGGGTTCAATCCCTCATCATGACTTAAACTACTACTGTAACTACGATAAGTATCCTAGATGTTCTATGAGTTACGAGCTCATGTCCAGACAGCCTGGAGGGGAATCCCACGTCATATCACGACGCATCATAAAGAACCTATGGACAATTCAGCCTCCGTCATGGGACATGACACCACCTGTAGTTACCAAACACCCCAAGAGAGTCGACTGCGGTACAGACTCCTGGAGACATATCCACGTCATGACACGACGCATCGTGTAGACAGCCTATGAATATTCTCACACCGTAGCTCTGAGGCCCTCATACTCGTGTTTTTCTCTTATTTTCATCACATCTTCACTATATGTCTAGTCCTTAGTTATTTGAATCATGAATAAATCAATTCTCTAGAGTTAGCCCTTCCACTATACCGGTCTTAATCATTTATATACCATGACCCAAATCTTGGTCTTTTCATTTAAAATTTTATTTCAACATATTTTTTTTCAATGCCGGTATGAGGCTTAGCTACACTCTAGTTCTCAATTTCACTTCATAATCACAAAATTTGAGTCTTCATACTCATAAGTTCTTTTTCACAATTAACATGATTTCCATTCTTTTCTATGAATCAAATCTCATATATAAGGCTCAATTTTAATTCATGTATTTCATACTCAAAATTTTATTTCAATAAATTCATTAGATTCCTATACTAGTACTTCTTTCTTTTACTTAATTCAATCCACAAAGTTGTATTTTTCATCTATCTTTAGAGTGCACACAAAACCCAAAATAGATGAATAAAAACCCATAATCAACACACTTAAATCTTCCTCCATTCAAAATTTCTCTTTTTTAACTTAATAAAATTTTCTCATGAAAAATAATCACTTTTCATATTTATACAAATGTCAATTTCATGCAAGTCTACTCAATTTTCACTTCTAAGTCACTTTTATTTTAGTCAAATAATGCACAAGTATTTTTCATAGAATCCACATAGTTTTAGAATAATTATAGTATTTTTTCGAATTTTTAAAAGCCACAAAAAATCAATTTTTAAACCCAAAAAGTCAAAATGTTTTAATCCTGCCGAAGCCAGGAATCGAACCCGCCCTGGCACCGAAAGCCAACTGGGCTAAGGCGCAACCACGATAAGGCAGGGGTTTTAATTGATAAGAGGTTTCAGTTTCGGTTTGGGTTTTATTCAAGAACAAAAAAAAAGGGTAGAACTCAGTTTCGAACCCGATACCGCAAGGGTCACCCGCAATCTACACTAACGCCCAAGCACTCGTTAACCAATTGGTCTAAGTGACCAGACTGATATAGTGTGGGGTTTTTAGGGGTTAAAGTCCGAGGCTCGGTTATTTCGAATTCTTAAACAAATGAGTGTTTTTAAGTCCTTTCTTCTTCTCTAAATTAATTCAAAAACTCTAGAATTCATTTTCATTATAATTACAGTATTCCAGTAAATTAAAATTTCATTTTTAATGCAAAAGCATAATTTTTGCCTTCTACTTGTATTTTACTATTTAATTTCAATTTTAGAGAAAACAAGCATATTCTTTCTACAAATTTGCATTTAAAAACAATTCTAGATCACTTATATTAATTTTGTTACCACTATACAATTATTTCAGTAATAAAATGCGATTTCACATTTATTTCTAGATTCTTCTTTCAATCATTTAACATATAAGCATATTTTCTTAATCTAGCACATAACAATCAAATAGAGCATGGTAGCATGGTAAATCTAAACTAATCCCAGATTTTGCAATTTAATTAACATTCTTTTAACATACATTTCTACAAATGTCAATTTGTCTCATTTTCACATCACATGGCTAGATTAGTTATAGTTTCTTCTTAATCTTATCAAACATACCCTAGCATGATGTCTAATTAGAAGTTTAAGAAAACCACCTCTAATGGAGAGAAAACACACAAAATTTCCTAGGGATCTCCTAGAATGAACAAGGAAAGACTTCTCCTCCTAGTTTGAGCCACCAAGTTGCTTCTCCTCCTAGATTGATGATGATAGAACTTCTTCTTGCTCCTTGGGAATGGGCTGGCCAACTATAGGTGGGGGAACACACACAATTTTGCCACTCAATCTTTTAAACTCACAAAATCCTCAATCTTTTGTCTCACTAACATGTATTTTTTTTTCTCTCTTTCTTTTTCTATTTTATGTGCAAGGAGAACTAGTGTAGGGGGGGGGGGGGGGGGGTATTTATACAAACTTTTAGGGTAAATGGAAGGCTAGAATGAAGTAGGGAGTTGTAATAACTTCTCATGATGAAGTAACCACCCCACTATCTCATCCACTCTCCCTCTTTCCCATGCACAATCCGGCCAACAACAAGAGTGTGCATATTGCACATGCTAGTGCATGCACGTGCCATTCTAGTGTCCCTCATTTACAAATTTATTCATGTGAAAAAAATTAATTGTTCATGAAATGAGTCTACACTACAAGTTAGGCTATTTAAAAGAGGATTAAGTTAAATGGACTCACTAATGGGCCAATTAACCATGGGCTCTACTAATTAATTTAATTAATTAAATAAGAATGGGCTAAAAGAGACAAATAGGCCTAGGTCTTAATTAAGCTTTTAAAATTAGTCTTTTTGGAAAATGAAGAGAACAATTAATTGTTCAAGCTATAAAGAAATATTTTTATAAAAGAAATTATACATATGAAATTATACGTGCAAAACAAGTAAAATCACAAACTCTTCGTAAATAAAATTTAGGGTGTTACAACAGTCCCTCCTTAGAATAATTCCGTCCCCATAACTACACTTAAAGAGTGAGAAAAACAGGAATACAACAAAGAGATAAGAAAAGGAAAGAGAAGAAGATACAAATCACACAAAGAGCTCGGGATGATCTTTCATCATCCTCTCCTCAGATTCCCAAGTAGCATCTTCAACCAACTGGTTCCTCCAGACTACTTTGACCATCGGTATCATCTTGTTCCTTAAGACTTTCTCTCGACATCGACAATCTCAACCGGAAGCTCAATGTAACTCAGATCCAACTGCAAACCTTCCGGCACTTCGGGTAAATGGTGACTCGAATCTGGAATGTACCCTATCAGCATAGATACATGGAAGACATTGTGCACCTGATACAACTCCTCTGGGAACTCTAACCGATAAGCAGTTTTCCCAATCTGCTTCAATATCTTGTGTGGGCCTATGAACCTCGGGGATAATTTCCTACCTCTGCCGAAGCGAATCACACCCTTGCTAGGTGAAACCTTCGGAAAGACAAAGTCACCAACCTCAAACTCAAGGTCCCTCCTCCAGTTGTCTGCATAGCTCTTCTGCCTACTCTGAGTATCCACCAACCTCTTCCTGATCAGATCGATCTTTTCTGCTGCACAATCTCAGGCCCAAACAATTGCCTGCTCCCTAACTTCTAATCAACAGACAGGTGTTCTGCACTTCCTGCCATACAGAGCTTCGTATGACGCCATCCAAATACTAGTCTGAAAACTGTTGTTGTAGGCAAACTCCACCAAAGCTAAATGCCTTTCCCAACTACCACCAAAGTCTAGTACACAACACCGAAGCCTGTCCTCAAGAATACGGTTGACTCTCTCGGTCTGCCCATCAGTCTGCGGATGAAAAGCAGTGCTGAAATCCGTCTTGGTACCCAGAGCTGTCTGAAGACTCCTCCAGAAATGCGAAGTAAATCGCGCATCTCAATCAGACACAATGGTTAACGGAACACCATGAAGCCAGACGATCTCTCCAACATACAGCTCGGCCAACTTGTCCATCGACGTAGTGAGTTTCATCGCCAAGAAGTGAGCAGACTTGGTTAGTCGATCGACTATGATCCAAATCGCATCATTTTCCTTGGAACTCTTGGGCAAATCCGTGATGAAATCCATGCTGATGTTATCACACTTCCATTCCGGAATAGGTAACGGTTGCAATAAACCTCCGGGTTTCTGATTCTCGGTTTTTACCTGCTGACAGATCTCACACCTCGCCATGAACTCAGCCACATCTCGCTTCAGACCTGACCACCAGAAATACTGCTTAATGTCCCTATACATCTTAGTACTCCCAGGATGTACCGACAAAAGAGTAGCATGCGCCTCTTGAAGAATACTTTCTTTCAAGTCCGACTGATCCGGAACACATAGCCTTTCTCCAAATCACAGCACTTCATCCCTGATCTGAAACTTGGGCAACCTGCCAGCACCGACCTGATCCTTCATCTTCTAAATCTCTGCATCTTCCTTCTGACTTACGATAATCCTTTCATTTCGCGTTGGTTGAAGCCTCAACTGAGCTAAAGATGATCCAAAGCCTTGCAGAATGACTTCAATACCAGCCCGATCCAACTCTTCTGCAAGATGCCTCTGAGTTGTAAACAAACTAGCCAGACTGTTCTTGCGGCTAAGTGCATCAGCAACAACATTAGCCTTCCCAAGATGGTACTTAATCTCAGGACTATGTCCTCAAGTACTTCCAGCCATCTTTGCTGCCTCAGATTCAGATCCTTCTGTTGATAGATGTACTTCAAGCTCTTGTGGTCCATGTACATGTTCAATTTCTCACCAAACACATAGTGTCTCCATTGCTTCAAGGCGAAGATAATCGCAGCCAACTCCAGATCACGAGTCGGATAATTCTTCTCATGCGGTCGTAGTTGCCTAGACTCATAAGCAATCACTTTCCCTTCTTACATTAAGACACAACCAAGCCCACGTTGTGAAGTATTGCTGTAGACATCATACTCAACACCTGCTCTAGGCAATGCCAGAATGGGAGCAGTAGTCAGCTTCTCTTTCAACTCATGAAAGCTTGCCTCGCACTGCTCGGTCCACTTGAAGTTTACATTCTTCTTGGTCAGACCAGTGAGCGCCACGGCTATTTGAGCATAGCCCTGAATGAACCTCCTGTAATATCCAGTCAATCCAAGAAAACTCCTAATTTCCTTTGCTGTAGTAGGCCTTGCCCAATCTTTCACCACCTTTATCTTCTGCAGATCAGTTGTCACTCCCTCCTTATAAAGGATATGACCTAGAAATGCCACTTAAGATTTCCAGAAATTGCACTTGGATAACTTGGCATACAACTCATGCTCTTGAAGCTTCCTCAAAACAGTAGCCAAATGCTCAGTGTGCTCCTCCTCCGACTTGGGGTACACAAGAATATCGTCGATAAACACCACGACGAAAGAATCAATAAACGGCCTCAGAACTCTGTACATCATATCCATGAAGATTGCAGGTACATTCGTCACTCCAAACGGCATATCTAAGAATTCGTAATGCCCGTATCGAGTTCTAAAAGCAGTCTTATGCACGTCTTCAGCCTTCACTCGAACCTGATGGTATCCTCATCAAAGATCTATTTTGGAGAAAATAGCCGCTCCTTGTAGACGATCGAACAGGTCGTCAATTAGGGGAATATAATACTTATTCTGAACAGTGACCTTATTCAGCTCTCGGTAATCGATGCACATCCTCATCGATCCATCCTTCTTCTTTACCAACAGCACCGGTGCTCCCTAGGGCGACGCACTCAGTTGAATAAAGTCTTTCTCCAACAGTTCCTCAATCTGCCATTTGATCTCATCCTGCTCCACAGGCGCCATCCTATACGGTGCATTGGAAATGGGTGCACGCCGTGGATGAATAGTGATGCTGAACTCCACATCACGATGCGGGAGTAACCCAGCAAATCTTCCAAGAACACAGTCGGGTAATCCCAAACCACAGAAATTTGCTGCACCTCTACAAAAACATCCCTCTTGCTGATAACTGCCACCAGACCAGAACATCTCTTCTTCCCTTGGAAAATGACTCCAGGTCCTCCTGAAGCTTTCACTGTTACTTCCTTGGTCTTGCACTCGATGCTTGCACTGTACACCGACATTCAATCAATGTCAATGATCACATCGACTCACAAGACATTCAGCTCGATCAGATCAATCCCGAAAATTCTGCCCCTAATCACGATCTCGCAGTCCGCATAATACCGATCAGTGGTTAAAGTCTCCCCTAATGGAGTAGCTACTGCCAAGACCTTGCCTGGAAAAACTTTCGGTTCGACTCCTAAAACTTTAGCAAACTTAGGTGATACAAAAGTGTGAGAGGACCCAGTATTGAACAAAACAACAGCTTTCTTTCTATTTAAAATAAGTTTTCCTGTTACATAACACACACTTGTTACATAACAGTTTACCATATAATGCGGGAAAAAGAGAAACAACAAAAAAAACACTCTTAAACATCCTCCATCGTACAAGTGATGACGTGATCCACCTCATCAGCGTCAGCTTCAGTCAAGGCGAATACTCGCCCCTGCTGGTACGACTTCTTCCCAACTTGCTGCGTTGGTCCACTACGGGTGACATTCTGCGGCTTGGGGCATTGAGACTTGTAATGTCCCTTCTCACCATAGTTGAAGCAAATCACCATCGGAGGTCTCACCCAATTGTTTTCGGGTCTCCCAGCTATGTTGACAGCATTCACTCCCATCGGTTTGAACCTCTGGGCTGACGGCTGTCCCCTGAAATTGCAATAAACTGCGGGCCTCTTCCCAACATTCCAGTTGGTCCTCCGATTCTGAACAGCATGGAACTGCACCATATCTGCCTCAGTGGCTGCAGCTCGTTTGACCAACTTATCAAACCTTCTGATACAGAGGGGCATCATCCTGGATCTTAGACTTGGCCTCAAACCATGCTCGAACTTTCAAGTCTTCTTCGCCTCGTCCATCACCAGTTCGGGCGCATACCTCGAGAGCTAAGTGAACCTTGTCTCATACTCCCTAACCGACATACCGCCCTGCTGCAGTGCTAGAAATTTCATGGCCTTCTTCTACTGGACATCTGATGGGAAATAGTGACTACGAAACTCCTCCAAGAATTCTTTCCAGCCAAGAACAATATCTCCCATCGTCTGCTTCATCAACTGCCACCACATAGTCGCATCCTTATCGAACTGCAGCGCAGCCAACTTCACCTTGCTGCCCTCCGGAGTCTCCAAGACTTCGAAGATAGTCTCTACCAGTCAGATCCAGTTGTCAGCCGCGTCAAGGTCTGACTTCCCCTCAAATACGGGTGGTTTCATCCGCTTGAATGATTCCACGAGTTTGATTGATTCAGGTACTGGATTCACAGGCACTCTCCCTTGATTCTGATTCATGGCAACGACATTGAGTGTCTGGTAGATCCTCGCTAACTCCGTTTCCAAGTCCAGACCTTCTCCGCTTCTAGCTCTTCTTCCGGTCATATTCTGATGCAAAAGATGCATTAAATTCAAAGTAGAAAACATTAATTTAAATCAACTTTTCATTTCATTGAATTCCAAACTTTGTACATTCGAATTTAAAACATTTCTGACATCAAATAAAAGCAGTAAGAAGATGCAACAGTCTAATTCCTACAGTTCCTTTTGGCTTCGCGAAGCTCTTCCCATAGTTCCGCCACTTCTTCCATCAATACATCGTACATGTTTTTCCTCTTCTCAAGTTCCCAAACACGATGACTGAGAGTTGCAATGCTCTCCTTGCACTTCGCACACTGTGCCTGCAGCAGCTTCGCTCTCTCCTTCTGAGTCTCTACCTGCCTCTGAAGAGACACAATGAGACTACTCGAAACTGGTTCTTCCTCGTTGGAGGAATCATCAGATGAATCCGGAGGTGGAGTGATCTCTCGGGACTCAGGCCATTCCTCTTCATATTCTTCAGGATCTTTTTCGTCTGAATCAGCTTGCCCGGGATGGTAATCCTCCTCAACTATGTGCCGGTCGTTATCTCCAGCTGGGTCGAAGTGGACCGCCATCTTAGAGAAAGAAGAAGAAGAAGCATAAATCATAGAAAAACACAAATGTATGTAGCTTACATTTAAATCTCTAGACTAAACACACTCTCTAATGTCCATTTCTAGGGTGTCGTTCCTTATAAATTTGTACTACTTTGAAGCGTAGCTCTGATACCACTCTGTAACAGCCCGAATTCCAAAAACAGCTGAATTCGAGATTTCCACAAGAACTTTACACTTCATTCGTACAATTTTACAAGGAATTTTAAAACTTTTATTTCAACAACGATTACATCAGAGTCTTTTACATCAATACGCAGCGAAAACAATTAAATACAATAATAAATAAAGTACAATTGTTACAACTTTAACATTTAAGTAGTCAACAGCATCAAATCATCTTTATATCTTCATGTAACTCCAATTCCTGCATATAAAACTGTGAGCGCGTCAGTTGCTTACAACTGACGAAATATTATACACAGCCATCCTCTCTATGCCGGAACAGTATAACGATCCTTAAATACTTTAGCAAACACAAACTTGATCACAAACAAAAATACAAAGGGACTATCCTGTTGATGTCGTGTTGTGCGGTGCACTTAGTCCTTAATGCAGTTATTCATATTACATGACACTAATGCACACTTGTTCGGATTCTATGCATCCCATACTACATAGGTCCGAGGGCAATCCCTTAATTGCTCTTCATCTTTGTAGGGTTCAATCACTCGCCATGACTTAATCTACTACTGTAATTACGGAAGGTATCTTAGATGATCTATGAGTACAAGCACGTGTACAGAAAATCCTGGAGGGGAATCCCACATCATGTCACGACGCATCGTGAAGACAGCCTGTGGCAATTCAGCCTCACTTCATGGCACACGATCCTCTTGCAGTCACCAAATATCCCACAAGCGTCGCCACCGGGACGATAACTCTGGAGTAGTGCCAACGCCATGTCTTGACGCATCAAGTAGGCAGCCTGTGGATCACTCTCACACCGCCAATCCGATGGCCCTCATACTCGTGTTTTTCTCCTACTTTCATCACGTCTTCACTATGTATCTATCTGTAATTTCGATAAGTATCCTAGATGTTCTATGATCTATGAGCCCATGTCCAGGCAGTCTGGAGGGGAATCCCACGCACAGACACGACGCATCGAGCAGGCAATCTATGGACAATTCAGCCTCCATCTTGGAACGATGGCACCACCCATAGTCACCAAACATTTCACAAGCGTCACCACCGGGATGGTACTCTGGAGTAGTATCCACGTCATGTCACGACGCATCGTGAAGACAGCCTGTGCATACCCTCACAACACCCATCCAATGCCCCTCATACTTATGTTTTTCTCTTAGTTTCATTACATCCCTACAATGCTTGTTTTAAAAGAAAATCATCACAACCTAGAGCTAGCTTATCCTACCGAACTTAAATCAAAACAACAGAGACAGTCAGCCTACCTGGCTACTTTTCAAGAGATGCTCAACCCTCAACGGTTAGCTCTCAAATCAATAAATAATACTGCCGGTCACTAGGGTCTCGCCTAGCCTCTAGATTCCAACAACTATCTCTAAAGATCAACAATACTTCATAATCAATCTCAAATTATCATTTCCATTTCTTTTGTTCACAAACTCTTTCTCAAAATATTTCTTTTATAATCTCATAACATGAGAGCAATTCAACTCGGTATCTATATCAATTTCATCTTTCACATTGTCGTGTGTATTTCACAATTAAACTCAATCAAATATTAAAAACCATAAAATCTCATATTCAAACTTAATTAACTTTCATTTATCAAAAATCCAATCTAACTCAAGAACCAGAAAATAGTTCGATTCGATCGACTGGTGACAGTATCAGTCGACTGTTCTGCGAACATCAAAACATCTCAGTCGGTTCAGTCGATTGTTGCCAAGGAGCCAGTCGGCTGTTCCGCTAATACTTTGAAAACTCAGATATCAAAATTTAGGACAGTAGCAGTCAACTGTGAAAGTAGACATTCGACTGTCCTGCCGACGAAAACCCAATTTATTATACTTTCCAGTCGACTGTAGAAGGTAAACAGTCGACTGTCAATTACACCAACTACAGCTTGCATATATTTTTCGACCTTTCAATTGATTTGTACTTCCATATAAAAATATAGATCATTTCCAGAATGTATCCCTTTTAAAAATAATATCGTATATGCTCTCAAATTCACAAGTTTCTCACTTTTCAATGAAATCCTTAACATGTATCAAAACATATATCCAATCAATTTTCCAAATAAACTGTTGTCTTTTATCAAAATTACTTTATAAAAATCTCTATAATCAAAAATAGATATTTTGAAGTTAGAACCACACTTCTTTGCTATATTAACGACAGACAATTCTTTTATACACATTTGCATTATTTCAATTACTATTTCAATCACGCATCATACAATTAAAACTTGCCAAATGGCACATATTCTTGCATGCAAATATTCTAACAATCATCATAGCACATTTTGGACCATAAATTTAACAATTCATTTCTATCCCAACAATTAAAATTTAGCAATCAATTTCTACAACAACTAGCATGTAATCTCATCATACCAATTCAAATTCAACAAATAAATTGTATATCATCTATCATGTAAATTCTACTCCTAAATTAGAAAGCATTCAAGAAACACCCACCTAAAGTTGAAGAAATACGAATAGAAATCTCCCAGAAAAATCCCTTAGAATGCACGAATAGATCCTTCTCCTCCTAGCTCCTTGCCAAAACCGAAAACTTCAAATTGGGTTGTATAGCCGACCTCCAATGGGGAAAACTCAAAGCTACTCAATCTTTTTCTTACTCAAATCTTTTCTCTCTTTAATAAATTTTTCTAATGTACTAAGATAAGAAGAAAATATGAGGTATTTATACATAATTTTGGATGGATTGAATGGCTAGGATTAGATCAACTAGTTAGAGATTAAGGGCTAGGATGAATTAGGGAGTTGTAGCAACTACCCATGATGAGATAACTACCTCCACACTACTCCCATTTTCTAAAATTTAAACTTGCTTTCCCTCCTACTTTAAAATCCAAAATTTAGTTTTTTCCCTCTTTTTTGAACAGCCCGGCCCCCAACAATGTGTGCACATCGCACGTGTGCACGTGCACGTGCTTTATGTACAAAATAATTTATTATTTAATCTCTTTAAAACAATTTATTTATATATGTAATAAATATACAAAATTAACTTTAAAATTATACTTTTCATGCACAATTGAAAATAGACACAAATAATTTCATGAAATTTATTTTGAAAGAATAATACGCTTAAAACACGTGCACCGAAACACGTGCTTCGCCCGTACAATCTCAAAAATACAAAAATTGACTTTATCGACCGAAAAATATTTATAGTTAATTGGGATGCAGCATAAAGTATATTTAATATACATTTTCGATGATATAATCAAACATACAGAAAACACGGGTATTGCACATAAAAATTTATTTTAATTATAATAGAAAAAAATTGAATTCTATTTACAAAAATGAATTTAAACATGTTTATAAAAATAAATAATTGAAACTCATCGAAAACTTTGTACGTAACGGTGGAGTGTCCAGAATCGACACGTGCATCGATTAATACGTAAAAAGCACGTAAAACTCAAGGATTGAAATTTAGCATTTGAGTTGTCTCAAATGGGATTTTAAGAATACGGGATTTCATAAATAATTGGAATTCAAAATACATATCAAAATGTGTTATGGATATAATCAATAACAGTACAAAATGCACGTGTGTAACACCCGAGGGCAAAATTGTCATTTAAATTTTGCGGGGTGTTACACTCTCCCCCCCCTAGAACAGTTCCGTCCTTGGAACTCACTATGGTAAAGTTTGTATTTTGTACACACCAAAGAAGATATCAGTATAACATATAGAAATTACAAACATCAAGAAAATACATATAGTATAAAAGCAAGCAATGTGGATGAAATAGACAAAATCTATTTAAGAAAATTATGAGTATCAAAATTTTAGAACAGAACATGAATCTAGGAAGTAGCATAAGAAAGTAAATGCGACAATAAGGGATAGTATATATTGAAAGGAGTTTTCATACAAAAATACTATAAAGTAAACCATTAGGTAAAATGATAAATAATTTTAGTCATAAAAAAAAATAGTTAAGAAACAATGCAATAGAGAGAATCATAGTCAATGGATAATTTATAAATAAATTTAGTAGTCAAAATTTATCAAAGTAATAAGTGGTAGGAAGTCGCAAACTATATATATATATATATATATATATATATATATATATATATATATATATATTTATTTATTTATTTATTTATTTATTTATTTATTTATTTTTGGTGTTGTATAATGAAAACTGAATTAGTAAATTTAAAAGAAGATTATTGAATAAGAGTTTGAAAAATATATGAGAAGGAAATATAGTTTAAAAGTATAGACAACATTAAAAATGAAATTGATATCATAAAGTAATTTGTAAGGTAAATACAATAATCATATGTGTATGATAAAAATGAAAGGGCAGAAATCCAAATAATTTCGATTTATCAAGTAGACCAAGAAAATCAGTATGCGAAATTATATACGTACATAAGAAAAAAAATTATAGGGGTGAACCAAATAGCATGATATGAAAATCATAAATGATTTGTAAGAGTTTAAACAAACATTATAGTTAAAAGACAATGACGTGTCACAAAACCAAGGATATAGAAGAAAATTTATGAATCTTAAACAAAATACATAAATAACAAGAGATATGTTTTTGTTATGTGAGTAGCTACCAAGTCTAAAATGGCAAAATACGATAAAGTAGTATGAAATACTAACTCACATAAAATACAAAGTACTACGAAGAAGACGGCAAGATAGTTGAGATTAAGCGGTAAATACACATGTTTGATGAATAAAGAAATCAGTATAAACAGCATAATGCTAGGTTGCAAAATATTATAAAATAATATAAGCTAGTACCAAAAAATGGAATAATTGTAAGTGAATATTATAGAAAAACAAGGTAGGGGTTATCTAAATATAATATTTCCTTCTGGTGTAGGTTCGTCTCACTGGTATCCAACAGCAGACTTGCCTGTCTTGATCTCAAGTTGCATAATTGCTCCTACGATATCCGGTTGCAATTTGCCTTCTGGGCATTCGGTTGCAAACTTTGCCTCACCGACATCCAGTTGCAGTTTACATCCAATGATATCTAGTTGCATATTTGCCCTCTCGACATTAAGTTGCACCAAAGCGAAAGATTGAAAGATGTAATCTCCCATGTATACTTAGGTTAGATATGGGATGTTTAATAAAGTATGGTGTTATGTTTGAAATCAACGATATAAAAATGGGAGTAAAAGAATTTAAACAATGAAATATCCAAATAGGTGTATAGGATATATCAAACATAGGCGGTACTAATTAGTTGTAATGAAAAATTATTTATAACACTAAAATAGTGCAAAATATATGCACATGTCGGAATTGAAAACAATAATGATGTAGTGTAGCAATTTAGGACATTTGACACAAACAATTATACATAAGAATAGTAGTGTAATAATTGGAGGATGGTGAAATTATATGTATAGTAAGTATCTTGAAATACATGACACATATAAAAATTCAATGGAAAACATATGTAGTAATCAAGAATGTAAAGACAATTTAAAATTAGATGATAGAGTAAAGTATGAATAGCGAGTATATGCATTATATTAAGGAAGCGTAAATTACAGAATTAATGAATATAACAAATAAATTAGTAGATAATATGTAGTAACAATAATATTGAATGCATACAATAAATCAAATTAGTATGTTGTATTTATAAAAATATTTCAATCCTGTTAAAATATATTGAAGTATATAGGACAATACGAGATAACGAAAGAATATTGTATCAGAAAATCAAATCATGTAAAATGAATACGCATAAGCAAAATTCACAAGCAAATTCAAAAATGTA
This sequence comes from Hemerocallis citrina, assembly GCA_017893485.1. Classification (NCBI taxonomy): domain Eukaryota; kingdom Viridiplantae; phylum Streptophyta; class Magnoliopsida; order Asparagales; family Asphodelaceae; genus Hemerocallis; species Hemerocallis citrina. The sequence continues at coordinate 154,902,043 of CM030364.1, read as the reverse complement.
ATAAATGAAGAAAATAATAGTTGTAATATAAATTTAATAGAATGCATGAAGTAATAGCGAATATAGACAGATGATCATAAAGTGACATAAAACGCGATAAACAGGATTTTAAAACTGAAAGAAAAACAAATTTAAAGAATCAAGACTAAGAAAATAAACAAATAATAGGCATTAATATGATTTAATAGTATAGGAAAATATTTATTTGGAAAATATTAAATGTCGAAAAGTACTATGATGAAAATCCACAGAAAATAATTTGAAGGGAAAGTGTGTCTATGTGTAAGGTACCATGAATGACTGTTCAAACCAACCACGCTTCCACTGCGCTACTCTGATACCCAGGGAAAATGAGCTCGCATACAATCTCAAATCAATGTATACGAGGAAAGCATCATGAATGAGGTTGAACGCAAATTCGATAACAATTTTCATTCATGACTCCAGCCATCCAATAGGGAAAGGAAAGAGCAAACATCAGCCAATAGAGCAACACAAATGTAAATCGCTTACATTTAAATCTCTATAAACTGAACTCACGCTATAATGTCCACTTCTAGGGTGTCGTTCCTTATAAATTTGTACTACTTTGAAGCGTAGCTCTAATACCACTCTGTAACACCCCGAATTCCAAAAACAGCAGAATTCGAGATTTCCACAGGATCTTTACACTTTCATTCGTATAATTTTACAAGGAATTTTAAAACTTTTATTTCAACAACGATTACATCAGAGTCTTTTACATCAATACGCAGCGAAAACAATAAAATACAATAATAAATAAAGTACAACTGTTACAACTTTAACATTTAAGTAGTCAACAGCATCAAATCATCTTTATATCTTCATGTAACTCTAATTCCTGCAAATAAAACTGTGGGCGCGTCAGTTTCTTACAACTGACGAAATATTATACACGGTCATCCTCTCTATGCCGGAACAGTATAACGATCCTTAAATACTTTAGCAAACACAAACTTGATCACAAACAAAAATACAAAGGGACTATCCTGTTGATGTCGTGTTGTGCGGTGCACTTAGTCCTTAATGCAGTTATTCATATTACATGACATTAATGCACACTTGTTCGGATTCTATGCATCCCATACTACATAGGTCCGAGGGCAATCCCTTAATCGCTCTTCATCTTTGTAGGGTTCAATCACTCGCCATGACTTAATCTACTACTGTAATTACGGTAGGTATCTTAGATGATCTATGAGTACAAGCACGTGTACAGAAAATCCTGGAGGGGAATCCCACATCATGTCACGACGCATCGTGAAGACAGCCTGTGGCAATTCAGCCTCACTTCATGGCACACGATCCTCTTGCAGTCACCAAACATCCCACAAGTGTCGCCACCGGGACGATAACTCTGGAGTAGTGCCAACGCCATGTCTTGATGCATCAAGCAGGCAGCCTGTGGATCACTCTCACACCGCCAATCCGATGGCCCTCATACTCGTGTTTTTCTCCTACTTTCATCACGTCTTCACTATGTATCTATCTGTAATTTCGATAAGTATCCTAGATGTTCTATGATCTATGAGCCTATGTCAAGGCAGTCTGGAGGGGAATCCCACGCACTGACACGACGCATCGAGCAGGCAATATATGGACAATTCAGCCTCCGCCTTGGAACGATGGCACCACCCATAGTCACCAAACATCCCACAAGCGTCGCCACCGGGATGGTACTCTGGAGTAGTATCCACGTCATGTCACGACGCATCGTGAAGACAGCCTGTGCATACCCTCACAACACCCATCCAATGGCCCTCATACTTATGTTTTTCTCTTACTTTCATTACATCCCTACAATGCTTGTTTTAAAAGAAAATCATCACAACCTAGAGCTAGCTTATCCTACCGAACTTAAATCAAAACAACAGAGACAGTCAGCCTACCTGGCTACTTTTCAAGAGATGCTCAACCCTCAACGGTTAGCTCTCAAATCAATAAATAATACTGCCGGTCACTAGGGTCTCGCCTAGCCTCTAGATTCCAACAACTATCTCTAAAGATCAACAATACTTCATAATCAATCTTAAATAATCATTTCCATTTCTTTTGTTCACAAACTCTTTCTCAAAATATTTCTTTTATAATCTCATAACATGAGAACAATTCAATTCGGTATCTATATCAATTTCATCTTTCACATCGTCGTGTGTATTTCACAATAAAACTCAATCAAATATTAATAACCATAAAATCTCATATTCAAACTTAATTAACTTTCATTTATCAAAAATCCAATCTAACTCAAGAACCAGAAAATAGTTCGGTTCGATCGACTGGTGACAGTATCAGTCGACTGTTCTGCGAACATCAAAACATCTCAGTCGGTTCAGTCGACTGTTGCCAAGGAGCCAGTCGGATGTTCCGCTAATACTTTGAAAACTCGGATATCAAAATTCAGGACAGTAGCAGTCAACTGTGAAAGTAGACAGTCGACTGTCCTGCCGACGAAAACCCAATTTATTATACTTTCCAGTCGACTGTAGAAGGTAAACAGTCGACTGTCAATTACACCAACTACAGCTTGCATATATTTTTTGACCTTTCAATTGATTTGTACTTCCATATAAAATTATAGATCATTTCCAGAATGTATCCCTTTTAAAAATAATATCGTATATGCTCTCAAATTCACAAGTTTCTCACTTTTCAATGAAATCCTTAACATGTATCAAAACATATATCCAATCAATTTTCAAATAAACTGTTGTCTTTTATCAAAATTACTTTATAAAAATCTCTATACTCAATAATAGATATTTTGAAGTTAGAACCACACTTCTTTGCTATATTAACGACAGACAATTCTTTTATACACATTTGCATTATTTCAATTACTATTTCAATCACGCATCATACAATTAAAACTTGCCAAATGGCACATATTCTTGTATGCAAATATTCTAACAATCATCATAACACATTTTGGACCATAAATTTAACAATTCATTTCTATCCTAACAATTAAAATTTAGCAATCAATTTCTACAACAACTAGCATGTAATCTCATCATACCAATTCAAATTCAACAAATAAATTGTATATCATCTATCATGTAAATTCTACTCCTAAATTAGAAAGCATTCAAGAAACACCCACCTAAAGTTGAAGAAATACGAATAGAAAGCTCCCAGAAAAATTCCTTAGAATGCACGAATAGATCCTTCTCCTCCTAGCACCTTGCCAAAACCGAAAGCTTCAAATTGGGTTGTATAGCCGACCTCCAATGGGGAAAACTCAAAGCTACTCAATCTTTTTCTTACTCAAATCTTTTCTCTCTTTAATAAATTTTTCTAATGTACTAAGATAAGAAGAAAATATGAGGTATTTATACATAATTTTGGATGGATTGAATGGCTAGGATTAGATCAACTAGTTAGAGATTAAGGGCTAGGATGAATTAGGGAGTTGTAGCAACTAACCATGATGAGATAACTACCTCCACACTACTCCCATTTTCTAAAATTTAAACTTGCTTTCCGTCCTACTTTAAAATCCAAAATTTAGTTTTTTCCCTCTTTTATGAACAGCTCGGCCCCCAACAATGTGTGCACATCGCACGTGTGCACGTGCCCGTCCTTTGTGTACAAAATAATTTATTTATTTAATCTCTTTAAAACAATTTATTTATATATGTCATAAATATAAAAAATTAACTTTAAAATTATACTTTTCATGCACAATTAAAAATAGATACAAACAATTTCATGAAATTTATTTTGAAAGAATAATACACTTAAAACACGTGCACCGAAACACGTGCGTCGTCCCGTACAATCTCAAAAATACAAAAATTAACTTTATCGACCGAAAAATATTTATAGTTAATTGGGATGCAACATAAAGTATATTTAATATACATTTTCGATGATACATTTTCGATGATATACAATCAATTTATTTTATCGACAGAAAACACGGGTATTGCAAGTTAAATTTTATTCTAATTATAATAGACAAAAATTGAATTCAATTTACAAAAATTGAATTTAAACATGTTTATAAAAATAAATAATTGAAACTCATCGAAAACTTTGTACGTAACGGTGGAGTGTCCAGAATCGACACGTGCATCGATTAATATGTAAAAAGCACGTAAAACTCAAGGATTGAAATTTTGCATTTGAGTTGTCTCAAATGGGATTTTAAGAATACGGGATTGCATAAATAATTGGAATTCAAAATACATATCAAAATGCGTTATGGATATAATCAATAACAGTACAAAATGCACGTGCGTAACACCCGAGGGCAAAATTGTCATTTAAATTTTGCGGGGTGTTACACATATTTATAGCGGAAGCAATTTACAACAAATTACATGAATTGAAATGTACAACACTTGAATCATTCTTTAAGCAGCATGCAACTTTAGTCTTCTTAATCACTTTACCCTGCATAGAAACTATGGGCACGTCAGTTGGTTACAACCGACGAAATATTATACACGGCAATCCTCTCTATACGGAACAGTATAACGATTTTCAAATACTTAAGCAAACCACAAACTTAATCACAAACAAAAATACCAGGGACTATCCTATTGATGTCGTATTGTGCAGTGTGCTTAGTCCTTATTGCAGTTATGTATGTTACTGTAACATCTCGGATTTTAAAATACCGAAAATATTCATTTTTATATTTTGTTAGGGTGAGAATTATTTTTAAGTGATATCTTATTTTATTTATTTTCAATATTAATATTGGTATAAATATTTGTGGTAGATTGGTATTATTGTTAAATTAGAGTTAAGAGTTGAGATTTTGTGTGAGGAAATATAGTTTATTTTATTTTATAATTTTGGGAAATTATTATAAAATTATTTAGTGTATTTGTCATGTTCGTATTATTATTATAGAAAAGAGTTGGAGTTTAGTTGTAATATTTTGGATTTGGAGGGCTTATATGAAAATATACCTTATTATTATTATTATTATTATTATTATTATTATTATTATTATTATTATTATTATTATTATTATTATTATTATTATCTCTTTTTTCAAACCCCCCCCCTCCGCCCTTCTCTCCTCCTTCCTTCTCCCTTCCTTTCGTTTTCTTTCCCGATCGCAGAACCCAAACCGAGCCCCATTCCGGCCCTCTCCTAGCTCGAAATCCCGATGCCGTTCTCCATAAAATTTCGATTAAATTTGGGGGCAAGTTAATTGAAGGGTTCTCTACATCGTGGAAGTGTCGGATTTTCGAAAGGATTTCGAAAAGGTATATCCCTTTTTATTTTATTGTATAAAATTGAGTTAGATTAATTTTTATGGAGTATGATTATTATGGTAGAGAGATTTAGAGATGTTAGAAGCGGAAGATTTGAGAAATTAGTGGATTGTTAGAGAAATTGCAAGTTGTTAATAAATTAGGGTTTTGGGTTTGTAAAAGAGATTATATAGAACATGTTAGAAGTTAGGATTGGTGTATATCATGGTGAAATCATGAAGTTCTAATTTTGGCATAAAGCCAAATTTTAGAATATGTGAAGTGAAGTAAGAAACTTGCTTCTAGCGAGTTTAGAAAACGTATGGGGGGTTGTGGAGTGGTGTGAGAGTATTAATATGAATTTAGAAGGGATTTTGTAGACTTAGAACTTAACGGAAAAGATGGAGAATGAAAGTATAAATTTTGTGCACGCCGGGTATTCGGTGAAATGCCCGAGCAATATAGAGGTGAGAATTTGATGGATTCGGAGGTGTAGATGAGTCTCCTTATTGGTGTTAACCCTAATTTGAGAAATTAGGAAGAAGGGATTGAAGAAATTAGGAAGTAGGAAATTTTCCTATTAGAAAGCCTCCGATCAATATGTGAGTTCTTGCATCGGGGTTCGAATTTAAAATCCGTCAATGTAGCTCGCCTACATATATCATTTGTGACGTGTGGGTGAAGACGGATTCAAATTTGGAGGTCCGTAGGTCGAGTTTTGAGCTTTAAACTAATCGGTTCTATAATTTTTCAATTAGGTGGAAAAAGTTGAACTTCGACTGGCTACAGGACGGACGTGGGACATCGTTTGCTCGATCCGTCAGGTGAGTACGTTTTGTTTATAAATATTTTATATTGTGGCCGAATTTTGTGGCCTTTTGATATGTTTTGTGGGAGTTATGCCAAAAATGGATTTTTGTTGAAAATACGGATTTTTAAGGATCCAAAATGGGTTTTTGAGATATGTGGTGAAAGTGATTATTTTAAATATATAAAATCTATAGTATGGGTTAATGTGATGTGTTGAAGTATAAAAACTAATTATATTAGATTGTTTATGCACATTTTTATCCAGTGCATGATTTGTGCATGTTTTGGGGCATATAGGCCCTTATAGGTAATTATAATTACATGGAGCATGGTGTATAAGCTAGTATGCTATAAGTAGATATTATAAGATTTAATTAGAGGAAATAAGTGGTTTTGGCCCATTTTTCTGGGAAATCCGCATGTGTGGTGTGTAATTGTGATATATATATAGATGATTATGACGTGTGATGCAATGATTGATGAAATTAATAATTGGGTACATGTTTACATTTTAATTATGTTCGAAGTGAATTAATGGGCAATAGTATAATATTACAATATGATGAATTATCTATTTTGATACTCTTACGATATAGAATAACCTAATGTAGTTCTTTTATTAATATTATAACTTGGTGTATGTTTATATGTGATTCAATGAAGTAGTAAATAGCATAGTATTCATAATGGGTGAAGATATGGAAAAATAAATAACATGGTGCATTCGTGATATGCAATAATATGACATGTTGGTTTATATGTTAAATGACATGGTGTATGTATATATATATGATTCAATGAGATGATAATTAATATCGTGGATGCCGGATATGCATCAAATGGTAAGATAAAAGATAAGATGGTAAGTATTAATAAAATGTGTTATTATTCATGATTAAAGTCAAGGGTGTGTCAATTATTCAATTAAAAGTCGTGATGCTTTATGTTGATTTAATAAGATGAAAAGATTAGATAACAAATGGTTTTGTTGACCAGTACCTACAGCAATCCTGGGGGTTTGGGCTAGACCTCCTAACGCCCAAGGACCGGCTTGGGAATAGTGGACCCAAACTATGTTTGGGGTAAGTGGATTTTATCGTCCAAACTATCGGCTTGAGGCCCGGTTTCCCTCGATGATAGCTGTCGCGAGGAAGTACTCAGTTTACCTGGGACGTGGCTTTTTCCTCCTGGCTATCGGCTGGGAGGAAGTACCCAGTTTACCTGGGACGTGGTGTTTTTTCCTCGATTACAGCCGTCGCGAGGAAGTACCCAGTTTACCTGGGATGTGGTGTTTTTCCCTCGATGACAGCCGTCGCGAGGAAGTACCCAGTTTACCTGGGACGTGGTTTTTCCTCCTGGCTATCAGCTGGGAGGAAGTACCCAGTTTACCTGGGACGTGGTGTTTTTTCCTCGCTAGTTCGGCTAGGAGGAAGACGTCGCCTCGGACGAGTAAGACTCTGTATGAGCATCGGACCGCGTGTTTACTGGGCTGTCGGCTTTCAGTATGTTAGGATACTGTGGCTCACTGGTCGACAAACTAATAAAATAAATAAGTGTTAATAATAAATGTGGTAGTAAAGAAAGTGGAAAGTGAATTGTGAATTGTGGATGAGAAAGAAAGTAGCTGTGAATGAAGTAAATGTACAAGAAAATGAGTTATGAGTTAGTGTATGAACAAAAGTGATAAATGCAGTGCGTGGTTAATTTAAGATGAAAATAATAAAAGAGACATGTGTTATTATGAATAGTACGTAGTAATTGTATTATGTATGTGATCATTAAATTGAAAAACAGTGTGAGATAAGTTGTTACGCCTTGGAATTGTGTCAAGAAACTACCTGCCCGCTATTTCTATGGAAATTGTGGGAACTACCTGCCTTGGCATAATTCGCAGGGTGAGTTGGTATAATAGTGGTAATGATTGATGGAAATGAGAAATAAAATAAAGTGAAGATGATAAGTGATTGGAGTGAATTAATAACCAAGCTATCGGCTTGAGACGTGATGTGATATTACCTAAACTGTGTGTTTGAGGTGCAGTGATTATTACCCAAGCTATCGGCTATGGGGTGTGATATGTTGTGGCCCCAAATTGTGTTTGAGGATTAAGTGAAAATGATAATAAGATTTATTGTTTGTAAGAAAAAGAAATTACTAAAGTGGTATAATGAAATGGGAATGGGCTATAAAACAAGTTTTCGCTGTAATGAGCATAAGCATTCTATCAATAATGTGTTAATGATGTGATGAGATGTGAGAGCATTGCAATAAGCAATAAGATGTTATATTTGCATCATAAGACATGAATAAATGTGGTATTATGAGAATAGAAGCATTTGTAAGAAGTGATATTTGATAGGGCATAATAAAATAAATACTCGTATTATGAGATTGGTTATGAAAATGGTTATTAAGATAGTATGTTGTATTATGAGTTGTATTCATATTAATGAAAGGAGTAATAACATCATGTAGTATATTCATATAATGCTATTATGACGATACTTGTGGAAGAATGAATATTTGGGTTAGAGAATTTAAATTGAAAAGTAATGGATTGTATGTGTATTCGTACTATGCGGATGTAAAATAAGAATATATATATATACGAGGTTGATGTGAAGTATATTATGAAATGTTGGAAGTTATGGATAATTAAATAGTTGAATGCAGGATTGGCAAAGTATTTGATATATCGTCGTATTGATGATGTTGTTGTGTTCAGGATTCATGTTGCATTATCTTAACTTGGTATTTGTAAGTTTAAATTATTTTCTTTATGATATTTTAATTTGTTATTAGATTAATAATTATACTCACACCATAAATGACTGACCCCTTAGTGTTTGGGGGGTTAGGGGAGTCTGAGGACTACCCTAGATCCCCTACTGTTACAGGTTCTCATCAGTGCAGAGGTGAGGCGTGGATTGGTAGGATGAAGTTTTATTTTAAAAATTTATACTAATTAGTTATGTGAATAGTAAAATTTATGATCTAAATTGTATTATGGATGTATAAGCATGTATATGATGATGATGAGTATAGTGTGGGGTGGTATGGTATGTTTGTGACCCGTACCCATCTCGTTGTGGAGTACCGGGCTCTGTGGTAGGTTTTACAAGGATTTTTCTAAATTTTTACCTCGTTTTTCAAAGAAATTTATAGTTTTATTTGATATTTGATAATCCGTTATGAGTTTGGCCCCCAGAGCATTATATTATATTGCCTGTGTGTTTCTGCTCATTTTGGCCTGGGGAGCCCATGAAATTATTGTATATATTGTGAGCTACGGAATTTTGAGCAGAATTTCGTAAGCTATCTGTGTTTCGGGGCAAAATTTACAGGGGAAACTCTGCCAAAATTTTTCCTAAAATATAACTTTCTTAGTTTATGTTTAAAGTGATATAGAAATTGAAAGAATTGAATTTGGAGGTTTGGTTTTCAAAAAAAAAAAAAAAATTTGGGGTGCTACAGTTACATGACACTAATGCGCACTTGTTCAGATTCTATGCATCCCATACTACATAGGTCTGAGGGCAAGCCCTTAACCATTCTTCATCTTGTAGGGTTCAATGCCTGGTCATCACTTAAACTACTACTGTAACTATGATAAGTATCCTAGATGTTCTATGAGTTACGAGTTCATGTCTAGACAGCCTGGAAGGGAATCCCACGTCATGTCACGACGCATCGTAAAGAACCTATGGACAATTCAGCCTCCATCATGGGACATGACACCCCCCGCAGTCACAAAACACCCCACGAGCGTCGCCTACGGTACGGACTCCTGGAGACATATCCACGTCATGACAGTAGTGTGCACTAATGCGCACTACTGGTCGCCTGCGGTACGGACTATCCTATTGATGTCGTGTTGTGCGGTGCGCTTAGTCCTTATTGCAGTTATGTATGTTACATGATACTAATGCGCACTTGTTCAGATTCTATGCATTCCATACTACATAGGTCTGAGGGCAATCCCTTAACCGTTCTTCATCTTGTAGGGTTCAATGCCTTGTCATCACTTAAACTACTACTGTAACTATGATAAGTATTCTAAATGTTCTATGAGTTACGAGCTCATGTCCAGACAGCCTGGAGGGGAATCCCACGTCATGTCACGACGCATCGTAAAGAACCTATGGACAATTCAGCCTCCGTCATGGGACATGACACCACTCGTAGTCACAAAACACCCCACGAGCGTCGCCTGCGGTACAGACTCCTGGAGACATATCCACGTCATGACACGACACATAGTGTAGAAAGCCTGTGAATATTCTCGCACCGTAGCTCCGAGGCCCTCATACTCGTGTTTTTCTCTTATTTTGATCACATCTTCACTATGTGTCTAGTCCTTAGTTATTTGAATCATAAATAAAATAAGTTCTCTAGAGTTAGCCCTTCCACTATACCGGTCTTAATCATTTATATTCCATGACCCAAATCTTGGTTTTCTCATTTCAAATTTCATTTCAACATATTTCTTTTCAATGCCGGTATGAGGCTTAGCTACACTCTAGTTCTCAATTTCACTTCATAATCACAAAATTTGAGTCTTCATACTCATAAGTTCTATTTCCCAATTAACAAGATTTCCATTCTTTTCTATGAATCAAATCTCTTATATAAGGTTCAATTTTAATTCATGTATTTCATACTCACAATTTTATTTCAATAAATCCATTAGATTCCCATACTAGTACTTCTATCTTTTACTTAATTCAATCCACAAAGTTGTATTTTTCATTCATCTTTAGAGTGCACACAAAACCCAAAATAGATGAACAAAAATCCATAATCAACACACTTAAATCTTCCTCCATTCAAAATTTCTCTTTTATAACTTAATAAAATTTTCTCATGAAAAATAATTAATTTTCATATTTATACAAATGTCGATTTCATGCAAGTCTACTCAATTTTCACTTCTAAGTCACTTTTATTTTAGTCAAATAATGCACAAGTATTTTTCATAGAATCCACATAGTTTTAGAATAATTATAGTATTTTTTTTGAATTTCTAAAAGCCAAAAAAATCAATTTTTAAACCCAAAAAGTCAAAATATTTTAATCATGCCGAAGCCAGGAATCGAACCCAAGACCTGAGACTAGCCGCCCGCCACCGAAAGCCAACTGGGCTAAGGCACAACCACGATAAGGTAGGGGTTTTAATTGATAAGAGGTTTCAGTTTCGGTTTGGGTTTTATTCAAGAACAAAAAATAAATAAATAAATAAATATAAATAAAAATAAAAAGGGCAGAGCCCAGTTTCGAACCCGAGACCACTAGGGTCCCCCGCAAGCTACAGTAACACCCAAGCACCCGTTAACCAATTGGTCTAAGTGACCAGACAGATATAGTGTGGGTTTTTTAGAGGTTAAAGTCTGAGGCTCGGTTATTTCGAATTCTTACAGAAATGAGTCTTTTAAGTCCTTTCTTCTTCTCTAAATTAATTCAAAAACTTCAGAATTCATTTTCATTATAATTACAGTAGTCCTGTAAATTAAAATTTCATTTTTGATGCAAAAGCATAATTTTTGCCTTCTACTTGTATTTTACTATTTAATTTCAATTTTAGAGAAAACAAGCATATTCTTTCTACAAATTTGTATTTAAAAACATTTCTAGATCACTTATATTAATTTTGTTACCACTATACAATTATTTCATTAATAAAATGTCATTTCACATTTTTTTTCATAATTCTTCTTTCAATCATTTAACATACAAGCATATCTTCTTAATCTAGCACATAACAATAAAATAGAGCATGGTAGCATGGTAAACTCTAAACTAACAAAACACAATTTTTGCAATTTAATTAACATTCTTTTAACATACATTCCTACAAATGTCAATTTGTCTCATTTTCACATCACATGGCTAGATTAGTTATAGTATCTTCTTAATCTTATCAAACATACCCTAGCAGGATGTCTAATTAGAAGTTTAAGAAAACCACCCACCGTTAATGGAGAGAAAACACACAAAATTTCTTTGGGATCTCCTAGAATGAACAAGGAAAGACTTCTCCTCTTAGTTTGAGCCACCAAGTTGCTTCTCCTCCTAGCTTGATGATGATGGAACTTCTTCTTGCACCTTGGGAATGGGCCGGCCAACTATAGCTGGGGGAACACACACAATTTTGCCACTCAATCTTTTAAACTCACAAACTCTTCAATCTTTTGTCTCACTAACTTGTATTTCTTTTCTCTCTTTCTTTTTCAATTTTAGGTGCAAGGAGAACTAGTGTAGGGGGGAGGGGGGGTTATTTATGCAAATTTTTAGGTTAAATGGAAGGTTAGGATGAGATCATATGGTTAAGGATCAAGGGCCAAGATGAAGTAGGGAGTTGTAATAACTTCCCATGATGAAGCAGCCACCCCACTATCTCATCCAATCTCCCTCTTTCCCATGCACAATCCGGCCAACTACAAGAGTGTGCATATTGCACATTCTAGTGCATGCACGTGTCATTCTAGTGTCCCCCATTTACAAATTTGTTCATGTGAAAAAAATTAATTGTTCATGAAATGATTCTACACTATAAGTTAGGCTATTTAAAAGCGGATTAAGTTAAATGGACTCACTAATGGACCAATTAAGCATGGGCTCTACTAATTAATTTAATTAATTAAATAAGAATGGGCTAAAAGAGACAAATAGGCCTAGGATTTAATTAAGCTTTTAAAATTAGTCTTTTTGGAAAATGAAGAGAACAATTATTTGTTCAAGCTATAAAGAAATATTTTTATAAAAGAAATTATACATATGAAATTATACGTGCAAAATATGTAAAATCACAAACTCTTCATAAATAAAATTTAGGGTGTTACAGAGGATGCAGCAGACCTCGTGATTAGCCATACCGAGGCTGATTACCAGGGCGTCGCAATGACGCAGTCGAACACCTTCTAGGTTCATCATGGGAGAATGAGACCGCCAGTCCTTGATCCTTAGGGGGCAGATAGTTATGGACTGAGTTAACCTTCCGTACGAAGGCTTTGTGGGAGGTGTTCGACTCTCCCCCCATAGGTCAGCCCTGTACACAAAGAAGAATGATCGGCCCAGCAGCTCCATCGGGCTCAGGTTTTGCCTCTGGGCATCTGTTATCTGTTCAAGGAGGAGGTGAAACGATCGGGTTAGTTCGAGTGGAATCCTTTAGGTAACCCCTTTGGATGAGGGGCCCAGTCTCTTCTTTGAGGGCCCGACAATTATCAGTCTTGTGTCCATGGTCCCGATGCAACCGATAGTAGAATCTCCATTCCCTCTTCTTGTTATTGTTGGATAGGGGAGGATGGTGGGCGACTCCCTTATCTTTAATTTCCATGGGGATATATGACACACTCTGAGTCAGCGGAGTGAACCTCTTGAAGCGGGGGACATGAGGTAGTCATCTCTGAAAAATGAATCATTTTGAGCCTTCTTCGCAGGCTCGAAATCATCGACCTTTCTCTTCCCTTTGGCTAATGTGTCTTTCAAACCCTCAGGGTGCAGAGCCTCCTCGACTCAGATCTTATTTTTGTCCCTGTTGAAGAGGTCGGAAAAATCAATATGCGGCTTCTTTTCCAAGGAGGTCTTCAGCAGGCTGTGGCAAACACTGTGCCTGAAGGCTGCAGACGCAACGCCGGCGTCTAAAGAAAAGACTGCCCTGGCCTCGGCAGTGAACCTCCGCACAAAGTTCTGAAGGGACTCTCCTTCCTTTTGTCTGAGGTCCAGAAGGGACGCACTCATCTTCTCGACCATGCGACTGGTCATGAAGTGAGCAAGGAAGCTCGCATCGAGCTAGTCGAATGAGAAAATCAAGCAGAGTGGCTGGGAATGCACGACAGAGGAGATGATCCAAGGCGTTGTGAATCATCATGAGGGTTTTGAACCCTTCCATGTGATTAGGAGGATCACTCTCTCCATTGTATGCCTCGAACTGAGGTTGTTTGAAATTCCTCGGAATCAGGGTGTCGAGGATTCAAGCAGAGAACGGGGGTCGGGTAGGCTGATACTCCAGATTAGATTGTCCTCCGCCCTTGCCGATCCGAGCGAGGCAATCTTCCATCTCTTGGAGGCACTGGAGGATCCCGTCTTGCCGACCGGGTCGAGCCGTAAGACTCGCTACCCTGTGCTTCCTCCTCCTAGCGAAGGTTTTCATTTTGCCGCTCGGTTCTGGGGTCGCCTCGGAGGGCTTGGAGGACCTCGTTCCTGAACTCCTGGAACTCATCTCTTGTGATCGGAACCTCTTCAGCTCGACCGTTCGGGAGTGGACGATCTTATGGGGAGCAGTTGCATCGCTGCTCCTGACCCTGAGATGGGTGAATGCTAGGGGTTAGAGCCTGGTTGGAGGGGGCATTTTCGCTCCTCAATCGATTGAGGTGGTGTTGGAGGTCATCCACAGTCAGCCGATTATTGATGACGTTCCGAAGGTCATCGACTGACGGGCGCTCGAGTTACCTTGCGACCGAGCATGAAGCACTCAGACCCGGTCCTGACGAACCCTCGGCTCGCTGCCTTCGAGGCACCTGTGTGTTCACATGATTGTGAGAAGGATAATGAGGAGGAGGGTCGACATGACTTCCGGCCGTGGGTGCTCTCTTGGCTTTGGGTGCCATGGAAGGGGATAGTAGTGGAACGGGATTGAGTGTAGTTCTGGATCTGCCTGTATTCCAACAGACGGTGTCAATCTGATGCTGCTCATTTAGTGGTGGGAGCAACATATGTGAGTTCTTGTTATTTGTAGAGGGAGAGACATATCTTAGTAATAAATTTGGATCTGGGATGGAGGTTTTGTGAGGAGCAGGAGATGTAGGGCTGTTGGTTGCTGGCCACCTCGAACACCTGCAAAATGCATAGAAATACCGGAGAGTTTCCGGCGACGGGCCCTCCGACGATCTAGTCAGTCACTTGAGGAAATGAAAGCTTTGATTTGAGAGGCTAAAATGACATTACCTGTAAATTAAGGAGGGGACCTGGTATTTATTGGCAGATAGAGGGAACCCTAACTCTAATGGGCCGGATTGACACACTTCTGCGAACCTATTTGGTGTGCTGAAACAGCAGAAGACCCATAGGGTCTACATGCCTGATTTATAGGAATTTGCGAGTTCTGGGCGGATTAGACAACTCAGATTGAGCGGGATTTTTACCTATATGAATTCGTTTGCTTTGAAATTGAAATTAGGTTTAAGATATCTTAATTTGATTATGTAATTAGTACTAGTGAGAAGATGGGATGAAATAGGAGAGAACCTGATGCACGATGGATGTAGGTGGGTAGGGTAGCAAGCCCTTCGACCCACAGGACCATATATATATATTTATTGATTGGTAGATTCGTCTATCTGATCCTCTCCTCTTATAAATACAGTGGCTGTCAATGGATAGATAATAATACTACTAATCTCCTTTTAATTTCACTGTAAAACCCACAGAATCGTCAAATTTTCTTTCGGGGTTTTTAAATGATATGTTTGCTTTTCTTATATCCAATGTCATAGTTCTTTTTAATATCCAACGTAATCACACCATTTCAGCTAGTGAGCAAAAATCTGCAGATCATTTACCGGGAAAGACTTGACTTTTTTAATAACGAGATGGCAACTATCTATAACTATTATAATGGGAGAGATGGGGTTCCAAACAAATAAACAATATTTTATTTTTTTGTGTATGTGTGCAAACACGTGCAGCGCACGTGTTGGTGTTTTTTTTTGTCCTTTTCATTCTCCCTCCACGTGCATCGCATGTGCATGATACTAGTCTTTTTAAATGGTAAGTGATACTAAAAATTTCTGTGTATGTAGAAGAAAAGTATATAATGTTAGATTATCATGAATTCATTAAAATACCTTTTGTATCGGTCATTTGTATTATTGAACATCATCATCATCGCATCTTCTT
The DNA here is from genome assembly GCA_017893485.1 of Hemerocallis citrina. Lineage (NCBI taxonomy): Eukaryota > Viridiplantae > Streptophyta > Magnoliopsida > Asparagales > Asphodelaceae > Hemerocallis > Hemerocallis citrina. The sequence goes on along the minus strand of CM030364.1, from coordinate 154,886,105 downwards.
AGCTTTATCTCACTAAAATGTGACCAGGTTAATGGAGTTGAGCCTTCTAAAACATTTGTCAATACTTTATTTTTAAAGAAGAAAGCTGATCGCGTCACTGCTTCATTAATAAATAATTAATGAAACAAGTATTACAGATATGTTACATCTATCTGTTCCTAAACGGAATAACGGAGAATAATTACAAAGCTAATGCTACAACATTAACTAGTCAATCCTCTAGCTAAACTTATTGTAACTCCTGTATCCCCTTTTCTGTATGTTTGTACTGTATTTATCTTTCCATTGTACATTCTATCTGATTGTATTCTTTCAGTCTTCTGGACCGTGTATTTGTTCTTCATTCTCAATATAAATCCATCTATTGTTTTTAACGTCTGTGATTTCAATCTTCTTGATTCAATTTTTCTGCCAATTATTTATCTCTGGATGATTTGTTGATTCTATTTTATTTCATTCATGGCCTAATTATTTATCTATTTATTTCTGGCCTATTCGATCTGGTTTCTAACCCATTCTACCATGTTTACACCCTATTACCCACCCTATTGGATCATAATACCCGCTACCCAGTACCCTTCTTAACCAAGTCTCCATCAACTTTTCCTTCACGTTCTCCATATCTGCCTAACAAGCAGATCATGTTTTCCCCCTATCTTCTCTTATTTCTTCAAATCCTCACTTACCCCAGAATCTCATTATTAAACCCCCAACAAAATTTGTTATACTCCTATCTACAATTATTTTATCTCCTAAACCCTACACTACAAACCCTAATCTCATCTCTCTCATCAACTCATCTCTTTCTCCCCCTGTGCTCACCCGACCCCCACCTTCCCGCCGTCGCGCCGACCACTGCGCCGCCCTCCGACTGCCGCGACCCTAGTCGCGATCCCCCACTGCCGACCCTGCATCTCGTCGCCGTCCTTCTGCCTACTGCCGCCCACTACCTGTGTACCGTCGTCGACATCTCAATTCTGCAAGCTCTCGTGCTCGTCCGTCTGTTGTGTTTGTTGCCCGGGATTCGTTCCTGTTATTCTCATTTTCATCGGATCCGTCATCTACACCTCCAAGGCAAGTAACTTGTATAATATTTTTGTTTGTATACAAGTACAAAATACTACATGTAGTCTCGCTCTCTTTCTGTGTTCGTCTCATTAAGATCTCTTGATAAATCTTGATTTCGTTCGTTTGATCATTCGTAGTCTTGATCCATCATCATAGTGTCACACACACGACATGAAAATAAACTAGATCTAGATAGACTCTTGATGCATGTATATATATGTTCTTCGTGATCTATGATATGTTGTGTATTTGTTGCATGCTTGGTGTATTAGATGTGTTATCTTGTAGTAGACTCGTTAAATATCCATACCATGTTGTTTTGATTATTTAATATATCATGTTTTGCATTATAAGTTAATTTGGATTTAGTGCATATGAGTTGTTTGATGAAATGCATGAGAAGAGATTTTGTTTTGCTGCTTCCCTGTTTTGGTTCAGTATGATTCATAGGATTTGATGCCTATTTTTCAAAACATTGGACGGATCTCAATTTCGATTTGTGATGTGTGAGTTCTTGCTATTTTACTGGAGTTATGTTGAAATTTTCTGATTCTGTTTTATGAGATTGTTGTATATTTATTTATTTTAAAACTGGTGTTAAAACATAACTCAAAACAGATTTGAAACCAGAAAACATGTTCAGCCAGAAATCAGAAGATTGTATTCAAAGTCGGGAAAATAGCATAAAAACACATTAAACAAATCCACGAAAAATCTGGGGTATTTTCCCTATATGTGCAGCATCAGAATATAAAGTTTCATAATTTTTCAATATAAATAGAGTAGTCAAGTAAAATCAGAAAACATCAAGATGCAGTAGTTTTGTAAATCTGGAATCACAAACACTGCAGTACAAAAACAGCAATATTTCACAAACCATAAATCGAAATCTAAATCCGACAGAAGGGTGATAAGATAGATACAGTAGGCTAACTTTCATAATCATAAATATTTTACAAACAACAAGCAGAATTAGGTCGAAAATCAGGTTCTTTACTGAACAGTATGAAAAATCTGCTAGTACAGTAATTGTTTAGAAACATAAAACAGTTTGTAAAACTCATCAAATAAATCCACAAAAATTCAGGGTTAATCTCAATCAAGTATAGTTGTACTTTGCAAAATATTTGATCAATATAATACTTTTAACATCATGATAAAAATAGATTACTCTTCACAATTCATAGAAATCAAAATCTAAAAATCTCTCTACACCTCTATAGTAAAACAGACATAACTCACAACTCGTAAAACGAAACTGAAATCTGTCATAAGGGTTGGAAAGTAGACAGAATTTTCTTCAGTTCATGTTCACAAATAATTTTAATATACTAAACTTAATAGGGTCTAAAATACTGATAAAAACGGAAAACCGGTAAAACAGAAAATATCTCTCATATACGAAATCAACTAGTTCATATAAAACTTATACAAAGCATAGCCAAACATGAAATAGAGTATACTAGATGTCCAAGCAACATGGTATAGGGTATTTCACATATCCACAACAAGTTATACTACTAATCAACACATCAAGCATACGAGATTACACAACAAGTCATGAACAACATGCACGTATACAACAAGAAATGGTCATCCCTAAGTTATTTCATGTCATGAGTGTCATGTGGCAACTACGGGCGGGTTAGCACAATAGAGACAAGATAAACAAGGGATTCCCCACAAGAATTGTCTCTAGAATACAATTATACTACAGGCTGTATTTAGTACTTGTATTACACAAATAAAAGAATACAAGTTACTTGCCTGAGAGACGACGACGGAAATGACGAAGCAAGAGCAAGAATAACGGGAACGGATTTCCGGACACGAACACGGTACCAATGATCACGAACCAAACATGAACACACGATCACAATCACAATCACGAACACAAGCGAACGAACGGATCACGATGACAATCAAGATCAAGATCAAGATGATTAGATCAGATCGGACGACCAGATCTTCCTGATGATGAAGATGATGATGATGATCAAGATCGATCGATCGAACGGCTGCGATCAAAGGAAGTTGATGATCATCATGATCGTGATGATCAAGAAGAGATCGAACGGCCCACATCTAATCAAGCATGATGAAGATTATTATGATGATCAATGGCCCACAATCACTTGCAGTCAAAACCAACCAAACAGTACAACCATTAATGGTGCACTGGTTTGGCGATAACCGGCGGCTGCGCACTGTGGCGAGAGGACAACAGCGGACAGGCAGGTCGGCACGGCGCACAGGAGGTGCACTCCGGCTGTGCAGCAGGAGAAGAGAGCACAGGGGACTGTTGCGGTCGACGCTGGGTTGCTAGGCTGCCTGCTGCTCGGATAGCGCGACAAGAGGCTGGTGCGTCGGGGCTGAGCAGTGCGGCTGGCTGCCGCTGTTGCGGGTGCAGCGCAACAGCGATGGGAGGTACTGCAGGGTGGCACGACGTCACCAGAGGCAAGGCGACGATGCGGAGGAGGGAGACATCGGGATAGAGATGAGAGCAGGAGAGGGTACAGGGAGAACGAATGGAGAAGACGAAACGGCAGTGGGGGTTTAGAAGGCGGCTATGTAATATCCTAAACTTTTATTAATTGAGAAATTGTTGATTTTACGTGTTGTGCACGTACAAATTCTTGTACATATTTTTCTTATAAAAAATTATCTCTTTTATAACATGAATAAACAATTACTTTTCTTTCTTTCTCTTTATTTCCAAAAAAAAACCTATTTTAAAAGCCTAAACTTGTTTTTCTAATTTAAGCCCACCCTAATTAATTAAATGTTTTATTAATAACTCATAAGTCTAAAAGCCCATTATTTTGAAGCCCACAAATTAATTAACCTTTTAATTGTTATAACTTGTAGTGTAGACACTTTTAGTAAACAATAAATTAATTTATAATGTACAACTTATTAGGAGGGGGTACTAGATGAGGCACGTGCATGCACTAGTGTGTGCAATGCACACACCATGGGTGGCCGGATTGTGGCATGGGGAGATGGAGGGAGTGGAGTTGTGTTGAGGGGTGGTTATGTGATCATGAAAGTTACTACAACTTCCCATTTCATCCTGATCCTTGATCTCTAACTCCTTGATTAAATCCTAGCCATCTATTCACATCCCAAAAATGTATAAATACGCCTAGTTTCTTCTCATTAATACACTAGAAATTATTAAGAGAAAAAAAAGATTAAAGTGAGAAAAGATTGAGATGTAAAGTGGGTAAAAGATTGAGTGTGCTTTTTTGTGTGTGTGTCCCTTCATGTAGAGGCCGGCCATTTCACCAAAGGAGAAAGGGAGGCTTGGGTTCCAATCAAGCACAAGGAGGAGACGAGTTTGCAACACAATCTAGGAGGAGAAGACTACTTTCGTGCATTCTAGGAGATTCTAGGAGCTTTTCATTTCATTTTTCTCCAATAGGTGGATGTTTCTCATGCTTCTAATTTAGATACCATGCTAGGAATGGATGATAGAATTACTAAGGGAAAACTAAGTGAAATTGGCCTCATGTTTGCTTATTTAGAAAAAGGATGGTAATTAAGAGAATGCTTGACAATTTGATTGCTAGTTATTAAATTGTGAATGAATGTGCTAAAATCTATCATGTTGCCATGCTATATGTTTTGAAATATACTTTATTGAGAAATTTGTGTTCATGAGATGAAAAATTGATTAAATGCATCTTGTAAGTTGATTGTTTAAATTAAAGCAACACTAATGTAGAAAGATGAAAAATTTGTGTTCTAAAAATGTTGTAGGATGCTAATAAGTAAAAGAACAAAGAAATAAAGTAGTTTTGTGGAAATCTAGAGTCTAATTTTGTAGAAATGTGATTTGTTCTCAATGTCGAAATTATGAACATAGAACATGAAATAGGACCAAAAATGCATGTTTTATAAGGCAAATAATGATTACAAGAATACTGGTTTACAGTAATTTTATATAGTTTATAATCTGGAATGTTTTGATTCAAAAAGAGAAGAAAATGAACTAAAAACATTCTGAGAATTATGGAAAAAAATGAACAGAGAACTATATCAAAAACAACCCAACTTATTTTGACGGCAATCTGGTCCCTTAGACCAAGTGGTTAAGTGTGCGATGGCATTTACTATAGCCGTGTGCTGATCTCTGAGGACTCAGTTTCGATACTGGGCGAGAGCCTTTTACTTTTATTTTTTTTTTTCAAAAATCCCGAGTACCCGAAAGTCGATTCATATGGATATTAATCCATCTCTTTGTCGCCTTAGAGGCTCTGGCTTTGTGGTTAGCGGGGGTGCCACAGTGCAGACACTGTAGCGCCACGTGGCTTGGCGTCGTGGGTTCGAATCCGGATGTGGGGGTTTCGGATTAAAAACTGATTTTTTGAGACTTTAATTTTTTTTAGAGTTTTTAATCAAATAAAAATTTAGAAAAAATACAGGAAAATTTCTAAAAATATGTAGATTTCATGGGATAATTTTCTACAAATTTTGGTGTAATGTAATTGAAAATTTGAGACTATTTTGCAAGAAAGGACCTGTTTTAATTATTAAATTAAATTGCCTTTTAGATAAGAAAAAAAAAAAAATGAGTTGTTTAAAGGAGTTTAAATGAGATTTAGTAATGGGAAAATTGAAAGTGTGTGGAATTAATCGAAAATGTGAATTGTGAAATTAGTATTGAGTAAAATGAGAACAAGAGAATTATGTAGAAAGAATAAATTATTGAATGTGACAAGTTAGAAAAATTTATTCTTTTGTTTATGCATGAGATTGACATGAAATCGAAACTGAATGTCATGATGAGTTATGAAAGATCTTATGAATATGAATACACAAATGCTATGAACATGAAATGAGAATTGTGTTAATTATGAAAGAGACTTTATGAATATGAAAAGCTCGATATTGTGATTATGAGTTGAAATTGAGAACTAGGGTGTAGCTAAGCCTCATTCCGGCAATGAAAGAAATGTTGAGGTGATATTTGAAATGAAAAGACCAAGATTGGGTCATGTTAAATGAATGAATAAGAACTGTATAGTGGGAGTGCTAACCCTAAGGGATTGATTTTGTTCATGATTTAATTAAAATCAAGGATTAAGTACATAGTGAAGATGTGATGAAAGTAAGAGAAAAACATGAGTATAAGGGCCATTGGATTGGCGGTGTGAGAGTATTCACAAGATATACCATGATGCGTCATGAGTAGGACGTGGATACTGCTCCGGAGTACCGTCCCGGTAGCGACGCTTATGGGGTGGTCTAGTGACTACGGGTGGTACCATGTCTATGGTAGGAGGTGAAGTCACTACAGGATGTCTGCTTTATGAGTCATGTGTCAGTGCGTTGGGATTCTCTCCAGGGCACCTAGACGTAGGCTCGTAACTCATAGAATACCTATGATACTTACCGTAGTTACAGTAGTAGATTAAGTCATGGCGAGAGATTGAACCCTATAAGATGAAGAACGTTTAAGGGATTGCCCTCGGACCTATGTAGTTGGGCTGCACAGACTCTGAACAAGTGCGCATCAGTGTCATATAAAATAAATAATTGCATTAAGGACTAAGTGCACATTCACAACACGATATCAATAGGCTAGTCCCCTTAGCTTTGTTTGTGATCAAGTTTGTGATTGTTTAAGTATTTGAGAATCGTTATACTGTTTCTGGCATAGAGAGGATGGCCGTATATAATATTTCTTCGGTTGTAAGTAACTGACTTGCCCACAGTTTCTATGCAGGATAAAGTACATAAAAAAGACTAAGGAGGAATTGATGCTTAAAGAATTATTCAAATGTTGTACATTTTATTCTTGTAATTGTTGTAAAATTGCTTCTGCTGTACAAGTGTAAACATAAATATAACTCTGATGTGAAGTAAAGTTTTAAATTCCTTATAAAATTGTACGAAGTGAAGTGTAAAGATCCTGTGGAACTTCGAATTCTGTCTTATTTGGAATTCGGGGTGTTACAGAGTGGTATCAGAACATGCTTCCAAGTAGTACAAATTTATAAGGAACGACACCCTAGAAGTGGACATTAGTGTGTTGAGTATAGAGATTTAAATGTAAGGCACTTACATTTATGTTGCTCTATGATTTATGCTTCTTCTTCTCCTTTCTCTAAGATGGCGGACCACTTCGACCCAGATGGAGATGACGACTGGCACATAGTTGAGGAGGATTACTACCCCGGGCAAGTAGATTCAGACAAAGAAGATCCTGAAGAATTCGAAGAGGAATGGCCTGAGTCCAGAGAGATCACTCCACCTCCGGATTCATCTGTTGATTCCTCCGACGAGGAAGAGCCGGTTCAGAGTGGTCTCATTGCATCTCTTCAGATGCAAGTAGAGACTCAGTGGGAGCGAGCCGAGCTACAGCAGACTCAGTATGCGAAGTGCAAGGAGAGCATTGCAATTCTCAGTCATCATGTTTGGAAACTTGAGAAGAGGAAAGACATATACGATGTACTGAAGAAGGAAGTGGCGGAACTATGGGAAGAGCTTTGAGAAGCCAAGAGAAACCGTAGGAACTAGACTGTTTTATCTTCTTAATACTTTAATTTGATGTCAGAAATATTTTAAATTCGAATGTATAAAGTTTGGAATTCAATGAAATGAAAAGTTGATTTAAATTCATGTTTTCTACTTCGAATTTAATGGATCTCTTGTATCAGAACATGGCTGGACGAAGAGCTAGAAGCGGTGAAGGACTTGACTTGAAAACGGAGCTAGCGAAAGTCTATCAGACACTCAATACCGTTGCCATGAATCAGAGCTAGAGGGGGATGCCTGCAAATCCAGTTCCTGCAGCAATCAAACTCGTGGAATCATTCAAGCAAATAAAACCACCAGTATTTGATGGGAAGTCAGACCCAGATGCGACTGACAATTGGATCCGACAGGTAGAGACTATCTTCGAAGTTTTGGAAACTTTGGAGGGCAGCAAAGGTGAAGTTGGCTGCACTACAGTTCGAGAAGGTCGCAGCTGTTTGGTGGCAGTCAATGAAGCGGACGATGGGAAATGTTGTTCTTGGCTGGGAGGAATTCTTGGACGAATTCCACAGTCACTATTTTCCATCAGATGTCCAGGAGAAGAAGGCCATGGAATTTCTGGCGCTGCAGCAGGGCGGCATGTCGGTTAGGGAGTATGAGACAAGATTCACTCTGCTCTCAAGGTATGCACCAGAATTGGTGATAGATGAGGCGAAGAAAGCTCGGAAGTTCGAGCATGGTTTAAGGCCAAGTCTGAGATCCAAGATGATACCCCTTGGTATCAGGAGGTTTGACAAGTTGGTCAAGCGAGCTGCAGCTACAGAAGAAGACATGGAGCAGTTTCATGTTGTTCAGGATAGGAGGAACAACTGGCATGTTGGGAAGAGGCCCTGTATTTTCTGGCAATTTTAGGGGACAGCCACCGGCTTAAAAGTTCAAACCGACAGGGAAGAACGTTGTTAACGTGGCTAGAAGACCCGAAAATGGTTTTGTGAGACCTCAGGTGGTGACTTGTTTCAACTGTGGAGAAACAGGTCACTACAAGTCTCATTGCCCAAAGTTGCGAGATGTCGTCCGTAATGGACCAACTAACAAGTTGGGAAGAAGCCGTACTAGCAAGGACGAGTATTTGCCTTGACTGAAGCTGATGCTGATGAAGTGGATCATGTCATCACTGGTACGAGGGCAAATGTTTAGAAGTTTTTTGTTGTTCTTTTTTTCGCTTTATTTAGTGAACTGTTATGTAACGAGTGTGTGTTATGTAACAGGAGAAATTTATTTGAATGGAAAGAAAGCTGTTGTTTTGTTCGATACTGGATCCTCTCATACTTTTGTATCTCCTAAATTTGCTAAAGTTTTGGGAGCTGAACCGAAAATCTTTCTAGGCAAGGTGTTACAGGCTGTGCATGGGTTGATGATGAATAGGGTTAGGTGTATATATATAGGCAGAAGTAAAACAGTTTAAGGTGGACTAACGGGTTAAAGAGGTAAACGGGTTTGGGGTATTTTAAAATAGGGTATGGGGTATTGGTTTTAGGAATTAAAGGGTAATAGGTAATGGGTTATTGGGCTGGATATGGGTTGTGGATATTAAATAGGGTAGTTGGGTTTTAAAAAGAAATCCAATATAAAAAAAATTTGTTTTGGGTATTAGGAAAATACAATAACTAATAAAAATATACAATTAGGATTTTATAAAAATAATAATAATAATAATATAATCAATAACAATAATAATAATAATAATAATAATAATGTTGCCGCTTAAATCAGTGTGGGGGCAAACAGATAGATTTGCGGATTCTGGGATGTTGAATAGTCAAACCTGAACAACTTTCTGCCGAGTTTGACCGTGACCTCCCGCCGTTGACCTGCAAAAAGTGCGAAACACCAGGGTTGATTCCGGTGACGCACCCCCCGACGCTCTAGTCAGTAATCAGAAAGATTATGAAAGAGCTTTGATTGGCAAAAGATTGATTACCTGGTAACAGTGGGGGATGGGGGGTATTTATAGCTGCCTTAGGGACCAGTTTCGGGATAAGATCAAATCCCTACTTCCCAGTGAATGGATAGAAGCGATCAGGGCCATTGATTAAGCTTAATCATAAACCCTAATTCTATCTGGCTGGATCGGGTTTCTTGCGGGTTGGAACCCTGCACCCAGTTGAGGTGGATCCGTTCGTGGGTTGTTGGGCATTTGGAAAACAGGCCCAGTTCCCATCTCGGACCCGTTTATAGGCAAAATTACCATTTTACCCCTGATCTTTGAGATTCACGCCTGATTTGGATGGTTCCGATTTAACCCAAAATTTATCCATATCACGAGCCGCCCACTCCCGAAGACTGAGTTTGATCAGCCTTTGAGGAGTAGTTTTACTGTTTTAATGGCTTGTGGAATTGTATCGGAGTCCAAATGAGGGGTGTCAAATCCCTATATGAGGTATTATGGTGATCTTCAGAGTTGGTTGCGCACTTAAGGTTGTTCTTGAGCTTTCCTGGACTTTTGGTGATTTTTCTTAATTTTTTACTTATTTTTCGGACCATCTATTTAATTTTGCGAAGCGGTGATTTACTGTTTGGGGGCATTAATTAATCATTCTAAGCAATAATTATTTACCCAGGGACTTAGAAATATTTCCCTGGATTCATAATTATTTTTTAGAATTTTTAATTAATTTTCCTGAATTTTTAATCATTTTTGGCAATTTTTAAATAAATAATTCGAATTTAATAAATATGAAACTAATTTTTAATATTATTGATGACGTGGCGCAATCTGGGCCGCCCATCTCGAATCAGCGCATGGTTTTCAGAGATCGGACGGCCGAGCGGCACTGAGCGACATGGGCAGATCTGGGGCTTTGAACAGAGCATGGCACGAATTTGAGAACGATCTGATGGTCTGTGCTGCTCGGCGTTATTTTCCCCATATGAGCAGCTCGGATCGCCAGTCGCTCGGATCACGATTCCGAGCAACGTGGGGCGTTCTGGACCGTTCATCAGGAAATCTTGCACGAATCTCGAGGCATTATGGCGTGGATCACGAGAAAACATGATCTTGGCCACGTGGCTGAATCAGGGCCGTTCATCAGGCCGAGGCACGAATTTTGAGACGATCAGTCGGTCTGTGTTGCTCGGCGTTATTTTCTCCATATGAGCAGCTCGGATCGCCAGTCACTCGGATCACGATTCCGAGCGACGTGGGGCGATCTGGGCCGTTCATTATGAGATCTTGCACGAATCTCGAGGCATTATGGCGTGGATCACGAGAAAACGTGATCTTGGTCACGTGGCTGAATCAGGGCCATTCATCAGGCCGAGGCATGAATTTTGAGACGATCGGTCGGTCTGTGCTGCTCGATGTTATTTTCCCGGTATGAGCAGCTCGGATCGCCAGTCACTCGAATCACGATTCTGAGCGATGTGGGGCGATCTGGACCGTTCATCATGAGATCTAGCGCGGATCTTGATGCGAAAGACGGCGTGGATCACGAGAAAATGCTATCTTATCATTTTGTGATCGTGGCCCAATCTGAGCCGTCTGATCAAGATCTTGCATGAATTTTGGGGAGAACTTTGTTTTTCTCTAATACGCAGCTCGGATCTCCAGTCGCTCGGATCGGGATTCCGAGCGATGTGGGGCGATCTGGATCGTTCATCACGAGATCTAGCGCGAATCTTGATGTAAAAGACGGTGTGGATCTCGATAAAATGGTATCTTGTCGTTTTGTGGTTGTGGTCCAATCTAAGCCGTCTGATCAAGATCTTGCATGAATTTTGGGGAGAACTTTGTTTTTCTCCAATACGCAGCTCGGATCGCCAGTCGCTCGGATCGGAATTCCGAGCGACGTGGGGCGATCTGAGGTGTTCATCTAAAGATCTTGCACGAATCTAGATGTAAAAGGCGGTGTGGATCACGAAAAAATGTTATCTTGTCGTTTTGTGGTCGTGGTCCAATCTGAACCATCTGATTAAGATCTTGCACGAATTTTTGGGGAGAAAATTGTTTTTCTCCAATACGCATCTCGGATCGCCAGTCGCTCGAATTTGGATTCCGAGGGACGTGGCTCGATCCGAGGCGTCCCTCGATGGCTCGGCAGAGTGCCTCGGCTGCTCGGAGCTAGAGGAATTACCGAGCAATGTGGCCTAGTCTGAATCGTCGCCACCCTTATGAACCGTCGCCGCTCTTCTCTACTTTGTCATTTAGCCTTCTTTAACGGGCTTGAGGGGGGCCCAAGAGTCGCAACTTTACGTTACAAAGCCCAAGAGTCACTTCTTTTACTATAAGTTTTCACCTCCCCCACTCTTTCTCTCATTCTTTCACTTTTACTTTTACCTTTGCTAGCGGTGTTTTTGCTCTCGAGCGGCGCTACTAGCTTTCGTGGCAAGGCGAGTTTGAACTCCGGCAATCTTTTCCGACCATACACGTCACTTCAAGGTTAGTCATTCCCCCTTCTTTTTGAGAATGTCTAGAATTTATTCTGGGGACAAGACCTCCACCTCGGACCGAGACACCGGCCGAGCGGTAGTGGTTAAGCCGAGGAAGGGGAAGGAAGTGGTTGATCCGGTCGGGGTGTCGACGATAGTTGAGACTCCGAAGGGGGCAGGAGAGCTGGGTCGGCTGCCGTCCACGTTGTCGAGTGTCGGCGGAGTGAGGAGTTACCCCGAGGACATCTTAGAGAAAGTGGTGCGTGGGATGGCTCCAGTATATGAGGAGAATAATCTGAGGGATCCTTCCGAGGTGGATGAGATCCCTTCAATCATGACCGAGGAAGATCTGCATCGAATCAGGAAGGGATTCCGCATCCCGAAGGAGTACGCGCTACTACTCCCCGGTCCTGGGTTCCTAGCGTGTACGGGGACGTCGGCAGACACGTGCGTCTTCCCGTACGACGCACTCAACGCCGGTCTTCGGCTACCACTGCATCCCTTCGTGGTCGAGGTGCTGCAGTGGTACGGTTTGAGCCCGGTTCAGTTTATGCCGAACATGTGGTGGCATGTTATCGCCTTCGTCCTCCAGTGCCAGGCGGTCGGTGCGCAACCGCAACTGGTTCTGCTTTGGAGCCTCTATCGCATCTGCCAAATGAGCAAGATGGAAGATCGGTATTACTTGTCACCGAGGAAGGGGGTGAAGTTGATTGAGAATCTAGACTCGATCAAGCACTGGAAGGAGAAGTATTTTCTTATCCGAGGTCCCGAGCCGTGGGGCTTCTCGACGGCATGGAAAGATAGGGTCCCGAAGTGGGCGAAGAAAGAGCCGGTGCTCACTAGAGAGGAAGAGGGGGTGATAGCTCAAATCCTCGGTCTTCCGACCCTCAGTTGGAAGGATATAACCCAGGAGGTCTTGTTCGGTGGAGTTCTCAGTCCGATCGACCCCAGTACGCTCTCTTTCTTCTTTCTTGTTAGTCTTAGTATCTTTTAGTGTTTGTTATTTTTTCTAACTCTTTTGCTCGGTTTTTTCTTCGTATGCAGAGGCCCCCGTTATGGATTACAAGGCGCTGATGGCGAAGGGTTGCGTTGCCTTGGCGAAGGGCACGGATACGAGGAAGAGGAAGAGGACCACGGTGGGACCTCGTTCCAGCCAAACAATACAAGCCCCCTCGGCACCCTCGGTCGTTGTGGTCCCGATGATCAAGGCCCCTTTGGAACCGCCCGCTCAGGCTCCTCTGGCCAATGCCCCGGGTTTGTCAAGCGAGGCATTCTCTGCCAGTACTGCTCCGGCTTTGGAGGTGCTTCCTCTTACTGTCGAGGCGGAGACCATCCTCACCGAGGAGCATAAGCGACACTTCGTCCCCGACTGGAGGGTGATGAAGGTGGACGGCTTCCTTGGTGATACGGGGATGTGCATGCAGGCGGTGCACCACCTGCCGACCCCGAAGGACCGTGCCATGCTGAGGGCCGGCTCCGTGGGCGATAACGCCTTGGAGATAGCTCGGTCGACTATGTTGGTAAGTCTGAGTTGTTTATGATAACCAAAAAAATTTCTAAGTTTTTGGTTCGGTTCTAATCATTTCTTCTCCTTCGTTTTGCTCGCAGACCCTCTGTCACTTCAGCCACATGCTCGAGCAGTTCGCCGAGCAAGAGAAGGAGATGCAGCTAGCGAACGATCGGGAGAGATCGGAGCGTTCCAAGGCGGTTAAGCTGTTCGAGGCCGAGCAACGACTCTCGGCTTCGCGTGCGGCTGAGGTTGGGGCCCTCGAGACGAAGCTCGCCGAGGCCCTGAGGCACTCTGCAGCCGAGACTGCCAAGGTCGAGGCGTTGGAGAAGGAGAGGGCTCGCCTCGAGGAGGAGCTTGCGAAGGCCTTAAAGGCGTTCGAGGAGGTGATGAAGGGCCAAGCGCTGAAAGTGGAGGAGGCAGAGAAGGCGGTTCGGGACGAGGCAGAATCCCACATGATGATGAACAAGGAGGAGGCCTACGCCTGCGCACTGAAGCACGTGACCGCTTGCGTCCCCGACTTCGACGGTTCATCGTATTACTTTTACGACCTCGTAGAAGGCGAGGAGCTTATCCCTCTGGCAGAGGCCGAACCCGAACTAGAGGGTGATGAGACCGAGGGGGACGGCGAGGACGAGGCGAACCTTGACGGAGCACTCATCACTTTGCCGATCGAGGATGCTTCGGAGCAGCATCGCGAGGTGGACCCCTGACTCAGTTGTCCTTTCTTTTTTTTTGTTGTTTTTTTTGTTGTTGTAATGCCGAACTGCGGACTGGCCACCGCTCTCATGTACTTTTCTTTTGAACTTTAATGAAATGACCAACTTTTTGAGATTTGGCTAAGTGTTGAGATTTTGATCTTGATTTGAATTCGCCCTTCTGCTCTTTGTGTCGAGGACTCAAGTGTTGTGAACACCTCGTTATTGAAAATTTTGCTAAGTGTCGAAAACACCTTTTGCTCTTTGTGTTAAGAACTCAACTGTTGTGAACACCTCGTTATTGAAAATTTCGCTAAGTGTTGAAAACACCTTTTGTTTGTGAATTCTTGCTAAGTGCTCCCGATGTTCAGAGTTGACAAGTTTTTGCTTTTCAGGTCGCCGAGTTGAGTTCAGCAGCTGAAGTCTCTCGTCTTCGACCTTACTTAAAGGCGACGAAGTTGGCCCCCTCTCGCAGTCGAGAGTGTTTTATCAAGAGCGAGTTGGACTTGGACCACCTCAAGCTAAAGCTGTCGAAGCGTCTCTCCGAGATGAAGCAACTAAAGAAGGCGCTGTCTGATGTTTCAGCGGAGAGAGGTGAACTGTTGGCTGAGATTCACCACTTGAAGACAACGGAAGACGAGCTTTTGGCGGGGAGAGAAGAACAAACGACAGCGATGGGCAAATTGACGGTGGAGGTTGACGAGCTGAAGAGAGTTATGGTGGATAGGAGCATCGAGGTTACTCATCTCCGTCGAATTATTGCCGACAACTCTGGTGCCGAAGGCTCTGCTCGGCTTCCTCGCTTCAAGATAGCCATGAAGGACGACTCTCTGAAGCAACGAATCGTCGAGCTAGAGGAGGAGGTCGCTCGCCTAAAACCCCAATCAGGGCGGGTCAATGTTAGAAGTACGTCATGTACTCATGAAGAAAGCAAGAGAGGAATTTCCTTTTACGAGCTGGCAACTCGATCGCCAGTTGTTAGTCAAAGCCCTGCTGATGCACAAAGTGGGGTGGCTGCTTCGTGGAGCGAAGCCTCAGCCGGTGCAACACTGAAAAACACTACTAAGCTCGCTGGCTTAGAGACCTCAACGAGTGCGGGATCGCAACGACAAGGTGTGCACCGGCCCCACCTGTCTCTTAAGAGAAACATCCCTCTTCCTAAGAGTCGTTGAAGTAGTCTTGTGATTTTAGCTTTTCGAATTTTGTAACTCGTCATAGATAAGAGTAGCTGGTCTTGTAATTTGAGTTTCTTTGAACTTTAAACTTTATAGAAGTGAAAGCTTGTTTATTCCTATGTGCTTGTGTGTTGGCATGTTCAGTTAATCCCTTATGGTTGTAAGAGTGTTTCTGAAGGGTGGACCATTTCTAGCTCGCTTAAGAGCGAGGAGTAGAAGTGGGGTCCTGCCAAGCTTTGAACTCCGAGGGACGTGGCTCTATTAGAGGCGTCCATCTGAAGATTTTGTGTGGATCTTGATGTGAAAGATGGTGTGGATCACGAGAAAACGCTATCTTGTCATTTTTTGGTCGTGACCCAATCTGAGCCGTCTGATCAAGATCTTGCATGAATTTTGAGAAGAAAGTTGTTTTTCTCAAATACGCAGCTCGGAATACGAGTCGCTCGGAAATGTATGCCTGAATATCTTCATCAGTTATCTAGCCAAGTGAAGCAATGGGGCGTTCAATCAAGTACTCCAAGTATTCTTCTCCCATGTCTAGTATAGTTGTAGAAATGTTGTCAGTTATCCAGCCCAGTGGCCTGGATTCCGAACGCATCGTTCGAGTAAATTTCAATGGTTGTGGGAGCAGTTCCGAATGGCTAACCAGTTCTAGCTCGCTTAAGAGCGAGCTTGCAAAGCGGAATCGAGCCAAGTTTTGGACTCCGAACGCGTTGTTTGAGTAAGTTTCAACAGCTGTGGGAGGAGTTTCGAATGGCGAACCACTTCTAGCTCGCTTAAGAGCGAGCTTGCGAAGCGGAATCGAGCCAAGTTTTGGACTCCGAACGCATCGTTTGAGTAAGTTTCAACAGTTGTGGGAGCAGTTCCGAATGGCGAACCACTTCTAGCTCGCTTAAGAGCGAGCTTGCGAAGCGGAATCGAGCCAAGTTTTGGACTTCGAACGCGTCATTTGAGTAAGTTTCAACGGCTGTGGGAGCAGTTCCGAATGACGAACCACTTCTAGCTCGCTTAAGAGTGAGCTTGCGAAGCGGAATCGAGTCAAGTTTTGGACTCCGAACGCGTCATTTGAGTAAGTTTCAACGGTTGTGGGAGCAGTTCCGAATGGCGAACCACTTCTAGCTCGCTTAAGAGCGAGCTTGCGAAACGGAATCGAGCCAAGTTTTGGTCTCCGAACGCGTCATTTGAGTATGTTTCAACGGTTGTGGGAGCAGTTCTGAATGGCGAACCACTTCTAGCTCGCTTAAGAGCGATCTTGCAAAGCGGAATCGAGCCAAGTTTTTGACTCCGAACGCGTTGTTTGAGTAAGCGTCATTAAAGGTCTTAAACAGAGATAAAATAATCATAAGAGAATTATGAGGGGAAAGAAGTTCTTTATTGATAACTGCTAATCAGCCGCTTCTAAGTTGCAAACCGTTATTACAATGAGAAAATAAAGAGGCAAGTACAAAAAATAAAAAGATAGGAATGGCTTGACATTTGAAGGTATTCGGAGAGGCGTTCAAACACCTTCTTTGTACTTCAGTAAATGATCGGCATTCCAGGTCCTTGGTATCTCTTTGCCTTCGAGGTCTTCAAAACGATATACTCCTGGCCGAACTACCTTGGAAACCTTGTACGGTCCTTCCCAATTCGGAGCTAACTTACTCTTTTGGCTGGGGAATGAGATAGCTAGCTTTCTGAGGACTAAGTCCCCTTCCTTGAGATCGGTGGGACGGACTCTTTTGTTGTAGTCCTGCTCAATTCTCCTCCGATAATTTTGCTGGCGAATTGAAACTCTTTCACGGAGCTCATCAATAAGGTCCAAATTCGCCCGGAGCTCTCTGGCGTTCTGCTCTTCATCATAGGCAATAAGGCAAGGGGATGGCAAGCCAACTTCCAAGGGTATTACGGCCTCGGACCCATAGGTGAGGTTGAAGGGCGACTCTCCTGTGGGGGTCTGTTTTGTAGTGCAGTAGTTCCATAGTACGTTAGGAAGTTGTTCCGCCCATAAGCCTTTGGCTGATTTATCTAGTCTCTTCTTGATGCCGGAGAGGATCTGCCTGTTGGCGTTCTCTACTTGACCATTGGACTGAGGATGGAAGACAGAGGAGAAGTGTTGCTGAATGCCGAGGTCTTCACATAAAGATCGGAATGCTGCCCTTGTAAACTGTGTTCCATTATCTGTTATCAGGACCTGAGGTACGCCGAACCTACAGATTACATTTCTCCCGAAGAACTGCAGCACTTTGTTCTCAGTAATAGTGGCCAGAGGTTTGGCCTCGATCCACTTAGAGAAGTAGTCGATTGCCACGACTAGGAACTTGAGCTGGCCCGGAGCTGGTGGAAATGGACCTAGCAAGTCCATCCCCCACATTGCGAAGGGAATTGGACTCGAGAGAGATGTAAGTTGAGCTTGGGGTAATTGGCGGATGTTGGAGAACTGCTGACAAGGGCTGCATTGCCAGACATGTTGCTCTGCATCTCGAAGTAAGGTAGGCCAGAAGTACCCGTAGTTCAAAACTTTCCTGGCGAGGGACCTTGACCCTGAATGGGCTCTGCCTATACCTTTGTGGAGTTCTTGTAGGGTATACGAGGCTTCTTCCGAGGAGAGGCATCTTAAGTAGGGTCTGCCATTTACTTGGGTATAGGAGCGTTTGTACAAGACTCCTTCAACAAGGGTATACCGCTCCGCTCTCGTTCGGATTCGACGAGTTTCTTTTAGATCTTGGGGAAGGGTCCCATCCCTGAGGAACTCTATCAAAGGCTTCATCCAGTTGTCCCGGAGTTGGACGGGCAGCGACTCTATCGAGTCGGGGGCTTCCTCTTCTATGCTAGGCCTTAGGAGTACTTCGATTTGAGAGGGTATCTGCTTAGGAGTTTTCTACTCTAGGGATCCACTGGATTTGTACCTCTTCCCCATGAGACTTTGGACCTTGGCTAGGTACTTAACCATTCGGTCATCTCGCACCTCGTAGTCTCCTAAGACTTGATTAACCACCAGCTGCGAATTACTGAATATCCGGACGCGTTGCGCCCCTGCCTTGCGAGCCATACCCAGGCTTGCTATTAGGGCTTCATACTCAGCCTCGTTGTTGGAAGCTTTAAAGTTGATGTGGATGGAGTATTGGAGAACGAAGTCGTCTGGGCCTGCCAGAATGACTTTGGCTTCGCTCCCTTCGGTGCAAGAAGACCCGTCTACATATACTGTCCATATGAGTGGCCCATTTGAGGCTTGACTCACTTCCGGGATGGTGCTTTCTACTATAAATTCAGCTAAGGCTTCAGCCTTGATTGCAGTCCGAGGCTGATAGGATATGTCATGTTGACTATGCTCGATCGATCACTTCATCAGACACCCGGAGGTCTCGGGCTTGTGCAGGACTTGCTTGAGCGGCTGGTCGGTAAGGACAACCACCGAATGGGATTGAAAATAGGGGTAGAGCTTCCTGGCTGCCATAACCAAGGCATATGCTATTTTTTCCAACCTCGGATAGCGGAGCTCAGCATCTCTAAGGACCTTGCTCACATAATAGATAGGCTTCTGAGCCTTGTCTTCTTCCCTCACTAGGACAGCACTGAGGGTTTGTTCGAAGGCAGCGAGGTAGAGGTAGAGTGTTTCCCCGGGAATAGGCTTGCTGAGGAGTGGGGGGTTGACCAGATAGGCTTTCAGTTGGTCGAACGATTCTTGCTGCTGTTGGCCCCACTCGAAGCCCTTAGCCCCCTGAAGGCTTTGAAAAAAGGAAGACACTTCTCCCCTGACTTAGACAGGAAGCGCCCTATGGCCGCGAGGTGTCCTGTAAGCTTTTGAACTTCTTTCATACTTGTAGGAGGAGCCATATCCAGTATGGCTATGATCTTCTCGGGTTGGCTTCGATCCCCCTTTGACTGACCATGAAGCCTAGGAATTTACCAGACGAGAGCCCGAACGCACACTTGTTCGGGTTTAGTCTCATATTATGCTTCCTCAACACGTCGAAGGCTTATTGTAGGTCGGCGACATGGTCGGACCCATGGATACTTTTGACCAGCATATCATCAACGTACACTTCCATGTTTTAGCCGATCTGATTCTGAAAGACCTTATTGACGAGGCACTGGTAGGTGGCACCGGCATTTGTGAGCCCGAAGGGCATCACTCGATAGCAATAGAGGCCTGGAACTGTGACGAAGGACGTCTTCGGGATATCCGGGGGGAACATTCTGATTTGGTTGTATCCGGAGAAGGCATCCATGAAGCTCAACAGCTCATGGCCCGAAGTAGCGTCGATTAAGGTATCTATGCTGGGAAGAGGGAAAGGATCTCTAGGGCATGCCTTGTTCAAATCCATGAAGTCAATACAAATCCTCCAACTTCCATTGGCCTTTTTGACCCTAACAACATTAGCGAGCCATTCGGGATAGTTGACTTCTTGTATGAACCGGGCTTTGAGGAGCTTTTCCACTTCTTCTTTTATGGCCTGCTGGCACTCGGAGGCGAAATTACGCATCTTCTGCTGGACTGGTTTGGACCCCAGGGCAAAACTTAAGTGATGGACGAGGAGGTCCTCGGAAATCCCTGGCATGTCGGCATCCGACCATTCAAAGAGGTCATGGTTCTTCTTGATACATTGGACTATGTCAGAACATAGGGCAGAGGGGAGGGTCTTGTGATGAAGAATTTGTGGTTCGGGTCTTGCTCCGAGAAGAGCACTTCCTCCAGCTCGTCTACCGGTTCTGACATAGGCTGGGTGTTCCCCTGGGGAATTTCAAGGGTCTCGAGAGAAAGAACGGGTCTCCAGTCGAGGTCATGTAGCATTTGCGGGCCATCTCCTGACTCCCCCTTACTTTCCCCTACACCTGCCTTGGTTGGAAACTTCATTTTGAGGTGATAAGCGGACAGGATGACTTCTAAAGCAGCTAGGCCATGTCGGCCTAGGATCACATTGTAAGCAGCCGGAATGTCGACGACTATGAAATCCATTGGCTCCGTTCTGGTAGTAGGAGTTTTGCCAGCGGTTACGTCGAGGGTTATTACCCCTTCGATAGTCACTGGCACTCCCGTGAACCCATGGATCGTATAGCCGGTGGGCTTGAGCCTATCCCGCGATAATTTAAGTCCTCAGAAGGCCGTCGGGAAGAGGATGTTGACAGAACTACCATTGTCCACCAGAATCCTCTCTACTTTGAAGTTAGACATGTGGAGGTTAATCACTAGTGCGTCACAATGGGGGGTTCGGACACCCTCCAGGTCTTCATCCGAGAAAGTAACCGGAACTCTGAGGTCTTTGGGAGGGGGTATGCTGTGCACCGAGTTGACTTTCCTGATAAAAGCCTTTCGAGAAGAGTTGGAGGTTCCTCCCATTGGACCCCCATGGATGAGGTGCAGGATGCGCTCTTCTTCGAATTCGGGGCTCTCGTCATGCCTCTCGAGCCGCTTATTAGCCCCCCTAGGGGGAGAAGGAAGATCAATCCGGTCCTTTCTTACAAACTTGGATAGCTGCCCTCTCTGAATAAGGGTTTCAATTTCATTCTTCAGAGCCCGACAGTCATTGGTGTCGTGGCCATGGTCCCGGTGATAGTGGCACCACTTCTCCTTATCTCTATTCTTCCCGACGGTATTCATCTTCGGGGCAGGAGGCAGAACTCCTTCATTCTCGACTTCCATGAGGATAGTTGAAACATTGGTGTTGATAAGGGTAAACTTCTCAAATCTGGGAGGCGGGCGGCGCTGAACCCCATTGTCCTTCTGGAGCTTCTTAGCTTCTTCATCTTTGGCTGCCTTTCTCTTGGTTCCGGAGGAAGACCCATCGAAAGTGGGGCGATGTTCAGCTTCCTCTGTCCGGATATACTTCTCGCTTCTGAGAAGAAGGTCGGAGAAGTCTCGTGAGGGCTTTTTGGCTAGGGAGGACCGGAGGCTTGAGTTGAGGACATTGGATTGGAAGGCGGCTGCAGCGACCGATTGGTTGAGGGAGGCAATGGACCTAGCTTCCGCGGTAAACCGCTTGACATAATCTCTTAGTTTCTCACCCTTCTTCTGGTTGAGGAAGAGTAGTGAAATACTAGTCTTCTTAGTTCGGTGGCTGCTCACGAAGTGGGTGACGAAGAGGGTCTCAAATTGTTCAAAAGAGAAGATAGAGGATAGGGCGAAGCGGGAGTACCATTCCCAAGCCAGACCTTTGAGAGTAGCTGGGAAGGTCTTGCACAGTAGAGCATCGGAAGCCTAGTGGATCATCATGAGAGTTTTGAAACTCTCGATGTGATCCATGGGGTCTGACTCCCTCGTATATGTCTCGAACTGTGGTGGCTTGAAGTTTGCTGAAATGAGAGCATCCATGATGGTTCGTGAGAACGGAGGTCTGCTTGGGCGGAGGCTCCTCTCTGTTAGCTCGGTAGACAGCATCATCCCTTTGACGATACCCTGGCGAGCCTCTGGACTCATCTTCGTACGAAGGAGAGCGTGGAGTTCGGCGATGGTAGCTAGGAGAATGGTGAGGACTGGCGATGTGATGGCGGTGGCTCAGAGCTTGAGGATGAGTTAGGGACCGATGGCGAGGACTCTGGACCGGAGGAGGAGTGGGGACCCTCTGAAACATTGTTATTGTTGTTTGGTCGGAGATTGAGGGCCTGCAAGATTGTAGCCTGGAACTCTTGGAATTCGTCTCGGGTGATGGGTTCGTTCTCGTCCCTCTGGGGCTGCCAACCAGCGGGAGAATGATGTCTTATTCTACAGTATTCAGGAGACTCCCTCTGCCTCCTATGAAGAGGGGACCACCTGTGGTCGCGGCGACGAGGAGATCGCTCATTTGGACGTTCTGAACGGGTGGCTCCCTCACGGGCCCGCCTTTCATCCAAATGGTGGCGAAGGTCATCTTCTTTCTGCCGGTTGATGAGGATGTTGTGGAGGTCTTCAGAAGGCCGAGTGTTATGAGATGCCATCGAGTCGGTTGAAGGGTTATGTATGGAGATGTGTTCACGGTGAAGGGATTGTTTCTGAGGGTGAGGACGAGAGGTCCCTGTACCAGCGTTCTAGGGCCCAGGTGGAGCCTGCTGGTGTTGAAGATTTTGAAGAGGAGGCTATTCCTGCTGCAGGGGTTGATTAGGCTGAGGAGGGAGTTGTCCCTACTACTGGACGGTTTGGAGGGGAGCCTCCTGTTGCGGTTGAGCAGGAGTGGGTCCACTGTTGGACCCTCTAGATCTCAGTTTCCTTGGAGGCATGGCTGGAGGTGATCTTAACCGATGGAAGAGGATAGATTGCTATTCGTGATTCCCACAGACGGCGCCAATCTGTTGCCACTGAAATCGGTGTGGGGGCAAACAGATAGATTTGTGGATTCTTGGGATGTTGAATAGTCAAACCTGAACAACTTTCTGCTGGAGTTTGACCATGATCTCCCGCTGTTGACCTGCAAAAAGTGCGAAACACCGGGGTTGATCCCGGCAACGCACCCTCCGATGCTCTAGTCAGTAATCAGAAAGATTATGAAAGAGCTTTGATTGGCAAAAGATTGATTACCTGGTAACAGTGGGGGATGGGGAGTATTTATAGCCGCCTTAGGAACCAGTTTCGGGATAAGATCAAATCCCTACTTTCCAGTGAATGGATAGAAGCGATCAGGGCCGTTGATTAAGGTTAATCATAAACCCTAATTCTATCCAGCTGGACCGGGTTTCTTGCGGGTTGGAACCCGCACCCAGTTGAGGTGGATCCGTTCGTGGGTTGTTGGGCCTTTGGAAAACAGGCCCAGTTCCCATCTCGGACCTGTTTGTAGGCAAAATTACCATTTTACCCCTGATCTTTGAGATTCGCGCCTGATTTGGACGGTTCCGATTTAACCCCAATTTTAGCCATATCAAATAGAATTAAAAATAACAGTAATAATAATAATACTAATAACAATAATAATAATGGCAACATTAATAAGGTATAAAAATCATCGTAAATAGTGACTAATAAAATTATTTATTAAAAATAAACTTTAGTAGGAGATACGACAATACATTTTAAGAAAAGAATTTAAGATGGAAAAATAATTTAAAAAAATCAAAATCCGAAAATATGCTGGAAAAATATGTTTTCGGGGAAACAGGGGTTATAGTTTATATGCGCTGGATTTGGCTGGGAGTCTAGTTTTTAGATTTTCTGACAGATCCAGGGTTGCATTCTTGTGGCAATGGGAATCTCAAATTTGGTGCAGCTCTATCTTGTTGTCCAGAATTGAAAGTATCGTTGTCCTAGTCTATTATGAGTTGTTTGTCACCCGTTCTTGTCTTCTATCCAACTTGAACTTGTTCCTTGTTTCTTGTCATGTTTTCTTGCCTTGTTCGTGCACGTTCATGCTTGCTTTAATAATAATTACAAGAAATCAAGCCAGGATTAAAGGAAAAGATCTAGTAGTGGAAAATACAGAAATGTGTACTTGGAAGGGGGCCCGTGTTTCCCACTTCCTTACCCGACCACATGCTTTCCCACAGGAGAGGTGTACTCGGAGGGGATCCATAGATCCTACTTGATACTTGTTACTTGACACGTGATTACATGATACTTGATACTTGATACTAGATACCTGATTACTAGATACTTGATACCTGAGTACACTGCCCTCTATGATCCACTACGAAATATAAACGCAACTTGTTTGAATATAGCAACTATGTGGTAAAAATTTGGGACGCATGAAGTGCTACCTAGATAGGACTAGATACAAGACTTGAAAATAACATGATCACTTGCTCATACTTGTTACTTGAACATACTACTTGACACTTGTTACTTGTTACTTGTTACTTGTTTGAATGTTTTTTGATACTTGATACTTGTCACATGCTACTTGCACCCTATTATCTTATCATGTTTCTTGATTCTGTTCTTGATTAAGTGTTAGTTATTCCATCTTGCTGTCACATCCCTCCCAAGCTTACTTCGGTACTTGTTTCTTGTTGCCACTCTGTATATTCTTTATCTGTTTTAGTACTTTTTGCCTGCACTACATGTGGCCCGTAACTTGCATTGACGAGTGTTTTGTTTCTTTTTCTCTTTTCCTGTAATTTGCCAAACTTGCAGGGTGATAAGCTGCCGGAGGGAGTAAGTGACCAAGTGTTCTAGGCTTGTCTAGCGTTCTTAAGTTTATCCCTAAAAACTCTTGCATCCTGTTCTTCGACCTACCAGACGTGGCGCATGTTCGCGCCCATCACTCCCCATATGTAATTTGAATTTTAAAATAAATTAATTTGAAATTCAAATACATAAGATATTCTTTCCACACTCCTCATCTATAATTTGAATTTCAAAAGTCTAAATTGAAATTCAAAATTCAAAGAAGTCTCTCCTTCCACACTATCATCTCAAATTTGAATTTGAATTTCAAAACCCTAAATTGAATTTTGAAAATTCAAAATTCAAACACACTCTTACATTCCAACATCCCCACTGGCAGCACCATCACCCGTCGTTGCCGATGATCTCCTTGGCTGAGCAACTTCGGCCCCATTAATCTCACTCCTCACTCCCCATCCCTTCCACACCTCCTTCATATCCTTCAATACTCTCCAGTCGACCTCACTACCAACACAGCCATGACATCGACTAACCACGCCCATACTAGAAACCCACTCTGCACCCTCCCACGAGCCAAGTCCTAGTCTTCAAGTTGATGAGCCAAACCCTTATTTGACTCACCAGAGAGCCAAGCCCTAATTAGACCATCACGAACCAAATCGAACAATCAAACCCCGACGATCCAAGCCCCAAGGGGAGCCACCTCCATGCCTCTCTACACCCTCACCGGCAGCCCTCTATACTGTCGACGAGAGTGCACAGTCCAACCGGCCCCGATGCCAGCGTCGCACGTCACCAGTCTCGTTCACCTCCCCCGCGCAACTACTTACTCCCTCGGCTGCACAGCTCTTGTCGTCGACGCAGTCCTCTTATCATCGAACTTCCCCGCCATGCCGTCGGTGAATCCGACGACCAGACCACACCGCACCAGAGTCGGGTTGATTGGGGGGGGGGGAGTCTTTTCCCTTCTCTCTTTTCTTTTTTGGGTGGGGAGCTTCTCTCTAGAAAACCTAGAGAGAGAAACTCCTAAACGATATTTTTATTTGTCAATAGTTTATGACTTTTTGTCGATTTAACGGCAACCCTCTCTAATTAGTTAATAAAAAAAGTCCAAAACTAAGATAATAAAAGGTTTACCATAATACTATTATGGCCCCTTGACATTCTCCTAATTCTCCAAAACTAGAAAAAAATATCTAGAAGGAGAAAGATGATAAATTTATCATCAAGAATGTATTCCAACTCTAAGGCATATGTAAGCCAAGAGCAAAAAAAACAAATTAAACCTTATATATTGTTGAACACCAAGGTCAAATATTTTTTTTTATAGTACATAAATTAATGAACATTGAGTAAGATGGTTCATGTGGATCGAAATGCATTGATGGACATCTAGATGATATGTTCTTGACTCTCCAAAGTAATATGCGGATCCTAATCAAAACAATTTTATGAGTAAACTTATAGGCGTTTGGTTTGCGGATTTGAGGATTTTCCGAGAAAGATCAAGAGGTTTACCAGAAATGTGGAAAGATTTTTAAAAATATTGGATTACCGCATTTGGTATAACACAATGCATTTTCGTGAATCCTCCATTTCGTAATTTATTTACAAATCATATAGTTTTAGAAGGGATTGCACAACTTCCATGATTTTAGGGACTGTTTGGTTCAAAGGAGGGGAGGGGAGGGATTTTAATTAGGGGGGAGGGGAGGGATTTTAAGCAAGACTCTATTTGGTTCAAAGGAGGGGCAGTGGAGGAAAAATAATTATCTTCTTATTTGATTCACAAGGGGAGTGAAGTAATTTTATAATAAAATTACTTTTATACCCTTTTACATTTTATAACTCATGGGCATGCATGCCTGCTAAACTCATGGGCATGCATCTCGGATGCTGATGACGATTGGTTGGGAAGGATCATCATCGACACTTGACATCTTCTCAGATTAGCTTCTGTTATAGTTATGTACTCTCTTTGTTACCGTCTCCCTTTCACTTCAAAGTCAAAAATTTCCTCTTTGTTAGAGTTATTGATATGCATACATACATACGTATATAGAGAACATTTGGGGTGTTGCTCACATCCTATACAGAGAGCCTTCTTGCCCGTAATCTTTTTGCTGAGAGGGAAGTGCAACATTGCATAGAGAGTTTGCGGTTCCCTACTTTGGGAATTAAATCCACGCACACATATGAATCCTTACCAAAAGCATTTTTGTATAGCTTCCATAGTTACCTTTGAATATTGCTGAAATGGAAGAACCAAAATTTATGGTTCTTCTGGGCAGTTTCCCTATCAATTCTCTTGAAACATTAATGGGCTTCCGGCTTGACTCATGGTCTGCAAATACCTTGTTTTTTTTTTTTCATCATTAACGGCTGTGCATTTCGATTTACTGCATGTATATAATTATGTACACAGAAAATTTTGCTGGCGTCCACATGAGAGTCGCTGGTTGAAGGAGGTGAGAGCGAGGGAATACATACCTTCATGAAGTGTTTCGTGAAACTTGAACAATATTAAATTGATTTAAGTTTGGACTGGAAGTGGGGGTTCAGTGTATTGAATTTGGGTTTAAATTTTATCTCCATTTGTAGGTCCAGTCGAGTTCATATTTAGTTAAGTATTGATGATAATTTTTCTAGTTTGAGACAATCTGAGTGTTAAAGTTGTAGGTAAGTATGCTTGAGACTAATTTGCTTGTTTGCTTGTTTTTTTTCTTGAGACTAATTTGCTTCCTTACCTACAACTTTAACAATCTCAGTTTGAGACTAATTTGCTTGTTTGCTTGTTTTTTCCTTCTAAATTTTAAATTTAATTTTTTTAATTTAAAATGGAGTGATTACAAATTTTAATGGTGTGATTAAATGGATTTAGATCTAATGGGCAATTTAGTCCAATCACTATACAAAAATTTGACTCAATTTCTCTCCCCTCCAAATCCCCCAATATTGGAGGAGCCAAAATTGACTCAGAAGGGATGCTGTACCCCTCCATTCCCCTCCCCTCCCCTCCTAAAAAATGAATCAAACAAGAAATGTTTAAAAAAATCTCTCCCCTCCCCTCCTCTCCATTCCCCTCCAACCAAACAGGCCCTAAGGGTGGAACACAAAAATCCTACCCAACAAAATATTTTGAATCTCATAAAAATCTGACTCTCCTTTCAGTGCTATGATTGCATCTTACTAAACAAAGTAGCCCACGAGGAAATAGAAAATTCTCTTGCATCTGTTAGGTAAATAAGTTTAAGATCTAGACATGTGTTATTACTATTGAACTAAGTAGGGATGCTTTTTTCTTCTTCTTCCAGATATAGGTGACTCTGGGAATTCCTTTGGCTAAATTTAAAAAAAAAAACCCTTAAACTATGATCTTTATGCAGAAAACCCTCCTGACATTTTTTTAATACAGAAACCCCCTCGGAACTATAATTGTTGCAAAAAAAATTCTTTGAAGTATTTTTAAAAACCACATCTAACTTTTGTACTTGTATCAGATAACCCCATTTATCTTTGCAAGTTGGTTAAAAAAACATCATATATCTTTCTTATTATTGTCAAAACCTCCCTCAACTTTAGAAGAAAATCTCACGTTGGCAGGGTGGTTTTTTGCAACAATAGTTCAGGGGGATTTTTTACATAAAAAAAAAAATAGGAGAATTTTCTACATAAAAACCATAGTTTAAGGAATTTTTTTTTCAAATTTTGCAAATTCCTTTCATTACTTTCAGTCAAAATGAAATCTTGGCTTTGTTGTCTAATTGACTTAAAAGTTTTACTAGCAACACCAAGGCGCCCTAGTATTCCAATTATATATTGACAGCTTTATATCTGTTTGACATATGCCTTTATCTTTGTCCAAAGAGAAAAAGGAAAAAGGGCATGGCTTAGTTTTGGCAATATACCCTTTTTTTTTCTTTCTCTGTGTACCATTTCATTATTGAATTCTTTCCGTACTGACCCATTTTTTGAAAAAATTGATCAAATTGACCCACTTTCAAAAATATTTATCCACCTAATCCAATTTTGGACACATCAACATAACATAGGGATGGCATCAGGGCCGGGCTGGCCCGGGACCGGCCCGGGCCTAGACCCGGCCCGGCCCCCAAAATATGCGGTCCAGCCCCTGAACCGGCCCCCCTATAGGTGGGCCTGGTCCGGTCCAGTTTTTTCCCGGTCGAGCCCGGTCTAGCCCGGCCCGCGAATGAACCGGGACCGGTTGAACCGGCCCGGGCGGGCTCGGGCCGGGCCGGGCCTACCGTTGTGAATTTTTTTTTTTTTTTTTTTTCCAGAAAATTAAAAAAAAAAAAAATTTAAATTACCAAAATACCCCCCAACGGATTTAAAACGGCTAGTTTTGGGGGGTACTTTAGGAAATCAAAAAAATTACATTTCCTATAAATACAACACCATTCCTTTCATTTCTCTTCACCAATTCACTCAACTATCTTTCTCTCTACTATTCTTTCAACAATCTTTCAAGGGATCAAGTTCAAGTTTGAAGGAGGGCAATCAACAACAATCAAAGTGATCAACTCATTCAACAACAACAACTCAAGTCTCATTTTTCTCTACAACAACAACTCAAGTCTCATCTTTCTCTACAACAACAACTCAAATCTCAACTTTCTTACGGTATTTTAGTGTAATTTTAATTTGTAGAATTACCATATCATACTACTTCTTTTAGTTCTTTATTGTCATATAATTTGTGTTTTCTTGATCTTCTTTCTCTCAATTTTTTTAGATTTTCTTTTTAATTTTGGTAAAGTGGCATAAGAAACATACACTACTCATTTTAGTATAATTTTAAATTTTAGAACTAACATAGCATAATACTTCTTTATTGTCATATAATTTGTGTTTTCTTGATCTTCTTTCTCTCAATTTTTTTAGATTTTATTTTTCATTTTGGTAAAGTGGTAATAGAAACATACACCACTCACTCACTACTTTAATTTTATTTATTCAAAGTTAAATGGCCTCTAATCGATCACGCGGTGGTGGTAGGCATAGTAGTCAAGAATCTACTAGTCATCACCTTCCTTCCATTCCTAACCAATATATAGATAGTGAAGACACATTTGTTAATTATGATAGTTTTCCCGATTTGAATGAAACACATTCAAATCCTATAGAAATAGAAGATAATGTAGAACCACAACAATCGGAACAAGGTCCTTCTCTAAACTCAAGGAAAACTAGAGGGACTACTTCGGAAGTACACAATTTTTTCAATTTTGTCCCTTCACAAAATGATAAGAGTGTAGGACTTAAAATATGTAAGAAGTGTCAAGCCCCGTATAAGTTTAAAGTAGGATCGGGCACGGGTACACTACAACGTCACTTAAACAAATGTCAACCACAATTTTCGAAAGATCATCTCACACAACTAAAAATACATCCTAAAACCGGTCAAGTAGATAGTAGTACATATGATCACGATCACGTTCGTAAGGGAATCGCGAAATTGGTAATTAGGGGTGAATTGCCATATTCGTTTGGTGAACAAAAATATGTAGAGGATTTTGTACAAGACACCTTCACCCTCCACTTTAAAAAAATTGCTAGGAATGTTGTTAAGGGTGATTGTAAATTAGTTTACAACGAGATGAAGGATTTTTTGATAGCAACACTAAAATCACTAAACACTCGAGTTTCATTGACATCGGATGGATGGGTAGGAGTAAACGGGGTTCCAATAATGTGTGTAACATGTCATTGGATAGATTCGGATTGGTTACTTCAAAAGAGAATAATTTATTTTGGATATGTTAGGTACCCACATAAGGGTGAAATTATAGCCGAACACATTATGGAAGCATGCAATAATTTTTATATTTATGATAAAGTGTTGGCTATTGGTTTTGATAATGCATCCAATAACACTAAGGCAATTGAGAGTTTAAAAATCACTTTAGATCCTGTGGAACCCGAAATTTTTCATGTTAGGTGTGCTT
Source organism: Hemerocallis citrina (assembly GCA_017893485.1). Classification (NCBI taxonomy): domain Eukaryota; kingdom Viridiplantae; phylum Streptophyta; class Magnoliopsida; order Asparagales; family Asphodelaceae; genus Hemerocallis; species Hemerocallis citrina. Next base: position 154,855,767 of record CM030364.1, on the reverse strand, counting down.
GCCACATTTTAAATCTTTGTGTGCAAGATGCACTAAAATATGGAAACGATAAACTAGAAGCTATGAGAGATTGTGTCCATTATATTACATTGAGTGGTCCAATTTATCAAGCTTTTCATGATTGGTGTAAACTTAGGGGCATTGTATGTAGACGTTTTCCTAGAGATGTACGACATCGTTGGAATTCAACCTTTGAATTATTAGGTGTTGTTCTTCATTATCGTTATAGTCTTAGAGATTTTTGTGTCGCAATGGGTATGCAAAATTGTATGTTAGATGATGATTTTTGGTTTTTTGCCGATAGTTTATATAAATTTTTACAACCTTTTAACGATGCAACTTTGCAATTTTCGAAAACATATACATCTACATCTAGTGGTATTTTACTTGAAATTGTGACTATGATGACAACAATTAAGGATTTACAAAATGACCCTTTTATTGGAGATATGGTTAATGCGGCATATGTTAAGTTTTTGAAATATTTTCATCCAATTCCCATGTTATATTGTTTAGCTAGTGTAATGAATCCTATGATTAAATTAGAAGGTACAAAAAATTTAATAGATATTTTCTACACTTATGCCCCACACGATGCAATACTAGATTTTGATCATATTGCTTTTACTCATAAATTTGAGAATATTTTGACTAGGTTATATGATTCTTATGATAGGATTTATTCAGCTAACACTACTCAAACACAAACACAAAGTGTTCAATCTTCTTCTTCTTCTTCCTCCACATTAGCAAAGGGAAAGAGTCAAGCTAGTCTAGGTATTTTAAATCTTATTAAATCGAAAAAGGCTAGGACCAATTCTCCAAATGAGCTGAATTGGTATAATGCACAAAGTGCAGTTGAAGATGTAGAAGATGTCTTACAATATTGGAAGACTAATGAAGCAATTTTTAATATTCTTTCCCGTATGGCTAAAGACCTGCTAACAACACCGGTGTCAACTGTTGCATCGGAAAGTGCTTTTTCTAATGTTGGCAGGATAATGAGCCCGAGCAGGAACCGATTGACAGCAAAAAATTTGGAGATGCTAGTGTGCGCCGAAGATTGGATGAAAGCGGAAGAGAGGACCCAAGACTTACTTAAAGCACAAACTGGAGGTGGATCCACAAGCAGCGATGAATGAACTATTAAATTTAGTTAATTTACTTTAAATTGTTGTTCAATTAGTTGTAATTAATGGGAAAATTTAGAGTGATGAGATTCTATATTTAGGTTAAGTTGAAGTGCACGACAGTAGTCCACTGCCTTCTCTTCAATCTAAGTAGAGGCCATCTCGATCTTTAAATTCAAGTAATTCCCTTGATTTGTAATTTTATGATTTCTATGAATTTTATTAGACAAATTTGTATGAATTTTATTCATGTACTTAGTTCTATTGTAGAAGTTCAAATTTATTTAACCATGTACTTTATTTATTCGTGTACTTCAATTAATTTTTTTTTTGGATGAAGATGTAATTCAATTATTTATGAAATTTAACTTTTTGAAATTGTTATACAATTGCAAAATCATACACTTCTTATACAATTACAAATTTATGCACTTCAATCTATAATGGGTAAAAAAAAAAAAATACAAGGGCCAGGCCCGGCCCGGCCCGGCCCGGCCCGGCCCCCCCACTAAGGGTTAGGGGCCAGGGTTCTTCACCGCCAGCCCGGCCCGGCCCGGCCCGCGATTTGAGGAGCCCGGCCCGGGTAAGCCCGGGACCGGTCAAAACCCGGTCAAACCCGGCCCGGCCCGGCCCGAACGGCCCGAATGCCATCCCTAACATAACACGTTCTTAGAAAAAATGACATAAGTTAATTCCATGCCGTTCTTCTAAATAGCAACATCAGTTTAATTTCTTTTTGCATACCGTTGATTGTAAAAAAAACATCAGTACGTTTCTTATACAAATGTGAACCTTCTAACGTCAAAAAAATGTTAAGTGCTGAAACAACTTATAAATAATGTCGTTATCTCCAAAACCGACATTCGCATTACTGATGCCGTAGTTGGAGATAACGACATCAGTTATAATATTCATTAAACTCTCTTCCTCCACAATCGTGCTCCAAATAACGACATGAGATAACTGTTGTCGTGCTTAGAAACAATGACAACAGTTCACAGAAATGGATTAACCAAGCATAATAAATAAAATGAACTGTTGTCGCTGTTCCAAACAACGACATCAGTTATCCCTAAAAATGAATATTATAACTGAGGTCGCTATCCCTAACAACGACACCTGTAATGCGAATGTCATTATTCGGAATAGCGGCATCAGCTATATGATTTTTTCACACCGATAAATTTTTTTCTAAGTCAGAGAGAGTACACGGTTGAGAATAAGTTAATTGATGTCGTTACTCCAAATAGCGGTATGCAAAATATTTTTTTAACAAATGTCGCTATTGGAAACAACGGCATATAAATAACCTATGCCGTTATTTTCAATAGCGGTTAATGCTGACGTATCCAAAATTGGATCACTTGGGTAAATATTTTTCTCAATATTTTTAAAATATGGGTCAGTACGGAAATATATTCTTCATTATTAGTGTATGTATTGAGGGAAAGGTCTCAAAGTAACTGTTTTTTTGTTTTGAAGGACAATCTGTCATTGGCGTGATTTCAAAATTTAATCTTTTATTAGGAGCAAAATTAAGAAAATACTTGCGCAGATACAGGAGTCAAACTTGGTACAAAACTAATTAGCTAGTCCTAACCAATAATTGATTTAACCATTACCCTCTTAATTGAACATGACACACAAAAAACTAACAGGAATGTTAATTTTGTTACAAACATCTAAGATCAAACAATATACTAATTTTGTAAATTTTACTGGATTGAAATGCATGATTCCTCCTGGTACATTTGCTGTGTTTTTGGCCCCTTTATGTGAAAATTTTATGCATGCTTATATTATGGGATAATCTTCACATGTACTCCAATAGAAACTAATGTTTTTTTTGTTTTTTTTTAGAGAAAGATGGAATCCGGCCACCCTGTTTCATTAATAAGAGTTTAACGAAACAAACTCAGAGTACTGGGCCCAAGTATAAACTACGGACAGAAAATAAAATATACATGAAGCAACATGACGCGTACAAACAACAAATTCCTCCAACAACCCTGAAGGGTGGGTCGACAAACAACTCGGATCAGCAAAATTGTAAGTACGTCAGTTTAGCTTCGTACAGTGCATCCACGACACATGCACACCCACCTGAGACAAGTCTGGTAGGATTTAATCACCCGCTGAATCTTGCCTTCACCTTGCTGGAGGGACCCCATCTATGGGCCCAAGCCCCGCAGATTGAGAACTAACCCTACGGCACATGCTCAGTGTCACACCCTCCACTACAAAAGAAACTGGCTTTCCCGGCACTTTTTGACGTCTTTACCGGCGTTTATTTACGCCGGTGAAACTTTCACCGGCGTTTATAATAGCGCCGGTCCAAATGCAGCCGAAGCGGGCGTCGCGGAAACGAAGGGGTCTACACCGGCGGTTTTCATGGACGCCGGTAAATGTGAAAACTACACCGGCAACCAGAAAACGCCGGTGTATGTCGGTCTCCGAGTGCCGTTCTTTTGCACCCTATATACATTCACCGGCGGTCGTAAACCGCCGGTATTTATTCATTTACCGGCGTTTATGAAAACGCCGGTATAGAACGAAAGTATACCGGCGGTCACGGAGCGCCGGTGCATGTGCGTTTCTGAGTGCCTGGTTTTCCCTACTTACAAGCACCGGCGCGACCAAAAAACGCCGGTGTAGTTATATACGTCGGCGTTTATAAAACGCCGGTATACGCCTGTGCCGTTTCAGCTGACAAGATTCACCGGCGTTCGTGAGAACGCCGGTGTATCTCACACTCCAACAATTAGATTAGATAGACCGGCGTTTTTTAAAATGCCGGTCTGGCTAAGCCCGTTTATTTTCGATACTCCGCTTTTCTGTTCGATTTCAATTCACAGTTTCATTTACAAAACCTGTAAACTAATTCTCACAACTGATTCAATCAATTTCGTTGCATATTACTGCGCAAATCACAACCAAACACAAGAATAATTAAAGATAATGAAGTTTCACACGTGTCATATCAACGTCCAAATTCATTGATTAATTAACAGTGTCATAATTAACAAATTAATATAGGGACTAACATCCCAAATATCCAAACAAACCAGTCTGACAAATATCCAAAATATCCCAAATTAAAAGTCTGACATAGCTCTCATAAAAAAAACCCAGTCTGACATAACAACAGCAAGGAGGAGGACATAAGAACAACAACCATACAGCAAGGAGGACATAAGAACAGCAAGGAGGACCGCAGATTCATACCCCTCGAGTAGCTTCAGCTCTGATCATCAGAATTTCCTTCATCTGGACGTCCGCTCTGTGAAAAAAAAAAACAATAGTTTAATTGAACAGTAGACCACAATACAGAATATACATATTTTTTGAACTTGCAAAAAGAACTACCTGTATCTTAAATTATAAGATCAAAGTGCCAACTGCAAATGGAATTGTTAATGATATATACAGAGGTAAAATAATTACATTGCAATGCTAAAAATCTAGTAATTAATTTTGTTTTTAAATATATCTAAAATAACAAAACAAATGAAAATTTAGTATCTAACTTGAAACCTTTATATTCTCCTCTGATTGGGAATATCCACTATCTAAAACAGTAAAACAAATGAAAATTCAGTATCTAAGCATGTCCTTCATGGATTGTTCAGACAATCCATGAAACTGTCATCGTAGACGGAAACCAAATATAAGAAAAATAAGAAAAACAAGATAGGGCTCATATCAAGTGTATTTTTAGGGAACTGTCATCGTGGAAGGAAACCAAATATAGAAGCCAGAAATGGAAACAGAAAGAAGAAAGGTAGAGACTTTGGATACACCAGGCTAACATAGCGGCATTTTCCTCATCTCTCTCTCATCCCTTGTTTCCCTTCAGCACACGAACACAAAGAGACATCAGCAACAACAGCAAGAGCGACAAGAACAACAATAATAATAAATTATTATGAACAAGATTTCTCTATATGGGTTTCCAGATCTCCACTCGAGCCCACTCTTTCTAATCACAGCCCAATTAAGAACTTAGACAACATCCACTAAACAATCCAATCATAACCCAATCAAAATTTGCCATCCTGGATCTTAATGAAATAAGTTTCATTAACAGTGAAAGAAAATGAGGATGCTAGCAGCATACTTAGTTTGCAAGTGAACCCATTTTTTGTTAAAAAATCATGCCAAAGATGGCAATCAGCTTCATTAACAGTATCTGAAAATGAAAATTTCCATTATCTGAGCTTATATGTTGCTCTACTAATTCACTGTGCCCAACTAAATCTAAAACCCAATTGTTGTGCATATCCGAAGGATTTTGGCATACATACCTATAGCATCCTCAGTTCACAGTGAACCCGTTTTAGTCAAAAAAACATGCCAAAATGACAATCAGATGCATGAAAATAAGCTTCACTAACAACAAAAGAAGAAACCGGGGATGCTAGCAGCATACTTAGTTTGGAAGTGTACCCATTTTTTGGGGGAAAAAACCATGCCAAAGATTGCAATCAGGTTACTTTAACAGTATCTGAAAATGAAAAATTTTCCATTATCTGAGCTTATATGTTGCTCTACTACTTCTTCAGCCCAACTATATCTAAAACCCAATTGTTGTGCATATCCGGCCAGAGGATTTTGGCATACATACGTATACCATCCTCAGTTCACAGTGAACCCATTTTGGGTAAAAATACAAACATGCCAAGAAGACAATCAGGTGCATGAAATCAGCTTCACCAACAGTGAAAGAAAATGGGACCCAAAAAACATGCCAAGAAGACCATCGATCAGGTGAATGAAATCAGCTTCACTAACAGTGAAAGAAAAATGGGGATGCTAGCAGCATACTTAGTTTGGAAGTGTACCCATTTTTTGGGGGAAAAAACCATGCCAAAGATTGCAATCAGGTTACTTTAACAGTATCTGAAAATGAAAAATTTTCCATTATCTGAGCTTATATGTTGCTCTACTACTTCTTTAGCCCAACTATATCTAAAACCCAATTGTTGTGCGTATCCGGCCGGAGAATTTTGGCATACGTACGTATACCATCCTCAGTTCACAGTGAACCCATTTTGGGTAAAAATACAAACATGCCAAGAAGACAATCAGGTGCATGAAATCAGCTTCACCAACAGTGAAAGAAAATGGGACCCAAAAAACATGCCAAGAAGACCATCAGAATGGGTGAATGAAATCAGCTTCACTAACAGTGAAAGAAAAATGGGGATGCTAGCAGCATACTTAGTTTGGAAGTGAACCCATTTTGTGTTAAAAAACCATGCCAAAGATTGCAACCAGGTTACTTTAACAGTATCTGAAAATGAAAAATTTTCCATTATCTGAGCTTATATGTTGCTCTACTACTTCTTTAGCCCAACTATATCTAAAACCCAATTGTTGTGCGTATCCGGCCAGAGGATTTTGGCATACGTACCTATTGCATACTCAGTTCACAGTGAACCCATTTTGGGTAAAAATACAAACATGCCAAGAAGACAATCAGGTGCATGAAATCAGCTTCACCAACAGTGAAAGAAAATGGGACCCAAAAAACATGCCAAGAAGACCATCGATCAGGTGAATGAAATCAGCTTCACTAACAGTGAAAGAAAAATGGGGATGCTAGCAGCATACTTAGTTTGGAAGTGAACCCATTTTGTGTTAAAAAACCATGCCAAAGATTGCAACCAGGTTACTTTAACAGTATCTGAAAATGAAAAATTTTCCATTATCTGAGCTTATATGTTGCTCTACTACTTCACTGTGCCCAACTAAATCTAAAATCCAACTGTTGTGCATATCCGGCCGGAGGATTTTGGCATACGTACCTATATAGCATCCGCAGTTCACAGTGAACCCATTTTGGTCAAAAAAACCAACATGCCAAGATGACAATCACATGCATGAAAATAAGCTTCACTAACAATAAAAGAAGATGAGACATCAGCAACAACAGCAACAACAACAAGAGGGAACCTCATATAGAACAATTGGGTTTTGAATGGAGATTGTAGTCATAGATCAATTCTTCATTGAAGAAAAATACGAATAGGGCTCATAGCAAGTGTAGTTTTAAGGAATTGTCATCGTGGAAGGAATCCAAATATAGAAGCCAGAAAGAGGAATGGTAGAGAATGAGGGTACACCAGGCTAACGTAGCGGCATTTTCCTCATCTCTCTCTCATCCCTTCTTTCCCTTCAGCACACGAACACATAGAGACATCAGCAACAACAGCAAGAGTGACAAGAACAAAAATAATAATAAATTATTATGAACAAGATGTCTCTATATGGGTTTTCAGATCTCCACTCCAACTCGTCTCTTTCTAATCACAGCCCAATTAAGAACAATTGTTCACAGTCACTGTTAAAGAAACATATATGCTCAGATTATGGAAATTTTCATTTTCAGATACTGTTAAAGAAGCTGATTTCATGCATCTGATTGCTATCTTTGGCATGATTTTTTAGCCAAAATGGGTTCACTTCCAAACTACGTATGCTGCTAGCATACCAAAATCCTCCAAATCAGTACAACAACACGGCTGAACAAACCTTGTTTGCAGGTCATACAATGTCATCTATACCATGTTATGTGCCAAAGTGGGGTTGGTCATACAATGCAAGGCCGACACGTATTAGTTGTTTGTGAGTATGCAATAGGGTGCAGCTATGAACAGGGCTCATATCAAGTGTAGTATTACGGACTGTCATCGTGGAAGGAAACCAATTTAATATAGAAACCATATATGGAGCCAGAAAGAGGGATGGTAGAGAATGAGGATACACCAGGCTAACATAGCGGCATTTTTCTCAACTCTCTCTCATCCCTTCATTCTCTTCAACACACGCACACAAAGAGACATCAGCAACAACAGCAAGAGGGGGGTTGGTCCAACAATAAGTGTAGATTATAATAAACGAGATGTCTCTATTTGGGTTTCCAGATCTCCACTCCAGCCCTTTCTTTCTAATCACAGCCCACTTAAGAAACATAGACGAAATGCTTATAGACGACAGCCACAATGCAGACTCACAAACACTAGTACGTGTCTTTCATGCATTCAAGACCATAATCTCTTTAAAAATACCAATTTAAAGACTTACCGATGTTTTTTGACAGTGGGCGACCTACTACCCTCACTCTCATATGTTTGACTGCCACTATTATTTAGTGGCTGCTCAACCCCATGGCTCTCGTTGCCATCATTTATATTTACCCTTTTTCCACGCCTCGGCATGTTGTACCTGTCAAGGATTCGATAACTTCATTAGAGATGCAAATTTAATTAATAACATGTTTATAATAACTATCATAAAATTTGTACTTTAGTTGGATTAACAAACCAACATAATTGTAAAAAAAATTTTAAAATGAGATTTGTAACAGATTAAATTACAACGATAGTTTGGTTCAAATGACACTAAGCATAGTTTAATGTAAATAATACCAAGCAGTAGAAAATAGAAAGATAATTAAACCAGTATATTAAATTCACAATGAACATATTCGAAATTACAGATATAATATTACAACAAGATTTAAGACATAAAAGTACAGACATATAATAAACCCAATTGAAAATCATGTAAACTACAATACGACATCTTCCAGTACATCGCCCTCTTCTCCATCCTTGCGGAGCCAAGTCCCGCAAATTCCAACATCGGTTGTGTTTACATCAAACACAGGAAACTCAGAAGCAATGTAACTGTTCATGTCTTCACCGTCTTCATCGTCTGAAGAATCGCTCAGTTGGAATACACCTCTTGGTTGCATAGGGAGAGCCACATACGATTTTGGCAGGGTTGGATCCTCAATGTAGAACACCTGTTGCACTTGGGATGAAAACACAAATGGCTCATAGCTAATGTGTGTACCGATCTGAATCAATTTTGAGAAGTTTACAACTGTGAAGCCAAGCTTGTCCTTGTTGTTAGCAAAATTCCTATCAAACTCAGCCCAATCCCCACGAAATAAGACAACACGGAAATGGCCAAAATAATTCAACTCAATGATATCCGTGAGCACTCCATAGTAGTCGAGATCTCCATCTACAGGCCTCGTGTCCGATTTGGAAGCATAACTTCTAGTCTTAGACGTCACTACCATTCCACTATTTTGAGACTTCAAATTACATTCACGATCCTTAGTACGAAATCTAAAACCATTGAATATATATCCTCTGTATCTTTTGACCATCTGATAGGGACCTTTGGCAAGTACTTGTATTTCAGATGACGCACCTTCAGGACCCAAAGAATGTACCTATTAATTTTGCGCAAATCGTATCATGCACCATAGAAAATGTAGATATAATAAAGATTAACTTGCATAACTGTAATTCACCTACATGAGATTCAAACCACTTATGAAATTTTTCATTCATCAACTTGTTTTGTTCACGTGGTGGTAGTCTTCTTGGTCTAGCCTTTCGTTTGATGTCCCTGACAAATTCGCTAAAAAACAAGCAATTGAAATTAGGAATAACAAAAGTATCAAAAATATCGAACTCCGCGGTTTTCACTGTATTCGATTTAAATTCAAAAGCAACTTACTTTCGAAATGGTTCCACTGATGCATGATGGTCTAGCACATATCGATGTGCCTGTTCCCACGCTAAGCTATCGAGCTCAAATGCATCAACTTTACCAAAAGTAGTGCCAGCGGTATCAAAAAGATATTGAGCACCATCAAGGTTGGAAAGGTCTGGATTTCTACGTGGTCTACTGGAAGATGTCTCCACACCAGGCAAATACCTGGAAAAAAAATGTGAGCACTCCTCTGATAGATATCCCTGGGCTATTGACCCTTCAGGATATGCTCTATTTTTCACATAACCCTTTAGCCGGTATAGGTACCTGAACATGTACAATTAATAAATTAGAGCGGATTAGGGGATTAAAAGAAATGGGCTTTTGAAAATTCAATTTCGTAAGATGAATGAATTATTTTACCTCTCAATGGGGTACATCCACCGATAGTGAACAGGACCGCCGATTCTGGCTTCACCAGCAAGGTGGATTATCAAGTGAATCATTATAGTGAAGAACGATGGAGGAAATATCATCTCCATTTTACTAAGTGTCAATGCCGCCTGCTGCTCCAATTGGTCCAGATCTCAACACGAAGCATTCTTGAGCAAATACCTTTATATATGCTACAAAGATCTTTCAGGACAGTAGTGACTTGCTCACACATTGAAGACCTTAGGGCCACAGGAAGGAGATCCTGTATTAGGATGTGGTAGTCGTGTGACTTTAGACCCTGAAGCCTCTTCTCTTTAAAGTTGACACATCTTGCCATGTTAGAAGAATAGCCATCAGGGACTTTAAGTTCAAGTAGTACTTTGCAAAATAATTCCAACTCCGATTTTGACATTGAATAGATTGCAGGAGGTAGGAGTACTTTCCCGTTCGGCAATTCTTCTGGGTGCAACTCATGTCGGATGCCCATTGACTTCAAATCAAGTCAGCTCTTGAGATTCTCCTTTGTCTTCCAATCATCTCCCATAACTGTTCCTATACAATTCTCACCAATATTTTTTCCGATATGCATCACATCTAAATTATGTCGCAGTAAGTTGAATTCCCAATACGGCAACTTGAAGAAAATACTCTTCTTCTTCCATGCACCTAAACTCGTCATGTTTTGATCCTCATCTTCGCCATATAGATCGGTCTCCTCATCTTGCTCTGGCCTTGCCCTTTTCTTGCCCTTTGTCCTGACTTCTGATTTTTTTCCATATTTGAATTGATGACCATCTACCTGCCTCAAAATATCTGAACCAGAAGAAGACCCAGGAGCATGTTCCCACTCGTCGGTACCATCAAATGTTGCTGCCTCTGCCCGAAATATATGTGTGTCAGGCAACCATCGCCTATGACCCATATAGCAAAACTTTTTGCCATTGTACAACCACCTTGAACTAGTTTGGTCAGCACAACATGGACATGCATAACGTCCTTTAGTACTATATCCAGATAAATTTGCATATGCTGAAAAATCATTGATTGTCCAAGACAACACGGCACGAAGAGAAAATATTTCTTTAGCCACAGCATCATAGGTTGGAACACCCACCCACAACTTCTGAAGTTCATCTATTAACGGTTGTAGGTACACATCTATATCATTTCCAGGACCTTTCGGTCCAGGAACTATCATGGACAAAATAAATGAGGACTGCTTCATGCATTTCCAAGGCGGCAAATTGTATGGTATCAACACAACCGGCCATATGCTGTATGTACTACTCATTTTCCTGAAAGGGTTGAAACCATCACTAGCTAGTCCAAGTCTCACATTTCGAGGATCTTCCGCAAAATCAGGATATCTTTCATCAAATTTTTTCCAAGATTGAGAATCAGCAGGATGTCTAAGAATCCCATCATTAGTGCGACCTTCAGCATGCCATTTCATATCAGAAGAAATTTTCGTAGACATAAACAACCTTTGTAGCCTAGGAATCAGAGGAAAGTAACGCAGTATTTTGGCAGGCTTCTTTTTCCTACTTCGCTTAGTAGATCCACTAGCTCCCTCGTCTTGGTTTGGTCTTTCTTTCCATTTCGAAGAACCACACACTTCGCAATTCTCCAGACTTTCCTTACCACTCGTGAAAAGCATACAGTCATTTGGACATGCTGCTATCTTCTCATATCCTAGGTCGAAAGAACTTAGGAATTTTTTGATTTTATAGGCTGAGTTTGGAATACAGATTTCAGGAAATGCTTCATTCAACAATTCAAGTAGCATAGTGAAGGACTTAGCAGACCACCCGTTTAAACATTTAATCTGAAAAAGTCTGACAATGAATGAGAACTTAGAAAATTTGGTGCAATCGCGGTACAACGGAATACTAGCATCTTCAAGTAACTTAGCGAAGGATTCTTGCTGCTTATTATTTTCAGGGGTGGGGCCAGGCATTTCCTCGTCCACCCCACCACCAATCCGGTTTGTTTCTGTTGACTCATTGTGAACTTCGGTTGTTGGGTTATTGGTGTGGAAAGGAACATTATGAATCCCCATGGCATCTTGTAACAAAGCATGCATCTCATCGGAAATGCTTAAGTCTTCGTTCACTAAGGGCTCAGCTTCATTTTCTAATACAACCGGACGAACAGGAGCTGACGTATGATCCTCTCCATGACAAAACCACCTTGTGTACCCTTGAAGGAAACCGTTGACAGCCAAGTGTGTATGTACTACGTCACATGGCCTCAGCATACAATTTGTACACCGGAGGCATGGACAAAGGATTAGGTTGGGATCACGGGAATGTCGTTTGGCAAAGATAATAAAATCTTTAATACCATCACGGTACTCCTTAGATAATCGTGGTTTACTAATCCAACTTCTATCCATTATATCAATAGCACACAATCTGAAATTAAAATTTGATATATTAAATAGTAATAACAGTAAAAGGCATTTTGTATATTAAATTTCACCTATTTGAAAACTATCCCTAGCTGCAAATAAATAAACGATATAATCTTTAACTGTAAAATAAAGAAATTGTGGTTCCAAAAAATGTACAAAAAAAACTACATCTTAACACAATCTACTCTATTCACATAACCCTAAACTACCTTTTGTGGAAATTATCACAACCACCTTAGTGGTATTTTATCGCACACCCTGTGTTCGAGCTTAAAAAAAATCGACTATAGTCTCCCCTGTATTTGGCTTTCCGTTCAAGGAGATGATGATGGTAAAGGGTATTTTGCTGATGAAGAGGAATCGGCCGAATAATGAGCACGTCATGCTGTAACTACGGTAACAAGAAGATCTGATGACTCATGAACTATTCTGTTCATGACTATTAATAATCACTTATCTCATAATAATAATAATAATAACAATAATAATAAACAAAAGAAACTAATATGGCTACTAATAAGTTTTTCTAAAATAATTCTTCATCCCAACTAAATCATTGATGCTTGTAGCGCCAAAAGAAACCTGCACGAGGTTTGTTCAGCCCAAATCTTGTACAGATTTGGAGGATTTTGGTAAAAAACATGCCAAGATGCCAATCAGATGCATGAAATCAACTTCATTAACAGTAAAAGAAAAATGATAATGTCTAGTATGTAAGCATATATTTTTCAGAGTGAACCAATTGTTGTACATATCTGGAAGATTTTGGCATATAGCTATAGCATCCTCAGTTCACAGTGAACCTATTTTGGTCAAAAAAAACATGCCAAAATGACAATCAGATGCATGGGATAAGCTTCATTAAGAGTAAAAGAAAATGAGGATGCTAGCAGCATACTTAGTTTGGAAGTGAACCCATTTTGTTAAAAAATCATGCCTAAGATGGCAATCAGCTTCTCTAACAGTATCTGAAAATGAAAATTTCCATTATCTGAGCATATATGTTGCTCTACTACTTCTTTAGCCCAACTAAATCTAAAACCCAATTGTTGTGCGTATCCGAAGGATTTTGGCATACGTAACTATAGCATCCTCAGTTCACAGTGAACCCGTTTTGGTCAAAAAAACATGCCAATATCACAATCAGATGCATGAAAATAAGCTTCACTAACAACAAAAGAAGAAACTGGGGATGCTAGCAGCATACTTAGTTTGGAAGTGTACCCATTTTTGGGGGAAAAAACATGCCTAAGATGGCAATCAGATTACTTTAACAGTATCTGAAAATGAAAATTTCCATTATCTGAGCTTATATGTTGCTCTACTACTTCTTTAGCCCAACTAAACCTAAAACCCAATTGTTGTGCATACCCGGAGGATTTTGGCATACGTACCTATAGCATCCTCAGTTCACAGCGAACCCATTTTGGTCAAAAAAACATGCCAAGATGACAATCAGATGCATGAAAATAAGCTTCACTAACAGGAAAAGAAACTGGGGATGCTAGCAGCATACTTAGTTTGGAAGTGTACCCATTTTTGGGGGAAAAAACATGCGTAAGATGGCAATCAGGTTACTTTAACAGTATCTCAAAATGAAAATTTCCATTATCTGAGGTTATATGTTGCTCTACTACTTCTTTAGCCCAACTAAATCTAAAATCCAATTGTTGTGCATATCCGGCCGGAGGATTTTGGCATACGTACCTATTGCATACTCAGTTCACAGTGAATCCATTTTGGGTAAAAAAATATGCATGCCAAGAAGACAATCAGATGCATGAAATCAGCTTCATTAACAGTGAAAGAAAATGGACATGCTAGCAGCATACTAAGTTTGGAAGTGAACCCATTTTGTGTTAAAAAACCATGCCAAAGATTGCAATCAGGTTACTTTAACAGTATCTGAAAATGAAAAATTTTCCATTATCTGAGCTTATATGTTGCTCTACTATATCTAAAACCCAATTGTTGTGCATATCCGGCCGGAGGATTTTGGCATACGTACCTATACCATCCTCAGTTCACAGTGAACCCATTTTGGGTAAAAAAACAAACATGCCAAGAAGACAATCAGATGCATGAAATCAGCTTCATTAACAGTGAAAGAAAATGGGTAAGCTAGCAACATACTTAGTTTGGAAGTGAACCCATTTTTTGTTAAAAAATCATGCCAACGAGGGCAAACAGGTAACTTTAACAGTATCTGAAAATGAAAATTTCCATTATCTGAGCTTATATGTTGCTCTACTGATTCACTGTGCCCAATTAAATCTAAAATCCAATTGTTGTGCATATCCGGCCGGAGGTTTTTGGGCATACGTACCTAGAGCATCCTCAGTTCACAGTGAACCCATTTTGGGTAAAAAAACAAACATGCCATGAAGACAATCAGATGCATGAAATCAGCTTCATTAACAGTAAAAGAAGATGAAAATTACCAGTATCTAAGCATATATTATTCTATTAATTCTTCATCTCAACTAAACCATTCATGTTAAGAAAATCAAGATGAATAATCTGAAAAAAGCTGCTTTTTTGATAAATAAGGGAAATCAAGAGATCATACCGAAGAGAGAGAGAGAGAGCGGGGCGACGAGGGCGAGGGCGTAGGAGAGAGAGAGAGAGAGCGGGGCGATCGCCGATTCACCTCCAAATAGAGAGAGGGAAGAAGGAAATCGAAAATGACGAAGGGAAGAAGGGACGATTTCGAAAGGTCGAAGGCCATTGAAGAGGACGAAGCGGCGGAGGCAAACGCGCGGGAAGTAGAGCGAGGATGGAGGGAAACGAAGCGCCCTTTTTTTTTGTGGGGGGGGGGGTTTGGGAAAATGGCGAGCGAAAGATTAGGGTTCGCGGGTTTTATCGTAGTTATTCACCGGCGTTTCAATTAGACACGCCGGTGAATGTGTCCGTATATTCACCGGCGTTTATAATAAAAACACCGGTGAATAATACACTTCACCGGCATTTTACTTAAAAACGCCGGTGAATACGAACATACACCGGCGTTTTAAATCGACCACCGGTGTATAACCATCCCATCTGGCGCCCAATTCCTATTCGCTCTCTACCCCGGCGCTACTAGTAAAACTGTAGCGCCCCAAATTTCTAATATAAGAGCTTAGAAAATAAGTGGCGAAATCCCAGCAATCCACTTCAATACAACAATAGTCACAACCAAAATCACTAAGATTTTCTTTCTTTTATTACAACGATTATTTCAATTACAGCGGAAGTCCAAACATCTCAACACAAATTAATCTTTTGTTTACAACTCAATAATAACTCATTATGCCATTACAATTTTACAACAAACACTAAATAGTCCGACTATCTCAAATTGCCCACTCAAGCATCCAACCTCCAATCTAAGCAATAACCTGCAACATGTGAGGCTAGAGTTGAACCCTAACCCCCAAAACTACGGGGTCAGCCATAAATGGTGTGAGTGGTAACAAATCAACAAATAACATAAATGAACTTAAAACATAATATCCAACGAATAACGATCAAACACTAAAGTATGAAATAGCAACAAAAGAATAATGGGTGATACCAAAACCAAAAGCCGAGGGTGTGTAAAAACAGGAAATCCCAATGCATGAAAGTGATTCAAGAAAACATCATGACTACATGCTGACAACGATGACTACTAAGAGATGAAGATAAACTATGATAATTTGCCCATGCTTGATCATTCCGGAGATTGATCCCACATCACAGGTATTTTCCCTGGATAATTCAGGAGATCATCCCACATCTAAACATAGACTCATAATCACAAGAATACCCCAAAAGCGTCGCCTCGACTCCGATAATTCCGTAGTTCAATCCCACATCACAAGATAATTACTTGGATAATTCAGGAGATATACCTCACATCATAGGTTAACTACCTGGATAATTCCGGAGATAAATCACACATCACAAGATAACTACTTGGATAATTCAGGAGATTAAATCCTACATCAAAAGCCATACTGAGGTGCATAACTCAAGTTCCCATTCGTCATGACACTACTAATGCCTGTCCTTATTAGTTTGGGTTACTGAACAAATCTCCTAGAGTAGTGTACCCTACCGGACTAAAAATCTGAATAACTGAAAATTCGCCTCAATGGGCCTCAACAAATAACTGAACAAATATCTCAACACCGGTATACTAGGGTCACTTACCTCTAGAGACTCAAAAACAAATAACTGAACAAATTCCCACTAAACAAGTGGCTCAACAACATATCTCAAAATCATGTTCTTAACTGAACATCTCAAAATGAATACTGAACTGAACATCTTAAAACAAATACTGAACTGAAGATCTCAAAATTATATGCTGAACAAAATGTCTCAAAATCAAACAGTGAACAAAATATCAATATTCTTCAGGACCAGTCGACTGCATATCTTACCAGTCGACTGTCCAGAGGACATAATCCAACATTTCTCAAAAATAAATTAAGGCATGGTCAGTCGACTTACCAAGGAGTCGGTCGACTGCCCCGAGACAAAAACAAATAATTTTCATCAAAAATATTCTAAGTATATAAGTCGACTGAAATGGTTCATAGGTCGACTGTCCCGAAAGGACTGAACAAAATACAAACAGAAGATCAGTCGACTGACCTCAGTCTAGGTCGACTGTCCCGAACAAATCTCAAAGACTATAAGTACATCAGTAGGCTCGAACCAGTCGGCTGCTCTACATGCCAGTCGACCGTCGGCTACAGGTTTCCAAACAGAATAGATCTGAACACAAATCAAAACTAGAGTTTTCTAAAGATTTTCTGATCACCAAATTAACTTGTATCCAGGCAATTAAACAACTCTCAAAGATCTCCATCATGGATACATTTCTCAATTAATCAAATACTCAAATCTCATCTCCTCATGATCTAAACTCTTAATCCTTTGATTAGGGTTTCCTCAACAAAACTAAAATGTCGTCCTCAACACATAAACAAGATTGGTTTGCAATCACTAGATCCAGATGTGTAATATCTGATCACAACATAATCAGTTTTTAATTTGCTTTCTAACAACATGGTCTCATAAATCAACATATCCTCAACAAATCTAAATCTTTTCTCATCATGGTCCAAATATCAATTAAAAGTTCTAATCATCCATATCAAATAAAAGATCCATATCATATATACAACGAGATTGACAAACAATAGCATGACGATCACAACAATCATAACAAAGGTCTCATGTCCTTCATTAATCCAGCAAACAAAGTACACAAACAAACAAATTAAAACAAAACAACCACTCACCTTTGTTTTGATGAAAATCCGCCAAAAGCTTTCTCCTTGCTAGATCCAAGAATCCTCCTTTTTGCTCCTCAAAATAATCTCAAAATTCTGTGAGTTCTCAATGACGGCTGGGAAAAAGGATTTCCCTTATATATGCCGGATAGAATATTAGGGTTATATTCCCTCTTTTGCAAAATACTCCTTTCCAAAATACATCTTGTATATATAATTCTATTCTTGAAATTTAAATCAAATATCATTTAAGTTAAGATCTAATAGAAAATATATTTTTAAACTTCAACAAATACTGATCGGAATGTCCAGCAAATGCATTTTTGCGCTTTAAACCCACAAAACGTCAATTTTGCAAATAAGTCCTTCTTTTCCCAAAAATTGCAAATAGTACTAATTAATTTTCAGAAAAATCTGAAAAAATACTAAATGATTTTCAAATAACAAATAATGATTTTTCATAAAGAAAACTTAATTTTCCAAACTTCTAAAAATCATTTACACGTGTTTTGCACGTGTACAAAAGATAAATTTCTTGGAAAAACATCAATTAAATCCTTAAAAATTATTTAAATTCATTTTCAAATAATTAAATAATATTTGAAAATACGGGGTTCTACATCACTCCCTCCTTAGAAGAGTTCTGTCCTCAGAACTACTACTAATGAGTTCAAACACATACCAACAAAAGAAAACAATACTTCATAAATAGATCATAATCCAAATAATTTCATATAACATCACAATCAAAGTAAAGGATTACATCATGTATCAATCAAATCAATAGTTCAATCATTCAAATAATTCCATTCACATACAAGAAATACATTCATTCAAACAATTCAGGAAAATCATTCAGCATGCGATCTTCTGGCTCCCAAGTAGCCTCCTCGAACTGTTGATTCCTCCACAATACCTTGACCATAGGTATCACCTTGCTTCTAAGGACTTTCTCCCTACGATCAACGATCTCAACAGGCTGTTCCTTGTAACTCAGGTTCACCTGTAGATCTTCGGGAACTTCTACCAACTGATGCTTCTGATCGGCCACATACTTCCTTAATAATGATACATGAAACACATCATGCACCTGAGCCAACTCCTCTGGAAGCTTCAATCTGTATGCAGTCTTACCAATCCTCTCCACGATCCTGTACGGACCAATGTACCTCGGCGCCAACTTGCCACCTTTACCAAATCTGATTACTCCTTTGGTCGGAGAAACCTTGAGAAAAACTGCATCCCCAACCTCAAATTCCAAATCTCTCCGTCGAGTGTCAGCATAACTCTTCTGCCGACTCTGAGCCTCAACTAATCTCTTGCGAATCAGCTCAATCTGCTCTGACATCTGCTGCACGATCTCAGGACCATACATCTGCCTCTCGCCAACCTCATACCAACAAACAGGTGTCCTGCACCTCCGCCCATACAAAGCCTCATACGGTGCCATCCCAATACTTGCATGGTAACTGTTGTTATAAGCAAACTCAACCAATGCCAAGTATCTCTCCCAACTACCACCGAAATCCATAACACAAGCTCTCAACATATCTTCCAGCACTCGATTCACCCTTTCCGTCTGACCATCTGTCTGCGGATGAAATGCCGTACTGAAATCAGTCCTGGTGCCCAAAGCTGCTTGTAAACTTCTCCAAAACCTTGATGTAAACCTCGGATCTCTGTCAGACACAATCGAAACAGGAACTCCATGAAGTCTCACAATCTCTTCAATGTATAACTCAGCCAATTTCTCCATCGACCAAGTAATCTTCATGGCTAGAAAATGTGCCGACTTAGTCAATCGGTCCACAACAACCCAAATCGAGTCATTGCCCTTCGAACTCCTCGGCAAACCCGTAATAAAGTCCATGCTGATATTCTCCCACTTCCACTTCGGAATGGGTAATGGCTGTAACAAACCTCCAGGTCTCTGATTCTCTGCCTTGATCTGCTGACAAGTCAGACACCTTGCCACGAAATCTGCTACATCCCGCTTCATACCAGACCACCAAAAATGTGGTTTGATGTCCCTGTACATCTTCGTACCTCCTGGATGAACTGATAACAATGTGCTGTGTGCCTCCTGCAAGATACTCTCTCTCAACTCTGCATCACCTGGAACACACAACCTCTCACCCATCCAAAGAACTCCATCTTGGACACGAAATTCTGATAACTTGCCTTCTGCAACCTGCTGCAACATCTTCTGGATCTCTGAATCTGATCTCTGACCTTCCACAATCTTCTCTCTCAAGGACGGCTGCAGCCTCAACTGAGCCAAAGATGCCCCTAAGCCTAGCAGTACCACCTCGATACCTGCCTGATCGATCTCTGCTGCTAACTCTCTTCGAGTAGTGATCAACCTTGACAAACTACTCTTCCTGCTAAGTCCATCGGCCACTACATTCGCCTTGCCCGGATGATACTTGATCTCAGGACGAATGTCTTCCAATACCTCCAACCATCTTCTCTGACGAAGATTCAAATCCCTCTGCTGATAGATATACTTCAGGCTCTTGTGGTCAGTGTACATATTGACCTTCTCACCATAGACATAATGCCTCCATAGCTTCAAGGCATAAATGATAGCCGCTAACTCCAAGTCATGCGTCGGATAATTCTTCTCATGCGGACGCAACTGCCTCGAACCATAAGCAATGACCTTGCCTTCCTGCATCAAGACACAACCCAAACCTCTGAGAGATGCATCACTGTAGATATCATAATCCTTCCCTGCTTGTGGCAATGTTAATATAGGTGCAGTAATCAACCTTTCCTTTAACTCAAGGAAACTCTCCTCGCACTTATCTGTCCACACAAATGCCACACTCTTCCGGGTCAAACTTGTCAATGGAACTGCAATCTGAGAATACCCCTGAATAAACCTCCGGTAGTAACCAGCCAATCCCAAGAAGCTTCTGACTTCCTTCACTGACGTCGGCCTGGGCCAATCCTTCACTGCTTCCACTTTCTGAGGATCAGTAGCCACTCCCTCCTTAGAAAGAATGTGACCAAGAAAAGCTACCTCAGACTTCCAGAATTCACACTTCGACAATTTGGCATACAAGCTATGCTCCTGCAATGTCTGTAATACCGCTGTCAAGTGCTTAGAATGATCCTCCTCCGACTTCGAATACACCAGGATATCATCGATGAAGACCACCACGAAGGAATCAATGAATGGCCTCAACACCCGATTCATCATATCCATGAAAAATGCTGGCGCATTCGTCAACCCGAATGGCATCACCAAAAATTCATACAATCCATGACGAGTCCTGAACGCTGTCTTGCTCACATCTTCCTCCTTGACTCGCACCTGATGATACCCCGACCTCAAGTCAATCTTCGAAAACACCGCTGCTCCTCGAAGCCTGTCGAACAAATCATCAATACGCGGCAACGGGTACTTGTTCTGAACAGTCACCCTATTCAATTCCCGATAGTCAATGCACATCCTCATCGACCCATCCTTCTTCTTGACCAACAACACTGGCGCTCCCCACGGAGATGAACTCGGTCTGATAAGCCCTTTGCTCAAAAGCTCTTCAATCTGCTTCTTCACTTCATCCTGCTCTACAGGTGCCATCCTGTACGGAGCCTTGGAAATCGGCGCACTCCCCAGCTGAACATTGATGCAAAACTCCACATCTCTCTGTGGCGGTAATCCTGGAAAGTCATCCAAGAACACCTGAGGGAACTTTCGAACCACCGGAATGCCCTTGACTTCATCTGCAATAGACTTCTTAGATACCATTGCAGCCACCTGCGGGATCTTCTTCCTCCCTTGGAAAGTTACTGCAGGTCCACCTGGTGCTTTCACCATCACCTCCTTCTGCTTGCAATCAATTGTGGCATCATAAATAGCCATCCAATCGATGCCTACGATGACATCCACTCCCAACACTTGTAGCTCGATCAAGTCGATGCCGAACATCCTTCCACCAATCTCGATATCACAGCCCTCGTAATATCGATCCGCTACCAGCTCTTCACCTGACGGCGTTGCCACCGACAAAACCCTGCCTGGAAATAACTTAGGTTCCAAACCTAAGATCTTTGCAAAACTTGGCGATACAAATGTATGCGATGAACTAGTGTCAAACAAAACCCTTGCTTTTATTCCATTTATTAAAACAACTCCTGTTACAATAAGAATGATGCTCAATCTTAAATTGTTCTGAAATAAAAGCTTTTATTCATTACACTGATTCAAAAATGAAAGAAATCAAAATTCCTGCATACCCTGTATTACATCTTCCGATTTCCTCGCATCCTCCTCGGTCAATGCAAATACTCGCCCTTGCCTCTTCGGGACTTTGCTTCCACCCGAACCATCTTTCTTCAGTTGTGGACAATGGGGCTTTGAGTGTCCGGTCTGCCCACACTGAGAACAAACATGCTCTGCCAACTTCGGACATGCTGACCTGTAATGTCCTACTTCCTTGCAGTAGTAGCATGTCACTCCCTGAGCTCCAGGTGCCTTCTGCACCGGTCCACTGAACTTCGCCTGCTTCGCGGGGAATCCCTTCCCACTCTGGCCTGATGCTGGCCTCTTGTTCCGGTTCCAAGTATCCTGCTTCTTCTGAAACAGTTCCATATCTTCTTCAGTCATCGCGGCCCTCCTGACCAGCTTCTCGAATCTCCTGATACCCAACGGAACCATCCTTGACCTCAAGTTCGGCCTCAAGCCCTGCTCAAACTTTTTGGCCTTCTTTGCTTCGTCTATGACCAACTCTGGTGCATACCTCGAAAGTTGAGCAAACTTCGTCTCATACTCCCGAACAGTCATGCTCCCCTGCTGAAGGTTCATGAACTCAGTCGCCTTCTTCTCCTGAACATCAAGAGGAAAGAAACGATCTCTGAATTCCTCCAGAAAAGCTTCCCATGTCAAAGGCTGATCTCCCAGAGTCCTCTTCAGTGACTCCCACCAGACACCAGCGTCTTTTTCAAGTTGCATAGAAGCCAACTTCACCTTGCTGGCTGCTGGAGTCTCCGATACTTCGAAGATCGTCTCCATCTTCCGAATCCAATCGTCTGCTGCTGTTGGATCAGCTTGCCCCTCAAAGACTGGCGGCCTCATCCTCTTAAAGGATTCAATCTGCTTGATGGGATCGGCATTCACCAATCCATGTCCAGCTCCATGATTGGGCGGCAGATTCTGCTGCTGCGCTTGCTGCTGCGCCACATTGAGTGCCATCAATGTGTTCAAGGTCTGATAAACCTTAGCAAACTCAGCCTCTAGGTCAATTCCCGCTCCTCGAGAACTACCCGATCCATCCTCATTATTGCCACCATTTCTACCTCTGGGTGCAACCATTTTGAATACTGCAAAACGAGGGTAAAGTTAGAGCACACATACAATTCAAACACAAATCATTACCCTATGGCAAAGCCATAACCATACCCCAAACCATAATTTCAAACCAAACATCATAATTTAATTCTATGTGATACTCACACTCTGATGTCCATACCTAGGTACTCACTCTCTAGTGTCCACACCTAGGTTGGTTGTCATACTATGTCTATTATTACATTGAAGCGGAGCTCTGATACCAATCTCTGTAGCGCCCCAAATTTCTAATATGAGAGCTTAGAAAATAAGTGGCGAAATCCCAGCAATCCACTTCAATACAACAATAGTCACAACCAAAATCACTAAGATTTTCTTTCTTTTATTACAACGATTATTTCAATTACAGCGGAAGTCCAAACATCTCAACACAAATTAATCTTTTGTTTACAACTCAATAATAACTCATTATGCCATTACAATTTTACAACAAACACTAAATAGTCCGACTATCTCAAATTGCCCACTCAAGCATCCAACCTCCAATCTAAGCAATAACCTGCAACATGTGAGGCTAGAGTTGAACCCTAACCCCCAAAACTACGGGGTCAGCCATAAATGGTGTGAGTGGTAACAAATCAACAAATAACATAAATGAACTTAAAACATAATATCCAACGAATAACGATCAAACACTAAAGTATGAAATAGCAACAAAAGAATAACGGGTGATACCAAAACCAAAAGCCGAGGGTGTGTAAAAACAGGAAATCCCAATGCATGAAAGTGATTCAAGAAAACATCATGACTACATGCTGACAACGATGACTACTAAGAGATGAAGATAAACTATGATAATTTGCCCATGCTTGATCATTCCGGAGATTGATCCCACATCACAGGTATTTTCCCTGGATAATTCAGGAGATCATCCCACATCTAAACATAGACTCATAATCACAAGAATACCCCAAAAGCGTCGCCTCGACTCCGATAATTCCGTAGTTCAATCCCACATCACAAGATAATTACTTGGATAATTCAGGAGATATACCTCACATCATAGGTTAACTACCTGGATAATTCCGGAGATAAATCACACATCACAAGATAACTACTTGGATAATTCAGGAGATTAAATCCTACATCAAAAGCCATACTGAGGTGCATAACTCAAGTTCCCATTCGTCATGACACTACTAATGTCTGTCCTTATTAGTTTGGGTTACTGAACAAATCTCCTAGAGTAGTGTACCCTACCGGACTAAAAATCTGAATAACTAAAAATTCGCCTCAATGGGCCTCAACAAATAACTGAACAAATATCTCAACACCGGTATACTAGGGTCACTTACCTCTAGAGACTCAAAAACAAATAACTGAACAAATTCCCACTAAACAAGTGGCTCAACAACATATCTCAAAATCATGTTCTTAACTGAACATCTCAAAATGAATACTGAACTGAACATCTTAAAACAAATACTGAACTGAAGATCTCAAAATTATATGCTGAACAAAATGTCTCAAAATCAAACACTGAACAAAATATCAATATTCTTCAGGACCAGTCGACTGCATATCTTACCAGTCGACTGTCCAGAGGACATAATCCAACATTTCTCAAAAATAAATTAAGGCATGGTCAGTCGACTTACCAAGGAGTCGGTCGACTGCCCCGAGACAAAAACAAATAATTTTCATCAAAAATATTCTAAGTATATAAGTCGACTGAAATGGTTTATAGGTCGACTGTCCCGAAAGGACTGAACAAAATACAAACAGAAGATCAGTCGACTGACCTCAGTCTAGGTCGACTGTCCCGAACAAATCTCAAAGACTACAAGTACATCAGTAGGCTCGAACCAGTCGGCTGCTCTACATGCCAGTCGACCGTCGGCTACAGGTTTCCAAACAGAATAGATCTGAACACAAATCAAAACTAGAGTTTTCTAAAGATTTACTGATCACCAAATTAACTTGTATCCAGGCAATTAAACAACTCTCAAAGATCTCCATCATGGATACATTTCTCAATTAATCAAATACTCAAATCTCATCTCCTCATGATCTAAACTCTTAATCCTTTGATTAGGGTTTCCTCAACAAAACTAAAATGTCGTCCTCAACACATAAACAAGATTGGTTTGCAATCACTAGATCCAGATGTGTAATATCTGATCACAACATAATCAGTTTTTAATTTGCTTTCTAACAACATGGTCTCATAAATCAACATATCCTCAACAAATCTAAATCTTTTCTCATCATGGTCCAAATATCAATTAAAAGTTCTAATCATCCATATCAAATAAAAGATCCATATCATATATACAACGAGATTGACAAACAATAGCATGACGATCACAACAATCATAACAAAGGTCTCATGTCCTTCATTAATCCAGCAAACAAAGTACACAAACAAACAAATTAAAACAAAACAACCACTCACCTTTGTTTTGATGAAAATCCGCCAAAAGCTTTCTCCTTGCTAGATCCAAGAATCCTCCTTTTTGCTCCTCAAAATAATCTCAAAATTCTGTGAGTTCTCAATGACGGCTGGGAAAAAGGATTTCCCTTATATATGCCGGATAGAATATTAGGGTTATATTCCCTCTTTTGCAAAATACTCCTTTCCAAAATACATCTTGCATATATAATTCTATTCTTGAAATTTAAATCAAATATCATTTAAGTTAAGATCTAATAGAAAATATATTTTTAAACTTCAACAAATACTGATCGGAATGTCCAGCAAATGCATTTTTGCGCTTTAAACCCTCAAAACGTCAATTTTGCAAATAAGTCATTCTTTTCCCAAAAATTGCAAATAGTACTAATTAATTTTCAGAAAAATCTGAAAAAATACTAAATGATTTTCAAATAACAAATAATGATTTTTCATAAAGAAAACTTAATTTTCCAAACTTCTAAAAATCATTTACACGTGTTTTGCACGTGTACAAAAGATAAATTTCTTGGAAAAACATCAATTAAATCCTCAAAAATCATTTAAATTCATTTTCAAATAATTAAATAATATTTGAAAATACGGGGTTCTACAAAAACGCTGGGGAAATTTTGCCGGTAAAACCAATATCTTTTGTAGTGCTCCCACCATCTCCATCACTCATCCTACAAATGTGCCAGTAGCTCCCACAGCCGCTACCAAAGAGATAGCCGTGAAGAGGATACCTTCACCTCTCACACGATAGCACTTTCTCAGGTGATTTCTCACCAAACAACTATCTCGCTCACCCCACCAGACTCCACGCTTCAGGAGAGAGCCGTGAAGAGTATACCTTCACCTCTCTCAAGCACAAGCTCTCTCAGGTGATTTCTCACCACACAGACTTATCTCGACTCATACTTCCAATCCGAAAAAAGAGTCGACGCTGTCACGAGCTAGTCGCCTAAGCTGGAGGGAGATCAATAGTCTGATAGCAGGCGCTGTGAAGATTTCACCGGCAACATCGTAGGACCAACCAAACACACACCCCACACCCCAACACCCCCAACCCCAACAACTACCGGCCTAGCCCCACGGGCCCCCAACCGAACCACTGACCTCACACACTTGAACTCCAGATCCATGGTGTTCGCGACAATAGGCGCGGGAGGAAGCTCTGGCGCGACATAGTCGCTCCGCGACAGTTAAGACAAGCACCCGGAAGTTGAGACAAGTGAGCGCACATCACGGAGGGACCCCATCTTTGGGTCCAAACTCTACAATCGTGCAAGACAACCTAACTCCCTGCATCTGCACACACACTACAAACCGTCGCAAAAATAAACCGAGAGTGTGGACATGGTGGCAAGCGCACAGAACATCCGGCCAAAAAACTAGTAAATCCACCCAATCCCAACCTAACCCCAACCCCAACCCCAACCCCAACCCCAAACAACACACCCCCAAAATAGAAACTAATGTTCTTATTGTAGTTTGCTCTATGCATGTGTTCTTCAAGTTATGGCACTAGCATTTTGCTTTAAGCTGTATACGAGAATGAGTGTTCATGTCATATATATACTTGGTTGCAAAACTCTTTCACAAATATTATTGCTAATTTCTCTGTAATGAAAAGCGACAAGGCATTCTCACAAATTTATCTCAAATATGACATTCATAGAAGAATGAACAAATTCTGTACAAATTGAACTACTTTGTGGTTGTTTCGCAACTACTTGTAGTGCTTTAATTATAAAGAGCTTAAAGATTACTTTGTCTATGGTTTATCAATTTTTTTCGTGATTAATCACATTATATTTTCAATGTGCTGGTGAAAAGTTTCATCCAATCCTCCCTTTAAATTATCTTCTTTCTTGTTTATGGGTATTCCCGTATTTAAATGTAGATACTTACACTCTGTATGGTATATGTGATATGGTATGGACATAAACCGAATGCAGTACTATTTTGGTATGCAGTTGTGAACATACATATTTTTTGGAAGGATGTAATGTAACATGAATTACATACTGGTTAATGTATGTTAATCTAACATACATTGTTTATGATTTTCATGTCTGAACAGTGTGGAATACATATAGTCTCCTATTTATTTTATAATAAAATACACAATTCAACAAAGACTATAATATTGTGGCATTGCTAGCTAATTGTACAAATATCAAAATTATATATCCAATAGAGATTTATATATTCAGAAAATAGTATATATGAAGAACTTTTGTTTTATAATCCCTTGACAACTAGATATATACATGATAGCTTGACAGTCATTATTTTACAATATTTCAGATACCCTGAAGAATATCTAAATGTGCATATATAAAATTCACTTTTGCAACAGCTGTTATATTTTCCGTTATACTACCAATTTATTACAAAGCCATGTCTAAAATAAAAGAGTTAATAAAATAAATAAGCATATGTATCTCCTCTTTCTAAGCATGTTCTTCCAAAGCATTGTACTCCCAACAAGGAAGCATTCTATGATTATATAACTGATTCCGTCCACTCTTTTGCACCAACCCTTGGATTCTGGAACCCTCAAAAAAAGGTTTTAAAAAATAAATCAAAAATCAAAAAAAGAAATTTAAAATAAAAATAAAATTGCTGACGTCACCTTCTCCTCTCTTATCTTGGCATCTCTCCATATATATCTAACTTATATTATTTCAGTCAGTAATCTTCCCTTTCTTATAAAATACCCATCAACCTTACCTCACTCATTCTAAAATATTCATTCTCTCTCGTGTTTCTGATCACTTCTCTCTTCCTATCAAATCAAATGATGCATTCATCTTTTTTCCCTCTAAGCTTCATGTACCAAATGCAGTCACCAACTGAGCAGAACCACCCTATGCTTCCAAACTTAAACCCACAAGATTTGATAGGTAACTGATATGAATCATATCATTTCATGGGCTAATTCCATTTCTATTATGATAAATTCGGTTTGATTTAATTTGTATGTTTGTTATAAATATAGAGGTCGAAGGAATAATGCTTGGAAAGAGATCGTCAATGTCTTTTGAAGAAATGGGTGGCGAGGATGAGCTCTCCGACGATTGCTCTCAAGCCGGAGAGAAGAAGAGGAGGCTGAATTTAGAACAGGTACGATTTTTTTGTATCTTTTCGATGTGAAAAAGAATTTTGTTTTCTTTGTTTTTAATTCGGGAACTTATAATGGACAGGTGAGGACGTTGGAGAAGAGCTTTGAGATAGGGAACAAGCTGGAGCCGGAGCGGAAGATGCAGCTGGCACGTGCATTAGGGCTGCAGCCGAGGCAGATCGCAATATGGTTTCAGAACCGGAGGGCGAGGTGGAAGACTAAGAAGATGGAGAAGGATTATGAGGCTCTGATGAGGCAGTTTGATTGCGCGAAAGCAGAGAATGATGCTTTGGTTGAACAGAACAGGAAGCTACAAGCTGAGGTACTACTGTTCAATTATTATCATTATTCGACAATTTTTAATTTTTATTTAATTTGTTTGAACTGGTTATATTGATTCTTTCTTAAGATTTGAGAATTAGAATCAAATTAAGGAAAATAACATTGTTATTCCTTAAAAGGTTTTGATCTAAAAGAAAAGAAAAATGGGAAAATATTGGTTTAACTTTTTGGTCATAGGGTTCTCTTTTCCAATACAATTGCATTCCTTTCTCCTTTAGATTGATTTATGAATCATGCTCTGTATTTTTCCTATTTTGAGCTAATTTTCAAAGAGTAATGCTTCAGCCACTACCAATTTCACTACCATTCTCTTCACTACATTAGGTGGTATACTCCTATTGCAGAGTTCTCCCACCTACTCTATCTTCTCCTATCTATTGGAGTGTGCCACCTAAGGTAGTGAAGAGAAATATAGTGAAATTGGTAGTGGATGTAGCATTTAGTCTTCTTTTAGATAGTAAGGAAGACAACTACCACAAAACAGTTGAGTCTTTTAATAAAAGTGATGTAAAACTAACCCTAAAATAGAGAATTTCAAGAATCTTAAGGGTTAATTTTACCAACACGTTATGCGGATTAAAGTTAGAATTTTAAAACAATTAATTGGTTTGATGGATATTCAAGAATTGAATCACGTTAACAATCCCAATTAATAATTCAACTCTACAATTAATAATTAAATTCCTAAGTGTTCTTAGCAAGTAATAGATTCAATATTGATTCGTACTCTACTCAAGCATGTGGAACACTCACTCTCAATTATTTTTGTGGACGATCGACAAATCAGATAATATAATAGATAATAAAGCAGTAGAACACAAATATTTAAAAATAGAAAGAGTATACCGAGAATTCGAAGAACTCAGCGTAGATCTCGGAGTTGGCCAGCAACTAAGAACGCAGCACTCCAAAAACAGTAAGGGCAACAAGAGAGAGGGGCTCGGCAGCAAGTGGAGCAACGGCCAAAGGGCGACTGACAGCGTCGGGTCTGGGCGAGGGCATCGACGACTGGGCGGTCGACAGCGACGCTGGTTTAAAGGGAGGAGTAGTAGGGGTTTCGATCTGGGGCGGGATCGAGCAGATCTGGCTGGCGCTCGATTGGATGAGGGAAAGGTTAGGAGGGTGGCGAGGTCGGGTTGTGGAGGCGTCGGTGATTTCGATGTGGGAGATAGCTGTAGACGGTGGCGTGGAGGTGGAGCGGGACTGGGCTGTTGGAGGTTGAGTGGCAGAGGGGATCGGGCGGGACGATGGGGAAGATGTAGCACGAAGGAGTGGGTTTTTTTTTCTTTTGATCGAGATTTGGGGGAAGGAGGAAGAGGGTGAAGGTGATGACGGCTGAGTGAGTTGGGATTTTGGGTTTTGTTTTGGGGATTTGGGAAATTAGGGTTTGGGTAAGTTTAGTTGGGGGATTTAATTTGGGGTAGCTTTTAGAGTTTATCAAAAACCCTACAATTGTATTAGGATTTATCACAAACCCTAAAATTTGGATCTCACTTGTATCACACAAAGAGAAAGAGAGGAAGAGCAAAAGCTCAACACAATTTTTTTTAAAATCAAGAATAGCATACTTTCTCATTAATCTCAAGGCCTATAAATAGGCTCAAAATACATCTTGATACAAATCTTCTCAAAATATTCTCAAAATTTAAAAAAATATAAAAAAGATTACATATGGCTATAATTGCCAGAAACAAATATGGAACTGAAATAAAAATCCTAAACTAAATAAGTAGCTGTCCTAGACGACGCCTACGCTGATAGAAACGTCCGAATCGTCTTGAACTGATGTCCCCATCATTCTTCCCAGGGTGGGAGAGGGCTCGACCCATTCGAGTCAAAACCAGTCCTCCTGTCATATTGCTCCAAAAAGTCTGGATCCAAGTGCTGGAGCTCTCCACGATCTATCCAAGTGTTCTCCGACTCCGGCTTGTTTTTCCAACTTACCAAATATCTGTGAGTACCACCATCTCTAGTAGAGATTATCTGATCATCTAAAATATTATCCAATTCTTCTATCGATAGGTAAGTAGTATCTGGTAGTGGAGATTATGGGAAAAATCTCACCATTAGACTGCAGGGTAGGCTCATCTATAAGAGGATTTTTAGGATTAAATTCTGGGCCTTCATAGGGTATTAAATCCTCAACATTGAAAGTTTTACTGATGCCAAAGCCTTCGGGGAGGTCAACAATATAGGCATTATCATTGAACTTATGAAGAATTTTAAATGGGCATGCAGCACGTGCATTCAATTTCTTAACGGATCCCGCTGGAAACCATTCCGGACGAATCCGAACCATCACTTTGTCACCCACATTAAAAGTTTTAAACTTCCTTCTAATATCAGCTCTTAACTTGTAGTTAAAATTATTTTCATTAATTTTCTTAGAAATTTCTTTATGTAAATCATGAATGCGGGATGCAAATGCAGATGCAGACTCGGAGACTCGGTGATGTTCTCACATGGGGGCAAGATCTATGGGCTACCTAGGACGATAACTATGTACAACTTCGTGTGGACTCATGCCGGTGGTTCTATTCCTAAATGTGTTGTAAGCAAATTCAGCAACCGTTAATTTTAAATCTCATGTTCCCAAGTTCTCTCCCACAAGAGTACGTGAGAGATTGCCAAGACTCCGATTAAAAACCTCAGTCTGTCCATCTGTCTGTGGGTGGAAGGCTGACGAAAACTTCAATTTTGTACCCAACTTGTGCCATAGAGTCTTTCAAAAATAACTCGTGAATTTCACATCCCTATCAGACACAATAATTTTTGGCAACCCATGTAGCTTCACAATATTATCAAAGAAGATCTGAGCCACACGGGATGCATCGAAAGTTTTCGAGCACGGGAGGATGTGGGCCATTTTAGAAAAATAGTCCACGATGACAAGAATGGAGTCGTGTTTGTTTTGTATTTTCGGTAAGCCTAATACGAAATCCATACTCACGTCTTCCCAAGGGCAACTAGGAACAGGTAATGGAGTATACAGGTTTGTGTTCTGTTTTTGTTGCTTGGCAAGTTGACATGTGTGATATCTGTTAACAAGTCTCACAACGTCTCTCTTTAGCTTCAGCTAGTAAAATCTATGTTCCACAGCATCAATGGTCTTTCTATGCCCAAAATGTCCAGCAATGCCACCAGTGTGCAATTCCCAAACAAGATACTCTCGTAAAGATGTACTAGGAACACACAGTTTGGAGCAATAGAAGAGATAATCATCTTTCAAGAAATAATCATCTATCACTCGAGTTATGCCATCCTTCAAAGAAATGTAGATCTTGTGAAAATCTGGGCAGGAGGCATACTCATCTCTCAATCTCTCAAAACCAATAATTTCGGTGCGCAGTGTAGATAAGATCTTGTGACAACGACTTAGCACATCCGCGGCCTTATTATCAATCCCTTTTGTATGCCTAATGGTATATGAATTTTCTTGTAGGAACTCTATCCATCTAGCATGTCTCGGATTTAACTTTTGTTGAGAATTAAGGAATCTTAAGGCCTCATGGTCTGAGAAGATAACGAATTCTTGCGGCAGGAGATAATGTCGCCGATAGCGAAGTGACTGAATGACCGCATAGAACTCATTGTCATAGGTGGAGTATTTTTATTTTGCTTCGTTCAGATTTTCACTGAAATAAGCAATAGGATGACTCTTTTGACTGGGGACTCCACCTATACCAATACCAGAAGTATCACACGTTACTTTGAAGACTTTACTGAAATCAGGCAACCTTATGACAGGTGTCTGAGTCGTTCTTATCTTAATCTCTTCGAAGGCTTTCGTGACTTGTTTCGACCAGACAAACTCACCTTTCTTCAAACAGTTGGTTATCGGAGCCATGATCATGCTAAATCCTTGCATAAACCGACAAGAAAAGGTGGCAAGGCCATGGAAACTCCGCACATCACGAATATAGCGGGGCTCAGGCCACTCTGTAATAGCTCGTATCTATTCTGGGTCAGCAGATACTTTTCTGACAGACACAATAAATCTCAAAAAGATAGTCTGATCGGAGAGGAAGGTACATTTGGTAGGATTAGTATAAAGCTGTTCCTTCTCAAAACACCGCAGACCTGTCTCAAATGGTCAAGATGTTGCTCAACGAACCGGCTGTAAATGAGAATATCATCAACATACACCACAAGAAACTTGCCCATAAAGGGACGGAGTACTTGCGTTATGATTCTCATAAACGTGTTCGGGGCATTTGTCATTCCAAATGGCATGACCATCCATTCGTCCAGGCCATCCTTCGTCTTGAAGGAGGTCTTCCACTCATCACAGGACGAACACGTATTTGGTGCTAGCCACTTTTAAGATCAATCTTGGAAAAGGTTGTGGCACCAGACATCATGTTCAACATGTCATCCAACAAGAAATGGGAAAACGGTATTTCACCGTGATCTTATTTATGGCACGGCTGTCCACACATATACGCCAGGTTCCATCTTTCTTTGGCGTCAATAGAGCAGGAACAGCGCAAGGACTTAAGTTTATTCTGATGAAGGCCTTTGCCAATAACTCATCAACTTGCATTTTTAACTCAGCATGCTCTGTCAGATTCATCTGATAATGTGGCAAGTTAGGAAGACTCGCTCCCAGAACCAGATCAATAGCGTGTTGGATGTCACGCAACGGGGGCAACTGGTTAGGGAGGTCAGCAGGAAACACATCTGCAAATTTCTATAGGACAGGAATAATTTGGAGCGGGATGAGTGATTTAGGATCTTTAGGGACTTCTCTCACTGTGAGTGAAAAAATGGTAGTCCCTTTGTCAATTTCTTTCGTAAGTTCCTTTTCACCCATATACGTTACCTCCTTGCCCTTTCTTGAGGGAGCCGGTGTTGTTTCAGCTGGACTAGTTCGTGGTCTCACGGGTATGAACTTTATTTTTAGTCCATCATGCTGGAACACACATTGGTTGGATCGACCATATATGGTCACATCATGATCGTATAACCAAGGTCTCCCTAAAATGACTTGATCCACATCCATTTTGAGCACATCATACCAAATTTCCTCTTTGTAAACTTTGAAGTCCAGAGGGACTAAGCATCGATGTGTTACTAGGAGTGCTGTTGCATTAATCCAAGATACTTTGTATAGGCGTGGATGGGGTTCAGCCTTGAGTCCGATCTTAACTAAGACCGCAGAAGAGACAGCGTTGACGCAGTTCCCACTGTCAATAATCACCTTGTAATTTTTGCCACCTATAGTTATAAAGGTGTGAAATATAGCAATGTGCTTCCAATCATCTTCTTTTTTTGGTTGGGACAAAGCACTTCTGACTACATTCAAGTGAGGTGATTGGATAGACCGAATACAGTGAAGATACTGGTCATCCTCTTCTTCACCGAAGTCATCGCCTTCAATAGGCTCATAAGAGAACTCATTGTCAGAGTCGTCAGCAATGACAACGACAACGGTATCCACTACTATATTGATCCTACTGGGCTGGGACAGTTGCTTGCAACATGACCATATCCCTTACATTTATAGCACTTAGTGAGAGGATCAATCTTAGTGTAATCTCTTTCGGTGTTTTTACCCTTATGTTCATCTCTCTGTGAATTGAAATTTGAATTAGGTTTGTTGGGGTAAGATTTTTTGGGGTGCTGAGAGGGAGGCTTAGGTCTAGGTGGGTCAGTAGAGGTCATTCTAGAGGAATGATCTCTCGAGTCGCTGGACTTAGAATGAGAACTAGGTTTAAGGGAATCCATATCGAGGACTAGGGCATAGGTTGCCGCTATTGAGTCCACATTTTTATGAATTAGCTCGTTCCTAAGGTCAGCTCGTAGTCCAGCTCTGAACCTAGAGAGAGTTTGTTCTTCACTCTTTTACCTAAAGCATTGCACCGAATAAGGAAGTCATTAAACTTATCAACATATTCTTGTGTTGATTCACTTTCTTGATAAAGTTGGTTCTATAAATCTAGAAATCGGGTATGAAACGATAACGGTACATATCTCTCAGTGAGCTTCTCTTTTATGGCTTCCCAAGTGGCTATGGGTGTCAGGCCTCGGCCTCTGCAGGCATGTTCAAGATTGGTCCAGTATTGTTGAGCTTTACTCGTCAATTTCATAGTAGAAAATTTAACTTTAAGAGCTTCGCTCATGTTAAACCACACAAAGTAGTGGTCCATGGTACTGATCCAATCGAGGTAAGCTTGGGGTTCCATGTGGCCTTCAAACCGGGGAACGTTAGCCTTAACGTTCTTCTCATATTGTTCGTCAAAGTCACGTTCTTGACGTTGATCGCCATGAACATTCTGACGATTGGCATGAAGCTCATGATTTGATTTAACTCCACTTTCTCAAGCCTCTGATTGATATTGACAAGAGTTGCTCGGATGGCAGCTAGGGTAGCGGAGATATCAGAGTTGCCCATTTCAGGTTGGGAAAGTCTAGAGTTCCTAATTGGATGATTTGGAAGGGATAAGAAAGCCTCGTTAGGATCTGTGATGGTGCTGCGAAGACACATTCACCAAAAGTGGAAACTATGGGTCGTGTGTGTCCTAATTTTTATTTATTTTTACTTTTTTTGATGAATCTGAAATGACCTAAAATAAAAGAAAGAAAAAAATAAAAGACTACACAATCCTAAATGAATGTAAAATTGATGCCTACGA
This sequence comes from Hemerocallis citrina, assembly GCA_017893485.1. NCBI lineage: Eukaryota > Viridiplantae > Streptophyta > Magnoliopsida > Asparagales > Asphodelaceae > Hemerocallis > Hemerocallis citrina. Next base: position 154,820,153 of record CM030364.1, on the reverse strand, counting down.
TGCAAGATCTAGGGTTTTAAGAACCTTCGCTCTGATACCAAAATAATATAAAACTAACCCTAAAATAGAGAATTTCTAAGAATCTTAACAGGTTAATTTTACCAACACGTTATGTGGATTAAAGTTAGAATTTTAAAACAATTAATTGGTTTGATGGATATTCAAGAACTGAATCACGTTAACAATCCCAATTAATAATTCAACTCTACAATCAATAATTAAATTCCTAAATGTTCTTAGCAAGTAATAGATTCAATATTGATTCGTACTCTAGTCAAGCATGTGGAATACTCACTCTCAATTTTTTTTGTGGACGACAGGCAAATCAGATAATATAATAGATAATAGAGCAGTAGAATACAAATATTTAAAAATGAAAAGAGTATACCGAGAATTCGAAGAACTCAGTGTAGATCTCGAAGTTGGCCAGCAATTAAGAACACAACACTCCAAGAACAGCAAGGGCAGTAAGAGAGAGGGGCTCGGCAGCAAGTGGAGCAATGGCCAAGGGGCGGCTGACGGCGCCAGGTCTGGGCGAGGGCGTCGACGACTGGGCGGTCGATGGCGGCGCTGGTCGTTGATCGGAAGGGAGGAGCAGTAAGGGTTTCGATCTGGGGCGGGATCGAGTAGATCTGACTGGCACTCGATTGGATGAGGGAAGGGTTAGGAGGGTGGTGAGGTCGGGTTGTGGAGGCGTCGGTGATTTCGATGTGGGAGATGGCCGTAGACGGTGGCGTGGAGGTGGAGCGGGACTGGGCTGTTGGAGGTTGAGTGGCAGAGGGGTTCGGGCGGGACGATGGGGAAGAAGTAGAACGAAGGAGTGGGTTTTTTTTCTTTTGATCAGGATTTGGGGGAAGGAAGAAGAGGGTGAAGGTGATGACGGCTGAGTGAGTTTGGATTTTGGGTTTTGTTTTGGGGATTTGGGAAATTAGGGTTTGGGTAAGTTTAGTTAGGGGATTATTTGAAGTAGCTTTTAGAGTTTATCACAAGCCCTAAAATTGTATTAGGATTTATCACAAACCCTAAATTTTGGATCTCACTTGTATCACACAAAGAGAAAGAGAGGAAGAGCAAAAACTCAAGACAATTTTTATAAAAAATCAAGAATAGCATACTTTCTCATTAATCTCAAAGCTTATAAATAGGCTCAAAATACATCTTGATACAAATCTCAAAATATTCTCAAAATCTAAAAAAATACAAAAAAGATTACATATGGCTATAATTGCCAGAAACAAATATGGTACTGAAATAAAAATCCTAAACTAAATAAGCAGCTGTCCTAGACGACGCCTGATAGAAACGTCCGAATCGTTTTGAACCGATGTCCTCATAAAAAAGATACATACATAGCACTTCAGTCAACATTTGCTTTTCTGAGAGGGAACTCCACTTACATTGTTCATTATTATTAGTTATTACTTTTCCTTCCAATCGTTGCCAAATTACTGCAGTTACTAGCACTGAAAGGAGGAAGAAGAGAGACAAGAGAACCAACAATCAATCTCAATTACAAAGAAACTGAAGGGTCTTCAAGTAGCTCTGATATCAACCTAGATCATGTGTCAAGATTACCACCACAGTCACAAGAAAATGTCGATCATAACGATGATCAAAGCCCACATGAGAATCATGAGAATTACACCATAAATCAGGGCATAGCTTTCTTCCCTTCATATAACAAGCAGCAGAGTATGAATCATCAGCTCCTCCTGCAAGGATCAAACACAAGGTTGGATCATCACATTCATGAAGAGAACTTTTGCAACATTTTTGGTAGCATGGAGGATCCGACTTCGGGGTTGATGTGGGCATGGCCAGAACAGTAGCATTTCCCTTGAATTAATGCATATATATATATGGGATTATAAATAAAGGGTTTTTATGATGTGAGTTATGGATATATTTTCTAATTCAATTATGTTGTGTTGGAGTAGATATAATGCTAAGTGATAACAAACAATGTGAGTGTGATCAAGAGAAGTAACTTTGTGGAGAGAGATTTCTTTATTGGAACTCTTGGACACCCTTTATTTATGAATCTTTGATGGAGGTGTGTTATAAAAGATCCAAGGAATACATACTAGCTTATACAATATCATTAGAGCATCCACTATCGTTTTCTATGTCCTTTGCTATATATAGCATTTAGAAATAGCAATAGAAGAACCACGCTGCAGTCGTCCAAGTCTAAAAATAGAAGGGACGGAAGATCATCTTCTGTCTTAATTTGTTTTGTTTTGTTTTGTTTTGTTTTTTTTTAAATTCGGTAAATAAAAATAATAATAATAATAATAATAATAATAATAATAATAATAATAATAATAAGTCAAAAATACACCAAACGGATGATGTTCATCCGTCTAGGTGTTTTATTATTATTATTTTTAAATCATAAAAAAATATTAAAAAATAAAAAAAAAACGGATGAACATCATCCGTGTGGGTGTTTTTTGAATTTTTTGTTTAAAAAAAAAAAAACAAAAACACACCAGACGGAACACCTTCATCCGTCTGACGTATTTTCAGTGACTTTTTTTTTAAAAAAAATTGTTTTCGATGAGTGACGGAAGATCTTCATCCGTCTCTCATTTTTTGTATTTTTATTTAACTAGACGGAATATCTTCATCCGTCCCTTTCGTCAAACGGATTAACATCGTCCATCTCCTATATTTAGCAATTGTCTAAAGGCCACTAAGTTTAGCAGACTACTGTTCATTTCTATCTTAAATTATGGATTTTTAGCAAACGACTGTGAGGCATATTTCTAAATTGATTTCTAATTTTTAAGTTTGTAGCCAACGACAGTGGATGCTCTTAGCAAGGGTATTCTATGTGTTTCTCTTACCAATATTTGTTGTAATTCTAATTAATAAAGGTATATGTTAGGGATATTTTTATTTTTTTTATTTAAATAAGTATATATTGGCCGGATTGGTGAACTTAATTTATTATGTATTGGGAAGTTAATGAAATTTTTAGTTACTCTTTATACGTAAGTTAATATTTGTATTACTTTTTACAACTCACGAGTTTTGTATATTCTATGTAAAATTTTAACTGTCAAAATGGTTAATTAAAAAAAACTCAAGTTGCTCGGAATATTTGCACAAACATATAAATTTAAGCTTGGCAATTCAAGCAAGTTTAATTAAGATTAACTAGTCACTGTACTTATTATTTTCTCTTTATTCTCTACCGAACTTGAGCATATATATAGAGAGAGAGAGCGCCTCATATTTGTATTTAAATTTTTTTGTCATACAAAGTGATTATACTTACTTAATGCCGTCATGGAAAATCCACGCCGTCTACCATATTTATCATGTCAATGGATGTATGTGTAGATAAAATCAAGTGGTTTGAAGATTATTTACCCATGCATCATGAAATCTAATTTGTGGTACGATTTGTACTGATGTTAAAATTGTTCATTTTTTTAACCATATGATGCATGGCTAAAAGACCTCCAAACCACTTAACTTTTTCTACACATATATCAATTGACATGATAAACATAATGAATGGAGTGAATCTTCCATGAGGATCCCATAAAGTTGGTATAATCACTTTGTAGGAGATAAATTTCCTCGACGCTCACTTTTATTATATACTGGAAAAGATATAGAGTTACTATCTGTCGTATTTCTTTGTTATATTTAAATCTATATTAAAATTTATAAACTTGCATGTTATATGATTGCTTTTTAACAATTTTAATTTTCTAACCTTTTGTAACTTGCAATTACATGAGTGACTTGGCCAAATATAGTATCTAAAAAAACAACGCAATACATGTGTATTTCTGAATTGCCCATAGTATCTGCTAAGCACATAGTACAAGCAGGGTCAACCCTGAGCTCACACGACCCCGACACAAAATTTAAATTTGGTTGCCCCTAAAAAAGAATGTATAAATTGTAATTTAACTTCACGAACAAAATACGTAAATATAAGTATAAGAGAAAAAAAATTGGTAGCATTAAAAATGAGCAAAAATCCGCGGCCACTCCGGCCTCTATCTCAGGGTCCGCCCTACGCACAAGTTTCACCAGGATAGAATTATGACTGAATGTGTATAGAACATAAATATAAACAGAAAGCTTCGAGTATCTCTGGATAATGAAACAAAGTTGAAGATGTTATACAATTTAAAATAACAAAATGTAGCACATTTATGATAAATTAATTAGCCTGATATAATAGTTGAGAGATGAGTAAGTATATCTTCATGGAGAAAGTGCATGCAATGTAAAATTCTGGTTAACGATCAAAAAAAAAAAAAAAAAAGCAAATGTAAAATTCTGGTTAAGAGAGATAGCACAAAGGTGACCTTTCTGGCATAGGGCACATGTCTTATGCAACAGTGAGTACTAGTTATCAATCCATATATGTACAAGTTATTATCTCATCTCAACTGAAATAATTTCATATGCTGATCGAGACAAATGTACAAACTGACAAATAACTCTTCCAATATCATATATATGCTCATAGGACCACAAGTCCTGCTCAAACCATATGTTTATGCTTCTTCCCTCAAATTAAGTTTGAAGTTATATATGTATATACACAGTGTGCATGATACATGTATGTGTGATCAGTATTAACCCTAAACAAAATCAAGATTCAAAAGTGATCATGTAATAAGAAACATGAGAGAAGGAGAGAGAGATCACTAAGCTAGGAACAAGAAGACAGTCTAAACAAAGTTGTTTGAAAAGGGCCCTTTCCCTGTGGGAAGTCATCATCTTTATGGACAAAATGAAAGGAATCAACCATACTCTCCCTCCCTCCCTCCCTCCCTCCCTCCACCAACGAGGGACAGCCATGTGACTGTTGCATGGCCCACCACCCACTATCTTGCCACCCCGTTGGTTAGTTATCAAGTGGACCAACATACAAGAATGAACTATTCCAATTCACATGCATAGACACTGATTATAACACACACTTCTTTTTTAGCCCGCGCAGTGCACGTATGTAAATAGTTAGGTAATATTGTTGCATTCTATATATGTACTAGGTTTGCGCCGCAGTACGTCATTTAGCATGTCATTTGAACGATACAATATATGAAAATTAATATAAACAGTAAAATATATGCAATCCTGTTTGATTAATGATGCGATTAGATTTTGGAGGGTGGCTGTACCAGGTGTGAGTTATCTCAATTTATATTTTGCGGAAGGTTCGGTACGGATGGTACGCCCGACCCTCAGCCAGAGGGGACGGCTTGGGAGTAGAGGCAGGAGCGAGGAGGAGGTCGGAGGCTCGGCTCGGATCTGGAAGCTCGGATTCGGAAGTCTCGTGTACCTGCACTTGGCCTAGGAACACCGGGGTTGGTCCCGGTGGCAGGTCCTCCGACGGTCTAATTAGTTACTGAAGAGTAACAGTAACTAGGGTTTTGAGAGGAAAAAGATTGATTACCTTTTGAAGGGATAGAGGGCCTGGTATTTATAGGCAGTGCCAACCGGGTCTGGACCCGTTTGGGGTCGGGTCTAGATCCGTTTGGGGCCGGGTCTGGACCCGGTTGCTCGTGGGCCTGACATGGCGGAAGCCCAGGTGGTTTAGGGCTAACGTGGCGGATCTGATGATCGGCAGTAAATGCCTTTTGAGGGGATCCTGTGGCCCAGAGGGGGCCACGTCATTTGACCCATATCAGGAGCCCCCAACTTCTGGAGGGCTGGGTAATCCAGCCGTGTAGAAGTGGTTTCTTGCCTCTGTAGGAAGAGAGGGTTGGTGTGTACGGTGAAGAATGGGATCCGTATTTTCCAGAAGAGGTCAGTGGGATAGGATGAAGGGATCCCCTCTTGGAGTCACGCGGGTCGTCGGAGCTCGGCCGGCCGAGCATCGAGGGTCGGTGGACGAGCCCCCTTACTGGTTGGAAAAGCAAAGGGGGGCGTCGAAACCCGTGGAGCAAGATTCCTTCTTGTCGAGCTTCTAGGGTCGGCAGACGAGCCCCTCGCTAGTTGGGGAATAGTTTGGGGTTGCATTGATATCCGAGCGTCAACCCAGAGGTCATTTGGCCGAGAGAGTAGGGGGTCAGTAGGCGAGCCCCTCACTTGTTGGAAAAGCAAGGGGGTGTCGAGACCACGGAGCAGGAGGTCTTCTCGACGAGCGTAGAGGGTCGGCAAGCGAGCCCCTCATTGTTGGGGGGGTAATTTTGGGGCTCGCGGTGATATCCGAGCGTCGACCTCGTGGTCGCTTGACCGAGCGTAGGGGGTCGGTAGGCGAGCCCCCTCACTTGTTGGAAAAGCAGGGGGACGTAGGAGTCTGGAGCGGGGGTCCTTCTTGTCGAGCGTCTGGGGTCATCAGCCGAGCCCTCATTGTTAGGGGAATAGTTTTGGGGCTCGCGGTGACATCCGAGCGTCGACCCTGAAGCTGTTGAGAGAAACTTTTTGGGCTCGCGGTGCAATTCGAGCGTCGAGGTCCAAGCAGTTTGGGAGAAACTTTTTGGGCTCGCGGTGACATCCGAGCGTCAAGGTCCAACCAGTTTGGGAGAAACTTTTTGGGCTCGCGGTGGCATCCGAGCGTCGAGGTCCAAGTAGTTTGGAAAAAACTTTTTGGGCTTACGGTGCAATCCGAGCGCCAAGGTCCAAGCAGTTTGGGAGAAACTTTTTGGGCTCGCGGTAACATCCGAGCGTCGAGGTCCAAGCAGTTTGGGAGAAACTTTTTGGGCTCGCGGTGACATCCGAGCGTCGAGGTCCAAGCAGTTTGGAAGACTTTTTGGGCTCGTGGTGGCATCCGAGCGTCGAGGTCCAAGCAGTTTGGAAGAAGCTTTTTTGGGCTTACGGTGAAATTCGAGCATCGAGGTCCAAGCAGTTTGGGAGAAACTTTTTGGGCTCGCGGTGGCATCCGAGCATCGAGGTCTAAGCAGTTTGGGAGAAACTTTTTAGGCTCATGGTGGCATCCGAGCGTCGAGGTCCAAGCAGTTTGGGAGAAACTTTTAGGCTCGCGGTGACATCCGAGCGTCGAGGTCCAAGGAGTTTGGGAGAAACTTTTTAGGCTCGCAGGTGGCATCTGAGCGTCGAGGTCCAAGCAGTTTAGGAGAAACTTTTAGGAGGAACTTGTGTGAATAATGGTGAAGTACCCGAGAAGTTGACCCTGCACGACGAGGCACCGCGTTGGTCGACAGAGCCGATGGTAAGAAGTTATTTTTGCGCACTAAGCTGACATCATCAAGATCTTAGTGGCCGTTATATCTTGATGATGAAGATCAGAGAGCCAGATTTTTTTGCAGAATTCGAGGAGTCCCGCCTGTGCTTATAAATCCCCTCCTCCCACCTCACTTCTTCACTTTGCTTTCAACTTCTTTAACAACAGAAATTTCCTTACACACCGCCAGCGACTGTTTTTCGTTGACCTTTGCATTCTCCAGTGAAATAGGTTACTATTTTGGTTTTAAAATGTCGCGGTCTCAGTCTGGTTCCGAGGCAGGCACTTCAGGATGTGGCAAGGAGGAGGTTCATTGGTCTTCAATATCTTTTTCGTTGGGTTACATCTTCCCGATAAAGGAGGAGGTTCTATCAGAAGGAGGGTCGGATGGCGAGGGTGATGTAGCCTTCATTGTAGAGCCCCTGCAATCCTGTAGGCCGGGTAAGGAGCCTATAGAGGAGGAGCATGAAGAAAGGGATCCTGAGGGAGAGGAGCTTGTGGAGGAGGAAAATGAATCCGGAGAAGGAGGTCCGGAAGAAGAGGAGCAGGTCGAGGAGGGCGGTGATCAGGAGGAGTCCGAGCAAGGGACTGAGAGTGGTAGTGACCATGGCGAGGTCGGAGGGACCGCAGAGGAGGTAGGGCAAGAAGAGGCAGACCTCCCACTGTTGCCTCCCCTAGCGACCCCTTCCCCTGATAGGAAAGATCGCCCCCAAAGGAGGAAGAGGAAGTGGATACGGCCCGACAGTTCGGCCGAGAAGGATAAGTATGAATATGGCTCTGGGTTCACGTACCCCCTTCTCTCCAACAAAAATCCAGGATCAATCAAAATGTATCCTCACAACGTGAAGGATCTTCTGGCGTATACATTGCTGTTGAGGGACGAAGGCCGGTCCATGATCAAGATGGACAGTGTGAAGTGTGCCCTGCCAAGGGACTACTTGCCCATCTTGATGGCGGCTTACTTCATTCCTTGGGAGTTCGAGCTTCTGGTGTCGAACCTAGGAATCCGCCCAACAACCGCGCTCGAACCGAACTTCTGCATGTTCGCTGAGGACGCTTTAGTCTCGGGGTTGAGGCTTCCGTTGCACCCATTCATCAAGAGGGTGCTGAAATGGGGGGGCTGAGCCCGATGCAGTATGGTCCCAACTCCTAGAAACACTTAGTGTGTTTTATCTTGAAGTGTCAGGAGAAGGGGATTACGCCGAGGCTGGCCTATTTCTGAGCCATCCGGGGATGAGCTCTTTCAGGGACCAGGAGGGGATTTTCTATCTTTCGCCCTGCCCCCACAAGAAGGTGATGAACAGCTATCCGGACTCCATCAAGAGGTGGAAAGAGAAGTGCTTTGTTGTTCGGAGCGAGGAGCCCTGGGACATCCCAACTGTTTGGAACTTTGGAAAGCCGAACCACAAACCGCCGAAGCGAAGAGACTTAACTGAGAAGGAGTGGGCGAAGGTTGATAAGATCGTGGAGGGTCATAGCATTGGGTGGCCTCGCGTCACGAAGCTACACCTCGCCTGAGCCGGACTGAGTGCGGCCAATCCTAGTATGTTTTCGTTTCAATTCTGTATTTCTTTCTGCCTTCGCGTTAACATGTTCACTTTTTTTTGTGTGGAAATGTCTACCAAGGAGCTGGATAACCGCAACGCTGTAGTGGTCCTGGCGCTAAGAGGAAGGCCGATATGGCGAACAAGGCCGCCTCGGGGGCGGGGACTAGTCAGGCAGCGACTCCAAGGCCCGAGGAGTCGACCCCGAAGAGGGCGAAGAAGCATCATCACCATTCGTCGTGGTCGGCGACGGATCCAGAGGCGAGCTCCGGTAGCAAAAAGGTTGCCGAGGTCGTGAAGGGACCTCTTCCGCCGCTTCGACCGAATGCCGTGGAAATGGTGGGTCAGGAGGGTATGAGGCCATATAACCCCGACTGGGGGGTCAAGGCGGGGGATACGCTCCTCGAAGGCCCGGTTGCGGTAGAGGTGGTGGAGCACCTTGCCACCGAGTGGGATCGTATGGCCCTGGTGATGGAGACGGCTGATACGTCCTACATGAGGTTCGCTCAGGCCCACCTTGCAGTAAGTCTCTCTTCTGCATTTTGGTTTAGCTATACGAAGAATTCTCTAACTTGATCCTCCTCGGCCAGGCGATGCAACACGCGCAGCACTTTCACGAGTGCCTCGAGAAGGAGATCGTCATACAGAAGAAGAACGCCGAACGCTATTTTCGAGAAGCCACTCAGCTGAAGGACAAGCAGACGGCGGCGGAGAATGCCCTTGCGGTCGCCCAAGCCTAGCTGGTCTCCAACAAGGAGCATCATGCGAAAGAGTTGGCGCAGTTCAAGGCAAAGGCCAAGAAAGCTAGCGAGGAGATGACGATCGCCATGGAAAATACCCTGATTGCTTCGCAGGATGAGGCTTATAACAAGGCCAGTGAGCACATCCTGTGGATTTATCCGGACCTTGAGGTCGGGCATCTCCACTATGGGTGGGACCCGGAGCTTCCGCTGACGCCACGCAGAGTGAAGGACGAGGAGCAGGGGGACGCTCGATTGGAGGCTGGAGGCGACCAAGGTGACGAAGAGGTTCCGTCCCCCTCCTAAACAATAGTCTAGGAATTTCCTTCTCTTTTTTTTTTGTAATTGCCGAACGCGGACTGGCCACCGCATTTTGTAGTACAAAAAATTTGAACTAATACAAGAGGACTTTTTGGCCGATGCTCCATGACTTGTATTTTTTAGTCTCTTTTGAGACCTATTATTTTTCCCATCTTTTTGATAGACGCAGGAGGTCCTCAGCGCCGACCTTGGTTCTGCCGGGGTCTCCTGGGTCCGAGCTGGGCTGGGGGCCATGAAGAGTGTTCTGGCTCGCCAATGTAAGCAGGCTCGAGACCGAGCGGCCGCGGTGAATTACTTCATAAACAAGTCTAAGGAGCTTAGCCTGGAGGTCGCTTGTCTGAAGAAGGCCGTAGCCGACCGGGACTGGTGAGCAGTTGAGACGAACTGGTTGATCTCGGATGCCTCGAGTGGGCGGTCGCTTCGGAGTCTTTTCTTCATGAGGCTATTGTAGAGAAAGAGTTGGAGATCCGTAGGTTGAAGCTAATGTTAGGCGCCGGTCTGATCGAGGAGGCGAGCAATACCGTACTAGGACCCTCTCCGACCTTTTTCTTGGAGGTAGCCCAGCCTGTCGATGTGGAAAGCTCTGTTGCTAGAGTGCCTTCCCCGGTTGGACCGACCGAGCGTGCGAAGGAACCTGAGGGAAGCACCAAGTTTGAGTTTCAAGCCGAGCAATGAGTGATTTGTAAGCTTTTCATTGTATTGGGCGGCCGTTTCTGGTGCTCTATGAGTAATAAAAAATTTCTGACTTCTTTAACTTTGACGATTCATTGAGTGAGGAGGGCAGGAGTGTAGCTCAAGATTGTTGCCGAGTTCGGTCCTGTAGGGGATCGCCGCCGAGGCAAAAAGGCCGAACCGTAGTATCTTGCAGGCAACGCCCAATGAGTGACATTTCACCTTTCGATAAACATTAATGGCAACATTTTGCCTTTCGCCGTTTGGACTTCCCGATGTAATAAATGTGCTGCTCAGGGGGCTATATAATCCCCATCTCCCCATTGTTTTTCATTAGGAATTTGAGATTGACTCCTCTGCCACCCGCTGACAATTCGGGGTTTCAGCTGCGAGGGTCGTTGACCCCAACCTGTCAGCGGGTGAGAGGTGGGTCGACCGTTTATGAGATTCGGGTGCCTGCCGAAGGTGGGCACCCATAAGTAGAACTTTGGTCCGAGGGTTCTGGGTTGGTGGCTCACCAGTCACCCTCGAACAATTCGGGGTTCTGGCTTTGAGGGCCGTAAACCCCGAGTTGCTCGCGGGTGAGTGGTGGGTCGATCAATTGGTCCCGAGGCTCGGTGAGAGTCCTGGGTCGGTGGCTCGCCTGCCGCCCTCGAACAATTCGGGGTTTTGGCTCTGAAAGCCATAAACCCCGAGTTGTTCGCGGGTGAGAGGTGGGTCAACCAACGGTCTGGGGCTCAGGGCATTTGCCGAAGGCGAGCCCCCTAAATCTTTAATGAAATATTTTGAAACAAGCATGGATGAAGGTCGTCGACGAGCGTAAAAGGTATGGCTTGAAAATGCCAAGGCCTTGCTCGAGGTCAACACTGAGCCCTTATGAGTACGTCTTGACGGATAGTATGGGTGTAGCCAGAGGTCATCGCTGAGCACATAGGTTGATGGGTTTGAACAAGCCCAAACCATGCTCGAGGCCGATCCGAGCCATCATACCTTAGAGAAGCCAGTGATGGGCATAGCTGTAGGTTGTCACCAAGCGTAAAGGTCACGTGGCTTTGAAAAAAGCCAAGGCCTTGCTCGAGGTCGATGCCGAGCCCCCACACTTGTTCTCGGAAAGACAGCACGGGTGTAGCTGGCGATCATCGCCGAGTGCATAGGTTGATGGTCCTGAACAAGCCCAAACCATGCTTGAGGCCGTTGCCGAGCCCCCATACCTTAGAAAAGCCAGTAATGCGTGTAGCTGAAGGTCATCGCCGAGCGTAGAGGCCGTATTGCTTTGAAGAAAGCTAGGGCCTCGCTCGAGGTCGATGCCGAGCTCCCACACCTATTCTCGGAAAGATAGCACGGCTGTAGCTGGGGTCATTGCCGAGCACATAGGTTGATGGTCTTGAACAAGCCCAAACCATGCTCGAGGCCGATGCCGAGCCCCCATACCTTAAAGAAGCTAGTAATGGGCGTAGCTGAAGGTCGTCGCCGAGCGTAGAGGCCGTATTGCTTTGAAGAAAGCTAGGGCCTCGCTCGAGGTCGATGCCGAGCACCCACATCGGTTCTCGAAAAGATAGCACGGGTGTAGCTGGTGGTTATCACCGATCGCATAGGTTGATGGGTTTGAACAAGCCTAAACCATGCTGGAGGCCGATGTCGAGCCCCCATACCTTAGAGAAGCCAGTAATGGGCATAGCTGAAGGTCATCACCAAGCGTAGAGGCCGTATTGCTTGGAAGAAAGCTAGGGCCTCACTCGAGGTCGACGCCGAGCTCCCACACCTATTCTCGGAAAGATAGCATGAGTGTAGCTGGGGTCATCGCTGAGCGCATAGGTTGATGGTCTCGAACAAGCCCAAACCATGCTTGAGGCCGATGCCGAGCCCCCATACCTTAGAGAAGCCAGTAATGGGCGTAGCTGAAGGTCATCGCCGAGCGTAAAGGCCGTATTGCTTGGAAGAAAGCTAGGGCCTCGCTCGAGGTCGACGCCGAGCTCCCATATCTGTCCTCGAAAAGATAGCACGGGTGTAGCTGGTGGACATCACCGAGCGCATAGGTTAATGGGTTTGAACAAGCCCAAACCATGCTCGAGGCCGATGCCGGGCCCCCATACCTTAGAGAAGCCAGTAATGGGCATAGCTGAAGGTTATCGCCGAGCGTAGAGGCCGTACTGCTTTGAATAAAGCTAGGGCCTCTCTAGAGGTCAACACCGAGCTCCCACATATGTTCTCAGAAAGATAGCACCGGTGTAGCTGGTGGTCATCGCCGAGCGCATAGGTTGATGGGTTTGAACAAGCCCAAACCATGCTCGAGGTCGATGTCGGGCCCCTATACCTTAGAGAAGCCAGTAATGGGCGTAGCTGAAGGTTGTCGCCGAGCGTAGAAGCCATACTGCTTTGAAGAAAGCTAGGGCCTCGCTCGAGGTCGATGCCGAGCTTCCACACCTGTTCTCAGAAAGATAGCACGGGTGTAGCTAGGGTCATCGCTGAGCGCATAGGTTGATAGTCTTGAACAAGCCCAAACAATGCTCGAGGCCGATGCCGAGCCCCCATACTTTAGAAAAGCCAGTAATGGGCATAGATGAAGGTCGTCGCCGAGCGTAGAGGCCGTATTGCTTTGAAGAAAGCTAGGGCCTCGCTCGAGGTCGACGCCGAGCTCCCACATCTGTTCTCAGAATGATAGCACGGGTGTTGCTGGTGGTCATCGCCGATTGCATAGGTTGATGGGTTTGAGCAAGCCCAAACCATGCTCGAGGCCGATGCCGAGCCCCCATACCTTAGAGAAGCCAGTAATGGGTATAGCTGAAGGTTGTCGCCGAGCGTAGAGGCTGTATTACTTTGAAGAAAGCTAGGGCCTCGCTCAAGGTCAATGCTGAGCCCCCACACCTGTTCTCGGAAAGATATCATGGGTGTAGCTGGTGGTCATCGCCGAGCGCATAGGTTGATGGGTTTGAAGAAGCCCAAACCATGCTCGAGGCCGATGCCGAGCCCCCATACCTTAGAGAAGTCAGTAATGGGCGTAGCTGAAGGTCGTCACCAAGCGTAGAGGTCGTATTTTTTTGAACAAAACTAGGGCCTCGCTCGAGGTCGATTCCAAGCTCCCACACTTGTTCTCGAAAAGATAGCACGGGTGTAGCTAGTGGTCATTGTCGAGCGCATAGGTTGATGGATTTGAACTAGTCCAAACCATGCTCGAGGCCGATGTCGATCCCCCATACCTTAGAGAAGCCAGTATGGGCGTAGCTGAAGGTCTTCGCCGAGCGTAGAGGCCGTATTGCTTTGAAGAAAGCTAAGGCCTCGCTCGAGGTCGATGCTGAGCTTCCATACCTGTTCTCAGAACGATAGTACGGATGTAGCTGGTGGTCATCGCCGAGCGCATAGGTTGATGGTCTTGAACAAGCCCAAACCATGCTCGAGGCCGATGCCGAGCCCCCTTACTCGAGGTGCCGTCCGGGCACTGAGCCCCAGGCTTGTATGAGAGGTTTTTTGTGGCTCGTGGTTTCTTTCGAGCGCCGAACCCTAAGCTTGTAAGAGAAGTTTTTTCTGGCTTGCGGTTTCTTCCGAACGTCGAGCCCGAGACATGTTTTTAAAGAGAGCTAATACGAAGCCAAAGCTTGTTGTAAGAAAGCTGGCATAATTACAACATACTTGTACTTTACAAAACAAGGCACGACGTGGCGATTACATTTTTCATAATTTACATTGTCCGTATGGGTAATCCTCCCATTCGAGGAATTTGATGAGGTGCTCTGTGTTCCAGGACCTCTTGATAGCCTTGCCCTCCGGGTCGGTGAGGCGGTACGTGCCCGGGCATACAACCTCAGATACCTTGTATGGGCCTTCCCAGTTTAGGGATAGTTTTCTCTTTTGGCCGGGGTTAGATACTGCCAGCTTTCGAAGTACGAGGTCCCCCAGCTTGATGTCGGTGGGACGCACCTTTTTGTTGTAGAACCTTTCGATCCTCCGTTGGTAGGTATTTCTTCTGATTGCAGACTTCTCCCTGACATCATCTATGAGATCCAGGTCGGCACGTAGCTGTGCCGAGTTGCTTGCTTCGTCGAAGGCCATGATCCGGGGCGAAGGGAGCCCGATCTCTAGGGGAATTACAGCCTCCGTGCCGTATGTCAGATTGAATGGCAAATCTCCCGTGGGGATTCTCTTCGTCATTCGGTGGGCCTAGAGAACGCTCGGCAGCTCGTCGACCCATAACCCCTTTGAAGAGTTATCAAGTCGTTTCTTGAGACCGACAAGAATTTGGCGGTTCGCGTTCTCGGCCTGGCCGTTTGACTGCAGGTGGCATACCGAAGAAAAGCGCTGCTGGATCTCGAGATCCTCGCAGAACTTCCAGAAATTCTTACCCGCGAATTGAGTCCCATTATCTGTGATGAGTACTTGTGGAATCCCGAACTGGCAGACAATGTGTTTCCAAAAAAATTGTTGGGTCTGCTGTTCTGTGATCGTGGAGAGAGGCTCGGCCTCGATCCACTTCGTGAAGTAGTCGATCGCCACTATGAGAAACTTTCTTTGGCCCGTTGCCTTCGGAAATGGGCCTACAAGATCCATCCCCCACATAGAAAAGGGGGACGGACTGGCCAGGGAGTGGAGGTTTGCTTATGGAGCTCTTCTCACCGAGGAGAACCTTTAACAAGGGTCACACTTCTTTATCAGGGCCAGGGCGTCTTGTAGCATTGTGGGCCAGTAGTACCCGTGATTCAGAACCTTTTGCTCAAGCGATCGGCATCCCATATGGCACCTGCCGATTCCTTCATGGAGCTCCTTAAGAGCGTACTTAGCTTCGTCGGGGGTTAAGCAACAGAGGTAGGGCCTTCCGTCCATTGTGATGTATGACCTTTTGAAGAGGGTCTCGCTGATCATGGCGAACCTCTCAGAACGGACTCTGATCTGCCTTGCATCGGCTCGGTCTTTGGGGAGTTCTCCTTTGGTCAGAAACTTTCTGATGGGAGTGGTCCAATCGTCAGGATGAGCTCTGTCTTCGATGCAGAGGATCTCGGGGAGGTCGGTACTCGGCTTTAGGAGTACTTAGATCAGGACGGTGCGGTCGAGACCCTCGAAGGATGAGGATGCTAACTTTGACAGAGCATCGGCCTAGGCATTTTGCTCTCTGGGGATCCGTAAGACTGTAGATTCGTCAAAGGATGTTAAGAGCTGCTGGACCACGGCCAAGTACCGGATCAGCCGATCGTCACGGGCCTCGTACTCTCCGGTGATCTGATTGACCACGAGCTGAGAGTCATTGAAGGCCCTGATCTGCTTGGCACCGGCCTGATGTGCCAGGGTGAGTCCGGCAATCATGGCCTCATACTCGCCTCGTTGTTAGATGCTGGAAAGTTGAGGCAGAGGCAACTTTGAAGGAGGAAACTGTCGGGGCCCTACAGAATGATACCCGCACCATTCCCCGCTTCGCAGGAGGAGCCGTCAACGTAAACTTCCCACGTCTGGTCGGCCTCCCCGCTTTCGGGTTGCTCGGAGATGGTGCATCCATGATGAACTCGGCAAGAGCCTGCCCTTTGATGACCGTCCTTGGATGATAGCCGATGTCGTATTGACTGAGCTCGATCAACCATTTAACCAGTCGTCTGGAGCTCTTGGGCTTGTAGAGTACGGCCTTCGGAGGCTGGTCCGTGAGCACCTGAATTGAATGTGCCTGGAAATAGGGATGGAGCTTCCGTGCGGCCACGACCAAGTCGTATGCTACCTTCCCATTTTTGAGTATCTGGTCTCGGCGGCGAGCAGAACCTTGCTCACGTAGTATAGCGGCTTTTGGACTTCGTCTTCTTCTCAGACGAGAACAGCACTGAGCACATTTTCCGAGGCCGAAAGATAAAGCCAAAGTGGCTTGCCTGGTTCGAGCTTGCTGAGGAGAGGAGGGTTGGCAAGGTACTCTTTTAATTGGGTGAACGCCTCTTCCTGCTGAGTACCCCACTCGAAGCCTCCGGTTCCGTGCAAAGCCTTGAAGAATGGGAGGGACTTCTCTCCGGACTTTGAGAGAAAATGGCCGATGCCCGCCAGTCTTCCCGTGAGCCTCTGGACTTCTTTAACATTTCTAGGAAGGGCCATGTCTATTATGACCTGGATTTTCTCGGGGTTCGCCTCGATGCCGCGTTGGCTGACGACGAACCTGAGGAATTTCCCTGAGGAGATGTCGAACGCACACTTCGCCAGATTGAGTCTCGTATTATGGGTACGAAGGACCAAAGGCTTCCTCCAGGACGGCGACGTGGTCCTGTCCCCACTGGCTCTTGACGAGCATATCGTCGACGTACACCTCCATGTTTTGACCCATTTGATCCTTGAAGACTCGGTTGACGAGCCTCTAGTAAGTAACACCGATGTTCTTTATCCCGAAGGGCATAACCCGGTAGCAATAAAGACCTTGGTCCGTGACGAAGGACGTCTTGGCTGTATCAGGGGGGAACATTCAGATCTGGTTGTATCCTGAGAAGGTGTCCATGAAAGAAAGGAGCTCGTGACCAGCGTTGCGTCGATCAGAGCATCGATACTAGGGAGAGGGAACGAATCTTTAGGGCATGCCTTGTTGAGGTCAGTGAAGTCTATGCAATCCTCCAGCTCCCGCTCGCTTTCCTGACCATCACGACATTTGCCAGCCACTCAAGGTAGCTGACCTCCAGATGAAACGAGTGGACAAGAATTTGTCCACCTCCGGTTTTACTGCATACTGCCTGTCCGGGGCGAACTTAAGTCGCTTCTGAACGATCCGCTTCGAGCCGGGGATCACGCTGAGTTTGTGCATGATCAAGCCTTCGGAGATCCCTAGCATATTGGAGGACTTCCAGGCGAAGAGGTTGACATTGCGGCGAATACAGTCGATCAGGTCGAACATGAGGTTGGAAGCGAGGGAGCAGCTCACGCGGAACCACTTCGACATGTCCCCCATCTCAAACAGGACTTCCTCTAATTCGTCCGCTGGCTTAGGCTCAGGTTGGCTTCTTTCGGGCTGCAGCTCGATGGCGTCCAGGGGAAACACACCGCCCCCGACCGCCGTCATATAGCACGACCGTGCCGCTTCTTGGTTTCCTCGAACGACTCCGACACCTAACTTGGTATGGAATTTCAGCTTTTGGTGGTAGGCCGAGGGAACAGCCTAGAGGGAGCAGAGCCCTGGTCGGTCGAGGATGGCATTGTAGGCTGCCTTGACGTTTACAACCATGAAGTCCATCGACTCGGTCCGTCTGTGAGGGGACGTACCGGCGGTGACGTCTAAGGTCACGATCCCCTCTATTGGCACCAGGACGCCGGAGAACTCGTGGAGGGTGTATCCGGCTGGCTTCTGCTTATCTCGGGAGAGTTTGAGGTTCTCGAATGCTTCTAGGAAGAGGATGTTCACCGAGCTTCCATTGTCCACGAGGACCCGGCGGGCCTCATAGTTCGCCATGCTGAGGCTGATGACGAGCGCATCGTAATGTGGAAGCCGGACTCCCTCCAGGTCTTCCCCCGAGAAGGAGACAGAGAGCTGCTGGACCTAGGGGGAAGGGAGACCCTGGGCGGCGTTTACCTCTCGGACGAACACCTTGCGGGAAGTGCTGGACTCTCCTCCCATAGGCCCTCCATGTACGCAATGTAAGATGGCTTGACCCTCGGTTTCTTCAGGCTCGGAGTTCCGCTTGAGATGCGGTTTGGGTGTTCAAGGAGGAGGGGAAGGACTGTGGTTCCTCGTGTCCCTTTGATCCCGGGTGTCTTCTCATTTGAATTCCTAGAGGTACCCTCGTTGGATGAGGGCCTCGATTTTGTCCTTTAGGGCACGGCAATAGTCGGTGTAGTGCCCGTTGTCCCGGTGGAAGTGGCAATAGAACCGCTGATCTCTCTTCTTGTTGTTGGTCAGCCGAGAGGATAGTTGACACGTTCTGTGTCAGCGGTGTGTACCTCTCGAAACGTGGGACCGGAGGGACCCTCTTCATGATGGTCCCGTCCTTTGGGACCTTCTTAGCCGGCTCTGCCTCGTCGGCCTTGCGCTTCCCCTTCCCCAGAACCTTTTTGGTGCTTTCTGGATTTAGGGCCTCCTCGGCCCGGATGTACTTTTCGACCCGACTAAGAAGGTCAGGGAAATCGAGGGAAGGCTTCTTCTCCAGGGATGCCTTTAGCTGGCCGTGCCAGAAGTTGTGCCGGAATGCTGCCGATGTGACCCCAGTGTTGAGGGAGGAGACTGACCTCGCCTTTGTAGTGAACCTCGGGACGAACTACCGGAGTGACTCTCCTTCCATCTATCGGAGGTCCTGTAGGGATGCGCTCATCTTCACGGCTTTTCTGCTGGTAACAAAGTGGGCCAGAAAATTGGCCACCAGCTGATCGAACGAGTAAACCGAGCCGGGGACGAGCTTGGAGAACCATTCCCGAGCTGGACCCCGGAGGGTGGCAGGGAAGGCACGACATAAGAGGGGATCCAAAGCGCTGTGAATCATCATGAGGGTCTTGAAACCCTCCATGTGATCAGCTGGATCTCCCTCGTCGTCATAGGTTTTGAATTGGGGAGGCCGAAAATTCCGGAGTATTTCCGCTTGTAGGATTGCTGCGGAGAAAGGAGGTCGGGTCGGCCGGTGACCCTGAGCCGGCCTCGTGCTGCCATCGCCAAAGTGGTCGAGGCAGTTCTCCATTTCTTGGAGGCATTTTTAGGATGTCCTCATCATACTCTGGCGGGACTGTCGGGCCGCAGGACGCGCTTGCCCCGACATCCGATCACGAGTGAGAGCGTTGGAATGTCTCGTTGACAGGGGTCCCTAGGATAGCCTCCATGATCTCTTTCTGGAAGTCTTGGAACTCCCGGTGGGTGACTGGAGCCCGTTTAGCCGGGTTGCGTTGGGGCAGCGACCTCCGGTCGATGCGGCTGAGAGCCGGCTCCCACTCTCGGGGCGGAGGTCTGGGACGGTTCGGGATTGATTTGGAAGCGGCCCCTCCCTTAGTCTCACTTGCCTGTTGGTTCTGGATGACCCGACACAGGTCAGATACGACCGAGCGAGAGGCGCCCGACTGGTGTCCGAGACTGACCCTCAGATTGTTGGATCCTTGAGTGTCGGCGGGGACGTCCTGAGGAGGAACGTCCTGGCGACGTGTAGAGGTGACAACTCTCCTGGGCTTAGGTGCCATGTGAGCTCGGATTGATGGGATGTCATTGATGGCTGGGTTCGGACTGATGTCCGTACCGAGGTTTCCCACAGATGGCGCCAACCTGATGCGCTTAGATTTTGGGGGGTGGCTGCACCAGGTGTGAGTTCTCTTAATTTTTATTTTTGCGAAAGCTTCGGTACGGATGGTACGCCCGACCCTCAGCCAGAGGAGACGGCTCGGGAGTAGAGGCAAGAGCGAGGAGGAGGTCGGAGGCTCGGCTTGGATCTGGAAGCTCGGATCTGAAAGTCTCGTGTACCTGCACTCGCCCTAGGAACACCAGGGTTGGTCCCGGTGGTAGGCCCTCCGACAGTCTAGTTAGTTACTGAAGAGTAACAGTAACTAGGGTTTTGAGAGAGAAAAGATTGATTACCTTTTGAAGGGGTAGAGGGCTTGGTATTTATAGGTAGTGCCAACCGGGTCTGGACCCGGTTGCCTGTGGGCCTGAAGTGGCGGAAGCCCTGGCGATTTAGGGCTGACGTGGCAGATCTGATGATCGGGGCTGAATGCCTTTTGAGGGGATCCTGTGGCCCAGAAGGGGCCACGTTATCTGACCCATGTCAACTAACAAATTGTATAGGTATCAATATTTATATGCAGTACCACCGGAATAGAAACTCTTTGATAATTTATAAAGAACAAATAGAATATCGTAAAACAATCACATATGTATCTCTAAATTCTTTTTTTATATCATACAGATAGAGCCATCACATATATATAGAACTAATAACAAATATAATTAAAACATAAAATATAGTTATAGACACAAAAAATGTCTACATGTCGATAAAACTAACAACAGACAGCAACATTAGCCTGAACTCACCAAAATAAGTACATATTGTCCAACACATTAAGGAGGCAAAAATATTTGAAGATTAACTTTGGTGTTCTCATTGTGTTCTACAATTAGATATTAATATATTTTTTGAGATGTACATTATAATAATGTTCATGTATAATACTGGATACATTTACTTTCCAGCATTTTGAATGCATGAATCTGAAACTTTCATCATGGAATTTATGTAGCTCAAGTTTCAATAGTAAGACAACAATTACTAAAAGTCCATAATTCCATAAGCATATGTTGAAAAATAATTATAAATTGGGATGTAAATTCAAACTTCTTAAAACTTTGAGGGTGCCAAATGATGATATTTAACTTTTGAGGAGATACTTTCTATTCTCAGTGTAACTTTAGAGGATAAAATTTACCAAACTAAATATTTACATGATCAATCCAAAAAGCATAAAAAATCTCTATTTAAATATTTCATTGCATTTGAAATTAATCAGTGAACTCAGTGAAATTTTCTACATAAGGAATTAAAGGAAACATAAAAAAATCTGAAAAATCTGAAAATTTACTGTGAGAGAGAGAGAGAGAGAATCTGAAAAAGTGAACCGAGAAGAGAGAGATAGTAATAAAGTGAGGAGGATTTTATTTTATTTTTTTGTGTGGGGGGGGGGGGGGGGGGGATTTAGTTTTGGGGGGGAACTTTTGAAAGAAAAATATCCTTCGGGAGGTTGAATCTGAGCCATTGGTTTTGTTTCAATTGAAGGAGGGGCACTTGATAGCTTGTTTTCAAATTGCCAAGTGATTTATTATATAGATAGAATTTTGTTGTTCGGTTGCAAACAAACTTTTGGTGCAAACTGACGTGGGTATAAGTAGTTCTCACGCCAGTTCGCACCAAAAGTCCATTTGCAACCGAATGCCCGCTATATATATATATATATATATATATATATATATATATATATATATATGAGTGAATTGAGCGTCCTAGGGATGCTTTCGGATTTGTATTCCAAATAAAATTTGGATACTGTTACAGATATGACTCGAAAAAAAAAACAAATCATATCCTAATATTTCAGATATAGATGCAAATCGGATACAGTGTATCGAATACTCATACAAATTTATACATTAAGTTAATATTATATAAAATGAATGTGGAAAAAAAGAAAATTGAATCGAATATGATTTTTTTTAACTTAATATATTAACCACAAAGAAAAAAGAATGGTACTTTAGGTATTAAAGAAAAAATATAGATAATTGTCATTTAATGTAAATTGTGGGTGTAAAAAAAGTTGATGATCATATTTTAATTTTGAGAGGAATATAAAAGAGTTTAAAGATTATATGAAAAAAATTTATATATGCATAACTATCTATATAATAAAACACAAAGAAAGCTATCAAGTGGCTCTCGTTCAATCCCTCAAAATCAATGGCCCAGGTCTAATCTCACAAAACACATTTTTCTCCAAAACTCAAATTCAAATCCCCCCCAAACCAACTCCTTTATTTATTTAATTATTTCTCTCTCTCTCTCTCTTTCTGTATATATATATATATATATATAGAGAGAGAGAGAGAGAGAGAGAGAGAGAAATCTTCGGTTGCACACTACTTTGGTGAGCACTCCGTGAGCACTCACGAACTAGAGACCCTATGAAAAATCTGAACCGCTCATATCGTTCTATATGCCTTAGATAGCCTAACAATAAAAAATTAAGTAATTTGAAGTTCATTTGCCCATGATTTACATCATCAAAAAATTGTATGGCTGAAAATTCTAACAGCTTGATGGATGGGCAAATGAACTTCAAATTACTTGATTTTTTATTGTTAGGCTATCTAAGGCATATAGAACAATATGAGCGGTTCGGATTTTTCATAGGGTCTCTAGTTCGTGAGTGCTCACCAAAAGTAGTGTGCAACCGAAGGGGACTCTATCTATATATATATATATATATATATATATATATATATATATATATATATTACAAAGAAAGCTATCAGGTGGCTCTCATTCAATTCCCCCAAAATCAAAGGCCCAGATCTAACCTCACAAAACACATTTTCCATCCCAAAAGTTTTCCCCCCACAACTCCTTTATTTATTTAATTCTCTTCTCTCTCTCTCTCTCTCTCTCTCTCTCTCTCTCTCTCTCTCTCTATATATATATATATATATATATATATATATATATGGAAACATGGACTTTTATACCCCCAATTTATAATTATTGTCAATATATACTAACGAAAACATGGACTTTTATTTACAGCTAATTAATTATTGTCATACTATTGAAACTTGAGTTATATAATTGTTGATTTACTGTTTACAAGGCTTTTCATATGTTGTATCATTCTGAAGACGTGTCGTAGGCACGTGTCCACGGGCAAATCTAGTAAATAAACATTTTTTAAAAGCCAGAAGTTAAAAATTTAATGTCACTGCATGGGTATAATATTATTTTTTCCTTTCATTACTTAACTAAAAAATAATGAGGTCAACACAAGGGTCCAATCTTAACTTTCCAATGAGCTGCACCTAAAACACAGAGAGAAGTGTGGGGGCAAGGATTCGTACCGCAATCTTCAATGCGGCAGTATAAGAAGACAATCAACTAGTCACAACTAGAGCTATGTTCTACCATGAACATTACATTATATACATAACTGGATAACTGTATCCCATTTGAATTTTGGATGGATCAGAATCCGTATCCGAATCCCCAAAAAAATTTAGTTTTCCTATGCAGATCCAGATCCAGATCCGAATCCGATCAGATCTAAATTTTATATCTGTAACCTATAAATTTTGGATTTGGATTCAGATAGTATCCGAGAACATCACTAATTGTGACCTGTGAGGACTTATACATATGTTTTTTGAAGAAAATAAGTATACCCACAAGATTTCATTAATAATACAGTAACAAAATAGAGCCAGAGAGCGCAAAGTACAAATACGAGCATAGAAAACAAAATATACCCTAAGGGCTCATATATATATATATATATATATATATATATATATATATATAGAGAGAGAGAGAGAGAGAGAGAGAGAGAGAGAGAGAGAGAGAGAGAGAGAGGGTGTAACCCTTGTTTTCCATTTTCTGTATTTTTTGGGTGTATTTTTTTTTGTGTATTTATCCTCATTGTATCCCTTTTGGACCATATATTGGATCTTCTTTTTCAATATATTCATTTCATTGTTTTGTCGTCTTTTATTTGGGTTCTTGATTTGATTGTTTGCCATCGTTTCGTCTCTATTTGATCGTGCCATTATTTTTTATTTCATCATATTTATTCATACCCTATTTTATTTGTTCATTTTGTGCCCATCTCATTATTTTTGGATCCCACTCTATTTCTTTGATTTTGATTTACTCATACTGAAAACTCCATTCAAATCCATTACCCGTTATAAATCAATACCCTATATTCAACCCTATTACACTTTAACCATACCCATTAATACCTTAAAGCCCAATAGAACCTACACCCGTTAACACCCTACACCCACACCCGTTACCCCCCTTCAGCCGTCACCCTTATCACTTATAAACCTAACCCTAATATACTTAAACCACTACTTCTTCTACTCACACATATATATATATATATATATATATATATATATATATATATATATATATATAATTCCACCCTGTTATACTTCTAAACCCATCACCCTACTCTCAGCCGCCCTTTCGTCCTCTCTCCCACATCTTCTCTCGATGACCAGCCCCCTCCTTGTCCCTGTGCTGGCCTCCGCATGGTCGTCCGCTAACCTGCCTCCTCCCCGCCTTCTTAAACCATCCCGACTCCCCTGTTTTTCCCCTGCCTCCGCCCTCCACTTTCAGCAGCAGCACGGTCACCCTGTGCTGTCCCTCCCAAAGCCAGTTCCGCCCCCTCCTGCGCTGCCTCCTCCCGAAGCAGCGACATACTCGACAGCCCATAGCCCCGACACTCCCCCTTTCTTATATGCGAGGGTGATCGTGTGTGGTAATCGTTCATTGTTCGTTGCTCGTGTGTTCGTGCTCTTTCGTTGAGTTTGTTGCCCGGGAATTCGTTCTGGTTATTCTTGCTCTTGCTTCACCATTTCTTTCGTCGTCTCTCAGGCAAGTAACTTGTATTATTTTCCTTGTGTAATACAAGTACTAAATACCACCTGTGGTGTAGTTATATTCTAGAGACAATTCTTGTGTGAACCCCTATTGTATCTTGTCTCTATTGTGTTGACCCGCACGTAGTTGTCACATGACACCCTCGACATGAAATAACTTAGGGTTCACCACTTTTTGTTGTATGCATGCATATTGTTTGTATGATATCGTGTGCTTGATTATGCTAGTTATGGTAGACTTTTTGTAGACGTGTTAAATACCCTAAACCATGTTGCTTTGATATCTAGTATACCCTATTTCATATTTGGTTATGTTTTGGATGAGTTTCATATGAATTAGTTGATTTTGTGCATGAAGGATATTTTTTGTTTTGTCTATTCCCCGTTTTTGATTAGTACTTTAGACCCTATTAAGGTCAGTATATGAAAATTATTTGTGAATATGAATTATAGAGAATTCTGTCTACTTTCCAGATTTTTTGACAGATCTCAGTTTCGATTTATGAGTTTCGAGTTATGACTATTTTACTACACATGTGTTTAAAATCCCAGATCCAGTTTTATATGAATTATGTATGGTACATTATTTTTCTACTGATGTTAAAGTTAATTTTTTGATCCAATATTTTGTTGAGTACAACTAGACATGATTAGTATTAACTCCTAATTTTTGTGGATTTAATTGATAATTTTTATACACTATTCTATGCTTGCAAACAATTACTATACTTGCAGAATTTTCATACTGTTCAGTAAAGATACTTAATTTCGACCTGATTCTATTCGCTGTCTGTAAAAACTTTGTGAATATGAATTATAGCCTACTGTATCTAGTTTATCACCCTTTTGAAGGATCTGGATTCGATTTGTATTTTGTGAGATATTGCTGTTTTTGTACTGCAGTGTTTAAGATTCCAGATTTACAAATATACCGTGTCTTGCTGTTTTCTGATTTTACTTGACTATTCTATTTATGTTGGAAAATTGTGAAACTTTATTTTCTCTAACCAGACATACTAGGGAATATCCCAGATTTTTCGTGGATTTAATCAGTAAGTTTTCATGTTGTTTTCCTGTTTATGAATAAAAACTTCTGATTTCTGACTGAACATATTTTCTGGATTAAATTCTGTTTCGAGACATATTTTTTGTGAAATACTATATGACTTATATATATTCGTTGGAATCGGCCGGGAGTCTATTTTCCAGATTCTCTGACAGATTCAGGTTTGCATGTTTGTAGCAACGGGAATCCCAGATTTAGTGCAGTAATGTCTTGCTGTCCTGAACTAGAATTCTCGTTGTCCAAATCTTTTATATGTTGTCTTTCACTTGTACATGTTTATTTTTCAACCTAAACTTGTTACTTGTTTATACCATGTTATTCTTGCCATATTTTATGCATGCACATGCCTGTTTGATAATAATAATAAATAAACAAGTAGGAGTTTAAAGGGAAAGATCTAATAGTGGAAAATACAGAAACGTGTACTCGGAAGGGAATCTGTAGTTCTTACGTGATTACTTGATACTTGAGGCTTGTTACTTGATACTTGAGGCTTGATTTTTCACACTTGAGGCTTGATACTTCATACTTGAGGCTTAATATTTGATTACTTGATACTTGTCCCTAAGTACACTGCTTTCTGTGATCCACTATGAAATCTAAAACGAAACTGTTTGAATGTAGCAACCATGTGGTAAAAACCTGGGATACATGAAGTGCTACCTAGATAGATTTAACACAAAGACTTGAACATGATCACTTGACACTTGTTACTTGTTACTTGTTTACATGATACTTGTACTTGACACTTGTTACTTGTTACTTGTTACTTGTACTTGATACTTGTTTATATGATACTTGTTCACTTGACACTTGATACATGCCACTTGCACTTGTTCACCTTACCATGCTAATTGTTCTATTTTGTTATCATTTCTATTCAATGCTATGCTTGCTTCCGCTGTTATTTTATATTTGTTACTCCTTTTTCTGTACTTGTGCCTGCACTACAGGCGGCCCGTAACTTGCATTAACGGGCATTTTGTTTTCTGTTCCACTTCCTGCAATTTATTAAATTGCAGATTTTGGAGATCAGCTGCCAGATGGAGTAGTTGATATTTTGATTCTAGATGCTAGAGTTTTGCTGTTATTATTTCTTGTTGCTTATCTTGAATAATTGTACTTGGTAACTTGAATTATTTGTATTTGGGCAATGTGACCCAGGATTATTGACTTGTTCAGATCTGGTTTATTTGAGATTATTAAATTTGATTTTAAGTAAATTCTTGTTGGTATATTAGTTCATATATGCATGTGTGGTTGACTTCTCTTGCTTCCGACTCTGATTATTCTTGTAAAATATTGTAAAGATCCTGACAGCTTATGGATGATGAAAATTATTTGCTGGGCTTAGTCACGTATCCATATTCTGTATTCTCTTTTGGGAAGCGAGGCGTGACACACACACACACACACACACACACACACACACACACACACACACACACACACACAGAGAGAGAATACAATCTTCTAAGTTCATTTCATATTCGTCTCCTAATTAAGTATTGTTCTAATATTTTTTTAGCACTACAAACGACAATGAAAACCCCGATGTTTATTTTTCCCTTTCCCAGCACTTTTAAATGCCGGGATTGATGGCCCCGGCACTCGCAAAATGTTGTCGCAAGCACCGGGTTTGCCCTGGCCGAGGATGCGAAATGGCTATCCCAGCATTTTCAAATGCCGGGGTAGCCTTATTGGCTATCCTGGCGTTTGGAAACGCAAGGGTAGTCGATTTTTTTTTTTTTTTACCATTAAATACCTATCTCAGCGTTTTAAAATGCCGGATAGGCTTTTTTTTTTAATGAATGAGAGTAACTGTAATGAGCAAGAAAAGATTATCCAAATGAACAAATATATCCTTTTTATTGAATATCAAAAATTGTAATTCACAAAGAATTGATATCTCTTGTTTCCTCAAATACAATAGTTTCCTAAAATACAATAGTTTTCTATACTTTTGATGATGACATCAGTTTTGTTTTGTTTTGTTTTTGTTTTGTTTTGTGATTTTAGCCATATGTAGTAGTTTTGCAATTTGCATCCTTTATTTTATGCATTAAAATATTTTGGAGATTTGTATTGAGATTTTGTTTTAGGCCTATATACAGGCCTTGAAATAATGAGAAGATATGTTATTATTGATTAAAAAAATTATTGTGTGTTGAGTTGTTGCTCTTTACTCTCCTCTAGTGTGTGAGAGACCATAAGAGAACATTAGGGTTTGTGAGAAATCCTAAGAAAGTATTAGGGTTTGTGAGAAGCCTTAACTACACCCAAATCAATATCTTCTCCCTTATCTCTTCAGCCGCCACCCCCGACCTCATCCCTATGCTGGCTCTCAACTCCAATCACCGTAGTCTC
The DNA here is from genome assembly GCA_017893485.1 of Hemerocallis citrina. Taxonomy (NCBI): domain Eukaryota; kingdom Viridiplantae; phylum Streptophyta; class Magnoliopsida; order Asparagales; family Asphodelaceae; genus Hemerocallis; species Hemerocallis citrina. Next base: position 154,792,225 of record CM030364.1, on the reverse strand, counting down.
TCACCACCATCGTCGTCGACCCCGTATCCCCGACGCCATAATCACTCCTTCATCACCACTGCACCATCTCCTCGACACCCCGATCCCATCGCCATTGCCCTCATCTCCCGATCCCCTGCAGCTCCAACCTGACACCACCCGGTCATCGCTCACCACCACTAACTACCCAACCCTCCACCATTAACACCAAAGCCTTCCCTCCATACTCCAAATCCCCAAATCCCTTCAAACCCTAAATCCTAATCCCAAATCTATTTCAAATCCAAAACTCTAATCCCCAAATCCACCTCAAATTCCAAACACTAATTTACATATCAAGGAAAGGAACTTTGGAGGATTACAACGCATGTCGACGATCAGCAACCTCTCTGCCTCCATCTGTGGTGACGACACTTCCATCCAACCTCGGTAAACTCTTTCTACTTCTGAATTATTTGTGATACTACTTTATCATCTCCAGATTATTGTCTGAATTTTCTGTCATCCACAAATATTGAGTGCTTGTGCTTCTACTTGCTAATTAGAGTAAGAATCATTATTGAATATTTTATTTGCTAAGAACGTTTACGTATAAGTATTAATTGTAGGCTTAAATCTTTAATTTGGTTTGTTAAACTTATTTCAATTCTTGAAAATCCATCAAACCAATTATTAGTTTAAATTTCTAACTTAATCGGCATTACATATTGGTAAACTTAATCTTTTTATATTCTTAAAATTTCTCTGCTTAGGGTTAAGTTTACATCAACGTTTATCATCCCAAGCTACATGTATGTTCTTGTTTTATTTGTTCTTAGTTGCACCAGCACCTCTTCTCTCTGTATCATCCCAAGCTTCACTCTTAAAGCTGAAATTCAAAATTCTCTGAAAGGCAAACAATTAAAAGAGGTTATGAATTAACTAATAAAGAACTAACTATGAATTCCTGAAAAACAAATACTCTCAAAATAATGTTAAGGTAACATTATAGATGCCTATACTTGTTATTAGACTTGTAGCAAGTTAGTGAGAGGCAGGCATTAATTTTAATACAAATCAGTTTGGCATTTTAAAGAGGCACACTTTTGATACAATTCAGCTTGGCAAACTAAATTACCAAGTAACAAGATTAAGTGCTGTTGCCGCTGAATCTGGTATGGGGGCAAACAGATAGTATTTGTGGATTCTTGGAAAACTTTGAATAGCAAACCTGTTACCTGTTCCGCCGGAGTTTGACCGTTGACTCCCTGCCGTTCACCTGCAAAAAGTGCGAGACACCGGGGTTGATCCCGGCAACGCACCCTCCGACGCTCAAGTCAGTAATCAGAAATAATTATGAAAGAGCGTAAAACTGGCAAAAGATTGATTACCTCTTAATAGAGATGGTGGGGGGTATTTATAGGCGCCGCTGGGATCAGATTAGGAATGTAATCCCTATGGTTAGATAAGGAATGTAATCCCTAATCCCCAGTGAAAGGATAGATATGAATCAGGGCCGTTGATTAAGATTTAATCAGAAACCCTAATTCTGTCCTTTCTGGACTGGGTTTGCTGCGGGTTGAAACCCGCACCTAGTTGAGGTGGATCCATTCACGGGTTAGTGGGTCTTTGAGGAGGAGAACCAGTACCTGCTTCAGACCCATTATAGGTGAAATTACCGTTTTACCCCTAGGCTTTAAGATTCGTGCCCAATTTGGACGGTTCCAATTTAACCCCATTTTTAGCCATATCACGAGCCCCCCACTCCCAAAGACTGAGTTTGATCAGCCTTTGAGGAGTAGTTTTACTGTTTTAATGGCTAGTGGAGTTGTATCGGAGTCCAAATGGAAGGTTTTGAATCTTTGAAGGAGGAAGTGCGGTGATTTTTCAAGTTGGTTGCACTTTGAGTTGCTCTAGAGCTCTTCTGGTTATTCGGTGATTTTTATCTATTTTTTCGGAATATTTACTTAATTTTGCGAGGTGCCGGTTCGTCGTTCGGGAGTCTCAATAAATGGTCCTTAGCAATAATTATTTACTCGGGGGTCCAAAAATACTTCCCCGATTTTATAATTATTTTCCAGGATTTTTAATTAATTTTCCCGAATTTTTTACCATTTTTTCGCAATTTTTTAAATAAATAAAACGATTTTAATAAATAAAAAACCGAATTATGGCGTGGTGCGATTTGGACCGTTGATCTTGAGCAAGCGAGGTTTTCTGGAAGATCGGATGGACAGAGTCACTCGGCAGTATTTTTCTCGCTTTTGTAGGTCGGATGGGCACTTGCTCGGAATCCGAGTGAAGTGGCTCGAATCGCCTGTCGCTCGGTTGTTCGATCCGAGGGACGTGGGGCAATCTCAGCCGTTGGATGATGGCACAGATTTCGATGCAGGCACGGTTTCCAAGAAAACACTATCTTGTCGTTTAGTGGACATGGCGCAATCTGGGTCGTCCATCATCTGAGGCGCGAATTTCATAACGATCCAACGATTAGAGATGCTCGGCAGCAATTTTCTTCACTTTCGAGTGTCAGATTGGCACTTGCTCGGAATCCGAGCGATATGGCACGGTTTTACCCTCGCGAAAGTGGCTCGGATTGCTAGTTGCTCGGCTCGGAATACCGAGCGACGTGGAGCGATCTCAGCCGTTAGATGATGGCACAGATCTCGATGCAGGCACGGTTTCCCAAGAAAACATTATCTTTTCATTTAGTGACGTTGGCATGATCTGGGCCGTCTGATTGAAATCTAGCACGAATCTCGAGGAGAAAGTTGTTTTTCTCGCTTTTGTCGGTCGGATGGGCACTTGCTCAGAATCCGAGCGAAGTGGCTCGGACCGCCTGTCGCTCGGCTGTTCGATCCGAGGGACGTGGGGCGATCTCAGCCGTTGGATGATGGCACAGATCTCGAGGCAGGCACGGTTTCCAAGAAAATACTATCTTGTCGTTTAGTGACGCTGGCATGATCTGGGCCGTCTGATCGAAATCTAGCGTGAATCTCGAGGAGAAAGTTGTTTTTCTCCATTTTGTAGCTCGGATTGGCACTTGCTCGGAATCCGAGCGATATGGCTCGAATCGCCTGTCGCTCGGCTGTTCGATCCGAGGGACGTGGGGCAATCTCAGCCGTTGGATGTGGAGTGCCGAGCTGCTTTACTTAGGGGGTCGAAACGTCGCTCCCTTTGCCATCAGTCGTCTCTCTTCATTACTTAGCCATTTGGGCTTCTGTAACGGTTCAAGGGAGGCCCAAGAGTCGCGCCCTTATGTTACAAAGCCCAAGAGGCATCGTTTTTACTATAAGTTTTCGCCCCCTCAACACTTCACCTCATTATTCACTTTTACTTTCTCACTCAAGATTTTTACTTGCAAGCGAAGCTGTTAGCTCTCGAGCGGCGCTGCTAGCTGTCGCGGCCAGGCCATTTTATTCTCCGGTGATCTTTTCGGCCGTAACAGTCACTTCAAGGTCAGTCCCTCTCCCCATCTTTGTCAAAATGGTTAAGTTTTCTTCCACGGACGAGACCCCCTCCTAGGGCCTAGGCGTCAGCCGAGTGGTCAGGCCGAGCAAAGATAAAGGGAAGAAGGTCGTGGAGCCAACCGAAGGGACTTTGTTTCGGCAGAACACAGACGGGGAGGTTGCCGAGCCACTTCAGGAAGTTGAGGCCCGGTCTAACAAGGGCAAGGGTGTGGAAACCATTATTGAGCATCCGAAGAGAGCAGGGGAACTGGGTCGGCAGCCGAGCATTTTGTCCAGCGTCGGCGGTGTGCGGAGCTACTCTGGAGAACTGTTGGAGAAGGTGACGCAGGGCACAGCCAAATCAATCGAGGAGAACGAGCCGAGGGAAACCGTCCGAGGTGGATCATATCTCTTCGGTGCTAACCGAGACGGATCTGCTTCGGATCCGAAGCAGGTTCCAAATCCCAGCAGAGTACGGACTTCTGCTCCCTGGCCCCGGCTTCCGAGCGTGCACCTCGTCCTTGGCCGATGTTTGTGTTTTTCTCGCCGACTCACTGAATGCCGAACTTCGTCTGCCGCTGCACCCTTTCGTGGTACAGGTGCTGCAGTGGTACGGCTTGTGTCCGGCTCAGCTGATGCCGAACACGTGGCGGCATGTGATGGCGTTTGTTCTTCAATGCCACTAGGTCGGCGCCGAGCCGAACATGTTCGTCCTTCGGAGTCTCTATCGACCTTGCCAACCTAGCAAGAACGAGCAAAGGTTCTACCTCTCGCCGAGGAAGGGCGTGAAGCTGATCGAAAACCCGAACTCGATCAAGCAATGGAAGGAAAAGTACTTCGTCGTCCGAGCTCCTGAGCCGTGGGGGATACCGACGGTGTGGTTGAGGGAAGGTCTTCCGAAACGTGCGAAGAAAGAGCCCGTGCTTAGTAATGAGGAAGCCGAGGTCGTGGAGAAGTTGCTCGGCCTTCCGACCCTCAGTTGGAGGGACATTACGGAAGAGGCATTGTTCCGAGGGGGTCTCAGTCCGATCGACCCTAGTACGCCTCTTCTGTACTAGTTTTTTCTTTGAAGTTTTTTGAAAATTTTTCTAACTCTTTTTGCCTGGTTTGTGCAGAATCCTCCGGCATGGATTACAAAGATTTGATGGCGAAGGCCCGAGCGGCTAGGGAGCAGGAGACGAGGAAGAGGAAGAGGACCATGTCCGGACCTCAAGGTGGCCGAGCGCCCAAGGTACCCTCAGTTTCTCCGACCCCCGAGCATCCGGTTATTGAGGTTTCTCAGGCCGAGACCGAGCAAGGCCTCGTTGTCCCGACCGTCTTACCAACCTCGGATGTGCCGACCCCGCCGGCGCAAACGGATGCTCCGGGGTCTTCTGGCGGAGCGTTCAACATCGGCGCGCTGCTGGCTCTTGACGTTCCGCCACTTACCGCCGAGGCAGAGCAGATTTTGACTGAGGAGCACAAGTGCATCTTCGTCCCCGACTGGAGGGTGATGAAGGTCGACAGGTTCTTGGGGGATGGAAACATTTGTATGCAGGCGGTGAAACACCTGTCGACCCCCAAAGACCGAGCGGCGTTGAAGGCTCGTGAAGTTGGTGATGCTGCGATACAGATCGCTCGGAATACAATGTCGGTAAGTAGTGAATCACTTTCTTGAAAATTTTTCTATGTTTTTGTGCTCGTTTTTTACAGTTTCTCATATTGCCTGTAGACCCTCTGCCAATTCAACTGTTTGCTCGAGGAATTTAAGAGCAAGGAGAAGGAAATGACAATTCTGAACGACCGTGAACGGTCGGAACGGTCTAGAGCGGTGAGGGAGCTGGAGGCCGAGCAGCTGCGTTCTACTTCGCTCGAGGCCGAAGTTGCCAGCTTGAAGGCTCAGCTCGCCGAGGTGCTGAGGAGCTCGGCCGCCGAAGCCTCCAAGGTGGAGGCCATTGAGAAGGAGAGGGCTCGGCTTGAAGGGGAACTGTCTGAAGCTCGAAAGGCGACAGAGGAAGCCCTAAGCGAGCAAGCATTGAAGGTGGCAGCCGCAGAGAAGGCAGTCCGGGACGAGGTCGAAGCCTATATGCTGACGAACATGGAGGAGGCGTATGGCCGAGCTCTGAAGCACATCGTTGCTCGGAACCCCGGGTTTGACATCTCGGACTATTATTTCTATGACTCTGTGGAGGGCGAGGAAGAGATGCCCTTGTCCGCGCTCGCTCCAGGACCGGAGGGCGGAGACGCCGAGGGCGAGGGTGGTACTGGTCGTGCAATTGTAACTGTGCCGACCGATGATGAGGTCCACCCTTGACTTTGTCGTCTTCTTCTCTGTTTTCTTTTTCCTCTTTTTTGTAACGCCTAACTGTGGACTGGCCACCGCCTTTTGTAAACTTTTGACTTTTAATGAAAACTTGTGGTGTTTTGGCTGAGGATTATGCAATTTTCAGAAAAATGTTTAACTCTTTTTGCTTGGATTGCTTCCCTAAGTGTCGAAGACTTCTCTTGATATTTCTCCACTTTTCAGGTTGAGTTGGGTCCAATTACTAAGGTCTCCTATCTTCGCACTGAGCTGGAGAAAACGAAGGAGGTTCTTTCTCGTAATCGGAACAAAGCGTTTTATGACTTCTTGAAATTGGAGGACATCAAAGCAATGGCGAGAGGGTACATAGGCGAGTTGAGGCAACTGCGGAAGCAGTCTCGAAAAACTCCTCTCAAAGGCGAGGTAGAGTTGATCCGTAAGGGGCTTTTTGATGTCGAACAAAGAAACAGTGACCTGCTGGCAGAGATTCGCCAATTAGAGGTGACGGTGAAAGAACACTCGGCCGAAGAAGAGGAGTTAGCTTCGAAGGTGGGGATGTTGATGTCCGAGCACGACGAGTTGTTGGCCAGAATCGACAAATTGAGGAGAATCACGATCGATAGGGGTATCGAAGTGACTCATCTTCGTCGTATAGTGGCCGATATCACTAACGTTGCAGGCTCATCTAAACTTCATCATCTCAAAGCATTGGTGGCGGACGAGATTATGAGAGATAGGATCGTCGAGTTGGAGGAGGAGATTGCAACGCTAAAACCACAACCTGTAAGGGCTAATGTTCGCAGTACGTCGTGTACTCGCAAGGAAAGTGAAAGAGGAATCTCGTTCTACGAACTCGCGACTCGCTCGCCTGTCGTTAGGCGGAGCCCAGCTGATGTTCAGAGCGCCGTAGCTATTTCGTCTAGTGGCGCCTCGGTCGGGACCACAGCTAGAACTGGAGACGAAGGGGGGTCTCGCTTCGCTGGTCTGGAGTCGAGCGCAGAGACGAGGCGATGCCGTCCTCGCGTGTCTCTAAATCGAAGCGTTCCCCTCCCAAAGAAACGCTAGACAAGTTGTATCATGCTCTTCAAGTTATTGTAAAAATCTTGTTGTAGTGTCGGCTTTGTCCGGGCCCTTAATAAAAAGGTTTGTTTTGCTTCCTATGTTTGAATGTTGCGTTGGTTGGTAAACTAATAAGTATAACTCCTCCACATTTTGACAACTACTCAAAATCAGAAGCAAATCTTCTTTCTTACTGGCTACCCGCTCCTAGCTCGCTTAAGAGCGGGATTGCGGAGCGAAATCGAACCAAGTGTTAGACTCCGAACTCGTCGTTAGAGTTAGTTCAACGGTTGTGGGAGCAATTCCGAATGGCGAACTACTTCTAGTCTGCTTAAGAGCGAACTCGCGAAGTAGAATCGGGCCCTGTGTTGGACTCCGAACCATCGTTAGAGTAGTTCAACGGTTGTGGGAGCAATTCCGAATGGTGACCTACTTCTAGCTCGCTTAAGAGCGAACTTGCGAAGTAGAATCGAGCCAAGTGTTGGACTCCGAACCATCGTTAGCGTAGTTCAACGATTGTGGGAGCAATTCCGAATGGCGACCTACTTCTAGCTCGCTTAAGAGCGAACTTGCGAAGTAGAATCGAGCCAAGTGTTGGACTCCGAACCATCGTTAGAGTAGTTCAACGGTTGTGGGAGCAATTTCGAATGGCGACCTACTTCTAGATCGCTTAAGAGCGAACTTGCGAAGTAGAATCGAGCCAAGTGTTGGACTCCGAACCATCGTTAGAGTAGTTCAACGGTTGTGGAAGTAATTCCGAATGGCGACCTACTTCTATCTCGCTTAAAAGCGAACTTGAGCCAAGTGTTGGACTCCGAACCATCGTTAGAGTAGTTCAACGGTTGTGGGAGCAATTCCGAATAGCGACCTACTTCTAGCTCGCTTAAGAGCGAACTTGCGAAGTAGGATCGAGCCAAGTGTTGGACTCCGAATCATCGTTAGAGTTGTTCAACGGTTGTGGGAGAAATTCCGAATGGCGACCTACTTCTACCTCGCTTAAGAGCGAACTTGCGAAGTAGAATCGAGCCAAGTGTTGGACTCCGAACCATCGTTAGAGTTGTTCAACGGTTGTGGGAGCAATTCCGAATGGCGACCTACTTCTAGCTCGCTTAAGAGTGAACTTGCGAAGTAGAATCGAGCCAAGTGTTGGACTCCGAACTATCGTTAGAGTTGTTCAACGGTTGTGGAAGCAATTAATGGCGACCTACTTCTAGCTCGCTTAAGAGCGAACTTGCGAAGTAGAATCGAGCCAAGTGTTGGACTCCGAACCATCGTTAGAGTTGTTCAACAGTTGTGGGAGCAATTCCGAATGACGACCTACTTCTAGCTCGCTTAAGAGCGAACTTGCGAAGTAGGATCGAGCCAAGTGTTGGACTCCGAACCATCGTTAGAGTTGTTCAACGGTGTGAAGAGTAAAAGCAGAGAGATGTAAACAATTTTTACAAGTAAAATGTGAAAAAGCTTTCTTTATTGATAACTAATGGTCGGCTGCTTCTAAAGTTGCTAGCCGTTATTACAAGAGAGAAATAAAAGAAAAATATTACAAGTAATAGGAGAGGAACGGTTCGACATCTCAAAATACTTAGAGAGGCGTTGGTGCTCTCTCTTGGTATTTTAGAAGATGGTCGACATTCCAGGTCCTGGGGATCTCTCTGCCTTCGAGGTCTTCTAGTCTGTATGTCCCGGGCCGAACTTCTTTGACGATCTTATAGGGTCCCTCCCAATTTGGAGCCAGTTGCTCTTCTGACCAGGAAAGGAGATGGCTAACTTTCTAAGGACCAAGTCCCCTTCTTTGAGGTCGGTAGGATGGAATCTCTTATTGTATGCCAACTCGATCCTTCTCCGGTAGCTTTGTTGACGAATGGCAGCTCTTTCACGAATCTCGTCAATTAAGTCTAGATTTGCCCCGAGCTCTCTGGCATTTTGTTCTTCTTCATAAGCTGTTAGATGAGAAGAGGGTATACCAACTTCTAGGGGGATCATAGCTTCGGACCCATAGGTGAGGTTGAATGGGGACTCGCCTGTGGGGGTCCGTTTTGTGGTGCGGTAGTTCCACAGCACATTGGGGAGCTGATCGACCCACAAGCCTTTGGAACATTTATCCAACCTCTTCTTAATACTGGAGAGGATCTGTCTGTTAGCATTCTCGACTTGGCCATTCGATTGAGGATGGGAAACGGAGGAGAATCGGTGTTGGATGGCGAGGTCTTCACATAGAGCTTGGAAGGCAGCCCCGGTAAACTGGGTTCCGTTGTCTGTTATGAGGACCCGAGGGACGCCGAATCGGCAGATTACGCTCTTCCAAAAGAACTGAACTACCTTGTTCTCGGTGATCGTGGCCAAGGGCTCGGCCTCTATCCACTTCAAGAAGTAGTCGATTGCCACGACTAAGAATTTGAACTGGCCAGGAGTGGGTGGGAATGGACCTAGTAAATCCATTCCCCACATTGCGAAGGGGATAAGACTTGATAAGGAAGTGAGTGGAGCTTGTGGGAGGTGTCGGATGTCGGAGTACTTCTGACAAGAGCTGCATTGCCGGACGTGTCGTTCAGCGTCTCGTAGGAGAGTGGGCCAGAAATATCCGTAATTCAACACTTTGCGGGCTAGAGATCTGGACCCTGAATGTGTCCCCGCCGATGCCCTCGTGAAGTTCTTGTAGGGCGTAGTCGGCTTGCTCGGGGGAGAGGCATCTCAGGTAAGGCTTGCCGTCTACCTGTGTGAAGGAGCGTTTATATAGGATGCCTCCGATCAGTGTGTAACGCTCGGCTCGGGTTCTCACTCTTCGAGCTTCCTTAGGATCTTCGGGGAGGAGCCCGTCCCTTAAGAATTCGACGAGGGGTTTCATCCAGTTATCTTCAAGCAGGACAGGTAGCGATTCCATAGAGTCGGAAGTTTCATCCTCTATACTTGGCTTCAGAAGGACCTCTATCAAGATGGTCTGCTCGAGACCTTGGAGGGAGGAAGAGGCTAGCTTGGAGAGGGCATCGGCCTGAGCATTTTCTTCCCAGGGGATTCGTTGGATGAGGGCTTCTTCAAATAGTGCCATGAGGCTCCTGACCTTGGCTAAATACTTAACCATCCGGTCATCACGTGCTTCATACTCGCCGAGGACCTGATTCACGACTAGCTGAGAGTCGCTAAAAATCCGGAGGCGTTGCGCCCCTACATTGCGAGCCATTCCCAGACCGGCTATGAGTGCCTCGTATTCCGCTTCGTTGTTAGAGGCCTTGAAGTTGATACGGAGGGAGTATTGGAGGATGAAGTCATCTGGGCCTGCCAGAATGACCCCGGCCCCGCTTCCCTCGTTACAGGAGGAGCCGTCTACATAAACCGACCAGACAGGTGGTCCCTTCATTGCTTGGCTGAACTCGGGGATGGTACTTTCAACTATGAATTCTGCTAAGGCATGAGCCTTGATTGCGGTTCGAGACTGATAAGTTATATCATGCTGGCTCAGCTCGATAGATCACTTCATAAGACGACCGGAGGTCTCCGGCTTGTGGAGCACTTGCTTCAGCGGTTGATCGATCAGAACGACCACCGAATGGGACTGAAAATACGGGCGAACCTTTCTTGCGGCCATCACTAGGGCATAAGCCATCTATTCTATCCTCGGATAGCGGAGCTCGGCATCCCGAAGTACTTTGCTCACATAGTAGATGGGCTTTTGAGCCCGGTCTTCTTCCCTTACTAAAACGGCGCTGAGGGTCTGCTCGGAGGCTGCCAGGTAGAGGTACAGTGGTTCACCAGGAATGGGTTTGCTGAGGAGAGGAGGGTTGACGAAGTAAGCCTTGAGCTAGTCGAACGACTCCTGTTGTTGCTGACCCCATTCAAAACCTTTAGCCCCCCTGAGGGCCTTAAAGAAGGGGAGACATTTCTCCCCGGACTTCGAGAGAAAACGCCATATGGCGGCTAGGCGGCCTGTTAGCCTCTGAACTTCCTTAACATTCTTGGGAGGGGCCATGTCTAATATGGCCTTGATTTTCTCAGGGTTAGCTTCAATTCCTCGTTGGCTGACCATGAAGCCAAGGAACTTTCCTGATGAGACTCCGAACGCACACTTGTTCGGATTGAGTCTCATGTTGTGCATTCTCAGAACATCAAACGCCTCCTGTAGGTCGGTCACATGATCGGCTCCTCGGATGCTTTTTACAAGCATGTCGTCAACATACACCTCTATATTCCGTCCGATTTGAGCTTGGAAAACCTTGTTGACGAGGCGTTGATATGTTGCGCCTGCATTCTTCAAACCGAAGGGTATAACCCTATAGCAGTAGAGGCCCTGGTCTGTCACGAATGAGGTCTTCGGGATATCTGGGGGGAACATCCGGATTTGGTTGTAGCCTGAGAAGGCGTCCATGAAGCTGAGGAGTTCATGACCTGAAGTGGCGTCAATCAGAGTGTCAATACTCAGAAGAGGGAAGGGATCCTTGGGGCAAGCCTTGTTGAGATCGGTAAAATCGATACAAATCCTCCAAGTCCCATTGGACTTCTTCACCATTACTACATTCGACAACCACTCGGGATAGTTTACCTCTTGTATGAACCGGGCCTTCAAGAGCTTATCCACCTCCTCTTTTATAGCTAGCTGGCGCTCGGGGGCGAACTTGCGCCTCTTCTGTTGAACCGGTTTGGACCCCGGAGCAACGCTGAGGTGGTGGACCGAGAGCTCTTCGGAAATTCCGAGCATGTCTGCAGCTGACCAAGCAAAGAGGTCTCGGTTCCTTCGGATGCACTGGACTATGTCTGAGCATAGGGCGGATGGGAGGGTCTTGCTAACAAAGAACTTTCGGGTTGGATCCTGCTCAGAGAAGAGCACTTCCTCCAATTCATCCACTGGCTCGGACGTCGGTCGGGCAGCATCTTGGGGGATTTTCAGAGTTTCTAGGGAGAGGGCCGGACCGAGGGTAGAGGTCATGTAGCACTTGCGGGCTGTTTCCTGATTGCCTTTTACTTTCCCTACTCCTGCCCTAGTGGGAAACTTCATCTTGAGGTGATAGGCGGAAGGAACGGCTTCAAGGGCAGCTAGGCCGGGCCGACCTAGAATGACGTTGTAAGCTGCCGGAACATCTACGACCATGAAGTCCATCGACTCCGTTCAGGTAGTAGGAGTTTTGCCAGCGGTTACATCGAGGGTGATCACCCCTTCAATAGTCACTGGCACCCCCGTGAACCCATGGAGCGTGTAGCTGGCGGGCTTGAGTCTATCTCGGGAGAGTTTGAGGCCTTTAAAAGCGGCGAGAAAGAGGATGTTAACGGAGCTGCCATTGTCCACTAGGATCTTCTCCACTTTGAAGTTCGCCATATGGAGATTGATGACGAGTGCGTCACAATGGGGGGTGCGGACACCTTCAAGATCTTCGTCTGAGAATGTGACGGGCACTCCGAGGCCTTTGGGAGGAGGGGTGGCGCGAACCGAATTGACTTCCCTAATGAACGCCTTTCGAGAGGAGTTTGAGGAGCCCCCCATTAGGCCCCCATGAATGAGGTGTAGGACACGCTCCTCTTTGAGGTCGGGCGTTTCATCGCGTTCCGGACGCTTGTTAGCCCCCCGAGGCGGAGGAGGAATGTCGGCTCGGTCCTTTCTCACGAACCTGGTCAGCTGCCCTCTCTGGATGAGGGCTTCTATCTCATTCTTCAAGGCCCGACAATCATTGGTGTCGTGGCCATGGTCCCGATGATAACGACACCACTTCTCTTTATCCCTCTTTTTGGCGGGGGTGTTCATCCTCGAGCAGGAGGTATGACCCCCTCCTTCTCAACTTCCATTAGAATGGTGGAGACATTGGTGGTGAGAGGAATAAATTTCTCGAATCTGGGGGGAGGTCGGCGCTGGCCACCATTATCCTTCTGGAGCTTCTTGGCCCCTTCCTCTTCTGTTCCCTTTTTCTTAGACCCGGAGGAAGACCCCTCCAAGTTGGGGCAGTGCTCAGCCTCTTCAGCCCGAATATACTTTTCGCTGCGGAGGAGGAGGTCAGAGAAGTTCTGTGGGGGTTTCTTGGCGAGGAAGGAGCGGAGGCTGGAGTTGAGGACATTGGACTGAAATGCCGCTGCAGCGACCGACTTGTCGAGGGATGCTATGGACCTGGCTTCAGCTGTGAACCTTTTCTCATAGTCTCTCAGCTTCTCACCCTTCTTCTGGTGGAGGTAGAGTAGCGCGATGCTGGTCTTCTCAGTTCTGCGGCTACTTACGAAGTGGGTGACGAAGAGGGTCTCGAATTGCTCGAAGGAGAATATCGAGGATGGGGCAAGGCAAGAGTACCATTCTCGAGCTGGGCCCTTGAGAGTTGCGGGGAAGATTTTGCAGAGCAGGGCATCGGAAGCTTGATAGATGAGCATGAGGGTCTTGAAGCTTTCGATGTGATCGACGGGGTCAGTCTCCCCGAAAAAAGTCTCGAATTGCGGAGGCTTGAAGCCGATTGGTACAGGTGCATCCATTATGGTTCGGGAGAAAGGAGGTCGACTAGGACGAAGGGTCCTTCCTCTAAGCTCTTCTTCTCGTCTGACTGACCCAAGCGCCTCTCTATTTTGTGGAGACGGCGGTAGACGGTATCATCCCTTCGACGGTAATCAGGCGAGCCTCTAGACTCGTCTTCGTACGAGGGAGAGCGGGGGCTACGACGATGGTAGCTCCTGGAGCGGGAAGGACTTGGCATATGCCGGGAGTTGTTAGGAGCTGGAGGAGGAGTTGGGGACCGTCGGCGAGGACTTCGGACCGGAGGAGGAGAGGGGATCTTTAGAGCATTGGTGTTGGGACGGAGATTGAGAGCTTGTAGGATGGTCGTTTGGAACCGCTGGAACTCGGCACGGGTGATGGGTACCTCATCGTTCCTAGGCTGTTGCCGACCTGTAAGGGAGTTTGGTCTTCTTCTGTGATGTTCGGGGGACTCTCTCCGCCCCCTTCGGATAGGGGACCTTCTGCTGTCTCGGCGGTGAGAAGATCACTCATCCGGACGGTGTTGGCGGGAGGCTCCCTCTCGGGCCCGCTTTTCATCTAGACGGCGGCGAAGATCCTCATCCTTCTGCCGATTGAGGACGGTGTTGCGAAGGTCGGAAGCTTGGGGATTGTGGGAGGCCATCGAATCCGAAGAGGCATTGTGGATGGAGACGTGGTCCGGATGGAGAGGTTGTTTCTGCGGGTTGGGACCCTTAGGAGGTTGTTGATTCTGATGAGGAGGTAGGTCCTGTTGGAGAGGGTCCCCGGCTTGGGGCGGAAGTTGCCCCTGCTATTGAGTAGGTTGAGGGGGAACTTCCTCTTGCTGATCGGGGTTGGGTTCTCGGTTGGACCCTCTGGATCTGGCTTTCCTAGGAGGCATGGCTAGAGAAGATCTGTCCAACGGGAAGAGGAGAGGCTGCTATTCGTTAGTTTCCCACCGACGGTGCCAATCTGTTGTCGCTGAATCTGGTGTGGGGGCAAACAGATAGTATTTGTGGATTCTTGGAAAACTTTGAATAGCAAACCTGTTACCTGTTCCGTCGGAGTTTCACCGTTGACTCCCGCCGTTCACCTGCAAAAAGTGCGAGACACCGGGGTTGATCCCGGCGACGCACCCTCCGACGCTCAAGTCAGTAATCAGAAATGATTATGAAAGAGCGTAAAACTGGCAAAAGATTGATTACCTCTTAATGGAGATGGATGGGGGGTATTTATAGGCGCCGCTGGGATCAGATTAGGAATGTAATCCCTATAGTTAGATAAAGAATGTAATCCCTAATCACCAGTGAAAGGATAGATATGAATCAGGGCCGTTGATTAAGATTTAATCAGAAACCCTAATTCTGCCCTTTCTGGACTGGGTTTGCTGCGGGTTGAAACCCGCACCCAGTTGAGGTGGATCCGTTCGCGGGTTAGTGGGTCTTTGAGGAGGAGAACCAGTACCCGCTTCAGACCCATTGGTAGGTGAAATTACCGTTTTACCCTTGGGCTTTAAGATTCGTGCCCGATTTGGACGGTTCGATTTAATTCCATTTTTAGCCATATAGTGCAGATCCTTACATATAGTTAAAAATCACGAGAAATTGTTGGCAGCATGAATTTCACCGACTAAGTTGTTGTAGGATACATTCTTGTTTACACTGGTGTAAATGTTTTGTTTTTTTGATGATGTACAACCTTACACAGTTCTGTTTAAATAATATAGAAAAGTAGGAACTTAGAGCGAAACCAGACTGACTATGTTCTTCAGAGACATTATGGCCCCTGCGAAGTTGTTGCTCTGCAAGTTTCTACAAAATTGAGTTGCAAAGAAGCAAAACATAAAATGATAGCAATCCAAGCCATATTTGCATTAAATGAATTATATTTACTTTATTAGTTTAAATAGTTTCCAAACTCCGTTGGAATGTACCCGAAAAGATGATTATTGCTCAAGTTTCTCGAAAGTAACGGGCAGTTAGATCAAACAAGCAAGAATAGTAGACACAAAATGGTTCATTTTAATACTGTATAAGAACTCACAATTTCACCAATTGAAGAAGATATTAGGCCAGTAATATTGTTGCATGAAATGTCACTACCAAAATCAAATTATTTTGTTAAGTGAAATTGAATAACTGTATTTACAAAATTGAGAACCTTTTGTAATTGATACTTACAGAGTATCCATATTACTAGTTCTTGACAATTCAATCGGGATGGCACCATTCATATTGTTTGATGACAAATTTCTACAGGATGGATACAAGAAAATTGCACGAAGAATGATTACAAGAATGATATTTCATACAAAAGTTTGTAGTTCAAAATTTCATAGAGAAATGAGGAAACAACAATTATTGATAAGTCCACATTGATGGGTTTTTTTTCCAAGAACTCACATGTATGTCATTCTTTTCAATTTTCAAAAGCACGCGGAATAGTTCCATTTCACATGTTTCCATATGCATTCCTGCAACCGCACAATATTGTTTTTAAAAATTGAGACCACTGCTTATGATATATAATAAACAATACTAGTAATTTACACGTGCGATGCACGTTTTAATAATTTCAAAAAGTAAAAATAAAAACTCTGACAAATGGAAACCTCCTTTATACTAGTTATGTACGTGCGTTGCACATGTTGGTAGAATGACACAATGACAAATGACACTAAGGCCTTCTCCCATTATAATATTAGAGATTAGATAGGGAAATTGTGCTTACAGATTATTGAGATTTGCACAGGTGCTCAAATTTTTTTGGGATTGGCCCATCAACGTGGTTGTTTGCAATGTTCCTGCAATATTGACTTGTTAAATCTCGTACTCAATTTCGGGTAACTTAGACAAGACACCAAAAGAAGAGCTTCACTAAATAAATCAACAACAAAAAAAAAACATTAACTCTTATTAGGGATTCTAGTGGATTTAGGATCTTTTAACAACATTAACTACGCTAAAAACCGTATGGGACATATAGATAGAGTATGAGATACTCGAAGGTACTGCAAAACCTCATTCAAGTAGATAAGCCTAGGTATCTCCCCACTCAAATTTTTATGAGCTAGGTCCCTAGAATGAGGAATTAGCACTGTTAAAATGCTTGAAATGACTTGTGAACTTACTAAAGAATCCAACTAGAATACTTATAAATACTTTAAGTTTGGTATTTGTGATAAAGTCCATGGAATCGGTCCAATCAACTTGTTGTTTTTCAAAATCTTGAAAAATCAATTATCCAAATTTGAGTTGCCGCAAATATATATAATTTGTTTTGGTTTACCCATCATGAAGAATAAAAGACTTACAAGGTTTCCAATTTCTTGAGCTTTGATATGGAAAATTGAATATCACCATTGATATTGTTAAATGACAAGTCCCTAATACCACAAATGAGAAGACAAAATTAATATAGTTGTTAAAAAAAAAAAAAAAAATAGTTGTTACAATAAAAACAATAATTTCTAAAACAACACACTCGGAATTAGAATTATCATATGCATCAAAATTGAAATTTGTTTGCTTCATTTTCTCTGCTGTCACATCCATTTTCTTTCTCTCTTTCTATTGTCACTCCCATTTTCTCTCTCTTTCAAAGGTTCCTATGCTTATAAGAGCTAAGCTAAGTGTAGTGCCCCGAGCCTAGGTCGGCTCAACACGTGCATATATCGGCTTAACCACGGTCCCACCACAGGGCATGTGCCTCACCCAAATTGTATAGCTTTGTAGGTGCTTTTGGATCATGAGCAACATAATATATACACTCATACTTTCATTTTCACCATCCATGTGGACTATACTTTAGTCTCCTATCCAACTTTTCATTCGGACATTTCATCGAACATCTTGTGTGCATGCAATCCTTCATTCAGGCATTTAACCAAATACATCATGTGCACTCACACAGCCTGGGATTGTGCCTATCCAAGCCAAGGTATTACATTCACCCCTCCATTCTAGCCAATACGGAGTGAAGTACCCTAATTTACATCAGATCGAGAGAGAAAATCTAACTAAGTACACATCTTGCTGGTGCAATAACATTTCCCCTCCTGTTTTGTTATAATTCCTTTCACATTTCTAAGTTTTAATAATCTTTTGACCTGGAACATTCAACAAGAACCCATTCAAGTCAGTAAGTTTAATTTTTGCTTTCTCTTATTCTTATTTCATTATCAATTTTTCTTAGGAAAATGAGTTTGCAGGCAATGTCATGCGAATGAAGTTCGAGTTTTTAAGTGAAGAAAGAATGCACTTATATTTGGTATTTTTATCATATATATAAACATAAATATGAAATAAGCCCATTTTTATTTTTAAGTATATTAAAATAAGACGATCCTTCTAAAGCAGAAGTGTCAGTCCCAGTGCCAGCCCAAGCTCACAATGACGTAAAACATTAAATTAGGTGGTGAGGTTGAAAACAACGGTTAATCAATGCCGCACAATTTTTGCACGAATGTCAAGGCCTCCGAGGTCAAAGCAGTAATCTCACAAAGCTACATGCCTAGGACCAGCCGACGGACTGCCCATAGATCCACCACCATGGATTAGCCCATCGGGGAAAGGTTTCTAGCCAGTTACAATTAGTGATCAAATCCCCTAAAATCAGGGGATTAATTACCCAATAAGATTCCTTAATCCGTGGGATTTGATTAAACAACTGGGAAATCTTTTCTTAACTGATTCTTCATAGGTTTATAAATACAGACCCCCTCCTCTTTGATGAGGTAATCAATCTTTGGCCACTAAACTCTAATTTACATCCTTGGTTGATGATTTGATCGTCGGACAATTTGTCACCGATAAAACTCCCAGTATCTCGAGCTTTTTGTAGGTATTCAGCGGCCAACAACCAATGCAACCACCACCAAATCCACATAATCTAGTCACATACTAGCCTCTCATCGGATCAGATCCATGGCTTAGATCAATGTTTTCCATCAAATACAAGAACTCATCATCTGTTGCTCTGACACCAGAAATCAGTAGCATTAGATTGGTGCTTTTTGTGGGAAAATACACAGATCCAGCATTCCCCTCAGATTCGAGATCTTAGGAGCCTCCTCCTGCCATGGCACCCAAAGCCCAAAAGACAGCTACCACGGGGCATTAAGCTGACCCCCCACCTCCTCCTCCTCCTCGTCTGTCCCACAACCGAGTGTTCACTCAAAGGTCGCAACAGTTGTGAGTCGAACGAAAGCAGAGACCGGCTCTGAGCGCCTCTCGTTCGGTTGCAAGACGGGCCAATCGCCAAGCAGACTAGGACCTCCAAAATCTCATCAACAACCATCAGGATGATGACCTCCGCCATCGCATCAACCACTCCAGAAACGGGGAGGGTCGATCGGGTCATCCCCCGAGCCACAGTCATCACTCCCCTCGCAGTCCAGAAGGGGAGCGAAGCATCTCCCCTAGAAACCCACAGATCCCAAATGGCTCCAGGGAGGATGGGGGCCACGTGATCAGAGCTGAGTTCTAGATGTTCCAGAACGAGGTCCTCCAGGCTCTCCCGAGGAGGAGTGAGAAATGACCACTACTCAGACAATCCTCGCATCGGGAAGACCAAGAATGAAGAGTCCTATGGGTCAATGAAATCTGAGGGATGAGAAGATGCGGTCCTCAAGAGGCTGCAGGAAATGGAGGACGAACTTGCCTGAATAGAGGAAGGCGAGAGGCAACCTGTAACTAGCGTTTTCGTTCTTATCTTTTTTCCCTTCATTGAAATATTTCATTTGCAATTTGAATAAGATCCTCTATATTTTCCTTGATCATCTCAATTAAATTATTGTTCATGAGCTATTATTTTCTTCTTATTGAGCTATCTATCTTGTGGATTTTATTTTGTTGTATTGTGGTTATTTTATTTGATCCATATTGCCTTCAAAACCATCTCTTATTGAACCCAAAACCCAATTGCAATTATTTGTAGACCCAAACCCATTATTATTGGATCCTAGCCCAATAACCCAACAACCTAATTATATCCAATATATACTACCCTAATGCCAACCCTAAAAACACAACCCTCAAACATACACAACCGTCTCTCTCTCTCTCCTTGATTTTCTCTCTCCCCGACCATCAGTGCCTCTTCACCTTCACACCCAAACCCATCTGCACCCGACCTCCATCTCTTCCGCTGCCTTCAACCACCCTTCGGCGATGCCCCTAATGTCGAAAGCGCTGCCCTCCGCCTGCGACGCCCAGCCCGACCTCAGACCCATCCTCTGCTACTCCTCTTTCCCTTTCGACCTCGCTATTGACCAACCACCGATGGCCAGTCGTCGCTGTGCCTTTAGTCGTCGCGCCGCCCACCGTCAGCCGCCATCGTCCTGCCGTTAATCGAGCCGCTAGCAACAAAAACCCCCTTGCTGCCTTGCTCGGGCTGTTGTTTGTTGTTGGTGTTGTGATCTCTTGCTGTTTGCTGTTGTATTCTCTTGTGCACATAGATTGCATGTATTTCTTTGTAGGTTCGTGTTCGTAGCCACGGGATCCTAATTCCGTTATTCTTTGGTATTCGAATTAATCGTCTATAAGGCAAGTCACTTTCCTCTTAAATTGAATACTGTATCAAATTTAAGTTTTTATTGAAATTCTTGCAAGTAGATCCTAATCGTTCATTGTATCGTATACTATTGTTCCTCTTTTGTTGAGTATATTAAGGGTTTACACGAGCTAACCCAAATATCCTCGACTTCGTGGCTTTTGTTGACTCTAAAAATTAAATCTTTCATGAATTCATATAGTATTGATAATAGGGGTTAATCATACAAACACTACATAAATAATCTATTGTAGAATTGATTGCTAGGTTGTGTGCTTGAATGATCGATTGATGTTTTGTGGTTATTAAACTAGTGTATGTGTGTGTTCTTAATTATGTTTACTGTGCTACTGTGCCTACCATGATGATTATAAGATTTATTGACTAATCGAATTGAAACCCATCATGTTAGATTACTTTATTTCATGAAATATTTTTTTTGATGCAAGTCATGAAATATATTGAAAATCTGTATTTTTACTGTCTGTCTGGAATTTGTGAGACGTTTTTGACCTAGTATTTGACATCAAAATTAATAACTTTCAATTTTTTATTTCTCTACAGTGACCTCTTGCTGTCCAGAATTGTATTATCTAGATTTTCTTAATATAATTATACATATATCATTGTACTGTATGAATTGAAGTGTATGTATTGCATTGCATGATCCTAATGTACTATTGTCATCATTCTATTTGTCCCATCCAAAGTTATCATCCTATGTTCTTCTATTGTTACTATCGTTCATCTAATGTCTCTAACTTGCATAATATATTGTTGCATCGATAAAATAATTAACAAACCGGGGTTTAAGGGATTGACTTGAGTAGTGAACAATATAGAGACTATGTCGGCTAGTATTTTATCGATTGGTTGTTGGAGCATTGACTACGGCACCCCAATCTTTCGTGTATCGTTTCAGTGTATCATTATAATGTATCATGCAATAATGTTGCATCGTATCAGTGATTATCGTACCGACACATGATCTACAGAATTTAGTGCTAGAGTCTAAACGACATTAATTGTATGCATCGAACTTGTAGTATGGGATGCAATAGTACGGGCATTATTTAGGCTAAAAATTAATAGACTTAAGAATTGACACAACATCGACATTGTATATTGAATATCATCATTTCTATTGATATCGACCATTGAATATTGTCATCGAATATTGAATCATTGTTTATAACTATTGTATCGATTACCATTGATATTGATTATTTTCTATCGTCCATTGTTATTGATTCCTATTGACCCATTGAATTCATTGTTATATCGTTATTCCATTGTTCTTTACTTTCTCTACTTGCTGTCTATGACTTGCTCTAAGGACAATTTTTCTCCTCTTTTTAGATGAAGTGTTCATTGGTGATCAAGGAGAATTACCTGCAGAAATTGGAGAACAAGCTTTCTAAAGATTTATTGCATTCTAGTTGATTGTTATTTCATTGAACTTATTGTATTAAGACTTATCACGATTATGTTTGAATTTATTATTATATTGGACTTATGACTCGGATATTATTATTTATTTCCAGATGTTAGATTATCGTATTTTGTTATTTTATATTATCTTGTTCCAAGTATTATTGTTCGTGTGGTTTTTCTTTTTGTATGCGCAGTTATTTTGTATTGATTATATTGTTGAGTTGAATGGGTAAACAGATTATGCATGACGCAAGTCATTCGCTGGGCCAATGTCACGTGCTTGTATTCCGTATTTTTGAGAAGCGGGGCGTGACAACCAAATAGGGGGTACCACCCGATCTGGCCTTAGCTTCAAGCCTCTCGTGTTGGAGACTTATAGCAGGGAGTCTAACCCAGATGATCACATTGAGGGGTTCAAATTCCTCATGATAATAAACAGCATGTCAGATGCATTGTTCTGCTGCACATTCCCTGCCAAGCTGCAGTGTTCCGCGAGAGAATGGTACTCCATACTAGCCCTAAACTCGATCTTCTCATTCAACCAACTCGATGAGAGCTTCCTTCCCATTTTGTGACCAGCTGTACGGTCTAAAAGACGAGCGCCACATTGCTCGATTTGAAATAGAAAGATGGAGAATTCCTCCGAGACTTCTTTCAGAGGTTCACCGTGGAGGCCAGGTCCATCTCCTTCCTTGACGATGCGGTCACGGCAGCTGCCTTTAGGCATAATGTCCAACACGACCTCTTGAAGACTTCCTTGGATAAAAAGCCTCACTTGGATTTCCCCAACCTTCTGCTTTGGAGTGATAAATACATCCGAGTCGAGGAGGCCTTACATCCCTGAGGTTGAAAAGAATCTCCTGCCAAGGAGAAAAGGAAAATGGATAGCTCCGAGGCACCAAAGAAGGCTCAGAAGGATGCCTCCGAGCAGAGGTGTCCTCCCCTACTACCCCGGTTCGAGAAATTCATTCCACTCAATGTGAGTGTCTCCACTATCCTCATGAAGTGGTAGAAGTAGGGCTGATCCGACACTCCCCCTCGGTCGAACAATGTGAACAACAAGAGGGATAAAAGGTTCTATTGTCAGTTTTACCAAGACCATGGTCATGAGACCGATAATTTTCGGGCAATGAAGGATGAAATTAAGGCCCTTATCCAAACGAGCTAGTTGCCTAAATTCACCCGGATTGACCAGAGAGCCTCTCCCCATCCTCGCAGGCCTAACAAGCATCCGAAGACGGACTCTGAACCTTAGGACTCCTGAAAGAATGACCATCCTCCACTCCATACATGGAGGACCAATGGGGGGAGACTTCAACTCTTCCTGCATGGCGTTTGTCTGGGAAGTGAACTTAGTCTGTAATTGTCCTCCTCCCCAAGGTCACATACTCTCTGTCTCATTCTCGGATGAATATCTTGAGGGCGTTCGAGTCCCTCACTGTGACGCCCTAGTAATCAGCCTCGATTTGGCGAACCACGAGGTCCAATGCATCCTCGTGGACAATGATATATCTTTCAACATCTTGTTCCTCGCTGCCTTCGAGGGACAGAAAATCTCCCGAGAAAAGCTAAAGCCCGATGGCTACACCCTCCATGGTTTCTCCGGTGCTCCGGTCCAGATCGAAGAGATCATCACTCTGAACATTACTGCAGGAAAATTCCCGACCACTCGGACCGAGCCCATGGACTTTATGGTGGTCGATGTCAAAGCGGCTTATCATATGAGGATAAAGTCGCAGCGCCCCGAATGAGTCCAATACTGGGAACTCGAGACACAAGCCAGAAGATTTCCTTCAAATGAGTCCAAACACAGTAGAATCACAGGAAATTAAAAACTTTATATTGCCACAATTGTTATTATAAGTACAAATTTGTTCATCATAGAATTACATCGTGAATTCACATCGGTAATTTACATCATAGATTACATTGCACGATAATCAGGAATCTCTACAACAAATTGGATGACATCTCTCCACTAACTGCTTCCCGTTGTTCGAATCCCCTGCTCCACGATCATCAATCTAGCAACTAATAATCTGTGGGTACGTCAGTTAAATGTAACTGACGTAATGCTGATAAAACCAGTGACTCTACAAACTTCAACAATCAATAATTGATGTAAAAAAGAAAATGTGCAGTCAATCACAAGTGTCAGTGTATGTCATGCCATAAAGTCTAATGCACAATTTCAAATACATGCAATGCACTTACTGTAATGCCATTCATTAGGAAACGTATACATCATACTACATACTTTCCCAAATGCAACTTCAATGAAACCGTATGCATCCCATACTACATACTTTCCAAAGAGTTTGTAGTCTCCAGATCATAGGGTTCGATCCCTCGTTATGCATCCTACTCGTATACTCATTCCAGTTCCTGATAGTTAACTAGTGACTAATGAGGATGTAGCTGTTCGGTCTAATTCCGCCACTACAGACAATAGTGGTATCCAAGTTTTTCACTATTCTCCAGCACTCAGACTTCACTCAAAAGTTGCTACAAACAATCAGGGTAGCTTGCAAGCTTACCGAGTGGCACCGAGACACGTAGAGTTGCACTCTAGTTCTTTGTCCATACTCAACAACATAGAACTTGACGGATTTTGTAGGTTCCAATCCTTACGTCCGACAGGAGAACCTACCGTTAATCTCCCGTTCTTTTAAAGCAACTAATTATCTTTTATTAGTGAGATGATTTGTAAAATACCAGACGACTACATACTAGTTAATCAACCTGCAGTCAATAGTGGTATCCAAGTTTTCCACTTTTCCTAAATCTTAAAAAAAAAAAAATCCAATTTCACAATGCCCTAAGGAAAGACCAACCCAGTATCCAACCCAGGCTCAAGAGTTGGCCCAACATGGCCCAAACTTGACCCTAGTGACATCAGTGATTCGACCTCCGTCGATCGTCAATCACCCTCTTGCTCTGATCAAGACCATGTCTCCAGCCCACTATCAATCCCTCCTTAGTTAGCAATCCGTCGGTGCACGAAGATCGTCTCCATAAATTGCACTCGAGCTGACGAGGGTAACTAACTACCCAAAAGATGAAGTAGTATTATAGGTCATAGTGTACAATTCACAACCCTAAACATCAACAAGTTAATTCACACCCCTGGGTAATAGAATCTTATAACATCAATTAAACAAGTCCAAAGCTAATCTAGATTCAAGCAAAGTAGAACAATTTTGGGATAACAAGCAAGTTGCACCAAGGCAAACATAAGACAAGAGTTGTTCTAATCTTAAAACACAGAATAAGTTACAAGCACAACTCTAACATGATCAACCATGATTTGAGAGTTAGGGAAACATCATTCAAAGTCCATTCTAAAGCCCTAGTATGATGAGAACATATATTCAATCAAAACAGTGAGTGAACTATTCAACCGGCAGCTTGTGCTGTTTTGAAAAATCATCATAAATCACATATTTAATGAAATTCCAAGTTCTTTGGTTCTTTAGAAGTATCTTTAAGTCTGCTTCAACTTCTCAGCTGGAAATTTCCTCAAAATAGTTCATTTTAGAGAATGGCAAAAACTGAGGGGCATGTAAAATTCCAAGAACTGATAGAACAATCAATCAGTCGCACGATTAAACTCATTTAAAATAACAAATGATCTCAAAATATATAAATTTAGTAGGAATGTTCCAGACACATAGAATCATCATATATCCAAAATTTTGCCAAGGATTCCAAGTATAAAGGAAGATATGATATTTTGAATTGGATGTAAATTATCAAACAGTAACAACACTGTTCTTAACAACATCAGCAAGTTATATTTCAAAGAGAGAATAATTTTTAGTCAAAAATTATGAAACTTGGTAGAAATGTTCCAAACGGACTTAGGATATTATTGTAAATTTTCCAAGTTCACATTCCCTTTTATCATATGGTTACTCCTTTCAGGGTAACAAGTCCTCCTAATGTAAGCAGGGCCTGAAACAATTTTATCCCAATTTACAAGCATGATTTTTGTTAAATATCAAATCATCTCCATAAATTACAAAAGTTGGTGGGATTGCTGTAGACACATACTTGGAACATGCATAAAAATATAAGCTCAAGTATCCTTATATTTTGGAATGAATGAATTTCCAAACTGAACATAAAACTTGTTGAGACGAAACCTAAAATAGTTCAATATTTCCTTTACTCTGCTTAGGTGTAGCATTTTCTAAAGTATCAAACATCATCCAAAAGTTACAAAAAAATGGGGAATTGATACAGACAAGCATGAGAACCTATAGTAAAAATTTCAACTCTAAATTCATGGTAATCATGGAGTTATGATTTTTGTAAGTCAAACATGTTAAATTCACACAGAGCAGAAATTTTATCCCATACCAGCAACATGATAAAATTAATTAAAATATCAAACCATATCCAAAATTTACAAAATTTAGTAGAGTTATTAAGGACATAATCAAGATGCTATTGTAAAAAATCCAAGTCTTCCATCATATCATAAAGTTATGATTTTTCTAATTACTCTTGCTACAACTTCACAAGTTCAAGCATTTTCCTGTCAACTTCCATCTTAGCTCAATTATTTAAGTTTGAACATACAAAATTTCATTCATACCATTTAGCAAGTCAAAAATTAGTAAATTTTTATCACACAAAAACGAAATAAATCCATAAGCATAGGGTTTAGAAAAGTCATCCACAATGTAGATTGATGATCTTCTTCCTCCTTGTTTAGAAAAGTCACCCATAAGCATTAGGGTTTAAATAGGGAGGGGGGGGGGGGGGTTGGTGGTGGCTAGCTAGGGAGGTGAGAGGGTGGGCGGTGACCACATCTCCTAGGGACTCTTGAACAAGCTCATTGTTTTCTTCATATGGCCCATGGTTTCATCTCTTTAGGGTTAGGGTTTATTAGTGGTTTAGGGTTTGGTTATAAAGAATAATTATACACACACACACACACACACACACACACACACACACACAGATATATATATATATATATACACACACACACACACATCACAAAACAAATACATACACAATACATTTATACGTATCAAGACAATCATACCCATACTCAAAAGAAAATGTTTGTATGTATATATAAATTAGTTTATTATTATAGAAACACTATACGTTCCGTCTCAGTTATAAGCGAGACAAACGTACAATTTAATTAAGAAATTATCCCAACTCTGGCTCAACAATTATACCATTGTCGGGTTTAAAACATATTAAATAATATGTCTATATACTTACTCAATTAGAATTTTGGAAAAGTTTTATTATTGCGTGCGACTTTCTAGCGTGCACAGATTAATGCACAAAATAGTTATATACTACTTTGCGGGGTCTTACATTACTCCCTCCTTAAAATCGTTCTATCCTCAGAACGACATTTAGTGGAGAGAAAAGCAATACACAATTTATTAATTGTTCAGGAATTATGTTCCTCAATAGTCTTCAGATTCCTAAATGATTCCCTCAGCGAGCTGGTCCCTCTAAGATACTCGTTGTCTGCCAGCATGCCTTCCAGCACTCAGTGCACTCCTTCCGTTTGTCCATTCATCCCCGCAATAAAAGCTGAGATGCAGTTTGTTCATGCTTCCAGAACTTCTCGTAGACTCTTGCAACATCGTGAAGTAATCTTGCAATCCTGCCGAATGTTCTCGATATTAGTACTCCTGAAGCCTCAGAACCTTGAAGTATATTTGCGCCAGCTTCATAATGAATTCCGTGCTGACATCCTCCTGATCCCGCTTTGTCTACATTAGTAATCAGGCTTCTGGTTTTAATCTTCTAGTGCCTGCAATATCATTATCTAGCCATAACGTCAGTAATGTTCTTCTTGTTTCTGACCGCCAGCAATGGGTTCCGTCGGTACTTCTTCTTTGGGTTCCGTGGCCACTCCCTCCTTAGAAAAGGGACAAAGCTAATAAATGCAGCTCTAGTCTTCTTGCAACTTCTTCGACGCTCCTGCTAATGCTTGGTGTGATCCTCCTTCGTCTATGACACTTCCTTTTACTTGATGTGTATCTGATGGTGGCTTGATTGCAAGTCAATCTTGGAGAGCACCGCCGTTCCTCGAAGTTCATTGAATAGTCATCGATGGATGCCCACCTCGAGTCGTAACCTGGTTTAACTTATGATGCTTGATGCGCAACCCCACTGATCCATTTTTCATTCCCTACAAGCAAAAATGGTTCTCCTCAAGGCAAAGCATTAAGCCTAATGAATCTCTTTGGTAGTAGCTCCTCAGTCTGCTCAGCGCTTGAAAGACTCGGCCACCAGGACAAGATCCGGAAAATCATTTCCTGGATTTTCACCCGTGGCTTCAGCTTGTGGTATCTGAACTGTGCTAGCTTCTCTTAAGCTCCCTTCATATGATACATTCCAGTGAACTTTTGTCTCGATATTGATGTCACCGTCATCGGCTTTACTGCCTTCTTCATCGTCTTTTATGTTGTGTGATCACCTCTATTAACATCCGGCTGCAAGCTTGCCTCCATGACGTCAGGTTGTAGATTTGCCTCTATTGAAATCAAGTTGCACCCATAATTATCAAAAATATCATAACACACCAATTTCAAAAACATAACATCATAGATAATTAAGCTTTCAACATCCAGGTACATAAAGAAGATTACATCACTCCATTCACCATTAAAACCTAGAAAGCACATCCACACAATACTAACATCCCATCAACTACCCAAAAATAAAAATGACATCATGTCAATCTCTGTGACGAGCATCCCCGACCCTTGCGAACTCTGCTCGCAGCTTAGCGGCTCCCTAGTTATTGACCTTCTGAACCTGTCCACTGTCGCTCTTCTGCTGTTGTGTGCAATTCGGCTTAATATGCCCATTCTTCCCGCAGTTGAAGCAAGTGACATCCTGAGCCTTCCCATTCGGGCACAGATGCCTAAAATGCCCTTGTTCTTCACAAAAGTAACATCCTCTTGATTTGACAGCTTTATTCTTTGGGCATTTACTTTTGTGCTATCCTTGCTCTCCACAATGGGTATTTTTCCCAATTGCTCTTAGTTTGGTAGTCTTATGTGTTTTTCCCCAATGATCTTGCATTTGTGTCGTTTGAGATTGAAATTATTCATGTTCCTCCTCTAGGCTTGCTATTTCCACTTGGTGAGCGTGTATCAGTTTCCCAATTTGATGAACTATCTTACTTCCTCAGATTCCTAGCCTTCAAATGCAGTCCGGCAATCGCTTGCTGCCCGCGGTTAGTTCTGGTGATGGTGGAGGAGAGTTTGCCCCAAGTCTGGCCTGTGGTTGCTTCGGCTCCTCGTCCACAGTCATCGGTTCCTCCGTAGACATTGGCTCACCCTCCTCTACCGATACACCCTCGACTAGGATATCCTCGAACACCATCCTGCAAAAAGAAGAAAAACATATGCAGGGTTAGTTCCGGATATGGAGGAATAATAAACATGTGTTGAAGGTGCAACAATATGATTTATGACCCTCCTACTATCCAAACTAAACCCGACTTTAACTGGGCATACAAGTCTAAATTCCTATTGTGTTGGACTGCAATTTCAAGTTGGTTCTGATACCACTTCATAGTGCCCCGAATTCCCAATATCGAGAACTCGAAACACAAGCAAAAATATTTCCTTCAAATAAGTCCAAACACAGTAGAATCACAGGAACTTAAAAACTTTATATTGCCACAACTGTTATTATAAGTACAAATTTGTTCATCATAAATTACATCATGGATTCACAACGGTAATTTCCATCATAGATTACATTGTACGACAATCAGGAATCTCTACAACAAATTGGACGACAGATCTCCACTAATTGCTTCCCGCAACTCGAGTCCCCTGCTCCACGATCAACAATCCTGCAACTAGTAATCTGTAGGGCACGTCAGTTAAATCTAACTGACACAATACTAATAAAACCAGCGACTCTCCAGACCCAACAATCAATAATTGATGTAAAAAGAAAAATGTGCAGTCAATCACAAGTGTCAGTGTATGCCATGCCCTAGAGTCAAATGCACAAATTTAAATGCACGCATTGCACTTACTCTAATGCAATTTATTTGGAAATGTATGCATCCATTACTACATACTTTTCCAAATGCAACTTCAATGAAACATATGCATCCCATACTTTCCAAAGAGTTCGTAGTCTACAGATCACAGGGTTCGATCCCTCGCTATGCATCCTACTCTTGTATGCATTCCAGTTCCTAACAGTTAACTAGTGGCTACTGAGGTTTGCTGTTGTTTGGTCTAATTTTGCCACTACAGTCAATAGTGGTAGCCAAGTTTTTCACTATTCCCCGGCACCCGGACCTCACTCAAAAGTTGCTACGAACAATCAGGGTAGCCTGCAAGCTTACCGAGTGGCACCGAGACACGTAAAGCCGCACTCTAGTTCTCTGTCCGTACTCAACAACATAGAACATGATGGATTTTGAAGTTTCCATTCCCTATGTCTGACATAAGAACATATTGTTAACCACCCGTTCTTATCACAATACTTTAGGAATTAACAGATGAGACTACGCATCCTGTGCTCCCGACAAGTGGGAAGACACCGCATGTATTTGTTTGGCAGGCGACTACACCCACCCGACTAGTGCTTGCCCTAACAAATAAATGAAAAGCTTGGGTCTTAGGATAATACTATTAGCTTACCGGTCCTAACTTAGAACCTACACACTGATCTTATTTAAAGCAACTAATTATATTTTATTAGTGAGATGGTTAGTGAATAATAGACTACTGCTTCGTAGTTAATCAACCTAGTTTTTTTTAAAATTTTAATTTTAATTTAATTTTAAATCCAATTTCACAATGCCTTAAGGAAAGACCAACCCGGTTTCCAACCCAGGCTCAAGAGTTTTCCCAATTTTGTCCAAACATGACCCAGTGACATCAGCGAATCGACCTTCGTCGATCGCCAATCACCTCCTTACTCGGATCTCGACCATGTCTCTGGCCCGTGATCAATCCCTCCTTGGTTAGCGATCCTTCGACGCACGAAGATCGTCTCCATCTATTACACTCGAGGTAACGAGAGTTACTAACTGTCCAAACGATTAAGTAGTATTATAGGTCATAGGGTACAATTCACTACCCTAAACATCAACAAGTTAATTCACACACCAGGGTAATAGATTCATCCCCAAACATCAACTAAACAAGTCCAACGCTATTCTAAACTTCAAGCAAGTTAGAACAATTTTGGGATAACAAGCAAGTTCACCAATGCTAACATAAGACAAGAGCTGTTCTAATCATAAAACATAGTAGAAGATACAAGCACAACTCTAACATTATCAACCATGATTTGAGAGTTAGAAAAACATTATTCTAAGTCCATTCTAAAGCCCTAGTATGATGAGAACATATATTCAATCAAATCAGTGAGCTAACTATTCAACCTGCAGCTTGTGTCGTTTTGAAAAAATCATCATAAATCACGTACTCAATGAAATTCCAAGTTCTTAGGTTCTTTAGAAATGTCTTTAAGTATACTTTAACTTTTCAGTTGTAAATTTCCTTAAAACAGTTCATTTTAGAGAAGAAAATGACAAAAACTAAGGGGCATGTACAATTCTTAGATTTGATAGAACTATCAACCAGTGGCATGATAAACCTCATTTAAAATAACAAATGATCTAAAAAATCTATAAAATTTGGTAGGAATGTCCCAAACACGTTGAATCATCATATGTCCAAAATTTAGAAAAAGATTCCAAGTATAGAAGAATATATGATATTTTGAATTGGGTGTAAATTATCAGACAACAACAACACTATTCTTAACAACAACAGCAAGTTGTATTTTAATGAGATAACAATTCTAACTAAAAAATATGAAACTTGGAATAAATGTTCCATACTGACTTAGGATATTACCGTAAAATTTCCAAGTTCAGATTACCTTTTTTCATAGGGTTATTCCATTTTGGGTAATAAGGCCTCTTAATGAAAACAAGGCTGAAATAATTTTATCTCAGTATACAAACAAGATTTTGGTCAAATACCAATATCCAAAAATTACAAAAATTGGGGGGGATTTTCTGCAGTCACATACATGAAGCATGCATAAAATTTTCAACTCAAGATTCCTTATATTTTGGAATTAATGAATTTCCAAACCAAACAAAAAATTTGTTGAGACAAAACCTAAAACAGTTCAATATTTTTCTTACCTGGCGTAGGTGAAGCCTTTTCTAAAAGTATCAAACATTATCCAAAAATTACAAAAATTAGGGAATTGTTATAGACACTCCCGAGAACCGACAGTAAGAATTTCAACTCTAAATTTATGGTAATCATGGAGTTATGATTATTGTAAGTCAAGCTTGTTAAATTCACACAGAGCAGAAATTTTATCTCATACCAGCAACATAATAGAATTAATTAAAATAACAAACAATATCCAAAATTTAAAAAATTTGGTAAAGTTCTTAGGGACATAATCAAGATGCGACTATAAAATTTCCAAGTCTAAATTCCAGCTTGTCATAAAATTGTAATTTTTTAAATTACTATTGCTATTACTATTGCTCTCCACCTAAGCTTGATTAATAGGTTTTTGAAGTTGTAGAAATGCTAAGATTGAGAAAATGAAGGATTTTGAAATGTTGGGAGGTTTTAAGGGTTCGGAAAAATGAAGAAAAAAATTAGTTTGATGGACATTAGGGTTTAAATAGGAAGGAGGGGGGGGGGGGTAGGTTGGTGGTGGCCGGCTAGGGAGGTGAGAGGGTAGGGGGTGACCACATCCCCTAGGGACTCATGAACAAGCCCATTGTTTTCTTCATATGGCCCATGGTTTCATCTCTTTATGGTTAGGGTTTATTAGTGTTTAGGGTTTGGTTGGAGTGAATAATTGTACACACACACACAGACACACACGCACACACACACACACATACATACATATACATATATTCATACATACATACATACACATCTCAAAACAGATGCATACACAATACATTTATACGTATCAATCAATCATACCCTTACTCAAAAGAAAATGTTTGTATGTATATATAAATTTGTTTATTATTATAGAAATATTATACGTTTCATCTCAATTATAGTCGAGACAAACGTACAATTAAATTGATAAATTATCCCAACTCTGGCTCAACAATTATACAATTATCGTGTTCAAAACATATTAAATAACGTCTCTATACTTACTCAATTAAAATTTTGGAAAAGTTTTATTAATGTGTGTGACTTTCACGCGTTCACAAATTAATGCACAAAATAGTTATGTACTATTTTGTGGGGTCTTACAAAAGTTTCCCATAAAGACATGGTTCGGGGTTGTAAAGGGCAATCAGGAGGCTGTCCGAGCTTGATATACCATCACAGTGGAGGGCTTGGTCCTCCCTCTTGATGATGTCAAAATCACTAGTGATAGGACTTTGATTGGCTCCGAGTGGGTCGATGAACTGGAACAGATTGCCTTCTTCGAAGCAGACGAAGTAAAGTTGTTTTAGGTGAGCAAGACACTGCCTCCCGGACTCGAGGAGGAGATCATCAGTTGCGTCCGACGGAACCAGGTCATGTTTTCTCGGTCTCCCTCGAACATGCCAGGCATCTCGGAAGACCTGATCATGCACAAGTTGAGTGTTAATTCGTATTCTAAGCCAGTAAAGCAGAGTCATAAAATATTCACACCCGTTAGACAACAGGCTGTAAAGGGAGAAGTCGACAAGCTCCTCTCTTCCTGCTTCATTCAGAAGGTCAACTTCCCGGAGTGCTTGGGAATATAGTAATGGTGAAAATGCTAGTGGTAAATGGAGGTTCTAAATCGACTTCACCGACCTTAAAAAGGCATTCCCGAAAGACACCTTC
Organism: Hemerocallis citrina; assembly: GCA_017893485.1. Lineage (NCBI taxonomy): Eukaryota > Viridiplantae > Streptophyta > Magnoliopsida > Asparagales > Asphodelaceae > Hemerocallis > Hemerocallis citrina. The sequence continues at coordinate 154,759,234 of CM030364.1, read as the reverse complement.
CCTCTACCAAGTATCGATGTCCTGATCCATGCAACATAAGGGAACGAGCTTCTAAGCTTCATGGAAGCCTTGTCCGGGTATAACCAAACCCAGATATTCACTTCGGATATCCCGAAGACATCTTTTGTCACAGATTAAAGACTACTGCGACTGAATTATGCCCTTCGGCCTAAAGAATGCAGGAGCCACCTACTAAAGATTGGTGAACACGGTCTTCAAGGAACTGACTAGCTGAAATATGGAGGTGTACATCGACGACATGCTTGTCAAGAGCCTCAGAGGTATTAATCACGCGAAGCACCTCGAGGAAGACTTTGGCATCCTAAGGAAGAATAACATGAGGCTTAACCCCTCTAAGTGCACCTTCGGTGTGACCTCGGAATTTTTTTTGGGCTTTACAGTCAGCCAACGAGGGATAGAGGCGAACCCAGAAAAGATTCAAGCTATCCTGGACATGGCACCTCTTACAAGCGTGAAGGAAGTTCAGAGTCTTATGGGCTGGCTCGCAGCAACCGGGCAGTTTTTCACGAAATCCTGAGAGAAATCCCTTCCATTTTTCAAGGCCATTCGGGGGCCAAGCAACAAGCCTTCGCTCAACTGGAGGAGTATCTCACCAATCGTCCTTTTCTTAGTAAACTAGAGCCTGGTGAAGTCCTTTATCTCTACTTGGTAGCATCAGAGCATGCCTTCAGGCAGTCTTGGTTCAGGAAGACGGTCGGGTGCAGAAGCCCATATACTATGTGAGCAAAGTGCTACACGATGCTCAGTTCTGTTCTGCCAAAATGGAGAAAGTAGCATACGCCCTGGCTGCATGGAAGCTTTACCCCTACTTCCAGTCCCGTTCCATCCAAGTCTTCACTGACCAGCCCCTGAAACAGGTTCTTAACAAGCCAGAGAAATCCAGACAATTGATCAAGTGGTCCATCGAGCTCAGTCAGCACAACATTAGTTATTAGCTGAAGAACTCAATCAATAGTCAAGCGCTCGCAAAGTTCATCACCAAGTGACCTATCCCTGAATCGTCAGAAATTTAGGAGAAACAGACTTTATGGGAACTCTATGTGGATGACTCCTCTTACGAAAAGGGAAATGAGACAGGTGTGATACTGAACGTTCCGGACAACTTTGTCCACCAGTATTCCTTACGTCTAAACTTCTGGGACTCCAATAATGAGGCCGAGTATGAAGCACTGATCGCTGGACTCCTCCTAGCTCGTAAAGCAGGGGCAAAATGGGTCAAGGCCTTTAGTGATTCGCAGCTTGTAATCAACTAAGTCTGTGGGGATTACGAGGCCATGACACTCATATGATTCAGTACTTGGCGCATGTCAAGATTCACTTGACAGATATCGAAGAAGTTGTCTGAATCCCTAGAGAGCTAAACAGTCTGGCCAACACACTGTCCAAGATGGCATCCTCTTCCTTTGAAGGTCTCGATCTCATAGTGCTGGTAGAGGTCCTTGTCCAACTCAGCATCGACAAAGAGAACCCCAAAATCTTTTGCATTGAACCACATGCACAGTCAGCAACATGGATGGACCTAATTCTAAACTTTCTGAAATTTTGTGAACTACAATTAGAACCATCTGAAGCACGGAAGATCTGAGTCAGGGCTAGAGATTTGCACTCATTGAAGGGGTATTGTTCAAGCAGCCGTACACGAATGCCGACGGGCGGCCTTACCTCCGATTTCTGACCCCTGAGGAATCTCGATATGCACTCGAAGAAATTCACAGGGAAGTCGGTACCCGCCATGTTGGCGACCGGTCACTCGCAAGGAAGATCCTCAACCACGAGTATTACCGACCGAGTTTGTAATAAGATGCTCAGGACCTCGTTCGTAAATGTGGTCCATGTAAAAGGTTCTCATCCATCAGGAAAGTCCCCCAGGCCGAACTCAAATCGCTAGCAAGCTTAGCTCCTTTCTCCATATGGGGGATGGACCTGGTCGGGGCCTTCCCTAAAGCAACGAGCCAGCGACACTTCTTGATCGTTGCCATCGATTACTTCACGAAGTGGTTCAAGAAAGAGCCTTTAGTCACCATCACTGAGCATCAAGCCCAGCAGTTCTTCTGGATGCATGTCACGCCTCGCTTCCCAAAAATACGGAATACGAGCACGTGATGTTGGCCCAGCAAATGACTAACGTCATCCGTAAGCTGTTGATCCGATCAACTCAATAATAATAACAATACAAAACAATTGCGCATGCAATAATGATAGTCACATGAACAATAATACTTGGAATAAAATAATATGAGATAACTAAATATAATAATCCAACATCTGGAATCAAACAAAAATATCCGGGTCATAAGCCCAATACAATAATAAATCCCAACATAATAGTAACAAGTCTCAATACAATAAGTTCAATAAAACATTAAGCAATTAGAAAGCATAAAATCTTCAGAAGGTTTGTTCTCCAATCCTAGCAGGCAATTCTCTTTCATTACCTGTGAACACTTCATCTAAAAAGGGAAGAAAAATTGTCCTTAGAGCAAGTCATGGACAGTAAGTAGAGAAAGCAAAGAAACAAAGGAATAACGATATAGCAATGAATTCAATGAATCAGTATGAATCAATAATAAAGGACGATAGCAATAATCGATATCAATGATAGACAATGCAATGGATATAAAAAATGATTCAATATTTGATTACAATATTCCATGGTATCAATAACACTTGGACAATATTTGATATCGATAGAAACAATGAGGTACAATATGCAATGTCGATGTTGTGTCAATTCTTAAGTCTATTAATTTTCAACCTAACTAATGTAGCACTTCATGCGTCCTATTTATTTACCACATGGTTGCTACATACAAACAAATTACGTTTAGACTTAGTGGTGGATTTTATAGATCACGTACTCGGCACGATAACAATGTTATCTCCATGATGATAATTTATCCATAAGATGCTACAAGATCACAAGATCACAAGATAACAAGAATATGAGATCACAAGATAATGATATAGGGAACCCAGGGGCCCCTTATCCGAGTACAGTCCCTATATTTTCCATTACTAAAGTCAACCCTTAAACCCCGGCTTGTTAAATTATTTTATCGATGCAACAATTCAATATGCAATCCAGAGACATTAGATGAACGATAGTAACAATAGGGAAACAATAAGACGATAATTTGGATATGACACTTAGAATGATGACAATAGTACATTAGGATCATGCAATGCAACATACACACTTTAATTCATGCAATACTATGATATAAGAATAATTAATTTAAGAAAAACTGGAAATTACAATTCTGTACATTAAACACAGCAGTGGTAAAACGACCATAACTTTTGTTGTACAACTCTGAATTCAACGATTCAAGATGTTCTGGAAACTAGAAACATAGGGCTACAACTCTTATTTCAAAAGTTATTTATTTTAAAATCATTTGCAGAGTCGAAAATAGCAGACAATATACAGCCAGCAAGTAACATACATGTTTTTGGATATTTTTCATAAAATAAATTAATTAGACATGATGGGTTCTACTTCAAATAGTCGGTAAACTTCATAATCAGTATGGTAGGTGCAATAAAATGATAAATAAAAATAAAATCACATACATACACTAATTTAATATCAATCAAACAACAATCGATCAATCAACATACAACCTAACAATTATTTCAATAATAGATTAATTTTGTCGTAAGATGCATGAAAAATTCCTATCATCAATACTGTATGATGTATGCAAGATCTGATATTTTTGAAATCAAAGTGGCATGAAGTCAAGAATATTGGGGTTAGCTTGTGTAAATCCTCAATAGACCCAACGAAAGATAATCAATACAATGATACGATAACGATTAGGATCTACTTGCGGAGTTTCAATAAAAATTCTTGAATTTGATACAATTAGAAATTCAAGAGGGAAAGTGACTTGCCTTTTTGACGATTAGTTTGAATACCAAAGAATAACGGGTGAGAATCCCGGAGCACGAAACACGAACCGCAAAGAACTATGTGCACAATCTAAAGCACGTGCAATCAACGGCAGAGATCAAAAGATCAAAGAACGAGATCAAAAGGATGATCACGATCTAGATCAAGGGTCACGATCACGATCTAGAGTCAAAGGCCAAGAACCAAAGATCAACATATCAAGGGCCAAGATTAAAAGATCATAGATCAAGGTGATCAAGACCAAGATGCAGTTCTGATGCTGTTGATCGGGGTTGTGGCATCGGTGGCAACTTCGGTGGTGACTGAGTTGACGGCTGGAGGTGACGGCGGTGCATGGCCTCGACGGCAAGGTGGCGCCTGGGTGCAGAGGTTCGGGAAAGCACAGAGGAGAAGGTGGAGAGTAGCAATGGTGCTCGGGTGGCGATGGGTCGATGAGGACGAAGGGTTCTTTGGTGGTTGGATGAGAGGGTGGCGACGAGGAAGAAGTCGATTGGCTTCGACGAGGCGGTGGAAGGCGGTCAGAGCGACGGAGGGGAACGCGTTGGACGATGGGTTCGGTTGGATTTTGGAGCCAAACGGGGGAGACGGTAATGGAAAGGTGAGGTGAGGGGATGACAGTGGTGGAGGTGGTCAAGGAACAGGCCGACAATGGAGGTTAGAGGAGCTCGACGAGGACGGTGGTCGAGGTGGATGCAGGCAATGGTGGATGGGTTGAAGGGGATGAGGGTGATGAGGGGCGGTAATGGTGGGGGTTTGACGGGCTGGATGTGTTACGCCCCGCTTCCCAAAAAGAATACGGAATACGGATACGAGATAAAAGCGCAGCGAATGATTTTCATCATCCACAAGCTGTTCAAGAATCTTTACAACATTTCACAAGATAATCAGAATCGGAAGCAAAAGATACAACTAGGCATGCATAATTGAAACAAGATACCAACAGAAATTACTTGAAACCAAATATAATAATCTCAAATAATCAGATTCTGAACAAGTCAATATCTTGGGTCACATCGCCCAAATACAAGATAAATATCCAAGCAATCAAGTACATCTTATTCAAGTTCAAGCAACAATAATAATAATAATTAAAGCATGAAATCCAGCACTAGTATCTCATATCTCCAATACCATTGGGCAGTTGACCATCCTGATCTACAATTAATAAATTGCAGGAGAAGGAAAAAGAAAACAAGTACCCGTCAATTGCAAATTATGAGCCACTTATAATGTAGGATACAAGCACATGGGATCGGTAAATCTAAGTAATAAGCCTAGCATGGTATAATCATGTTAGCAGAATATAAATCATGGCATGGCAAGATGTGCAAGTATAATAGCATGTGTCGAGTGTCAAGTAAACAAGTGTCATGCATCAAGTAACCAGTATCAAGAATCATGTAATTATGTAGCATGTATCAAGTATCAAATCTCATGTATCATGTAGTCAAGTATCAAGTAGGCATGTATCATATTCAAGTGTCATGTATCAAGTCTTATAGTTATTACTATCAAGGTAGCACTTCATGCATCCCATAAACATAACACATGGTTGCTACAACAAACAGTTTCGTTTTAGATTTCATAGGGGACCATACATGGCAGTATACTCAGTGGCAAGCTCCAAGTATCATCTAATCATGTATCATGTAAACAAGCTCCAAAACCCAAACAAGCTCCTGTGTCATGTGTGTACGTGTCATGTATATCGTGTCAAACTCCACATGTAAACAAGCTCCAATAACTACTAGGTTCTTCTGAGTACACGTTTCTCCACTATCCACTACTAGATCTTTTTCTTAAACCCCGACTTGTTTGTTTATTATTGGTGTCAAACAAGCATGTAGGTGTGCAAAACATATCAAGAATAACATGGCATGATCATGTAACAAGTTCAAGTTGCAAGGTAAACATGTGTGGGTACCAGATAACATATAACAGGGTAAAACGACTAGCTTTCTAATTCAGGACAGCAAGACAACGTTGTACTAAAACAGTGATTCCCGCTAATAAAAACATGCAAATCTGAATCTGTCGGAGAATCTAGAAACTAGACTTCTGGCCGAATCCAGCAAGTATAAACAAGTCATATGTTGTTTCACAAAATCATAACTCAAAACTGATTTAAATCCAGAAAATACGTTCAGGCTGAATTCAGTAAATCAAATTCTCAGTCAGGAAAACAGCATCAAAACTCAATAAATAAATCCACGAAAAATCTGGAGTATTTCCCTATCTGTCTAGTATCAAAATATAAAATTTCATAATTTTCCAGTAAGATTAGATCAGCCATCAAAAATCAGAAAACCTCAAGAAACGATAGTTTGGCAAATCTGGAATTCCCAACACAGCTGTACGAAAACTGTAATATCTCGCGAACCGTGAAACAAAATCCAAATTCGCCAAAGGGAGATGAAAATAGACAATATAAACTAACTTTCATATTTCACAAATATTTTTCATACAGTCAAAGGAATTAGGGTGAAAATAAGATTCTTTACAAAACAGCGAGCAAAATATAGCAAGTATAGCTTTTATAAACGAGCATTAAATGGCATATAAAATTTATCAATACAATCTGCCAAAATTCTGGGTAATCCCTAGATAAGTATAGAAAAACTGACCAGAGTTATAGGTCAAAATAATATGTGTAGCACAAGTATCAAAATGATTTAGTCATCAAAATCACCAAGAAACAAAATCTGGAAAAGATCTACACCTCTGTAGTAAAACAGTCATATCTCACACATACGAAAACAAAATTGAGCAAGGTCAGAGGGGTTGGAAAGCAGACGAATTTATCTACAAATCATGTTTTATACAGAAATTAAGATTCTAACCTTAACATGGTATAAATTACTGATCAAGACAGATTATCGACAAAACACAAAATTTTCTCAAAAACCAAAATCAACATTGATCCAACGAAACTTAATCCAAACACAACCAAACATGAAATTGAGTCTACCAAGTGTCCAAGCATCATGAAATAGGATAATTAACATATCTAAAACAAGTCTATCAGATGGATCTCAACAAATACCCAAATTCTCACAAAATTCCCACATACATGATCAAATCAAGAACGAGCAAAACCTAGGTTGTTTCATGTCAATATTGTGTCGTGAGTCAACTATGGTCAAATAGCACTATAGAGACAAACTCATCAATCATACATCACACACGAGTTGTCTCTAGATACCTTCTACACTACAAGCGGTATTTTTGACTTGTATCATACAAAGGAATTGGAGTACAAGTTACTTGATTGGAAGACGACGAATCCAACGGAGCAAAGAGCAAGAATAACGGGAACATATTCCCGGGAACGAACACAAAATCACGAACAAGAGAACACGAACAAGATCCCGAATCCAAAGAACAAATAACCCACGAACACGATTGGATGGCTGAGATCATGAGATCAAGAGATCAAGGCAATCGAATCAGATCGGACGACTCTGATCGAACATCAAGATCAAGATAGAGATGTGATTAGTATCTTGATGATGAAGATGATGATCGGATCAGATCGATGATGGGATAGCCACCAATCAAAGTGATCAAGAACTCCAAGATGATGATAATGTGATCCAACGGTCCAAATCAAGAGATCAACAACGGACGACCAACAATGCACTCAATCAAGATCAAGATGATCAAGGGGAAACGGACGGCTCTCATCACATGATCAACATTCCATGATCAAGATCAACAAGATCGGATGGCCAATATTCAAACCATCAAAACTCCATGATCAAGAACCCAAAACCAACAGCAACTATAGTAGCTTGGTTGTACTGGCTCGGCGATTTGGTGGCCAGGGGACCCGGCGGCGGTGGACAGCAGGGGGAGGCTGCCGTAGGTGGCTGCGATGGAGGGCGACTGGCCTCCAAGAAAAGGTGACTGCGTCGCGGACTTGAGCGGCACAGCAGGCACCACAGTGAACTGGGGGGGGTGGCGGCCAGGGGTAGCATCGGCGACGTTTAGGGGCTATTGAAGCGCGGCTGGCGAGGAGGAGAATCACCGGGGTGCACACAGGTTGAAGGGGATGAGGTGGAGCAGGGTGGGGGGAGCACAGGGGAGGTAGGGAGGTCAGCTGGCAGTGCACTTCGGTGCAAGGGTGATCAGGAGTTGAGATGAGCGGGAGAGGAAGAGAGAGGAAGAGGCGGGGGCCTGCATAGGGAAGGTGAAGAGGCAGGGAATATGAACGGGTATTTATAAATGCAGGGGTTAGGGTTTAGAGCTTAATGGGTTTTAGGGTGTATGAATGAGTTGGGTTACGGGTTGGGTATGTAACCGGGTCTGGGGTAATTAACTGGGTAGTTAGGGTTTTAATGGGTCGGTTGACAACTGGGTTTGGGTATGGGGAATTAAAACATGGTAATTGGATAATAGGGATTAAATGGGTATTGGGTTGAATAAACCCAATAAGGAAAATAGGAAAAATATATAAATAAATAAATAAATAAAATAGGATTATATATAGAAAAAATATATAAATAAATAAATAAATAAATAAAATAGGATTTTTATTATATAATCAAAATGTAAAAATATTAACAATAATAATACTAATAGTAGTAAAAATAACAATAATAATAATAATAATAGCAGAAACAATAATAATAATAATAATAACAATAGTAACAAAAATAATCGGATTTGAATTACAATATAAATTCTTTGAAAAATAGCCACAAATAAAATTATCGATAAAAATAGACTCTAATAGAAAATCGAAGAATACAATTAAAAAAAAGACTTTGAAAGCAGAAAACTAGTTTACAAAAATTTGAAATATCGAAAATACATAGAAAATACATTTTTGGGGAAACAGGGGTTACAGGATAACGAGGAGGAGACGGGTGATGGTGAAGGAGGAGTAGCGAAGGGGATGAAGACGGCGGGGTAGGACGAGGATGGAAGATGGTGGTGCGGAAGAAGGAGTAGGGATGGAGAAGATGAACAGGAGAGAGGGGAGGGGGTCGCACAGGATAGCTTAGGGGGGTAGCACAGTGGCGGCTAGGGTTTTGTAGGGTTAGGGTAGTACAGGTTAGTATATATAGGGGTTTTAGATGTAGAGCCAATGGGTTAGGACCCAATAATAGTGGGTTTTGGGTTGAGAACAATTTGCAATTGGGTTTTTGGTTCAACAAGAGATGGGTTTGAAGACAATAGGATTCAAATAAAATACTCACAATTAAATAAAAGAAATATTGGATCATCAAGAAAATAGTTCATTAAGAAGAACAAAGAATTTCATGAACAAAAATTTGAATCCAAATAAATAAATAAATAAATAAATAAATAAATAATACAAATGAATAGAATATAAATTGGGCTTGAAAATAAATTGGAATTCACCAAGAAAATCAGATCCAGTACAATAATAAAATAATTCAATAGATGAATTTTAAAAACATAATCAAGAAATAAGAATTAATAATTATAATCTTAATAAAAATAAAATTATATAACAAAATAGTATTCAGGTTTGACGAATTCATTAAAATAATCCAATAATGATAATATATTTGATTTAGGCTCAAATATAATTATCCGATCAATAAGAAATGGAAAGTAAGATTAAAATACACCACTATTCAAAATGAATATAATTTTCGATTAGATAACACTTTAATAAAAGATCTAAAATTAATTTAGCACAAATTAAAATTTTAAATAATCAAGATATAGAAAATACATGGAAAATACTTATTCACGGGAATGGGGGTTACAATCCTACCCACCTTACAACAAAAATTTGTCCTCGAAATTTGCTTAGGCGGTACATAGGACAAAGCAAAAGAAAGCTGATGAAATCACAAGATCACAAGAACATAAGATCACAAGATAACGATATAGGGAACCATGGGCTCCTTATCCAAGTACAATCCCTATATTGTCCACTACTAAAGTCAACCCTTAAACCCCGGTTTATTAAATTATTTTATCGATGCAAGAATATAATATGCAATCTAGAGACATTAGATGAACGATAGTAACAGTAGGGAAACAATAAGATGATAATTTGGATATGCCACTTAGAAGGATGACAATTGCACATTAGAATCATGCAATGCAACATACACACTTTAATTTAAGAAAAACTGGAAATTACATTTCTGGACATTAAACACAGCAGTGGTAAAATGATCATAACTTTTGTTATACAACTCGGAATTCAGCCATTCAAGATATTTTGGAAGCTAGAAACATAGGGCTACAACTATTATTCAGAAAGTTATTTATTTTAAGATCATTTACTGAGTCGAAAATAGCAGACAAAATACAGCCATGCAACATACAAGTTTTTGGATATTTTTCATAAAATAAATTAATTAGACATGATGGGTTCTACTTCAAATAGTCGGTAAACTTCATAATCAGCATGATGGGTGCAATAACATGATGAATAAAAATAAAATCACATACATACACTAATTTAATATCAATCAAACAACAATCGATCAATCAACATACAACCTAGCAATTATTTCTACAATAGATTAATTTTGTCGTGAGATGCATGAAAAATTCCTATCATCAATACTATATGATGTATGCAAGATTCAATATTTTTGGAGTCAAAGTGGCACGAAGTCAAGAATATTTGGGTTAGCTCATGTAAACCCTCAATAGACCCAACGAAAGATAATCAATACAACGATACGATAACGATTAGGATCTACTTGCGAAGTTTCAATAAAAATTATCACCTTCCCAAAAAGAGAATAGAAAATACGAGTGTGTGACACAAGTCCAGCGAATGGTTTTCACCATTCATAAGCTGTTAGGATCTTTACAACATATACAAGAATAAATAAGAGATATACAAGAAGAATAGTCAACGACGCATGCATAACTAAATTAATATAATGAACAGGATTACCTGAAACAAGAAACAAGAATACTAAATTTCAAATAATCAAATCTAGAATAAAACACAAGTCTGGGACAAAATGCCCAATACAAAATAATCCATGTAACAAGTTACAAATTATTCAAGAATAAGCAACAAGAATAAATAAATGTAGCAAGAACTCAGCCAACTAGAATATTTGATCACGTACTCCATCAGACAGCTGGTCACCAAAGTCTGCAAGTGACAAGTTTGCATGAAAAGAAAGAGAAAACAAATACCCATCAATGCAAGATACGAGCCGCTTGTATTACATGCAACAAGTACAGGAAAACAAATAGACAAGAATAGAGTAACAGCGGAATCAAGTATAGCATGGAAAGATGTAATAGCAAATAGAGCAACTAACTCTAAGTCAAGAACAGAACAAGTAGCACGGCAAGATAATGGGTGCAAGTAGCATGTAACATGTGTCAGGTCACTACAACACAGAAGTTATTCGCCGGCGTTTTTTTAGACCTTTACCGGCATTTTTTTACGCCGGTGATACATTCACCGACGTTTATAAAAACGCCGGTGCAAATGCCCCCGAATCGAGTGTCGCGGAAAGATAGGCACATTCACCGGCGTTTATACTGGACGCCGGTATATCTTTAAAATACACCGGCGGCCAGACAAATGCCGGTATATGCCGATTTCTGGGTGTCGTTCTTTTCCCCAGTATACATTCACCGGCGGTCACATACCGCCGGTATATATCCTTTCACCGGTGATTGTACAACCGTCGGTGAATGTGTAATATTTACCGACGGTTAGAGAACGCCGGTGTATGCATGTTTCTGAGCGCCCTTCTTTCCCTACTTTCAAACACCGGCGTGTTGTAAAACGCCGCCATATAGATATTCACCGGCGTTTTTTAAAATGCCGGTATATCTTATGAGTGTACACCGGCATGTGTGGAAACGCCTCTCTAACGAAATTTTCAACCAAACAATTAGATACACCGCCGTTTTAGGAAACGCCGGTGTATGCCCGTTTGTTTTTTCTGCTCCAGTTTTCCATTCGATTTCAATTCACAATTTCATATGCCAGTATATGCCTGTTTGTTTTTCCTGCTTCAGTTTTCCATTCGATTTCAATTCACAATTTCATTTAAAAAAACTGTAAACTAATTCACAACTGATTCAACCAATTTCAGGAATATTAATGCGCAAATTACAACGAAACACAAGAATTAAAGATAATAAAGTTTCACACGTGTTATATCATCGTCCAAATCCACCGCAAAATTAACACAGTGTCATAATCAACAAATACAAATACAGTAACAAACGTCCTATATATCCCAACGAAAACTTAAAACAATAATACAAGACATAACAACAGCAAGGAGGACATAACAATAGCAAGGATAGGCCGACCACAGATTCGTACCCTTCGAGTAGCTTCAGTTCTGATCATCAGAATTTCCTTCATCTTGGAAACCGCTCTATAAAAAAAAAACAATAATTTAGTTCAACTGTCACGCCCCGCTTCCCAAAAATATGGAATACGAGCACGTGACGAAGCCCAGCGGATGATTTTTACATCATCCATAAGCTGTAGGATCGACTCAGCATCATAACAAGAATATACAAGAGGAATATATATAACCAAGCACGCATGAATAATTTATAAAGCAACAGAAAACAATTTAAACAAATAATATTCAAATAGTCCTCATGTCTGGATCAAGTGCAACTCGAAAACAAGTCTTAAACAGCAGAAGAAATAAATACCTTAAGGAAAGCAACTATTTAAACAGGTCCTTGCTCCAAGCAAAACCTGAAAGGTCTGCTCGCCAATTCCAGCAGGTAGCTTGTCTCCAAAGTCTGTTTAATAAATATAAACAGGAAAACAAGAGGGGAAACAAGAGAAAGTGCCCTTAGAGCAAGCTAGGGCCACAAATAGTGAAAGCAAGTACAAGTAAGGAAAATAAGAATTGGAATCAAGAAAAAGCAGGGTTATAAGAAGTAGTAAGCAAATTCAAAGACTAGCTGGCAAGAGGGAACAACTTATTAACTAGATTGGATAACAACTGCTATTAGTGTAACACATGTCAGATATACCTATAGGGGTATTTAATATCAAACGACAAACTCAAGTTTAGTGTCATATGTTATTTCGAATGTTAGGTCTCAAATGTCAAGTCCAAGTATCAAGTTATCAAGTCCGAGTCTAGTTCAAGTTATCAAGTTCAAGTCTAGTTCAAATTATCAAGTTCAAGTCTAATGTGATTACTATCTAGGTAGCACGACATGCATCCATCTTTTTACTACATGGTTGCTACAGTCAAAGCAATTTCGTTTAGACCTAGTAATGGATTTTATAGGGCGGCGTACTCAGGTATCAAGTATCAAGCAAGCCATGGTTCATGAATCAAAAATTAAATAACAAGTTCACGAAGCAAGTTCGCGAATCCACAAGCAAGTTCAAGAACCGCACAATGGGTTCAAGAATCAAACAAGTTCATGAGCCGAGTAACCGACTCCATGAATCGAACAAGATACAACAAGTTCATGAACCAAGTATTGGGAAACACGGGCCCCCTTCCGAGTACACTTATCTATATTGTCCATTCTATAGTCTTTCCCAAAACCCCGGCTTGTTATTTTTATTAACTCTTATCAAGCAAGCTTACAAGTGTAATATATTGTGATTTAATTCTAGAAAAATTTGGGGATGTCCTATATAGTGTCCAGCAGCTACATATAAAATTTGGGGTCAAACGCTCGCTGTTTGCACAGCTAAAATAATTCGCAAAGTAAATAATTACAGCAGTTTTTGCAAAACTGCGTCTACTGACACAGCTGCAGTATAACTGCCATAACTCCTAGACCGTAGCTCCAAATTCGATCAACTTGGAGTCTATCGATATCTACACATCCGGATCTACATTTTATATTCAGGGCTCGGGCCCAAATTCCAATGATAAGAGGGTCGAAACCGCAAAAGAATATTCAGACAGCAACACTCAGAATTTATTTACTAATGTAGGTTTCATGGAAATATGTAATTCGGTGTCTAAGTTGTTAAGTAGCATAAATACATAATCATGGGGATCAAACAGCAACTAATAAATATTTTTCAAGTCATAATAGTCTCAAATTCGTCAAAATACTAAATATATATGTATCTACAAATTTTAGGGCTCCTTAATTCATATGTCCATGTGATTCATGTGTTCAAGGGGATAAAAGAGTCCAATTGATTATTATTTAATACGAGGAAGTTTTGTGACTCTTAGATTTGTGGGTTTGAAGGCTCAAAATTGATTTACAATGATATTTCAAAGGGAGTCACAATCTAACTATATGTGGTATTTACAAGAAAACTTGTACTAGAGCAATAAAGTGTACAAGATGAATACTTGCCTTAAATCGACGATTATAAACTCCGCTTGTTGAAGCAATTGAGAAGAAAAATCTCCGAAGATGTCCTCAAAAAGCGCGTGCAAAAATTGATCGGAGATCGAGTTTTCCCCGCACACAGGATCGGCCCGAACAGCAAACAGCAAGTGAGATCGGTTGCGGGTAGAACACGGAACAGCAGAACGATCCAATCAGATCTCTCCTGTGCACCGGATCCAATCCCAGAACAGCGAACACGGGTCCAGGATCTGCTGTGGCGAAACACGGAACGGCGATCACGGCGCCAATCTTGATGCGATCTGACGGCGGTGATTCGCTCCTGCCCTTTTCCTCCTTCTTCTTCGTTCGATCTTCTTCTTCGTTCTTCGTTCGACTGAGTAGAGCGCGAGGGAGAGAGGTAATGGCGTGGTGCTCCATTGGCGGCGACTGCGGTAGCGACGGAGCGACGTTGATGGAGTTTGTGGAGGTGGTGGTGCCGAAAGGGTCGACGAGGCGATGGGGGGGGGGGTCGAGGTGGCGAGGCGTTCGAAGGTTGAGGGAGACAGGGGGTTCGGAGTGTTGGGTTCGATGGCGAAGACGGAGGACGATGGCGGTGGTCTGGTGGTGGTGTGAAGACGAGAGGGAGACGAGGCGGATCGGAGTGGGTTAAAGGCGATGCGAAGGACACGGGGAAGGGAACGGGGTGATTAGCGGCGGTAGGGAATTAGGGTTAAACAGTATATGGTGATTAGGGTTAGGGTAGGGTTTTATATACTAGGTTAGCGGGTTTGCGGGTTTGAGAGTTTAGGGGATCCGATTCAAAAAGGGCCCAACAGAAGAAATGGTCAAAATGCACAATAATGGGGATTAGAGAGATAAACGAGAAGAATCGGTCTATTTCTCATGAAGAACGGTGCAAGATGACACACAATCAAATTTGATAAAAGAACCCACAAATTCGAGTTGAGACAAGAATAATAATTCCATTCAATCAGAAGAAATCACATGATATCAAAATAGACGAGAGAGTACAATGAGGCACAAAACAGTACAAAATACCAATACGGGGAAATAGGAGTTACATCAACAGTAGACCACAATACAGAATATACATATTTTTAAAGCTCGCAAAAAGATCTACCCAATTCATAAATTCTAAGATCAAATTGCCAACTGCAATTGGAATTGTTAATGATATATAGAGAGGTAAAATAATTATATTGCAGTGCTAAAAAGCTAGTACTTAATTTTGTTTTTGAATATATCTAAAACAGCCAAACAAATGAAAATCCAGTATCTAACTTAAAACCTTTATATTCTCCTCTCATTGGGAATATCCAGTATTTAAAATAGTAAAACAAATGAAAATCCAGTATCTAAGCATGTCTTTCGTCGATTGTTCAGACAATCCATGAAACTGTCATCGTGGAAGGAAATCAAATAAAAGAAAAATAAGAAAAATAAGAAGGGGCTCATATCAAGTTTAGTTTTAAGGAACTGTCATCGTGGAAGGAAACCAAATATAGAAGCCAGAAATGGAAACAGAAAATGGTAGAGAATGAGGATACACCAGGCTAACATAGCGGCATTTTCCTCATCTCTCTCTCATCCCTTCTTTCCCTTCAGCATACGCACACAAAGAGACATCAACAACAACAGCAAGAGCGACAAGAACAATAATATTAATAAATTATTATAAACGAGATGTCTCTATATGGGTTTCCAGATCTCCATTCGAGCCCTCTCTTTCTAATCACAGCCCAATTAAGAACATAGAAGACGGACACTAAACAATCCAATCACAGCCCAATGAAAATTTCCCGTATCTAAGCATATATGTTTCTCTATTAATTCTTCAGCCCCAACTAAACCATTGATGTTTGTGGCTCCAAAGAAGCCTGCACAAGGTTTGTTCTCACCCAATTCTTGTACAGATTTGGAGGATTTTGGTATACATACAACATCCAAACATTGACAGTGAACCCATTACTTTGGTAAAAAAATCATGCTAAGATGGCAATGAGATGCATGAATTCAGCTTCTTTAACAGTAAAAGAAAATGAAAATTTCCGGTATCTAAGCATATATATTTCTCTATTAATTCTTCACCCCAACTAAACCATTGATGTTTGTGGCTACAAAAGAAGCCTGCACAAGGTTTGTTCTCACCCAATTCTTGTACAGATTTGGAGGACTTTACATACAGCATCCAAACATTGACAGTGAACCCATTACTTTGGTAAAAAAATCATGGTAAGATGGCAATGAGATGCATGAATTCAGCTTCTTTAACAGTGAAAGAAAATGAAAATTTCCCGTATCTAAGCATATATGTTTCTCTATTAATTCTTCACCCCAACTAAACCATTGATGTTTGTGGCTACAAAGAAGCCTGCACAAGGTTTGTTCTCACCCAATTCTTTTACAGATTTGGAGGATTTTGGTATACATACAGCATCCAAACATTGACAGTGAACCCATTACTTTGGTAAAAAAATCATGGTAAGATGGCAATGAGATGCATGAATTCAGCTTCTTTAACAGTCAAAGAAAATGAAAATTTTCGGTATCTAAGCATATATGTTTCTCAATTAATTCTTCGCCCCAACTAAACCTTTGATGTTTGTGGCTACAAAAGAAGCCTGCACAAGGTTTGTTCTCACCCAATTCTTGTACAGATTTGGAGGATTTTGGTATACATACAGCATCCAAACATTGACAGTGAACCCATTACTTTGGTAAAAAAATCATGGTAAGATGGCAATGAGATGCATGAATTCAGCTTCTTTAACAGTGAAAGAAAATGAAAATTTCCCGTATCTAAGCATATATGTTTCTCTATTAATTCTTCACCCCAACTAAACCATTGATGTTTGTGGCTACAAAAGAAGCCTGCACAAGGTTTGTTCTCACCCAATTCTTGTACCGATTTGGAGGATTTGGTATACATACAGCATCCAAACATTGACAGTGAACCCATTACTTTGGTAAAAAAAATCATGCTAAGATGGCAATGAGATGCATGAATTCAGCTTCTTTAACAGTAAAAGAAAATGAAAATTTCCGGTATCTAAGCATATATGTTTCTCTATTAATTCTTCACCCCAACTAAACCATTGATGTTTGTGGCTACAAAAGAAGCCTGCACAAGGTTTGTTCTCACCCAATTCTTGTACAGATTTGGAGGATTTTGGTATACATACAACATCCAAACATTGACAGTGAACCCATTACTTTGGTAAAAAAATCATGGTAAGATGGCAATGAGATGCATGAATTCAGCTTCTTTAACAGTGAAAGAAAATGAAAATTTCCGGTATCTAGGCATATATGTTTCTCTATTAATTCTTCGCCCCAACTAAACCATTTATGTTTGTGGCTACAAAGAAGCCTGCACAAGATTTGTTCTCACCCAATTCTTGTACAGATTTGGAGGATTTTGGTATACATACAACATCCTTTGTTTGACAGTGAACCCATTACTTTGGTAAAAAAATCATGGTAAGATGGCAATGAGATGCATGAATTCAGCTTCTTTAACAGTAAAAGAAAATGAAAATTTCCGGTATCTAAGCATATATGTTTCTCTATTAAATCTTCACCCCAACTAAACCATTGATGTTTGTGGCTACAAAAGAAGCCTGCACCAGGTTTGTTCTCACCCAATTCTTGTACAGATTTGGAGGATTTTGGTATACATACAGCATCCAAACAATGAAAGTGAACCCATTACTTTGGTAAAAAAATCATGCTAAGATGGCAATGAGATGCATGAATTCAGCTTCTTTAACAGTGAAAGAAAATGAAAATTTCCGGTATCTAAGCATATATGTTTCTCTATTAATTCTTCACCCCAACTAAACCATTGATGTTTGTGGATCAAAAGAAGATTTTAGATCCAGGATTACAAATTTTGATTGGGCTGTGAATGGAGATTCTAGTAATAGATCGATTCTTTGGAGCCCGACTTTGTAAAGAAAATGTCATTTGGAAGTATGCAGGTACATGTTTGTTGGATAACCAAAACTCCCATTTTTATTGAAGAAAAATAAGAATAGGGCTCATATCAAGTGTAGTTTTAAGGAACTGTCATCGTGGAAGGAAACCAAATATAGAAGCCAGAAAGAGGAATGGTAGAGAATGAGGATACACCAGGTTAACATAGCGGCATTTTCCTCAACTCTCTCTCATCCCTGCTTTCTCTTCAGCAAACGCACATAAAGAGACATCAGCAACAACAGCAAGAACTGCAATAATAATAAATTATTATGAACAGGATGTCTCTATATGGGTTTCCAGATCTCCACTCCAACTCATATCTTTCTAATCACAGCCTAATTAAGAACACTTGTTGACAGTCACTAAACAATCCAATCACAGCCCATTCAAAATTTGTGATCCTGGATCTAAAAACTTCAGAATTCCCAAAATCTGTATAGGAATTGGTCAGAACAAACCTTGTGCAGGTTTCTTTTGTAGCCACAAATATCAATGATTTAGTTGAGATGAAGAATTAATAGAGAAACATATATGCTTAGATACCGGAAATTATCATTTTCTTTCACTGTTAAAGAAGCTGAATTCATGCATCTCATTGCCATCTTAGCATGATTTTTTATCAAAGTAATGGGTTCACTGTCAATGTTTGGATGCTGTATGTGTACCAAAATCCTCCAAATCTGTACAAGAATTGGGTCAGAACAAACCTTGTGCAGGCTTCTTTTGTAGCCACAAACATCAATGGTTTAGTTGGGATGAAGAATTAATAGAGAAACATATATGCTTAGATACTGCAAACGTATTAGTGTTTGTGAGTATGCAGTGGGGTGCAGCTATGATCACTAGTTGGATCACCAAAACTTCCAATTTTATTGAAGAACAATAAGAATAGGGCTCATATCAAGTGTAGTTTTACGGAACTGTCATTGTGGAAGGAAACCAATTTAATATAGAAGCCATAAATGGAGCCAGAAAGAGAAAATGGTAGAGAATGAGGATACACCAGGCTAACATAGCGGCATTTTCCTCAACTCTCTCTCATCCCTTCTTTCTCTTCAACACACGCACACAAAGAGACATCAGCAACAACAGCAAGAGGGGGTTGGTCCAACAATAATAATAGATTATAATAAACGAGATGTCTCTATATGGGTTTTCCAGATCTCCACTCGAGCCCTTTCTTTCTAATCACAGCCCAATTAAGAAACATAGACGATAGCCACTAGACGACAGCCAAAATGCAGACTCACAAACACTAATACGTGTCTTTCATGCAATCAAAATTATAATCTCTTTAAAATTACTAATTTAAAGACTTACCGGTGGTGGGACTTGAGATTGCTGCCCTATTAACTGGGCCATTTGTTCTTGGAGGAGTGCCACTTGTGCTTTTAATGAAGTCATCTCCTCGTCCTGAGACCCACTTGAAGTAGATTCACTCCGCCCGAATAACCGCGAGGGGGTTAGGCCTAGCCCCACACCACGGACACGTCCATGCCTCTCCTTTCCCCTAACTGTGGTCAAGGCAAGTCGCTGGCGGGTACGAAAATCTGTGGATGCCATCGTGGGGTCAGAATCTGAAGCGGAAGAGATTTCACCAAACTTTTTCCGAGCGTTAGTCTGTAAAAGGACATAACAATCAGAGTTAAAAGCAGATGAGATTTCGACAACTTATTAGCCATTTACAAAAACAGCAAGAGATCATCAAAAAGTAAACGCAACTGAAGATATATATAAATAATAACATTGCTATAGCCTATATATAGTAGTAAATTTCTAATTACCACAATCCGTTCTGCCTCAGGACTCGCATACGTCCCATCCTTCGACTTGTGGGTGGCATTGAAAAAATCTATGTCGCCAAACTCCGTAGGACCCCCCAAATCTTCTTCTTATATATTAGTAAGATGAAATGCTTATATACAAATAACTGTAAGTCAAAAATGTTCAATTTGATTGTGCTTACCAATTCTTCCCGAACCAGAGCAAAGCTCTGTGTACCAGCAGTGTGCAACACTAGCTGCTTTGACCTACTGGCAACACCCACCTCCGTCCTTTTCTGTACATGCCACAATGAAATTAACAAAAAATTTAATTAGAGTAGCCATACAACCACAAAGTCATTAAATTTTGGTTAGTAATGTAAAAACCTGACCGACCGCCGAACACCAGTAATGCACAAGAAATTGCCAATCTGAAGGCTCCACATTCGGTGGCACAGCCCCTACATTATCCGCCTCTGTAAGGTCTTTGTCAAAAAACTTAGCCTTCAAGTCACTCTTGTAGTCCCTCAACTTTTTGGAGAGTAACTTTTCAACCCTAGGCGTAAAGGAGTCCGAGAACGAGAAGTATTGCTGCAAAATTTATGAAGTTTAATAAATGATAACTGAATTGTATAAACCGAATACCCATCACCAAAAATACATATTTCAATAACATATTTGAGCCTACCAATTATTTATGAGATGCATGGGAAATACCTTGATTGTTGTAATTGCAGTTGCCTTTGTCGTGGTTGGCACATTCGGCCAACTCTCGTACGACAAAGGAATTATCCGTGGGTTCCTTGCTATTACCCCAATAAAGGATGAGAATTTGCTTGCATTATCACCAACCGGTTGCCCGACACCATTTTCCTCCACCACAATCCTTTCGTCATTATTAAGTTTCCATATGCCCAGCATCTTAGTTCGCCCTCGATGTTTTTTGATAGTGGGCGACGTGCTACCCTCCCCCTCCTCTGTTTGACTGCCACTATTAGATAGTGGCTGCTCATCCCCATAGCTTTCGTTGCCATCATTTATGTTTATCCGTTTTTCACGCCTAGGCATCTTGTACTTGTCAATGATTCAATAAATTCATTAGAGGAGCAAAATTAATCAACCCATTTTGGTAAAAAAATCATGCTTAGAAGACAATCAGATGCATGAGTTCAGCATCTTTGACAGTGAAAGAAAATGAAAATTTCCAGTATATAAGCATATATGTTTCTCTATTAATTCTTCATCCCAACAAAATCATGATGTTTGTGGCTACAAAAGATGCCTGGCCAAGGTTTGTTCTCACCCACTTCTTGTATAGATTTGGAGGATTTTGGTATACATACAGCATCCAAACATTGATAGTGAACCCATTACTTTGGTAAAAAAATCATGCTAAGATGGCAATGAGATGCATGAATTCAGCTTATTTAACAGTAAAAGAAAATGAAAATTTCCGGTATCTAAGCATATATGTTTCTCTATTAATTCTTCACCCCAACTAAACCATTAATGTTTGTGGCTACAAAAGAAGCCTGCACAAGGTTTGTTCGCACCCAATTCTTGTACAGATTTGGAGAATTTTGGTATACATACAGCATCCAAACATTGACAGTGAACCCATTACTTTGGTAAAAAAATCATGGTAAGATGGCAATGAGATGCATGAATTCAGCTTCTTTAACAGTGAAAGAAAATGAAAATTTCCCGTATCTAAGCATATATGTTTCTCTATTAATTCTTCATCCCAACTAAACCATTGATATTTGTGGCTACAAAAGAAGCATGCACAAGGTTTGTTCTCACCCAATTCTTGTACCGATTAGGAGGATTTTGGTATACAGCTACAATCCTTAGTTGACAGTGAACCCATTTTGGTAAAAAAATCATGCTAAGATGATAATCAGATGCATGAATTCAGCATCTTTGACAGTGAAAGGGAGAGAAATCAAGAGAAATTACCGAAGAGAGAGAGGGGGGCGACGAGCGGGGCGATGAGCGGGGCGTAGGATATAGAGAGAGCGGGGCAACGAGCGGTGCTTTTTAATCGCAAATTCACCGCGAAATAGAGAGAGGGAGGAGGGAAATCGAATTGGGCTGTCGAAGATGACGAAGGGACGGAGGCGAAGCGTGCGAAATACAGAGAGGGAGGAGGGAAAACGAAGGCGTGAAAATTGGATTTGGAAAATTAGCGAGCGTAATGTTAGGGTACGCGGGGATTTATCTCAGTTAATTCACCGGCGTTTTAAATTACAAACACCGGTGAATGTATCTGTATATTCCCCGGCGTGTGTTATTAAAACGCCGGTGAATGATACCCTTCACCGGCGTTTATAAATAAAATGCCGGCGAATATCATGATTCACCGGCATTTTATATAGGCCGCCGGTGTATAACCAGCCAATCTGACGCCCCATTCCTGGTCCCTCCCTACCCCGGCGCGAATGGTAAAACGTCGGGGAATATACGCCGGTAAATTGCACATGTGTTGTAGTGAGTGTCATGTAAACGAGTAATCAAGTAACAAGTGTCAAGTAATCATGTATCATGTACAAGTAACAAGTAGCAAGTGTCAAGTGATCTGTTGCTTCCAAGTCTTGTATCTAGTCCTATCTAGGTAGCACTTCATGCGTCCCAGATTTTTACCACATGGTTGCTACATTCATGCAAGTTACGTTTTAGATTTCATAATGGATCATAGAGGGCAGTGTACTTAGGGACAAGTGTAGTACCCCGTATTTTTAATTATTATTTTTAAGATTTATAAATGAATTAAAATAATTTTTTGAGATTTAATAAATATTTTTTTGAAGATTTACCCTTTTTACATGTGCAAAACACGTGCAAATATATTTTTGGAAAATTCAAAATCAAAAATTATTTCAGGGAAACTCATTATTTATTATTTGATATTATTTGTGATTTTTCTAGATTTTTTCAATAATTATTGGACCTATTTGCAAATATTACAAAAAGACGGACTTTTGTGCAAAATTACCAATTAGAGTGAAAACTCCAGATTTTTGGATTTTTGGGCTGGGTATAATTCCTAGTAAACAGGTTAAAAAGTTTACTTTTTGTTTTGATGAATTTGATTTATTTTACAAGTTTCGATAAAAGAGGATCCTTTTGAAAAATTGTCATTTTGAGGGGTAAAAGTATAAATTCGTTTTCTGGGCTTTTCAAACAATGCCGGCTGACTTTATGATGGTTGTTTTTTGTTTTTAAACCTCAAATAAATTAGTTTTATCAAGTTTCCAAGTATATGGATCTACATATGTAAAGTTATATTTAAAAGGAGTATTTTTGCAAATGTGTTTAAAACCCTAAAACCTTGGATCCCGGCCTATTTAAGGGTGGAGTGCAGTTGTCTTTCGCTGCACAACACAAGGGATTTCATTATTTTACTTTCTTGGAGTTTTCAAGCAAAAGATCTTGGATTTCTTGTGTAGGAGGGATTTTCGTATTGCTTTATTATCTTCGTTTGCTCTCTTTAACACGGTGAGTGACATGTTTTGTTTTGTTTTGTTTTATGTGTATTGTATGTGATGATCTATAGATTAGAAAGCATACGAGGAGTTTGTTTGATGATATATGAAGTTTTGATGAGTGGATGAATTAAAAGTGAATCCTGTCATGAAGCTATATTATTGCTAATTGAAACTATAATTTGTTGACTTGAGATTGTTAAAGAACTGAATAGAAATCATGAGCAGATTGTTTTTCCTCACATATTTGCTGTTTTGACTTGTTGAGAAGTGTTATATGATGATATTGCATAAAAGTGGATAAAAAGATTACCTTTACTTGTGTATAAATGCATAAACTCTGTTTAGGGGCTTTTCGTTGAGTAGAAACTTGATTAGTGATTGTTTTTTTTTTTTTGAGGTAAAAGGTGGAATAACGCCACTCTGTTTCATTAATAAGAAATTAATAAAACACCCTGGTGTACCGGGAGAGATACAAAAGAACAGTGCAGGAAATAAAGTACAGTGTGGAAAATAAAATATAAACCCCCAACAAAACCCTGGGGGGTGGGTCTAATTCTCCATACATCAGACCAACAAAAGTACAACAGTACAGTAGGCAAAAGCACAAATTAGCAGAGACTGCAGCTGGTGAGACTCTGATGACTATGGATGGCACCAACCTCTCAGTCCAGTGTCGGCCCAAACTCTACCTCCTCGTCATCAAATTCCTCCACCTGGAAGACTCTGGAAATCCTCCCTCTCGCTCCTGTGGCAGTATCTGTAGCCCAGAAGGAAATAAGATGCATGCTATGAGTAAGGTTACCAAAAATACTATTACATGAAGCATGAAAAATAATTTTTTTTGTCTAGCCATAACACCCATGTAGTTGCCGCAATGGCAATGTACCACGCATCCTTCATTTCAT
The DNA here is from genome assembly GCA_017893485.1 of Hemerocallis citrina. Lineage (NCBI taxonomy): Eukaryota > Viridiplantae > Streptophyta > Magnoliopsida > Asparagales > Asphodelaceae > Hemerocallis > Hemerocallis citrina. The sequence goes on along the minus strand of CM030364.1, from coordinate 154,734,888 downwards.
GGCGAACCAAGGCGAATTTGGGGCCAATCCACAAATCCTCATATTCGCTGGGGTAGTCACTTGTTCCTAGGGCTCGTAATATCTCTACCATAGTCGCCTTACTCCTTGGGCAGTGGATAAAAAGGTGATTCAAATTCTCCGTATGCAGGTTGCAGAATCCACAGTCGGTCGCAATCTGGGGTTGTCGTTTGGCCAGGTTCTCCCTAGTTAGGATTGCATTATTGAGCACTAGCCAGAGGAAGACTCTGACTTTAAGGGGTGTTTTCGCCTTCTATAATACCTGTACCCAACTGGGTCTGCATCCCCGATAGTGAATTCGATGGTACAGGGATCTGACCGTGAACGCTCCCTTGGGTTCGAGTCCCCATCGCCTTAGGTCTGGGCCTTGGGCGCACATCGTCCCGGTCCGTGTGATGTATGTTTGCAATTCGAGCAGTTGCTGATGTAATCCTGGGGTAAGTGTTCCTCGGAACGACGGCCTCCAATTTCCCCTCTTCCAAGTCTCAGCCACAGATATATTGGGTCGATTTGTTTTGTCATACAGCTCTGGAAAAATTTCCTTCAGTGTATGGGCACCACACCATTTGTCCCACCAAAATCTGGTGGACCGTCCGTTCCCGATAGTTGACGTAACTACTGAGTTGAACGGTCCGCTTGCTTTGGTAAATCCTTTCCAGAATCTCGAAACTCTAGACCCTACTCGGAAGCCCAGACTTCTCGTATCTTTTCCCCAAAGGTATGGTTGAATGAAATCCTGCCATCCTTCCCCGCTGTGGTGAAACACCTTCCACCACCATTTCCCCAAAAGGCAAGGTTCATATCTCTAAGGTCGATGATGCCTAACCCTCCATGCTTCTTCTTCATGCAAGCAATACTCCATTTTATCAGGTGGTAACATCTCCTATTCGAATCTGCCCCTTTCCAAAGAAATCTTTTTCGGATTCGGTTAATCCTTTAGATAACCCATTTAGGAAGCTAAAAAAATGACAGGTAGTAAATGGGCAGATTAGACAATACTGAGTTAATGAGTACCACTCTGCCCCCTAGTGAAAGTGATTTTCCTTTCCAGCCAGATAGTCTATCCTCCACCCTGTCAATTATAGGCAGCCAGTCCGACTTAGTTAGTTTCCCTGGTCTGAGTGGGAGCCCTAAGTATTTGATTGGAAACTCATTCCTTATACAGTTTAGTATGGTGGCATGTTCCCGCGCTTCTTCATCGGAGAGTGTAATGGGGATCAGTGCACTCTTATGGAAATTTATCCTGAGACCTGACCAGGCTTCAAAACAGTAGAGGGTCTCTTTAAAGCAGACTATTTCTGATCTGGTCCCATTCCCAAAGAGTAAGCTGTCATCAGCATAGTGGAGGATCGTGCACCCTTGATTAGAGGTGCTGCTGGCCACGGGCGATATCCAACCTTTTCTCCGACAATTTTCTAGCATTCCTCTTAGCACATCTGCAACAATAGTGAATAAGAGTGGTGAAAACGGATCCCCTTACCGGAGTCCCTTCTTGCAAGTAAATGACGGACCTGGCCTCCCACTCACCAATATTTCCGCTTTACTAGTATGTAAACACTGTTTAATCCATCTTACCCATTTATCTCTGAATCCTCTCCCTCTGAGAGCTTCCAGCAAACACTCCCAGTCGACAGAGTCGTATGCCTTCTCAAAATCCAGTTTGAGGAGGAAGTTCTTAGAATTGCTAGTATGGCAGTGGTGGATAACTTGTTCAGCGGTGGCCACACAATCTAGAATACATCTGCTCTTGATGAAGCCCGTCTGAGTTTTGCTAATTATACTATCCATTATACTTTCCAGGCAGATGGCCAGGACATTTCTGATGATCTTCACCGAGCAATTTATGAGGCTAATCGGTCTAAAATCCCCCACGCGTTTAGACTCCTTCCGTTTGGGTATTAGAACAACTTCCGCAAAATTGAACATGCCCAATATGAGCTTGTTGCGGAAAAATTCCTCCATCAGTGCCATAATGTCCCCTTTAATTTCTTCCCAGAACACTTGGAAGAACTTCATTGGAAAGCCGTCTGGCCCAGGTGACTTGTTTGCTCCCATTTGGTTGATGACCTTTTTCACTTTCATTTTCAAAAAAGGTGCTTCCAAAGTGGAAATTTTTTCTGCTGAGTTGTTCTGGTATGCCTGCCAGTAATCCTCCCTCAATGGGATCCTGAAATCATTCTTCCTTCCAAAGAGGCCCTTGTAGTAATTTTGAAAGGTTGTGGAAATCACATTTTCGTCTTGTGATGTTCCTGTATCTGTTTGTATTGATAGGACAAGGTTAGATCTACGTCTTGCGCTTGCCACTGGATGGAAGTAGGCCGTATTCGCGTCTCCCTCTTTGAGCCACGAAATCCTTGATCTTTGTTGCCACTTGATCTCTTCCAACTTATAAAGATTGACAACATTTTCCCGGAGCTCTAGTAGCCTATTTCTTTCTTCTTGTGACAAGACTCTCGTCTCTTCCACCCTTTCTAGCTCATCAATTCCTTCCAAAAAGAAATCTTTTGCATGCCAGATGGTCGAGAATCTATACCGATTCCATCTGCACATCCGCTTTCTCAATCTGCGGATTTTTTCACACCATCGGGATGCAGCGTCCCTGCCAGCAGTTGGGAGTGCCCAATTTTCATCACCATGTGGTGAAATCCCTGAATTTCCAGCCAGAACTTCTCAAATCTGAATTTCCGTGGCCTCTGAGCTCTGCGTACCCCCACGTCGAGTAGGATCGGGGTATGATCTGACATGGGTCTAGGAATCGATCTAATTGTAGCTAATGGAAATTTAGCTTCCCAATCCATCGATACTAGTATCCTGTCCAACTTGGCCATAACCGGAGCTGCTTGCATATTAGACCATGTGAATAGTCTGTCATTAATTGGGATATCAATCAGCTCTAGTTCCGTTATCACCCTATTGAACTCCTCTCTGTGTCTGTCGCTGGAGCCTCTTCCCTTGTGCTCGAAAGCAAATCTGGTGATGTTGAAATCCTCCCCAACCACCCAAGCTCCCGACCAACGATGTCGAATATTGACAAGCTCTTGCCAAAAGGTATCTCGATCTGTAGCCACATTCGGCCCATAAACGACAGTCACCGTCTGCATCCAATCATCAGACTGTCATTTCAGTCGGGTAGTCTTGGAGAACGTTCCACTGTATACCTCAGTGCAGGTGAGGATATCCGAGTTGAACCCAATAGCGATCCCTCCCGAGGCTCCTACTGACGGGCGTAACACCCATTCCTTGATTTTGTTACCCTCGACCCTTTTGAGTTTGAGCCCATGCTGAAGTTTGGTCTCCTGTAACCCTACCACTTCCGCCTTGGAATTGCTAATGACGTCTCTAACCATATCTCTCTTCCCCCTATCCCCCAGTCCCCTAACATTCCAGAATAGTGTATTTATTGGGAGACTACGTCAGGGTTGATCGTCGGTGTTGGTGTGGTGCCGGCTTCATCCCCGGGGATGTCAGTCGACCCAGCACTATCTCCTAGAGTGTTCTCAGAACAAGTCTTAACCCTTTCAATTTTCCAACTCCTAATTTTATTGAGTAGTAAAGCATTGTGCTCTGTGTCACACACCTCTAACCCACATGTTTTAGCTAGAAAAAAAACTTCAGAGTCTGACATGAAATTTAATATAGTAGCTAAAAAACTTTTTGTACCTCCGTTGTCGAATTTTGCAGCTTTGGCTGCCGCTGCTACTTCGAGATAGTCATCCAAGGACTCCGCATGAGCCCGCTTGGACGATCGCTGAACTCTGAACCCAACCGTTCTGCGCGACGTTCCAGTGCTATCTCCAGGTGCTGATTCTGGAAGTGTGGACAAGACCACCTCTGGCGAGATCTCCCTGTGTATGTTAGCGATGAACTCTAGGTCCTCTGACTCCTCATTTGTGAATGAGAATTCTTCATCTAGATTTAGTCGCCCTTCCAGGTCTTCATCACTATCTGTTTGCTGTGCTTCCTATTGTAGAGTAGACTCTCTCATTGCGGACTCCTTATTGAGCCTACAGATTGGCGACTCAATAATAATAGCGGTGCTTTCCGTTGCGGTCCCCTCGATGGGCCCGCATTGTGTCTGATTGTTCGAACTTGTAGAGTTACTAGTCCCAGAGACAATAAAATGCATTTTGGATCCCTCTTTGGGCCCATTAACACTTATAAATTTCGCACAAACTGACCCACAATTTTGAAACTCATCTAAAGAAGAGAGGAACGCTCCCCCGCATTCCATAATACCGCTTCTCTCGAATCCTGCGCTGTCCCATTGTTTTCTTTGGGCGGTAATCTTACCCCCATTGCCAGCTGGCGACGATTTGTTGGAAGGGGGAGCGGCAGACTCAGAGGGCATGGGGATCGAAACGTGTGGTGTGAATTACGAAGAGATGATATTTCCTTCTTCCTTCCTTATCAAGGTAGAGTGAGCATTTCCATCTTCTCCGTTGTCTTCTTTGCCATTTTTGTCTTTCCTCAAAAGCGTCGCTTTGCTACACACTCCCTCAGCGTCAATCTCGCTCTCCTTTGAGTTCTTTTCTCTGTGGCTGAGCAGATCTGTGCTCGTCGCTTTCCCCAGAATTGCCTCTGCCTCTTGTCTCCCTTGCTCCAAGGAAGCTGTGAAAACCAGCGCTTGGTTACCTACTCTCTGGTCGAAAGTGCTCTTTCACTTATCTTCTTCCCCAGATTGGTGGTTTCCTTCACCAACCCCAGTCTCGAAGCCTGCATGTTGTTGCAGAGTGGAGTTTTGCCATTTTTAAGGTCTGCTTGCCCTGACCCTCCCCTCTGAGTCACAGCGCGATCACCATTTTGGGTAAAACTTTTGACCCCTTTTGTGTGGTTGGTCTCTGTCTCTTCCAAATTTTCTCCTTGAGCAGCGCTCCCTTCCAAATTAGGGTGGTTGAACAGGTCCACCATTCGATCTAATGAGTTACAGGTTCTTGAGGACTTTTGACCGTTAGATCTGACGGAGAGACCCCTGTCTCGACCAGCTTTGTACGGAGAAGCTTTTTTTGGCCCAAACCCTTCTGCCGGTGTACCTTGGCGCTGCTCCTGCCCCATTACTGCCTTGATGAGCTCCCGGTGAGCCCTTTCCACTTCGTGGGAGCCATCTATAGTTAGGTCCTTTTTTGGCGAGACCACTTGCCTGTATGATCTGTTGTCTCTGAGGGCTGATGTAGGTGATGGGGAGGTGATGGTCGCCTGTTCCTTTTGTGCTTCTTCTTTCTTGTCTTGCACGAATCTGATTAGATATGATTCTTCGAAGGAAAACACCTTGGCGAAGCGCGGCATCAACGAGATATCTGTGCTTCTGATGAGAATTCTTCCCGAAACTATCTCTGACCATCGCACCGTCTTCTCATCTATCTCTACAACAGTCCTGAATTCCGCTACTATCTCTTGAAGAGCTTCTCTCTTCCAGAAGTGTAGGGGGACATTGTGAATCCAAATCCAGTATTTGTCTCCCTATGGGAGCTCCGCTCCGAATGTCGGCGTCCAAGCGCTGAATTCAAGTTGGAAATGTCCAAAGTCGACAATCCCCAAACTAACAACTTCTGTGACCTTCTCCGGTGAAGGGAATGAGACTAGGAATTGCAAATGGCATAATTTCTTAGCGACCCAATCTCTATGGGCTCTCATAGGCCATTTTTCAGTAAGAGCTTGCATTAGATGTACCTCCGAGGGCCTCCCTGCTCTGACTTTGGCAATAGCACACCATTGCCGCAGCCACCATTCTTCGCTTTTGATAGTGTCCAGGCGCTTTGCCAATCGAATCACCGTGGGGTTGTCTGGGAACCTGCCACGGCTCACTGGAAGTTCTTTGTCGCTGTGGGTTTCCACCATATTGGTGCATACATAGGAGAGATGCCCCCACTTCATGCACTTGAGGCACCTTACTTCTTTGGTGCATTCACTCCTGTAGTGTCCAAGATCATCGCAGTTGAAGTATGGAACCGGCTTACGCTTGCCCTTCCTCTGCTTCTTACTATGTGGGAGCTGTTCGGTTTGAGGTTAGTTTCTGGGTCTTGTTTTTCTTTCCCCTTACCTGAACCCAGTGCCCCTCCTCTTCCTCATTGCCGGTGTTACCTTCCGCTGTACTCCCGTCCAGCACAACCCCTTCGTGGGCTCGCTCGACGCTAGATTTAAGTGAATGGTTCTCCTGTGGTGTTGGACTGGCGAGACGGTAGGTGTTGGGGTTAGGGTTGGGGGGGTTGAGGGGGTTGGTCGGAGCAGTTTGTTGGGGTTCCTGGAGATCCCTGTGGTTGCTGCGGTGATGAGGTGGGTTAGTGCCCCTGAAAAGTTCTTCTGATGGCTTGTGTTGGTATTGCAGACTAGAATGTTGAGGATGGTGTTGGGGTGGATAAGATGGTTTGGAGTGTGTGTTGGTAGTGTGGAGGTGTTGGTGTTGTCTGTGAGCAACATGTTCATACCCTCTCTGAGAGTGTCCCCTGGAGTGATGAGGGTGGTGATCTGAAGGCGGGGTTTTCTTACGCCTATAATGGCCTGTAGGAGGACCCCGTCGTTGGGCCCTTCCCTCAAAAAGCTCCCCTTGTCGGTGTTGGTATCCATTGATTAGTGATTGTTATGATGCTTATATGCATGGATAATTATTGTGAATGATTGTGGATGAATTTAATGGCTATTGGATTTAAGAATCAAGTCTTGGAGATTTGAGAAAGGGGTTTAGATTTGGATCTATGCATTATGGTTAATTTGAGGATTTTGTGATTTCGTGAAATTTTGAGAAGTTTTCAATTGGATATGATTGGTTTTAGTATTGAGATTAAATTTAAATATTTCACTATTTCTAATTGATGAGTTTTGAAGTTTTCTTGACTCACAAACATGTGTGCATATATCTTATTTCGTTGTTTTCGAAGAAATTGGGTTTTCGTGTGTTTTGATGGAGTTTTGACTGGATTTCAATTGTTTTGGTTTTAAGATAGTTTTAAACTCTTTACTACTCTTATTGATGGTTTTTTGAAGTCTAAACTGATGTTAAAATTCGTATTCGAACATATATGTATGTAAGATGTTGTTTTGAAAGATTTTTGGGTAAAACTCCTATTTCGAGATCTTGATTTGTTTTGATGTGTTTTAATAACTCTTATATGTTATACAAGTTACAATTAATCATCTCAGAAAATTAGTTCTTCAAATTATGATTTTTACAAAGTGAAATCGTGTATCGGTTAAAACATGTACAACCTTTAAACTGCAGTCTGGAGGTCTGACAGTCGACCGACCAATGTCGACAATCGACTGTCGGGGTCTTGGCTGAAGCATTTTCTTGAGTCTCGAATTTTCCTGCGAGACAGTCAACTGACTACCTTATACAGTTGACTGTCTCTACTCTGAATTAATATTTTTTTTAAGTGTTGGATTTTCCTGCGGGACAGTCGACTGTCCAGATTACACAGTCGACTGCCGTTGCTCTATTTGTGGTTTTTTTAGTCTTCAGATTTTTCCGCGGGACAGTCGACTGCCGTTGCTCTAATTGTGGTTTTTTTAGTCTTCAGATTTTTCCGCGGGACAGTCGACTGGCTACAGTATGCGTTCGACTGTCACTGTGCTACTTGATGTTTTTCTTGAGTTTTGGTTTCACGCGGGACAGTCGACTGACTACCATATGAAGTCGACTGCTACCGCTCTGACTGATGTTTTCTTGAGTTTTCCTGATGTTTCTTTGATCGATTGTTCCTTTAATATTATATTGTTTTAAAAGATGTTTTGCTACAGATTAAAAATATATTACAGAGATTCATATTGGAGCTTTAAAAGTATTCTTTTGGACCTTATTTGAGTTATACCTGCTTTCAAAGGAATTGATGTTTTGTGATATTCTACAACTTAAAAATATGATTTCCAGTTATTTAATAGATTTAATATTTATTTGGATTCTGGAATTTTATATAAGATTTGGGTTTTTGTTGATTGGAGAAGTTCTTCATATAATCGTTTGACGATGGATTTGTGAGTTTTGGTCCTGATGATATCTCTAGGAGTTGAGTGGGAGTCCTGTGAACCGGCAGATGAGATTTGTTGATTTAGACCAATTGGGTCTTGGGGTTGTTGTTGAGTATTTAAGTCCGGCAGGATACACTAACTCTAGAGATGAGGATTTTTGTCTTTTAATAATAACAAACTTAAAGGCAGGCACCAGTGGAGATGTGATGGAACTTGGGAAACGTGAGTATATGCTCTTGGTCTGTTTAGTCCAACGGATGTGTTACAGGACTGTTTGTTGTCCTATCTCGAGAGGACATTTGTATGTTTGCATGTCAAGGGTCTGTAGGTCTATTCACGGAGCATGCAGGGTGCATTCGCGTGTCGAGGGTCGGCAGACCTATTCACAGAATGTACCTGGTGTATCTGCACGTCGAGGGCCTTGTAAGCCTATTCGTGGGGTACACAGTTGGGAGGTGATTCTCCAGTTTTAGAGCTATTCTTACATGATGCTTGCGTGTCGAGGGGTGTGGTGCCTATTCACGGAGTATTCTGGATCTTGTTTCCATCACCGTAGTAGGATTACTTGCATAATGAGGGATTTAACCCAATAAAGTGGAGATCGATAAGGGCTTGCACCGGACCTATGTACTATGGAATGCATAGAATCCGACAAGTATGCATTAGAGAGTCAGCATATAGTATTGATGTTTTCTTGACTTGGTTTTATGCTTGTGTTTTCATGTTTTTCCTACACTTGACACTTACTCTAGATTCACTTGATGCTTTCATGTATTACTATTTACTATCTTATATTCCTTGATGTTTTCATGCTTTACCTATTGTTATTTCTCATTTCATTTATTCTTGCTGTTAATACATGTTGTTAATGACTGTATACTCTATGCTCTATGTCACTCACACCGTTATGGCTGACCCCTGTAGTTTTGGGGGGTAAGGGTTATCTCTAGCCTCATGTTTTACAGGTAAGTACTTATAGCTTGGAAATTGGATGCTTGTGCTAAATTGATGTTATGCCTTGTGTAAATTGTAAAAGAAGTGTTGTAAAGAAAGACTGTAATGCAAGGTGTTTTGTATTCCGCTGTATTTTGTAAATAATTGATGTAATAAAAATTGAAATAAAAATTATCTGTGTTTTTGGCTATGTTTACTGTTGCAATTGAAGTTGATGCTGAGAATTGTGCCACGTATTTCTAAAATATCATATTGGAAATTCGAGGCGCTACAACAAGTATCAAGCTCCAAGTATTAAGTATCAAGCTCCAAGTGTCACGTGTCAAGTGTGAAAATGTCAAGTATCATGTATCAAGCTCTAAGTATCAAGTATCAAGCTCCAAGTATCGAGTATCATGTTGGATCTATAGATCCTCTTCCGAGTACATGTTTCTATATTTTCCACTATTAGATCTTTCCCTTTAACCCCGGCTTGGTCTCTTGTTATTATTATTTAAAACAAGCATAGACGTACACAAACAAGTCAAGAAACATGGTAAGACTACAAGGGACGAGTACAAGTTGAAAGAAGGAGAAGAACGGATGGCAAACTACTCATCAAGGGCCAGGACAATGAAACATCTCATTCTGGACAGCAAGACACTACTGTACCAAATCTGAGATTACCGTTGCCACAAAGATGAAAATCTGGATTCATCAGTAAATCTAGAAAATAGACTCTCGGTCGAATCCAGCACATATATACAAGTCACTTAATAATCACAGAAACAGGGCTCAAAACAGAATTGTATACAGGAATTATGTTCAGCCAGAAATCACAGGGTTGTATTCTCAAGTATGAAAATGGCATAAAAACTTACTGATTAAATCCAAGAAAAATCTGGAGTATTCCCCAGTATGTCTAGTATCAGAAAATTTAATTTCATAATATTCCAACATAGACAACATAGTCAAATAAATTCAGGAAATAGCAAGATACAACAAATTTATGAATCTGAAGTTCTCGATACAGCAGTACTAAAACAGTGATAGATTACAAAATATAGCTCAAAATCCAAATACTTCAAAAGGGTGATAAAATAGATACAGTAGAATACATTTTATGTTTACAAAGTTTTTACCAACAGCAACTAGATTCAGGTTGAAATTATGGTTCTTTACCGAACAACATGAAATTCTAGAAATATAGTAGTTGTTCACAAGCATAGAATAGTTTATAAATGTAATCAAATAAATCTACAAAAATTTTTGGTTAATCCCAGTCAAGTCTAGTCATAGCCAGCAATATATTAGATCCAAATATTATCTTTAGCATCAGTATTAAAATAATTAATTACACACAGGATCTGAAATTTCTAACACATCTGTAGCAAAACAACAATAACTCATAACTCACATATCGAAACTGAGATCTGTCAAAAATTATGGAAAATAGACAGCGAGGTCTACAATTTATATTCACAAATTAAATTGATTTATTGACCTCGGTAGGGTCTAAAATACTGAAACAAAACGAGTCAACAACAAAAATTAGAAATATCTTCTTTGTATTAAATCAAATAGTTCATATGCAACAAATCCAAATTATAACAAAATACAAAACATGGTATAATAGATGTCCAAAACAACATGGTATGGGTGTTTAACAAGTCTACTGCAAGAGATTACATCTAACACATCAAACATGCAACAAGGGTACAACATATCATCAAATCACGAATAACATACATACATGCATCAAGTATCTAGATTATTCTAAATTATTTTCATGTCGTGTGTGTAACAAAGACGACCATGGATGGATCAACAAATAGAAAAGATATCTAACTAGGATCTTCATGAGGATGAATCTAGAATCAAAAGTGGCACTACAGGCAGTATTTAGTACTTGTATATTTAACAAAAACTAATACAAGTTACTTGCCTTGAAATTGTCGACGAACTTGACGGAAAGAGAGAATAACGGAAATAGGTTTCTGGTCACGAACACAATACCACGAACGAATCACGAGCAACCAAAAACAAGATCACGAACACAACGACATGAACACACGGCTCTAGATCCAACACGCACACAAAAAAGAGAAGGCAGCTGGGAGTACACTGCAAGAGGAGGAAGACGACGGCCAAGGGGCACGACGGCGACAGAATGTGACGTAGGTGGCGCGAACAGGGGACAGTGACGGGGCTGTCGCTCTGGCTGTTGGGTCCTATCGCTGCTGGTGCTCGGGAGGAGGCAGGGAAGGAGGGGGCTAGCGTTGCTTGCTGCTGATGTGGGATCGGAGGGCGGCACTGTGGTGCAAAGAGGCGCCGGCGATCGGAGGTCGGGGGGTGTGGAAGTAGGCCGGAGGGGGATCCGGAGCTGGGGTACACAGAAGAGAGAGAGAGATGAGGGACGAGAGAGAATATCAGGGTTAGGGTTTGGAGATAGGAATTGTAGATGACAATAGCAAAATTTGTTGGGGATTAATATAGAGAGATTTTTTTGGCAAGATGTGATTTAGAGAATCAAGAGAATAGGAGAAGAAGATATGGTCTTCTTGTTAGGGAACGTGAAGAAAATCTAGGGAAAACTAGGTCAAAGAGGTGGGTACTGGGTTGCGGGTTAGGATCCAATAGGACGGGCATGAGGTGTAACACCCCGTTTTGTACGATACCTGAATATATATATATATATATATATATATATATATATATATATATATATATATATATATATATATATATGTATGTATGTATGTATGTATGTATATTTTCAGTATGCGTGCACTTGATTGCAGTATTATGGGTCGATTTTGATATCGTGGTGTATGGTTAGGATTACGAGACGGTTCATGGGAGAATTGTATTCCAAAGATGCACGAGAACGAGGAGGACCGATACTAGAATAAACGCTAGTTTTCGGTACGACGCCCATGCAAATATAACACGGTATGATACTACAGTGGATATACATTGCATGCGCTCGTTAAACTGCTCGTCTCGCACTCGTTGGAACCCATTTAAGCTAAATAGGGCAGCCAATACAACAACCACAAACCAATGGGCTATAAGCCATGGTTTTGGTCCAAACCACCTACACCCTATGCCTACCCCTAGCTTCAAAAACCGGCCATTACCCCCCCTCCCTTCTCCTTCATTTTCCCACTACATTCTCCCTCTTTGCTCTGGAAATTTCAGAAAACCCCTTCAAGAGAAATAGGAGAGAAAGAAGAAGAAAGTGAAGAAGAAGACTCAAGAAGGGATTTTTCAAGGAAGAGAGCTTGAGAAGATCATTTCCTCTACTACAACGAAGGGTGAGGAGTTTCTCTAAACCTTCATTTCTTGTCTTTTAATTGATTTTTGCTTGCATGCATGTATTGTAGGATGTACTAGGTTGATCATCTAAGATTTGAAAGTTGAAGTCAGAATTGAACTAGAAAAAAACTAATTCGGAGTGTCATTTTGTGGATTTTTCCGAGAGCAAAATACAAAGAATTAGACCATGAAATTTTAAGAGTTTGTTCATATATGTGTTTAGAATGCTCATTATTTATTTCAGATTTTTTTGAGGTCATTTGATATTTTAATAAAATCGTAAGATGCAACTATGTCGTAAGGCAGATTCAGCAAATGATAAACAGAATGGCTGATGTTGTAGGAATTTTAATTATTTATTGAAACATGCTGTTGATCTAAAAATTTTACCCTATGTTCCTGCATGCATGTAGATTCTGTACAAAAATCAAGAAATTATTTGGATGAGTTTATAGTCTTGAGAAAAATCGAGTTTTAATCAGTAGCTGAAGCTGAACTAAAGAATTTGTTGGTTTCTGAGCTAAATTGAAATAGATAGAACTCACACTCACTGTACATTTGGAATTTTGACATGAGGTCTTTTGCATATTGTTTAGTATGATCTCTAGTTTCACCACCATGAATTTTATGTCATTTGGGCAAGTACGGAAATTATTATAATTTTAGGAGTATGCACTGTGCTGGTTTCAGACAGTTTTGATACCCTGTAGAGATTAGGTATTTGAGACTCTTTAAGAGCATATTTTGAGAACCTAATTCATTAGAGATTTGTAGTAGATACCTAGATCTTTCCAACAAGACCAATTTTAGGCAATTCCAGTAAGGAGTTGGTTTACTGTGATTTTTGTAAGACTGGACAGAGACTAGAGTGAATCTGAGTGCTCTGAATTGGAGAGACCCATGGTGAAAATTGGTGCATCGGTGAGAGATGAGTGTGTTAGGGTGATTTAAAGGTATAAATTGGACTCATGACCAACTATAGAGTTGTTGAGGACACCCACACCCTTCTATAGAAATTGGGTTTGTGATATTCTGACGAACGAGTAGAGTTTTGTACTACTGGTAAGGTGCAGCCCATGCACAGGAAGCACGCTGGCTGAAGCTTGAGAGGATATTTTGAGGACTTAGATGGTTGAATTTAAGTTCATGATCAACTAGGAAGTTGTAGCCTAGGATCTCACCTTTCCAGATTGGGCTTGTACACTCCAATCGGAGTTGTATCGAGAGAGTTATGACCATTTTAAGATTCGGGCAGAAACCCGTGGGTCGCTTAGTCTTAGTTTTGACTAAGGGTTGTGAGGACATTTCCCTTGTGTGTTACCAGAGTCGATGACTCTTGTCTAGGGATGTTTGATTTCTGTTATTGAGGTTGTTGACTCTCAGAGTGGGATATGTGACTCGAGTTAGTCACTAGGGTAAGGGATATCCTGCACCTATCAACCCTATATTATAAACTTCTGCCGAGCGTAGGATGTCTGAGCGTGCCAGTGAGATAAGCTTACAAGGGCGAATATACATTCACATCCGGGGTCGCGGCAGGTGTACGCCATAATGCTGGACAATTCCAAGCCTGGGAAGTGGCTAACCGGACCGGTATAGCCAGGGGCCAGAGGTTGATAGGCATGTGTGGAAGCAGTTCATTCTTACCCAAGTAATTAGAGTAAGGCAGGGGTTAGAGTGGTTTATTAAGCGGTTGGGAAATTGCATTAGTCCTAATAAACCAAAGTCGGTGTTGTACCTTCCAGTAGGGATACATTTTCGGCACTCATGGATTGAGTCCTCGACTCGTATCTCGATCTGTTGATTCCCAAAGCTTTGCCGAAGTAAGGTACGGGAGGCCCGAAGGATTTGACCTCCTGATGTGCTCACGTCCCTATGCGCGGGTTTTTGTGTGTATATAAGTTCATGACTCGATCTTGGGATGAACACGCAAGTGTAAGTCCATAGGGGACGTTAGGAATCAAATGGTCGTGGGATCGGATTCAACGCGGCTTTCTGAGGAGGTCCGTACGCGGGGACCAACTGGCGGTGACTACTTAGGCACTGCAGGGGCGGAACTAGACCGACCCACCGCAACCTCCTTGGGCGACGGATAATCTATTGGGAACTGGAGTGAGTACAAGAGTAAGGTGCATGGCAAGGGTTCGAATCCCTAAATTGTGGAGAAAGACGGCTAGATTTGGGGGCGTATGTAGTATGGGATGTATTCGTGCTCCAAAGTCTTGCTTGCATTAGAGTCAGGCATGTGAGTTTCCTGCATTTAGTCATAGGGTCATGTCATAACACTGCACTAGAACCCGAATCCACTAAACCCTTGCTTTGGCACAACACTTATCTATTTTGCATAAATTGTTGGGTGTGATTGAATTTTAGAGGATTGCTGTTATCACCAGCTTTGCTTCAGTCGAAGTACTGACGTTCCCCACCTTTTAGGTATTGGTTATACCCTTCGAGCAGGTGCAAAGATATCAGAGTCGCGCAGTAGAAGCCTGAAGCCGAGGAGCAAGTCCCAGGGGAGCCGATGGACCACTTAGCGAAGTTCAGCAAGTAATCAGTCGATTACCATTCCAGGAGGTAGCTGATAGCTTTTTAAGAGGAGTCTGTAATTATTTGGAATAAGTTGTAATGAATTGATGTAATTTGTACTCCTTGTCCAAGAACAAGTTATCGGTTGTAATCAATGATGTAATGACTTATTTGGCAATAAAAAGTTTTTAAATTCCGTGTTATTACTGTGTTGAGATGCATTTGAAGGTAAAGATTCTGGTGAGTGTCACGAATGTCCGGTAACGGGGATCTGGGGTGCTACATGAGGGTTCAATAGGGTATATTGGGTAGAAAACCAAATCCAACAAGATGGATTTCAGATAAATAGGGAATTTAGCCATGAAATGCAATAAATTGGAAACAATAAATCATCCAAAGAAAAAATAATTGGCAGAAAAAAGAATCACAGAAGAATCAAACAAATAGATGAATATATAGATACTGGAAAGAAGAACAAATACACAATTCAGGAAAAGAAGAGTACAAATGGATAGAATACACTGGAAAAAGAAATATAGTACAAGAATGCAGAAAATGGGAGACAGGAGTTACAAATCCTACCTACCTTACAAGAAGAACTTCGTCCTCGAAATTCAACATGAGGTACATAGGGTAACTCCGAGAAAGAAAGAACAACAACAACAAAACAAAACAAACAACACTACACAAACAAATGAGGAAACCACCGCTGGATATCCTCCTCCAGCCCTCGACTCACCTGGCGAGTGAGGATTCCAAGAAACTAGAACCAACCTGATAACCTTGTTCTTCAGCACTTTCTCCCGCCGATCCAAAAAAGCAACTGGCAGAATCTCACAAGTCAAATTCGGCTGCATGGATAACTCTGAATAGTCAATCACGTGGCTTTCATCACGGATATATCTCCTGAGTTGTGAGACATGGAAAACATCGTGCACTCCTGATGAAGCCGATGGTAATGCACGACGATAGGCCACTTTGCCTACTCGCTTCACGATATCAAATGGTCCGATAAACCTAGGGCTTAGCTTGCCCCCACCACCGAACTGAATGACACCCCGCCACGGAGATACCTTAAGGAAAACATGGTCACCAACCTCGAACTCCAAAGCTTTCCTATGGAAATCTGCCCATCTCCGCTGCCTGTCTTGTGCTGCCTGTAGATGCTTCCTGATCTGAGTCCCCGCATCCACAGTCCTGGTGATCAACTCCGGACCCAACAACTTCCGCTCACCAATGTCATCCCAGCACACTAGTGATCTACACTTCTGACCATATAGTGTCTCGAACTGTGCAACTTTAAGACTGGCTTGAAAGCTGTTATTGTACAAGAACTCTACAAGGTGCAAATGGTCCTCCCATGATCAACCGAACTGCAACACACAAGACCTCATCATGTCCTCTAGAGTCTGGATGGTCTTCTCTGACTGTCCATCTGTCTGGGGGTGAAAAGCTGTACTTTACTTCAGTTTACTCCCCAAACTACTCTGAAGACTCTTCCAAAACTGAGACCTGAACCTTGTATCCCTTTCAGATACAATACTGACTGGAACCCTATGAAGTCTGATGATCTCTTGCATGTACTTCTCAGCTAGGCTCTCAGTAGACTGTCCGACACGGAAGGAAATGAAGTGAGCACTCTTCGTCAGTCAGACGACAATCACCCTAATGGCATTGTGACCCTTGGGACTCCTTGGCAAAGCGGTCACAAAATCCATAGTGCTGTGTTCCCAGTTCCACTCTGAAACGAGAAGCGGTTGAAGAAGTCTGGTGATTATCTTATGTTCTGCCTTCACCTGTTGGCAAATCAAACACTTAGACACAAACCAAGTCACAACCCTCTTCATACCATACCACCAGAAGTGAAGCTTCAAATCTCGGTACATCTTCGTACCTCCAGGATGAATAGAATACGATGACTGGTGGACTTCCTCAAGCAACCTCTAACGAACTTCACCCTTCGGGACACACAACCTAGACCCAAAACGAAGCGATCCATCAGCATGAACAACCATATCCGTTCTGGAACCGGCCTCAACCTCTGCTCTGAATCCTTGCAACTGCTCATCACCAGCCCTGAGCCTCTTTAATCTGCTCGATAAGAGACGACTAAAGCCGAAGCATTATGCAACTCCGATCAGAACTCAGCAAAACCACATCCAACTCAGCATCTGCTCAACCAGATCTCTCTGCTGAGTCAGGAACATAGCTGTAGGTCTCCTGTTCAACAAGTTCACTCTACCAGGATGGTTTTGCAAACTGATGTCATAGTCAGCCATAAGCTCTAACCAATGTCTCTGCCTCATGTTCAATTCCTTTTGGGTGAAGACGTACTTAAGACTTTTGTGGTCAGTAAAGATCTCCACTCGATCTCCAAGTAAATAGTGTTCAAAGCGAAGATCACTGCCGCTAACTCCAAATCATGAGACAGGTAGTTCTTCTCATGCGGCCTCAACTGCCTCGATGCATAAGCAACAACTCGGCCCTTCTGCATCAGAACTGCACCAAGACCCTTGCTAGAAGCGTCACAGTAAACGAAAAATCCGCCTGAACCATCTAAAATAGTCAACATAGGCGCTGACGTCAACCTGTTCTTCAACTCAGCAAAAGCCTCGCTGCAAGCCTCAGACCAACAGAACTTCTGATCTTTCCCTGTCAGCTTTGTCAAAGGTCCCGCTATCTTCAAAAAATCTTGGACGAATTTTTGATAATAGCCTGCTGGACAAATGAAACTTCTCACCTCCGAAACTAACTTGGGAACTGGCTAATCTCCCACAGCCGCAACCTTGGACGGATCCACTGAGATACCATCGCCCGAGATAATGTGTCCCAAGAAGGTAACTCGGTCAAGCCAAAACTCCACTTAGGGTAGTATAGGTTAGTATATATAAGGGTTTTAAAGATGTAGGGTTAATGGGATAGGATCCAATAATAGTGGATTTTGGGATGAGAACAATTTGCAATTGGGTTTTAGGTTCAACAAGAGATGGGTTTGAAGACAATAGGGTTCAAATAAAATACTCACAATTAAATGAAAGAAAATATGATCAACAAGAAAATAGTTCATCAAGAAGAACAGAGAATTTCATGAACAAAAAGTTAAATCCAAATAAATAAGTAAATAATACAAATGAATAGAATATAATTTGGGCTTGAAAATAAATTGGAATTCGCCAAGAAATTCAGATCCAGTATAATAATAAAATAATTCAATGGATGAATTTTAAATAGATAATCAAGAAATAACAATTAATAATTATAATCTTAATAAAAATAAAATTATATATCAAAATTGTATTCGGCTTTGACGAATTCATTAAAATAATCCAATAATAATAATATATTTGATTTCGACTCAAATATAAATATCCGATCAATAAGAAATGGAAAGTAAGATTAAAATACACCTTTATTCGAAATGAATATAATTTTTGATTAGAAAACATTTTAATAAAAGATCCGAAATGAATTTAGCACAAATTAATTTTAAAAAAAATCAAGATATAGAAAATACATGGAAAATACTTATTGGCGGGAATGGTGGTTACAATGCATTTCATCTGCCAGTTTGGGACCCCTAGATTCTAATCATCGACAACGGTACTTAGTCCGCGGGCAAAGGATTTCGCAAGTTCTTAATGGATCTGGGGTTCCAACAAAGGTTCTCTTTTATTTCACACCCCTAATCTAATGGGCAAGCCGAGAACACCAATCGCCGAATCCTGGAAAGCCTCTAGAAGCGATTGGACAAATCTCCCAAGGGATCGTGGGTCGATGAACTACCTAGTGTGCTTTGGTCATACCGAACGACCAAGAGGATTCCAACGTGCGAACAACCATTTAACTTCACATTTGTGACCGAAGATGTCACCCCCCTGAAAATTGGACTGTCGTCCCCTCGGATAATGAGCTTCAATGATGACTTGAAATCGGACGGCCTCAGAGCCAATCTAGATCTGCTAGCATATACCAGCAAAAGGGTAGAACGGTTCTATAACAAGAAGGTCCGGCTGACTAAAAGCAAGGTCGATCTAATACTTAGAATACTTGAGATTTTTGAATCCAGCACGAAGGGAAAACTAGCTCCCAACTGGGAAGACCCATATAGGATCTCCAAAGTGGTTCGCCCCTGGGACTTACCGACTTAAAGACCCCTGGGGGAGGGGGGGCTTATCAAGAGAACTTGGAATGCGGAAGACCTAATGGAATTTCATGAAAGCCCCTAGTGGTTTGTACTTGTAACAAGGCCCTAAAAAGGTAAAGAATGTAATAAGCACTTGCCTATCAGTAGCTAATGAATAAAATTTAATTCCAGTTCAACAAGTTTTCAAACTCTAGCTAAGTTACTTTGTGCCATACCTCGGCCCTCAGCGCGGTACTCCAGGCCACTTGCGAGTTTTTCTCGCAAAGCCATCAGGCAACGAATCCATCCCCTTGGCATGGTACTTTGGGCCACTCGCTAGTCTTTCTCGCCAATCTATTTAGCCCCGTACTTCTCTCTTTGGCGTGGTACTCTAGACCTCTCGCGAGATTTTCTCGCTTATTTATCGAGCTCCGGATCACGCCACTCACAAGTTTTTCTCGCTAAGCTATCGAGCCTCAGAACTCGTCTCTCGGCATGGTATTTTAGGTCACTCACAAGTTTTTCTCGCTAAGTTATCGAGCCCTAAACTTTGCCCCTCTGCATGGTACTCCGAGCCACTCAAGAGTTTTTCTCGCTATTATTGAGCCCCAGACCTCACCCCTCTGTGCGGTACTCCGGGTCACTCACGTTTTTCTTGCAAGAAGTCACCACCTATGCCTTGCCCCTCGACGAGGCAATCCGTGGCCTTTCACTCACCACTCTAACGAGACGGTTCAATCCACCCGACGAGACTTAGTCAATTCTTTCGAGAAACACACATTCGGTCGAAATGTAAAACAAAGATCTTTTATCGAAAAAAGCAATTACAAGATGGGCGGTGGCCAGTCCACAGTTGGACAATGAAAACACAAAATAAACAAGCAAGAGAAAAAGTTCATTCTAGGCCTCAACCCTTAGAACTCAGGGCAAAATCTGTGATCTTGGAACTCATGATAAATCTCCCTATGTTTCACACTGAGACACCGATCCCCTTTGGATCAAGCACCCTGACCACATGCGGTAGAAGTGCTGTGTGTGAGCATCGACAATGAGATGAAGGCTGGATGATTCTAGATGCTCGAAGAACTTCGCAAGAATAAGAAGCACCAGCTAAGCAAAATGGCCCCAAGTCCCCTGTAAGAGAAATAGTCCATTCTGGCTTTAGCCCTAAGAACTCAGGGTAAAATTTCATATTTGGAAGCATGGATAAATCTCCCCAAGTTCTACCCCAAGACACTGATCCTCTCTGGATAAAATCCTCAGACCGCAAGATAAAATCCCACCAACTCGGCTCCGAGGCATCTATCCTCGTCTGTCTCAACCCTCGGATTGTCATTTGAAGCACTCACCAAAAGACCTCACGAGATCAATCATTCAAAAAAGCAAAACAACGAGATTTGTGAGAAAAATGCTTAGGGATGGGGGAATTTATAGGCCTTTTTGTGAGATTCTTCTCAATTACTGCGAAACCCCCATCGTGAGATCTTAACCCTCCATCTCCACTCATTGATCAAGATAAAGAGCATTTCAGATCCCACTACAGGTCAATGTTTAATCTTCCAAGATGAAAGACACCTTAATTTCTATAAAGAATAACGTAAGTCGACCCATGTGATAGCTCACGTGATAACTCAAAAGAGAAAAGAAAAACCTAAGGTTACTAGATCCCACATCGCCGAGGGTGATCAAGAGAACTTGGATGTGGAACACTCAATGAAATTTCATGAAAGCCCTTAGCGGTTTGTACTTGTAACAAGGCCCTAAGAAGCTGGCGAATGTAATAAGCGCTCACATATCAGCAGCCAATGAATAAAATTTAATTTCAGTTCATCAAGTTTCAAACTCTAGCTAAGTTACTTAGCCCCATACCTCGCTCCTCGGCATGGTATTCCAGGCCACTCGCGAGTTTTTCTCGCAAAGCCATCAGGCCCCGGACCCTTCCCTCGGCGTGGTACTCCGGGCCACTCGCGAGTCTTTCTTGCCAATCCATTTAGCCTCAGACTTCTGCATTTGGCGTGGTACTCTAGGACACTCGTGAGATTTTCTCGCTAAGTTATCGAGCTCTGGACCTCGCCCCTCAGCATGGTACTCTAGGCCACTCGCGAGTTTTTCTTGCTATGCTATCGAGCCCTATACCTCACCCCTCGGCATGGTACTTCAGGTCACTCGCAAGTTTTTTTTGCTAAGTTATCAAGCCCCAATCCTTGCCCCTCGGTGTTGTACTCAGGGCCACTCACGAGTTTTTCTTGCTATTATCGAGCCTCAGACCTCACCCCTCAGTGCGGTACTCCGGGTCACCCACATTTTTCTTCCAAGAGGTCACCACTCATGCCTTGCCACTCGATGAGGGAATCCACACCGCTCACTCACCACTGCAATGAGACGGTTCAATTTGCCACACGTGACTCAGTCAATTCTTTTGAGAAACACTCATTCAGACAAAATGTAAAACAAAGATATTTTATTGAACAAAAAGTTATTACAAGATGGGTGGTGGTCAGTCCACGGTTGGAAAATCAAAACACAGAACAAAAATGCAAGAGAAATAGTTCATTCTGGCCTCAGCCCTCAGAACTTGGGGCAAAATTTGTGATCTTGGAATTGAGGATAAATCTCCCTAAGTTTCACACCGAGACACTGGATCAGTGTCCTCGGATCACAGGCGGTAGAAGTGTTGTGTGTGAGCATCGACGATGAGATGAAGGCTAGCTAATACTAGAAACTGGAAGAACATCGCAAGAATGAGAACCACCAGCTGAGTAAAATGGCCCCAAGTCCATTGTAAGAGAAATAGTCCATTCTGGCCTCAGCCCTTAGAACTTAGGGTAAAATCTCAGATTTGGAACCATGGATAAATCTCCCCAAGTTCTACGCCAAGACACCGATCCCCTCTGGATCAAATCCTCAGACTGTGGGATGAATCCCCACCAACTCGGCTCCGAGGCATCTATCCTTGTTTATCTTAACCCTGGATTGTCATTTGAGGCACTCACCAAAAGACTCCTCATGGGATTAATCATTCAAAAAGCAAAACCATGAGATTTGTGAGCAAAATTGTAACACCCCTTTATTTTACAATTTTAAAATAGTCGTTAGTAATTCTTCTATTGCAATTAGATATTATTGTTATTGTTATTATTATGCATAAGTATGCAATTTGATTTTATATATATTCTTTAATTAATTTATTTATTTGGTGGAGCGGGTTTTATTAGATCTTATTATGAAAAGAAGAACTTTAAGGGCATAAAATAATTGAAGAGACAAGGAGGGGTTAATAGTTAATTTTTCCCCACTTAATTTACAACTTCATCCCTCCCCCATCTTCCTTCTCATTTCGTCCAGCAACCAAAAATAGAAACCCGACCATTTCCCTTTTTCTTTTCTTCTTAATTCGGGCTCTTAAATTCCAATAAATTTCTAATCATTCTAGGCATTTTTTATGGGGATTCTGTTAAATTGAAGGTGCTCTCCAACATCCCACCATCGATTTCTTGGATTGATCTTTTGGAAGGTGAGAATTTATTTCATTAAATTGTATATGGTTGTATGTTTCCAATTTTTGGCAAAAGAATTAGGCTAGTAGGGAGATTAGGAGATAATCTCCATGTTAGAAGTGATAATTTCTTTATTGGATATGGCAGGAGTAAACTTTTTAAAAGAGTTAGGGTTTTGGGTTAGAAATTTAAAAGAGTTTATGTCATGCCCCGCTTTCCAAAAAGAAAATACGGAATATGGATACGTGACTAAGCGCAGTGAATGATTTTCATCATCCATAAGCTGTCAGGATCTTTACAACACTTCACAAGAATAATTAGAGTCGAAAGCAAGAAAAGTAAAACAAGCATGCATATATGAGCCAATACTAACAGAATTTACTTGAAACAAGATATAATAGTCTCAGATAAACCAGATCTGAATAAGTCAATAATCCTGGGACACATTGCCCAAATACAAATAAATCCAAGTATCAAATATAATTGTTCAAATAAGCAACATGAACTAATAATAGCAAAAACTCCAGCAACTAATATGTTAGATCACCTACACCGTTTGCCAGCTGATCATCCTGATCTACAATTTAATAAATTGCAGGAAGAAGAAAAAAGAAAACAAACTTCCGTCAATACAAGTTACGGGCCGCTTGTAGTGCAGACACAAGTACAGGAAAAAGGTAAACAAATATAAAATAACAGCAGAACAAACATAGCATGAAATAGATATGACAGAGCAAAACAGAATGTGTAACATGAATCAGAAGAATAGAATCAAGTAACATGGTATACTAATAGGAAAGGGTAACATGTATCAGGTGTCAAGCAAGCAGGTAAACAGGTAATCAGGTAAACAAGTAGCATGTACAGGTAAGAATGTAACAGGTGTCATGTATCAGATTTTATGTCATGTCAAGTCTTATATTATTACTATCTATGTAGCACTTCATGCGTCCATCATTTTACCACATGATTGCTACATTCAAACAAGTTGTGTTTAGATTTCGTAGAGGATTCTATAGGACCATGTACTCAGGTATCAAGTAATCCAAATCATATTAACCAAATCATATATACCAAATTCCAAATTAACCAAATCATATACCAAATTCCAAATTAACCAAATCATATACCAAATTCCAAATGTAATCCAAATCATATCATGTAACCAAATGAGGGAAACACGGCCCCCTTCCGAGTACAGTTTTCTATATTGTCTACTACTAGATCTTTCTCTTAACCCCGGCTTGTTATTTTTTATTACAAAATACACATGATCATGAGATAACGAGAACAAAATCGGGACAGGACAAGGATGTAAGAGCTTATATGATGCAAGGAACATGTTCTAAATCACAAAATACAAGAAACAACATGCAAATATTCAAACATAGCAAAATGACAATTCTAGACAACAAGACGTTACTGAACCAAAACTGAGATTTCCGCTACCACAGTAATACAAATATGGATCCATCAGAAATTCTAGAAAATAGACTCTCGGCCAAATCCAGAAAATATATATAAATCATATGGTATTTCACAAAAATAAGTCTCAAAACAGATTTGAATTCAGAAAACATGTTCAGCCAGAAAATCAGAAGTTCGTGTTCATAAACAGGAAAACAACATGAAAGCTCACTAATTAAATCCACGAAAAATCTGGGTATTCCTTAGTATGTTTAGTATCAGAAAATAATGTTTCATAATTTTTCAACGTAGATAGAATAGTAAAGTAAAATAAGAAAACAGCAAGATACGGTAGTTTTGTAAATCTGGAATCATAAACACTTCAGTACGAAAACAGCAATATCTTACAAAATACAAATTAAAATCCAGATCCGAAAGGGTGATAAACTAGATAAAATATTCTATAATTCATATTCACAAAGTTTTAAAAACAACAAGTAGAATCAGGTCGAAATTATGTATCTTTACTGAACAGTATGAAAATTCTGCATGTATAGCAATTATTTGTAAGCATAGAATAGTGTATAAAAGTTATTAACTAAATTCATAAAAATTTAGTGATATGGCTAAAAATAGGAGTTTAATCGAGACCGTCCAAATGGGGCACGAATCCTGGGGACCGGGGGTAAGACAGTAATTTCGCCTACAGACGGGTCTGAAGCGGGTACTGGGGCCTCCTTCTCACAGACCCAATAACTCGCGAACGGATCCCCCTCAACTGGGCGCGGGTCTCAACCCGCGACGAACCCGGTCCGCCAGGATAGAATTAGGGTTTCTGATTAATATTAATCAACGACCCTGATTCATATCTATCCTTTCACTGCGGATTAGGGATTACATTCCTTATCTATACACAGGGAATTACATGCCTAATCTGTTCCCTAAAGACGCCTATAAATACCCCCCACCCATCTCTATTAAGAGGTAATCAATCTTTCACCAGTTTTTGCGCTCTTTCATAGTCTTCCAGATTACTGACTTGAGCGTCGGAGGGTGCGTCGCCGGGAACAACCCCGGTGTCTCGCACTTTTTGCAGGTTAACGGCAGGAGTCAACGATCAGAACTCCGGCGGAACAGGTATACAGGTTTACTATTCAGTTTCCCTAAGAATCCACAAATACTATCTGTTTGCCCCCACACCAAAATTAGTGGCAACAGATTGGCGCCGTCTGTGGGAAACTAACGAATAGAAACCTCTCCTCTTCCCGGGGAACAGATCTTCTCCAGCCATGCCACCTCAGAAAGTCAGGTCAAGGGGGTCCAACCGAGGACCCAATCCTGATCAGCAGCAAGAAGTCCCCCATAATCCTGCTCAACAACAAGGGCAACTTCCCCCAACCGCGGAAGACCCGCTCCAACAGAACCTTCCCCCTCCTGATCCAAAGGGTCCTAACCCTCAGAAACAACCCCTTCAGCAAGAGCATGTCTCCATCCACAACGCCTCCACGGACTCTATGGCCTCCCATCACCCCCGAGCCTGTGGTCGCCACAATACCGCCCCTAATTGCCAGAAAGATGATGACCTCCGCCGCCATCTAGAAGAAAAGCGGGCCCGAGAGGGAGCCTCCCGCCAACACCATCCGGGCGAGCGGTCTCCTCGCCACCGGTACCACAGGTCCCCCATCCGCAGAGGGAGGAAAGAGTCCCCCGATCATTACCGAAGAAGGTACTCTCCCGCAGGTCGGCAACAGCCCAGGAACAATGAGGCACCAATCACCCGTGCCGAGTTCCAGCAGTTCCAAGCGACCGTCCTGCAGGCTCTCAACCTCCATCAAAATCCTAATGAGCCGAAGGTCCCGTCCCCTCCTGCAGTCCGAAGCCCTCACCGACGGTCCCCATCTCCTCGTCCTGCTCCTACCAACTCCCGGCGTACCCCAAGTCCTCGTCGCTCCCGAAGTTACCATCGCCGCAGCCCTCGCTCTCCCTCATACGAAGACGAGTCTCGTGGCTCGGCAGATTACCGTCAGAGAGATGACACCATGAACCGCCGTCTTCATGAAGTAGAAAGGCGCCTGGGTCAGATAAACCGAGAAGAGGAGCTCAGGGGGAGGACCCTACGTCCTAGCCGACCCCCTTTCTCCCGGACCATAGTGGATGAACCTGTGCCGTTCGGTTTCAAACCTCCCCAATTCGAGACTTACACCGGGGAGACCGATCCAGTTGATCACATCGAAAGCTTTAAGACTTTGATGCTCCTCCATCAAGCTTCCGATGCCCTCCTCTGCAAAACCTTCCCCGCAACTCTCAAGGGACCGGCCCGAGAATGGTACTCTCGCCTCGCCCCCTCCTCAATATTCTCCTTCGAGCAGTTCGAAACCCTCATCGTCACCCATTTCGTAAGCAGCCGTAGGGCTGAGAAGACCAGCATCTCACTATTGCACCTCCATCAGAAGAAGGGGGAGAAATTGAGAGACTACGTGAAGAGGTTCACAGCTGAAGCCAGAACCATAGCATCCCTCGACCAGTCAGTTGCTACCGCAGCATTCCAATCCAATGTCCTCAATTCCAACCTTCGCTCCTCCCTCGCCAAGAAGCCACCACAGAACTTTTCCGTCCTTCTCCTTTGCAGTGAAAAGTACATCCGGGCCGAAGAGGCCGAGCAACAACCCAACTGGGAGTGGTCTACCTCCGGGTTTAAGAGGAAGGGAACAGAAGAAGGAGCCAAGAAGCTCCATAAGGATAATGCCGGCCAGCGCCGGCCTCCCCCTAGATTTGAGAAGTTCACTCCCCTCACCACTAATATATCAGCCATTTTCATGGAAGTCGAAAAAGAAGGGGTCTTGCCTCCTGCTCCGAGGATGAACACCCCCGCCAAGAGAAGAGATAGAGAGAAATGGTGCCGCTATCACCGGGACCATGGGCATGACACCAACGATTGCCGTGCCCTGAGAAACGGGATCGAAGCCCTTATCCAGAGGGGGCAGTTGACGAAGTTTGTAAGAAAGGACCGAGCCGAACTTCCTCCCCAGCCTCGGGGGGCTAACAAGCGTCCAGAACGAGAAGAGACGCCAGACTTTGAGGAAGAGCGAGTCCTCCACCTCATCCATGGGGGTCCAATGGGGGGCTCCTCGAACTCCTCTCGGAAAGCATTTATCATAGAAGTCAACTCAGTCCGAACCACCCCTCCTCCCAAAGGCCTCGGAGTGCCCGTCACCTTCTCTGACAAAGATCTCGAGGGTGTCCGCACCCCTCATTGTGACGCACTCGTCATCAGTCTTCACATGGCCAACTTCAAAGTGGAGAGGATCTTAGTAGACAACGGCAGCTCTGTCAACATCCTCTTCCTCGACGCTTTTAAAGGCCTGAAGCTCTTGCAGGACAGACTCAAACCCGCCGGTTACACGCTCCACGGGTTCACGGGAGTGCCAGTGACTATTGAATGGGTGATTACCCTCGACGTAACTGCTGGCAAAACTCCTACTACCCGAACGGAGTCGATGGACTTCATGGTCGTAGATGTCCCAGCAGCCTACAATGTCATTTTAGGTCTGCCCGGTCTGGCCGCCCTTGAAGCCGTCCCTTCTGCCTATCATCTCAAAATGAAATTCCCCACTCGGGCCGGAGTAGGAGAAGTAAGGGACAATCAGGAGCAGGCCCGCAAGTGTTATATGACCTCTACCCTCGGACCCGTCCTCTCCTTAGAGACACTGGAAATCCCCCAAGATGCCGCTCGGCCGACTTCCGAGCCGGTGGACGAATTGGAGGAGGTGCTCTTCTCTGAGCAAGAGCCGACCCACAAATTCTTTGTTAGCAAGACCCTGCCGTCCGCCCTATACTCAGATATCGTAAAATGCATCCGAAGCAATCAAGACCTCTTCGCATGGTCAGCTGCAGACATGCTCGGTATCTCCGAAGAACTCTTAGTCCACCGCCTGAGCGTTGATCCGGGGTCCAAACCGGTTCAGCAGAAGAGGCGCAAGTTCGCCCCCGAGCGTCAGCTCGCTATAAAAGAGGAGGTAGATAAGCTGTTGAAGGCCCGATTCATACAGGAGGTAAACTACCCTGAGTGGTTGTCAAACGTAGTAATGGTGAAGAAGTCCAATGGGACTTGGAGAATTTGTATTGATTTCACCGACCTCAACAAGGCCTGCCCCAAAGATCCCTTCCCTCTGCCGAGCATCGACACTCTGATTGACGCAACCTCGGGACATGAGCTCCTCAGCTTCATGGACGCTTTCTCGGGTTATAATCAGATAAGAATGTTCCCCCCGGATATCCCGAAGACATCTTTTGTGACCGACCAAGGCCTTTATTGCTACAGAGTCATGCCATTCGGCCTAAAGAATGTAGGGGCGACGTACCAACGCTTCGTCAACAAGGTTTTCCAGGCCCAGATCGGCCGGAACATGGAAGTGTACGTCGATTGCATGCTTGTGAAAAGCATCCGAGGCGTTGATCATGTGGCTGACCTCCAAGAAGCATTTGATGTTTTGAGGAAACACAATATGAGACTCAACCCGAACAAGTGTGCGTTCGGCGTCTCATCAGGGAAGTTCCTCGGCTTCATGGTTAGCCAACGAGGAATTGAAGCAAATCCGGAGAAGATCAAGGCCATATTGGACATGGCCCCTCCTAGAAATGTCAAAGAAGTTCAGAGGTTGACTGGTCGCCAAGCCGCCATAGGGCGCTTTCTGTCAAAGTCCGGGGAGAAGTGCCTCCCGTTCTTCAAAGCCCTCAGGGAGGCTAAAGGATTTGAGTGGGGGCAGCAGCAACAAGACTCCTTCGACCAGCTTAAAGCTTACCTCGTCAATCCACCTCTTCTCAGCAAACCAATACCTGGAGAACCACTCTACCTCTAACTGGCAACTTCCGAACAGACGCTTAGTGCGGTCTTAGTCAGAGAAGAAGAAAGGGTTCAGAAGCCCATTTACTACGTCAGTAAGGTGCTTTGGGATGCCAAGCTCCGGTACTCGAAGGTTGAGAAAATAGCCTATGCCCTGGTAATGGCCGCGAGAAAGCTTCGACCCTACTTTCAGTCCCATTCGGTGGTCGTTCTTACCGACCAGCCGCTGAAATAGGTTCTTCACAAGCCCGAGACTTCCAGTCGCCTTATGAAGTGGTCGATCGAGCTGAGCCAACATGATATAACTTATCAGCCTCGGACCGCGATCAAGGCACAGGCACTGGCCGAATTCATAGTTGAAACTACAATCCCCGAGTCCAGCCAAACAATGAAGGGACCACCTGTCTGGTCGGTCTATGTCGACGGGTCCTCTTGTAACGAGGGAAGCGGGGCAGGGGTCATCCTGGCAGGCCCAGATGACTTTATCCTCCAATACTCCCTCCGTATAAACTTCAAAGCCTCGAACAACGAAGCCGAATACGAGGTGCTCATAGCCGGCCTTGGAATGGCCCGAAATGCAGGGGCACAACGCCTGCGGATCTTCAGCGACTCTCAGTTGGTCGTCAATCAGGTCCTCGGCGAGTATGAAGCCTGCGACGACAGGATGGTTAGATACTTGGCAAAAGTCAAAAGCCTCATGGCACTATTTGAGGAGGCCCTCATCCAAAGGATCCCCAGAGAAGAAAACGCTCAGGCCGACGCCCTATCCAAACTAGCCTCCTCTTCCCTTCAAGGCCTCGAACAGACTGTTTTGATAGAAGTCCTCCTCAAGCCGAGCATAGAGGACGATGCACTTGACTCCGTTGAAACATTGCCTGTCCTCCTCGAAGACAATTGGATGAAACCCCTCGTCGAATTTCTAAGAGCCGGACTCCTCCCCCAGGATCCGAAGGAAGCACGAAGGATAAGAACCCGAGCCGAGCGTTATATATTAATCGAAGGCATTCTATATAAACGCTCCTTCACCCAGGTAGACAGTCGGCCCTACCTAAGGTGCCTCTCCCCCAGGCAAGCAGACTACGCCCTGCAAGAACTTCATGAGGGCATCGGCGGAGCTCATTCCGGCTCCAGAGCCCTAGCGCGCAAAGTGTTGAACTACGGGTATTACTGGCCCACTCCCCTGCGGGACGCCGAACGACACGTTCGGCAATGCAGCTCCTACCAGAAGTACTCCGATATTCGACACCTTCCACAAGCACCACTCACCTCCCTATCAAGTCTGACCCCCTTCGCAATGTGGGGGATGGATTTACTAGGGCTATTTCTGCCAGCTCCCGGACAGTTAAAGTTCCTAGTCGTGGCAGTCGACTATTTCTCGAAATGGATAGAGGCCGAGCCCCTGGCTACAATCACCGAGCATAGGGTCGTTCAATTCTTCTGGAAAAATGTGATCTGCCGATTCGGCGTTCCCCGGGTCATAGTTACAGATAACGGAACGCAGTTCACTGGGGCGGCCTTCCGAGCCTTATGTGAGGACCTCGCCATACAACACCGCTTCTCCTCCGTCTCTCATCCTCAGTCAAATGGCCAGGCCGAAAATGCCAACCGACAGATCCTCTCAGGCATCAAGAAGAGACTAGACAAGTGTTCCAAGGGCTTGTGGGTTGATCAGCTGCCCAACATGCTGTGGAACTACCGTACCACAAAGCGGACCCCAACAGGCGAGAGCCCGTTTAATCTCACCTATGGGTCCGAGGCCCTCATTCCCCTAGAAGTTGGGATACCCTCTCCTCGTTTGATAGCTTTTGAAGAAGAGCAGAATGCCAGGGAGCTCAGAGCAAGCCTAGACTTGATAGACGAAATTCGAGAAAGAGCTGCTATACGACAACAGAGCTACCGAAGAAGGATTGAGCTAGCATACAACAAAAGAGTCCGCCTGACGGACCTCAAAGAAGGGGACCTAGTCCTCCGAAAATTGGCCATCTCGTTCCCCGGACAGAAAAGCAAACTGGCCCCGAATTGGGAGGGACCATACAAAATCTCAAAAGTGATCTGCCCCGGTGCATACAAGCTAGAAGATCTCGAAGGCAGAGAAATTCCCAGGACTTGGAACGCCGACCATCTTTTGAAATACCAAGAGAAAGCAACTACGCCTCTCTAAGTAACTCGAGATGTCGAACCATTCCCTTCCTGTTACTAGTAGTGATTTTTCCTTTATTTTTTCATTGTAATAATGGCTAGCAACTTTAAAAGCAGCCGACCATTGGATATTAATAAATAAAGTTTTCCATATTTTCGATACTGTTATATCTCTCTGCTTTTAATTCCTCAATCTCACGATGGTTCGGAGTCCAGCACTCGGCTCGACTCTTCTTCCTCGGCTCGCCCATAGACGAGCCAGGAGAAGATCGACGTTCAAAATTGCTCCCGCAGCCGTTGAATGGTTCGGAGTCCAACATTTGGCTCGATTCTACTTCGCATGTTCGCTCCTAAGCGAACTACAAGTAGCTCACCATTCGGAACTGCTCCTGCAACCCTTAAACTAACCTCACGATGGTTCGGAGTCCAGCACTCAGCTCGACTCTTCTTCCTCGGCTCGCCTATAGACGAGCCAGGAGAAGATCGCCGTTCGAAATTGCTCTCGCAGCCGTTGAATGGTTCGGAGTCCAACACTTGGCTCGATTCTACTTCGCATGTTCGCTCCTAAGCGAACTAGAAGTAGCTCGCCATTCGGAACTGCTCCTGCAACCCTTAAACTAACCTCACGATGGTTCGGAGTCCAGCACTCGGCTCGACTCTTCTTCCTAGGCTCGCCCATAGACGAGCCAGAAGTAGATCGTCGTTCGAAATTGCTCTCGCAGCCGTTGAATGGTTCGGAGTCCAACACTTGGCTCGATTCTACTTCGCAAGTTCGCCCCTAAGCGAACTAGAAGTAGCTCGCCATTCGGAACTGCTCCTGCAACCCTTAAACTAACCTCACGATGGTTCGAGTCCAGCACTCGGCTCGACTCTTCTTCCTCGGCTCGCCCATAGACGAGCCAGAAGTAGATCGCCGTTCGAAATTGCTTCCGCAGTCGTTGAATGGTTCGGAGTCCAACACTTGGCTCGATTCTACTTCGCAAGTTCGCCCCTAAGCTAACTAGAAGTAGCTCGCCATTCAGAACTGCTCCCACAACCCTTAAACTAATCTAACGATCGGATCTCTCCTATGGCTCGACTTTATCTCACCGGCTCGTCCTCAAACAGGCCGAGGTTAGATGGCCATCCCAACCTGCCATGCGACTGTCGAGCCGAGCGGACGAGGTACCGACCCTCGTATATGGCAAAAAAAAACCTCCCGAGACGAAACCACCGTCAGATCATCTCAGAAAGTGTGCTAGGGCATGATGAGCAGATCTAATTCAGCCACGTGTCCACAAAACGACAAGATAGCATTTTCTTGGGAACTGGACCCGCCTCAAGATTCGTGCAATAATCAGACGGCTCTGATCGCTTCACTTTGCTCGGCAGAAGTCACTCCGGTCTTCAAGCTACGATCAGGCCACGTAGGCACAGCTGAGAAACAACTGCGCCTTAGCAGCCGAACCGAGCCGCACCTGAAGGGACCGGGCAAGATTCAGAAGCGCAGCAAAAGAGAGAGTTTCGAGGCCAAGGTGCTCGACGATGCAAACACCTACCTCGCGGTTCATTTCGAGCCTACCCTAGTTAGCGCGACTAGAGCACAAATAAGGAGACAGCAGAGAACAGTTCGGATAAAACAACTCCAATTCTATTAATAACTTGGATGAAATTACAAAATGGGTTACAACAACAAAAGCTTGCAAATGGGTTACAACAACAAGACACGACCCGTTTACTACCTCCGAGGAAGGGGTATGCTCCGGTTCAGTGACACTTTGGGTCGGCGCTTCTTGACCTCCGAGCTCGTCTCCAGTCCAACAAACTGAGACGCCTCCTCGCCTGCTGACCCTGACAGTTGCTCCAACCGAAGCACCGCTTGAAGACACCACTACACCGCTTTGGGCATCAGCTGCTGACCGGCCTACGATAGGAGTCCGGCTCGCCGCTTGATAGAACGTGATCCCTCGCTCGATCTCTTCGCGAGTGCACGAGGTGCTTCGGACGTTAGCCCTCACCGGCTGAGGCTTGAGCCGAGCAACCTCTTCCTCCAGTTCAACGATCCGATCCTTCAGTGTGTCATCCTTTACTATCACTTTAAACCGAGGAAGTTTTGCCAAACCAGGATACTCGGCACTGTTGGATATAATGTGGTGCAAGTGGGTCACCTCAATACTCTTGTCGACCGTCACCCTTTGCAGCTGTTCCACCTTCTTCGCAAAGTCATCTCGTTCCGCCGAAACTCGCGCCAGTTCCTCTTCCTTAGCAGATAGCTCGGCCTCGACTATCCGTAGATGGTGCAGTTCGGCCAACGCCTCACTATGCCTAATCTCTAAATTGTAAAGTATCCTCCTCGTCAGGTGAACCTCACCCTCGAGACGATCCTCCCGGGATCGCTTAAACAACTCGGCTCGGCGCCGATCAGCCGAGGTGATAAGAGTCTGCTCGGCAATCTGAAATGAGAAAGGGATAGCATTGAAGTACAATATTGCCGAACCAAACACTTAGACAAAAAATTCGAGGTCAAAATATTTTTCATTCATTAAAAGCGGTGGCCAGTCCGCAAAAGGCATTACAATGCTCGGAAGAAAAAACAAAACGAAAACCACAAAAATTTAACGAAGGGATCAGGGGTCCACCTGCGTCGCCGCTTCGACCACGGGCGCATTGACAGATGGCCCCTCGATCCTCCCCTCAACCTGGCCGTCCGCCACCGGCCGGTCGGTCTCCTCCTCCTTGTCTTCACCTTCGGTCTCGTCGCCTTCACCTTCCTCCCCCTCGTCGCCTGAAGACGACCTTGGCCACAGTCAGTAGCCGACCCGCTCGAAGCCAGGGATCCGTTCTTGGACATGATCGAGCGCCGTTTGATAAGACCGCTCCATGTTCTCGGCCATGTGCTTCTTCGCCTCGGCCTCGGCCTCCTTCTCCACCTCGGCCCTGATCTTCGTCGCCAAGGCCTCCTTCTCCGCCTTCTCTTCGGCCAAGGACTTCATCGCCGTAGCCAGCTCCTCGGCGGCCTTGGCGGCCTTGGCAGACTCCGCCTCGAAGCGCCCCTTGGCTTTCTCCAGGTCGGCAACAAGGTCGGCCACCCGGACTTCCAAGGCCTCGGCTCTCCTCTGCTCGGCCTCGAGTTCCTTGACCGCCCTAACCTTTGCCGACCTGTCTCTGTCGCTGGCGGCCCTCAGCTCCTTCTCCTGCTCGGCGAATGTCTCGAGGAGGTGGCCGAAGTGGCAAGTGGCCTGCAAAGACAACTATCAGTGATGCGCAAGCCGAGCAACAAACTTAAAGAAATTTGCAAGACACTTACCGACACGAGTGACCGAGCGACTTCATAGGTGTCGTCGCCGACCGTCCCCGCCTTCAGTGCGGCCCTGTCCTTTGGGGTCGCCAAGTGCTTGACGACCTGCACGGACATCTGGGAGTTGCCGAGGAATCCGTCATAATTCCTCACTTGCCAGTTCGGCACAAACAACTGTTTGTGCTGCTCGGTCAGGATTTCTTCGGCGTCTTTCGTCAATGGCGGAGCCTCAAGTGATAGCGCCGCATTGACGTCAAAGGCCCCCTCAATCACGCCAGGGGCCACGGGGACCGAGGTCTCCTCGGCAACAACAACCTCTGAGGGCGCCTCAGTAGTCGGAGGGGGCAGGAGCGATGGTAAAGGCGACAGTGGGCTGCGGAGTCGACGAGGCAGCCTCGGTTGCCCTCTTCCTCTTTCTGCCCCCGGCCAACTTGGACCTGTCAGCCATCATAGAGTTGAAGTCAATCTTCATCGCCTCTGCATCGGACAACAAAAAACAAATTAGCGAGACGAACTAAAAACTTGAAAGAAAAACGAAAATAAATGAGATGTCAGGAGCATACTCGGGTCGATGGGGCTTAGGCCGGACCCGAACAACACCTCCTCCGTCAACTCCCTCCAACTCAACAGTGGAAGAGCCATTATCTTCCTTGCCACCTCCTCCTCGGCCTCAGACAAAACAGGGTCGGCTCGCACGAATTTCGGCACCTCCACTTTCCACTGGGTCGGAATAGGCCGAATCGCCTCGCCCCTTATTATAAAATACTTTTCTTTCCAACCCTTAATTGAGTCGGGGTTTTCTATAATCCTAACACCCTTCCTCGGCCCCAAGTAGTATCGATACTCCGTCTTGTGCTTCCGGTTTACGCGATACATTCCTCGGAAGACCGTTAGATCCGGCTCTACTTCGGCTCTGTAGCACTGAAGCAAAAAGGCGTTCACGTGGCGCCATGTGTTCGGCATGAATTGGGTCGGCGCGAGGCAGAACCAGCCAAGGATCT
Source organism: Hemerocallis citrina (assembly GCA_017893485.1). Lineage (NCBI taxonomy): Eukaryota > Viridiplantae > Streptophyta > Magnoliopsida > Asparagales > Asphodelaceae > Hemerocallis > Hemerocallis citrina. The sequence goes on along the minus strand of CM030364.1, from coordinate 154,699,847 downwards.
GAAGGATGAAAGGATGCAGTGGGAAACGTAGCCCGGCATTCAAGGAGTCAACGTCGAACATGCACATATCCGACGACGGCAGCTTGGAATTCGCTCGCATCCCGGGACCAGGGAGAATCAGTTTGTACTCTGGAGGGATGGCGAAGGCCTTTCTAATCCGAAGTAGGTCCTTCTCGGACAACACCGAGATGAGCTCGTCGGCTTCGGTGGGAAGGGCCAGGTTAGGTTCCTCGACGATCTTCGACTTCCCATAGATCGCCTTCTCCAATAGGTCGCCCTCGTACTGCCTGATCCCCGAATGCCTGGACAAGACAGAAGGATATCGTCCCATCTCGGAGGCTGGCTTAGGATTTTCCACAATCACCGCCACTACGGGAGATTGGGTCTCCACCCTCCTCTTCTTCTTCTCCTGCCTCGTCTCGGCTACAGACGGTTCGGCGACCTGTTTACCCTTTCTCCGGATCTCTAACCTCCTCCTCTCCTCGGCACCATCATCGCCTGAAGACGAGGCCCCACTTCCCGAGTTCACTCGAGACATCTCTAGAAAAATTGTTTAGACTAAGTAAACTGACCTTTGAAGTGACGTTCACGGTCGGAGTGCTCTCGCTGAAAATCGCCTGGCCCACGCGACAGCTAACAGCAACGCCTTGGAGCGAAAATCGCCGCTAGCAGAGAACTTAGAGAACGAAAGTGAGGACTTGAGAGTAAAAAGTAAGAAATAAGCTTGGGAGTAGGGGTGAAAGCTTATAACCCCTAAAAAGTTGGGCCTCCTTGGGAAACGCAAAAAGCCCACTAAAAAGCCAAAGCGACAAGCGGAAAAGTGGCGACGTTACGAGAAGCAAAAAACTCTCCAAATCACTAACTCGACGACTCGGCCACCGGTCTGCCAGGCCGAGCTACCGAACAGCTCAGCCGGGCAGCCGAGCCACTAGTATATGGAGAACAGCCCTGATGTGCCGAGCCGAGATGACGAGGTACCGACCCTCGTATATGGAGAAAAATCATCCCGAGGCGAAGTTACCGTCGGATCTCTCCAAAATTCACGACAGAATCTGATGGACGGTTCAGATCGTGCCACGCCCACAAAACGACAAGATAACGTTTTCTCGTGATCTGAACCCCATCCTCGTGATGCGCGCCATGATGAACGGCCCAGATCCAGCCACGCGTATCTTCCGAGCTGCCTGCCATCGGCTTGCCCAGCCGAGCTACCGAACAGCTCAGCCGAGCAGCCGAGCTACTAGGCACTGAAAGGTGGAACCCTCAAGACGTTTTCCTCAAAACAGCCAACTCAGCACCTCGGCCAAAACAGCCCTGATGCGCCGAGCCGAGATGACGAGGTACCGACCCTCGTATATGGAGAAAAATCATCCCGAGGCGAAGCCATCGTCGGATCTCTCCAAAATTCACGACAGAATCTGATGGACAGTTCAGATCGTGCCACGCCCACAAAAACGACAAGGTAACGTTTTCTCGTGATCTGAACCCCATGCTCGTGATGCGCGCCATGATGAACGGCCCAGATCCAGCCACGCGTATCTTCCGAGCTGCCTGCCATCGGCTTGCCCAGCCGAGCTACCGAACAGCTCAGCCGAGCAGCCGAGCTACTAGGCACGGAAAGGTGGAACCCTCAAGACGTTTCCCTAAAAAGAGCTAACTCAGCACCTCGGCCAAACAGCCCTGATGCGCCGAGCCGAGATGACGAGGTACCGACCCTCGTATATGGAGAAAAATCATCCCGAGGCGAAGCCACCGTCGGATCTCTCCAAAATTCGCGACATAATCTGATGGACGGTTCAGATCGTGCCACGCCCACAAAATGACAAGATAACGTTTTCTCGTGATCTGAACCCCATCCTCGTGATGCGCGCCATGATGAACGGCCCAGATCCAGCCACGCGTATCTTCCGAGCTGCCTGCCATTGGCTTGCCCAGCCGAGCTACCGAACAGCTCAGCCGAGCAGCCGAGCTACTAGGCACGGAAAGGTGAAACCCTCAAGACGTTTTCCTCAAAACAGCCAACTCAGCACCTCGGCCAAACAGCCCTGATGTGCCGAGCCGAGATGACGAGGTACCGACCCTCGTATATGGAGAAAAATTATCCCGAGGCAAAGTCACCGTCGGATCTCTCCAAAATTCACGACAGAATCTGATGGATGGTTTAGATCGTGCCACGCCCACAAAACGACAAGATAATGTTTTCTCGTGATCTGAACCCCATCCTCGTGATGCGCGCCATGATGAACGGCCCAGATCCAGCCACGTGTATCTTCCGAGCTGCCTGCCATCGGCTTGCCCAGCCGAGCTACCGAGTAGCTCAGCCGAGCTACCGAGTAGCTCAGCCGAGCAGTCGAGCTACTAGGCACGGAAAGGTGGAACCCTCAAGACGTTTCCCTCAAAACAGCCAACTCAGCACCTCGGCCAAACAGCCCTGATGCGCCGAGCCGAGATGACGAGGTACCGACCCTCGTATATGGCAAAAAATCACACCGACCCATGTCAGCCATTGGATCTTGTGAAAAAGCGCGCTCGTCATGATGGATGGCCCAGATTTGGCCACGTCCACTAAACGACAAGATAGCGTTTTATGGAGATCCACGCTGAAATGGACGGCCCGGATGATGCCAAGTGCCTCGGATCCTCCGAGCCGAAACGCTGACCCTCCGAGCCGAGGCACTGGCCCTCCGAGCCGAGCTGACGAGGTACCGACCCTCGTATATGGCATAAAATCACACCGACCCATGTCAGCCATTGGATCTTGTGAAAAAGCGCGCTCGTCATGATGGACGGCCCAGATTTGGCCACGTCCACTAAACGACAAGATAGCGTTTTATGGTGATCCACGCTGAAATGGACGGCTCAGATGATGCCACGTACCTCGGATTCTTCGAGCCGAAGCGCTGACCCTCCGAGCCGAGGCGCTGGCTCTCCGAGCCGAGGTACCGAGGTACCGACCCTCGTATACGGCAAAAAAGCTTGCCGAGGAGCAGGGACCGTCTGATTGCTCCGAAGCTCGTGCTCCGCCCTGATCGAGGGCTCAGATGACGCCACGTCATAAATAAGTATTAAAAAATCAATTTTTATTTATTTAAATCATTTTATTTATTTAAAAATTGCGAAAAAATTGCTAAAAATTCGGGGAAAAATAGCTAAAGATTCTAGGAAGTAATTAAAAATTCGGGGGATATTTTTGAGCCCCCGAACGAACAATTATTGCCTAGAATGTACAGCCAAGACCCCCGAACGATTAGTTAACACATCGCAAAATTAAATAGATAGCCCGAAAAAATAGATGAAAACTCAATACACCACATGGCTTCAAAAAAGAAGAAGGAGTTACCTTACCCCCTACGTCGGGATTCAAAAACACCCATTCGGACCCCGATACTACTCCACTAGCCACTAAAACAGTCAAACTACTCCTCAAAGACTGGTCACCCTCAGCCTTTAGGAGTGGGGGGCTCGTGATATGGCTAAAAATAGGAGTTTAATCGAGACCGTCCAAATGGGCACGAATCCTGGGGACCGGGGGTAAGACAGTAATTTCGCCTACAGACGGGTCTGAAGCGGTTACTGGGGCCTCCTTCTCACAGACCCAATAACCCACGAACGGATCCCCCTCAACTGGGTGTGGGTCTCAACCCGCGATGAACCCGGTCCGCCAGGATAGAATTAGGGTTTCTGATTAATATTAATCAACGACCCTGATTCATATCTATCCTTTCACTGGGGATTAGGGATTACATTCCTTATCTATACACAGGGAATTACATGCCTAATCTGTTCCCTAAAGACGCCTATAAATACCCTCCACCCATCTCCATTAAGAGGTAATCAATCTTTCATCAGTTATTGCGCTCTTTCATAGTCTTCCAGATTACTGACTTGAGCGTCGGAGGTTGCGTCGCCGGGAACAACCCCGGTGTCTCGCACTTTTTGCAGGTGAACGGTGGGAGTCAACGATCAGAACTCCGGCGGAACAGGTATACAGGTTTACTATTCAGTTTCCCTAAGAATCCACAAATACTATCTGTTTGCCCCCACACCAAAATTAGCGGCAACATTTAGGTTGATCCCCATCAAGTCTAGTTGTAACTAGCAAAATATTTGATCAAAATACTATCTTTAGCATCAGTAGCAAAATAAATAATCATACAGAATTCATAGAAAACAGAATCTGGAATTTTAAACACATCTGTAGTAAAATAGTCATAACTCGCAACTCATAAATCGAAACTGAGATCTGTTAGAAAATATGAAAAGTAGACATAATTCTCTATAATTCATATTCACAAAATGTTTTCATATACTGACCTTAATAGGGTCTAAAATACTGATAAAAAATGGAAAATTGAAAAAACAGAAAAATATCCTTCATGCACAAAATCAACTAGTTCATGTGAAAATCATCAAAACATAACCAAACATGAAATATAGTGTACTAGATGTCCAAGCAACATGGTATATGGTATTTCACAAGTCTGCACCAAGTATACTACGAATAACACAACCGAGCACACGGTATCATACGAACAACATGCATGTATATAACAAGAAGTGGTCATACCTAGGTTATTTCATGTCATATGTATCATGTGGCAACTACAGGGTGGGTCAATCACAATAGAGACAAGATCAACAAGGGGTTTCACAAAAAAATTGTCTCTAGAACACAACTACACATAGGCCGTATTTAGTACTAGTATTACACAAAAAAAAAATACAAGTTACTTGCCTGAGAGATGACGACAGAAACAGCAAAGCAAGAACGATAATAATGGGAACGGATTCCTGGGCACGAACCATGAACACGGAAACACAGAATCACGAACCAATCACGAACACAAAGAACAATCGATCGCGAACAAGATCAAACGGCTGAGATCAAAGATGAAGATCAAGATCAACAAGAACGGACGACCAAGATCACACCGTTGGTGATGATCAAGATGATCAAAATCGATCGGACGGCTGAGATCAAGAGATCAAGATCACGGGTGATCGATGGCTAGGAATTAATCAATCAAGGGGACATGATGATCATGATGATCAAGAGGACATCGACGACCCACACACACTTGATCAAAACTTGATAAAAAAGCAACCCATCAATGGTGCTGCACTTGGACATCGCTCGGGAGGCGAGGAGCGGCACAGGTGGTGCTGGCAGCGAAGAAGGGGAGACAGCACGAGGAGAGGCTGCTGTTGTCGGCATCGGGGAAAACACAGCAAGGGAGGAGAAGATAGGGCGGACGGGTGGTGCAACAGCGATGGGAGGTCGCTGCACGGGCGTGCCGGGGTCCGGGTTACTGTTGTCGAGGGAGATAGGAGCACGGGGTGTAGGCTGGCAGTCGCTAGCCTCAGTCTAGCAGCCGCTAGCCTCAGTCTGGCAGTGCGACGGGAGGAGACCAGGGTGGCTGTTACTGATGCTGAGGAGGAGGACGGTGCAACACTGTGGGAAGGCGGCACCGAGGGAGAGGGTGCAGTGGGTTGTCGCGGCTGGGAGAGGAGACCGGGGAGAAGGTGCTGTACTACCGCGGTGCAAGGAGGAGAAGAGGAGACGGGGGGGGTAAAGGTCGCCTGGCTGCGTCGTTGGTAGGTAGTGCGACAGGGGAGTTCGGGAAGAGGTCAGGGTAGAGGGAGAGAGATCAGGAGAAGGGAGAGGATAGGAAGGAGATGAAGACGAGAGGGTGGAATAGGCGGCTGCAGGAGTTGGGTTTAGATATATAACAGGGGGTAACTATATATAGGGGTAGTGAATTAGGGTTAGGTGGGGTAACGGGTTTCGGGTAGCAAACGGGTTTGGGGATGTTATAGGGTATAGGATTAAAATGGGTTTTAAAATAGGATTATTGGGTTTGGGGTTTTGGGTATGGATCCAATAGAAAAATAATTATAATAAAAAAAATAATACTCATAATAACAATAGCAGAAACAATAATAGTAATAATAACAAGAATAATAGGGGTTGTATTATAATATAAGAGTCATTTGAAAATAACAATAAATACAATTAATGAAAAGAGCGGATACAAAATAATTTTGAAATAAAATGAATTTAAGAAAACGAAATTTTTTATAAAGAACCCAAACCCAGATAATACACAGAAAAATAAAATACACCCAAAATACAGAAAACGGAAAACAGGGGTTACAGTTTATGCCCGAAATCTATTAGAGATTGGCAATAGAAATTGTTGTAAATCATGAGAAGCAATTTAGAATAATTTTTGGAGAAATATATGGGCTTAAAACCTAATTAATAGGATTGTGAGTGTGTGCATACGTACACTACACGCTAGGCATTCAGTGAAATGTCTGTGAGAGATTAGAATAATTTTAATTGTTATTTATAAGTGATTTGAATATCTATAACCCTAATAAGTGTTAAAACTTGGTAATAGGAAGAGAAAGCGAGTTTAGGGGATAGAGGAGAGCTTACACAGCCGATCTTCACGTTTCCTCAGGTGAGTATGATCTCTTTTATTTTATATACATGATGTGCTATGGAAATTTTAAATTCTGGTTTTCCATGTGTGATGTGTAAAGTGTATTGAGTATAAAAGTTCCTAAGTATGACACGGAGTGAATTATGAGGTGGAAGAAATTAGTATATAGATGTGGGGGTGTGTTGATGCTTGTAAGCATCTATATATGATATGGGGTTGTAGTTTTTAGATTTGAGGCGCTATACTGATATTGATATATGAATGTGTATGTATGATGTGTGACGACATGACTAATGTGATGAGATGAAAAGCTTGGTGTGTGTACGATGCGTGATCATGTAATGTGTTAAGATGATGGAAATAACAATGAGGTATATATGATATGTAAAAATATGATGTGATAATGTGATGTGATAATAGGAGGAAATGAATCATATGGTGTGTGTGTGATATGTGGGTGATAAAAATAGAAACTTTATGTGATTATATGATGAGAAAATGGCAAGGCATGTATATGACGTGTGGGTGATGAATGAGAATTTTATAGGGTAATTGATGAGATTAATGGCTTTGGTGTATATATGATATGTTGGTGTTAACTCTGAAATTTGATATGATAATGAATTAATAGCATGGTGTATGCATATAATGTGATAAAGGAGTAAAATAAAGTAAACATATAATAAATAAGTATAAATAAAATATATATGGAGTTATTGTTGTTAAGAAAAGAGTTAAAAGTATTTATATGATGTTGTGAGAATATTTATTTAAAAGCAAATCTGATTTTATACTGTGGCGAAAACAAAGGAGATTACATGATATTAATGGAGTTATATACATTTATGTTATAAAGGAGAAATTTTAGAACCCACAGGCCCAGGATACACCGGGGAATAGGAGTTATATATTACCCCAAATTCGTATTTGGAGAAAAGGAGTTGTATGTGATGCGTAAGACCTATATGGCAGCGATATGTGTGTAACACCCCGAATTCCAAATAAGACTGAATTCGAAGTTCCACATTACACTTCACTTCATACAATTTTACAAGGAATTTGAAACTTTTATTACAACAAAGTCTTTTACATCATAACGTAGCGAAAAGTAAAATACAACAATGATAAATGTACAATTGTAACAACTTTATCATTTAAGTAATCATTAGCATCGAATTCATCTTTATATCTTCTTGTAAATTCCAAATCCTGCATATGAAACTGTGGTCACGTCAGTTGCTTACAACCGACGCAATATTATATACGGCCATCCTCGCTATACCGAAAATATAACGATTCTTTAATACTTTAACAAACCACAAACTTGAATGCGTCACAAAGTATTAATATTGACTACTCTGAACATGTTAGTGTATGTGATGCTTTAATGCCTAATGTAGATGTCTACGCTATGATGCCATTTATGCATACTTGTTCGGATTCTATGCATCCCGTACTACATAGGTCCGAGGGCAAGCCGTTAACCGTACTTCATCTTGTAGGATTGGATCCCTCTCTATGAGTTAACTAATACGGTAACTACGGTAAGTTCTTATAAGTTTTATGAGTTACGAGCACATGTCCAGACAGTCTGGAGGGGAATCCCACATCATGACATGCCGCACCATGTAGACAGCCTATGGACAGTTCATCTCCGTCATGGAACGATGGCACTATGTAATCACCAAGCACCCCACAAGAGTCGCCACGATTCTGATAATTTTGGAGATGAATTCATGTCATGACATAACGCATCATGTAGATAGCCTGTGAAAACCCTTACACCATGCATCCGAGGCCCTCATACTTGTGTTTTTCTCATACTTTCATCACATCTCACCTTAGTGCCTGTCCTTAAGTTTTCAGTTTGTTTTAGAAGAAAATCATCACAACCTAGAGCTAGCTGACCCTACTGGACTTAAACCAATACAAGGGACAGTCAGCCCCAGCTGGCTACTTCTCAAGAGAATGCTCAACCGACACTGATTAGCTCTCAAATTCATATTAATAACTACCAGTTTCTAAGGGTCTCACCTAGCCTCTAGATTCCAAAAACTATCTCGTTCTAGAGATCAAATATGTACATTCAATCTCAAAATAATACCTCAATTTCTTTATTCATAATCTCTTTCTCAAAGAAAATATTTCTTTATAATCTCATAACATGAAGTAACTCACTTCAACTTTCATTATTAATTTAATCACTTATAGCATTGTTTGCAACATCAAAGTATTCTTAATCAAAGATGAATAACTATAGAATCTTATGAAGAGGAAACCCAATTGTATGTCAAATTTTTATCTTCCTTTCATCAAACAAGAGTAACATTTTTAATTAAACTTTTGTGTTCTTCAACACATTATTTAATGTGAAATCCACTTCCAATTCTCACAAAATACCTCAAAATATTGTGGAAACATTTTATAAAGTTTAGGTAATATTTTAAAGGAATAATAGATTTTTTTCCATTTTTTTTTTGTTACACCTTAAAACTCTTACATACCAAAAAAAACATAAGACTAAAAAAGAGAGGCTGCCGGGTTTAGAACCCAAGACCCCCGTCGAGCTACAGTGATCAACTCAGAGCGCACCCGAAGACCAAGAAGGTCAAAGGCGCTGGGTGATTAAAGACGAACTCGAAATCCTTTTTTAAAGGTCTTCAGTGATTTGGTTTAAAAAAAAATCAAATTTAATAAAAACAGAGCCTCTTCAAGACTTGAACCCAAGGCCAACGGCACTGTTCACAGTGCCTTAAACCCACGCCGAGAACCAGTATGCCCAAACTCATTTTCTGTTATAATTAGGAGTTGAAATACCCTTATACTTTCTGTCTATTTCTAACTTTCCTTTACAAAAATTTCGATTTCTCAATTAGTTTGTATCTTTCAAATCAAAACTTCTTCCAGAATAACTTCTTTAAAAATACGGTATAGTAGCAAATAGTAAACATTATAAAACTCTTATTTTTTAAACATTGTAATAAGTTTCTTTCCAATTTGCAATTAAAGAATACATTTTCGACTTTGAAATAAACTATGGTTCCTCCTCAAAACACCAATATAGAATTTCTTGATGCCAATAAAAATACACATTTGTGAAACTATTTCCATCTTTCTCTACTATAATAGCATCTTAAATCTTTTTCATACATATTGCATTAATTTGACTATTATGTGAACACCCTAACATGCATCGATTAAAAGATTTCTATTCTCACAATACACTAAATGTATGTTCTTGTTCTCTTTCAATTCTCCTTGAGTTCTAGCATTTATTTTAACCACAACATCATTATATAATTAAAATAACAAGTAAGCCATTTAACAACTGAACATATATCAACATTCATTCATCTCATTCAACAACTAAGCCATATGTCAACTAGCATGCATCATACTAGTAAAATTAGAAAGGATTTAAGAAACACTCACCTCAATGAAGTTTTGCAGTGGTACAAAACAATTCCTAGAAAGCTCCTAGCTCCAACACTACCGCCTAGTCTTCACCTCCTAGCAAGAACAACTCCAAGCCTCTAAGAATTTCAAGACAAAACTCTCTAACTCTCTTTCTTTTCTTCTCTTTTTTTTGTTTTTTGTTTTTTTTATTCTTAGTTTGGTACAAATGACGAACACTAAGGGGGGTGATATTTATAGAAGAAATGGATGGCTAGGATTTGATCTCACAATTCCCCATAACTACCCACTACTCCACTCTCCCACTCTCCCACTCTCCCACTCTCCCCCACTCCAATCCAAGACCGGCCATGCACTTCTTGTGCTTACACGTGCATGTGTAGTGCACAAGTGCACACTCTCTCATTTTTTGTGCATATTTTTATTTTTATTTGTGTATCAACTAGTTGTTGCATGACATGTGTAAGAAAATGTACAACTAATTTTCGGTTTCTCTTTGTGGGTTTCTTTTGTGGGCTTGGTTTAATTTAGTTAATTTATTCTTGTAGAACCCCGTATTTTCAAATGTTATTTTTATATTCGAAAATGAATTTAAATTTATTTTTGGAGATTTAATGAACATTTTTAGAAAATTTATCTTTTGTACACGTGCAAATGCTTTTATGAGAAGTGTGAAAATTTAGTTTTCCTTATGAAAATTCTTTATTTAATATTTGAGATTTAATTAGTATTTTTCCAGATTTTTTCTGAAATTTATTGGAGCTATTTGCAATTTTTGAGAAAAGAAGGACCTTTTTGCAAAACTGACATTTTAGGGGTTAAAGTGCAAAAGGTACATTCTGGACGTTTTGAACAGTGCTAATTGAGATTTAGAATGCATATTTTCTTATAAAACCCAATTTAAATGAGTTTTGATGGAATTTCCAAAGAATGATCTATACATGCAAATTGTATTTTGGGAAGGGTTGTTTTGCAAAGTGTGGGTAAAATCCTAATTATCAATCCGGCATATTTAAGAGAATTTCTTTCCCAGCCGTCATTGCTGATAAAATATTGTATTTTGGAGATTTATTTTGAAGGAAGCAAGGAGCTCTTTGGATCTAGCAAAAGGGGAGATTTTCGTGGACTTTTCCCAAACTCTAAAGGTGAGAAATATAGAAATTGTCTTGTGGTTGTTTTATGCGTGTGACTTGTTTTGTTTGTTTGATTTTGTGAGACGTATGATTTGTCTTGTTGATCGATCTATGTGTACCAATATCATGATGTAATGATTGGATGATGTGAACAACAAAGATGTTGTGATGTGGTATGAATCATGCGAAAAATGGTGGATGAAATAGTAGATCTTTGTAATTTAAAAATTGTTTGCTAAGAGCATGTTGAGATTTGAGTATGAACACCTAGACATTAGTTTATGAATCAAATTTTATTTATATTTGTGAAAGATACTTAGATCTTGTAAAACCCTAACAAAGGATTTGTGATTTAGAACATGAGAACCTAAATTTTGACATATTGATGTTTTGAGTGATATATACATATACCTGATGAAGATTCGTAGAGATTTATTATTTTCCTGAATACGAACTATTTTTCATAAACATTGATTCATTAGAAACTCCAAATTTCGATTTGTAATCAGACTTGAATCTTGAAATTCTGTAGGCCGACAGTCGACTGGCCTACTGTGCAGTCGACTGGTACGAGCCTGATACCTTATTTTAGAATTGTTGAAAAAGTTGTTCTGGACAGTCGACATAGCCCATAGGCAGTCGACTGGTCCACTGTAAGAAATTATTTTTGAAAGAATTATTTGTCCTTCTGGACAGTCGACCTATTAACCGTTTAAGACGACTTGTATACTTAGAAAAATTTTGAGAAGATTATTGGAAATTAGCTCGGGTAAGTCGACTGTTACGAGACTTAGTTTATTTTAGTAAGATCTTGAATTTGGTCCTCTGGACAGTCGACTTATCATCAGCATGAGTCGACTGGTACTGAAGGACATTTGTAAACTTCAGTGTTAATTCGAATGATTAGTTTTTATATACTTGTTATTCAAGTTCAGTTTAAGATTAAGCAATGGACCTTGAGATATTCAGTTGAGTTGGTTATTGGGGACATTTAGTTCAGCCACTTTGTTTAGTGGAATTTTGTATAGACTTTTGAGTTTGAGTCTCCAGAGGCTTATGACCCTAGTATACCGGTGTTGAGTTATTTGTTGAGGCCCATTGAGGCATTTCAGTTATTTGAATTTGAATTTAGGCCGGTAGGGTACATCACTCTAGGGAGATTCGTTAAGTAATCAATTAACCAAATATTAAGGATAGGCACTAGTGGTGATATGATGAACGGGAACATGAGTCACGAACCTCAGTATGGCTTTCGGTGTGGGATTTAATCTCCGGAATTATCACAGTAGATTATTAGTGGTGTGGGATATGTCTCCGGAATTATCACAGTCATGTGGTGTGGGACAATCTCCAGAATTATCACGGTAACTATTTGTGGTGTGGGATTGATCTCCGGAATTATCGGGGTCGAGGTGAAGCACATGTGGTATATTGTGGTGAAGTGTCAATGTTTCGGTGTGGGATGATCTCCGGAATTATTTAAGTGAAATACCTTGGGTGTGGGATCCATCTCCGGAATTATCGGGCATGAGATACTAACCATAGTCTATCTTTATCTCGTAGTAGTCATCGTGTTAGGATTAGTTCATAACGTGGGGATTGAACCCTATGAAGTGAAGACATTAAGGGCTTGTACCGAACCTATGTAGAATGGGATGCATAGACTTCGACAAGTACGCATTAGAGAGTCTGCATCTAGAGTAACTGTTTCTTGACTTGGTTTTATGCATGTGGTTTTCTAGTTTTCTACACATGACACTTAGCTTAGTATCACTTGACGTTTTATGATACCTGTCATTCCGTATTTCTCATTTGCTTACTTAGTACTTGTTGTTTAAGAATTTATGAGGTATGAGCTTATGTTGTTTATTTGTTTATTTTTATATTTCTCACACCATTTATGGCTGACCCCTTTAGTTTGGGGGTTAGGGATCATCTCTAGCCTCACATGTTGCAGGTAGATGCTTAGAGTTGGAGATGGGATGATTAAGTTGGTTTTGAGAATTAATTGACATATAAGAGAATGTGTAAATTTGTAATATCGGTTGTTGAGACAAAATTGTGTTGTAAATGAGGTGAATATAGAGTTGAGTTATTTTGAGTTCCGCTGTGCATTGTAAAAGATTTGTTGAGATAAAAGTTTAAAATTTTAGTGGTGTTGTTGATGTTTAATATTATGTTGAAGTGGATCACTGGGAATGTGCCACGTAATTTCTATGTTATTAATCTAGAAATTCGGGGCGCTACAGAGATTGGTATTAGAGCTAGGTTTCAATAGTAATACTAAACATGACATAAAGATAACCTAGGTGTGGACACTAGAGTGTGTGTACCTAGGTGTGGACATTAAAGAGCGAGTATCACATAGAATTGAATATGATGTTTTACCTTTGGGATTCAATTGAGATTTTGCCAAAGGATGTTGATGTGAATTTGAATTGTGTATGTGATGCTCTAACTTTTCCCTCGTTTTGCAGTATTCAAAATGGTTGCACCCAGGGGCAGGAATGGTGGCAACAATGAGGATGGATCTGGTAGTTCCCGAGGAAATGGGATCGACCTAGAGGCTGAATTTGCCAAAGTATATCAGACATTGAATACGCTGATGGCATTCAATGTGGCGCAGCAGCAAGCATAGCAACAGAATCTGTAGCCAAATCATGGAGCTAGACATGGATTGGTGAACGCCGATCCGATTAAGCAGATTGAATCCTTTAGGAGGATGAGGCCGCCAGTCTTTGAGGGGCAAGCCGACCCAACAGCAGCAAATGATTGGATTCGGAAGATGGAGACGATCTTCAAGCTATAGGAGACTCCAGCAGCCAGCAAGGTGAAGTTAGTTTCGATGCAGCTTGAGAAGGACGCTGGTGTCTGGTGGGAGTCGGTAAAAAGGGCTTTGGGAGATCAGCCGTTGACTTGGGAAGCTTTTCTGGAGGAGTTCAGAGATCGCTTCTTTCCCCTAGATGTACAGGAGAAGAAGGCGACCGAGTTCTTGAACCTCCAGCAAGGCAGCATGACCGTGCGGGAGTATGAGACCAAATTTGCTCAGCTTTCGCGGTATGCACCAGAATTGGTTGTTGATGAGGCAAAGAAGGCCAAAAAGTTTGAGCAGGGCTTGAGGCCAAGCTTGAGGTCGAGGATGATTCCGTTGCGTATCAGACGGTTCGACAAGCTAGTCAGAAGAGCAGCGATGACTGAGGAGGACATGGACCAGTTCCAGAAGAAGCAAGATACATGGAACCGGAACAAGAGGCCAGCATCAGGCCAGAGTGGGAAGGGATTCCCCACGAAGCAGGACAAGTTCAGTGACCCAGTGCAGAAGGCACCTGCAGCTCAAGGGGTGATCTGTTATTACTGCAAGGAGGCAGGACATTACAGGTCAGCATGTCCGAAGTTGGCAAAGCAGGTTTGTTATCAGTGTGGGCAGGCTAGACATTCTCAGTCTCATTGTCCACAACTGAAGAAGGATGGTTCTGGTGGGAGCAAATTTCAGAAGAGGCAAGGGCGAGTATTTGCATTAACCGAGGAGGACGCTAGTAACTCGGAAAATGTAATACAGGGTATACAGGAATTTTGAATTTTATTTTGAATCAATGTAATAAATGAAACCTTTATTGAGAACAATTTAAGATTGAGTATCATTCTTATTGTAACAGGAGTTGTTTTAATTAATGGAATAAAGGCCAAGGTTTTATTTGACACTGGTTCATCGCATACATTTGTATCGCCAAGTTTTGCCAAGATCTTAGGTGTGGAACCTAAGATGTTTCCGGACAGGGTTTTGTCGGTGGCAACGCCGTCAGGTGAAGAGCTGATTGCGGATCGATATTACGAGGACTGTGATATCGAGATTGGTGGGAGGTTGTTCGACATTGATATGATCGAGCTGAAAGTATTGGGCGTGGATGTCATCGTGGGCATTGATTGGATGGCAATCTATGATGCCACAATCGAATGCAAACAGAAGGAGGTGTTAGTGAAAGCACCAGGTGGACCTGCAGTGACTTTCCAAGGGAAGAAGAAGATTCCGACGGTAGCTGCAATGGTATCTAAGATGGCAAGTCCAGATGAAGTCAAGGGCATTCCGGTTGTTCGGGATTTTCCTAAGGTGTTCTTGGATGATTTTCCAGGATTACCGCCGCAGAGAGATGTGGAGTTTTGCATCAATGTTTAGCCGGGGAGCGCGCCGATTTCTAAGGCTCCGTACAGGATGGCACCTGTAGAGCAGGATGAAGTGAAGAAATAGATTGAGGAGCTGTTGAGCAAGGGGCTTATTAGGCCGAGTTCCTCTCCGTGGGGAGCGCCAGTGCTGCTAGTCAAGAAGAAGGATGGGTCAATGAGGATGTGCATTGACTATCGGAGTTGAACAGGGTTACTATTCAGAACAAGTATCCGTTGCCGCGGATTGATGATTTGTTCGACAGGCTTCGAGGAGCAGCTGTATTTTCGAAGATTGACTTGAGGTCAGGGTATCATCAGGTACGAGTCAAGGAGGAAGATGTGAGTAAGACAGCTTTCAGGACTCGTCATGGACTATATGAGTTTCTGGTAATGCCATTCGGGTTGACGAATGCGCCAGCAGTTTTCATGGATATGATGAATCGGGTTTTGAGGCCATTTATTGACTCCTTCGTGGTGGTTTTCATCGATGACATTTTGGTGTATTCGAAGTCGGAGGATGAGCATTCTACGCACTTGACAGCTGTATTACAGAAATTGCAGGAGCATAGCTTGTATGCCAAGTTGTCGAAGTGTGAGTTTTGGAAGTCTGAGGTAGGTTTCCTTGGGCATATTCTTTCTAAGGAGGGAGTAGCTACTGATCCTCAGAAGGTTGAAGCAGTGAAGGATTGGCCCAGGCCGACGTCTGTGAAGGAAGTCAGGAGTTTCTTGGGTTTAGCTGGATACTACAGGAGATTTATCCAGGGATATTCTCAGATCACTGTTCCTTTGACAGGTTTGACCCGAAAGAATGTGGCATTCGTATGGACAGATAAGTGCGAGGAGAGTTTCCTTGAGTTAAAGGAAAGGTTGACTACTGCACCTATCTTGGCTTTTGCCGCAAGCTGGAAAGGATTATGATATCTACAGTGATGCATCTCTCAGAGGTTTGGGTTGTGCCTTGATGCAAGAAGGCAAGGTTATTGCTTATTGTTCAAGGCAATTGCGTCCGCATGAGAAGAATTATCCGACGCATGATTTGGAGTTAGCAGCTATCATTTATGCCTTGAAGCTGTGGAGGCATTATGTCTATGGTGAGAAGGTTAACATGTACACCGACCACAAGAGCCTGAAGTACATTTATCAGCCGAAGGATTTAAATCTTCGGCAGAGAAGGTGGTTGGAGGTATTGGAAGACATACATCCCGAGATCAAGTATCATCCAGGCAAGGCGAATGTGGTGGCTGATGGACTTAGCAGGAAGAGTAGTTTATCGAGTTTGATTACTACTCGCAGAGAGTTGGCAGCAGAGATTGATCAGGCAGGTATCGAGGTGGTACTGCAAGGTTTAGGGACATCTTTGGCTCAGTTGAGACTGCAGCCGTCCTTGAGAGAGAGGATTGTGGAAGGTCAGAGATCAGATTCAGAGATTCAGAAGATGTTGCGGCAGGTATCAGAAGGCAAGCTATCAGAGTTTCGTGTCCAAGATGGAGTTCTTTGGTTGGGTGAGAGTTTGTGTGTTCCAGATAATGCAGATTTGAGAGAGTATCTTGCAGGAAGCACACATCACATTGTTGTCAGTTCATCCAGGAGGCACGAAGATGTACAGGGACATCAAACAGCATTTTTGGTGGTCTGGTATGAAGCGGGATGTAGCAGATTTTGTGGCAAGGTGTCTGACTTGCCAGCAGATCAAAGCAGAAAACCAGAGACCTGGAGGTTTGTTACAGCCGTTACCTATTCCGGAGTGGAAGTGGGAGAATATCAGTATGGATTTCATCATAGGTTTGCCGAGGAGTTCGAAGGGCAATGACTCGATTTGGGTTGTTGTGGACCATTTGACTAAGTTGGCTCACTTTCTAGCCATGAAGATTACTTGGTCGATGGAGAAATTGGCTGAGTTATACATTGGGGAAATTGTGAGACTTCATGGAGTTCCTGTGTCGATTGTATCGGACCGTGGTCAGACTGAGAGGGTGAATCGAGTGCTGGAAGATATGTTGAGAGCTTGTGTTATGGATTTTGGTGGTAGTTGGGAGAGATACTTGGTATTGGTTGAGTTTGCTTATAACAATAGTTACCATGCGAGTATTGGGATGGCACCGTATGAGGCTTTGTATGGGCGGAGGTGCAGGACACCTGTTTGTTGGTATGAGGTTGGCGAGAGGGAGATGTATGGTCCTGAGATCGTACAGCAGATGTCAGAGCAGATTGAGCTGATTCGCAAAAGGTTGGTCGAGGCTCAGAGTCGGCAGAAGAGTTATGCTGATACACGACGAAGAGACTTGGAGTTTGAAGTTGGGGATGCAGTTTTTCTCAAGGTTTCGCCGACCAAGGGAGTGATCAGGTTTGGTAAGGGAGGCAAGTTGGCGCCAAGGTATATTGGGCCATACAGGATCATAGAGCGGATTGGCAAGACCGCTTATAGATTGAAGCTTCCAGAGGAGTTGGCACAGGTGCATGATGTATTTCACGTGTCATTGTTGAGGAAATATGTGCCAGATCAGAATCATCAGTTGGTAGAGGTTCCTGAAGATTTACAGGTGAACTTGAGTTACAAGGAACGGTCTGTTGAGATTGTAGACCGTAGAGAGAAAGTTCTCAGGCGAAAGGTGATACCTATGGTCAAGGTATTGTGGAGGAATCAGCAGTTTGAGGAGGCTACTTGGGAGCCTGAGGATCGCATGAAGAAGGATTTCCCTGAA
Source organism: Hemerocallis citrina (assembly GCA_017893485.1). NCBI lineage: Eukaryota > Viridiplantae > Streptophyta > Magnoliopsida > Asparagales > Asphodelaceae > Hemerocallis > Hemerocallis citrina. Next base: position 154,681,988 of record CM030364.1, on the reverse strand, counting down.
TTATTTGCATGAGTGTATTTCTGTTATGTGATTGTAATTTTTGAATGGTAGTACTTTGAATGGAATTGTATTTCTTTCATTTTGATTGAGATGTCATCCACAATTGTTTGAATTATGTTTCCATTATGAGATGTTGATTTCTTTGTTAATATATTGTTGGACTATGTTCTATTTATGAGATATTATTTCTTTTGATGACATGTTGTTTGGACTCACTAGTAGTAGTTCTGAGGACAGAACTCTTCTAAGGAGGGAGTGATGTAGAACCCCGTATTTTCAAATGTTATTTTTATATTCGAAAATGAATTTAAATTTATTTTTGGAGATTTAATGAACATTTTCAGAACATTTATCTTTTGTACACGTGCAAAACACGTGCAAATGCTTTTATGAGAAGTGTGAAAATTTAGTTTTCCTTATGAAAGATCTTTATTTAATATTTGAGATTTAATTAGTATTTTTCCAGATTTTTTCTGAAATTTATTGGAGCTATTTGCAATTTTTGAGAAAAGAAGGACCTTTTTGCAAAACTGACATTTTAGGGGTTAAAGTACAAAAGGTACATTCTGGACATTTTGAACAGTGCTAATTGAGATTTAGAATGCATATTTTCTTATAAAACCCAATTTAAATGAGTTTTGATGGAATTTCCAAAGAATGATCTACACATGGAAATTGTATTTTGGGAAGGGTTGTTTTGCAAAGTGTGGGTAAAACCCTAATTATCAATCCGGCATATTTAAGAGAATTTCTTTCCCAGCTGTCATTGCTGATAAAATATTGTATTTTGGAGATTTATTTTGGAGGAAGCAAGGAGCTCGTTGGATCTAGCAAAAGGGGAGATTTTCGTGGACTTTTCCCAAACTCTAAAGGTGAGAAATATAGAAATTGTCTTGTGGTTGTTTTATGCGTGTGACTTGTTTTGTTTGTTTGATTTTGTGAGACGTATGATTCATCTTGTTGATCGATCTATGTGTACCAATATCATGATGTAATGATTGGATGATGTGAACAATAAAGATGTTGTGATGTGGTATGAATCATGCGAAAAATGGTGGATGAAATAGTAGATCTTTGTAATTTAAAAATTGTTTGCCTAAGAGCATGTTGAGATTTGAGTATGAACACCTGGACATTAGTTTATGAATCAAATTTTATTTAGATTTGTGAAAGATACTTAGATCTTGTAAAACCGTAACAAAGGATTTGTGATTTAGAACATGAGAACCTAAATTTTGACATATTGATGTTTTGAGTGATATATACATATACCTGATGAAGATTCGTGGAGATTTATTATTTTCCTGAATACGAACTATTTTTCATAAACATTGATTCATTAGAAACTCCAAATTTCGATTTTGTAATCAGACTTGAATCTTGAAATTCTGTAGGCCGACAGTCGACTGGCCTACTGTGCAGTCGACTGGTACGAGCCTGATACCTTATTTTAGAATTGTTGAAAAAGTTGTTCTGGACAGTCGACTGGTCCACTTAGCCCATAGGCAGTCGACTGGTCCACTGTAAGAAATAATTTTTGAAAGAATTATTTGTCCTTCTGGACAGTCGACCTATTAACCGTTTAAGTCGACTTGTATACTTAGAAAATTTTTGAGAAGATTATTGGAAATTAGCTCGGGTAAGTCGACTGATCCTCTTTTAAGTCGACTGTTACGAGACTTAGTTTATTTCTGTAAGATCTTGAATTTGGTCCTCTGGACAGTCGACTTATCATCAGCACGAATCGACTGGTACTGAAGGACATTTGTAAACTTCAGTGTTAATTCGAATGATTAGTTTTTATATACTTGTTATTCAAGTTCAGTTTAAGATTAAGCAATGGACCTTAAGATATTCAGTTGAGTTGGTTATTGGGGACATTTAGTTCAGCCACTGTGTTTAGTGGAATTTGGTTTAGACTTTTGAGTTTGAGTCTCTAGAGGCGTATGACCCTAGTATACCGGTGTTGAGTTATTTGTTGAGGCCCATTGAGGCATTTCAGTTATTTGAATTTGAATTTAGGCCGGTAGGGTATATCACTCTAGGAGATTCGTTAAGTAATCAATTAATCAAATATTAAGGATAGACACTAGTGGTGATATGATGAACGGGAACATGAGTCACGAACCTCAGTATGGCTTTCGGTGTGGGATTTAATCTCCGGAATTATCACAGTAGATTATTAGTGGTGTGGGATATGTCTCCGGAATTATCACAGTCATGTGGTGTGGAACAATCTCCGGAATTATCACGGTAACTATTTGTGGTGTGGGATTGATCTCCGGAATTATCGGGGTCGAGGTGAAGTACATGTGGTATATTGTGGTGAAGTGTCAATGTTTCGGTGTGGGATGATCTCCAGAATTATTCAAGTGAAATACCTTGGGTGTGGGATCCATCTCCGGAATTATCGGGCATGAGATACTAACCATAGTTTATCTTTATCTCGTAGTAGTCATCGTGTTAGGATTAGTTCATAACGTGGGGATTGAACCCTATGAAGTGAAGACGTTAAGGGCTTGTACCGAACCTATGTAGAATGGGATGCATAGACTTCGACAAGTACGCATTAGAGAGTCTGCATCTAGAGTAACTGTTTCTTGACTTGGTTTTATGCATGTTGTTTTCTAGTTTTCTATACATGACACTTAGCTTAGTATCACTTGACGTTTTATGATACCTGTCATTCCGTATTTCTCATTTGCCTTACTTAGTACTTGTTGTTTAAGAATTTATGAGGTATGAGCTTATGTTGTTTATTTGTTTATTTTTATATTTCTCACACCATTTATGGCTGACCCCTTTAGTTTGGGGGTTAGGGATCATCTCTAGCCTCACATGTTGCAGGTAGATGCTTAGAGTTGGAGATGGGATGCTTAAGTTGGTTTTGAGAATTAATTGACATATAAGAGAATGTGTAAATTTGTAATATCGGTTGTTGAGACAAAATTGTGTTGTAAATGAGGTGAATATAGAGGTGAGTTATTTTGAGTTCCGCTGTGCATTGTAAAAGATTTGTTGAGTTAAAAGTTGAAAATTTTAGTGGTGTTGTTGATGTTTAATATTATGTTGAAGTGGATCACTGGGAATGTGCCACGTAATTTCTATGTTATTAATCTAGAAATTCGGGGCGCTACAATTCTAGTGGGCTTAGAGTCTTCTATTAGGCCTATGGGTTTGAATAAGGCAACTAAAAAAAAAGAGAACTCGTGCATACTACTAAAAATATTTTTGAATGAAAGATGGGATGAAATTGCACGTGCGTTGCACGTGCAAAAATAGAAAAAAATTGTATTTTTATAATAAAAAATAATACGGGATGTTACACACTTCCTCCTGAGAATAGTTCCGTCCTCGTAACTACATTTAAAGAGTGAGAAAAAGACAAAGAAGTTAAAGGAAAAAGTTTACAAATTTTAATTGAAAAGTTCAGGGTGATCTCTCATCAACATCTCCTCTGATTCTCAAGTGGCATCCTCAACAAATTAGTTCCTCTAGATGACTCTGACCATCGGTATCGCCTTGTTCCTCAAGGCCTTCTCCCGACGATCCACAATCTCCACTGGACGCTCTGCATAGCTCAAATCCAAATGCAGACCCTCTGGCACATCGGGTAAATGGTGAATTGGATCCGAAATATAATCTCGTAACATGGACACATGGAAGACATTGTGTACTTGGGCTAACTCTTGCGGTAGTTGTCACCGATAAGCTGTCTTCCCAATCCTCATCAATGTATAATAAGGACCTATGTATCTCGGGGCTAATTTCCCCCACTTCATACCCACATACCAGTGTCCTGCACTTCCTTCCATACAGAGCCTCACACGGTGCCATCCTGATCCTTGCCTGGAAACTGTTGTTGTAGGAAAATTCTACTAGAGCCAAATTCCTTTCCCAACTACCAACAAAGTCCAACACACAACATCTCAACATATCTTATAGTACTCGGTTGACACTCTCAGTCTGCCCATCAGTCTGAGGATGGAAGGCAGTACTGAAATTAGTCTTCGTCCCCAAAGCTGCTTAAAGTCTTTCCACTCTGAAATGGGTATTGGCTGCAACAAACCCCCAGGTTTCTGATTCTCGGCCTTGACCTATTGACAAACTGCACATCTAGTTATGAACTCAGCCACATCCCGCTTCATTCCTGACCACCAGAAATACTGCTTGATGTCCTTGTACATTTTGGTCCCCCTGGATGTACGGATAACAAAGTGTCATGTGCTTCCTGAAGAATAACCTCCTTCAGTTCTGCTTGATTTGGCACACACAACCGCTCTCCAAACCACGATACTTCATCCTTCATTTGAAATTCTGCCAACTTCCCTATGCCAACCTGCTTTCTCATCTCCTGAATCCCTGGATCGGTCTTCTGACTGTCGATGATCCTGTCCCCTCAATGTGGGTTGAATCCTTAACTGAGCTAAGGAAACCCCCAATCCTTGCAACACCAACTTAATCTCTGCTCGACCAATTTCCTCTGCCGACTTCTCCTGAGTTGTGATCAAATGAGCCAAACTGCTCTTCCTTCTGAGTGCATCAGCCACCACATTGGCCTTGCCTGGATGGTACTTGATTTCGGGTCGAATATCCTCCAACACTTCCAAACATCTCCTCTTGCATCAGCACATAGCCCAATCCACGATGGGAAGCATCGCTGTAGATTTCATAGTCGACTCCTGCTCTTGGCAAAGCTAGGATGGGAGTAGTAGTCAACTTCTCCTTTCAACTCCTTGAAGCTAGCCTCACATTGTTCCGACCATTTGAAACTCATGTTCTTCCTTGTAAGCCCCGTGAATGGCACAACTATCTGGGCGTAGCCTTGAATGAACCTCCTTTAGTAGCCAGTTAAATTCAGAAAGCTCCTGATCTCTTTCACTGTAGTCGGTCTTGTCCAATCTCTTACAGCCTCAATCTTCTGTGGGTCAGTAGCCACTCACTCCTTAGAAAGGATGTGACCCTGAAAGGTGACTTCGATTTTTCAAAAGTCACATTTGGACAACATTGCATACAGTTTCTGCTCGTGTAGCTTCTTCAATAACTCTGCTAGGTGTTCGGCATGCTCTTCTTCTAACTTGGAGTAGACCAATTTGTCATCGATGAACACAAAGACGAAAGAATCGATGAATGGCCGCAGGACTCTGTTCATCATGTCCATGAAGATAGCCGGTGTATTGGTTACTCCGAATGACATGACTAGGAACTCATAGTGACCATGTCGAGTTCTGAACATCGTCTTGTGAACATCTTCTTCCTTTACTCGGACCTGGTGATAACCTGACCATAGGTCTATCTTAGAGAAGACAATTGCTCCTTGTAGACAATCGAACAGGTCATCGATTTATGGAATTGGATATTTGTTCTGCACTGTCACCTTGCCCAATTCTCTGTAATTGATGCACATACTCATTGATTCATCCTTCTTCTTTACAAAAAGAATAGGGGCTCCCCAAGGTGACACACTTTGCTTGATGAATCATTTGCCATACAACTCTTTGATCTGCTTCTTGATCTCATCTTGTTCAATCGGCGTCATTCTGTACGGTGCCTTAGAAATGGGCACACTCCATGGATGAACGGAGATGCTAAACTCCACATCCTGATGAGGTGGAAGCCCGGGTAGATCTTCTAGAAACGCTGTTGGAAAATCCCAGACTACTGGAATCTGCATCACTTCTTTAGGAACATTCTGCTTAGTCAGAGCTGCTACCAACTGTTTGTACTACCTCTTTTCTTGAAATGTAACAGCTGGTCCTCCTGGTGCTTTCACCATAACCTCCTTACTCTTGCACTCAATAGTGGCACTGTAGATTGACATCCAGTCTATGCCAATGATGATGTCGACCCCTAAGACTGCCAACTCAACAAGGTTGATGTAATACCCCATAATTTCAAAGGAATATATAAGTATATATATATAATAATAATAATAATAATAATAATAATAAGAATAATAATAATAAGAATAATAATAATAATAATAATAATAATAATAATAATAATAATAATAATGGTAATAATAATAATAATAATAATGTAGAGAGAGAGTGTCAAGGGGGGCCACAATTTGAGTTGGAAGACAACAGGTATGCTGTAAGTGGCTTCGGTGACGTCATTGATAGTGTCACCGATGGGGGCCACCCGTTGGTTTAAGGAAGAGAAGCAGGCTGGCTGTCTCTTGATTTGATGACGTGGCATGGCACAGGGGCCTACGGGGGCTGTGTTGTGCTAGGGATTAAAGGAGAAAGTGTTTGAGAATTATCCCATATCTGGAGTATACCATAATTAATTGAATATAAAAATAATTATCTATGATCAAGAGTCACCTAATTGGTTAACCACCTTTTAAGAGGCATCCTATGGTGGGCAGTTGTACTATAAGTATTAATTTGTCTTCTAAAAATAATAAAAATTGTCTGAGTATTGGGGCGGGGCGTTACAAATGGTATCAGAGCCGACTTTCGACACCGAGTGTGGAAGAGGGCCTCATTATGATCTGCGATGTTGAGAGTCACTGATCTCCGGGATCGAGTATGATCTGCGGTGTTGAGAGTCACTGATCTCCGGGATCGAGGACGATGCCACATCGGCTAGAAAGAAGGATCCTGTGCTAGATGGCATGCCCCATACTCAGTGAGGACGCTAATTTCTAAAGGAGGGTGTATGTAATACCCCGTAATTTCAAAGGAATATATAAGTATATATATAATAATGTAGAGAGAGAATGTTAAGGGGGCCCACAATTTGAGTTGGAAGACAGCAAGTATGCTGTGAGTGGCTTGGGTGATGTCATTGATGACGTCACCGATGGGGCCACCCGTTGGTTCGAGGAAGAGAAGCAGGCGGGTTGTCTTTTGATTTGATGACGTGGCATGGCACAGGGGCCCACAGGGGATGTGTTGTGCTATGGGATTAGAGGAGAAAGCGTTTGAGAATTATCCCATATCGGGAGTATATAATAATTAATTGAATATAAAAATAATTGCCTATGATCAAGAGTCACCTAATTGGTTAACCACCTTTTGAAAGGCAGCCTGTGGTGGGCAGTTGTACTATAAGTTTTAATTTGTCTTCTAAAAATAATAAAAATTCTCGGAGTATTGGGGAGGGGCATTACAGTTGATGTCCAAGATCGCCGAATCTATTCCTTCGTCCAGCCATTTTTGGGTCATGAAATTTGTCATTGATAACCATAAATAGCACAACTTTACATTCCTTCAACCAAATTTTTATTCATTCCAAAATTTAAACTTTTTACATTCAGAAAGAAAATTTGCTTCATTACATCCATTACATCACTTTAATATAAAGACATCCTAGATTCTACGGTTTCTCTTGGCTTCTCTGAGATCTCCCCGTAATGCTTGGATTTCTTTCTTCACATCTTCAAACCTCTGATGACGCTCCTGCTTGTCCCAGCGAGTTATGTGGTCCAGTTTGGCGAAGTGTCGATCATTCACGTGTTGAGCCTTCTCGAGTTCACATACTTGGTAACTCAATTCTTGAATGTGCTCCTTATCTTCTGCCCATTGTGCTTCTAAGTGGTTTATTCTTCACTTCTGAGCATCCAACACCCTCCGAAGAGAGGCAACAACACCATTTTGGTCATCTTGAATGGGTTCTTCATCTGATGATTCTTCTGGGGACTCAGGCGGAGGAGGAGTAATCTCCCTAGACTCGGGTAGTACTTCTTCTATTTCCTCTGGGTCTTCTTCTTCCTCCATTGGTTCTTCCTTTTCTACCTCGAAGGGAATGAACCATCCCACCTCATTCTCGGGATCATGATGATTGGCCATCTTATAGGGAAAGGAGGAGAAATATCAGTTTATAGAGCAACACAAATGTAAACTACTTACATTTAAATCTCCATAAGTTGAAACTCACACTCTAATGTCCACCCTAATGTGTCGTCCTTGTAAATTTGTACTTTTTATTGAAGCGTGACTCTGATACCACTCTGTAACACCCCGCATTGTAAATAAAACTGAATTCGAAGTTCCACAAGATCTTTACACTTCACTTCGTACAATTTTACAAGGAATTTGAAACTTTTATTACAACAGTCTTTTACATCATAACGCAGCGGAAAGTAAAATACAACAATGATAAATGTACAATTGTAACAACTTTAGCATTTAAGTAATCATCAGCATCAAATTCATCTTTATATCTTCTTGTAAATTCCAAGTCTTGCATAAGAAACTGTGGGCACGTCAGTTGCTTACAACTGATGCAATATTATACACGGCCATCCTCGCTATGCCGAAAATATAACGATTCTTCAATACTTTAACAAACCACAAATTTGAATGCATCACGAAATGTTAAAAGTGACAACTCTAAATATGTCAGTGTATGCAATTCCTTAATGCCTAATGCAGATGTCTACGCTATGATGACACTAATGCATACTTCTTCGGATTCTATGCATCCTATACAACATAGGCCCCAGGGAAAACCTTTAACCGTATTTCATCTTGTAGGATTGGATCCCTTGCTATGAGTTAACTAATACGATAACTACGGTAAGTTCTTAAAAGTTTTATGAGTTATGAGCACATGTCCAGATAGCTTGGAGGGGAATCCTACGTCATGACATGATGCATCATGTAGACAGCCTATGGACAATTCGCCTCCGTCATGGGACGATGGCACTATGTAGTCACCAAGCACCCCACAAGCTTCGCCACAATTCCGGTAATTTCGGATATGAATTCACATCATGACATGACGCATCATGTAGACAGCTGGTGAAAACTCGTACACCGTGAACTCGAGGCCCTCATACTTGTGTTTTTCTCTTACTATAATCACATCTCCCCTTAGTGCCTGTCCTTAAGTTTTCAGTTTGTTTTATAAGAAAATTATCACAACCTAGAGCTAGCTTACCCTACCGGACTTAAACCAATACAAGAGACAGTCAGCCCCAACTAGCTACCTCTCAAGAAAATGCTCAACCGACACTGGTTAGCTCTCAAATTCATATTAATAACAACTGCCGGTTTCTAAGGGTCTGACCTAGCCTCTAGATTCTAACAACTATCTCGTTCTAGAGATCAACAATATGTTACATTCAATCTCAATATAATACTTCAATTTCTTTATTCATAATCTCTTTCTTAAAGAAAACGTTTATTTATAATCTCATAACAAGAAGTAACTCACTTCAAGTAACTCAGTTATTAATTTAATCACTTATAGCATTGTTTACAACATTAAAGTATTCTTAATCAAATATGAATAACTATAGAATCATATCAAGAGGAAACCCAATTGTATTTCAAATTTTTATCTTCCTTTAATCAAAAAAGAATCACATTTTTAATTAAACTTTCGAGTTCTTCAACACATTATTTAATGTGAAATCCACTTCCAATTCTCACAAAATACATCAAAATATTGTGGAAACATTTTATAAAGTTTTGATAATATTTTAGAGTAATAATAGAATTTTTTCCATTTTTTGTTGCACTTTAAAACTCTTAAATACCAAAAAAAAAAAACCAAAAGAATAAAAAAGAGAGGCTGCCGGGTTTCGAACCCAAGACCCCCGTTGAGCTACAGTGACCAACTCAGAGCACACCCGAAGGCCAAGAAGGCCAAAGGCACTGGGTGATTAAAGGCGAACTCGAAATCCTTTTTTAAAGGTCTTCAGTGATTTGGTTTAAAAAAAAATCAAATTTAATAAAAATAGAGCCTCTACAAGACTCGAACCCAAGACTAACATCACTGTTCACAGCGCCTTAAACCCACACCGGGAACCAGTATGCCCAATCTCATTTTCTATTATAATTAGGAGTTGAAATACCCTTATACTTTCTGTCTGTTTCTAACTTACCATTACAAAAATTTTGATTTCTCAATTAGTTTGTATCTTTCAAATCTAAACTTCTTCCAGACTAATTGCTTTAAAAATACAGTATAGCAGCATATAGTAAACTTTATAAAACTCTTATTTTTTAAAACATTGTAATAAGTTTCTTTCCAATTTGCATTTAAAGTATACATTTTCGACTTTGAAATAAACTATGGTTCCTTCTCAAAACACCAATATAGAATTTCTTTATGCCAATAAAAATACACATTTGTGAAACTATCTCCATCTTTCTGTACTATAATAGCATCTTAAACCTTTTCATGCATATTGCCTTACTTTGACTATTATATGAACACCCTAACATGCATCGATTAAAAGATTTCTATTCCCACAATCCACTAAATGTATGTTCTTGTTCTTTTTCAATTCCACATGTGTTCTAGCATTTATTTTAACCACAACATCATTATATAATTAAAATAAATAGTTAGCCATTTAACAACTGAACATATATCAACATTCATTTATCTCAATCAACAACTAAGCCATATGTCAACTAGCATGCATCATACTACTAAAATTAGAAAGGATTTAAGAAACACCTACCTCAATGAAGTTTTTCAATGGTAGAAAACAATTCCTAGAAAGCTCCTAGTTCCAACACGACCACCTAGCTCTTCTCCTCCTAGCAAGAACAACTCCAAGCCTCTAAGAATTTCAAGACAAAACTCTCTAACTTTTTTTCTTTCTTTTTTCTTTCTTTTTTCTTTCTTTTTTTAATTATTTTTTATTCTTAGTTTGGTGCAAATGACAAACACTCGGGGCGGGGGGGGGGGGGGGGGGGGGGGTGATATTTATAGAAGAAATGATGGCTAGGATTTGGCCTCACAACTCCCCATAACTACCCTTTACTCCACTTTCCCACTCTCCCACTCTCCCCACTCCAATCCAAGGCCGGCCATGCACTTCTTGTGCTTTCACGTGCACGTCTAGTGCACAAGTTCACACTCTTTCATTTTTTGTACATATTTTTATTTTTATTTGTGTATCAACTAGTTGTTACATGACATGTGTAAGAAAATATACAACTAATTGTAGGTTTCCCTTAGTGGGTTTCTTTTGTGGGCTTGGTTTAATTTAGTTAATTTATTCTAGTGGGCTCAGATTCTTCTATTAGGTCGATGGGTTTTAATAAGACAACTAAATAAGATAAAATAAAAGGCGAACTCATGCATACTACTAAACATATTTTTGAATGAAAGATGGATGAAATTGCACATGCGTTGCACGTGCAAAATAGAAAAAATGTATTTTTATAAATAAAGTAATACAGGATGTTACAATGGGTATTTGATGCGTAAGACCTGTATTGCAGCGATTTGTATATGTGATGCGTAAGACCTGTATGGCAGCGATATATGTATTTGATGCGTAAGACCTGTATGACAGTGATGTGTATGTGATGCGTAATTCCTATATGGCAGCGATATGTGTATTTAATGCGTACGACCTGTATGGCAGCGATGTGTATGTGATGCGTAAGACCTGTATGGCAGCAATATGTTTATTTGATGCATAAGACCTGTATGGCAGCGATGTGTATGTGATGCATAAGACCTATATGGCAACGATATGTGTATTTGATGTGTAAGACCTGTATGGCACGATGTGTATGTGATGCGTAAGACCTGTATGGTAGCTATATGTGTACTTGATGCGTAAGACCTGTATGGTAGTGATGTGTATGTGATGTGTAAGACCTGTATGACAACAATATGTGTATTTGATGCGTAAGACCTGTATGCCAGCGTTGTGTATGTGATGCATAAAATCTGTATGGTAGCGATATGTGTATTTGATGCATAAGAGCTGTATGGAAGCGATGTGTATGTGATGCGTAAGAACTGTACGACAACGATATGTGTATTTGATACATAAGACCTATATGGCACGATGTGTATGTGATGCGTAAGACCTGTATGGTAGCGATATGTGTATTTGATGCGTAAGACCTGTATGGTAGTGATATGTGTATTTGATGCATAATAACTGTGTGGCAGCTATGTGTATGTGATGCATAAGACATGTATTGGAGCGATATGTGTATTTGATGCATAAGACCTGTATGCCATCGATGTGCATGTGATGCGTAAGACCTATATGATAGCGATAAGTGTATTTGATGCGTAAGACCTGTATGACAGCGATATGTGTATTTGATGCGTAAGACCTGTATGGCAGTGATGTGTATGTGATGCGTAAGACCTGTACGGTAACAATATATGTATATGATGCGTAAGACCTATATGGCAGCGATGAGATGCGTAAGACCCTTGGTGGACAGCGATGAGATGAGTAAGACCCGTGGTGGGCAGCAATGAGATGCGTAAGGTTCTTGGGGGGCAGCGATGAGATGCATAAGACCCTCGGTGGGCAGCGATCAGTTTGATGAAGATGTGGGGCACTTGTCGATAGAATAATAAAATTAATACTTATGAAATGAGAAAGTAAAGAAAGTATAAATTGTGAAATGGAAATGAGAAAAGTAAAGCAAGTGTATGATTTGAAATGAATATGAAAAGTAAAATAAAATGTGTATGTGGAGGAAGATGAGAAGCAAAGAAAATGTGTTATGCAATATAAGAATAAAAAGTTAAAGTAAGTGGTAATATGAGACGTGAATGGATATTAAAGTAAGAACATGACATGAAACAAGTTGGTATGCCTTGAAGTTGTGTCCAGGAACTACTCGCCTACTATTTCGGTAAAAATAGTGGGAACTACCTGCCTAGGCACAATCTCCAAGGTGGATCGGTGGGGTATTGATGTGATAGTTGTAATATGAGATGTGAATAAAAGTGAAAGTTATATTATGGATAAGAATGAAAAGAAAACTAAAGTGTGCGAGAATTTAAGCAAGTGTATTATGACATGAGAATGAAGAGTAAAGTGAATTATATTATAAAGAAGTTATAATATGAAATGAGAATGAAGAGTGAAGTGAGTTATATTATAAAATGAATATAAAAAGTGATTGAATGCTGTTAGGTAAATAAATATGCAAAGTGAAGAAAATGTATTATAAGAATAATAATGAAAGGTAAAGAAAGTATGTTATGTGAAGGAATACTAGAAGTAAAGAAATTGTGCAATGGGAATGAATGTGAAAAGTAAAGACAATGTATGTAAATGAATTTGAAAAATAATGAAAATGGGTAATAGGAATGAATATGATAAGCAAAGAGAATTAAGTAAGTTGTGTGCGGAGATGTGAAGGAAAATTAAGTTAAGTGTATTATAAAATAAGAACGAGAATTAAAGTGAGTAATAAGATAAAATGGAGATAAAAGGCAAAGTGAGTTTTATCTGAAAGATGAGAAAATATGGAAAGTAAAGTAAGTTGTAGCATGAGCTGTAAATGAAAGTTGGTAGGAATGAGAATGAATACTAATGAAGTATGAGATAAGAATGAGCATTAAATTAAATACAAAATATAATATGAGTTTGCTATGCTTTGGAATTGTGCCGAGGAACTACTTGCCTGCTGTTTCTACGGAAATGGTGGGAACTACCTGCCGAGGCACAACTTCAAGGTAGGTTGAGTAGATGTTGAGATGATGGATTGGGTGCAGTATCGTAGATTGGGTAGATATTGATATGGTAGATTGGTTGAAGATTAGAAAATTATTTATTGTATAATATCCAGTTTTCCTTTATTATACTTTCATGTTTAAGTTATATTGAATTATCATGAGGATAGTATGTTCTTTAAATTTCTTTTATATTATTTATTGCAATCACTAACCTTGTAGATTATACTCACACCAGTTATGGCTGACCCCTGTCGTGTTTGGGGGTCAGAGGGGTCCTTCCTAGAGGATGGACGCCCCTAGACCACCCTTTTGCAGGATTCAAGTGGCAGCAAGGTGAGACATGTGGCTTTTGTAGTTGTAGTGTGATTTTCTCAGGAATTGATAAGCTTATTAATATAGATAATGTAAAATTTCTATTAGTTAGAGCCTTATATAAATAGGGGTAGAGTATAGTATTCGTGTAATAAATTGTATTTTAGAAAATTTTGTATGTATCTGTATGAGATGTTGACATAGAGTGATGAGATAAGAATGATAAAACCCGTACCCACGTTGTTGTTGAGTATTGGGTTCTCTGTGTTGGATTTTGAAAGTTTTTCTATGGTGTTTCTAAAAATTTATTGTGTTTTCAAATGAATAATTGGTTTTAAATTTGTATCTTACATATTATGTTGACATTTGCCCTCAGGGCCATATATATATGTTGCCTATGTGTTTTTGTCTGGCTTGGCCTGAGGAGGTTATAATTTATTACCTGTGATGTGCTGTGAATTTTGAAATGCAGAATTCTGTAAGGAATTACTGCGAAAGGGCTAATATTTTAGGGGAGACTCTGCCGAAATTATTATTAAAATCCCTATTAATATTATAAAATAGAAATGAAGATTTGAGTGAGTAGGTGAAAAAGGTGAAAATTTGGGTTGTGACAAAAATGCTTAAGGATGGAGGAATTTATAGGCCATGTAAGATGCTTCTCGATAACTGCGAAACCCCCATCATGATATCTTAACCCTCCATCTCTGCTCATTGATCAAGATACAAATCATTTCAAATCCCAAGCCAGGTCAATGTTTCAACTTCTAAGACGAAAGATGCCTTAATTTCTATAAAGAATGGCGTAAGTCGACCCATGTGATAGCTCATGTGATAACTCAAAAGACAAAATAAAAACCTAAGGGTACTAGACCCCCCATCGCCGACGGAGAGGCTTCACAAGAAGCTAATCTCACCGTTCACCCCTCAACTCAGTAGTCCGGGACACAGTACACTATCGCTAACAAGTCAATGAAACCCAATGAGGTAGTCCGAAATAAGGAGGTTCTTGTCAAATAGATTTTATTTATTTTGAAATATCAGATTATAAGGGAAAAGCGGTGGCAGTCCGCAACAAGGCATGGACAAAAATAAAATGCCTAGGACCTACTGCTTGTAAGAAAGACCCCCTCTCGATGATGGGGATGGGGAGAGCCCCCTCGGCCTGGGCGACGGAGTCGATGGGCTCATGGGTCACCAAACCTTCTCCTCCCGAAGGCTCTATTCTAGCTAGCTGGGTGGGCTGTTCCATCCTCATCTCGAAGGAAAGTCCTCGAGATCCAGGTACTTGGGTCCGATATGCTTGAGAGCACGGTTGTACCCTTCATCTTAACCTGGTATGATATGATCCAGGCGTCATCATACTCCTCTATCATCTTTCTCTCTTTCGCTAGCCAGCTCTTCCTTCTCCTTTGACAGCTCTTCCCGAGCCTACTTCTCCTTAGCCAAATCCATCTTTAGCTCCCTCATCGTCAGCCGGAGATCGTCGTTCTGACCGATGATCTCCTTCCGACTAGCCTCAGTCAATAAAGCCTGCTAAAGGAGCCTCTCGTGCCGCTTCCTTAGCTCAGCCCATTGATGACCACCTACATGAAACAGGGGGCACACTTTAGCAAAATAAGAATAGGAAAGGTGTAGAACCCCATATTTTCAAATATTATTTTAATGATTTGAAAATGAATTAAAATGATTTTTGGAGATTTAATAAATACTTTCTAAAAATTTATCTTTTACACGTGCAAAAAACACGTGCAAATAGTTTCTTGAGAAGTTCAAAGTCAAATTTTCTTTATGGAAAATCATTATTTAATATTTGGAATTTATTTATTATTTTTCTAGATTTTTCTGAAATTAATTGGATCTATTTGCAATTTTTGAGAAAAGAAGGACCATTTTGCAAATTTGCCGTTTTTAGGGTTTAAAATGCAAAATATATTTTCTGGACGTTTTGAACAGTACCGGTTGAGATTAATGAGTATATTTTACTTTTAAATCCTAATTTAAATGATTTTTATTGAGTTTCCAAGAATAGATCTATATATATGTAAAGTTATATTTTAGAAGGACTATTTTGCAAATGCATTTGTAAAACCCTAAATCATTATTTCCGGCCTATACAAGTGGGTGTGCAGCCGTCATTCGCTACACAACATTATATTTTGTGATTTTTGAGGATCAAGAGGAGGATTTTGGATCTCGCAAAAAGGGAGACTTTCTTGTCAGATCTCTTCATTTCTAAGGTGAGTGATATGAACTTTGTTTTGTGATTTAATTTATGTGAATGATTGTTTTGTTGTTTGTTTGACATGTATGTTTACTTGGTGTATTTCGTATGAGAACGATGCAATGGTTATTGTTGTATTATATATGTGAAATCTATGAACATTTAGTAGATCTTGATTGAAGAATTCTTTATTGCTTGAAAACATGTTCAAGATTTGAGTATGGTTATGATAATAAGGGATTGGATGGATGAACATCTGGATCTTGTGATTACAAATCAGATTTTGGTTTAGAGTTGTGGAAAAAAATTCAGTATTGAGAAATCCTAATGGAAGAATTATGAGTTAAGAACATGAGAATTAAGTTTTGAGATATTGGATGATTTGAGTAATGTATCCATAATGAGGATTATTTGAGATTGTCGTTTTTACCTGAATACAAATTATTTTAGTAAACGATGATTGCTTTCGGAAAACCCTAATTTTGATTATCATGTACAACCAAAACCTGGCAGTCTGTAGACCGACAGTCGACTGGCAGACCTTTCAGTCGACTGGTACGACCCAGCTTATGATCTTTAGTTTCTTTGAAAATCCGCTCTGTACAGTCGACTTAGACTCTTTTCAGTCGGCTGTCACACTTAGAGTTTATTTTTCAGAGTTATCGTAGATTTTTCTCTGGTAAGTCGACTTATGACTTTTTAAGTCGACTTATAATCTCTTTTAAGTCGACTTATGACTTTTCTAGTCGACTTATAACACTTAGAATATTTCTTAAAGATTTCTGGAAGTTCTCTCTGGTAAGTCGACTTATGTTTTTATAAGTCAACTTATGATCTGGTAAGTCGACTTATGTTTTTATAAGTCAACTTATGATCTGGTAAGTCGACTTATGATTTTTATAAGTCAACTTATAATACTTAACTTATTTTCTTAAAATTACTGGATTTCCCTCTGGACAGTCGACTGGTGAGTTTTGCAGTCGACTGTAGACACTTAGATCTTACTTCTTAAAGATGTTAGTTTTCACTCTGGACAGTCGACTGGTGACCTTTTGCAGCCGACTGGTACTGATACTTTTCTAAGGTGTTTTGATGTTCTTTAAACGACTATTTCTTTAAATATTTTGGGTCTATAACCTACCCTTATAAATATTATTCTTCTACAGAACATACACTTTCAATATATAATATGGTTAGATTTGGATTATGGAATCTATTAAAGACTTGAGTTTTGTTGAGTGGAGAGAGTTCTCCTTTGATCGTTTGACGATGGAATAGTGAGTTATGATCACATTGAGGTCTCTAGGAGTTGAGTGGGAGTCCTGCGAACCAGCAGAATACACTAACTCTAGAGATAAGGATTTTTGGTGTATTTGATAATAATCGACGTAAGTATAGACTCATGATTTGTTAGTCCAACTAGAGGGTATTTAGATGTTCGCGTGTCGAGGGTCTACGGGCCTATTCACGGAGCATGCAGGATGCATTTGCGTGTCGAGGGTCGGCAGACCTATTCACGGAATGTATCAGGTGTATCTGCACGTCGAGGGTCTTGAAGGCCTATTCGTGGGGTACATAATATTTAGGTGTTCGCGTGTCGAGGGTCTACGGGCCTATTCACGAAGCATGCAGGGTGCATTTTCGTGTCGAGGGTCGGCAGACCTATTCACAAAATGTATTTGGTGTATCTGCACGTTGAGGGTCTTGCAAGCCTATTCGTGGGGTACACGGCAGGGAGATGATTCTCCGGTTGTTGTTATTAAGCTATCTTACTTGATGCTTGCGCGTCGAGGGCGGTGACGCCTATTCGCGGAGTATTCTGAATCTTGTTTCCCATCACCGTAGTGGGATTAGTTGCATATGGAGTTGTGTTTTCTTAACGTGGTTTTATGCATGTGTTTTCCAGTTTTCCTACACTTGACACTTAGACTAGATTCACTTGTTGTTTTCATGCTTTACATCTTTTGTTATTTCTCATTCATTTATCCTTATTGTTAATACATGCTGTTGATGACTTTATGTTTTATGATTAAATTATGTTGTTTTGATTTTATATCACTCACACCATTTATGGCTGACCTCTTCAGTTTGGGGGTTAGGGATCATCTCTAGCCTCATGTGTTACAGGTTGTTGCTTAGAGTTTGGAAGCTTGGATGCTTGAGATAGATTTGAGTTAAACTGATGTAATAGAGCTTTGTGTAAAAATTTGTAAAGAGGTGTTGTAGAAAGAAGAGTTGTAATTCAAGGTGTTTATATTTCCGCTGTGTTTGAAAAAGATTGTTGTAATAAAAATTTGGGATAAAATTATTGTGTTTTTGGGCTATGTGTACTATTACATTGAAGTTGATGCTGGGATTGTGCCACGTATTTTCTAAGATATCATATTAGAAATTCGGGGTGCTACAGAGAATGGTATCAGAGCATGCTATAATAGTAATAATAAACATAGCATAAAAATAACCTAGGTGTGGACACTAGAGAGTGAGTACCTAGGTGTAGACATTAGAGTGTGAGTATCACATAGAGCTGAAACATGATGTTTGGTTTGGGGCATGGTTGAGGTTTAGCCAAAGGATATTGATGTGAGTTTGAATTGTGTGTGATGCTCTAACTTTTCCCTCGTATTGCAGTATTCGGAATGGTTGCACCCAAGCCCAGGAATGGTGGTAACAATGAGGATGGATCTTGTAGTTCTCGAGGAACTGGAATTGATCTTGAGGCTGAATTCGCCAAGTTGTATCAGACTCTGAATGCGCTAATGGCATTTAATTTGGTGCAAAGTCAGAATCAACAGCAGAATCAGCAGCAAAATCATGGAGCTGGACAGGGATTGGTTAACGCCGATACTATTAAGCAGATCGAGTCCTTTAAGAGGATGAGGCCACCAGTTTTTGAGGGACAATCGGATCTAAGCAAGGCTGACGATTGGATTAGAAGGATGGAGATGATCTTCGAGGTCTCAGAAACTCCGGCAGCCAATAAGGTAAAGTTGGCCACTATGCAGCTGGAGAGGGACGCTGGTGTCTGGTGGGAATCGCTGAAGAGGACTTTGGGAGACCAGCCGATGACTTGGGAAGCTTTTTTGGAGGAATTCAGGGATCGCTTCTTTCCCCTAGATGTTCAGGAGAAGAAAGCGACTGAGTTCTTGAACCTTCAGCAGTGTAGCATGACCGTGCGGGAGTATGAGACCAAGTTTGCTCAGCTATCGAGGTATGCACCAGAGTTAATTGCTGACGAGGCAAAGAAGGCCAAGAAGTTTGAACAGGGCTTGAAGCCAGACTTGAGGTCGAGAATGATCCCGTTGGGCATAAGGAGGTTCGACAAGTTGGTCAGAAGAGCAGCAATGACAGAGGAAGATATGGACCAGTTCCAGAAGAAGCAAGAAACCTAGAATAAGAAAAAGAGGCCAGCAGATGATCAGAATGGGAAGGAATTTCCAGTGAAGCAGGTCAAGTTCAGTGGGCTAGTGCAGAAGGCATCCGCAGTTCAGGGTGCGACTTGTTTCAACTGTGGAGAGACAGGTCATTATCGAGCAGCATGCACCAAACCTCGGAAGGCGTGTTATCATTGTGGTCGTGAAGGGCATATTCGACCAAAATGTCCGCAGCTGAAGAAAGATGATGCGGGGAAAGGTAAGGATCTGAAGAGGAGCGAGAGTCCGCATTGACTGAGGAGGGTGCAGGGTAACTCAGGAATGTGATCTGTGTGTGCAAGAATTTCGAAATTCATTCATTCGTATTAAGTAAAACTTTTATTTGGGGAATAATTGAAGATTGAGTATTTTTCTTCATATAACAAGATTTATTTGGATTAATGGAATAAAGACAAAGTTTTATTTGATACTGTTTTCTTGCATGCAATTGTGTCGCCGATTTATTGCTAGTCTTAAGTGGGGAGCTTAAGGTATTTCCAGACAAGGTTTTGAGGTTTCTATCCTTAGTCATGTCCTTCTAAGGAGGGAGTAGGCCACTGATTCTCGGAAGGATGAAGCAGAAGGTCAGAGTTGGATGCAGGAGTTCAGTAGTTGTTGCAGCGTGGCTTCCGATGGCAAGTTATCAGAGTTGCGCAGCGGAAGATTGATTTTCTGAATTCTTTGCATGATTGTGTTTCTTCTGCATGTTTGTATTTCTCTTGTTGGAATGCATTCTTTCGTGTGATTGTATTTCTTTAAATTATGTTTCTGTCCATAAGTTTTCATTCCTTGATTGATGCGTTTGTTTGGACCCCATTAGCAGTAGTTATGAGGACATAACTCTTCTAAGGAGGGAGGGATGTAGAACCCGTATTTTCAAATATTATTTTAAAGATTTGAAAATGAATTAAAATGATTTTTGGAGATTTAATAAATACTTTCTAAAAATTTATCTTTTACACGTGCAAAAAATACGTGCAAAAAGTTTCTTGAGAAGTTCAAAGTCAAATTTTCTTTATGGAAAATCATTATTTAATATTTGGAATTTATTTATTATTTTTCCAGATTTTTTCTGAAATTAATTGGATCTATTTGCAATTTTTGAGAAAAGAAGGACCTTTTTGCAAATTTGCCGTTTTTAGGGGTTAAAATGCAAAATGTATTTTCTGGACATTTTGAACAATACCGGTTGAGATTAATGAGTATATTTTACTTTTAAATCTTAATTTAAATGATTTTTATTGAGTTTTCAAGAATAGAGCTATATATATGTAAAGTTATATTTTGGAAGGACTATTTTGCAAATGCATTTCTAAAACCCTAAATCATTATTTCCGGCCTATATAAGTGGGTGTGCAGCCGTCATTCGCTACACAACATTATATTTTGTGATTTTTGAGGATCAAGAGGAGGATTTTGGATCTCGCAAAAAGGGAGACTTTCTTGTCGGATCTCTTTATTTCTAAGGTGAGTGATATGAACTTTGTCTTGTGATTTGATTTATGTGAAAGATTGTTTTGTTGTTTGTTTGACATGTATGTTTACTTGGTGTATTTCGTATGAGAACGATGCAAAGGTTATTGTTGTATTATGTATGTGAAATCTATGAACGTTTAGTAGATCTTGATTGAAGAATTCTTTATTGCTTGAAAACATGTTCAAGATTTGAGTATGGTTATGATAATAAGGGATTGGATGGATGAACATCTGGATCTTGTGATTACAAATCAGATTTTGGTTTGGAGTTGTGAAAAAAATTTCAGTATTGAGAGGATGTCCACAGCGTCGGGGAACATGTACTAGGGTGTATGTGCGACTCGTTTAATGGAAGAATTAGGAGTTAAGAACATGAGAATTAAGTTTTGAGATATTGGATGATTTGAGTAATGTATCCATAATGAGGATTATTTGAGATTGTCGTTTTTACCTGAATACAAATTATTTTAGTAAACGATGATTGCTTTCGGAAAACCCTAATTTTGATTATCATGTACAACCAAAACCTGGCAGTCTGTAGGCCGACAGTCGACTGGCAGACCTTTCAGTTGACTGGTACGACCCGGCTGCTATGATCTTTAGTTTCCTTGAAAATCCGCTCTGGACAGTCGACTTAGACCCTTTTCAGTCGACTGTCACACTTAGAATTTAGTTTTCAAAATTATCGTAGATTTTTCTCTGGTAGGTCGACTTATGACTTTTTAAGTCGACTTATAATCTCTTTTGTTGAGGGTCTTGCAAGCCTATTCGTGGGGTACACGGCAGGGAGATGATTCTCCGGTTGTTTTTATTGAGCTATCTTACTTGATGCTTGCGCATCGAGGGCGGTGACGCCTATTCGCGGAGTATTCTGAATCTTGTTTCCCATCACCATAGTGGATTAGTTGCATATGGAGTTGTGTTTTCTTAACTTGGTTTTATGCATGTGTTTTTCGGTTTTCCTACACTTGACACTTAGACTAGATTCACTTGTTGTTTTCATTCCATGATGTTTTCATGCTTTACATCTTTTGTTATTTCTCATTCATTTATCCTTGTTGTTAATACATGCTGTTGATGACTTTATGTTTTATGATTAAATTATGTTGTTTTGTTTTTATATCACTCACACCATTTATGGCTGACCCCTTTAGTTTGGGGGTTAGGGATCATCTCTAGCCTCATGTGTTACAGGTTGTTGCTTAGAGTTTGGAAGCTTGGATGCTTGAGATAGGTTTGAGTTAAACTGATGTAATAGAGCTTTGTGTAAAAATTTGTAAAGAGGTGTTGTAGAAAGAAGAGTTGTAATTCAAGGTGTTTGTGTTTCCGCTGTGTTTGAAAAAGATTGTTGTAATAAAAGTTTGGGTTAAAATTATTATGTTTTTGGGCTATGTGTACTATTACATTGAAGTTGATGCTGGGATTGTGCCACGTATTTTCTAAGATATCATATTAGAAATTCGAGGCGCTACAAAAGGGGAAGAGATCACGAGGAGTTGGCTGTAAATGAACATCCTCACCAGAACAGAAGCCTGTGCCCAATGGGCATACACCTCTTCCTCCGACTCTTTCTTCATAGCCACTCTATCATGAAGAGAGCGAGGTGGTTGACCACCTACAGATTGTTAAGATGCTTTTCTAATAAGTCCACCTCGGTGACGGACTAAAAGGGCACCTACACTATCGTCGACATAGGTGGTTTTGGAGCCGCCACAACATTTTTCGACGATGAGTCGGGAGGCCTTAGGGCATCCAGCTTCACCACCAGCTCAGCCACCTGGCCTTCAGGTGCTTGGCGTCTTTTGACTTTTTCCTCTACGAAGTCTCGTTGGGCTCGACAGAGTAGGGCTGTTATGCGCCTTCGCCTTCAAGGCGGCACGCCTCTCCTTCAATATTTCGTCATTCACCATTCTTGTTTACCGAAGGAAGACGAAGCGGGGAAGACGAGAATAAGAGGAAGCAGAAGTAAAAATGAGGCAGGTAAACGAAAATGAGGATACGGGGAAGTAAATATATGGGAAAGAAGATACATCGATTACTGCACAAAGCATGTTATATCACACCACACATGTGAGGCGTGTAAAATATGCTAAAATTGGGCTCACACCTCGTGTCTCGGCTTTTGGTGTGGTACTCCGAGCCACTCATGGATTTCTCCGTCTCTAGGCTCTCACCTCGTGCCTCGACCATCGGCATGGTACTCCGAGCCAATTTCCATTCTTTTTGCAATTGGCTCGTGCCTCGCCCCTAGGCGTGGTACTCCTAGTACCCCGCACATACTGGTGTTGGCCCACGGACTTCATCACACGTTGGTTCGTAGCGTGCCCCTCAATTTATTGTGTTGGGAGTTTATCACCATACATATCTAAAGAACTGAAATATGTGCAAATACTTTTATTATCAAGAAATAATAAGTACACTTCGAAATTACATTCGCAAGGTTACATAAGGTATTACAAGTTCAAGACACAAGGGCTTGACCTCCGGGGTATGCTTCGGCAACCCCCGGCCCCGTGCTTACTACATCAGTCCTTGAGGGACGAGTACCTAACCCTGGTGAATCAAGACCCCCTCGAATACTAGTGACACTGGAAGATCTAGCCACTCCACTTTGGGCATCCTCAGGTGCTCTCATTCTAGAATAGGTCCTCGGATTAAGATCTCGCCTCACGAATTGTAACACCCCAGAAAAATAATAAATAAATTTTCAGATTTTTGCACGTGAGAAATTTTTATGTATGTTTCTAATAATTTTTCTAAGAGATAATACACAATTTCTTCTCATATTAAATTTTGCACCATGTATTACATTATATTATAAAAATACATGGGCCTAGAATTATTTTTAAACCCACAAGTGAAATCCATTTTTTTTATAGGAGCCCATTCACATTTCTAATTTCAAAAAAGAAAAAAAAAACGAAAAAAAAGTGGTGTGGTGTGCACAAGCACGTGTACGTGCACACGTAGGTTGTGCACACATGTGGCTTGCGTTTGTGACGTTGGAGGCTTCTGACTTGGTAAAAGGAGAGTGGTGTTTTATTAACTACTTGGAGAGAATATAGGTTAGTGGGAGTAGTTTTATTAACTACTTAATTAAACACTATAACTAAAGTTCATTACCCTAACCTCTTTCTAATCTAACTCAAATAAAAAAAAAGGAGAGAACAGTGAGAACAGAGAGCTCTCGGGTGTGAGTGCTGACTTCGACTTCGGTGGAAAATTCTTGGCTTGCTTTGGTATTTTCTTGGAGTTTGTATGTAGAGATTTGCTATTAAGAGGTGGGTGTTTTAAACTACTTTCTAAGTTGTATTCTCAATGCGTGCTTAGGTAATTTTAGTACACTTGTAGATGAAATTTTGCTTAGTTTGTGCTCGAATTCTTGATATGATGCATGTGGTAGAGAATTGTATAATTTTAATTAATTATTGAATGAAATGTATGATTAATTTTAAATTCATAATGTATGTGAGAATAGAAGTTCAAATTGTGCATATGATTGGATAAATGCCACAAACACTAGATTTTGGTGAAGGAAATTAATTGGTGATTGAAATTTTGGGGGAAATTTCTCAATCTTGTTAATTGTTATTGAAAAGAGGATAGAAATATATAAATGTGATGTAGAAAAATATTTTTATTAATTTCATATAATGTTCGAGACGTTCTCAATTTGTTAGAAATCTTTAAATTGTGTAGAATTGTTTTGATACATGAACAGTCAGTAACTTTTCGTTACTGAACTTTTAAAATTGTGTTGAATGAATAGATTAAATCTATAAGAGGAATCGAAGAAGTTGAATGTTTGTATTTTATAATAAAGAATTGGACAGGAACCAAATACTGAATAATTTGAACCCCTTATATGTTGTAGATCTGAGCTTGGCTCAGTGGGTAGGTGTGCGATTGCCTCTCTATTGGCGGCGGTTCGAATCCCTGTGTTGGGGTGTATTTGCTGTGTGAAAGAATTTTTTTTAAAAAAAAGTCAGAGATGGGGGATAGTAGATATTTATTGAATTTAACCCTACAGAGGTTGTGGAGCTGAGCCTAGCCTCAGTGGGTAGGTGCTCTGGTGCCATGGTGGGGGTACGGGTTCGATCCAGGGGGCTGGCTTTTGGGGAAAACTTGAATTTTTAGACTTTTTTTGAGTTTTGTTTTGAGAAGTGAACTTGATAAAATTAAAAGTAAAAATTAGAACCTTTTTATAGTAATTTTACACTGGTTAAAATAATATATATATATAGAGTGTCCCACTTACATTTGCCTGAGTTTTACTATATCTTCACTTATGTGCCTAGTTCTTAAGTTCAAGACATGAATAAAATTGTCATTCCTAGAGTTAGTTTTACCCCCTTGTAACACCTCGGATTTTAAAATACCGAAAATATTCGTTTTTATATTTTGTAAGGGTGAGAATTATTTTTAAGTGATATCTTATTTTATTTATTTTCAATATTGATATTGGTATGAATATTTGTGGTAGATTGGTATTATTGTTATATTAGAGTTAAGAGTTGAGATTTTATGTGAGGAAATATAGTTTATTTTATTTTATAATTTTGGGGAATTATTATAAGATAATTTAATGTATTTGTCTTGTTCGTATTATTATTATAGAAAAGTTGGAGTTTAGTTGTAATATTTTGGATTTGGAGGCTTAAATGAAAATATGCCTTATTAATATTATTATTATTATTATCTTTTTACAACCCCCCCCCCCCCCTCTCCTTTCCTTCTTCTTTCTCTCTTCTTTCTTTCCGATTCCAGATCGAAACCGAAGCCACCCCGAACCCAATTTCGGCCTTCTCTCTCTCCTCCAATCCACTTCGTTTCTCCACCAAATCCGAATTTAATTGAGGGGTATGATAATTGAGGGGTTCTCTACATCGTGGGAGTGTTGGATTTTCGAAAGGATTTCGAAAAGGTATATCCTATTTTATTTATTCGTATAAAATTAAGTGTGGTTAGTTTTATTGAGTAGGATTATTATGGTAGAGAGATTTAGAGGTGTTGGAAGTGGAAGATTTGAGGAATTAGTGGGTTGTTAGAGAAATTACAAGTTGTTAGTAAATTAGGGTTTTGGGTTTGTAAAATAGATATATATATATATATATATATATATAAGAATTATCTCTGGTATGGTGGTAAAAATTGTAGCGAGCCATTAGAATAAAATAGGGGAGTGACGATTTTAGTATAAACTCGGATTATAGGATTTATGAAATCGGGTAGGCAAACTCGATTCTAAAAATTGTAGAAAAGGTATATGAGGGTGTATAGTACTATGAAAGTATTAATATGAATTTAGGATGAATTTTATAGGCTTCCAGCTCAATTAAATTGAGTGAAATGGATTATAGGTGAAAAGTGCACGCCGGGTGTTCGGTAAAAGTGCCCGCGCGATATAGAGGTGAGAATTTGATGAATTCGGAGGTGTAGATGAGTCTCCTTATTGGTGTTAACCCTAATTTGAGAAATTAGGAAGAAGGGATTGAAGAAATAAGGAAGTAGGAAATTTTCCTATTAGAAAGCCTCCGATCAATATGTAAGTTCTTGTATTGGGGTTCGAATTTGAAATCCGTCGATGTATCTCACCTACGTATGTTATTTGTGACATGTGGGTGAAGACGGATTTGATATTGGAGATCCGTAGGTCGAGTTTTGAGTTTCATGCTAATCGATCCTATAATTTCCTATTTAGGTGGAAAAAGTCGAACTTCGACTGGCTACAGGACGGACGTGGAATATCGTTTGCTCGATCCGTCAGGTGAGTATGTTGTGTTATGAATACTTTATGTTGTGGCCGAATTTCGTGGCCTTTTGATATGTTTTGTGGGAGTTATGCCCAAAAGTGGATTTTTGCTGAAAATACGGATTTTTAAGGATCCAAAATGGATTTTTTGAGATATGTGGTGAAAGTGATTATTTTAAATATAAAAAAAAATCTATAGTATGGGTTAATGTGATGTGTTGAAGTATAAAAACTAATTATATTAGATTGTTTATGCACATTTTTATCCAGTGCATGATTTGTGCCTGTTTTGGGCATATAGGCCCTTATAGGTAATTATAATTACATGGAGCATGGTGTATAAGCTAGTATGCTATAATTAGATATTATAAGATTTAATTATAGGAAATAAGTGGTTTGGCCCCTTTTTCTGGGAAACCCACATGTGTGGTGTGCAATTGTGATATATATATATAAATGATTATGACGGGTGATGCAATGGTTGATGAAATTAATAATTGGGTACATGTTTACATTTTAATTAGGTTCGAAGTGAATTAATGGGCAATAGTATGATATTACAATATGATGAATTATCTATTTTGATACTTTTACGATATGGGATAACCTAATGTAGTTCTTTTATTAATATTGTACCTTGGTGTATGTTTATATGTGATTCAATAAAGTAGTAAATAACATGGGGCATTCATAATGTGTATTACGGTGATATGATGATTTATATGTTAAATGACTTGGTGTATGTATATATGTGATCTACTGAGATGATAATTATATCTTGGACGTCAGATGTGCATCAAATGCAATATAAAAGGTAAGGTGGTAAGTGTTAATAAAAGGTGTTATTAATTCACATGATTAAAGCTAAGAGTGTGGCAATTGTTTAATTAAAAAGCTGTGATGCTTTATATTGATTTAGTAAGATGGAAAAATGAAATGACTAATGCTAATAACAGATGATTTGTTGACCAGTACCTACAGCAATCCTAGGGGTTTGAGCTAGACCTCCTAATACCCAAGGACCTGCTTGGGGTGCGGAGTTTTTCCCTCCTGACTTCGGCTGGGAGGAAGTACTCAGTTTATCTGGGGTGCAGAGTTTTATCACCCAAGCTATCGGCTTGAGGCCCGGTTTCCCTCGATGACAGCTGTCGCGAGGAAGTACCCAGTTTACCTGGGGTGCGGAGTTTTTCCCTCCTGGCTGTCGGCTGGGAGGAAGTACCCAGTTTACCTGGGGTGCGGAGTTTTTCCCTCGATGACAGACGTTGCGAGGAAGTACCCAGTTTACCTGGGGTGCAGAGTTTTTCCCTCGATGACAGACGTCGCGAGGAAGTACCCAGTTTACCTGGGGTGCGGAGTTCCCTCGCTGGCATAGGCTGGGAGGAAGATGTATCCTCAGACGAGTAAGACTCTGTGTGAGCATCGGTCCGCGTGTTTTACTGGGCTGTCGGCTTTCAGTATGTTGGGATATTGTGGCTCACTGGTCGACAAACTAATAAAATAAATATGTGTTAATAATAAATGTAGTAGTAAAGAAAGTGGACAGTGAAATGTGAATTGTGGATGAGAAAGAAAGTAGTTGTGAATGAAGTAAATGTGAAAGAAAATGAGTTATGAGTTAGTGTATGGAAGGAAGTGATAAATGTAGTACGTGGTTAAATTAAAATGAGAATAATAAAAGAGACTTGTGTTATTATGAATAGTATGTAGTAATTGTATTATGTATGAAATCATTAAAGTAAAACACAGATTGATATGAGTTGTACCTTGGAATTGTGTCAAGGAACTACCTGCCAGCTATTTCTGTTGGAATGGTGGGAACTACCTGCCTTGGCATAATTCGTAGGGTGAGTTGGTATACTTGTGGTAATGATTAATGGAAATGAGAAATTAAATAAGTGAAGATGATAAGTGATTGAAGTGAATTAATAACCAAGCTATCGGCTTGAGATGTGATGTGATATTACCCAAACTGTTTGTTTGGGGTGCGGTGATTAATACCCAAGCTATCGGCTATGGGGTGTGATATGTTGTGGCCCCAATTGTGTTTGGGGATTTAGTGAATATGATGATAAGATATATTGCTTATAAGAATGAGAAATTACTAAAGTGATATAATGAGATGTGAATGAGCTATAAAACATGGTGTTGATGCAATGAGTATAAGTATTCTACTTAATGATGTGTTAATGATGTGATGAAATATGAGAGCATTGCAATAAGAAATAAGATGTTATATTTGCGTCATAAAACACGAATGAATGTGGCATTATGAGAATAGAAGCATATAGGTAAGAAGTGATACTTGATATTATATAATAAAATTAAATAAATACCCGTATTATGAAATTAGTTGTGAAAATGGTTATTAAAGAAAGTATGTTCTGTTATGAGTTGTGTGCCATGGAGGTGTGTCAGGGAACTACTCGCCCTGCTAATTCCGTCGGAATGGTGGGAACTACCTGCCTTGGCACAACTTCCAGAATGAATAGGTGAGTTGATGATATAATATAAGTAAATGAAGCGCATAGCCAAATAGAAATGAAGAAAATATGTAGTAGCATCATGTGGTAATGTTCATATAATACTATTATGACGATAATTGTGGAAGAATGAATATTGGGGTTAGAAAATTTAAATTGAACAGTAATGGATTGTATGTGAATTCGTATATTGCGAATGTAAAATAAGAATATATATATACGAGGTTGATGTGAAGTACATTATGAAATGTGGGAAGTTGTGGATAATTAAATAGTTGAATGCAGGATTGGCAAAGTATTTGATATATCGTCGTATTGATGATGTTGTTGTGTTCAGGATTCAGATAGCATTATCTTAACTTGGTATTTGTAAGTTTAAATTATTTTCTTTATACTATTTTAATTTGTTATTAGATTAATAACTATACTCACACCAGAAATGGCTAATCCCTTAGTGTTTGGGGGGTTAGGGAAGTCTGAGGACTACCCTAGATCCCCTACTGTTGCAGGTTCTCATCAGTGCAGAGGTGAGGCGTGGATTGGTAGGATAAATTTTTATTTTAAAAATTTGTACTAATTAGTTATGTGAATAGTAAAATTTATGATCTAAATTGTATTATGGATGTATGAGCATGTATATGATAATGATGAGTATAGTGTGGGGTGGTGTGGTATGTTTGTGACCCGTACCCACCTCGCTGTGGAGTACTGGGCTCTGTGGTAGGTTTTACAAGGATTTTTCTAAAATTTTACCTCGTTTTTCAAAGAAATTTATAGTTTTTATTTGATATTTAATAATCCGTTATGAGATTGGCCCCCAGAGCATTATATTATATTGCTTGTATGTTTCTGCTCATTTAGGCCTGGGGAGCCCGTGAAATTATTGTGTGTATTGTGAGCTACGGAATTTTGAGCAGAATTCCGTAAGCTATTTGTGTTTCGGGGTAAAATTTAAAGGGGAAACTCCGCCAAAATTTTCCCTGAAATATAACTTTCTTAGTTTATGTTTAAAGTGATATAGAAAATGAAAGAATGGAATTTCGAGGTTTAGTTTTCAAAAAAAAAAAAAAATTTTTTTTTTTGGGGTGTTACACCCCTACCGGACTTAATCACAAATACCGAGATAGCTCCATGGCAATATATAAAAATTAACTCAAATCTTTTAATTCAACAATACCGGTACCCGATATCTCACTAAACTCTAGATCACAACCTTTTATGTACAAGAATCCACGGGTACTCATACCCTTCAATCATCATGAATTAACTCAATGTATTCTTATGTTCAACTCATTCACAATTTAATCAATATCTTATCTTAGCATCATCATGATCAATTTATTCATTTACAACTCAAAATAAAAACAATATTTCTTTTCATGAACATAGAATCATCCACTTTAAGTCTCATTGGCAATTTAAGCTCATAAAATAATTCATATCTCAACCGACATCAAGTATTTCTTAAATAAATTAAGTGCATAATCTCATCAAGAGAAATCAATTCACATAAAAATTTTACTCTTCTTCTAAAATAAATGTCATATACTCAAATAAACAATTTTAAATTCAATACTCATTTTCTTTCTCAATTCCTCATTTTATTTCTCACAATATATATGAAAAATTCTAAAAATATTTTTAATAAATTCCTTATCGCTTTATAGGAATATTATATATTTTTCATAAATTTTATTTACATTAAAACCCCTTAAAATTATTAAAACATCAAAAAAAAAAATTGGCTCACTGGGTTTCCAACCCAAGCCCAACCGCTCCAACAGTAAGTGCCCAAAGTCACCACCGAGAACCTCTAAGTCCAAGTTAACTTGGTGTCATAAAGCTATACCGAAATCCCCATATACTTGTTCTCGGGTTCTGGATTTATTAAACGGAAACAGAAATAAAATGGGTCCAACAAGTTTCGAACCCAAGACCTCCCGCACACTTCAGTAACGCTCTGTGGTGCACTGGCTAGCCAATAAGTCCACGTGTGATTACTGATTAGGAATCACATTAATGTAGTTTTGTTCATACGGTACAGTAACTAGTTTATTTCACAAAACTCAAACATATGATCGATCTAATCTTTTTAATTGATTGTAATTATCTCATTCATACTGATTTTACTTGAAAACATTGATTCACAAATTTCCAAACTTATGTTTTAGACATTGTATCTATAATTCAAATTATCTCCTTCTCTTTTATGAACATGAATTTCATTTCTTCATTTTAATCAAAATAGCATATTGTATCTCTTACAAATAATTAATGAATCTATATGTATCAATTTAACTTCACAAAATACATTTTTTTTACCACAAGGGAAATCTCAACAATTTCTTTCAAATAGTTTTTCTCTTAATTTTACAGATAAATTTGCATTTTTCTCAAATTTGAAATTAAGAACTGTATTCATTATAACTAGTTCATGCACTCATTTATACAAATTAAAATTTAGTAATATAACCAACCATGCCTTTTAATTGTCCATGAGGATCTCAAAACTCTTTTATACAAAAATTATAATTGTAACATAACATGGCAATATTCATAAACTAACACATTTCATGGCAACAAATAATCAACATAAGAGTGTGCTTTATAATCACATCAATTTAATCCATACTATTCATTTAACATTACTAGCATGCATTTCCTACATTTAGAAACCACAAAATCACCCACCTGTTATGAAGAATTTGAAAACAAGGATGATGGGACACAACTCCTAGCTCCAACAAGAAAACCTAGTCCTTCTCCTCCTAGCAAGAGTACTCCAAAAAAAGGCCTCCAATGCACAAGAACACACTCTAATTCTCTTTCTTTTTCATCTCTCTAATTTCTTTTGTTTTTGGTGTGAAAAGAGAAGAAAAACAAGGATGTATTTATAGGACAAAAGAAGGGCTAAAATGCAAAACTCACCTACCTAATAACTAACCACTAACTTTCCACCCCTTCACTTTTCTAACCCCCAATCCGGCCTTTCACTCCCATAACCGGTCCCCCATCTCTCTCTCCTAGTGCACGTCCACGTGTTGTGCACACGTGCACACACATACACAAATAAATACAATTCCTATAATTCTAAAATGTGTATTAAATGATGTTACATGTCATGTGTGAGTCCACACACAACTAAAAATGCGATTCAATTAGATGGGCTTGTCTTGTGGGCTTGCTTTTTAATTAATTTAATCAATTAGTCTAGTGGGCTAGAATCTATTCTTAGGTCCATGGATTTAAAAAAAAGGCTAAATAAAAGACTTTTGCATGCTAAAATAGTAAATGAGAGTAAGAAAAATAAAAATGAAAAAATTAGCACGTGCGATGCACTTGCACACACTTCCTTCAATTAAATATTCAAATTAAAACACATGTATATAGTATATAAGATGCACATAAAATTAGTTTAATTGAAAAATTATAATTTTTCATGCACAAATAAAATAGACACACATTTCAGAATTTATTTTTGAAAACGAACACGCCTACAATATGCGCATCGAAACAAACATGTGCGTCGCACGTAAAATATTAAAAATACGAAATTCGACATTACCAACGGAAAAATGTTAAGGATAATAAAAAAGTATAATATAAGAAAATATATTTATTAATTCTACGACGTAATTTCTACGTACGTAGAAAACACGTATAATAATATTTTAATCAAAATAATAGAAAATAAATTTCCATTTATAAAAATAGATTTGAATACCTAAAATAAATAATTTAAACACATAAAAAATATTACACGTAGTAGTGGAAACACATAATCGATACGTGCATCAAAAACACGTAAAAAGCACGTAAAATGCAGAGATTGAAATTTAATATTTTAGTTGATTTAAATAAGATAAACTATACGGGAAATGCATAAATAGTCAGAAATCACAATACGTAATGAAAGCATGTTACAAATGTTACTAGTAACGGTACAAAATACACGTGCGTAACACACAAGGGCAAAATTGTCATTTTCAATTTTGCGGGGTGTTACAGAACTGGCTCAAGTATACCAAACCCTTAATGCCTTCACCGCAAATATTACCAGGAACACCAGGGTAGGACCAGTAGTACAAGTCCCAGAAGCGATCAGATTGGTGGAATCGTTCAAACGAATGAAGGCACCTGTTATTGAGGACCAGGCCAATCTAGAAGCAGCAGACGACTGGATTAGACAAATTGAAACAGTATTGAAGTTCTGGAGACTCCAGAGGCAAGTAAAGTTAAACTGGCCACTATCCAGCAGGAAATAAATTAGGGGTCTGGTGGCAATCGATGAAGAGGACCCTGGGAAATGTACAGATCTCTTTGGAAGAATTCCTGGGAGAGTTCCGCAACCACTACTTCTCGATGGATGTACAAGAAAAGAAGGCTATGGAGTTCTTGAGCCTGCAACAGGGAGACCTGTCAGTGCAAGAGTATGAGACAAAGTTCAATCAACTCTCAAGGTATGCGCCAAAGAAGGTTATTGATGAAGCCAAGAGGGCACAAAAGTTTAAACAGGGATTGAGGCCAAGCCTAATGTCTCGGATGATACCTCTCGGTATCAGAAGGATCGACAATTTGGTCAAGAGGGCTGCAGCCACGGAAGCTGACATGGAACAGTACCAGGTGGTGCAGAACAAGAGGAACAATTGGAGTGCTGGCAAGAGGCCCGCAACAGCAAGTAACTTTACGGGATAGCCCCTAAAACATTGATTCAGGCCTACTGGGGCGAATGTCATTGCTGTGTATGGGAAGCCCAACAATGGAGGAATGAGACCCCCAGGTGTGACTTGTTACTTGTGTGGAGTGGTGGGTCGCTACAAGTCCGAGTGTCCCAAGGCCGGAATCCGCCAACTTGTTTCAACAGTGGGAAGGCAGGCCATGCTAGGCCACATTGCCCACAACTCCAGCAGAGGGTGCAGGGTCAGAAGCAGGCCGACTCAGGGAAGAAGCCATACTGGTAGGGACAAGTGTTTGCCCTGACATAAGCTGATGCGGATGATGCTGATAATGCCATCACCGAACTCGAGTAGAGTTTTTACTGTTGTTATTGTAACACCCTAGATTTGATTTATAAGATTTTGTGATTTTACGTGTTGTGCACGTATGATTTCGTTTGTATAATTTCTCATATAAAATATTTTTATATAGAAATTGTTCTCTTTATTTTTCTAAAATTATTCTCTTTAAAAGCCTAATTAAAATCTAGGCCTAATTGTCCTTTTTAAGCCCACTATATTTATTAATTATTTAATTATTTTGAGCTGATGGTTAGTTTGGCCCATTAGTGAGCCCATTTGCTATAATTCTCTTTTAAAATGGTCTAACTTGTAGTGTAGACTCATTTTATGGACAATTAAATTGGCCACATGAACAAATTTGTAAATGGGGGGGGAGGGGGGGGGGGGGGGGGGCACTAGATAACACATGTTTGCACAAGGGTATGCAAAACACACCCCTTTGGGTGTGGCCGGATAGAATCAAGAGAGAGGGAGAGTGGATGAGGTGGAGATGTGGTTATTTTCATCATGGGAAGTTATAGCAACTCCGTATTTCAACCAAGCCGTTGATCCTAAACCACTTGATTTAATCCTAGCCCTTTATTTTCACTAGAATTTTGTATAAGTACCCCCCTTTTCATTAGTAAGCTAAAGAGTGAGAGTTGAGTGAGTTCTATAAAAATTGAGTGTGCTTGTGTGTGTTCCATCAAGAGGAGCCCGGTCAATCTATCCTAGGAGCAAGGAGCTTGTGGCAAACATCAATGAGCAAAGCTTGGACTCATCAAACACTATGAGGAGAAGGCCTTTTTGTGCATTCTGGGAGTTTTCCCTAGGACTTCTGTGAATTTTCTCTCCAAATAAAGTGGGTGTTTTTCATGCTTCTAATCTAGTTACCATGTTAGGAATAAATTGCTACTAAGAGAAAACTAAGTGATTTGGACTTATGGTTGTTTTGAGATGAAATGATAAAATAGAGAATGATTGATAAATGATTGCTAATTTGAGAATTAAAGTGTTAGAAATTATCATCTTACCAAGCTATATGTTTATGAGTTATGCTTTATGGAGATTTTGTGCTTGTGAGACAAGTAATTAATTAAATGCATCATGGATAATTGTTTGTTTGAATTAAAATTATACTAATATAGAAAAATGAGAATTTATATCCTAAAAATGTTGTAGGTTGACAAATGAGTAAAGAACAAAGAAACAAGTTGCCTTGTGAAAATCTAATTATCGAATTATGTAGAAATGTAAACTGTTCTCAATGTCGAAATTATGGACACAGAACACAAAATAAGACCAAAAATGCATTTTTATAGGGCAAATAATGACTATTAAAATACTGATTTACTGTAATTTCATATGTTTTATATTCTAGAAAATTTGAGTTCAAAAAGAGAAGAAAAAGAAACAAAATCATTTTGAGAAATTATGAAATTTAGAGATGAACAGAAAACTAGTTCAAACCCAACCAAACTCATTTTGAAACAATCTGGTCACTTAGACCATTTGGTCGGAGAGCGTTTAAGCGCTACAGTAGCATGGGGTTGTCTCTGGTCACGAGTTCGATCCTGAGTAGGAGCTTTATTTTTTTATTTTGTTAAAAATCCCGAATCCCAAAAATTAATACACATGGGTTAAAACCCAGTTCTTGTCCCCTCTGTGCTTTGGCGCAGTGGTCTCGGGTGGCGCCCGTTTTGCCGCTGGTTGTGAGTTCGAATCCGGGGGTGGGCTTAGTTTAAAAAATGTTTTTTTTGAGGAATAATTAATATTTTGAGTTTTAAAGATAAATTAAAATTTTAGAAAAAAATATGGGAAAATTTCTATAATTATTTAGACTTTAAAAAATAAATTTTCTATAACTTTTGATGAAATGTAATTGAAATTATGGGACTATTTTAATGAAAGGACTTGTTTAATTTTGAGAAAGAAAATAAATGAGTTGTTTGAAGAAATTCGAAATGAGACTTAGAAATGAGAAATTGTGACTTGTGAAATAAAAGTATGGATTGGTGGAATTAGTATGGATTTTAAAATAAGATTAAGAGAATTATGTGGAAAGCACAAATTGTTGAATGTGACTAGTTGGGAAATTTGAATTCATTTGGTTATGCATGATAGTGTACATGAAATTAAAAGTGAATGTTCGATAAGTTATGAAAGATATTACGAATACGAATTCATGAATGCTATGAACATGGAATGAGAATTTTGTTAATCATGAAAGAGAACTTATGAGTATGAAAGAACTCAATGTTGTGATTATAAGTTGAAATTAAGAACTCGGGAGTAGCTAAGTCTCATACCGGCAACGAAAGAAATGTTGATATGATATTTGGTATGTGTTACCGCTAAATCTGGTGTGGGGAATAAACAGACAGTATTTGTGGATTATTGGAAAACCTGAATAGCTAACCTGATACCTGTTCCGCCAGAGTTTGACCGTTGACTCCCGCCGTTCACCTGCAAAAAGTGCGAGACACCGGGGTTGATCCCGGCGATGCACCCTCCGACGCTCAAGTCAGTAATCAGGAATAAATTGGCAAAAGATTGATTACCTCTTAATGGTGGTGGATGGGATAGCCGCCTTAGGGATCAGATTAGGAATGTAATCCCTGTATTTAGATAAGGAATGTAATCCCTAATTTCCAGTGAAAGGATAAATATGAATTGGGGCCGTTGATTAGGATTAATCAGAAACCCTAATTCTATCCTGCTGGACTGGGTTTGTAGACGGGTAAAAACCCGTACCCGGTTGGAGGTGGATCCGTTCGCGGGTTAATGGTTCTTTGAGGAGGAGACCCAGTACCCGCTTCGGACCCATTGGTAGACAAAATTACAATTTTACCCCTAGGCTTTAAGATTCGTTCCTGATTTGGACGGTTTCGATTTAATTCCATTTTTACCCATATCACGAGCCTCCCACTCCCGAAGATTGAGTTTGATCAGCCTTTGAGGAGTAGTTTTACTGTATCAATGGCTTGCGGAGGTGTATCGGAGTCCGAATGGGAGGTTTCGAATCTTTGCAGGTGGCAGTATGGTGATTTTCTAAGTTAGTTGCGTGCTCTGAGTTGTTCTTGAGCTCTTCTGGACATTTGGTGATTTTTATCTATTTTTCGGAATATTTACTTAATTTTGCGAAGTGTCGATTCGTCGTCCGGAGGTCTTAATAAATCGTCCTAGGCGATAATTATTTACTCGGGGGCTCAAAAATATTTCCCCGACTTTATAATTATTTTCTAAGATTTTTAATTAATTTCCCGGAATTTTAATCATTTTTTTGCAATTTTTATATAAATAAAACGATTTTAATAAATGAAATTCAATTTTAAATACCGAATTATGGCATGGCGCGATCTGGATCGTTGATCTTGTGCGGGAGCGAATTTCTGAAAGATCGGATGGACAGGGTCGCTCGGCAGTAATTTCTCCGCCTTTGCGGGTCGGATGGGCACTTGCTCGGAATCCGAGCGAAGTGGCTCAGTTTTTTCCCTCACGCGAGTGGCTCGGATCGCTAGTCGCTCGGCTCAGAGTTCTGAGCGACGTGGAGCGATCTGAGCCGTCGGATCTCGGCGCGAATCTCGAGGCGGGCACAATTCCTAAGAAAACACTATCTTGTCGTTTAGTGGACGTGGCGTAATCTGGACCGTCCATCATCTCAGGTGCGATTTTCTCAATGATCCAACGGTTGGAGATGCTCGGCAGCGTTTTTCTTCACTTTTGTGGGTCGGATTGGCACTTGCTTGGAATCCGAGCGAAGTGGCTCGGTTTTTCCCTCACGCGAGTGGCCCGGATCGCTAGTCGCTCGGATCGGGATTCCAAGCGACGTGGAGCGATCTGCGACGTCGGATCTCGGTGCGAATCTCGAGGCGGGCACAATTCCCAAGAAAATACTATCTTGTCGTGTAGTGGTGCTGGCACGATCTGGGCCGTCCGATCGAAATCTTATGCAAATTTTGAGGGGAAAGTCGTTTTTCTCCAATTCGCAGCTCAGATTGGCACTTGCTCGGAATTTGAGCTACTCTCTTAGTTGTTGAGGTCGGATCGCCTGTCGCTCGGATTTTGATTCCGAGGGACGTGGGGCGATCGCAGCCGTTGGATGATGGCTCAGATCTCGAGGCTGGTTCAGTTCCCAAGAAAACACTATCTTGTCGTTTAGTGGCGCTGGCATGATCTGAGCCGTCTGATCGAAATCTTACGCCAATTTTGAGGGGAAAGTCGTTTTTCTCCAATTCGTAGCTCGGATTGGCACTTGCTCGGAATCCGAGCTATCCTCTTGATTGTTGAGGTCAGATCGCGTGTCGCTCGGATTTTGTTTCCAAGGAACGTGGGGCGATTGGAGCCATTGGATGAGGGCACAGATCTCGAGGCTGGCTCAGTTCCCAAGAAAACACTATCTTGTCGTTTAGTGGTGCTGGCATGATCTGAGCCGTCCGATCGAAATCTTACGCGAATTTTGAGGGGAAGTAGTTTTTCTCCAATTCGTAGCTCGGATTGGCACTTGCTCGGAATCCGAGCTATCCTCTTGATTGTTGAGGTCGGATCGCCTATCGCTCGGATTTTGGTTCCGAGGGACGTGGGGCGATCAGAGCCGTTTTACTTGTATCGAAACGTCGCTCTCTTTGCCAACAGTTGCCGCTCTTTGTTACTTAGTCATTTGGGCTTTTGTAACGCTTCAAGGGAGGCCCAAGAGTTGCGCCCTTAAGTTACAAAGCCCAAGAGGCGTCTCTTTTACTATAAGTTTTCACCCCCTCAACACTTAACCTCATTTCTCACTTTCACTTTCTCACTCTTGGTTTTACTCCTTAGCGGCGAAGTTTTTTAGCTCTTGGGTGGTGCTGTTAGCTACCGTGGCGAGGCATTTTAAGCTCCGGCGATCTTTTCCAACCGTACTAGTCACTTCAAGGTCAGTCTCTCTCCTTATTTTTGTTAAAATGGTTAAGATTTCTTCCACGGACGAGACCCCCTCTTCGGACCTAGGCGTCAGCCGACCAGTCAGGCCGACCAAGGGTAATGGGAAGGAGGTCGTCGAGCCGACCGAAGAAACAACGGTCAGGCCGTGTACAGATGAGGAGGTGGCCGAGCCTCTCCAGGAGGTAATGGTCCGAGCCAGCAAGGGCAAGGGGGTGGTGATGATAATCGAGCGCCCGAAGACTGCAGGGGAGTTGGGTCGGCACCCGAGCGTCCTGTTTAGTGTTGGCGGTGTGCGGAGCTACTCCGGGGATTTGCTGGAGAAGGTGACGCAGGGCACCGCCAAGTCGATTGAGGAGAACGAGCCGAGGGAGACTTCTGAGGTAGATTAGATTTCATCGATCTTAACTGAGGCGAATTTGCATCGGATTCGGAGTGGGTTCTTGATCCCTGCGGAGTATGCCCTCCTTATCCCCGGCCCTAGCGTCCGAGCATGCACGTCTTCTTCGGCCGACGTTTGCATATTCCCTGCCGACGCTCTACACACCGGTCTTCGGCTGCCATTGCACCCTTTCGTCATCGAGGTGCTACAATGCTACGGCTTGAGCTTGGCCCAGTGGATACCGAACACTTGGCGGCACGTGATGGCCTTCGCTCTTCAATGCCAGGAGGTTGGCGCGCCGCCCTCGATGTTCCTACTGCGAAGCCTCTACCGACCCTGCCAGATGAACAAGAACGAGCAAAGGTACTATCTCTCGCTGAGGAAGGGCGTGAAGCTTATCGAGAACCCAGACTCGATCAAGCACTGGAAAGAGAAGTATTTCCTCATCCGGGATCCCGAGCCTTGGGTCATCCCGACAGCGTGGCTGAGGGACGGGGTTCCGAAACGGGCGAAGAAGGAGCCCGTGCTCAGCAACGAGGAGGCAGAGATTGTAGAAAAGCTCCTCGGTCTTCCGACCCTCAACTACAAGGACATTACCGAGGAGGTCCTATTCTGAGGGGGTCTCAGTCCGATCGACCCTAGTACGCTTCTCTTTTTCTTTTCTTCGCTTTGTCTTTGAGTTTAAAAAACTTTTCTAACTTTTTTCGCTCGGTCTTTGCAGAAACCCACGGCATGGACTACAAGGGTCTGATGGCTAAGGCCCAGGCGGCTAAGGAGCAGGAGGCGAGGAAGAGAAAGAGGACCGTGTCTGGACCCCAAGGCAGCCGAGCACCCAAGATCCCCTCGGTCTCTCCGACCATCGAGCGGCAGGTTGTTGAGGCTTCGCCGGTCGTGCCCGATCAAGGCCTCGTCGTGCCGTCCGCCCCACCTACCTCGGATGCACTGACCCAAACGGCACGAACAGATTCTCCAGGGTCTTGAGGCGGGGCGTTCAACGTGAGCGCGACACTGGCTCTCGATGTCCCGCTCCTCATTGCCGAGGCGGAGGAAATCCTGACCGAGGAGCACAAGCGCATCTTCTTCCCCGATTGGCGGGTGATGAAGGTCGATGGGTTCCTAAGGGACGGCAACATCTGTATGCAGGCGGTGAAGCACCTGCCGACCCCTAAAGACCGAGCGGCGCTCAAGGTGGGCAAAGTGGGTGACGCCGGTATGCAGATCGCTCGGAACACCATGTCTGTAAGTACTAGGGGACTTTCTTGAAAATTTTTCCAAGTTTTTGTGCTCGTGCTTAACTGCTTTTTGTATGGCTTGTAGACCCTCTGCCACTTCAAATATTTGCTCGAGGAGTTCGCAAGCAAGGAAAAGGAGATGACTATTCTGAACGACCGGGAACGGTCGGAGCGGTCTAAGGCGGTAAAACAGCTGGAGGCCGAGCAGGTGCATTCCGCTTCGCTTAAGGCCGAAGTTGCCTACCTAAGGGCTAAGCTCGCCGAGGCGCTGAGGAGCTCGGCCGCCGAGGCTTCCAAGGCCGAGACCCTGGAAAAGGAGACGGCTCGACTCGAAGGGGAGGTCTCTAAGGCCCTGAAGGCATCGGAGGAGGCCCTGAGCGATCATGCGTCGAAGGTGGCGGCCACGGAGCAGGCAGTTCGGGACGAGACCGAGGTTCACATGCTGACCAACATGGAGGTGGCGTACGCCCGAGCGCTGAAGCATGTCTCCGCTCGGAACCCTAGATTTGACGTCTCATCTTACTACTTCTATGACCCCATAGAGGGTGAGGAAGAGCTGCCCTTGGCCGAGCTCGCTCCCAGGCAGGAGGGTGAAGACTCCGTAGATGAGGGGGGCGCCGAGGGTGCGATTGTACCCGTGCCGAATGATGATGAGGTCGACCCCTGACTTTGTCGCCTCTTCTCATTTTCTTGTTCTTTTTTTCTGTAATGCCTAACTGCGGACTGGCCACCGCTTTTTGTAAATCTTGGACTTTTAATGAAACAGTTTCCTTTTTGGGTGTTTTGGCTGAATGTTTCGAAATTTCGCAAAATGTTCAACTCTTTTTGCTCGGATTGTGTCCTTAAGTACTGAAGACTTCTTTGATATTCCTCCACTTTTCAGGTTGAGTCGGGTCCGATTACTGAGGTCTCCCATCTTCGTACTGAGCTGAAGA
Source organism: Hemerocallis citrina (assembly GCA_017893485.1). Classification (NCBI taxonomy): domain Eukaryota; kingdom Viridiplantae; phylum Streptophyta; class Magnoliopsida; order Asparagales; family Asphodelaceae; genus Hemerocallis; species Hemerocallis citrina. Next base: position 154,640,458 of record CM030364.1, on the reverse strand, counting down.
AAGCGAAGCGGGCTCTTTCTCACAGTCGGGATAACTTGTTTTACGACTTCTTGAAATTGGAGGACTTCAAAGCAATTGCGAGAGGGTATTTTCGCGAGTTGAGGCAACTGCGAAAGCAACCTCGAGAGACTCGTCTCAAAGGCGAGATAGAGTTGCTCCGTAAGGAGCTCTTCGATGTCGACCAAAGGAATAGTGAACTACTGGCAGAGGTTCGTCATTTGGAGGTAATGGTGAAAGAACATTCGACAGAGGAAGAGGAGTTAGCTTCGAGGGTGGGGAAGTTGATGTCCGAGCGCGATGAGTTGACGACAAGAATTGACAAACTGAGGAGGATCACGATCGACAGGGGTATCGAAGTGACTCATTTTCGTCGTATTGTGGTCGATAGCACTAACGTCGCAGGCTCGTCTAAACTTCCCCATTTCGAAGTATCGGCGGAGGGCGATATTCTGAGAGATAGGATCGTCGAGCTAGAGGAGGAGATTGCAACGTTGAATCCACAGCCCGTAAGGATCAATGTTCGCAGTACGTTGTGTACTCGCGAATAGAGCGAATGAGGAATCTCGTTATATGAACTTGCAACTCGTTTGCCTGCCGTTAGGCAGAGCCCAGCTGACACTCAGAGTGGTATAGCTATTTCGTCTAGTGGCGCCTCGGTTGGGGCCACAGCTAGAATCAGCGGCGAAGGGGGGTCTCGCTTCGCTGGTTTAGAGTCGAGCTCAGAGGTAAGGCGACGCCGCCCTCGTGTGTCTCTGAACCGAAGCGTTCCCCTTCCAAAGAAGCGCTAAACAAGTTGTATTATGCTCTTCAATTTATTGTAAAACTCTGTTGTAGTGTCAGCCTTGTTTGAGCTCTTAATTTTAAAAATGTTTGTTTTGCTGCTGCTGTTCGAATGCTGCATTGGCTGGTATTAGTTTAAGTATAACTCCTCCAACTTTTGACAACTACTCAAAATTAGAAGCAAATCTTCCTTCTTATGGGCGAACCACTTTTGGCTTGCTTAATAGCTAGCTTGAGAAGTGGAGTCGAGCCAAGTGTTGGACTCCGAACTCGTCGTTAGAGTTTGTTCAACGGTTGTGGGAGCAATTCCGAATGGCGAACCACGTCTAGCTTGCTTAAGAGCGAGGTTACAAAGCAAAATCAAACCAAGTGTTGGACTCCGAACTCGTCGTTAGAGTTTGTTCAACGGTTGTGGGAGCAATTCCGAATGACGAACCACTTCTAGCTCACTTAAGAGCGAGGTTGCAAAGCAGAATCGAACCAAGTGTTGGACTCCGAACTCATCGTTAGAGTTTGTTCAACGGTTGTGGGAGCAATTCCACATGGCGAATCCCTTCTAGCCCGCTTAAGAGCGAGCTTGCGAAGAGGAGTCGAGCCAAGTGTTAGACTCCGAACTCGTCGTTAGAGTTTGTTCAACGGTTGTGGGAGCAATTCTGAATGGCGAACCACTTCTAGCCCGCTTAAGAGCGAGCTTGCGAAGAGGAGTCGAGCCAAGTGTTGGACTCCGAACTCGTCGTTAGAGTTTATTCAACAGTTGTGGGAGCAATTCCGAATGGAGAACCCCTTCTAGCCCGCTTAAGAGCGAGCTTGCAAAGAGGAGTCAAGCCAAGTGTTGGACTCCGAACTCATCGTTAGAGTATGTTCAACGGTTGTGGGAGCAATTCCGAATGGCGAACCACTTCTACCTCGCTTAAGAGCGAGCTTGCGAAGAGGAGTCGAACCAAGTGTTGGACTCCGAACTCGTCGTTAGAGTTTGTTCAACAGTTGTGGGAGCAATTCCGAATGGCGAACCCCTTCTAGCCCACTTAAGAGCGAGCTTGCGAAGAGGAGTCGAGCCAAGTGTTGGACTCCGAACTAGTCGTTAGAGTGAAGAGTAAAAGCAGAGAGATACACACAATTTTACAAGTAAAATATGAAAAAACGTTCTTTATTGACCACTAATAGTAGGCTGCTTCTAAGTTGTGAGCTGTTATTACATAAGAGAAATAAAAGAAAAAAATACAAGTAAAAGGAGAGGAACGGTTCGACATCCCAGAATACTTAGAAAAGCGTTAGAGAGCTCTCTCGGTATTTCAAAAGATGGTCGGCATTCCAAGTCCTGGGGATCTCTCTGCCTTCGAGGTATTCTAGACGATATGTCCCGGGCCGAACCACTTTGGTGATCTTGTAGGGTCCCTCCCAATTTGGAGCTAGTTTACTCTTCTGACCAGGAAAAGAGATTGCTAACTTTCTGAGGACCAAGTCTCCTTCTTTGAGGTCGGTAGGACGGACTCTCTTATTGTACGCCAACTCGATCCTCCCCCGATAGGCCTGTTGGCGGATTGATGCTCTTTCCCGTAGCTCATCGACCAAGTCTAAGTTTACCCAAAGTTCACTGGCATTCTGTTCTTCTTCGTAGGCAACAAGCCGAGGAGAAGGTATGTCGACTTCCAATGGGATCACAGCCTCGGACCCATATGTGAGGTTGAATGGTGACTCTGCTGTGGGGGTCCGTTTCGTGGTGCGGTAGTTCCACAGCACGTTAGGGAGTTGATCGACCCATAGGCCTTTAGAGCACTTATTCAGCCTCTTCTTAATACCGGAGAGGATCTATCGGTTAGCATTCTCTACTTGACCATTCGACTGTGGATGGGAGATGGAGGAGAAACGTTGTTGGATGGCGAGGTCTTCACATAGAGCTCGGAAGGCAGCCCCGGTGAATTGGGTTTCGTTGTCTATTATGAGGACTCGAGGGACACCGAATCGGCAGATAACGTTCTTCCAGAAGAACTGAAGTACTTTTTTCTCGGTGATTGTGGCCAAGGGTTCGGCCTCTATCCACTTTGAGAAGTAGTCGATTGCCACGACTAAGAATTTGAGCTGGCCGGGAGCTGGTGGGAATGGCCCCAGTAAATCCATCGCCCACATTGCGAAAGGGATAGGACTTGATAGGGAGGTGAGTGGAGCTTGTGGGAGGCGACGGACGTTGGAGTACTTCTGACAAGAGCTGCATTGCCGAACGTGTCGTTCGGCGTCTTGTAAGAGGGTAGGCCAGAAATATCCATAATTCAACACCTTTCGAGCAAGGGTCCTGGACCCTGAATGTGCTCCGCCTATACCTTCGTAAAGCTCTTGCAAGGCGTATGTGGCTTGTTCAGGGGAGAGGCACCTCAGATAAGGTCTGCCTTCAATCTGTGTGAAGGAGCGTTTGTACAAGATTCCTTCAACCAGGGTGTACCGCTTTGCTCTGGTCCTAACTCGACGAGCTTCCTTAGGGTCTTCGGGCAGGAGCCCATCCCTTAGGAATTCTACCAGGGGTTTCATCCAATTATCTTGAAGCAGGACAGGTAGCGACTCCATCGAGTCGGAAGTTTCATCTTCTATACTTGACTTCAGGAGCACCTCGATCAAGACGGTCTGCTCGAGACCTTGGAGGGAGGAGGAGGCTAGCTTGGAGAGGGCGTCGGCTTGGGAATTCACTTCTCGGGGGATTCGCTGGATTAGATGTTCTTCAAATAGGGCCATGAGATTCCTGACCTTGGCTAGGTACTTAACCATTCAGTCATCTCGTGCCTCGTACTCGCCTAGGACCTGATTTACGACCAGCTGAGAGTCGCTAAAGATCCGGAGGCGCTGCGCCCCTGCCTTGCGAGCCATTCCGAGGCCGGCTATGAGTGCTTCATATTCTGCTTCATTGTTAGAGGCTTGAAGTTGATGCGGAGGGAGTATTGGAGGACGAAATCATCTGGGCCGGCCAGAATGACCCCGGCTTCGCTTCCCTCGTTACAAAAGGATCCATCTACGTAAACCGACCAGAAAGGCGGTCCCTTCATTGCTTGGCTGACCTCGGGGATGGTACTCTCGACGATGAATACAGCTAAGGCCTGTGCCTTGATTGCGGTCCAAGGCCGGTACGATATGTCGTGTTGGCTCAGCTCGATAGACCACTTCATGAGGCGACTGGAGGTCTCCGGCTTATGGAGGACTTGTTTCAGTGGTTGGTCGGTAAGAACGACCACCGAATGGGACTGGAAATATGGGCGAAGCTTCCTTGCGGCCATGACTAAGGCGTATGCCATCTTCTCTATCTTTGGGTAGCGGAGCTCGGCATCCCGAAGTACCTTGCTCACGTAATAGATGGGCTTTTAGGTCTTATCTTCTTCCCTCACGAGAACAGCACTGCGGGTTTGCTCTGAGCCGGCTAAGTAGAGGTAGAGGGCTTCCCCTGAAACAAGTTTGCTGAGGAGAGGAGGATTGACTAGGTAAGCCTTTAGCTGGTCGAATGAGTCTTGTTGCTGTTGACCCCACTCGAAACCTTTGACCCCCCTGAGAGCTTTGAAGAAGGGAAGTGTAACGCCCCGAATCCCAAATACAAATGAATTCGAGAGTTCTACAGGATCTTTACAATTCATTTAGTATAATTTTACAAGGAATTTAAAACTTTTCACTTTACATCAGAGTTTACATGAAACTTTACACTTTACATTGCACAGTGGAAGTAAATTTACAACACTTAAATAAATGTACAACAACATTGAATAATCTCTAAGCATCTGTTCCTCTTTAATCTTTATCATGTCATTACCCTGCATACAAAACTGTGGGTACGTCAGTTTATTCAACCGACGAATATTATACACGGCCATCCTCTCTATGCTGAAAATAGTATAACTCATTTTCCATATTTAACAAACACAAACTTGTCACATATCAAACTAGAGGGACTATCCTATTGATGTCGTGTTGTGATTGTGCACTTAGTCCTTAATGCAGTTGTTTATGTTACATGACACTAATGCACACTTGTTCGAATTCTATGCATCCCATACTACATAGGTCCGAGGGCAAGCCTCTTAATCGTTCTTCATCTTTGTAGGGTTCAATCCTTCGTCATGTCTTAATCTACTACTGTAACTACGGTGAGTATCCTAGATGATCTATGAGTACAAGCTCGTGTACAGAAAACCTGGAGGGGAATCCCACGCCATGTCTTGACTCATCAAGCATGCATTCTGTGGCAATTCAGCCTCCTTCATGGCACACGATCCTCTTGTAGTCACCAAAAATCCCACAAGCGTGGCTATAGTCCGATCATTACTGAGTAGTGCCCACGCCATGTCTTGACTCATCAAGCATGCATTCTGTGGCTCACACCCGCACCGTAAACTCTAGTTCTCATACTCGTGTTTTTCTCTCACTTTCATCACGTCTCCACTATGTACTAATCCTTAGTTTTTATTAGAATCATGAACAAAATCAAAGCTCTAGAGTTAGCCTCTCCACTAAACTGGACTTATTCATTCATTCAAACATGACCAACCTTGGTCTTTCATTTCAAATTTCATTTCATTTCATTCCAAATGCCGGGGGAGACTTAGCTACTCTTTTGTTTCAATTCCAATTCACAATTTCCAAAATTGAGCATTTCCAACTCAACAGTTCATTTTCATAATCATAACAGAATTTCTTTTTTTTTTCCAATAGCATGATCTCTAATTCATTCATAAGTCCATTGCCATACATGGAATTCAATTATTCCTTGTGTATTTCATCAATAAAATCACAACACTATTGAATATTCACATTTCATATTTTCCACACTATTCTCCAAATAAGAATAATTCCCATCACATCACATAATATAATTTCTATCTTTATTTCACTTCTTTTCTATCATTTTATTTCAAGTCCTTTTGCAAAGTGCAACTTTCATAACATACAAGTGTATAACCATAGTTCCAAATTATACATTTATTTTCAAAACATACTCCATTTAATGCAAATAATCCTCAAATTATTTTTCACAAGTCCCACATAATTTTAGGATAATAACCATATTTTTTTCATAATTTTTTAATCATTAAAAATCCTCAAAAAAAATGTTTTTCCCCACAACTAAATACTGGCCGAGCCCAGTATTCGAACCCACGACCACAGGGAAAACCGCCGAAGGCACAGACCACTAGGCCGAACGCTATATGCGTTAGAAGGAGAGGCTAAGAGCATCTAATGCACTCGGCCACTGTTATTTTTATTTTTTAAAAAAAATAGGAACAAAAGTATGGTGCCAAGGGGATTCGAACCAGCAACCTGAGACCTGAAACCTACTGTAGTGAATAGAGTCATCCCAACCACTTGAGCTATGCGCTCGAGTTGTCAATAGTGCAACTCGAAGTTTATTTAAAACAATTCTCTCTGTTTATTAAAACATTCGATATTCTACAAGCTCTCATTTCCTTTTGCTTTTATAAGATTTTCTGTAAAATTTCCAAATTGACTAATACCATCATAAATTATACTCCAGTATATAGAAAATAATTTTTTCAATAATTAAAACATATTTTTTCATACAATTAATTCGGATTATAAACTATCACTACCACCTTTCTTCTTTTTCGACATTGCTTACAATTAACATCACTAATCTCTTTATTAGCAAACTTAATATTAATTCTCTGTTTTTAATCATTTCCCAAACATACAATCTATATCTTAATTCATTCATTTCAACATTATCACAAAGACCCATTTAAACACATAAAGTAGCATTGTCATTCTACTAACTTTTGTATCTAATTTTTGATGTAGATAATAAAATTTTCTTCAAGCAATCCATGGCTATAATCAATTCACACACGACTTAAAATTTGATGATAGAACCATATACAATTTGCATATCACATTTCAATCAATCAATAGGTCATTTTTCTAATTAAAGTGTACTCTTCTTAATCTTTTTCATGAATCATTTTTTCAATTCACATCTAGCATGCTTCCTAATTAGAAATATAGAAAATTTACCCACCTTAATTTGGAGAGAAATACAACTAGCAACCTCCTAAATGAATGTCCTTGCCACGAGAGCGGTCCTCTTCCAAGATGCGCGCACCTGAGCTTCAAGGACACCAAACCCGAGCCTCCCTTGGATTGATGCCGGCCTCTCCTCTTCTTAGTGCAAGCACAATTCTCCACACACACAAACTCAATCTTTTACTCACTTGCTAGACTACTAGATAATGTATTTTGAACTATAGGTTTGGAGGAAATAATTAGCACAAGAATAACTAGGCTAGGGGGGGGTATTTATACTAAAAATCTAGGAAAATGGAAGGCTATGATTAACTTAGGAGTTAGGATTAAAAGGCTAGGATTCAAGGAGGAGTTACAATAACCAACCATGATCAAGTAACCACCACCCATGACTCCACTTGAATTTTTCAATTCCCTCCAAAAAGATCAAAACCGGCCTACCTTGTGTGCATTTGCACGTGTACGTGTAGTGCACGTGCATGCAACTTGGTCTCCATTTAAAAATTGTACATTATATTTTATAAAAATAATCTTTAGAATGTATTCTACATTACAAGTTGTATTTAAAAATAAAATAGCTCATGGACTTTAGTTTATGGGCCAAAATAATAATTATAAAAAGATAACCAATAAATTAGATTTGGGCTTTTAAAAGAAAGGCTTTTTGTCTATTTGAAAAAGGCTTCTACTTAAAAATAATTAAAGAGCACATGTATAAATATCTATACTCATCAAAATGAAAATAATTACCAAAATATTGCACGTGCACACTACGTGCAAAATAAAATAATTTTCATTAAATGAAAATCGGGGCATTACAGGAAGACACTTCTCCCCAGACTTGGAAAGGAAACGCCCTATGGCTGCAAGGCGACCTGTTAGCTTTTGGACCTATTTAACATTCTTCGGGGAGCCATGTCCAATATGGCCTTGATCTTCTCGGGGTTGGCTTCGATTCCTCTTTGGCTGACCATGAAGCCTAGGAATTTCCCCGACGAGACCCCGAACGCACATTTGTTCGGGTTGAGCCTCATTTCATGTTTCCTTAGTACATTGAACGCATCCTGTAGGTCAGTAACGTGGTCGGCTCCACTGATGCTCTTCACAAGCATGTCATCAACATATACCTCCATATTACGGCCGATCTGGTTTTGGAATACCTTGTTGACGAGACATTGATAAGTGGCACCTGCGTTCTTTAACCCGAAAGGCATTACCCTGTAGCAGTAGAAGCCCTGATCGGTAACAAAGGACATCTTCAGGATATCCGGAGGAAACATACGAATCTGATTGTAGCCTGAGAAGGCATCCATGAAGCTGAGGAGTTCATGGCCTGAAGTGGCATCAATCAAGGTATCGATGCTTGGAAGAGGGAACAGATCTTTGGGGCATGCCTTGTTGAGGTCGGTAAAATCGATGTAAATCCTCCAGGTCCCGTTGGACTTCTTTACCATCACTACATTCGAGAGCCATTCGGGATAATTGACCTCTTGTATGAACTAAGCCTTCAAGAGCTTGTCCACCTCCTCTTTTATAGCTTGCTGGCGCTCGGGAGCGAACTTGCGCCTCTTCTGTTGGACCAGTTTAGACCCCAGTGCAACGTTGAGGTGGTGGACTAGAAGCTCTTTGGAGATCCCTGGCATGTCCACAGCGGACCAAGCAAAGAGGTCGCGGTTCTTTTGGATGCACTGGACTATGTCGGAGCATAGGGAAGATGGGAGGGTCTTGCTAACAAAGAACTTTTGGCTCGGTTCTTGCTCAAAGAAGAGCACTTCCTCCATTTCATCCACCGGCTCGGACATTGGTCGGACATTCTCTTGAGGTATTTCAAGTGTTTCGAGGGAGAGGACTGGACCCCCTGTTGAAGTCATATAGCACTTGCGGGCTATCTCTTGACTGCCTTTTACTTCCCCTACCCTTTCCCGGGTGGGGAATTTCATCTTGAGGTGATATGCCGAAGGAACGGCTTCTAGGGCAGCTAGGCCGAGTCAGCCTAGGATCACATTATACGCAGCTGGGACATCAACGACCACAAAGTCCATCGGCTCCGTCTGGGTGGTAGGTGTTTTGCGAGCAGTTTTATCGAGGGTGATTACCCCTTCAATAGTTACTGGCACTCCCGTGAACCCATGGAGTGTGTAGCCAGCAGGCTTAAGTCTGTCCTGGGATAGTTTGAGGCCTTTGAAAGCGGCGAGGAAGCGGATGTTAATGGAACTGCCATTGTCCACCAGGATCCTCTCTACTTTAAAGTTCGCCATATGGAGGTTGATGACAAGCGCGTCACAATGGGGGGTTTGGACACCCTCAAGGTCTTCATCTGAGAATGTGACGGGTACTCCGAGACCTTTAGGAGGAGGTGTGGTGCGAACTGAGTTAACTTCCCTTATAAATGCCTTTCGAGAGGAGTTGGAGGAGCCCCCCATTGGGCCCCCATGAATGAGGTGTAGAACACGCTCCTCTTCAAATTCGGGCGTTTCATCGAGTTCAGGACACTTGTTAGCCCCCTGAGGCAGGGGAGGAAGATCGGCTAGGCCCTTTCTCACGAACTTGTTTAGCTGACCCCTCTGAATGAGGGCTTCTATCTCGTTTTTCAGGGCCCAACAATCATTGGTATCGTGGCCATGGTCCCGGTGATAGCGGCACCACTTTTCTTTATCCCTCTTCTTGCAAGGGTGTTCATTTTTGGCGTAGGAGGTATCACCCCCTCCTTCTTAACTTCCATGAGAATTGTGGAGATGTTGGCATTAAGAGGAGTAAACTTTTCAAATCTGGGAAGAGGTCGGCGCTACCCGCCATTATCCTTCTAGAGCTTCTTGGCCCCTTCCTCTTCTGTTTCCTTTCTCTTGGACCCAGAGGAAGGCCCCTCCATGCTGGGGCGGTGCTCAGCTTCCTCGGCCCGAATATACTTTTCGCTCCGGAGGAGGAGGTCAGAGAAGTTCTGCGGGGGCTTCTTGGCGAGGGAGGAGCGGAGGCTGGGGTTGAGGACATTGGATTGGAATGCTGCTGCAGCGACCGACTGGTCGAGGGATGCTATGGACCTGACTTCCGCTGTGAACCTTTTCACATAGTCTCTCAGCTTCTCACCCTTCTTCTGGTTGAGGTAGAGTAGCGAAATGCTGGTCTTCTCAGTTCGGTGGCTACTCACGAAGTGGGTGACGAAGAGGGTCGTAAATTGCTCGAAGGAGAATATTGAGGATGGGGCAAGGCGAGAGTACCAATCTCGAGCCGGACCCTTGAGAGTAGCGGGGAAGGTCTTGCACAGCAGAGCATCGGAAGCTTGATGGATGAGCATGAGGGTCTTAAAGCTTTCGATGTGATCGACGGGATCAGATTCCCCGGAATAACTCTCGAATTGAGGAGGTTTAAAGCCAATTGGTACGGGTGCCTCCATTATGGTTCGGAAAAAAGGAGGTCGACTCGGGCGAAGTGTCCTTCCTCTAAGCTCTTCTTCTCTGTCTAACTGACCCAAGTGCCTCTCCATTTCGTGGAGACGGTAGTAGACAGCGTCATCTCCTCGACGGTAATCAACCGAGCCTCTAGACTCGTCTTCGTACGAGGGAGACCGGGGGCTACGACGACGGTAGCACCTGGAGCGGCGAGGACTAGGAATGTGCTGGGGGTTGCTAGGAGCTAGTGGAGTTAGGGACCGTTGGCGAGGACTTCGGACTGGAGGACGAGTGGGAATCCTCGGAGCATTGGTGTTGTTGGGTCGGAGACCGAGAGCTTGTAGGATGGTTGCTTGGAATTGTTGGAACTCGGAACGAGTGATAGGTGCCTCATCGTTCCTCGGATGTTGCCGACCGGCAGGGGAATGGGGTCTTCTCCTGTGATGCTCGGGGGACTCTCTCCGCCCTCTTCGGGTAAGGGACCTTCTGTAGTCTCGGCGGTGAGAAGATCGCTCATCCGGACGTTGTTGGCGGGAGGCTCCCTCTCGGGCCCGCTTTTCATCCAGACGGCAGTGAAGATCCTCATCCTTCTGCCGATTGAGGATGGTATTGCGAAGGTCGGAAGCTCGGGGATTGTGGGAGGCTATAGAATCCGTGGAGGCATTGTGTATTGAGACGTGGTCCTGATGGAGAGGTCATTTCTGCGGGTTGGGATGCGAGGCCCCTGCACCGGCATTTTGAGTACCGAGGGGACCCTTTGGAGGTTGCTGATTCTGAAGAGGAGGCTGGTCCTGCTGGAGAGGGTCCTCAGCTTGTAGAGGAACTTGCCCCTGCTGCTGAGCGGGTTGGATGGGGACTTCCTGTTGCTGATCGACGGGGTTGGGTCCACGGTTGGACCCTCTGGATCTTACTTTTCTGGGAGGCATGGCTGGAGAGATCTGACCAACAAGAAGAAAGGAGGCTGCTATTCATATGTTTTTCACATACGACACCAATCTGTTACCGCTAAATCTGGTGTGGGGGTAAACAGACAGTATTTGTGGATTCTTGGAAAACCTGAATAGCTAACCCGATACCTGTTTCACCGGAGTTTGACCGCTGACTCCCGCCATTCACCTGCAAAAAGTGCGAGACACCGGGGTTGATCCCGGCGATGCACCCTCCGATGCTCAAGTCAGTAATCAGGAATGATCATGAAAGAGCATAAATTGGCAAAAGATTGATTACCTCTTAATGGTGGTGGATGGGGGGGGGGGGTATTTATAGCCTCCTTAGGGATCAGATTAGGAATGTAATCCCTGTATTTAGATAAGGAATGTAATCCCTAATTCCCAGTGAAAGGATAGATATGAATCAGGGCCGTTGATTAGGATTAATCAGAAATTCTAATTCTATCCTGCTGGACAGGGTTTGCAGCGGGTAAAAACCTGTACCCGGTTGCAGGTGGATCTGTTCGCGGGTTAATGGGTCTTTGAGGAGGATACCTAGTACTCGCTTCGGACCCATTGGTAGACAAAATTACCATTTTACTCCTAGGCTTTAAGATTCGTTCCTGATTTGGACGGTTCCGATTTAATCCCATTTTTAGCCATATCAGTATGAAAGATCAGGTTTGGGTCAAATGCATTGATTGATGGTTAAGACCGATATAGAGGAAAGAGTTAACCCTAGAAATTGATTTTTATTCATAATTCATACAATTAAGGACCAAACAATAGAGAAGGTATGATAAAAGTAAGAGAAAAACACAAGTATGAGGGCATTGAGTCTATGGTGTGAGAGTGATTCATAGGTTGCCTACTTGATGAGTCAAGTCTTGGCATGGACACTACTCCGGAATTATCAGGATCGTGACGACGCTTGTGGGATGTTTGATTGACTACGGGTGGTGCCATGGTCCATGACGGAGGCTAAATTGACCATAAGCTCTGCATGATGCGTCATGTCACGATGTAGGATTACCCTCCAGGCTGTCTGGACATGGGCTCGTAACTCACAGGACATCTAGGATACTTACCGTAGTTACAGTAGTAGATTAATTCATGGCGAGGGATCGAACCCTACAAGTTCAAGAACGATTAAGGGCTTGCCCTCGAACCTATGTAGTATGGGATGCATAGAATCCGAACAAGTGCGCATTATTGTCATCTAATGATAATAATAATAATGAATTGCATTAAGGACTAGGGGCACAGTCAAAATACGACATCAATAGGATAGTCCCCTTAGCTTTGTTTGTGAACCAGTTTGTGGTTTGTTAAGTATTGAGAATCATTATACTGTTTTCGTATAGAAAGGATGACCGTGTATAATATTTCATTAGTTGAATGAACTGACGTGACCACAGTCTTTATGCAGGGTAAAGGTATAGACAAAGAGTAAAGTATGCAAGCAGTGTAAAGAATGTTTCATGTGTTGTACATTTATTTATGTAAATGTTGTAAATTGCTTCCGCTATTTAAAGTGTAAATGTAATTGTAACTCTGATATAAAGTAAAGTTTAAATTTCCTTGTAAAATTGTACGAAGAGAAGTGTAAAGATCCTGTGGAACTTCGAATTTAGTTGGATGTGGAATTCATGGTGTTACAGAGTGGTATCAGAGCCACGCTTCCAAGTAGTACAAATTTATAAGGAACGATACCCTAGAAGTGGACATTAGTGTGTTGTGTATAGAGATTTAAATGTAAGTCACTTACATTTGTGTTGCTCTATGATTTATGCTTCTTCTTCTCCTTTCCCTAAGATGGCGGACCACTTCGACCCAGTTAGAGGCGACGATTGGCACATAGTTAAACAAGATTACTGCCCCGGGCAAGCTGATTCAGACGTAGAAGATCCTGAAGAATTTGAAGAGGAATGGCCTGAGTCCAGAGAGATCACTCCACCTCTAGATTCATCTGATGATTCCTCCGACAAGGAAGAACCGGTTCCAAGTAGTCTCATTGTGTCTCTTCAGAAGCAGGTTGAGACTCAGAGGGGGATATCAGAGCTGTTGCAGGCACAATGTACGAAGAGTAAGGAGAGCATTGCAATTCTCAGTCATCGTGTTTGGGAACTTGAGAAGAGGAAAAACATGTACGATGTACTGAAGGAGGAAGTGGAGGAACTACGGGAAGAGCTTCGTGAAGCCAAGAGGAACCGTAGGAACTAGACTGTTGTATCTTCTTACTGCTTTCTTCTGATGTCAGAAATATTTTAAATTCGAATGTATAAAGTTTGAAATTCAATGAAATGAAAAGTTAACTTAAAATTCATGTTTTTCTACTTCGAATTTAATGGATCTTTGCATCAGAATATGGCTTAGAGGAACTCGAAATGGTGAAGGTCTGGACTTGGAAACAGAATTAGCGAGGGTCTATCAGACACTCAACGCCGTTGCAATGAATCAGAATCAAGGAAAGGTGCCTGCGAATCCAGTACCCAAAGCAAACAAACTCGTGGAATCATTCAAACAGATGAAACCACCAGTATTTAAAGGGAAGTCGGACCCTAACGCGGCTGACAATTAGATCTGCCAGGTAGAGACTATCTTTGAAGTCTTAAAGACTCCGAAGGGCAGTAAGGTGAAGTTGGCGGCACTGCAGTTCGAGAAGGATGCAGCTGTTTGGTGGCAGTCGATGAAGCGGACGATGGGAGATGTTATTCTTGGCTAGGAGGAATTTTTGGAGGAATTCTGCAGTCATTATTTTCCATCAAACTTCCAGGAGAAGAAAGCCATGGAATTTCTGGTGCAGCACCAGGGAGGCATGTCGGTTAGAGAGTATGAGACAAGGTTCAATCAGCTCTCGAGGTATGATCCCGAATTGGTGATGGACGAGGCGAAGAAAACTCGAATGTTCGAGCACGGTTTAAGACAAAGTCTGAGATCCAAGATGATACCCCTTGGTATCTGGAGGTTTGACAAGTTGGTCAAACGAGCTGCAGCTACGGAAGAGGACATGGAGCAGTTCCACACTATTCAGAATAGGAGGAACAACTGGAACGCGGGGAAAAGGCCCACAGCTTTTGGCAATTTCAGGGGACAACCACCTGCTCAAAGGTTCAAACCGACAGGGGCGAACACTGTTAATGTGGCTGGAAGACCTGGAAATGGTTTTGTGAGACCTCCCGTAGTGACTTGTTTCAACTATGGAGAGACCGGTCATTATAGATCTCACTGCCCAAAGTTGCGAGATGTCGTCCTCAATGGACCAATGCAGCAAAATGGGAAGAAGCCGTACCAGCAGGGGCGAGTATTTGCCTTGGCTGAAGCTGACGCCGATGAGGTGGATTATGTCATCACTGTGGGGATGTTTAAGAGTGTTTTCTGTTGTTTCTTTTTCCAACTTTAGAACTGTTATGTAACGAGTGTGTTATGTAACAGGAGAATTTTATTTGAATGGAAAGAAGGCTGTTGTTTTGTTCGATACTGGGTCCTCTCATACTTTTGTGTCACCTAAGTTTGCTAAAGTTTTGGGAGTCAAACCGAAACTCTTTCCAGGCAAGGTCTTGGCGGTAGCTACACCATCAGGGGAGACTCTAACCACTGATCGGTACTATGCGGACTGCGAGATCGTGATTGGGAACAGAATTTTCGGGATTGATCTGATCGAGCTGACTATCTTGGGAGTCGATGTTATCATGACATTGATTGGATGTCGGTGTACAGTGCAAGCATCGATTGCAAGACCAAGGAAGTAATAGTGAAGGCTCCAGGTGGACCTGAAGTCACTTTCCAAGGGAAGAAGAAGTGTTCCAGGTTGGTTACAGCCGTCCGCAGGGAGGAAATTCCTGTTGAAGTTCAAGGGATTCCTGTGGTTCGGGACTATCCGACTGTGTTCTTGGGATGATCTACCTGGGTTACCTCCGCAACTTGATGTAGATTTCAGCATCACTATTCAGCCGTGGAGTGCGCCCATTTCCAAGGCACCGTATAGGATGGCGCCTGTGGAGCAGAATGAGATCAAACAGCAGATTGAGGAACTGTTGGAGAAAGGCTTTATTCAACCGAGTACGTTACCTTGGGGAGCACCAGTGCTACTGGTAAAGAAGAAGGATGGTTCGATGAGGATGTGCATCGATTACCGGAAGCTGAATAAGGTCATTGTTCAGAATAAATATCCAATTCCAAGAATTGATGACTTGTTCGATCGTCTACAAGGGGTACCTGTTTTCTCCAAAATAGATCTCCGATCAGGATATCATCAAGTTCGAGTGAAAGCTGAAAATGTGCATAAGACTGTGTTAAGAACTCGATACGGGCATTACGAATTCTTAGTTATGGCATTTGGAGTGATGAATGCACCTGCAATTTTTATGGATATGATGAATAGAGTTCTAAGGCCGTTTATTGATTCATTCGTCATAGTGTTTATCGACGATATTCTTGTGTACTCCAAGTCGGAGGAGAAACACACAAAGCATCTGGCAGTAGTTTTGAGGAAGCTTCAGGAGCAGGAGTTGTATGCCAAGTTGTCCAAGTGCGATGTCTGGAAATCTGAAGTGGCATTCCTAGGTCACATCCATTCTAAGGAGGGAGTGGCAACTGATCTGCAGAAGATTGAGGCCGCGAGAGATTGGGCAAGGCCTACTGCAGTAAAGGAAATCAGGAGTTTCCTTTGATTGACAGGATACTACAGAAGGTTCATTCAGGGCTATGCTCAGATAGTCGTGCCGCTCACCGGTCTGACCAAGAAGAATGTGAACTTCAAGTGGACTAAACAGTACGAGGCAAGCTTTCAGGAGTTGAAAAAGAGACTGACTACTGCTCCCATTTTAGCTTTGCCTAGAGCAGGTGTTGAGTACGATGTCTACAGCGATGCTTCACATCGTGGGCTTGGTTGTGTCTTAATGCAAGAAGGGAAAGTGATCGCTTATGGGTCTAGGCAACTAAGGCCGCATGAGAAGAATTACCCGACTCATGATCTGGAGTTGGCTGCGATTATCTTCGCCTTAAAGCAATGGAAACATTATGTGTACGGTGAGAAATTGAACATGTACATAGACCACAGAAGCTTGAAGTATATCTTTCAACAGAATGGTCTGAATCTGAGGCAAAGGAGATGGTTGGAGGTGCTTGAGGACATTCGTCCAGAGATTAAGTACCATCCTGGGAAGGCTAATGTTGTTGCTGATGCACTTAGCTGCATGAGCAGTCTAGCTAGTTTGATTACATCTCAGAGGCAGCTTGCAGAGGAGTTGGATCGGGCTGGTATTGAAGTTGTTCTGCAAAGCTTGGGATCATCTTTAGCTCAGTTGAGGCTTCAACCAATGCTGAATGAAATGATTATCACAAGTCAGAAGAAAGATGCAGAGGTTCAGAAGATGAAGGAGCAGGTTTGTGCTGGCAAGTTGTCGGAATTCCAGATCAGGAATAAGGTGTTGTGGTTCGGAGAGAGGTTGTGTGTTCCAGATCAAGCAGAATTGCAGAAGAGCATTCTTCAGGAGGCACACACTACTCTTTTTTCTCTACATCCTGGGAGTACCAAGATGTATAAGGACATTAAGCAACACTTTTGGTGGTCAGGTTTAAAGCGGGATGTGGCTGAATTTGTGTCGATGTGTGAGATTTGTCAACAAGTCAAAGCCGAGAATCAGAAACTCGGAGGTATATTGCAACCGTTACCTATTTCGGAATGGAAGTTGGATAACATCAGTATGGATTTCATCGCGGGTTTGCCCAAGAGTTCTTCAGACAGCCTTGGGTACCAAGATGAATTTCAGCACTGCTTTTCATTCGCAGACCGATAGGCAAACCGATAGAGTCAACCATATTCTTGAGGACATGCTTCGGTGTTGTATACTAGACTTTGGAGGAAGTTGGGAAAGGCATCTAGCGCTGGGAGAGTTTGCTTACAACAACAGTTTTCAGACCAGTATTGGAATGGCGCCGTAAGAAGCTCTGTATGGCAGGAAGTGCAAAATACCTGTTTGTTGGTTCAAAGTTGGGGAGCGGGAGATGTTTGGGCCGGAGATTGTGCAGCAGACCTCTGAAAAGATTGATCTGATCAGGAAGAGGCTGGTGGATGCTCAGAGTAGGCAGAAGAGCTATTCAGACAACCGGAGGAGGGACCTTGAGTTTGAGATTGGTGACTTTGTCTTTCTGAAGGTTTCACCTAGCAAGGGTGTGATTCATTTCAGTAGAGGTGGGAAGTTAGTCCCGAGATTCATAGGCTCGTATAAGATATTGAAAAGGATCGGGAAAAATGCTTACCGGCTGGAGTTACCGGAAGAGTTGTCTCAGGTACATAATGTCTTTCATGTGTCTATGCTGAGAGGCTACATTCCAGATCCGAGTCACCATTTGCCCAAAGTACCGGAGGGTTTGTAGTTGGATCTGAGCTATATTGAGCTTCCAGTTGAGATTATGGATCATTGGGAGAAAGTCTTGAGGACAAGACGATATCGATGGTCAAAGTAGTCTGGAGAAACCAGTTGATCGAAGAGGCTACTTTGGAATCTGAGGATAGGACGATGAAAGATCATCCTGAGATCTTTGAGTAATTTGTATCTTCTTTTCTTTCTTATCTCTTTGTTGTATTCCTGTTTCTCACTCTTTAAGTGTAGTTCCGGGGATGGAACTATTCTAAGGAGGGAGTGTTGTAACACCCTAGATTTGATTTATAAGATTTTGTGATTTTATGTGTTGTGCACGTATGATTTCGTTTGTATAATTTCTCGTATAAAATATTTTGATATAGTAATTGTTCTCTTTATTTTTCTAAAATTATTCTCTTTAAAAGCCTAATTTAAATCTAGGCCTAATTGTCCTTTTTAAGCCCACTATATTTATTCATTATTTAATTATTTTGAGCCCATGGTTAGTTTGGCCCATTAGTGAGCCCATTTGCTTTAATTCTCTTTTGAAATGGTCTAACTTGTAGTGTAGACTCATTTCATGGAAAATTAAATTTGCCACATGAACAAATTTGTAAATGAGGGGGGCATTAGATAACACGTATTTGCACTAGGGTGTGCAAAACACACCCCTTTGGGTGTGGCCGGATAGAATCAAGAAAGAGGGAGAGTGGATGAGGTGGAGAGGTGGTTATTTGGATCATGGAAGTTATAGCAACTCCCTATTTCATCCAAGCCCTTGATCCTAAACCACTTGATTTAATCCTAGCCCTTTATTTTCACTAGAATTTTGCATAAATACCCCCTTTTCATTAGCTATTCTTGCACCTATTCTTTATCATAAGAGCAAGAAATACATTAGTAAGCAAAAGAGTGAGAGTTGAGTGAGTTCTAAAAAAATTGAGTGTGCTTGTGTGTGTTCCATCAAGAGGAGGCCGGCCAATCTATCCTAGGAGCAAGGAGATTGTGGCAAACACCAAGGAGCAAAGCTTAGACTCATCAAACACTAGGAGGAGAAGGCCCTTTTGTGCATTCTAGGATTTTTCCCTAGGACTTTTGTGAATTTTCTCTCCAAACAAGGTTGGTGTTTTTCATGCTTCTAATCTAGTTACCATGCTAGGAATAAATTGCTACTAGGAGAAAACTAAGTGATTTGGACTTATGATTGTTTTGAGATGAAATGATAAAATAGAGAATGATTGATAAATTATTGCTAAATTGAGAATTAAAGTGTTAGAAATTATCATCTTACCAAGCTATATGTTTATGAATTATGCTTTATGGAGATTTTGTGCTTGTGAGACAAATAATTAATTAAATGCATCATGGATAATTGTTTGTTTGAATCAAAGTTATACTAATGTAGAAAAATGAGAATTTAAATCCTAAAAATGTTGTAGGTTGATTAATGAGTAAAGAACAAAGAAACAAGTTGTCTTGTCAAAATCTAATTCTCGAATTATGTAGAAATGTAAACCATTCTCAATGTCGAAATTATGGACATAGAACACAAAATAAGACCAAAAATGTATTTTTATAAGGCAAATAATGACTATAAAAATACTGATTTAATGTAATTTCATATGTTTTATATTCTGGAAAATTTGAGTTCACAAAAAAGAAGAAAAAGAAACAAAATCGTTTTGAGAAATTATGAAATTTAGAGATGAACAGAAAACTTGTTCAAAGCCAACCAAACTCATTTCGAAACAATCTGGTCACTTAGACCATTTGGTTGGAGAGCAGTTAGGCGCTACAGTAGCATGGGGTTGTCTCTGGTCTCGGGTACGATCCTGAGTAGGAGCTTTATTTTTTTATTTTGTTAAAAATCCCGAATGCCCAAAAATTAATACACATGGGTTAAAACCCAGTTCTTGTCGCCTTTGTGCTTTGGCGCAGTGGTCTCGGGTGGCGCTCGTTTGGCCGCTGGTTGTGGGTTCGAATTCTAGTGTAGGCTTAGTTTAAAAATTATTTTTTTAGGAATAATTAATATTTTGAGTTTTAAAGATAAATTAAAAATTTAGAAAAAAATATGGGAAAATTCCTATAATTATTTAGACTTTATGAAATAAATTTTCTATAACTTTTGATGAAATGTAATTGAAAATATGGGACTATTTTCATGAAAGGATTTGTTTAATTTTGAGAAAGAAAATAAATGAGTTGTTTGAAGAAATTCGAAATGAGACTTAGAAATGAGAAATTGTGACTTGTGAAATAAAAGTATGGATTGGTGGAATTAGTATGGATTTTAAAATAAGATTAAGAGAATTATGTGGAAAGCACAAATTGTTGAATGTGACTAGTTGGGAAATTTGATTTCATTTGGTTATGCATGATAGTGTACATGAAATTAAAAGTGAATGTTTGATAAGTTATGAAAGATATTACGAATACGAATACATGAATGCTATGAACAGGGAGTGAGAATTTTGTTAATCATGAAAGAGAACTTATGAGTATGAAAGAACTCAATGTTGTGATTATGAGTTAAAATTAAGAACTAGGGAGTAGCTAAGCCTAATACCGACAACAAAAGAAATGTTGATATGATATTTGTGATGAAAGACCAGGTTTGGGTCAAATGCGTTGATTGATGGTTAATACCGGTATAAAGGAAAGAGTTAACCCTAGAAATTGATTTTTATTTATGATTCATACAATTAAGAACCAAACAATAGAGAAGGCGTGATGAAAGTAAGAGAAAAACACAAGTACGAGGGCCTCGAGTCTACAGTGTGAGAGTGATTCATAGGTTGCCTACTTGATGAGTCAAGTCTTGGTGTGGACACTACTCCGGAATTATCGGGACCGTAGTAACACTTGTGGGATGTTTGATTGACTACGGGTGGTGCCATGGTCCATGACGGAGGCTGAATTGACCATAGGCTCTGCATGATGCGTCATGTCACGACGTGGGATTTCCCTCTAGGGCTGTCTGGACATGGGCTCGTAACTTATAGGACATCTAGGATACATACCGTAAATACAGTAGTAAATTAAGTCATGGCGAGGATCGAACCCTACAAGTTGAAGAACGATTAAGGGCTTGCCCTCGGACCTATGTAGTATGGGATGCATAGAATCCGAACAAGTGCGCATTAGTGTCATCCAATAATAATAATAATAATAATGAATTGCATTAAGGACTAGGCGCACAGTCACAACACGACATCAATAGGATAGTCCCCTTAACTTTGTATGTGAACCAGTTTGTGGTTTGTTAAGTATTGAGAATCGTTATACTGTTTCAGCATAAAGAGGATGGTCGTGTATAATATTTCATTAGTTGAATGAACTAACGTGTCCACAGTCTTTATGCAGGGTAAAGGGATTGACAAAGAGTAAAGTATGCAAGCAGCGTAAAAAATGTTTCATGTGTTGTACATTTATTTATGTAAATGTTGTAAATTGCTTCCGCTATTTAAAGTGTAAATGTAATTGTAACTCTAATGTAAAGTAAAGTTTAAAATTCCTTGTAAAATTGTACGAAGAGAAGTGTAAAGATCCTGTGCAACTTCGAATTCAGTTGGATTTGGAATTCGGGGTGTTACAATTATTTCCTCTTTTTATATTAGAATGTGTTATGTACTGAGAGTACTCGTTATGTAACAGGAGAAATTTTAATTAATGGAATGAAAGCAGCTGTTTTGTTTGATACTGGATCGTCTCACACTTTTGTGTCACTTGTATTTGCTAAACAATTGGGAGTTGAGCCAAAAAAAACTCCTGGCAAGGTTCTAGCAGTAGCTACACCTTCTGGAGAAACATTGACTACTGATCAGTACTATGATGGTTGTGACCTCGATATCGGAGGGAGGATGTTTGGTATCGATCTTATAGAATTGGCAGTGCTGGGAGTCGATGTAATTATTGGCATAGATTGGATGTCTATTTACAGTACCAGTATTGAATGCAAGAGCAAGGAAGTGTTGGTGAAGGCACCAGGAGGACCAGCTATTACTTTCAAAGGGAAGAGAAAGTGCAAGCAGTTGATTGCAGCCATAACTAAGCAGAAGATTCCTGAGGAAGTTAAGCAGATTCCTTTAGTCCGGGACTTTCTGACAGTATTCTTGGAATACTTACTGGGACTACCACCTCATCGGGATGTAGAGTTCAGCATTTCCATTCAGGCAGGGAGTGCACCATACAGAATGGTGCCGGTGGAACAGGATGAGGTAAAGAAGCAAATTGAAGAGCGTTAGGCAAAAGATTTATCAGGCTGAGTGCATCACCTTGTGATCGCCGGTTATATTGGTGAAGAAGAAGGATGGATAGATAAAGATGTGCATCTATTACAGAGAATTGAATAAGGTGACAATGCAGAATAAATATCCGATTCCATGAATCGATGATCTATTCGACCGTCTACAAGAAGCAGCTATTTTCTCCAAGATTGATATTCAGTCGGGTTATCACCAAGTTCGAGTAAAGAAAGAAGATGTGCACAAGACTGCATTCCGAACTCGGCATGGGCATTATGAGTTGTTGATTATGCCGTTTGGAGTAACAAATGCTCCGACTATATTCATGGAAATGATGAACAGGGTCCTGTGACTGTTCATCGATTCTTTCATCGTGGTGTTCATCGACAATATTCTGGTCTACTCTAAGTCAGAGGAAGCGCTTGCTAGGCATCTACCAGAGGTACTGAAGAAGCTGCAAGAACAGAAGTTGTACTCCAAGTTATCAAAGTGTGACTTTCTGTAAGTCCGAAGTCATGTTCCTGGTTCATATCCTTTTTAAGAAGGGAGTGGCCACTGATCCGCAGAAGATAGAGGCAGTGAAGGATTGGCCAAGGTCGTCAACAATGAAGGAGATCGGAAGCTTTTTGGGTTTATCTGGCAACTACAAGACATCTATTCAGGGCTATGCTCAGATAGCTATGCCACTCACTGGAATTACAAGGAAAAATGTGAGCTTTAAATGGATGGACCAGTGTGAGGCAAGTTTTCAGAAGTTAAAAGAGAGGTTGACTACTGCTCCGATACAGGATTTCCTGAGAGTAGGGACCGACTATGATATCTACAGCGATGCTTCCCATCATGGTTTGGGCTGTGTGTTGATGCAAGTAGGGAAGGTAATAGCTTATGGGTCTAGGCAACTAAGACCGCATGAGAAGAATTACCCAACCCATGATCTGGAGTTGGCAACAATTATCTTTGTTTTAAAGCTGTGGCGGCACTACGTGTACGGAGAGAAGGTCAATATGTACATGGATCACAAGAGCCTGAAGTATATCTACCAGAAAAGGGATCTGAATTTGTGGCAGAGAAGGTGGTTGGAAGTACTGGAAGATATCTTTCCGAAAATAAAGTATCACCCTGGCAAGGCAAATGTGGTGGCTGATGCGCTCAGTCGGAAGAGCAGCTTATCCCGTTTGATCACGACTCAGGAGAGATTAGCAGAGGAGCTTGATCGAGCTGGGATAGAAGTGGTGTTGAAACGAATGGGAGCGTCTTTATCACAGTTAAGGCTTCAGCCCACACCGAGGGAGAAGATTATCGATAGTCAGAAGTCTGATTCAGATATTCAGAAGATGAAAGAGCATGTCGGCTTAGGTAAATTGGCAGAATTCTAAGTAAGGGATTTGATGTTGTGGTTTGGAGAAGGTTGTGTGTACCAGATCAAGCAGAACTGAAAGAAAGCATTCTACGGGAAGCACACACTACTCTTTTATTAGTGCATCCAGAGAGTACTAAGATGTACAAGGATATTAAGTAGCATTTCTGGTGGTCAGGGATGAAGCAGGATGTAGCAGAGTTTGTTGCAAGATGTGGGACTTGTCAGCAAATCAAGACAGAGACTTAGAGACCCGGAGGATTATTTGTAATATCCCGGACAGATATCATATTTAGATAATTATTATTTTTTAAGTTAAAATATTTTTATGAAAATTTCTTGGTTTTTCAAAAAAAAAAGTTATATAGATATATATACTAGTAAGTATATATAGGTATTGTATCAGTTTTGTGCACTGGTACAAAATCTTGAAAAATGCATTTTTGAGAAAATATATGGAAAATCCCGAGCAGATATTAAAAATTATTATTTTATTATTATTTTCATAAATAAAATATTTTTGGTGGATATCACTCGGTTTTGTTAATAAACATTATCTATGCATATATACTAGTCTGTATATATCTGTTTCGTATCAAATTGAATCTGGAATCTTCCGAGCAGAAAATAAAATTATTTTATTATTATTATTTCTCAATTAAAATATTTTTGTACAGATTGATTTGTTTTAACTAATAAAAATTATCTGTATAATCAGATATATGTACGTATTTGAATCGTATCGATTTCGTACGTTTGTACGAAATCATGTAGTATGTAATTAGGGAAAATACCTCTTATTTTGATCAACCGTGATCAAAATGAAGGGTTAGAGATGATTGGGGTATTGATTGCAAATTTATAGGGTTTTAATTGTAAATTAAAATTACAAATTGATCCAAATTTTTGTGAGCCACAAAAGTGAGAGACAAGTGGCTCTCTCATCCACAAGCTCTCTCTCTACCTCTACAAAAGAGGCCGACCATTCTCAAGAGGGCAAGCCCTCTTTCATTTTTCCTCCATCTCTTCTCTTTCTCATCTAATTCTACTCTTTATTTACTTGTTTCTAATTAGAGAAAAATTGAGAAGAAAAGAAAAGAAAAGAGAGATCAAATCAAAAGAGGGATTAGGGTTTCATGGGTTCTTTCATGGTGTGTTCTGAGGAGAAGCAAGAACAAGGAAGGAGAAGGAAAAGCAAGCTAGTTCTTCCAACCAAGTTTGGGTGGGGGTTTCTCTACTTTTATGATTTGTTTGTTATTTATCATTTCATTTGCTTGTATGTAGACTAAATCCTGTGCATATTTCTATTTGTGGACTAGAATAAGATGGTAAACAAGATTGAAGGGTAGAACACAAAATAGAACCCAAGGAATCAACCCTTATATACTATGTAGTAGGAATTAATTACTTGTGTTAAAGTTGGAATTTTGACTCCAAATTAATTTTAGTGGTTCCTATATGTGTTATTAGCATGACCTAATTTTTGTATATTTTTTTGAGTTGGTTTGATCGGTGAAACAACCGTTTGCCCCAAAACAGGGAGGGTTGGGCAAAAGACAACACTTGCTATTTTGGGGGTGAACAAATGGTCTAGGTTCGAGGGGCTGGTAGATTGAGTTCCATATGGAATCTGGAAAAGTGTTCAACTAGAGAGTTGTAGTATATGCTCCCACATTTCTAGAAAGTATGATTTGGTTAAATTCCGACAAGCGTAGCAAATGTTACGATCCTTGCAAGTTCAACTTTTTTGTCAAACGTGCTATTTTTCGTCAACTTTTGCGTGTGTTCAAGGGACGGTAGATTGAGTTCCTCAAGGATTCTGAAAAACTGTACAACTAGAGAGTTGTAGTATATGTTCCCACCTTTCTAAATTGTATGATTTGGTTAGGTTTCGACAAGTAGAGCAAAAGTTACAAGCTGTAGAAGTTTCAGCTTTTTGTTGAAATTCTGTAGTTTGGTTAACTGTTTGCATATGTTCGAGGGCAGGAATGGGGAATTCCTTACGAAATCTGAGAACGTGGTCAACTAGGAAGTCGTAGTATATGTTCCCACCAATCTAAATTGTCCAGTTTCGTTAGATTCAGACAAGTAGAGCAAAAGTTACAATCCTTAGAAGTTTCAACCTTGTTGTGGAATGTAGCTGTTTTGCTTATATTTTGCGTGTGTTCAGAGGACGGTGGATTGAATTCCATAAGGAATCTGGAAAAGTGTTCAACGAGAGAGTTTTAGTATATGTTCCCACCTTTTCAGAAAGTTTGAGTTGGTTAAATTCCGACAAGTGGAGCAAAAGTTACAAGCTGTAGAATTTTCAACTTTTTTGTTGAAATTCTGTAGTTTGGTTAACTGTTTGCGTGTGTTCGATGGGTAGAAATTTGGAATTCCTTTCAGTATCTGAAAAAGTGTTCAACTAGAAAATTGTGATAGATGTTTTTACCTTTCTAAAAAGTCTATTTTTGTCGAATTCTGATAAGCGTAGCACTGGTTGCTTCTAGGCTGTCGGAAGTCTATCTATGTCACTTTCGGGTTTTTCTTTGGTAGTATGTCTATTTTAGACTGTTAGAAGATTTTTCTGTTGCTTCTAATTATAGAAGATCGAGTTTTTTTAGTAAGCACGTTTTGTTGATTTTAGGTTGTTAGAATATCTGTATGGTTGTTTCTATATGTTGTTTTTCTCATACGCAACTCGCCTGACTCGTATGTAGTTATTGGTCTCATACGTAGCTTATTTGGCTCATATGTATGTTGTTGTCTCATACGCAGCTCGCCTGGCTCGTATGTAGTTGTTGGTCTCAAACGTAGCTTATTTTGCTCGTATGTATGTTATTGTCTCATACGTAGCTCGCCTGACTCGTATGTAGTTGTTGGTCTCATACGCAGCTTATTTGACTCGTATATTTGTTGTTGTCGCATACACAGATCGCTTGGCTCGTATGTAGTTTTTGGTTTCATACATAGCTTGTTTAGTTCGTATGTGTTTTGTTCACTCGTATGTAGTTTATTAGCTAGTACGCAGTTTTGTTGTGCTCGTCTAGGGCGATAACATTGTCCTAGCGGCCATCGACCATCAAGCCGTGTATTTATTTTAGTCCTAAGGGACTGTGGATGAGTCACTCCTCGTGTACTGTCAGATTTTAACCGGTGTTGGTTGATTGCGGACCGGAGCGCAGACGAAGTCCAAGTTCACGGTAGTAGCATGCAAATACATTTGTACTGCCGGTGTCTTGGATCGATAGGCTATGAGTAGGATCCTTAGGGATTCTGGTAAGTCTAGGTTGAGCACCTAGTAAAGTTATCTTGCAAAGTGTAACTTAAGACCTAGCATGTTGTGTTAATACTGTTGTCATCCTTAGGGTTGTTCAGGGTTAGTGACATCATTAGAGTAGTGACTTATGGCTATTACTACTTAACCTTTACTTTTAATCATTTTCGCCAAAGGGAAAAGAGTTGGTGTTAAAGGTGATATCTTATGATCCGACCTGTCCCATAGGACCACACTAGGTGGTGTTATTCGGTTCTACCCTTCCTGGCAAAGGGATACGGTTTGTGCCTTCTTACGTGTTGGGAGCATGGGATCTATATCTCGTCTGTTAATTTCTGAAGTGCCATGATAAGGGCTGGCCGAGCTAGGGGATGGATCCCTAGAACTTCGTCATGTTTTTTTTCGGGGCAGAGAACAGGCCATAGTCTACGGTCTATGAGTTAGGGGGCCGCAAGGGATTCTTCGAGCTAACCTGTGCTGCAGTAACTCCAAGGGTTCGTCTGGTTTTTGAGTGAGGACCGGTACGCCGGGTAGTAGTGGAAAACGGGGACACCATGAGCTGACAGCAAATGGTGGTATTAGACTGTTTCAGGGCAACCTCATTAGTCACGTTGTATCTTCAGAAACAAGTCAGGTACAAGAGTAGAATTCATGGCGCGGGGTTCAAATCCCTATATATGAAGAAATGGCATGAGATGGGGCATATGTACTATGGGATGCATACTGTTCCGGAGCCTTGCTTGCATTAGAATAATAGCATCATTGCGTTAGTTAATCTTGCATTAGAGCAAGTCATATCATACACTGACACATAAACTAGATATACACGTTTCTCTTTTCATCAATTTGTTTGCTTAAAGTTGAGAATCTCTATTAGTAATCAGCCTTAAAGTGTCAGTATATGTACTGATGTCCCCATTTCAGTAGGTACTGGATTTCAAAATTACAGGGACAGGATTGTAGAAGTACATGTACATGATTCAGGAGGACTCAAGGAAAGAGAAGCAAGGTGTCGATTTTATTTAAGTTTCCCGCTGTAATATATGTTGATTACTATTATTTCTTTTGTAACAATTGTTGTAATTTATTAATTTGTTGGAAAGCATCCAATTGAAGTACCAAGTGTTGTTCTTTATTCATTGTACTCTGATGTAAATTGTTGAAAGTTGTAACACTTGGGACTGTAAAGGTATCAATGTAACACTGTTGTAATGTATTGCAATTTTGTAACATTCGGACTTGTAATAAATTTTTTTTGAGTAAAAAGTTTTAAATTTTCCTGTTTTTTGTGCAATGTGGCTAATTGAAGGAAAGTTTCTGGCTTATGTCACGGCTTCCCCATGTATGGAAATCGGGGCGTTACAGAGTGGTATCAGAGCCAACTTAAATTTACAGTCCAACATAGTAGTAAAAAATTAAACTTGGATGCCTTTTAGTAGTCGGGTTTTAGCTAGTTGTAGACAATTGTAATTTGTATTGTTGTTTCTTTCAACTTATGTTTTATAATTTTTCTTTATCTGGACTAATTCCAGTATATATATGTTTTAAGGATGGTGTTCGAGGATTTCCTAACCGAGGACGTGTTGATAGAAGCAAGGGAGCCGACTCGATGGATGATTCGATGATCTTAAGCGAGGAGCCAAAAGAGATTTTACCACTGCAGAGGCTAAGTGTGGATCAACGCGTGGCAGTGGCGGCCAGCATATATCGAGAAATGAGGAAGCTGAGGAAGTATGTAACCAGAAAAGATCGTCAAGCTAAGCAACTGAGAGATGCTTACAGAGCTGCATTAGCAGGCCTGGCAAAGGAGCAGGGACACCTTAATCCCAGATTGGCACGACTACAACTTGAATGGAAGAAAGTCCTGGACACCACCAAGGTTTTAGTATGCCATTCCTGTGGGAGAGCGGGTCACGAGAAATCAGCCTGTTTGCGACTACGAGGAGAAAGATCTGCACCAGCATCAGGGTTCAAGAACCAAGGTCAGAAGCAGAAGATTCAAAAATCGGAGGGCAAACTTGTTGGCGCCAAGCCAGGAAGCTGTTTCCTATATGGTGAGCAAGGTCATTTCATGAGCCAGTGCCTGAGGAAGGAGCCTCAGATGGAGGCCCGTGTCTGTTACAAATGTGGGAAGATTGGTCATATTAGGCCGAACTGTCTCCAGTTTCACAAGAATGACGGCAGATTAACCCCTAAGATGAACAATAAAGGAAAGGAACCTATTCACCAGGGTAGAAGTTCGCACTTAGTGAAGGCCAGCTGAAGAAGGCAGGAGGGCCAGTACCAGTATGTGCATATGGAGTTGCAACTAAGTTTAAAAGGTTGTATTTTGAATTCTATTTAGACTGAAGAAGTAATATATGATGTAACACTTTTTATAACTGAATGGATATTTTTATATATGGAATCCATACAACTGTTTTGTTCAATCATGGTTCATAATAATCTTTTTTCTGAATTATTTTTTCAAGAATTTAGATGTGTGCGGGAGGCAACTCTAGATTCGGTTTTGTTGATTACACCATCTGGAGCGTCAGCTTTGAGCAAATTATAGGAGAAAATCCTGGAAGTCAGAAGTGATGTTCGTAGGCCACGTCATATTATAAGGAGGGAGTGGTTACCGAAGTGCAAAAGATCGAGATAAGTGAAGAATTAGCCTCAGCCAAAGACCATGAAGGAAGTAAGAAGCAAGATGACGAGATCAAAGCAAGCCAATATTGGAGTGATTACTGAAGATTAGAGCTCAGTTTTGGCACGATGGAACTGCAAACCGAGTCTAAGTGAGCAAATCAGAAGGCTTAGGCAGAAGATGCAGAGATTGAAGCACTGAAGCGGCAAGTTGATGAAGGAATATATCAGAATATTAGTATGGACTTCATCACAGGATTACCCAGATGTTCAAAAATGTATGACTCAATTTGGGTTATTTTGGACCCAGTTGGCGAAGTCTGCACATTTTAACGATGAAGATGACTTAGTCGCTAGAGAAATTAGAGGAAGTCCACATTGAAGGCGTAAGGAAGAAGCATGGAGTGCCAACATCAGTAGTTCTGACAAAGATTCGAGAGTTACCTCTCGACTTTGGTAGATTCTTCATGCAGCTTTGGGATCAAGGTCGGGTTCTTTAGAGAGCCGGTTCGTGGATGAGTCACTTGGGAACCGGAAAGCCGTATAAGCTTTGTTTCCCCGAATTATTTAGAGTATGGATGTTTTTTTGTTCTCTTGACTAAACGTAGTTCTGAGGACAGGACTATTCTAAGGAGGGAGTATTGTAATATCTCGGACGGATATCATATTTATATAACTATTATTTATTAAGTTAAAATATTTTTATGAAAATTTCTTGGTTTTTCAAATAAAAAGTTATCTGGATATATATACTAGTAAGTATATACAAGTATTGTATCAGTTTTGTGTACTGGTACAAAATCTTGAAAAATGCATTTTTGAGAAAATGTATGGAAAATCCCGAGCAGATATTAAAAATTATTATTTTATTACTATTTCCAGAAATGAAATATTTTTGTTGGATATCAGCTGGTTTTGTTAACAAACATTATCTATGCATATATACTAGTCTGTATATATCTGTTTCGTATCAAATTGATACTGGAATCTTCCGAGCCGGAAATAAATTTATTTTATTATTATTTTTGAATTAAAATATATTTGTACAGATTGATTCGTTTTAACTAATAAAAATTATCTGTATAATCAGATATATGTACGTATTTGAATCGTATCGATTTCGTACGTTTGAACGAAATCGTGTAGTATGTGATTTGGGAAAATACCTCTTATTTTAATCAATCAAGATCAAAATGAAGGGTTAGAGATGATTTGGGTATTGATGGCAAATTTATAGGGTTTTGATTGTAAATTAATATTAAAAATTGATCCAAATTTTTTTGAGCCACAAGAGAGAGAGACAAGTGGCTCTCTCTCATCCACAAGCTCTCTCTCTCTTCCTCTACAAAAGAGGCCGGCCATTCTCAAAGAGGGCAAGCCCACTTTCATTTTTCCTCCATATCTTCTCTTGCTCATCTCATTCTACTCTTTATTTACTTGTTTCTAATTAGAGAAAAATTGAGAAGAAAAGAAAAGAAAAGGAGAGATCAAATCAAAAAAGGGGTTAGGGTTTCATGGGTTCTTTCATGGTGTGTTCTTGAGGAGAAGCAAGAACCAGGAAGGAGAAGGAAAAACATGCTAGTTCTTCCGACCAAGTTTGGGTGGGGGTTTCTCTACTATTATGATTTGTTTGTTATTTATCATTTTGTTTGCTTCTATGTAGACTAAAATCATGTGCATATTATTAATTGTGGACTAAAATAAGATGGTAAACAAGACTGAAGGGTAGAACACAAAATAGAACCCAAGGAATCAACCCTAAACTACTATGTAGTAGGAATTAATTACTTGTGTTAAAGTTGAAATTTTGACTCCATATTAATTTTAGTGGTTCTTATATGTGTTATTAGCATATCCTAATTTTTATAAAATTTTTTGAGTTGGTTTGATGGGTGAAACAACCATTTCCCCCAAAATGGCAAGCGTTGGAAAAAAAACAGGAATTGCTGTTTTGGGGGTGAACAAACGGTCTAGGTTCCAGGGGCTGGAACTTGGTGTTCCTCATGGAATTTGGAAAAGTGACCAAGTAGAAAGTTGTAGTAGACATTCTCACCTTTCCAAAATGCCCTATTTGGTTATATTATGATAAGAGGCGCAAAAGTTATGGCCGCTACAAAACAGAGCAGCCAGCTTGGCTGAGAGTGTTCGGTGTTTTGCTTGTTTGTTGTTTTCGAGCCTCTTACTTGCGGAATCAAAGGAAGTGATCTACTAGGAAGTTGTAGTAGACGTTCTCACCTTTTCAAATTGCCCTATTTCATTAGATTCCGACAAGTAGAACAAGAGTTACAAGCTCTCAAAGTTTCAGCTTTGCTGTAGCTTGGGCTGTCTTTTATTAGTTTTTCCGTGTGTTCAAGGGACGGTAGATTCAATTCCATAATGAATCTGAGAAAGTGTTCAACTACAGAGTTGTAGTATATATTCCCACCTTTCTAAATTGTAGGATTTTATTAGATTCCGACAAGTAGAGCAAAAGTTACAAGCTCTCAAAGTTTCAGCTTTGCTGTAGCTTGGGCTGTCTTTATTAGTTTTTGCATCTGTTCAAGGAATGGTAGATTGAATTTCATAAGGAATCTGAGAAAGTGTTCAACTAGAGAGTTATAGTAGAGAATCTCACCTTTCTAATTTGCCCTATTTGGTTAGATTCTGTTAAGCGGAGTAGAAGTTATGTGCCTTGGAAGTTTTCAGCTTGGCTGTCTTTAGTTAACTTTTGCTTATGTTCAAAGGACAGTAGATTGAGTTCCATAAGGAATCTGGAAAAGTGTTCAACTAAAGAGTTGAGTATATGCTCCCACATTTCCAGAGAGTATGATTTGGTTAAATTCTGACAAGCATAGCAAAAGTTACGAGACTTTCAAGTTTTAGCTTTTTTTTGTCAAACCTACTGTTTTTCGTTAACTTTTGTGTATGGTTAGGGGACGGTAGGTTGAGTTCCATAAGGAATCTGGAAAAATGTTCAACTAGAGAGTTGTATTATATGCTCCCACATTTTCAGAAAGTATGATTTGGTTAAATTCCGACAAGCATAGAAAAAGTTACGACCCTTGCAAGTTCAATTTTTTTTGTCAAACCTGCTGTTTTTCGTTAACTTTTGCGTGTGTTCAAGGGACGGTAGATTGAGTTCCATAAGGAATCTGAAAAAGTGTTCAACTAGAGAGTTGTATTATATGTTCCCACCTTTCTAAATTGTATGATTTCGTTAGATTCTGACAAGTAGAGCAAAAGTTACAAGCTGTAGAAGTTTCAGCTTTTTGTTGAAATTCAGTAGTTTGGTTAACAGTTTGCATATGTTCAAGGGCAGGAATTTGGAATTCCTTATGGAATCTGAGAAAGTGGTCGACTAGGAAGTTGTAGTAGATGTTTCCACCTTTCCAAATTGTCCTATTTTGTTAGATTCCGACAAGTAGAGCAAAACTTACAATCCTTAGAAGTTTCAGCCATGTTGTGGAATTTAGCTATTTTGGTTAAATTGTGCATGTGTTCAGAGGACGGTGGATTGAATTCCATAAAGAATTTGGAAAAGTGTTCAACTAGATAGTTGTAGTATACGTTCCCACCTTTCCAGAAAGTATGACTTGGTTAAATTCCGACAAGTAAAGCAAAAATTACAAGCTGTAGAAGTTTCAACTTTCTGTTGAAATTCTGTAGTTTGGTTAACTGTTTGCGTGAGTTTGATGGGTAGGAATTTGGAATTTCTTACAGAATCTGAAAAATGTTCAACTAGAGAATTGTGGTAGATGTTCTTACCTTTCTAAAAAGTCTATTTTTGTCGAGTTCTGATAAGCATTGCACTAGTTGCTTCTAGGCTGTCGGAAGGCTTTTTATGTCGCTTTCGGGTTTTTCTTTGGTAGTATGTTCATTTTAGACTGTTAGAAGATTCTTTTGTTGATTCTAATTATAGAAGATCAAGTTTTGCTAGTAAACACGTTTTGTTGCTTTTAGATTGTTAGAATATCTGTATAGTTGTTTCTATATGTTGTTTTGCTCATACGCAGCTCGCCTAGCTCGTATGTAGTTGTTGGTCTCATACGTAGCTTATTTGGCTCGAATGTATGTTGTTGTGTCATACGCAGCTTGCCTGACTCGTATGTAGTTGTTGGTCTCATACGTAGCTTATTTGGCTCGTATGTATGTTGTTGTCTCATACGCAGCTCGCCTGGCTCGTATGTAGTTGTTGGTTTCATACGTAGCTTGTTTAGCTCGAATGTGTTTTGTTTACTCCTATGTAGCTTATTAGCTAGTACGCAGTTCTGTTGTGCTCGTCTAGGGTGATAACATTGACCTAGGGGCCATTGACCATCAAGACATGTATTTATTTTACTCCTAAGGGACTGTGGACGAGTCACTCCTCGTGTACCGTCAGATCTTAACCAGTGTTGGTTGATCGCGGATCGGAGCACAGACAAAATCCAAGTTCAGGGTAGTAGCATGCGAATACATTCGTATTGCCGGGGTCCTGGATCGATAGGCTATGAGTAGGATACTTAGGGATTCTGGTAAGTCTAGGTTGAGCACCTAGTAAAGTTATCTTGTGAAGTGTAACTTAAGACCTAGCATGTTGTGTTAATACTGTTGTTATCCCTAGGATTGTTAAGGATTAGTGACATCGTTGGAGTAGTGACTTATGGCTATTACTACTTAACTTTTACTTATCATCATTTTTGCTGAAGGGAAAGAGTTGGTGTTAAAGGTGATACCTTATGATCCAACCTGTCCCATAGGCCGACACTAGGTGGTGCTATTGGGTTGTACCTTTCTTGTCAAAGGGATACTATCTGTGCCTTCTCAAGGGTTGGGAGCACGGGATCCGTATCTCGTCTGTTAATTTCTGAAGTGCCATGATAAGGGCGGGCAGAGCTAGGGAATGGACCCCCGGAACTCCGTCATGTTCTATGACGGGGAAGCGAACAGGCCATAGACTACGGTCTATGAGTTAGGGGGGCGCAGGGGATGCTTCGAGCTAACCTGTGCTGCAATAACTCCAAGGGTTCATCTGGTTTTTGAGTGAGGTCCGGTATGCCGAGTAGTAGTGGAAAATGGGGACACCATGAGCTGGCAGTGAATGGCGGGATTAGACCGTTTCAGGGCAACCTCATCAGTCACATTGTATCTTGAGAAACAAGTTGAGTACAAGAGTATAATTCACGGCACGGGTTCAAATCCCTATATATGAAAAAAAGGCTTGAGATGGGTGTATGTAGTATGGGATGCAAACTGTTCCGGAGAGTTGCTTGCATTAGAATAAGAGCATCATTGCATTAGTTAATCTTGCATTAGAGTAAGTCACAGAATACACTGACACATGAACTACATATACACGTTTCTCTTTTCATCAATTTGTTTGCTTAAAGTTGAGAATTGCTGCTAGTAATCAGCCTTAAAACGTCATTGTATGTACTGCCGTCCCCATTTCAATAGGTAATGGATTTCAAAATTATAAGTACTGGATTGCAGAAGTACAGGTACATGATTCAGGAGGACTCAAGGGAAGAGAAGCAAGGAGTCGATTTTATTTAAGTTTTCCATTGTAATATATGTTGATTACTATTATTTCTTTTGTAACAATTGTTGTAATTTATTAATTTTTTGGAAAGGATCCAAGTGAAGTACCAAGTGTTGTTCTTTATTCATTATAGTCTGATGTAAATTGTTGAAAGTTGTAACACTTGGGATTGTAAAGGTATCATTGTAACACTATTGTAATGTATGCAATTTGGTAACATTCGGACTTGTAATACATTTGTGTTGAATAAAAAGTTTTAAATTTTTTTGTTTTTTCTGTGTATTGTGGCTAATTGAAGGAAAGATTGTAGCTTATGTCACGGTTTCCCAGTGTATGGAAATCGGGGCGTTACATTGTTGCAGCCGTTACCCATTCTGGAGTGGAAGTGAGATAACATCAGCATGAATTTTATTACAGGGCCCCAGGAGTCCCAGAGGGAATGATGCAATTTGGGTGATAGTCGATCGACTCACCAAATCTGCTCACTTTTTGGCAATGAAGATCACTTAGGTCTATGGAGAAGTTGGCAGAACTGTATATCGGGGAGACGGTGAGTCAACATGGAATTCCCGTGTCGATTGTGTCAGATCAAGATGCGAGATTCACGTTGCATTTCTAGAAGAGTCTTCAGGCAACTTGGTGACTCGGACTGATTTCCATACTTGTAACCCCTGTTTTTCGCTTTCTGAATTTTTGGATGTATTTTTCTTTTATTCATCTTGTAACTCTTTTGAACCGTATATTGGATCTTCATTTTCAATATATTCATTTATTTATTTTGTCGTCTTTTTTATTTGAGTTCCTCATTCTTTTGTCAGCCTATTATTTCGTCTCTGTTGATCGAGCTATTATTTTTGATCCTCCTTATTCTAAATTGTGCATGTTCTATTTTTTTTAGTCATGTTGTTGCTATCTCACTTATTGGATCCATTCTATAGTTCTATTTGATCTTGTCTAAACCCTTTCATTGACTTAACCATTTATACCTTATTCCTTATTAGATATCCAATACCCTAAAACCCACCTACCCGTCAGCATAACTCTAACACCCTATTCCTATATATATACTACCACATACATCTTTCCCCCCACACAAATCCTAGCCGCTACTTCTAAACCCATCCCCTACCTCTTGCTTCTCCCTCTCATCTCTCTCTCCCGACCACCCTCATACCGATCCTCTTCGGCCTCCCCTAGTTGTCTTACCCTCCTCCCTGTGCTCCTTTTCTGTCGCGTCGCAGACAGCAGCAATGACCGCAACCGACAGCAGCAGCGGCCTCCTGTCGTCGCTCCGCCGTCGCGACCACAACAGCACCAACAACATCAGCCTTGTGGTGCATCTCCTTCGCTACCTTCTCCCGACATCAAACAGCAGCCAGCGCGCGCACCTGTCTCCCCTCCGCTTCCTCTCTTGGTGTGCATGTGTGATCTTGTTGTGATCGTGTGTTCGTTATTGGTTTCGTTGTTCGTTCGTTGAGTTCGTGCCCGGGAATCCGTTCCCGTTATTCTCTTTGCATCGTCGTTTTCGTCGTCGACTATAAGGCAAGTAACTTGTATAAATTTCTGTTGCATATACAAGTACTAAATACCGGATGTAGTGTAGTTGTGTTTTAGAGACAATTCTTGTGCAAAATCCCTGTTATATCTTATTTCTATGTGTTGATCCGCCCGTAGTTGTCTCGTTACACACACTACATGAATTTAGACGTAGAGATAATCAATTCTTGTGTACATGCATGTGTTCGTGAATGATGAGGTGTTGTATGATCTTGTATTTTTTATGGATTCGTCGTAGTATAACTTGTTGTAGGCCTGTTAAATACCCTATAGCATGTTGTGTGGGACATCTAGTAAACCATATTTCGCATTTTGTTATGATTTGGATGTGCTTCATATAAACTAGTTGATTTTTATGCTTGAAGAAGATTTCAGTTTTTGTTGTTACCCCGTTTTTGTTCAGTATTTTAGACCCTATTAAGGTCAGTATATGAAAATTAATTGTGAAGATAAATTATAGAAAATTCTGTCTACTTTCCATATTTTCTAACAGATCTCAGTTTCGATTTATGAGTTGCAAGTTATGACTATTTTACAACAGATGTGTAGAAAAAATCCAGATTCTGTTTTATATGAATTCTGGATGATAATTTATTTTTATAGTGATGTTAAAGATAATATCTTGATCCAATATTTTGCTGAGTACAACTAGACCTGATTGGGATTCACCCCTAATTTTTGTGCATTTAATTGATTGTTGACACTTAGTTTGGTGTGCACAAAACGTGTCTAAATACTGTTGCCGCTGAATTCAGCGTGGGGGCAATAGACAAAATTTATAGGTTCCCAGGAACTCGAACAGGCTGGATCTCACTTCTTCCTTGTTTACAAGTTGACTCCTTGATGCTCCTGCGGACCTGCAAAAATGTTCGAAACATCGGGAAGGATCCCGGGGATGAACCCTCCGACGCTCTTGTCAATACTAGAAATAAGTAATAGGAAAGAGCTCAAGTGCACAAAGAGTGATCACCTGTGACAGTGGGAGGTAGGGGGTATTTATAGTCGCCATGGGGATCTCTTTCAGGATAAGAGTGAATCCCTACTTCCTAGTGAGGCTGGATAGGGGTGGTTATAACCACGTCCTCAAGATCAGGGCGAGCCAGGATTTCCTCCATCTTGTGGAGTAGGCCCCTAACGGGTTAAGACCCAGTCTTAACTGAACAGATCCGTTCATGGGTTAGCGGGTCCAAGAGGAGGGACTGGGTTCCCAATTCGAACCCATATGTAGGTGAAATTACCGTCTTGCCCTTGGGACTTTAAGATTCGTGTCCACTTTGAATGGTTCTGATTTAACCCCATTTTTAGCCATATCACGAGCCTCCCACTCCCAAAGACTGTGTTACGGCCTTTGGGGAGTAGTTTTGTTGTTTTAATGGCGTATAGGGCCGTATCGGAGTTCTTAAAGGGTGTTCGAATCTCGTCTGAGGGGTGATGGTGCTTTTCTAAGCTGGTAACATGCCCAAGTATGCTCTCAGGCCCTTCTGGAATTTTGGTGATTTTTTTCAATTTTATATTATTTTTTCAAACCACTTATTCAATTTTGCAAAGCTATGATTTGCTCCCCGGGAGCACTAATTAATCATTCTAACCAATAATTATTTATCCAGGGGCTCAAAAATGTTCTCCTGAATTTATAATTATTTTCTAGAATTTTTAATTATTTTTCCCATATTTTTAATCATTTTTTCGCAATTTTTTAAATAAATAATTCGAATTAATAAATAAAATATAATTTTAATTACCCAATTATGACGTGGCGAAATCTGGACCGTCCATCAGCCTTGGGCGCGAAAATCTGGATGATCGAATGGTGGATCAACACCTGCTAACGTGTCAGATGTTGATCAGGTTGTCGCGCAAATTTCGGGGTGATCCAATGGCTCAAGTTGTACGAAGGCTTATTTTCCCTTGTTTGAGGATCGGTGGCAAGAACTCTCGGCAACGGTTGCCGACCCCCGCCAAACGTCTCGGTGAGCTGACATGTGTCAGGAACGAGGGCGAAGTCGAGGTGGGTTCGGAATCCGTTGTTGAGGTCCAGTGGTGCTTCGAGATGGTGACATGTGTCAAAAAGGGATCGGCGAGGCTTGCTGAAGTTCGAATGAGCCATTTTTCTCACGTTTGAGCATCGGTGGCAAGAATGCTCGGCGAGGCGTGCCGAAGTCGAGATGTTTTTCTCATGTTTGAGCGTCGGTGGCAAGAACGCTCGGCGAGGCATGCCAAAGTCTGAGTGAGATGTTTTTCTCACGTTTGAGCATCGGCGGGGGAAAGCTTCGGGGATTCGAGGATGGTGAGGCAACGAGGGGGTGAGTAGTGGTAGGGGATGATGACAAGGAGAGGATGAGGCGAGTGTAATGGGTTTCGGTGGATGACGAAGTAAATGGGTTAGAGAGTGAGGTGAGGCGAGGACGATGAGTTACGTTGAAGGAGACGATGGGTTTGGATGAAGGCGAAAGGGATGGTGGTGAGAGCAGAGCACGGGGACGCAGAGGAAACAGGGATGAGGGTGAACAGTATGGAAATAGGAGTTTGCGGCTGGTGTTATTAGGTTAAAACAGTAGTGGGGTTTAGGGTTAATTAGGGTTAGGAGTTTAAATAGTGTAGGGTTTTGGGTTTAGGGTTATTTGTTAACGGGTTTGAGTTGGATCCAAAAAAAGATTGGGTCAAAATTCACTATAATCAGGCGAAATGAATTAGATGAGATGAAACGGTCAAATCCCCATGAAGAACAACAAATTTGTGCTGATAGGAAAGAAGCAATGAAACATCTATCATCCAAAAATTGAGTCGAAACAAAAGAAATGATTTTTATTAGAACTGGAACAAAAATACAGATTTTCAAATTGATAAATAGAGTACAATGAAGTGAAATACAGCAGAAAATACAAATACAGGAAACAGAGGTTACAAGATCTCAACTCGGTCTCCAAGTAAATAGTGTCTCCACAGCTTCAAAGCGAAGATCACTGCCGCTAACTCTAAATCATGAGTCGGATGGTTCCTCTCATGCGACCTCAACTGCTTTGATGCATAAGCAACAACTCGGCCCTTCTATATCAGAACTGCACCTAGACCCTTGCCAAAAGAGTTACAGTGAACAATAAATCTGCCTGAACCATCTGGAATAGTCAACACAGGCGCTGACGTCAACATGCTATTCAACTCAGCAAAAGCCCAACTGCAAGACTTAGACCAACAGAACTTCTGATCCTTCCCCGTCAGCTTCGTCAAAGGTCCTGCTATCTTCGAAAAGTTTTGGACGAATTTCCGATAATAGCTAGCTAAACCAAGGAAGCTTCTTACCTCTAAAACTGACTTGGGGACTGTCCAATCTCTCACAGCCGCAACCTTGGACGGATCCACTGAGATACCTTCGCCCGAGATAATGTGCCCCAAGAAGGTAACTCGGTCGAGCCAAAACTCACCCTTGCTGAGTTTCCCAAACAGCTAATTCTCCCTCAAAGTTTGAAGGACCAACCTTAGATGCACAGTGTGCTCCTTCTGGCTCCGAGAATACACCAGAATGTCATCTATGAAGGCCACCACAAATCTGTCCAGGAACGAAAAAAAGACCCTATTCATCAGACTTATGAACACAGTTGGCGCATTCGTGACTCCGAACGGCATCACAAGGAACTTATAGTGCCCATACCTGGTCCTGAAAGCGGTCTTCAGCACATCAGTCGCCTTCACCTTGACCTGATGATACCCCGAGCGAAGATCCAACTTCGAAAAGACAGCTGCTCCACCCAACTGATCAAACAAGTCATCGATCTTGGGCAGCGGATATCGGTTCTTCACAGTAACACTGTTCAGTTGCCGATAGTCAACGACTACCATCCTTCTTGCTGACAAAAAGAACTGTAGCACCCCACGGTGAAATGCTAGGTCGGATGAACCCCCAAATCTAGCAAACCCTTAATCAACACCTTTAGCTCTACTAGCTCAACCGATGTCATCCTGTAAGGACTCTTCGATATCAGCGTCATACTAGGCTGAACTTCAATACCGAACTCCACATCCCTATCAGGAGGTAAGCCAGGCAACTCCTCTGGAAACACATCAGAAAATTCCCGCACTATTAGAGGCACAGCCTCACAGCCTGTGTGCAACTCCATCACACAAGTCTCCTGATCAACTACAGTCTCAGCTCGGCCTAGGGGCATCTCCCCGGCATGGAACTCAAACTCTGCGCGATCTGGGATTCAAAATACAACCTTCTTGGCACAGGCAATCAATGATGGCATGGGACTCACCCAACCAATCCATACCAGGAATGACATCGAATTCGGAATTCCCAATGACGATCAGGTCGGCCTTGAAATCCGCACCACCAATAACCATGGGACTCTGTTTGCAAGAACAGACAACAATACCACCACCTGTGGCAATGCTCCAAGCCTCAGGCATGATGTTGCATGCCAACTGGTGCTGAGTCACAAAACGGTAAGAGACGAAGGAATGGGTCACCCCGGAATCAAAGAGAACATGAGCAGGGAAAGAACAAACTAGGATAACACCTAAGATAGAGCCAAAAAGCAAGGGAACAGAAACAAAGATCAAGAATGAGGAAAAACAATGCAAAGCAGATAATATGAAAGAATAGAGCAAGGCAATGAAGGAAACAAAGGAAATAACAACAATGAAAAGCACGAATACCTGCAACAACACATTCTGCCATTTCAGCATCTGCAGTCGTCATGTTGAAAGCCTGACCTCTCCTGGGAACCGCGGTCCTCTGACCGACAATCTGGCGCTGAGGCGGAACCGGTGGCCTGGCCTGATCACGAGCTTGTGCTTCCTGCTGAAACGGACCCCTAGCTAGAAAAGCCATCCTCTGCTGCGGGCAATCTCGCAATGAGTGGTCAACAGCACCACAGCCAAAACAACGGCGATTGGGGCGCCTATAATCCTTGCACTCATGCCCAACAAGTCGGCAAAAGTCGTAAAAACCAACTCTCAGAGGACCAGTAGAAGAGTAAGGAGTTGCCCTGATTGGATGTGCTGGACAGGCCTCCCAATCGACCCACCAGAAGGCCTAGCAACAACAGCAGAGTGCTAAACAATATGCTGGGGAGGAGCCAACCTGCTCCGAGCGTGCTCCTGAACTCGGGCTGCCTCAAGAACCTCAGCATAATTATGCAAACGAAGGGAAACGAGATGCATCTGAATATCTAGCTCAAGCCCCCGAAGGAATCTCCGAGCTCGACCCTCTTTGTTCGCCTCTAAAATGGCTGCGAAGCGGCTAAGCCTGGTGAATTCTGCCGCGTACTCATCCACTGACCTCGCACATTGTCCCAAGAGAGTCTTATGTTACAACATTGCATGGACAATATGTAACAAAGTTCCAATAATAGAACAATAACCAACCTATTTCAGGGCCAGGAACTGCTGCTCAATCTCAACCCGAGTGCTGCAAGGGAAGAACTTCTCCAAGAAGCTCCTGGTGAACGTGGTCCAAGCAATGGGCCGCACAATCCTTTCAGACTCAGCCCTCCACCAAATGTGGGCAAGGTCTACAAACTAGATGGTCACCACATCCACATGATCAGCATCAACAACTCTCATTGCCAATAACGACTGCTCCGTCCTATGCAGCCACTGTTCGGCCTCCAAAGGCGCCTCAGTGCCAGAAAATTTGTCTGGGTACAGCCTCATGAAATCTGCCACTGTACCCGGACGAGGAGGGAGAGCTGCCTGCGTAGGCACAACGGGAGTCAGGTTCCAAGCAACCTCCAATGCCGCCATCACAATATCACTGTGATTCTGCTGCATTTGGAACAATCGCTCCAACAAATTGGTAACAACCTCTAATCCAGACTGTTCCTCCTGTGGACGGGATGTGGAACCCCTGCGAGCTATGGCCTGCACAAACCAAAAGCAATTAGCATCCAGATCATTGTTGATTATAATTTATTCATGTTATTACATGGTCTGTGTACTGTTGAGCCAATCCTTGATCGAGCACAAACTTGTCTAATATATTAGTCAAACTAATACATTAACCAAACCTGGGGCTCTGATACCAATGAAAATCCGATCACGCCCTGCTTCCCAAAAGGGAATACGAAATACGAGTACGCGACACAAGTCCAGCGAATAGTTTTTACCATTCATAAGCTGTCAAGATCTTTCCAACATATACAAAAATAAACAAGAGATATACAAGAGGAATAGTCAAACATGCATGCATAATTGAATTAATATAGTCAACAGGATTACATGAAACAAGAATACTAAATCTCAAATAATTAAGTTTGGAAAAAATACAAGTCTGGGACAAAATGCCTAATACAAAATAATCCATGTAACAAGTTACAATTATTCAAGATAAGCAACAAGAATAAATAAATGTAACAAGAATCTGGCCCACTAGAATCTTTGATCACCTACTCCATCGGGCTGGTGGTCACCAAAGTCTGCAAGTGACAACTTTGCAGGAAAAGAAAAGAGAAAACAAACGCCCGTCAATACAAGTTACGGGCCGCTTGTATTGCAGGCAACAAGTACAGGAAAAAAAATAGACAAGAATAGAGTCACAACGGAAGCAAGCATTGAAGTAACATGAAAGGAATGCGAAAGGAACAAAATCAGATAGCATGGCAAAATAAACGGGTGTAAGTGGCATGTAACAAGTGTCAAGTATCATGCAAACGAGTAACGAGTAA
The DNA here is from genome assembly GCA_017893485.1 of Hemerocallis citrina. Classification (NCBI taxonomy): domain Eukaryota; kingdom Viridiplantae; phylum Streptophyta; class Magnoliopsida; order Asparagales; family Asphodelaceae; genus Hemerocallis; species Hemerocallis citrina. The sequence continues at coordinate 154,597,776 of CM030364.1, read as the reverse complement.
CAAGTCTCAAGTATCAAGTACCATGTTCAACTAACAAGTGTCAACTGATCATGTTATTCTCAAGTCTTGTATTGATTCCTAACTAGGTAGCACTTCATGCGTCCTAAATTCTTACCACATGGTTGCTACTTTCAGGTAAGTTGCGTTTTAGATTTCATAGTCGATCATAAATGGCAGTGAACTCAGGGACAAAGTATCAAGTATCATGTATCGAGCATCAAGTATCATGCATCGAGTATCACGTGTCAAGTGTGCAAGTGTCAAGTAATCACGTGTCAAGTATCAAGTATCAAGTATCATGTAGGATCTATAGATCCCCTTCTAAGTACACATTTCTATATTTTTTCACTATTAGATCTTTCCCTTTAACCCCTGGCTTGGTTTCTTATTATTATTATTTAAAGCAAGCAGGGACGTGCACCAATAAGGAAAGAAACAGGGTAAAATAACAAGGGACAAGTACAAGTTGAAAGAAGGACACAAACGGATGACAAACGACTCATCAAGGGCTAGGACAACGAAACTTCTAGTTCTGGACGGAAAAAAACTACTGTACCAAACCTGAGATCCCGTTGCCACAAACATGCAAATCTGGATCCGTCAGAAATTCTAGAAAATATACTTTTGGCTGAATCCAGCACTTATATACAAGTCACATAATAATCACAGAAACATTGCTCAAACAGAATTTTATACATAAATCATGTTCAGCCAGAAATCACAAGGTTGTATTGACAAGCATGAAAATGGCAAAAAACAGACTGCTTTAAATCCAAGAAATATCTGGAGTATTCTCCAGTATTTCTAGTATCAGCAAATATAATTTCATAATATTCCAACATAGATAGTATAGCCAAAAAAAATTGGGAAACAGCAAAGATACAACAAGTTTGTGAATCTGAAACTCTTGACACAGCAGTACTAAAACAGCGATAAATTACAAAATATAACTAGAAATCCAAATCCGTCGAAAGGGTGATAAAATAGATATAGCAGGATACATTTTATATAAACAAAGTTTTTACCAAGAAAAACTACATTCGGGTTGAAATTATGGTTCTTTACTGAACAGCATGAAATTCTGGAAATATAGTTGTTGTTCACAAGCATAGAATAGTTTATAAATGTTATCAAATAAATATAGAAAAATTTGGAGTTAATCCCAGTCAAGTCTAGTCATAACCAGAAAAATATTCGATCTTATTTTTATCACCAGTATTAAAATAAATAATTATATAGAATTCATAAAAAATGAAATCTGTAATTTTTAACACATCTGTTGTAAAACAGCTATAACTCGCAACTCACAAATCGAAACTGCAATCCGTCGAAAATTCTGGAAAATAGACATCGAGGTCTACGATTTATAATCACAAATTAGTTTCATTTACTGAACTTAACAGTGTCTAAAATACGGAAACAAAACAGGGCAACAACAAAAATACAAATCTCTTCTTATGCATTAAATCAAATAGTTCATGTGCAACAAATCCAAATTATGACAAAATTCAAAACTTGGTATAATAGATGTCCAAGACAACATGGTTTGGGAGTTTAACAAATATACCACAAGAGATTACAATTAACACATCAAGCATGCAAACAAGGGTACAACATATCATGAATTACGAAGAACATACATACATGAATGAAGTCTAGATTATTTCTAAATTATTTTTCATGTCGTATATGTAACAAATATGATGAATACAGATGGATCAACAAATAGAGACACGATATCACAAGGATTTTCATGGGGATGACTCTAGAAACAAAGGTCACACTACAGGCGGTATTTAATACTTGTATATACAACAAAAAAAATACAAGTTACCTGCCTTGCAATTGATGACGGATTTGACGAGAAAAAGAGAATAACGAGAATAGATTCTCGGGCACGAACACAATACCACGGGCGGATCACGAACGAGATCAGCAAGATGATCACGAACACACGATCACGAATCCAACAATTATGGAATCAATCACAATCACAACAAAGACAGGCAGGGACAGCCAGGGGCACACTGCAAATGGAATTCGACGGCGACACAGGGCGGCACTGGCAGAACGGGGTGACGGTAGCCAGGGAACAGGCGGCATGACGTCGGAAGGGAAAGTCGGCGCTGGTTGGGGATGCTGCTGTCGTGGCTTTCGCTGCGACTTTAGGAGGAAGCAGGGCGGCGCGAAGGGAGGCACGAGACGGTGGGGACTGGCGGCAGTCGGAGGGCACCGGCGATCGGGATGAGGGCAGGTCGGGGGTAGAGGCAATGGGAAGAGAGATGAGGGAGATGAGTTGCAGAAAGAGAATTAGGGTTAGGCTTTTGGAGATAACAATTGTAGGTATGAATAACAAAATTTGTTGGGGATTATAATGAGAGATTTTTGGTAAGATGTGATTTGGGGAATCAAGAGAATAGGGGAAAAGATATGATCTGCTTGTTGGGGAACGTGAAGAAGATCTGGGGAAGACTGGGTCAAAGAAGTGAATATTGGGTTGCGGGTTAGGATCCAATAGGATGGGTATGAGGGTTCAATTGGGTATATTGGGTAGAAAACCAGATCCAACAAGATAGAGTTCAAATGAATAGGCAATTAAGCCATGAAGTGCATTAATTTAGAACAACAAATCATCTACAGACATAATAATTGGCAGACAAAAGAATCACAAAAGGATCAAACAAATAGATGAATATATAAATACTGGAAAGAAGAACAAATACATGGTTCGGGAAAAGAAAGAGTACAAATGGATAGAAAACACTGGAAGAAAGAATACAGTACAAGAATACAGAAAAAGGGATACAGGAGTTACAGTCGACATCCTGAAGACCTAATCTGGTGTACACAACTATTTGTCACCAAAAAGAAGAATAGAGTTACTTCAACGCTAAACAAACACAAAATACTTCACTTCAATATTAAGAAGACTCAGAACAAGTTCCTCCAACAGCTCGTTGACTCCAAACAACGAGTTCAACGCCTTACTCACCGCTGACACGCTGTCAATAGCTCGTTGGCTCCTAACGAACGGGTTCAATGCTCTGCTCTCCGTCGTGAGCTCCCTCAACTACTCGTTGACTCCAAACAACAAGTTCAACACTCTGCTATCTGCTCGAGCTTCATCAATGACTCGTCAACTCCAAAAAACGAGTTCAACGCTTCACTTTTCGAGCGAGCTCCATCAACAACTCGTTAACTCTAAACAATGAGTTCAACGCCCTGCTTCCGCTTAAGCTCCATCTACAACTCGTTGACTCCAAACAACAAGTTCGACGCTCTACTCTTCGCTTTGGCTCCATCAATAACTTGTAGACTCCAAACAATGAGTTCAACACTCTGCTCTCCACACGAGCTCCATCAACAACTTGTTGACTCCAATGAACGAGTTCAATGCTCCCCTATCTGCTCAAGATCCATCAACAACTCATTAGCTCCATACAATGAGTACAACACTTTTCTCTTCACTCAATCTCCATCAGCAACTCGTTGGCTCCATAGAACGAGTTCAACGTCCTGCTCTTCACTCGAGCTCCATTAGCAACCTGTTGACCCCAAATAATGACTTCAGCGCCTTGCACACTTCTTGAGCTCCATCAACAACTCGTTGACTCCGAACAACGAGTTCAATGCTCCACTCTCCGCTCAAGCTCCATCAACAATCGTTAACTCCATACAAAGAGTTCAATGCCTTGCTCTTCACTCGAGCTCCACCAACAACTCATTAAGTACCATACAACAGGTTCCGCTCTTTGCTCAAGTCCTTCTAACAACTCCTTATCTTCAACATCGAGCTCTGCTCTCAGAGCTGCTTCCACGAACTTGTTGGGCGCCAATAGCAAGTCCAACATCCAACTCCGTCACAAAGTTCTAATAACTTGCTGGGCACAAACAGCAAGTTCTACATCCAACTCTGTCATAGAGTTCTCTACTGACTTTTCGGGATCAAACATTAAGCTCTACATCCAACTCCATCTCAGAGTTGTCTCTACAAAACTTACTGGGTGCAAACAACCAACTCTACCATAGAGTTCTCTATTAACTTGTTGGGATAAGACAACGATCTCTATGTTCAACTCTGACTCAGAGTTGCCTCTCCAGACTTGCTGTGATCAAACAACAAGATCAACAACAACTCCGTCCTGGAGTTGCCTCAACAAAACTTATTGGGCGCAAACGGAAAGTTCTACATCTAACTCCATCAAAGAGTTCTCTATTAACTTGCTGGGATCAAATGACAAAATCTACATCCACTCGATCAAAGAGTTGCCGCCATAAAACTTGCTGGGATCAAAAAGCAAGCTCTACGGCCAACTCTGAGTAGAGGTGTCTCTCCAAACCTGCTGGGATCAAATAACAAGCTCTATGTCTAACTCCGTCACAGAACTATCTCTACACAACTTGTTGGGCCCAAAAGCAAGTTCAAACGTTCACCTCGGCCACAGAGTTGTCTCTCCAAACATATTAGGAACAAATAGCAAGCTCTACACCCAACTCGGTAATAGATTTATCTCTACAAAACTTGTTGGATGCAAACATCAAGTTCAAACATTCAACTCCACCTCAGAGTTATCTCTCCAAACTTGGTGGGATCAAGCGACGAGCTCAATGTTCAACCCCATCGTAAAGTTGTCCCTTTAAATTTGCTGGAATTAAACAGCAAGATCTACATCAACTCTGTCCAAGAGTTGTCTCTGCAGACTCATTAGGACCAAACAACGATCTTTACATCCAACTCAGTCTTAAAGTTGTCCCTCCAAACTTACCGGGATCAAACAACAAGCTCTACGTTCAACTCTGTTACAAAGTTTTCTTTCTAAACTTGTCGGGCGTAAATGGCAAGTTCAATCGTTCAACTCCATCCCAGAGTCACCTCAACAAACTTATTGGGATCAAACAGCAAGTCTATAATCTGACCACCTTCAGAAGTTTGTACCTGCTACAACTTTTTTAGATCAACTACGTACACAAAATCTAATGAAAACTCGTACAACAACGAAGCCCTCGATTGATAAAACAAGTGAACAACACAATGCTTGATCAATGAAAAGAGCGACGATACGTTAGGTCGAGAAAAGTGCAATTCAATGAGGTCAATCGCTATGGCGGGAGAAAATAAAAAAATTCAAAGTAGAAGGAGATCAGACACTTAAACCTAGCATATCTAGACTACCCCGGCTAAAGGAAGGAGATGCAAGCTACAAGACGAAGCTCAAAGGTTCCAAACTTCGCCACAAGTCCATCTCCCGACCAAAAGCCTTCAAATCTTCAAAACCCTACACAACTCAACTCCAACTCCAAGAACATAGCCTAATTACTCCATCTCCAAATAGCAGACTCTAGCTTCAAGCTTCAAAAAACTCATAATTTATACAAAGAGTTGTAACACCCTGCAAAATTGACTTATGATAATTTTGCCCACGGGTGTTACGCACATGTATTTTGTACTGTTACGAGTAATATCCGTAATGTATTTTAATATGATTTGTCCTATGTATTTTTGTATTTCGATTAATTATATTTTTTCTGTCATCTAAAAATTCATTTTTATCTTATTTTAAGCCCATTTTTGTAATGTATGTTCTGTCTGTAACCCCATTTTTGTACTTCGATTAATTATATATTTTTGTCAAAATTCATTTTTATCTTATCGTTAACATATTCTAATATCAATCTTTGTATTTTTACGTACATTGCATGTGTTTTCAATACACGTGACGATTACGTATATTCCACAATTACGTGTACGTATTTCAACTATTTATTTTTATAACTCGTTCGGATTCATTTTATAAATTGAAATTCACTTTTTTTTTTATATTTTGACTCGAATATATTTTTATACGTGTTTTCTATGTACGTGTTGTTACATTGTCGTATATATGAAATTAATGAAATGTATTTTTCGTATGTTGCATTTCAATTATTTATAAGCATTTTCCCGTTGATCAAATCCATTTCGTATTTGAATTAATCTTTTTTACGTGTGATGCACGTGTTTGCAGTGCACATGTTGATTCCTAAAATTTTCTTGAGTTATGAATATTTTTCTTCTAACTTTTCTAGTCACAATTATGTGATTTTTTAATTAAAATCTACTAGGCCTAAATTCATTTTTGTAGCCCACTAAAACTAAAATTAATTTAAAGCCCATGATTAATGTTGTGTACACTAAAATGTACATTTAAAATATAGTTTGTAACCCCTGTTTTCCCAAAAATGTATTTTTGTGTATTTTCTGTATTTAAAATTTTTGCAAATTATTTTTTTCTCAGTTTCCAAACTCTTTTGTCAAAATGTATTCGTGGATCTTCTGTTAAAGTCTATTTATAATCAATGATTTTATTTGTGGCTATTTTCCAATGAATTTATGTAGTAATTTCCAATCCTATTATTTTTGTTACTATTGTTATTAATATTATTATATTTGATTATTAAGTTAGAAATCTATTCCTATTGTTAATTGTATTTGTAGTTATTTTAAATTAATTCTATACTATTATGCAAACCACTTTTTGTTATAAATATTATTTTTGTGTTATTGATTATTGATAGATATTTCTCTATTGGATTTTAAAACCCTGTTTTTAAATCCCCAACCTATTATATTTAGCCCAAAACCCAATACTGTTACCCTATACCCGTTAGCACCCTATACTACCCAATACCCTATTCTATATTATCACCCAGACCCGTTTTCACCCTATAAACCCGTTAACTTAATCCCTACCCAGCCGTCACCTTATACTCAGCCTAAACCCTAAACTATCTCCTTCTATATATTAACCCTTTTTTTTATGACTGTTCATCTTCCCCCTATCAAAACCCAACCGCCGCCCCCCCCTTTATTCCAGTTCATCTACCTCCTTCTCTCTCCCTCCTGCCCTCGCAACCCCGACAACCGGTGCCGCTCTCTCTCTTGTGTTCTCCCCCGCCTCTTCCCTTTCATCCTCCGCACCCCGCTCCTTTCCCTGGCAGCCGATGGCAGCAACAGCTACAGTCTCTCTCCCTCTCTCCGGCCTGCTTCACCCCTGGGCTGTCACACCAGTGCAGCGACAGCAACTCCCTCCGGTGCCTCCTTCTGCCATTGCACAACTGTCGACGGTTGCGCGCTGCCTCCTGACCGCCTGCAGCATTAGCAAACAGCGATGCTTCGCTGCACCACAGTTCGCACACCCGGAGGTTCCCTTACCCTCGTGTGTGTGTGTGTGCTGTCTTGTTGGGTTGCGATTGTAGGATTTGCGGTGCGAGGGTGTTTGTGGTTGTGTGGCTCGATTGTTGGGTTGTTTCTCGTGGTTGTGTTCGTTGGCTTTCGTTGTTCGTGAGTTCGGTTCGTGATCCGATCGTTGAGTTCGTTGCTCCGGAAATCCATTCCCGTTATTCTTATACTTGATTTTTCGTCTGTTTCGTCATCGGTTAAGAAAAGTAACTTGTACTCAAATTTTCTTGTATGATACAAATCATAAATACCGCTTGTAGTGTAGTTGGGTTCTAGAGATAATTTGTGTGTGAAATCCCTTGTTGATATTTTCTCTATAGTATTTTGACCATAGTTGACTCACAACACAACATATGACATGAATTAACTTAGGTTTTGCCCGTTCTTGATTTGATCGTGTATGTGAGATTTTGGTGAGAATTTGAGTAGTTGTTGAGATCCATGTGATAGACTTGCTTTGGATATGTTAATTATCCTATTTCATGATGCTTAGACACTTAGTAGAATCGATTTCATGTTTGGTTGTGTTTGGATCAAGTTTCGTTGGATCTATGTTGATTTTGGTTTTTGAGGAAATTCTGTGTTTTGTCGGTGATCCGTCTTGATCAGTAAGTTAGACTATATTAAGGTCAGTATCTTAATTTCAGTATAAAACATGAATTGTAGAGAAATTCATCTTCTTTCCAATCCCTCTAACCTTGCTCGATTTCATTTTCGTATGTGTGAGATATGACTATTTTACTACAGAGGTATAAATCATTTCCAGATTTCATTTCTTGATGATTTTGATGACTAAACTATTTTGATACTTGTGCTACCCATATTATTTTGATCTGAAATTTTGGTTAGTACTTCTATATCTACCTAGGGATTATCCAGATTTTTTGTGGATTTTATTGATGAGTTTTATATGGCGTTTCAGGCTTATTTATAAAGACTGTACTTGCTGTATTTTTCCCGCTGTTCTGTAAAGAATCGTATTTTCACCCTATTTCCTTCTACTGTATGGAAAATATTTATGAAATGTGAAAGTTAATATATTTTATCTATTTTCATCTCCCTTTGGTGGATTTGGATTTTGTTTCACGGTTTGAGAGATATCGTAGTTTTCGTACAGCAGTATTGGGAATTCCAGATTTGCCAAACTATCATTTTCTTATGATTTCTGATTTTACTTGGCTAAGCAAATCTTACTGGAAAATTATGAAACTTTATATTCTGATACTAGACATATAGATAAATACCCAGAATTTTCCTGGATTTATTTGACAAGCTTTCATGCTGTTTTCCTGCTCTGGAATCCGTTTTCCTTATTTCTGGCTAAACTTATTTTCTGTATTCAATTCAGTTTTGAGCTATATTTTTGTGAATTAATATATGACTTATTTATACTCGCTGGATTCGGTTGGGAGTCTACTTTCTAGATGTTTCAATGGATTCAGATTTGCATGTTTGTAACACTAGGAATCACTATTTTACTACAATATGGTCTTGCTGTCCTAAACTAGAGATTTGGTTATTTTTATTCTTTTATGAATTATCTTGCACTCGTACATGTTTATCTTGCAACTTGATCTTACCACATGATCATGCCATGATATTCTTGATATATTTTGTACACCTACTTGCTTGTTTGATATTAATAATAAATAATCAAGCCGGGGTTTAAGGGAAAGATCTAGTAGTGGATAATTCACAAACGTGTACTCGGAAGGGGATCCACTGATCCTACGTGATGACTTGAGACATGATACTTGACACGTGATTACTTGACACTTGCACGCAAGACACATTACTTGCCACTTGCACAACTTGACACGTGATTACATGATTCATGATACATGATACTTGGAGCTTGGAGCTCGATTACTTGACTTGTCCCTGAGTACACTGCCCTCTATAGTCCACTATGAAATCTAAAGCAAAACTATTTGTTGTAGCAATCATGTAAGGTGGGTTGCATGAAGTGCTACCTAGATAGTAATCACTACAAGACTTGAACATGATACTTGAACATGATATATGCTTGCTTGACACTTGATACATGATTACATGTTACTTGACACTTGATGCATGTTTACATGATACTTGTTTACCTGACACTTGATTCATGTCATTTACACCTGTTCACTTTGCCATGTTAGTTGTTTATTTTGACATCATGCTTATCCCATGCTATTAGTTAGTTTTCCCCCTGTACTTGTACCTTGCATTACAAGTGGCCAATAACTTGCAATTGACGGTTACTTGTTTTCTCTTTGCCTCTTCCCTGCAATTATTAAATTGGAGATTTTGGAGAACAGGTTCCAGACGGTATTGGTGACATGAAGTATTAGTGCTGAATCTTGTTATTATTATTTCTTGTACCTTGCTTAAACAATTGTATTTTGATACTTGAATTTATTCTTGTATTTGGGCCATGTGACCCAAGATTTTGACTTATTCAGATCATGACTATTTTAGATTAATGTATTTGGTTTCAAGTATTCTTGTTGGTATTTGGTTCATATGTGCGTGATTGGTTGATTCTTTTGCTTCCGACTCTGATGATTCTTGTGAATGTTGTAAAGATTCTTGAACAGCTTATGGATAATGAAAATCATTCGCTGAGCTTTTGTCGGTATCTGTATTCCGTATTCTCTTTTGGAAAGCGGGGCATGACATAGTTAGATTGATACACTTGCCAAGTGTAACACATACACCTAACTTAATAAAAATTAATAATAAAATTTGTATGCAGAGTGCACACACACATTGACTACACGTGCACGTGTTTCTCACCATTGTTGAGAATGAGGGAGAGTGGTGTGAGTTAGTAGAAAGTGAGGAGTTATTTTGGAAAGTGGGGAGCCATTTTGACCACACGTTTTTTCTATAAATAGTCCCTACTTTTGTCATGAACAACACAACTCAAAATAAAAACAAAAGAGAAAGGAAGAGGGTGCTTGCGGGTTGAAGCTTGGAGAGAAGCCGGACATTTTTTAGGGAGCTTGGAGCTTTTGAGCATTATTTTCTAGGAGTTCTACTACTATAATTTCTACATTTGAGGTGGGTGTTTCTTCCACTTTCTAATATAGTTTTATTAGTAGAATGTTTGACATGTGAGAATTGTTAGATGACATGTGAGAATTAGTAGAATGCTTGATATATAGATTGAACATTCATGTTAAGATTATTGGTTGTTGATTCAATGTGTGAAATTATGATATGTTTGATTTGGAGGCATTTTCATAAGGTTTTGTTTTGAGTTCTAGTATCAATACAAAAAATCATAACTATTAAACTTGTTGGAATATAGAGCTAGAATTTTTATAGGGGTATCTCGTATATGTAAAAAACATCTCCTTAAAATTTCATAATATTTGGATGTCATTTACTATTTTAATAAAATCCAAACTTAGGACTGGTTGGCAGTTAGCTAGTTGCTGGAAATTTGTATACATTTCGGATTTTGATCATTTCCACATCTTAGATGAAGTATTTTGAGAAAAGTCACAACTAAGAACTTGAAGTAGACTCATTAAAATTTTTGTAAAGTCCACGAAATTAATTTTTCATGAAGAATTGAATTTATAATCAATTTTACAAGATTGAATAGTGGCAGTACTTTAACATTTTGACCCTACTGTAGATTTCAAAGAATCCAGGGTTATAGACAAAATATTTAGGAGAAACTTGTAGCTACAAAGTTATAGTAGACTTGTATACCTTTAATTTGATATAAAGAACACAAAGTTTCATGAAGTATAAAATTTTTTGTGATTTTTACAGGTCGCATGAGTTACAGTTTTCGGATTTTGAACTTGCTGTTTTGCAAATGAATTTAGACGAAATAATTAAGGATGAATTTAGATGATCTTAACTACAAAGCAGTAGTAGACTCATTCATGATTCCTATGAAACTAATAAATCTATTTTTGGAGTGGTATTGGAATTTATATGATTTTTTCAATACCATTGGTTGATGTCATTTATCTAGTTGTCCTAAAACTTTTACAACGTATAAAATTGGATTTTAAATTGGGATGTTAGTAAGATGTACCTTATAAGGAAATTAAGAAATAATTAAAGGATGAAGTTGGAATGTTAAACATGTGATATTTATAAGAGTTTTAACTCATCAATTGTTATTGAATGTTGCTATAAGGAGTCGGTTACTTCGTGATTGATAATAGTAAAGATGTGAATGAATGAAATTTCAAAATGTGAATAATGAGGGTATGAATAACCCATGATGTGTGAACATGAATTGTGTTGATACTAGAGACTAAGTAAGACCCAGGAACCTGAAAAGTGATGAAAGTGATTGTTAAGATTTGAGAAGTGGCCAATATGTGCTATCGTTCTCGGTATATTGTTTAAGACCGGTAGGAGGGTAAGTTAGCTCTACGTGATATTATTATTCATGTTTAAATTTAAGGGTAGGCATTAGAGGGAGATGTGTTAAACTTGGGCAAATGTAAGAGGGGCGCCTATATATAATCTGACGGTGCACTCCAGGACGACCCAATTTGACTGTGGACTCTGGGACTATGGTTGCTTGCGAGGTGAGACGAGCCTTAATTAAATCCAGGACCATGATTGACCTTGTAATGCCCTGATTTTTCATTTAATGAAAAATTATTTATTTTGTACGTAGTGTGCACGTGCAATATTTTTGGGTGAATTAAGTGTTATGATTATTTCCATTATGATGAGTATGGATTTTTAAATGTGTGCTTTTAGATTATTTTCACAAAGCTTTCTATCAATTAGACAAAAAGCCTTTTCTTTTAATAGCCCAAAGTTAATTAAATTTATTATTTTATAATAATTATTTTGGCCCATTAAACTAAAGCCCATTAGTTAATTTATTTTTTAATATGACTTGTAATGTAGAATACAAAATTAAAGTTTATTTTTATATAAAATAAAATGTACAATTTTTGGACCTAGTTGCATGCACGTGCACTACACGTACACGTACAATATGCACTCCTATGATGGCTGGTTTTGATCTTTTTGGGAGGGAAACCAAAAATTTGAGTGGAGATCATGCTTGGTGGTTACTTGGTTGTGGGTAGTTAATGTAACTCCTACTTTCATCTTATCCCTCCATCTTATAACCACTTACTTGATCCTAGTCCTCCATTCCATCAAGATTTTAGTATAAATACCCCCTTCATGGCTAGTCATTCTTGTGCCCATTACCTTCTACAACCTATAGTCTGAATTATATTATCTAGTAGTGATTTTGTGAGTTAAAAGATTGAGAGTGTGTGGGATTTTTGCTTGCAACTAGAAGAGGGAGAGGCCGGCATCAAGGAAGGAGGAACTCTCGGTTTGCTTGGGTGTGCTTGGAGGCTTGTGTGCACGTGTTCAAGGAGGAGCAATTCGTCGCAAGGACATTCGTCTAGGGATTGCTAGTTGTATTTTTCTCTCCAACAAGGTGGGTAAATTTTCTATATTCTAATTAGGGGTGCATGCTAGATTAAATTGAATGAATGAGGCATGGAAAATATTAATAAGAGTACGCTTTAATGGGAAAATTGACCTATGAATTGATTGGAATGTGGGTGTGCAATTGTATGTGATTGATTAGTAAAAGTCTAAGTTTGTATGGATTAATTATAACCATGGTTTGTTAAAGAAGGTCTCATTATCCACATCACAAATTATATACACAAAATTAGTAGATTGACAATGCTACTTCTTGTGATTAAATGGATCATTGTGTGATATTGAAATAAATAAATTAAGTTATAGATTTGTATGTATGATAAAAGGTTAAAAACAGAGAATTAATCCTTAGTTTGCTAATAAAGAGATTAGTGGTATTATTTGTTAATTAATGTCGAAATGAAGAATGTGGTACTTATAATGTAGAATTCGGATTAATTGTATGAAAATATGTTTTAATTGTTGAAAAAAAATTATTTTTTCATACTGATATATAAATTAGACAAAAAATAATCAATCTGGAATTTTACAGTAATTTTTATAAAAGCAAAGTGAAATGAGGACTAGTTGAACATCGAGACGTTTTAATAACAGAGAAAATTGGTTCAAATGAGTCTTGAGTTGCGTTCTTGACAACTTGAGCGCGTAGCTCAAGTGGTCGGGACGGCTCTGATCGCTACAGTAGCCTTGGGTTCCCTGTGGTGGCCGGTTCGAATCCCTGTGGCACCATATTTTATTTCATGAATTTTTAAAACAAAGAATCAGTGGTCGAGAGCATTAAATACTCTCTGTCTTCCTTTGATACTGCTGGCGCAATTGGCCTAGTGGCCAGTGCCCTTGGCTGTGTTCTCTGCGTGCTGGGTTCGAATCTTGCCCTCGGCAAGATTGGGAAAAACTTATTTTTTTACGTTTTAGTGATCCAAAATTATGGAAAAAATATGGTTATTTTTCTAAAAATGTGTAGGACTTATGAAAAATAATTTGGGAGTTATTTGCATATAATAAAACATGATTTGAGAATAAAATGTGTAAATAGAACTATGGTTTTATATTTATATTTTTGTGAAATTATATCTTGCAAAAAAGAATGAAGGATTAGAAAATTAATTTGGCAAAAAGAAATTATATTGTGTGATGTGATGCAAATTATTCTCATTTGAGAATAATGTGGAAATTATGAAGTATAAATGTTCACCTTTGATTGAATAATTAATGATGTGGATTTTTATGTGAAAATAACATTTCATGAGTTACATGATGAATAGTTGAATTTCATGTATAGTTATGGACTATTTGAACGAATTAGAAATCATGATTGGGAAAGAGAGATACTTTGGAGTATGATAACTCAACATGGGAATTTATGAGTTGGAAATGCTCGAATTGGAAATTGTGAATTGAAAATTGAAACAAAAGAGTAGCTAAGTCTCCCCCGGTATTTGGAAAGAAATGAAATGAAAATTGAAAGGAAAGACCAAGGTTGGTCATGTTTGAATGAATGAATAAGTCTGGTTTAGTGGAGAGGCTAACTCTAGAGCTTTGATTTTGTTCATGATTCTGATAAAAACTAAGGATTAGTATATAGTGGAGACGTGATGAAAGTAGGAGAAAAACATGAGTATGAGGGCCATCGGATTGGCGGTGTGAGAGTGATCCACAGGCTGCCTGCTTGATGCGTCAAGACATGGCGTGGGCATTACTCCAGAATTATCGTCCCGGCGGCGATGCTTATGGAATGTTTGGTGACTGCAAGAGGATCGTGTGCCATGAAGGAGGCTAAATTGCCACACGCTGTCTTCACGATACGTCGTGACAGGACGTGGGATTCCCCTCCAGGTTTTCTGTACATGTGCTTGCACTCATTGATCATCTAGGATACCTACCGTAATTACAGTAGTAGATTAAGTCATGGCGAGGGATTGAACCCTACAAAGATGAAGAACGATTAAGAAGCTTGCCCTCGGACCTATGTAGTATGGGATGCATAGAATCTGAACAAGTGTGCATTAGTGTCATGTAACGTAAATAACTGCATTAAGATCTAAGTGCACAATCACAACACGACATCAATAGGGTAGACCCTTTAGTTTGATATGTGACAAGTTTGTGTTTGCTAATATGGAAAATAAGTTATACTATTTCCGGCATAGAGAGGATGGCCATGTATAATGATCGTCGGTTGAATAAACTGACGTACCCACAGTCTTATATGCAGGTGAATGGCTTAATAAAGATTAAAGAGAAACAAATGCTTAAAGATTATTCAATGTTGTTGTACATTTGTTTCATTATTGTAAAGTTTACTTCCGCTTTGCAGTGTAAATTGTAATGTATTCATGTAAACTCTGATGTAAAGTGAAAAGTTCAAATTTCCTTGTAAAATTGTACTAAATGAAGCGGAAAGATCCTGTAGAACATCTCGAATTCAGTGTATTTGGGATTCAGGGGCGTTACAGACCTGACAATGAACTCCAGGATCATGAATAGTCGGGCAGATGGGAGGCAGATCTCCAATGTATATGTATATTCCGGGGATAGAGGGGCACTCGAGGGATATTCGCACAACGAGTGTATAGTTTGACGGTAGACTCCGAAACTGGAATCCGTACTCGTGGAATGTCTAAACTTTGCTTTTGTTACCATTGTAGGTTTTGTATGGAGAGGGATTGAACCCTATAATGAGGAGTATGTAAGGGCTTGCCCTTAGATTTACATAGTATGGGATGCATAGAATCCAAACAAGTATGCATTAGTGTCATCGTAATGTAATATCTGCATTAGGCATTAAGTCATATCATACACTGACACTACTAGGGTAGTCACTTTTCTGTTTGTATTCAAGTTTGTGTTCGCTAAAGTAGAAGAATCATTGTATTATAGCATTGCGTCAGTTGTATACAACTGACGTACCTACTGTTTTCCAGATGCAGCTTTGGACTTGGCATGGGCTTGAAGTCACTATGATGAGTTGTTACAAGATTGAAGGATTTTATTATTGTAGATTATATTGTATTCATTTAATTTCCGTTGTGCTGTTGTAAATAACATGTAAATAAAAAGTTTTAAATTCTTTGTAATTTTATACGAACTTGAAGTAAAAGATCATGTATTTTCTACGAACTACCTGTGTTTGGAATTCGGGGCATTACAAAGTGGTATCCGAGCCAGGTTAGACAAGAAGGCAATGTCAGAAGCATGGTCAGGGGTTCTCATAGTGTGATTGTTGGCAAAGTATTGGCTCTTACCCGGACATTCCCAGGTCAGCTAGCCACCGATGTGGTTGCAACAGTCGAGAGGTTGTTGCTTAAAACAAGCTCTGAGGTTTGCTTTGTGGCCATTACTGTCCCGAGTGGAAGGCGGCAGTCTATGCAAAGTGGTATCAAAGCTGACTTCAATAAATAGTACAAAATTATAAGGAAAACACAATTAGGGTGGACATTAGAGTTTGAGTGTCAGTTTGGAGTCATGAATGATGAAGTTATTGAACTTGCATTCAGTATACTCCCCTGTATACATTGATGTGATATTGTATGCGAGCATGTTTTTCCTTGGTATCACGAGCGTTATGGTTGGTTTGAACCTACCATGATACCTTATACATAGACTAACTTCTCTCTTTAATTTTTCTTTGTGGATTTTCCTCGTAGTACATTTCATCTTTAACATTTAATAATTTTTCAAAGAATTATTTTCTTATACTATTAATTCACTTAGATATTTATTATTCTATGTATCTTCCTTAGTCTTAATCTTTTAAGTTTGACTTACTCGTTTTCTTTCTTGATGTTTTATCCTCCTTAATTTTATGCGCTTTTACGTTACTTATTTATTTTTTCTTTTATTTTTACGTATTAAGTTTTGAATTACTACCTATTAAATTATTATTAAGACTATCATTTTCCTTTGTTATTACCTCTATTTGATTTTGAATTTTGAATTTTGTATGTTTACATTCACTTTACAAATACTTTGATTTCACGATACCATATTTTTCCATTATTTTATGTTGTCTTATTTATATCAGTATATTTTAACAAGATTGTAATATTTTTAATTATATAAATGAAATATACCTCTTGCCAATAAGATTCCCTTTTATTACTAGTTTGTTATTACTTATTATTTTCTACCTTTTGTTATATTTACTTTTCACTATTAATAGCTACTTATTAATTTTGTAGCTTTACACTTCTCTAATATGATACATACACTCACTGTTTATATTTTAACTTCATTTCAATTTTATTATCGTTACATTCTTGGTTACTACATATACTTTCCGCTGATTTCCATATAATATATATATATATATATATATATAGGGTAGCGATCCAGTGAGAACCGTTCTCACGATAAGCTTCGTGAGAACTCCGCGTCTATCCATCCTGTGAATAATCCGAACCGTTCACATTGTTTAACATAACTAATTTAGTCTAGAAATATAAATCAAGTCATTTGGTATTCATTTGTCCATGCATCATGTCACCATAAAAAATAACGATTTTCAGCCACACATTTTGTAACACTTCAATGCATGGGCAAACGAATCTCAAATGACTTGATTTCTCATCCATGGACTAATTGAGTCGTGTAGATCAAAATGAACGGTTCAGATCTTTCAACTAATGTCCCAAACAAAAGTTCTCACGTGGTTCTCACCAAAAGAGTTCTCACTCGATCATTTCCCTATATATATATATATATATATATATATATTTCAACATACTTACTATACATATCATTTTACACTTATCCAATTACATATATATATTATATATATATATAAACTTACTATACATATCATTTTACACTTATCCAATTACATATATATATATATATATATATATTTCAACATACTTACTATACATATCATTTTACACTTATCCAATTACAACAGTACTATATATTTTTTATATATAATTATTTATGTTTATTATCCTAATTTACTATACTACATAATTATTGTTCTCATTTGTATTTTTAGCTCATGTATATACTTTATACTATTTTCGTCTTAATGTTATAAACCCATCTCATTACTACTGATTCCATTTAGATGTAATTCGTAGCACAACATGATCTTTTACTTCAATTCATACAATTTTACAAGGAAATTAAACACTTTTTATTATACACAATGTTTGTTTTAGAATTACACAGCGGAAGTTAAATAAAAATACAACATGGAATATTTACAACTCTAACATCAACAGCTTTGAAAATGATCTTTAGCATCAATCGTCTTTAAGTCATTGCCAATCCAAGTCCTGCACTGAAAAATCTGTGGGCACGTCAGTTGTTTACAATCGACACAATATTATAAAACAGCTATCCTCGCGATGCCGTAGTATAATGATTCTCTTACTTTAGAAAACACAAACTTGAATGTATATTAAAGTGTAAAAAGAGTGACTATCCTAAACTTGTCAGTGTATGATATGACTTAATGCCTAAAGGAGATGTTATACTACAATGACACTAATGCATACTTGTTCGAATTCTATGCATCACATTCTACATAAGTCCAAGGGCAAGCACCTACGTACTCCACTTTGAAGGTTTTAATCCATCGCCATGCATCCTACTACTATGACTACTACAAGATTTAGACACTCTGCGAATATTGGTTCTCACTCCGGAATGATGGACATCAATCCCTCTTCGTGGATCAACACTGAGGATTGTCTCTCTCTGCAAGTCATTCTGAAACTCTCATCGCATAAATGCCCCATGGGCATCGCTATCGTCCTGGGACACTGGATATCATTCCTGCTCTGTGGATCATTCTGTGGCACTTACGTCCATCATCCCGGAATACTGGGGACTGTCTCTCTCCAATGATCATTCTAGAGTCCATAACTTACGTTTTCTATGGTTTCATCATGTCGCCAGCTAGTGCCTGTCCTTAAGTTTATGTTTTAGTTATTAAGACCTAGAGTCTAGCTTACCCACCAGGCTTAAATAAAAATACCGAGACAGTTAGCCACACTGGCCACTTCTCAAGAGAAAGTCAACCCATACTGGTTGGTTCTAAAAAATCCATATATTCCAACTGTCGGTAATCTGGACCTGGCTCACTATAGAATAACAACTGTCTCAACCAAGACCACATAGGTTACATCTAACCTCAACATAGATAACTCAATTCTTTGTTCATAATTTCTTCATATTCATTTCTTTGTATTCATAAACCAAGAAGTGATCAACTTCAATCGCATTTTCGATTGAATTAATTAAAGCTTTTGGTAAACCCAACTTGTTCTCTTAATCAAAATATTATAAATCATGAATTTTAACTAAGATGAGTTTAAATTGTATTATACTTTTAATGTTCTTTAATCATACAAAATCCCCTTTTTAATTTGTGTTAAAGTTCTCCAACACATTATTTAATTGAAACCACTTATAATTTTCACAAATATATCATAAATATGGTGGAAAATAATTCATAAAGTTTAAACAATATTTTAGAAGAATATTATAATTTGCCCCAAATTCTTATAACATAAAAGTCCTTTCCAAAAAAAAAGAAAACGAAGAAGGTGCATGGCTAGGGTCAAACCCGAGACCAGCAACCAACCCAAGACAACGCCCAAATCAGCAAGCCCAACCACTAGGCCACATGCGGCTAATGGAAGAAATGGCCCTTTGTAACTTATATACACATGTACTGTTCACTTGTAAGAATCAAATTTTCCAATAATACAGAGTCTCCCAAACTCGAACCCGTGACCAGAGAATCCACCCCAGCACCACGTGGCAGCTCTAGGCGCAACGCGCTAGCCACCAAGGCCAAGATCTGTTCTTGGTATAATATGAGTTAATTGTTTATAACTCGAATTTTTTGCGTCTATATAAATTTAATCTTTCCATAAGTTTCACAATTTTGTTTATTTCCTCCAAATTAGTAGCTCATGAAATATAATTACAAATTTCCAGAAAATATTTTCTTATTGATTTTGATCATATTGATGTTATTTTAAACATGCATATTTTAAGTAGTGATTTTTTAAACAACATGAATATATATATAATTTTGATTTATCAACAAACTACTTCGTTTACACTACTAATCAAGATTTGTATCTTTCTTATATCAATTTCAATATTAGTTCTTATCTCCTATTAAATCATAAAATCTTCCCCATTGTTTTCCCAACTTAGCATAAAATTAACAACTTTGTGCAAGAAATTATAATAAATTCATTTTATCTAAACATGATGTATTACAATGCTTCCAACAACATCACAACAATTCTTACTAAAAATTTCAACTTATCCACATGCATTTCTTTTTCATATTCCATATCTATTAAAACTTCAATTATCAATATACCATGAAACATAACAACTTTCATGCCACATTTTCATTTCATTCATAAAGCAATCAATCATGTATTCTAAAATTTCTAGAAAGCAAGGAAATCACCCACCTTATAGTTGCAAAAGAAATATGAACTTCTAGTAGATTGCTCCTAGCTCCAAGAAGAATGAGACTTCCTTCTCCTCCTAGCAAAATTTGAAAGCTTCTCCTCCAGGCAAGAAACCGAGCTTCCTCACTTTCTCTCTTTCTTTTCTTCTCTTTTGTTTTTTTTTTGATTCTTGTGAAAATTACCCATTCAACAGGAGGTATTTATAGGGCCAAATTACCCATTACCCAAAATTAAATACCCATTATCGAAATAAATACCCACTCATAAAAACAAAACCACAACCTCCAACTCTTCCCATTCTAGCCGGCCAACTCTTAGGATTTCCACATGTGCACACTTATGCTTGTGCACTCTACATGCACACACTCTCATTCATTTAATTATTTTTTATAGTCCAGTTGTATATGTTCGTTACATGACAAGTGTGGTGACAATTTTTAAAAGTGTATTTAATATAGAATTTTATCATGGGCTTCTATTTTGCAATTAGTTTCTAATGGGCTTTTAAAATAAATTAGGACCTATGGATTTAAAATCAAAATAAATAACTTAAATAAAAATGAGAATAGGTATGCATAATTCTTAGAAAATTTTTATGGACTACTTTGCTTAAATTTGCTCGTGCAATGCCCGTGAAAAATATGAAAATTAATTTTATTATTTTTGGGGATGTTACAGCACTCCCTGCTTAGAATAGTTCTGTCCTCAGAACTACGCTTAAAGAGTGAGAAAACAAAACGAAAGAAAGGAAAGTTTACAAATTTCAATCAAAAAACTCAGGATGGTCACTCATCATTCTCTCCTTCGATTCCCATGTGGCTTCCTCAACCAGTTGATTCCTCCACATGACCTTGACCATGGATATAGTTTTGTTCCTTAAAACTTTTCCCGACGATCCACAATCTCTATTGGACACTCTTTGTAGCTCAGATCCAACTATGGACCTTTTGGCACTTCTGGAAAATGATGACTCGGATCCAGAATGTAACCTCGTAGCATAGACACATGGAAGACATTGTGTACCTGGGATAGATCCTCTGGCAATTCCAACGGTTAAGCTGTTTTCCCAATCCTCTTCAATATCTTGTAGGGTCCTATGTATCTCGGGTCTAATTATCCTCCTCTTCCGAACCGAATCACACCCTTTGTTGGAAATACTTTTAGGAAAACATAGTCACCCTCTTTGAACTCCAGATATATTCTCCTATTGTCGACATAGCTTTTATGTCTGCTTTGTGCGTCAACCAGCCTCTTTTTGATCAGATCAATCTTTTCTGAAGTCTGTTGCATTATTTCCGGCCTATACATTTCCCTTTCCCCCACTTCATACCAGCATACCGGTGTTCTACACTTACTTCCATACAAAGCTTCGTATGGTGCCATACCGATGCTAGTCTGGAAGCTATTGTTGTAAGCAAATTTCACCAGAGCTAAGTGCCTCTCCCAACTGCCACTGATGTTCAACACACAACACCTCATCATATCTTTCAACACCTGATTGACTCTCTCAGCCTGCCCATCAGTTTGAGGATGGAAGGTAGTACTGAAGTCAGTCTTGGTCCCCAAGGCTGCTTGAAGACGTCTCCAAAAATGTGATGGGAATCGCGCATCCCAATCTTATACAAATGATACAGGAACTCTATGCAATCTCACGATCTCCCCGACATACAATTCTGCCAGCTTCTCTGTAAACCAAGTAATCTTCACTACCAAAAAGTGAGCAGATTTGGTGAGTCGATCCACTATCTCCCAAATCGCATCATGTAACACCTCGTACTTAAGCGGGTATATATATAATATTATATAAAAAAATAATATATATATATATATATATATATATATATATATATATATATATATATATATATATATATATATATATATATATATATAAAGAGTGTGAGTGGTAGGTTGGCTCATAAGGATTTCTATAGGCTATTGGATTAGGTGGAATTAATGGAGGTGTCCTATAGAAATTATATGGGGCTTAGGCATGCATTAAATGAATGAATGAATGGAAAAATGAGAAGTGTGCATGCATGCATTTGGGTTGACATGGATGGGACTTGGGGATAGTCCCATATCGGAAAGATGGAGAAGAAAATGTGTGTATATAGAATTAACCAAATGAGAAAGGTTACCTAATGGGTTAACCCCCCTTTTGATGGTGCTTGTGGTGGGTGTGGCTAGAGTTTTGTATCCGTTCTTTCGCGTGCGCGCACATGTAGCCGCGTGCACAGCTGAGCCGGGCTCGAGGCATTACAAATGGTATCAGAGCATACTCCCATCTGAACCCGTGCATACAGCGAGGTGGCAGATCGCCCACCCACTGAGCAGAAGCTCGGATATCAATTGTAATGCCCCGAACCCGACTCAGCTGCGCACACGGCTACGTGTGCGCGCACACGAAAGAATAGACACAAAACTCTAACCACACCCACCACAGGCACCATCAAAAGGTACTATAGGTAACCTTTCTCATTTGGTTAATTCTATATACACACACATTTTCTTCTCCATCTTTCTGATATGGGACTATCCCCAAGTACCATCCACATCACCCAAATGCATGCATGCACTCTTCTCATTTTTCCATTCATTCAATCATTCATTTAATGCATGCCTAAGCCCCATATAATTTTTATAGGCCACCTCCATTAATTCCACTTAATCCAATAGCTTATAGAAATCCTTATCAGCCAACTTACCACTGTCACTATATATATATATATATATATATATATATATATATATATCATATTTCTATATAATATTATATATATACCCACTGAACTACGGGGTGTTACATCCCCCCTTAAGAACTCAGCATCCTCGCTGAGCCCGGGACCTGTAAGCTAATACAGGATCACCTTTCTAGTCGATGTGGAGTGGAGTACCCTGCTAGCGTACTGCCCATGGTCTCTACCAGCGTACTGTCCTCAGCCAGGCGTACATCTGACCCACTCTTACCCACAATTGGTATCGAAAGTTGGCTCTGATATCATTTTGTAATGCCCCGGGCCCGGCTCAGTTGCGCGCACGTGTAGCCACGTGCTCAGCTAAGCTGGGCTCGGGGAGTTACACATCATTCCCTTTGACAGTCCTGGGAATCCTGTAATGAAGTCCATGATGATGTTATCTCATTTCCACTCCGGAATGGGCAATGGCTGCAACAATCTGTCGGGCTTCTGATTTTCTGCTTTGATCTGTTGATAAGTTGCACACCTTGCAACAAACTCTGCCACATCCCGCTTCATTCCTGACCAACAAAAATATTGCTTCATTCTTTGTACATCTTGGTACTCTCTGGATGTACCAATAAAAGAGTGGTGTGTGTGCCTCCTACAAGATGTTTTCCTTCAACTCGACTTGATCAGGTACACATAACCTTTCCCCGAACCACAGTACTTCATCCTTCACCTCGAATTCTACCAAATTGCCTGCGCAGGCCTGCTCTTTCATCTTCTGGATCTCTGGATCTGACTTCTAACTATTGATTATCTTTTCTCTCAGTGTGGGCTGTAGTCTCAATTGTGCTAAAGAAGCTACCAATCCTTGTAATACAACTTGAATTCCAGCCCGATCGAGCACCTCGGCTAGTTCTTCCCGAGTTGTGATCAAACATGACAAGCTGCTCTTCTGACTGAGTGCATCTGCCACCACATTTGCTTTGCCCAGATGATACTTTATCTCAAGATGGATATCCTCTAGCACTTCCAATCATCTCCTCTTCCTTAAATTCAGATCCCTCTACTGGTAGATATACTTCAGGCTCTTGTCATCAGTGTATATATTGAACTTCTCTCCATACACGTTGTGCCTCCATTGCTTCAAAGCAAAGATAATTGCTGCTAACTCCATATCTTGGGTTGGATAATTCTTCTCATACGATCGCAGTTCCCTAGACCCATAAGCTATTACCTTTCCCCCTTGTATCAACACACAACCCAGCCCGCAATGTGAAGCATAAGTGTAGACATCATAGTCGCTCCCTACTCTCGGCAAAGCCAGAATTGGAGCGATAGTCAACTTCTCTTTCAACTCTTGAAAACTTGCTTCGCATTGCTTTGTCCACTTGAAACTTTTATTTTTCCTTATAAGTCTTGTGAGTGGTACGGCTATCAGAGCATAGCCCTGTATGAACCTCCGGTAGTAGCCAGTCAAACCCAAGAAGCTTCTGATCACTTTCACTGTAGTTGGTCTCGGCCAATCCTTCGCTGCCTTTATCTTTTGCGGATCAGTGGCCACTCCTTCCTTAGAAAGGATATGACCCAGGAAAGCGACTTTGGATTTCCAGAAGTCATAATTTGACAACTTTGCATACAGCTTCTGTTCTTGCAGCTTTTTCAGTACGTCTGTTAGATGCCTAGTATGCTTTTCCTCTGACTTGGAGTAGACCAAAATGTTGTCGATAAATACTACGACGAAAGAATCGATGAATGGTTGCAGGACCCTGTTCATCATGTCCATAAAAATAGTCGGTGCATTTCTTACTCCAAACGGCATAACCAAGAACTCGTAATCCCCATGCCGAGTTCGGTTTGCAGTCTTGTGCACATCCTCTTCCTTCACATGGACCTGGTGATCACCCGACCGAAGATATATCATGGAGAAAACTGCTACTCCCTATAGTCGGTCGAAAAAATCATCGATTTAAGGAATTGGATACTTATTCTGGATGGTCAGCTTGTTCAATTCCCTGTAATCGATGCACATTCTCATCGATCCATCCTTTTCCTTCACCAATAATACTGTAATACCCTGAATTTTATGAATGTGAAATTGTAGATTTTTTACGTGTTGTGCATGTCCAAAATTTTGTATAAATATTCTCTTATGAAATAATTTTCTATAACATGAACAAATACTTATTTTCTCTCCTTTTATTTTTTAAGCCCATTTTTTTTCTTTTAAGGAGCCTAAATTTGTTCCTAAATAAAGCCCAACCTAATGAGTTAATTATTTTTATTCTAAAAGCCCACTATTTTTAAAATCCCATGAATTAACTACTTTTTAATTAACTTGTCATGTAGACACATATTTTTGTAGAAAATTAATTAATTTTTAATGTACAACCTTAATTAGGGGGACACTAGTTGGGACACGTGTTTGCACGTGTGTGTGCATTGCACACCTCCTTCTTGGCCGGATTGTAGGAGAGAGAGAGTGGGGGGTGTGGACTAGTTTAAATATGGTTTTTGTGTCATGGGTGGTTGCTACAACTTCTCATCTTATCCTAGCCATTCATCTACAACTATCTAGTGTATTCCTAGCCCTCCAATCTATCCCAAAACTAGTATAAATACCCCCTACCTTCATGCATACAACACTAAGAAAAATAATTGAAAGAAAGAAACTATAGGAGAGTAAAAGATTGAGAGAGAGTAAAAAAAAAGATTGAGTGCTTTTAGTGTGTGTGTTCTCTACCTTTGGAGGTCGGCTACTTCACATCCACGGCGAGGAGAAGGCTCGGTTTCAATAAGTGCAAGGAGAAGGATCATTGTGGTGGCTCATTCTAGGAGGAGAAGGATCAATCATGTTCAAGGAGATCGTAGGAGCTTTGTAGTATTTTCTTCAGATAGGTGGGTGGTTTTCTATACTTCTTATATTAGATATCATGCTAGGAAAATTGAGATATTTATGCATGCTCAAAGAACTAATAAGATAATCACTTGTAGACTCTAAAAGGGACTTGCTAAATGAATAAGTAAATGCTTGATGAATTGTGTGCTATTGGTTATAATTCGTGTTTAATGTAATTAAAATTCACTTATTGCCATAAAGTTGTAGAATTGGAACCATATAAGTGTAGAAAAGGTTCATGTGTTGATTAGCGAATGAATTATTAAATTTTTGCGCTTATGGAACCATGGTATTATTTTGCCCAAAAATACAACTTGGATTATAAGCATTATGAATAAAGAGGGAAAACAGGAATTTACACCTTTAACAAAATCCTAATGCAATAAATTGAGTAGCAAATTTGTTAAAGTGGTTTTTTTGAAATATTGTAAACATAGAACATAAATTAGAGTGAAAATACTTGTTTTATTATCAAAAAATTATTTTAAAAATACTGATTTGTTGAATGTATGTAAATCTAGTATTCTGGAAATTTTTAGAAATTTTTGTAAAGAAGAAACTAAGTTACGATCGTTTGAAAAATAGAATATTTCCAATAAACAGAGACTCGACTTAAACCTATTTTGAACCAATCCTATATCAGTTAATCCCTATGGTCATACTGGTTATAGGGGGGGCTTTAGTTGCGTTACTGTAGCACTGACGACTGTGTGTGTTTGGGTTCGAGTCTCGGCAAGGGGTTTTATTCCAAAATTCAATTTTTCCCAAACAGCGAGTATTAAAATCAAACCCATTTCACTCCCTCGATGTGACAGTTGGGCACCTTTTCCCTTTGGCTAGCGCGTGGGCTTTGGGGTCTCGGTGACTGTGCAGTGTGTGTGTGTGTGTTGTGCGGTTCGAATCTGGCAGTGACCAAATTTTTTTGGGAAAAAATACTCTTTTTTTTTCTTCCTTTGTGATTATTTTGAGCTTTTAAAAAAATAAAATAGATATTGTAAAAATATTAGAAAATCCTTGAGTATATAAACTTCAAAAAGAAAAATTATTTTTTGAACTTATGGACCCTTTAAAAGAGAAATACAATTTTTTTTTTGAGTGAAGAGTTAACTATAGTTTTGATCTTTTGAGATTCTGAAATAAAGAAAAATGAAAATTTTGAGTATGGAAATGATTTCAAAGAGATGAATTGAGACTTATGTTGAGTAGAATTAAATGTGAAAATTTAAGTATGCAAGTTGTACATGGAATTATGAGAAAGAAAAGAGAACTTGACGAATTGTACAATTTGTGAACAAGTATGTTTCTATAACAGTGAAAAGAGGACTTATACTAGAACGTGGCTAAGACTCTACATCGGCAAGCATGAAAAGTACTTAAAAAGAGAATTTATGAAATTTTGTTGACCAAGTTTGGGTCGTTGATAATGAATGTTGTTGAAAGGACCGATGTAGGAGTAATGCTAGATTCTAGAATAGTAACCTCAGATTATACATAAGGATGAGATACATAGTGAAGATGTGATGAACGTAAGAGACAAACATGAGTATGAGGGCCATTGGAATGGGGTGTGAGAGTATTCACAGGATGTCCCATGATGCGTCATCATTAGGGCGTGGATACTACTCCAGAGTACCGTCCCGGTGGCGACGCTTATGGGGCAATCGAATGACTGCGGGTGGTGTCACGTTTATGGTAGGAGGTGAATTACCACAGGATGCCTGCATGATGAGTCATGTGTCAGTACGTTGGGATTCTCTCCAGGGCGCCTAGACTTGAGTTCGTAGTTTATAGAATGCTTAAGATACTTACCGTAGTTACAGTAGTAGATTAAGTCATGGCGAGGGATTGAACCCTAGTGCACATCACAACACAAAATCAATAGGATAGTTCCTTGTAGTTTGTCTTGTGATCAAGTTTGTGGTTGTTTAAGTATGGAAAATCGTTATACCGTTTCCGGCATAGAGAGGATGGCCGTGTATAATATTTCATCAGTGAATGAACTGACGCTGCCCACAGTTTCATATGCAGGAAAAAGAGGTTGACAAATTGATGTATACATGCTGCTCAATGATTGATTTAAATGTTGTGTAATTGTTCCATGTAATTACTTTAAATTGCTTCCGTTGTATGAATGTAAATGTGCAATGTAACTCTGATGTAAGAAATGTTTTTAATTTCCTTTTAAAATTGTACAAAAGAAGTGTAAAGATCCTGTGGAACTTTGAAATTCAGTTGTATTTTGGAATTTGGGGTGTTACAAATACTGGTTCTTACCAAGGCAACGCACTTGGTCTGATAAATCCCTTGCCCAACAATTCTTTTATCTGCTTCTTGACCTCATCCTGTTCTACTGGCGCCATTCTATACGGTGCCTTGGAAATTGGTGCACTCCCTGGCTGAAGGCAATGCTAACTCTACATCCCGATGAGGTGGTATCCCAGGTAGATCTTCTAAGAACACTGTCGGAAAGTTCCGGACTACGGGAATCTCCTTAACTTCCTCAGGAATCGTATTCTTAGTTATAGCTGCCATCAACTGCTTACATTTCCTCTTCCCTCGAAATGTAACTGCTGGTCCTCCCAGAGCCTTCACCATAACCCCCTTTCATTTTATTCGATATTGGAACTGTAGATCGACATCCAGTCTATGTCAATGATCACATCGACTCCCAAGACTGCCAACTCGATGAGATCGATCCCAAAGACTCTTCCTCTGATCTCAAGGTCACAACCATCACAGTAGCGATCGGTAGTCAAAGTTTCTCCAAATGGTGTAGCCACTGCTAGAACCTTGCCTAGAAAAATCTTCGACTCAACTCCCAATCGTTTTGCAAAAGTAGGTGACACAAAAGTATGAGACGATCCAGTATTAAATAAAACAGTTGCCTTTATTCCATTTATTAGAATTTCTCCTGTTACATATTGAATACTCTCACTATGTAACACTTATTCTAGTACAAACTAGAAATAAAAATAGATAACTCTAATCAGTTGCTCCCATACCGGTGATGACATTGTCAGCATCATCTGCATCAGCTTCAGTTAGAGCGAATACTCACCCCTGCCGGTATGGCTTCTTCCCTTGGTCTGCCTGCTTCTGACCCTGTCCCCTTGCTTGAGTTGCAGACAATGCGACCTAGCATGGCCTTCCTTCCCATAATAGAAACAAGTTAGGGGATTCCTTGCCTTGGGACACTCGGACTTGTAATGACCCACCTCTCCACAAGTAACAGGTCACACTTGAGGGTCTCATCCCTCCATTGTTCGGATTCCGAATCACCGCAATGGCATTTGCCCCCGTTGGCCTGAACCTTTGTGTTGGCGGTTGTCCCCTAAAATTGCTGGATAATGCATGCCTCTTACCAGCACTCCAGTTCATCTTCTTGTTCTGCGCCGATTGGTACTGTTCCATGTCGGCTTCCGTGGCTACAGCCCTTCTGACCAACTTGTCGAACCTCCTGATACCGAGGGGTATCATCTGAGACATCAAACTTGGCCTCAATCCCTGCTTGAAGTTCCGTACCTTCTTCGCTTCATCCATTATCAACTCTTGTGCATACCTCGAGAGCTGAGTAAAATTTGTCTCATACTCTCGAACTGATAAGCTCCCTTGCTTTAAACTCAAGAACTCCATAGTCTTTTTCTCCTGTATCCATTGGAAAATAGTGGCTGCGGAACTCCTCCAAAATTTCCTCCCAAGTGATAATTCCAATTCCCAGGGTTCTCTTCATTGACTGCCACCAGACCCCTGCATCCTTATCAAGCTGAATAGTGGCTAGCTTCACCTTGCATGCCTCTAGAGTCTCCAAGACCTCGAATACTGTTTCTATATGCCTGATCCAATCATCAGCTGCATCTGGATCAGCCTTGCCCTCGAACACAGGGGGCTTCATCTGCTTGAATGATTCCACCAATTTGATTTCCTCCGGGACTTGTACTTATAGCCCCACCCTGGTGTTTCTGGTCACATTAGCGACAAGTGTGTTGAGAGTTTGATATACTAGAGCTAGTTTCGTCTTTAGATCGAGCTTGTTTCCCTCAAGTCTATTGCCCTCACTGTTGGATCCTTCGCCATTTTGAGATTTTCTTCCAGCCATTTCTGGGTCATAAAATTTCATTAATCACCAAAAATAGTAACAATACAGACTTTCCTTCCAACATAATTCATTTATTTCCAAAATTTAAACTTTAACATTCAGAAATAAATACTTGTTCATACATCCAGTACATGAAACACCCGAAAACTCAATATAAAATAGTTTAGATCCTACGGTTCCTCTTGGCTTCTCTGAGCTCTTCCCGTACTTCATCTATCTCCATCTTCATTTCCTCGCACTTTTGACAGCATTCTTTCTTTCCCCAACGAGTTTTGTTGTCTAGCTGGGTGAAATGCCAAGCATTCCTGTGTTGAAGCTTCTCCAGTTCCAACACTCGGTGACACAGAGCTACAATGTTCTGCTTGTCCTCTGCATGATGAGCTTCCAAGTGGTTTACTCTCCACTTATGGATGGTCAATTGCTCTTGGAGAAAAGCGATAAGGTGGTCCTTCTGGTTCTGAACTGGTTCTTCATCTGAGGATTCATCTGGAGAATCAGGTGGAGGTGGAGCAATCTCCCGAGATTTGGGTAGTTCTCCCTCTTCCTCTTCTGGGTCTTCCTCTTCTTCAGAATCTTCTTCTTCTTCTTCGGGGTCTTCTTCTTCTTCTTTGGGGTCTCCCTCAAAGAACCATTCTACTTCATTCACTCGGTTCTGGTTATCAGCTATCTTATAAGGAAAATGAGGAGAAAATGTTAGTGTATAGAGCAACACAAATATAAATTAACTTACACTTAAAACTCTATAAGCTGAACTCACACTTCTAATATCCACCCTAATGTGTCGTCCTTGTAATTTTGTACTACTTATTGAAGTTTTCTCTGATACCACTCTGTAACACCCCAAATTCCATTTACATGTAATTCGTAGTACAACAAGATCTTTTACTTCAATTCGTACAATTTTATAAGGAAATTAAAAACTTTTCATTAAACACATTTTTTGTTTCAATATAACACAGCGGAAGATAAATAAAAATACAACATGGAATATTTACAACTCTAACATCAACAGCTTTGAAAATGATCTTTAGAATTAATCATCTTTAAGTCCTTGCCAATCCAAGTCCTGCACTGAAAAATCTGTGGCCACGTCAGTTGCTTACAACCGACGCAACGTTATAAAACAGCGATCCTTAATATGTCGTAATATAACGATTCTCTTAATTTAGAAAACACAAACTTGAATTTACATTAAAGTATAAAAGAGTGACTATCCTAAACTTGTCAGTGTATGATATGACTTAATGCCTAATTCAAATGTTATATTACAATGACACTAATGCATACTTGTTCGAATTCAATTCATCCCATTCAACATAGGTCCGAGAGCAAGCACCTACGTACTCTACTTTAAAAGGTTTAATCCCTCGCCATGCATCCTACTACTATGACTACTACAAGATTTAGACATTCTGTGAATATTGGTTCTCGCCCTGGAATTCTAGAGATCAATCCCGCTTCGTGTATCATTTTGTGGCCCTTTCGTCCATTGTCCCGAAATACTGGGGATTATCTCTCTTCCCGAGTCATTCTGGAACCATCATCGCACGAATGCCCCATAAGCGTCGCTCTTGTCCTGGAATAATGGAGATCATTCCTGCTCTGTGGATCATTCTGTGGCCCTTACGTCCATCGTCCCGGAATACTGGGGACTGTCTCTCCCCAAGGATCATTCTAAAGTCCATAACTCACATTTGCTCTAGTTTCATCATGTTGCCAACTAGTGATTGTCCTTAAGTTTAAGTTTTAGTTATTAAGACCTACAGTCCAGCTTACCCACAGGACTTAAACAAAAATACTGAGACAGTTAGCCACATTGGCCACTTCTCAAGAGAAAGTCAACCCATACTGGTTGCTTCTCAAAAATCCATATATTCTAACTGCCGGTAATCTGGGCCTAGCTCACTCTAGAATAACAACTGTCTCAACTAAGATCACATAGGTTACATATAACCTCAACATAGATAAATCAATATTTTCTTCATAATTTCTTCATATTCATTTCTTGGTATTCATAAACCATGAAGTGACCAACTTCACTCTCATTTTCTATTGAAATAATTAAAGCTTTAAGCAAACCCAACTTATTCACTTAATCAAAAGATTATAAATCATGAATTTCACTAAGATGAG
Source organism: Hemerocallis citrina (assembly GCA_017893485.1). Classification (NCBI taxonomy): domain Eukaryota; kingdom Viridiplantae; phylum Streptophyta; class Magnoliopsida; order Asparagales; family Asphodelaceae; genus Hemerocallis; species Hemerocallis citrina. The sequence goes on along the minus strand of CM030364.1, from coordinate 154,565,873 downwards.
TTCAAATTGTATTATACTTTTAATCTTCTTGAATCATACAAAATCCCCTTTTCAATTAGTATTCAAAGATATCCAACATATTATTTAATTGAAACCACTTCTAATTTTCACAAATATGTCATAAATATGGTGGATAATAATTCTCAAAGTTTAAATAATATTTTAGAAGAAAATTGTAATTTGCCGTAAATTTTTATCACATAAAAATCCTTTAAAAAAATCGAAAAAGGTGCCTGGCCATGGTCGAACCTGGGACCAGCAACCAACCGAAGACAGCGCCTAAATCATCAAGCCCAACCACTAGGCCACTTGCGGCTAATGTAAGAAAGGGCCCTCAGTAGCTTATATACATGTACTGTTTACTTGTAAGAATTAAATTTTCAAAAAAGACAGAGTCTCCCAATTTCCTCCAAATTAGTAGCTCATGAAATATAATTACAAATTTCCAGAAAACATTTTCTTACTAATTTTGATCATATTGAAGTTATTTTAAACATACATTTTGTAAGTAGTGATTTTTAAAACAACATGAACATATATATACTTTTGATTTATCAACAAACTACTTCTTTTACACTACTAATCAAGATTTGTATGTTTCTTTTATCAATTTCAAGAGTGGTTCTTATCTCCTATTCAATCATAAAATTTTCCCCATTGTTTTCCCAACTTAGCATAAAATTAACAACTTTGTGCAAAAAATTATACTGAATTCATTTAATCTAAACATGATGTAATACTATGCATCCAACAACATCACAACAATTCTTACTAAAAATTTCAACTTATCCACATTTATTTCTTTTTCATATTTCATATCTATTAAAACTTCATTTATCAACATACCATGAAACATAACAACTTTCATGCCACATTTTCATTTAATTCATAAAGCAATCAATCTTGTGTTCTAAAATTTCAAGAAAGCAAAGGAAATCACCCACCTTATAGTTGCAAAAGAAATATGAACTCCTAGTAGATTGCTCCTAGCTCCAACAAGAATGAGACTTCCTTCCCCTCCTAGCAAAATTTGAAAGCTTCTCCTCCAAGCAAGAAAACTGAGCTTCCTCTCTTTCTCTCTTTCTTTTCATCTTTTTTGTTTCTTTTGATTCTATGAAAATTACCCATGCAATAGGAGGTATTTATAGGGCCAAATGGGTGAATGAAGAGACACCCATTACCCAAAATTAAATGCTCATTATCAAAATAAATACCCACTCATAAAAACAAAACCACAACCTCCAACTCTTTCTATTCTAGCCGGCCAACTCTCAGGATTTCCACATGTGCACAGTTGTGCACATGCACTCTATGTGCACACACTCTCATTCATTTAATTATTTGTTTATAGTCCAATTGTACATGTTTGTTATATGACAAGTGTGGTGACAATTTTTTAAAATGTATTTAATATTGAATTTTATCATAGGCTTCTATTTTGCAATTAGTTTTTAATGGCCTTTTAAAATAAATTAGGGCTTATGGATTTTTAAATAAAAATAAATAACATTAATAAAAATGAGAATAGATATGCATAATTCTTAGAAATTTTTATGGACTAAATTTCTTAAAGTTTGCACGTGCAATGCACGTGTAAAATATGAAAATTAATTTTATTATTTTTTGGGATGTTACACTACTAATTTTATATATTCGATATTAAAATATATACTTCTATTTTAACATTTTATCGTTGTAATTCTCTACTTCATTTCCTCCTCTTACTATGCCAACTTACATCTATTTTTATATCACAAATTTCAAAATGTGACCTCATACTTTATTAAGAACTCAATTTCCAAGTACATATGGAAGATTACATCTTTCCATTCACCATTTCGGTGCAACCTGATGTCGAGAGGGCAAATATGCAACTTAACGTCAATGGATGCAAACTGCAACTGGATGTCGGGGAGGCAAAATCTGCAACTGAATGTCGAGAAGGCAAACTGCAACCTTATGTCGTAGAAGCATTTGCAACTTGATATCAAGGAAGGAAGCCTGCAGTTGGACACCAACAAGGCAAACCTACAACAAAAGAGTTTGTTCTACCTTAATAACCTCCACTTTTATTTCTATATAAATTTACTTACCACTATTCTATTTTGTACTAGTTTATACCATTTTATATTGTTCTACTACTTAGCTTATACTACTTCAACTTTATTATTTATAAAACAGATATACTTATATACGCATTTAATTAATTACCTTACTATTTATATTTGCTTCTACATCTATCATATATGTCTTATTATTATTTTATTTATTTTCATCTATATTACTAGTTACTATTAATTATTTTATTACTTTGTATTTTATTATAACATTTCTTTTTTATATTTTATTGCTAACCTATTATTGATATGTTTGCTACTCATATAATATGATTTTTATTATTGATACTTTTGTTTGTAATCTACATTTTATTTCTATCCCGATTTAATATTATATATTATACATTACTATTTTTACTATTATTTTATTTTGTTTCTCCAATTGCTTATAACATGCGTATTATAGTATTGTTTCTTTCATCATATATTTTTACGCCTATGTATGTGTATGATTTTGTTTGTTGTCTTTCTTGTTATACTTGACAACTTATAGATATTTAATAAATATTAATCACTTTCTATGTATTTAATTTTGAATCATAAATATAATTATTATATTTACCGTACGAATTATTTTTGTCGTGATATTAATTTGATACGCATAATTATATCGATCTTATATTCTTTGTACTTTTAGCTAAAATTTAACACAAATATTTTTCAGATTTTTCATAAAACAGTATTCTTTTAAATTGCTACCTTCTTTTATTTATTAACATATATTCTTAGTTACAATTTTAATCATTCATTTCTTCCCGTTTTCTTTTAGTTAATTTATCTTTCCATAAAATTTTTCAATTCATATTAGCTAGTGCTAACTATTTTTCAATTACTATGTTCTTCCTATTATTCATCGATTTGCTTGGTATTTTTATACTTTCCCTTATTTTGTTTTTACTATTTATTTATTTACAAAAAAAAGTATCCTTCCTATCTCAGTAAAATTTTGAGCTACGTAATGATTATTTACGTTCTTAGTCTATTTTTTAAAAAAATCTACTGCATTATAATTTGTCTATAATATTTCAACACTTTTATTTTGTGCACTTGCATTTCTCTTCCTTCTTACTCATTTCTATACTTCTATTTTTGTTTTACACCTTTTTTACTACTTCCTACCACTTTCATTTGTTTACTATACTTTTTTTTAAAGCATTTTTCTATGATTTCCTTATTTCTTGCTAATTATTTTGTTTTCCAAATACTTTCACGATTAATGACTTAATTTATATTTTCCTTTTTATCTAATACTTTATCAAATATTATTTTCTATGAAATCTACTTTAACCTATAATTGTCACATTTTTTTTTCTATTAAACTTTTCTAATTAGTTTAATACTTTCGTGTTTCGTCCTCATTCACCTTAATACCCATAGTTTCTTAATATAAGTTTACTTTGGTTTCCACATTACATATTTTTATACTGTATTTATTTTATTAGTATTAACAACTTTTCTCCATCAATAATGATTTTTTTCTTTGGTGTGTACAAGATACAACTTTTACATTAGTAAGTTCTGAGGAAAAAACTGTTCTATGGGTGGGAGGGGAGAATGTAACACCCCGCAAAATTGAGTTAGGACAATTTTGCGCACGAGTGTTACGCACATGTATTTTGTACTGTTACGAGTAATATCCGTAACGTATTCTATTATGAATGTCCTACGTATTTTTGTAGTTCGATTAATTATATATTTTCCGTCATCTCAAAATTCATTTTTATCTTATTTTACGCCAACTCAAACATTTATTGTATTTTTACGTGCATTGCATGTGTTTTCAATAAACGTGACGATTACGTATATTCCACCGTTACAACTATTTATTTCTGTAACTCGTTCGAATTCGTTTTATAAAGTGAAATTCATTTTTCTCATATTTTGACTCGAATATATTTTATACGTGTTTTCTATGTGCGTGTTGATTACATTGTCGTATATATGAAATTAATGAAATTTATTTTTCGTATGTTGTATTTCGATTATTTATAAACATTTTCCCGTTGATCAAATCCATTTCGTATTGGAATATTTATTTTTTTACGTACGATGCATGTATTTACAGTGCACATGTTGGTTCCCAAAATTTTCTTGAGTTATGAATATTTTTCTTCTTATTTTTCTAGTCACAATTATGTGATTTGTTTTAATTGAAATCCATTTTTGAAGTCCACTAAAACTAAAATTAATTTAAAGTCCATGACTAATTTTGTGTGCACTATAGTGTAGATTTAAAATATAGTTAGATTGATATACTTGCCAAGTGTAACACATACACCTAACTAAATGAAAACTAATAATAAAATTTGTATGAAGAGTGTGCACACACATTGACTACACGTGCACGAGTTTCTTACCATGGTTGAGAATGAGGGAGAGTGGTGTGAGTTAGTGGGATGTTGAGAGTTATTTTGGGAAGTGGGGAACTATTTTGACTACATAATTTTTCTATAAATAGTCCCAACTTTTGTCATGAACAACACAATTCAAAACAAACACAAAAGAGAAAGGAAGAGGGTGTTTGCGGGTTGAAGCTTGGAGAGAGGCCGGCCATTTTTTTGGGAGATTGGAGCTTTGGAGCATTATTTTCTAGTAGTTCTACTACTAGTAATTCTACATTTTATGTGGGTGTTTCTTCAACTTTCTAATATAGTTTTATTAGTAGAATGCTTGACATGTGTGAATTGTTAGATGCATGATAACTTATATAGATTGAACATTTTTATTTTGATTATTAGTTGTTGATTGAATGTATGCATTATGATATATTTGATTTGGGGGCATTTTCATAAGGTTCTTTTTTGAGATCTAGTTGAACTTCAAAAAATCATAACTATTAAAATAGATGGAATCTAGAGCTAAAATTATTATGGGAGCATCTCGTATATGTCAAGAACATCTCCTTAAAATTTCATAACATTTGGATATCGTTTACAATAAAAAAAATCCTAATTTAGGTCTGGTTGGCAGTTGCTGAAAATTTGTACACATTTTGGATTTTTATCATTTCAACATTTTACATGAAGTATTTTGAGAAAAGTCACAACTAAGAACTTACAATAGACTCGTTAACCTTTCAGTAAAGTCCACGAAATCAATTTTTCATAAAGAATTGAATTTGTATTGAATTTTGCAAGATTGAACAGCGACTGTACTTTAACATTTCGACCATACTGTAGATTATGAAGAATCCTGGGTTCTAGACAAAATATTTTGGGGAAACTTATAACTACAAAGTTATAGTAGACTTGTAACTCCTATTTCTCGTTACTATATTTTTCTACTGTATTTGCATTGTTTGTACTCTGTCCATCAATTTGAGATATGTATTTTGTTCCAGTTTTAATAAAATCATTTTATTTGTTTCAACTCAAATTTTGTGCCAATATTTATTTCAATTTTATTGTTCGTATCTGCTCTGATTTGTCGTTCGTCATGAAGAATGGACTGTTTCACCTCATCTATTTCATTTTCCCTAATTATAATGAATTTTGAGTCAATCTCCTGTTGGATCCCACTCAAACCCGCTATCCAATAACCCAGTAACCCAAACCCTATACTATATAAACCTAAACCTACTTAACACTAAACATAACCTAACACTGTTTTAACCCCAAAAACACAGCCGCCTATCGTCATCCCCGTCTCCTTCTTCCTCCACTCATCGAAACCCATTTTGGAGCTCCAACCCAATCCCGCACCGCCTCGCCATCGTCTTCCCGAGCCCTTCTTCCTCATCCCCATATCTTCGCTCCACCGAAACCCATTGCTTCCCTCTTTGCCATTACCCCCCTTCATCGTCTTCCTCACCTCACTCCACTACCGAAACCCATTACCTCTTCACCCTCGACCTTAGCTCTCAATGCCATCGTCCTCGTCGTCACCCACCACCCGTCGCCTGCCGCACATGATAGCCAGAGCCCCCAAGCCTTCTGCCATCGCTCTATTACCCCTAAAGAACAGAGTACTGCTCCGTCGACTCTCCATTGCCGCCGTAACTACACCACCGCACTGTCGCTGCCGCCGCCACCTTCCTGCGTCGAGCTTCCCTCGACGCTGCTACCGGTCACCTGCCTTCCACCGCCACAATTCTCTCTCCCCCTGTCTGTCACTGAGAAGAAGAAATAGAGGGAAGAAAGAGAGGTTGTTTGAATCTGGGCCACACGATCTCATCAAGATCGTGATCAGATCCAGATCTGATCATCACCATCATCAGCCAGATCTGATCTCAACCGTCGATTCTCCTTCGATCTTGATCGCTGTCAAGATCCGTGTCGGGATCCATCTCCGTTATTCTTCCATCAGATTCGGCGTCTACACCCCAAGGCATGTATTCGTCTTATACAAATTATTGTTCTAGTACAAGCGTTTAATTGAAAATACTGTAAATAGATCATAGTTGTGACTCCTCCTTGTCTCATTGTTTATTGATCTTAAATTATTCCTCATCGATTCCATAATCTTAAGAGTTACTACCCTTCGTTGATATATTTACAAAACTAGTTGGACCATTTTTTATCTCCTAGTTACTAGAACATGAACCCCTTGACTTGTAGACGTGTGTTGTATGATGTATTGTATTGATCTTACATTCTTTTGAGTTGAGAAATACATGTGACTTGCTGATTTGATCCCCAATGCATCCGTATTTGTATTGCACACTACTCTAGACTCATAGGAGTCATTTATCACGCAACTTGTATATAAAAGAAATTCACACTTGCTGATGTTCTTGTCTTTACTTGAAGTTTCGACTCCGATAAAACCAAAATCTGAACTTGAGCCCTGAATATGAAATGTAGCCCTAAGTGTGTAGTTGCCAATAACATCCAGAATTTTTGAATTCCAAGTTACACTCTAGGAGATATTGTAGCTTTACTTCTGCTGTGTCGGTAGTCGCAGATTCACAAAAACTGCTGCACCTCTTTAGTTTACAATTATTTTAACTATGCTACCAGTAAGCTAATAACTTAAAATTTTTCATGCTAATACTGGACACCCTAGAGAACATTCCCTAATTTTTTTAGAATTAATTAATGAAGTTTCAACCCTGTTTCATATGTATAAAATCAGTTTTACCAATTCTAGCTGAACAGAAATGTTGTATAGTTTGCTGTTTTGACATCAATTGCTACAACTTTTATGTGTCTTAATTATATGAGTTGGAACCAGGCAGGAGTCTAGTTTTTAGACCTTCTGACGGATCCAGATTTGCATTCTTGTAGCGACGAGAATCGCAGTTTTGGTGCAGCAACGTCATGCTGTCCAGATTTGGAATTCTCGTCATTCTTGATACTTTGAATTGTTTTGACCCTCGAACATATATCCTACTTAACCTAGACTTGTTCCATATTCTTGATTATGTTTACTTGACTTGTTTTGCACACTTTCATGTTTGCTTGATGATAATAATAAATAACAAGCCGGGGTTTAAGGGAAAGGCCATAGTAGTGGACAGTATAGGTAAGTGTACTCAGAAGGGGGCTCGTGTTTCCCATAATTTTACGCTAAATGGAACTAAGTGCCACATCATGGGTGACGGGGGCCACCTCTAGTGCCTGCGGAGATTACCTCTAGAGCCCATTATATAATTACATGATATGTATTTGCGATCAGATGGAACTAAGTGCCACGTAGAACAAAGTGTCACGTCAAGGGTTGACAGGGACCACCTCTAGAGCCTGCGGGGGCCACCTCTAGAGCCCATGGTTTGATCATATCTCGTATTTCCTACATGACCTGAATACACCGCCCTATAAAATCCACCACTAAGTCTAAACGAAAATGCATTGACTGTAGCAACCATGTGATAAAAGGATGGCACATGAAGTGCTACCTAGATAGTAATAACCACAAAATTTGACACATGATAATTGAACATGACACATGCTCACTTGATACTTGATGACAAGATACATGAGACTTGATACTTGAGCATAATACTTGACACTTGTTATTTGATACTTGTACTTGACAACTTGACACATTAGACTTGTTACTTGTTACTCGACACTTGTACGTGATACTTATTACTTGATACTTGATACCATTACATGTTCACTAGCCACTTGTTCTACTACTTGTACTTGTCACCCAATCTTGTTACTTGATTTGTCTTTCTTGCTAGCTAATTTCTTGAATCCCCACTACTTGTTGCATCCTTATTACGTTCTTGATTCCAAATCTTATTCCATATTTCTTGTACTTGTTTTACTTTTTGCGGCCCTAACTTGCACTAAGGGCGTTTATCTTGCTTTTCCTATTTTTTCCTTTTATATTTATACTAGATTTTCTCGTGGGCACGTGCCTACGGCACGTCTTCGGAACAATACAACAAACGAAAAACTCTGTAAACAGTAAAACAACAATTATGTCGATCAAGTTTGAATAGTATGATAATAATTAGTTGTAAATAAAAGTCCATGTTTCTATTAGTATATGTTGAAAAATAATTATAAATGAGGGTGTAAAATCCAACTTCTTAAAACTTTAAGTGTGGAAAATGATGAAATTTAACTATTGAAGAGATATTTGCTATTTTCAATATAACATGTGCAATAAAAAAAGCATAAAAATTCTGAAAATTTTACAAACCCGAAACCTTAAAATATAAATTTCTAAGTAAATAAAGAAAGAATGGGAGAGAGAGGGAGAGAGAGAGAGAGAGAAATATGAAAAAGTGAAGAGAGAGGAGAGAAATAGTAATAAAGTAATGAGTTTTTTAGTTTTGGGGGGAAAATTTGAATTTTAAGGTTTAAAATTTTGGGCGGAAAAATATGTTTTGTGAGAATCAATCTAGACCATTGATTTTAGGGGAAATTGAATGAGAGCCACTTGATAGCTTTCTTTGTAATTTATTATATAGATATACAGACTTTTGAGACATGTTGCTTACTAGAATTGGTGAGCAGACATTTTAGGCTTCGCTTGGAGAAAGGACTTGGTTAAAATATTTTATTTTCTTTGAGTTATTTATTTCTTTTGCTACTTGAATCTTGTAACGGGCTTATAGTCCCGAGTTTTATTTTTTGATCCAGATTTGAAAACCATTGGGATATTATTATTTTGTTTCGATTGTTTTTTGTTGTTTAATAAATTATTCATGCATGCATGGTTGTGTACATTTTTTTATATTCTTGTTATGATGCTGAGTCGATCCTACAGCTCATGAATGATGAAAATCATTCGCTGGGCTTTGACACACGCTCGTATTCCGTGTTTTTGGGAAGCGGGGCATGACAAGGTTTTTAGGGGTATCAGAGCTCAGGTTTGGCTAATGAATTAGTTTGACTAATGCATTAGACAGGCTTGACTCCGTCAGGGATTAACTCAACATTTAATAGGCCATGTAATTGCATGAAAAATTGATTATCAACATGATCTGGATACTGATTGTTTTGGGTTTGTGCAGGCTATGGCTCGTAAGAATATTTTATCCTCCCAAACTGGGGGTGATCATTCAGAGGATCCTGCTATTGTGTAAGTGTTGCAAATGCAGCATGAACAGAATGAGCGGCTGATGCAACAAATGATGCAAATGCAGCAGGAACATGGTGAACTGATGAAGGCAGCTTTGGAAGCTGCCAACAGAAAGTCCCTTGTACCTATGCCTGGGGTGTTGCCACCGAGACCTGGCAATGTAGTGGACTTCATGAGGCTACACCCAGACAAATTCTCAGGTACTGAAGGTCCGCTGGAAGCCGAGCAATGGCTCATTAGGACTGAAAAGCTTTTGATTGCATCGCTAATAGCTGATGTAGACCGCATGGATGTCGTGAGCATCTAGCTTGTTGACCTCGCCCACATCTGATGGCGAGCTGAGATGGAATGGCTAGGGTGCCCCATTGCCTGGACCATCTTCAGAGAGAGCTTTCTCACGAAGTTCTTTCCCGATGTCACCAGGAATGAAATGGAGCGGCAATTTGTCGCGTTTACTCAGGTTCGTCAGATAGTGTTTATTATGCAATTTTCATTGTTCATTCATGATATATCAATGTTTTAACTGAGACACTATCTTGAATCAGGGGAGTCGGACCGTAGATGAGTATGCTGTGGAATTCACCGACTGAGTCGCTTTGCCACGTCCATGGTGGCGAATGATGAAAATTAGGGCCGCCGTTTCATACTGGACTTGGACATTGAGATCCATGATCGCCTAGCTACCTTGAGACTTTGATCCTATGCTGACATCCTGGAGGCCGCCAGAAGCCAGGAACAGACCAGTAGGCGGAAGCGTGCCATTCAGCAGTCCGCTCCGCACCCTGTCGCTGCTAGGCCCACTGGAGGGCCAATCAGGAGGCTAGTTCCAACCTCAGCACTGAGGGCCTTGCCATACCCACCTACGGCTCTGAGGAGGGATGTGAGATGTGACGTTTGTCACAAGGTGGGTCATGTGCGTAGGGACTGCAGAACAGGAAGTCGTCAGTGCTTCGCATGCGGAGCTAGTGATCACATGCTCCATGAGTGCCAGCACAGGGGGTTGGATCCACCATCCAAAGAACCAGTTCAGCAGGGGTACCAGCTCTTGGTCAGGTCAGGCCACCACTTCTTCCTCAGCATCAGATCGTCGGTCAGAGGACCGCTGCCCCGAGGAGAGGTCAGGCCTTCAACCTGACTACAAAGGAAGCTGAGACCACAGAGGAGGTCGTTGCACGTATATTTACGTGTTTTGTTGTTTATTATATGTTCCCTGCTTTGTTTGTTTCTTATTGCATCATCCATTCATGTAGTCTTTTTCACATCAGTTTTCTTCATCCTTATTATCCTGCACTATTCATCTCTTCCCATGTTTTTGATTCTATCATAGGTATCATTCTAGTTCATTCTTTTCCCACCCATGTCCTATTTGATTCCGGGGAGACCCATTCTTTCGTCTCTTCCCGCTTTGTGGATCAGCATCAGTTGGAGTGCAGTGCTATGCTAGCATCTTGGAACATCACCACAGGTGGCGGTGTTGTCGTTTGCTCTAGAGAGTGCAGGCAGAGCCCTATGGTTATTGGGGGCACAGATTTCAAGGCAGATCTGATAGTGATCGGGAATTCAGGGTTTGGTGTGATTCTTGGCATGGATTGGTTGGGGGAGTCTCATGCTGTTGTTGATTGCCGAGCAAAGAAGGTTGTGTTCAGGATTCTGGAGCATGCAGAGTTTGAGTTCCATGCTGGGGAGACACCCCGTGGGCATGGTAAGAAGGTGGAAGATGAGGAAGGTTGTGCAATGGAGTTACACACAAGATGTGAGGCTGTGCCACTTGTAGTGCGGGAATTCCTGGATGTGTTCCCAGAGGAATTGCCCGTGTTACCTCCAAATTGAGAGGTGGAATTCGACATTGAGGTTCAGCCGGGTGCAGTGCCGATATCGAAGAGTCCGTACAGGATGGCACCGATTAAGCTAGCAGAGATGAAGGTCCAGATTCAGGGTTTGTTGGATTTGGGTTCATCAGGCCTAGTGTTTTACCGTAGGGAGCTCCTGTTCTGTTCGTCAATAAGAAGGACGGAAGCTGCAGGTTATGCATGGATTACAGAGAGCTGAACACTGTCACTGTGAATAATCGGTATCCACTACCCAGGATCGATGACCTGTTTGATCAGTTGGGCGGTGCTGCAGTCTTTTCAAAGTTGGACCTTCGCTCGGGGTACCATCAGGTGAAGGTGAAGGCAGCAGATGTGCAGAAGACTGGGTTCAGGACCAGGTACGGGCATTACGAGTTCCTGGTGATGCTCTTCGGTGTCACGAATGCTCCAGCAGTGTTTATGAGCCTGATGAACAGAGTTTTCTCCCAGTTCCTAGATAGATTTGTGGTGGTCTTTATAGATGACATCTTGGTGTATTCGCGGAACCGGGAAGAGCATGTTGAACGTCTGAGGTTAGTCTTACAGACTCTGAGGGAGAATCAGCTCTTTGGAAAACTCAGCAAGTGCGGGTTCTGCTTGACCGAGTCACATTCTTGGGACATATTATCTCGGGCAAGGGAATCTCTGTAGATCCGTCCAAGATTGCTGCAGTGAATGATTGGCCAGTTCCTAAATTAGTTTCAGATGTGAGGAGTTTTCTCGAGCTAGCAGGGTATTATCGGAAGTTTGTCCAAGACTTCTCGAAGATTGCTGGGCTGTTGACTAGACTGATAAGGAAGGATCAGAAGTTTGCTTGGGATGAGGCCTGTAATGAAGCTTTCACAGAGTTGAAGAGCAGATTGACGTCAGCGCCAGTGTTGACTATACCAGATGGTTCGGATGGTTTCGTGATTCACTGCGACTCTTCAGGCAGAGGACTAGGTGCAGTGTTGATGCAGAAGGGTTGGGTTGTTGCTTATACATCCAGGCAGTTGAGGCTGCACGAAAAAAACTACCCTACTCATGACTTGGAGTTGGCAGCGGTGATCTTCTCCTTGAAGTTGTGGAGACACTACTTGGAGACCGAGTGAAAATCTTTACCGACCACAAAAGTATCAAGTATGTCTTCACTCAGAAAGAGTTGAACATGAGACAGAGGTGCAGGTTGGAGTTGATGGCCGACTACGACATCAGTTTGCAGTATCATCCTAGTAAGGTGAACTTGGTACCGGATGCATTGAGCAGGAGGCCAGTCGCCATGTTCTTGACTCAGCAGAAGGAGCTTATTGAGCAGATGAGAAGGTTGGATTTGAATGTGACTATGCCGGGCGCCGATCGGAGTTGTATGATGCTTCAGTTGCAGTCATCTCTGGTAGAGCAGATTAAGGAAGCACAGGCAGGTGATGAGCAGTTACAGAAGTTCAGAGCAGAAGTTGAGGCAGGTTCGAGGACCGATATGGTCATTCACTCAAATGGATCACTTCGCTTTGAGGCTAGGCTGTGTGTCCCAAAGGGTGAAGTCAGGCAGTAATTGCTCGAGGAGGCTCACCAGTCGACATACTCTATTCATCTCGGTGGTAACAAGATGTATCGTGATTTGAAGCTCCACTTCTTATGACATGGTATGAAGAGGGCAGTTGCCAGATTTGTGTCTCAGTGCTTGATCTGCCAGCAGGTGAAGGCAGAACATCAGAGGACCGCCGAACTTCTTCAGCCTCTTCCCATTCCGGAGTGGAAGTGAGAGCATATTACCATGCATTTTGTGACCGCATTGGCAAGGAGTCCTAATGGGCACAATGCCATTTGGGTGATTGTCGATAGGCTGACGAAGAGTGCTCACTTCATCCCCTTTAGAGTTGGTCAGTCTACTGAGAGTCTCGCAGAGAGGTACATGCAGAGATTGTCAGGCTTCATAGGGTTCTGGTCAGCATTGTATCCGACAGGGATACCAGGTTCAGATCTCAGTTTTGGGAGAGCCTTCAGAGCAGTCTTGGGAGCAAGTTGAAGTACAGTACAACTTTCCACCCTCAGATAGATGGGCAGTCAAAAAGGACCATTCAGACATTAGAGGACATGCTGAGGTCTTGTGTACTTCAGTTTGGAGGGTCATGGGAGGATCACCTGCACTTGGTAGAGTTCTCGTACAACAACAGCTATCAAACCAGTCTTAAAGCTGCACCATACGAGGCACTGTATGGTCAGAAGTGTAGGTCACCAGTGTGCTGGGATGACATTGGTGAGAGAAAGTTGTTGGGACCAGAATTGATCACCAAGACTGTCGATGCAGTGGCTCAGATCAGGAAGCACCTTCTGGCAATGCAGAACAGGAAGAGGAAATGGGCAGAAGTCCACAGAAGGCCCTTCGAGTTTGAGGTGGGAGACCAAGTGTTCCTTAAGGTATCGCCGTGGAGAGGCGTTATCCGATTCAGAGGTGGAGGCAAGCTAAGCCCCAGGTTCATCGGGCCTTTTAATATTGTGGAGCGAGTAGGCAAGGTGGCCTATCGACTTGCATTGCAGCCGGCTCTATCTGGGGTGCATGATGTCTTTCATGTCTCCCAGCTCAGGAGATACATCAGGGATAAGAGCCATGTGATCGACTACACTGAGTTGTCTGTGTAACCAGATCTGTCTTGTGAGATTCAGCCAGTTACTATCTTGGACAGGCGTGAGAAGGTGCTGAAGAACAAGGTCATCAAGCTGGTTCAGTTTCTTGGAATCCTCACTCGCTGAGTGAGTCGACTTGGGAATTAGAGGAGGAGATTCAGCAGAAGTTTTCCCATCTGTTTCAGTAGTTTTTGTTTTGTTGTTGTTCTTTCTATTCCTTTGGGGGGGGGGAGGTTGCCCTATGTACCACTTGTCTGAATTTCGATGATGAAATTCTTCTTGTTAGGTGGATAGGATTTGTAACTCCTATTTTCCGTATCTATATTTTTCTACTACATCTGAATTCCTTGTACTCTGTCAATCAATTTGAGATGAGCATTTTGTTCCAGTTCTAATAAAATCATTTCATTTGTTTCAATTGAAATTTTGTGCGAATATTTATTTCAATTTCATTGTTAATATCTGCTCTGATTTGTCGTTTTTCATGAAGAATGGACTGTTTCACCTCATCTATTTCATTTTCCCTAATTATAATGAATTTTGAGTCAATCTCCTAATGGATCTCACTCAAACCTGCTATCCAATAACCCAGTAACCCAAACCATATACTATATAAACCTAAACCTACTTAACCCTAAACCTAACCTAATACTATTTTAACCCCAAAAACACAGCCGCCTATCGTCATCCCCGTCTCCTTCTTCCTCCGCTCATCGAAAACCATTTTGGTGCTCCAATCCAATCCCGCACCACCTCGGCATCGTCTTCCCGAGCACTTCATCCTCATCCCCGTATCTTCGATCCACCGAAACCCATTGCTTCTCCCTTCGCCATTACCCCCTTCATCGTCTTCCTCACCTCGCTCCACTACTGAAACCCATTACCTCCTCACCCTCAACCTCCGCTCTCACTGCCTTTTTCCTCGTCGTTACCCACCTCCCGTCGCCTACTGCCCACGACAGCCAGAGCCCCCAAGACTTCCGCCATCGCTCTGTTTCCCCCTAAGAACAGAGTACCGCTCCATCGACTCTCCATTGGCGCCGTGACTACACCACCACGTCATCGCCGCCGCCACCGCCTTCCTACGTCGAGCTCCCTTCGACGCTGCTACCGGTCACCGCCTTCCACCGTCGCAGTTCTCTCTCTCTCTCCCTGTCTGTCACTGAGAAGAAGAAAGAGAAGGAAAAAGGAGAGGTTGTTTGAATCTGGGCCACATGGTCTCATCAAGATCGTGATCAGATCCAGATCTGATCATCACCATCATCAGCCAGATCCGATCTCAACCGTCGATTCTTCTTCGATCTTAATCATTGTCAAGATCCGTGCTGGGATCCATCTCCATTATTCCTCCATCGGATTCGTCGTCTAAATCCCAAGGCAAGTATTCTTCTTGTACAAATTATTGTTCTAATACAAGCGTTTAATTGAAAATATTGCAAATAGACCGTAGTTGTGACTCCTTCTTGTCTCATCGTTTTTTGATCTTAAATTATTCCTCATCGATTCCATAATCTTAAGAGTCACAACCCTTCGTTGATATATTTACAAAACTTGTTGGACCCCTTTTTATCTCCTAGTTACTTGAACATGAACCCCTTGACTTGTAGACGAGTGTTGTATGATGTATTGTGTTGATCTTACATTCTTTTGAGTTGAGAAATACATGTGACTTGCTGATTTGATCCCCAATGCATCCATAATTGTATCACACACTAATCTAGACTCATAATAGTCATTTATCATGCAACTTGGATATAAAAGAAATTCACACTTGCTGCTGTTCTTGTCTTTACTAGCTGTTTTGACCTCGATAAAACCAAATCTGAACTTCAGCCCTGAATATGAAATGTAGCCCTAAGTGTGTAGTTACCAATAACATCCAGAATTTTTGAATTCCTAGGTACAGTCTAGGAGATATCGTAGTTTTACTGCTGCTGTGTCGGTAGTCGCAGATTCACAAAAACTGCTGCACCTCTTTAGTTTACAATTATTTTAACTATGCTACCAGTAAGTAAATGACTTGAAATTTCGCATGCTTTTACTGGATACCCTAGAGAATATTCCCTAGTTTTCTTAGAATTAATTAATGAAGTTTCAACCCTGTTTCATATGTATAAAATCAGTTTTACCAATTCTAGTTGAACACAAATGTTGTATAGTTTGCTATTTTGACATCAATTGCTATAACTTTTATGTGTCTTAATTTTATGAGTTGGAACCAGGCAGGAGTCTAGTTTCTAGACCTTCTGACGGATCCACATTTGCATTCTTGTAGCGACAGGAATCGCAGTTTTGGTGCAGCAACATCATGCTGTCCAGATTTGGATTTCTCGTCGTTCTTCATACTTTGAATTGTTTTGACCCTCGAACATGTATCCTACTTAATCTAGACTTATTCCATGTTCTTGATTATGTTTACTTGACTTATTTCGCACACTTTCATGCTTGCTTTATGATAATAATAAATAACAAGCCGGGATTTAAGGGAAAGACCATAGTAGTGGGCAATATAGGTAAGTGTACTCGGAAGGGGGCCCGTGTTTCCCGTGATTTTATGTTAAATGGATCTAAGTTCCATATAGAACTAAGTGCTATGTCATGGGAGACGGGGGCCACCTCTAGTGCCTGCGGGGGTTACCTCTAGAGCCCATTATATGATTACATGATATGTATTTGCAATCAGATGGAACTAAGTGCCACGTCGAACTAAGTCCCACATTAAGGGTTGACGGGGGCCACCTCTAGAGCTTGCAGGGGCCACCTCTAGAGCCCATGGTTTGATCAAATGCTCGTATTTTCTACATGACCTGAGTACACCGCCCTATAAAATCTACTATTAGGCCTAAACGAAATTGCATTGACTGTAGCAACCATGTGATAAAAGGATGGCACATGAAGTGCTACCTAGATAGTATAACTATAAGACTTGACACATGATAGTTGAACATGACACATGCTTACTTGATACTTGATGACATGATACATGAGACTTGATACTTGAGCATAATACTTGACACTTGTTACTTGATACTTGTACTTGACAACTTGACATATTAGACTTGTTACTTGTTACTCAACACTTGTACGTGATACTTATTACTTGATGCTGGATACCATTACATGTTCACTAGCCACTTCTTCTACTACTAGTACTTGTCACCCAATCTTGTCACTTGAGTTGTCTTTCTTGCTAGCTAATTTCTTGAATTCACACTACTTGTTGTATCCCTATTACATTCTTGATTCCAAATCTTATTCCATATTTCTTGTACTTGTTTTACTATTTGCGGCCCTAACTTGCACTAAAGACGTTTATCTTGTTTTCCCTATTTTTTCTCTTTTTATATTTATATATACAGACTTCGGAGACATGTTGCCTACTGGTATTGGTGAGCAGACATTTTAGCTTCGCTTGGAGAAAGGACTTGCTTAAAATATTTTGTTTCCTTTGAGTTATTTATTTCTTTTGCTACTTGAATCTTGTAACTGGCTTATAGTCGCGAGTTTGATCTTTTGATCCAGATTTGAAAACCATTGGGATATTATTATTTTGTTTCAATTGTTTTTTGTTATTTAATAAATTATTCATGCATGCGTGGTTGTGTACATTTTGTTATATTCTTGTTATGATGCTGAGTCGATCCTACAGTTCATGAATGATGAAAACCATTCGCTGGGCTTTGTCACGTGCTCATATTCCATGTTTTTTGGAAGCGGGGCATGACAAGACTTGTATACCTTTAATTTTATCTAAAGAACATAAAGTTTCATGAGGTATAGATTTTTCTATGATATTTACAAATAGCATGAGCTGCAGTTTTCGGATTTGAACTTACTGTTTTGCAAATGAATTCAGACGAAGTAATTGAGGATGAATTTAGATTATCTCAACTACAAAGTTGTAGTAGACTCATTCATGATTCCTAAGAAACTAATAAATCTATTTTTGGAGTAGTATTGGAATTTATATAATTTTTTCAATACCATTGGGTTGATGTCATTTATCTACTTGTCCTAAAACTTTTACAGCGTATAAAATTGGATTTAAAATTGGGATGTTAGTAAGATGTACCTTATGAGGAATTAAGAGATAATTAAAGGATGAAGTTGAAATGTTAAACTTGTGATGTTTATAAGGGTTTTAACTCAACAAGTGTTATTAAATGTTGTTGTAAAAAGTTGGTTACTTCGTGATTGATAATAGTAAAGAGAATAATTGGATATATGAATGAATGAAATTTTAAAATGTGAATAATGAGGGTATGATTAACCCATGATGTGTGAGCATGAATTGTGTTGAGACTAGAGCCTAAGTGAGACCCCGGTACCGAAAAAGTGATGAAAGTGATTATTAAGGTTTGAGAAGTGGCCAATATGGGCTATCGTTCTCGGTATATTGTTTAAGACTATTAGGAGGGTAAGCTAGCTCTAGGTGATATTATTATTCATGTTTAAATTTAAGGGTAGGCACTAGAAGGATATGTAACGGAACTTGGGCAAACGTAAGTGGGGCGCCTCTATATAGTCTGACGGTGGACTCAGGAATATAAACCTAGTTTGGCGGTGGACTCTAGGACTGTGGTAGCTTGCGAGGTGAGACGATCCTTAATTAAATCCGGGACTACGATTGATCTAACGGTGGATTCCAGGATCATGAATAGTCTGGCAGATGTGAGGCAGATCTCCAATGTATATGTATATACCGGGGCTAGAGGGGCACTTGCGGGATGTTCACATGACAAGAATTTTGTATAGTTTGACGGTGGACTCCGGGACTGAAATCCGTACTCGTGAAATGTCTAAACATTACTTTTGTTACCGTAGTAGGTTTTGCATGGCGAGGGATTGAACCATATAATATGGAGTACGTAAGGGCTTGCCCTCGAACCTATGTAGTATGGGATGCATAGAATCCAAACAAGTACGCATTAGTGTCATTGAAGTGTAATATCTAGTCTTATCATACACTGACACTACTAGGGTAATCACTTTTCTTCTTTGCGTTCAAGTTTGTGTTTGCTAAAGTAGAAGAATCGCTGTATTATAGCATTGCGTCAATCGTATGACGTGCCCACAGTTTTCCATATGCAGGTTTGGACTTGGCATGGGCTTAAAGTCACTATGATGAGATGTTACAAGATTGAAGGACTTTTATTATTGTAGATTATATTGTATTCATTTAATTTCTGATGTGCTGGTAAATAAAAGGTTTTAAATTCCTTGTAAATTTGTACGAATTTGAAGCAAAAGATCCTGTATTTGTTACGAATTACCTGTGTTTGGAATTCGGGGCATTACAGGAGCAGTCAAGTCGAAGCCCGACTTCCAAACCCAATCTAAAACCAACTTCAAAGAAGGCATTAGGTTTCGGGTTCAAACCCGACTTGATATCCAGACCCGAAACTCGCATAGCCAAGCTCGACGAAAGAGGGAGTTGTATCTCGACGAGAAGTTTTAGCTCAATGAGGAATTGTAGCTCGATGAGAAGTGGTAGATCGATGAGGAAAACTGTAGCTCGCCTGAATATTGTAGTTCGACCAAACCCATAGCTTTCCTGAAGATCGTAGCTCGACGAAGGTCATAGCTCTCCAGAGGTTATATGTAACACCCTGAATTTTCAAATAATTAAGTATATAGTTTTTCATTTGTTTTCACCAGTTTTGCACGTGCAATTTAATGTGTGTTTTTACTTTAAAATTATTCTTATGTCATGAATAATTATTTTCTTCTCTTTTAAAATTAAAGCCTATTATTAATTCTTAGGCCTAATAGTCTAATTCTAGCCCACTTAAATTAATTAATTAATTAATTAGAGAGCCCATTTATTTTAGCCCACCTAATTAATTCACTAGTTAATTTTATTAATAATTAATACAACTTGTATTGTAGACTTGATCAAGTAACAATTAAATTAACAATTTAATAAACAAACTAATTTGTAGTATGCATGAAGAGCCACATGCAATGTGCATGAGAAGACTTGGCTGGCCATGGCTGGGAGTAGGAGAGATGGAGAGAGTGGTGAGGTGGTTATGTGATGGTGGGTGGTTCTTCTAATCCCAACTGCATATAAACCATCCATCCAAACTCATCTCAACCCTTCATTTGAGCTTGAGTTGTGTATAAATAGCTCCCTTGGCCATTTATTTCTCTTTACACTTAGAATTTTCAAAGAGTAAGAGAAAGGAAAAGAAGCAATTGTGTAAGAGAAAAGAAAGAGTTGTGTGAGCAAAAAAAAAGATTTGAGTGTTTGTGTGTTGGGTGCTCTTGTACTTGGGTGGCCGGCCGAAGCATCAAGGAAGGGAGGTCTCGGGTTCACACTTGCAAGGAGGAGGAGCTTGAAAATTGCACCACACTAGGAGGAGAAGGGAGCTGATCGTGCTTTCAAGGAGTATCTTATGAGTTTTTTCAATTGTTTCATCAAAAGGTGGGTGATTTCTCAAACTTCTAATATAGATGCCATGCTAGGATTTGAATTTGTGAAAATGTTAGAAACAAGTAGAAAAAATTGCAATATACTTGCTTAAAGAGACTAATAAGAAAGAGAGGAACTCTAGTTTATCTACATGAAAAAGTTAGTAAAATGAATTGGAATGTGTTAATTAAAATTTGTCATGATGCTTTGTTAATATATTTGCATGGTAGAATACATATGAATTGATGAATTATGATTATATAAAAAATTGTACTTAATAATGAATTGTAGAATGCAAAATAATATCCATGGATTGTGAAATAAATTGATTAGTTGCAATAAGTAGGTTTTAATTGCATTATATGAGCAATATTGTATTCACTAGAGTATCATTTATGTTGTGTCTTTGAAACATAAGAAAATGATTAGTTTCGTAAACGTAAGACGAACTTAAGAGTTTTGATTGGGTTAAAGAATGAAAAATTGTACCAACATGTTGTGAACAAATGGGGAACAAGTAGATAAAAAGATTCATTTAGAAAAGAAATTTTTCCAATGACGAAAAATGTATTAATGTTCCACTTTTCAAAAGAAATAAGAGAAATAGACTTCTATGTGATTAAAAATGTGAATTTTGAAAATCTAAGAAAATATAAGTTACTGTTTTTCAAAGAAAAACATTCTAGAAAAAGATTTAGATTTTTATAAGTACAAATTAATTGACAAAAATTGAGATTATTAAAGAAAGAACTAGAAACAGTACAGTACATACAAAAAGTTGTCAACTAACCTTGTATCAGTTAGTCACTCAAGACCTACTAGTCTTCGGGTTCGTTTAGGGTATGTTATTGTTCATAGGCGGAGCTCTGGTCTCGGGTTCGAGCCTTGCAAGAGACTCTGTTTTTCTGAAAATTCGATTTTAAACCAAATCCGAAAACTAGACTTTAAGTATAATTCGAGTTCCCTTTATAACGGTTAGTCACTCAAGACCTACCGGTCGTTGGGTTAGATTTGGGTCGGTTACTGTTCACAGGCAGGGCGTTTGGTCTAGGTTAGAATCCGGCCTCTGGCCTTTTGTCGTTTTTTTTACTTTTTTTCACTTACTTTGATATTTTGAGTATTTTAAGTGTATAAAAAATTGAGAAAAAAATACTAGAATTCTTCTAAAATTACCTACACTTCATGAATATTATTTCTACAATATTTTGACTTAATATAATGTGAATTAGAAGAATTTTGAGAAGATGAACTTGCTAAACATTCTTTCATTATGACTTGATTATTTAAAGAAAGGGAATATTCTAATGTAAAGAATTTTTGTGTAGAGATGAAAATGAGATTTTCGACATGGAAATTTTGAGTAGTTAAATATGAAATTGTGGTCTAAACTATGCAAGTGTGCATGGAAAATGAAATGAAAAAAGCATGATGAAATGTGAAAAATTGTGAGTATGAACATTCATTTTGATGAATATAAAAAGAGATTGAAACTAGAGTTTCAGCTAAGTCCTTACATCGGCATGAATGAAATTTTGAAAGAGAAATGTGATAATAGAAGACCAAGATTGGGTCGTGATTAACAATTGATGTTTAAGACCGATGTAGAGGTAACGCTAATTCTAGAGTATTAATTTTATTCATAATTCAATTATATAAGGATTATACACATAGTGAAGATGTGATGAAAGTAAGAGAAAAACATAAGTATGAGAGCCTCGGATCTACGGTGTGAGAGTGTTCACAGGATGTCTACATGATGCGTCATGACAGGCGTCAATACATCTCCGGAATATCGGGACCGTGGCGATGCTTGTGGGGTGCTTGGTGACTACGTAGTGCTATCGTTCCTGTAGTGCCCCGAATTTCTAATATAATATCTTAGAAAATACGTGGCACAATCCCAGCATCCACTTCAATGTAACATTAAACACAACCAACTCCACTAAAAATTTTCAACTTTTATTACAACAATCTCTTACATCGCACAGCGGAATTTTAAAACATCTCAATCAAAATCTTTTTTTATTTACAACTCGGTCTTATTACAACACTGTTCTTACAAATTTACACAAACTCAATTAAATTAATTTATCTCAAAACTATCTCAAGCATCCAAACCTCTAAACTCTAAGCAACAACCTGCAACACATGAGGCTAGAGATGATCCCTAACCCCCAAAACTAAAGGGGTCAGCCATAAATGGTGTGAGTGACATAAAACAACAAACAACATAAATGAACATTAGGCAAGGATTCTTAAACAACATGTATTAAACCAAAATACATAAAATATGAAGTAGCAAGAAATGTAAACAACAAGTGATACTAAACTAAGTGTCAAGTGTAGAAAATAGGAAAACCACATGCATAAAACCAAGTCAAGAAAACACAAGTCCTATATGCGGACTCTCTAATGCGTACTTGTCGAAGTCTATGCATCACACTCTACATAGGTTCTGTGCAAGCCCTTAACGTCTCCACATCATAGGGTTCAATCCCCCGCTATGCAACTAATCCCAACACGATGACTACTACGAGATAAAGATAAACTGTGAGTATTAGCCCATGCCCCGATAATTCCGGAGATAAATCCCACACCTCAGGTATTTTACCTGGATAATTCCGGAGATCATCCCACACCGAAAGCAATGACCTCATCACACGAATACCATACGTGCGTCGCCACGACCCCGATAATTCCGGAGATCAATCCCATACCACAAGTAATTACCGTGATAATTCTGGAGATAAATCCCACACCACAGGTAACTTTACCGTGATAATTCCGGAGATTATATCCCACACCACAAGTAATCTACCGTGATAATTCCGGAGATTAAATCCCACACCGAAAGCTATACTGAGGTACTTGACCCATGTTCCCGTTCATCATATCACCACTAGTGTTTGTCCTTATTATTTTTGGGTTACTTAATTACTCAACAAATCTCCTAGAGTTGGTGTACCCTACCGGACTTAACTCAAAACTGAACAACTGAAATGCCTCAACAGGCCTCAACAAAAGAACTCAACGCCGGTATACTAGGGACACACACATCCTCTAGAGACTCAAACTCAAATGTCCAAACCAACTTTCCACCATAAATAGCTCAACTAAATATCTTAAAATCATATGCTTAACAGAAGACAAAGTATAGACTAAAATATTTGAAGACTAATCGTTCGGAAGAACATTCAAGTTTATGAAAACTCATCAGTACCAGTCGACTTATTACTGTATTAAGTCGACTGTCCAGAGGGAAAAATATCCATGATTTTAAGAAAATAAGTTAAGTAATATAAGTTGACTTATAAAAGTCATAAGTTGACTTAGCAGATCATAAGTTGACTTATAGAAAACATAAGTCGACTTACCAGATCATAAGATGACTTATAAAAAACATAAGTCGACTTACCAGATCATAAGATGACTTATAAAAAAACATAAGTCGACGTACCAGATCATAAGATGACTTATAAGAAACATAAGTCGACTTACCAGATTATAAGTTGACTTATAAAAAACATAAGTCGACTTACCAGAGAGAAATTCCAGAAATCTTTAAGAAAATATTCTAAGTGTTATAAGTCGACTTGCAAAGTCATAAGTCGACTTACCAGAGAATATAAGTCGACTTAAAAGGTCATAAGTCGACTTACCAGAGAAAAATCTATGATAACTTTGAAAAATAAATCCTAAGTGTACCAGTCGACTGAAAAGGGTCTAAGTCGACTGTCCAGAACGAATTTTCAAGAAAACTAAAGATACAGCAGCTGGGTCGTGCCAGTCGACTGAAAAGTCTACCAGTCGACTGTCGGCCTACAGTTTGCATAGTTTAGGTCTGTATACAATAATGAATTTCAGTTTTTCTAAAGATTCATTGTTTGTGAAAATAATTCATATTCAGGTAAAAATGACAATCTCAAAGTATCCTCAGGTTGGAAGCATTACTCACATCAATCCGTGTCTCAAATCTCAAGTTCTCATGTTCTAAATACCTAATTCTTCCATTAGGGTTTCTCAATACTGAAATTCTTCACAACTCATAACCAAGATCTGATTTGTAAACACAAGATCCAGATGTTCATCCATCCGATCATAACCATACTCAAATCTTAACATGCTTTTTTGCAATACAAATTTATAAACCAAGATCTACTCAACATTTTTAGATTTCACATACATGGTACAAACAACAACCTTTGCATCGTTCTCATGCAAAATACACCAAATAAATAACATATCAAACAAATGACAAACAATCGTTTGCATAAATCAATTCACAAACAAAGTTCATATCATTCACAAAACAAAACAAAACAAAACAATGTCACTCACCTTGGAATTGAAAAGATCCAACGAAAAAGCCTTCCTTTTTGCGAGATCCAAATCTTCCTCTTGCTCCACCAAAACAAATCTCAAAGTTCTCTATTTTGCAGCGAATGACGGCTGCAAAAATCCTTTTAAACACCCGGGATAAAGAGTTTAGGGTTTTACCCCACTTTTACAAAATGATCCCTTCAAAATACCACTTTATATATATATAGTTCTTATACTTGGAAATTCAACAAAATTCATTTAAATTAGGATTTAACAGTAAAATATAATCCTAAATCTCAACCGGTACTGTTCAAAACGTCCAGAAAGTATATTTTACATTTTAACCCCTAAAAATGACAAATTTGGAAAAGGGTCCTTTTCTCAAAATTTGCAAATAGTTCCAATTAATTTCAGAAAAATCTGGAAAAATACTAAATAAATCCCAAATATTAAATAATGATCTTTCATGAAGAAAACTTGACTTTCAAACTTCTCAATAAAGTATTTGCACGTGTTTTGCACGTGTAAAAATATAAATTTTTCTGAATATATTCATAAATTCTCCAAAAATCATTTTAGTCATTTATAAACCTTTAAAAATAATATTTTTAAAATACGGGATTCTACAGTTCCATGGCGAAGGCAAATTGCCCATAGGATGTCTGCATGATGCGTCATGTCATGACGTGGGATTCTCTGCAGGATGTCTGGACATGGGCTTGTAACTCATAGAACATCTAAGATACTTGTCGTAGTTAACGTAGTAGTTAAACTCATAGCGAGAGGTCCAACCCTATAAGATGAAGTACGATTAAGGGCTTGCCCTCGAACCTTTGTAGTATGGGATGCATCGAATCCGAACAAGTGCGCATTAGTGTCATTAAATATAAATAACTGCATTAAGGACTAAGTGCACATCCACACACGACATCAATAAGATTGTCTCCCTTAGTTTGTTTGTGAACAAGTGTGCCTATCCAGGTAAGAGAAATTGATGTATTATATTCTAGCGTCAGTTGTATGCAACTGACGTGCCCACAGTTTCTATGCAGGATAAATTGAATGAAAGGACTAAAGAAGGAATGTTGCTTAAAGAAATGTTCAAATTGTTATTTAATTCATGTATCATGTTGTAATTTATAATTTCGCTGCGTTGATGTAAAACATTATTGCATAAAAAGTTTTAAATTCCTTGTAAAATTGTACGAAGTGATGTGTAAAGATCCTATGGAACCTCAAATTCAGACTTATTTGGAATCGGGGTGTTATATTATAACTCGACGAAGAGGAGATAGCTCGACCAAAATGAGTTCATCCAAAGCATAGCTCGTCCAAACCTACAGCTCGCTTGAATATTATAGCTTGACGAAGATCATAGCTCACTAGAGGTTATAGCTCGACCAAAATGAGTTCATCCAAAGCATAGCTTGACCAAACCCATAGCTCACCTGAAGATTGTAGCTCGACGAAGACCATAGCTCGCCTAAGGTTGTAGCTCGATGAAGAAAAGAAAGCTCAACCAAAATGCAGTTCAATGAGATAATTGCTCGATGGGAAGTTCCCATGTCACCACGAAGTTCTGCTCGAAAAAATCACCTCCTCTACGAAGAAGGTAGCTCGCCCGCAAGCTATGAGCTTTCCCAAGCCCTGAAGATGCCTAAAGCTTGGCCTTGACAAAGGAACAGCTCCCTCAAACCCATGGTCACCTGCACCTTACGTTGCCGAGAGACTAGTTCACCAAAGACAAGGTCGCCAAACTCCGTAGCTCGTCCAAAACCAAAGCTTGCCCAAAACAAAGCATTAAAACATAGGTGATAAATAGTAGCTTGCCCAAATGGTCCTGTGAGCTAAGGGCTCCTCGTAGTCAACCACAGCCACCAGATCCTTTAGACCAGCAAGCCCCTAGAGATGGTCGCTTGAGATTCAGCCATGTCTGTAATATTCCGGACGGATATTATATTATATAAATTATTATTTTATTATTATTATTTTGTTTGAATTCCAAAATCAAATTATTTTGGTGATTTTCAACCGATTTGTTCATAGACATTATCTGTACCCATATACCGGTCAGTATACATCCGTATTGTATCAAATTGGTACTGTGATCTTCCGAACTAATAATAGAATTTATTTTATTATTAGTTCCGAGATTAAATTATTTTTATACGGATTATGCGAAGATTTTCGGTATACATACATATATGCGCACATACGTGTAGCATGTCGATTAGTACATTGTACAAAGTATGTGGTATGTATTTTATGGATAAAATTGTTCTCCTTGTCATGACAATTCTAATTAGATAGTTAAGAATGTTGGAGAATTAAACATAGGATTAAGATGTATGCATAAGAGAATTAGGAGGTATTCTTCTAGAAACCTTCTCTCCTCCACCTCACTAGCACCTCCACCACACCATACCTCCACCACACCATGTCTCCCAAGGCAAAACCGGCCCCAAATTGTGGGAGGGCCATTGTGCATTTTGTGTGTGCACATTTGCACTCTCCACCCTTTTCCCCACCTATAAATACCCCCTCCCTTCACCTTTGTCTCATTTTAGAAAGACAAAAAAAGAAAGAAAGGAAAAAAAAGAGAGAACCCCATACTAACTTGAGAGTTTTCCATTGTAGGATCCATAGGAGTTCCTAGGAGCTAAAGGAAGGAGAAAAGCTAGTCTAGTTCTTCCATCAAAAAGAGATTAAGGTGGGGGTTCTCCACCTTCTTTTTGTTTGTTTGAATTGATGATTTGGTTTCTTCTTCTTCTTACCTTCTTTGTTTTGTTTTCTTTTGTTCTTTTGGGGTGTTTATTTGTGATAGTGTTGTTGTATGTTTGTGGATGGTTAAAAGTAAATACCACATGAAAAAGAAATGTGATAAGTAGTAGTAATGAACATAAAGATGGAATCTTTGTAGTAGTAGTGGCTGTTTTTGTGGTTATTAATTGGACTAAAATGACACATGCATATGGACTTGTACATACAACCATTTGGAGTTGTAGGACTTGAATGTGAACTCATGCATAAGGCATATGGACTTGTATACAACCATTTTGGTTGTAGGACATACATTGAACTTGGAATAAAAAGAAAGCATATGTTGGTTGAACCAAAATGGAGGGTTCTTACTTTATTTTATTATTGTTTATTTTCTTTTATAATCTTAAGTAAGAAAGAACCCATTGTAGATGTTAATTCTAAATATGAAAAATAAACTAATCTAAATCACTAGTTGAAGAATGATTAAAAAGATCTCTTTTTATGTTCACTAGTAATAATAAGGAAATAAATGCTTATGAAGTAGTAGTGGGTGTTATGTTTATGTTTTAAATAAAGTAGTTGTAATAGATGTTTATGTTTAAAATGAAGTAGTAGTAGTAGTAGATGTTTATATAAAGTATAGTTGATGTTATGTTTAAATTGAAGTAGTAGTAGATGTTTATGTTGAAGTAAAGTTGTAATGGATAGTTATGTTATGTTGAAGTGGTAAATGACATTGCTTTAGAAGTATGCCCCATTGTAGTAGATATCCATGGTTAACTAGTTATAGGTTGATGTAGAAAGTCCATGTTGATGTCTACCATGTTATAGATTAATGGAACCATGTTTATGATAGGTATCATGTCGTAGGAAAAATATATACATGCCTATATTGTGGTAGGAAGTATGATACCATGCTTAGAATTTAGTAGGAACCCTTATACATGCATAGATTGATGTAGGAATGCTTAGATTGTTGTAGAAATTATTGTTCATGCTTAAGTATTGTTATGCTAAGTTAGTAGTTGACCACGCTTAATTATTATTCACGCTAAGTTAGTAGATGACCATGCTTAATTATTATTCATGCTAAGTTAGTAGATGACCATGCTTAAGTATTGTTTATGCTAAGTTAGTAGATGATCATGCTTAGATGATATGCATGCTTAAATAGTGTATGTTCATGCCTAAATATTGTTCAAGATTGAGTTAGAAGATATTCATGTTTAATAAATACCATGTTTAGATTATGGTAGGAACTATCAACCATGCTTATGATATGTATCATGTTGAAAGAAACTCATTCTTGAAGTAGATACCATGTTGTAGGATTAATGTTTAAATTAATCTACCATGCTTAGAATGTTGTAAGTCTCTACTTGGAATACATATCATGCTTAGATTAATACTAAGTAGTGTTACCATGCTTAGAATGTTGTAGGTCTCTACTTGGAATACATATCATGCTTAGATTAATACTAAGTAGTATTACCATGCTTAAATTGTTGTAGGAACCGATGCCATGTTGTAGATCATGCTCACCTTGTTGTAGGACAAATTATAATATCCATGTGTAGGTGTGCTAATTATCAATGCATAATGGTAGCAACTTCTATGCTTAAGTAAAGTAATTATCAATGCTTAGTCATAGCAATTCTATGTTTATGTTCTACCCATACGAGATTGTAATAGTAGATGTTCTACTAAGTTGTCTTCATGTTTAGATCATAGTAATTAATCATGCTTAAAGTAGTGGAGATCCATGCTTAAGGTGGTAGTAGAGATACATGCTCTAAGTAGTATATATTCATGCTTAGTTAATGGATAGTGATAATCATGCTTAAGTAGTTGGGAGATATTCATGCTTAAATAGTTAGGTAACAAATCTATGCTATTGTTGTAGCTAAGGTAAGAAAGTATCATGCCATGCTTGATTCATTGTAGGAAAATATATACCATGCTAGACTATGGTAGGAAACTCCAAAACCATGTATGATGTGTACCATGTTGTAGGTTAATGGGACCAAGCTCATGATATGTGCCATGTTGTAGGAACCATGCTTATGTCGTGTACATATTGTAAGGAGTTCATGCTAAATTGTAGTAAAGCTTCATGTTTAGATTGTAGTAACTATTCACGCTTAAGATTGTTATAAGTGCATGCTTAAATCGTACTCATGCTTAAGAGTGTTGTGAGTTGATGGCTATGTTATATGCCATGATTGGATTGTCGTGAGATGGTGGTTATGTTATATACCATGACTAGTTGTTGTAGGTTGATGCTTACAATTGTATACAATGCAATAGGTTAAGTAATAGGAAAGAATCATGTGGTAATTATAGTGATAACTACCTTGTTGTGGTTAATGTTAGTAGGGGGCCCACACATGCTTGAAGGGTATAGTGTAGCATCCTAGTTGAATATTGAACGAACGTAGGTTCTATGTTGTTCTAGTTCGTTTTGAAAGGAAACCGTGAGTTCTAGTGTGTGAGCTTCAAATTGGAATTAGACCCTATCATGGGGACATTCCTCATCCGTAGGGGTAATAAGGATTAGAAAGGTCATTAACAATGGGTTGTTCGATAAAAGTTGTTATGTCGCCTTCGGGCTTTTTGTTGGTAGAATGCTTACCATAGGCTATTAGTTGATTCTTCTGTTGCTTCTAATAATAGAAGATCAAGTTGCTAGTAAGCATGTTTGGTTGCTTCTAGGTTGATTACCTGTATGGTTGTTTGCATATGGTTGTGCTCGTACGTGGCTTGACTGGCCCGTATGTAGCTGTGGGTCTCATACGTAGTTTATTTGGCTCGTATGTAGGTTGTTGTCTCGTACGCGGCTCGATCGGCCCGTGCGTAGCTGTTGGTCTTATACGCGACTTAATTGGTTGGTATGTACGTTGTTATCTCCTACGAGGCCTGCCTGGCTCGTAGGTAGTTGTTAGTTCATACGTAGCTTATTGGCTCGTATGTGGTTTGTTACTCGTATATAGCTTGTTAGCTAGTACACAGTTCGTTGTGCTCGTCTAGGGTGATATTATTACCCTAGGGGCTATCGACCATCAAGACATATGTTTTCTTACTCCTAAGGAACTGTGGAGGAGTCAGTCCTTGTGTACTGTCGAATCTTAACCGGTGTAGGTTGATCGAGGACCGGAGTATAGAAGGAGTCCAAGTTCAGGGTAGTGGCATGCATGTATGTTCTCATTGCCAGGGTCTTGGATCGATAAGCCAGGAACCGGATCCTGAGGGATTCTGGTAAGTCTAGGTTGAGCAGCCTAGTAGAGTTGCCTTGCGAAGTCTAATTTAAGGCCTAGCAGATTGTGTTTATAATATTGTCATCCCTAGGAGTGTTCAGGGTTAGGGACATCATTGGGGTAGTGACTTATAAAGATCATTTACTTAGACCCTTTGCCGGAAAGGGAAGAGTGGGTTGTAGGGGGACCCTTGCGACTAAC
Organism: Hemerocallis citrina; assembly: GCA_017893485.1. NCBI lineage: Eukaryota > Viridiplantae > Streptophyta > Magnoliopsida > Asparagales > Asphodelaceae > Hemerocallis > Hemerocallis citrina. The sequence continues at coordinate 154,534,870 of CM030364.1, read as the reverse complement.
TTGTCCCTTGGGGCAGACCGTAGGTGGTGATATTGGGTTGTACCTTCCCGTCAAAGGGATACGTACGGTGCCATCTCACGAGTTGGGAGCGCGGGTTGCGTATCTCGCGCTGTTAATGCCTGAAATACCATGGCTTGGGGTGCCACAGGATGCATTGTGCAGTCCTGCGCTTGCGAGACCCCAGGGGTGCCACAGGGTAGGCTTCGCGCTACCCTGCGCTTGCGAGACCCTATGTTCTTTTGATTTTCGAATGAGGCCTGATATACTGGGCAATAGTGGCAAACATGGATACCACTATATGACTGCAGTAACAGAACTAGACCGTACCTGCAACCTTATTTTGAGTGAGGTCCGGCATGCCGGGTAGTAGTGGCAAACGGAGACACCATAAGCCGACTGCATAGGGGGACTTGTGTAACGCCCTGCCCCAATGCTCAGACGAATTATAAATACTATGTAGTTCCACTGCCCACCACAGGCTGCCTCTCAAAAGGTGGTTAACCGAATTGGTGACTCTTGATCTCAGGCAATAGTATTTATACTCTGATTATCCTCGCAAATTCCCGATATGTGACTAAATTTCACAATCCTCTCACAAATCTCACAGACCAGTCGACTGCTGGCAGTACCAGTCGACTGTCCTCTATCAGTCGACTGCTGGCAGTACCAGTCGACTGATCTGGGGTATTACAACTTGACCCCTTCTGCAACCTCACTAGTCACGGGATATTGTCAGGAACAGGATTGTGTACAATTAGAAATTCATAATGCGGGTTCAATCCCTATATATGGAGAAAACGGCTTGAGATGGGGCGCATGTAGTATGGGCTGCATGTTGCTTCGGAGACTTGCTGACATTAGAGTAGGAGCATCCTAGTCCCAGTTAATATTGCGTTAGATTCTAGTCATAGCACTTACGAACACTTAAACTACACCGACACAATTGCCATGTTTTGTATGTTGTTTGGGAGATTCGCTGCTATGTTATCAGCCTTAAAGCATCAGTGAATACTGACGTCCCCACTTCCATAGGTACTGGATCGGCGAAGTACAGGTGCGCGATTCAGGAGGACTCAAGGCAAGGAAAGCAAGGAGTCAATGTCATGTTTAGTTCTGCTGTAACATGTATGTAGATTATCTATTAGTTGAGGAGTACTCAAGTGAGAGCTACCAAGTGTTGTTCTTCATTCCTTGTACTCTGATGTAAATTGTTGAAGGTTGTAATACTTGGGTATGTAAGGTGTTATGGTAACGCTGTTGTAATGTATTGCAGTTGTATAATATTCAGACTTGTAATACATTGGGTGTTGAATAAAAAGTTTTAAATTCTCCTGTTTTTCTGTGTATTGTGACTAATTGAAGAAAAGGTCTTGGCTCGTGCCTCGGTTTTCCCAGTATATGGAAATCGGGGCGCTACAGAGTGGTATCAGAGCTAACTTCAATTTACAGTCCAACACAGCAGAAAAATTAAACTTGGATGCCTTTAGGAGTCGAGTTTTAGTTGGTTGTAGACAATTATAATTCATATTGTTGTTTCTTTCAACCTATGCTTTATAAATTTTCTGTATCTGGACTAATTACTAGTATATGCGGTTGAAGGATGGTGTTCGAAGATATCCTAACCGAGGATGTGTTGATGGAAGAGATTGAGCCGAATTCAATGGGTGATCCGATAATCTCGAGTGAGGAGCCAAAGGATATTCCACCATCGCAGGAGCTAAGTGCGGATCAGTGCACCGCGGCGGCAGCCGGCATATGCCAGGAGATGAGGAAGCTAAAGAGATGCAGGACCAGGAGAGGTCGACAAGCTAAGAAAGTGGGTGATGCTTGCAGAGCTATATTAGCAAGCCTAGCCAAGGAACAAGAATGCTTTGATTCCGGCTTGGCCAGACTGTAGTATGAATGGGAGCAAGTCCAGGGAACCACCGAGGTTGTAACATGCCATTTTTTGTAAGGAAGTTGGACATAAGAAATCAGTCTGTCCACGACGTCGAGGTAAGAGATCTGCACCAGCATCAGGGTTTGAGGACCGAGGTCAGGAGCAGAAGACTCAGAAGACAGAGGCCAAACTTAGAGGCGCCAAGGCAGAAAGTTGTTTTCTATGTGGTGAGCGAGGTCATTTCATGAGCCAGTGCCCGAAGAAGGACCCTCAGATGGATACACGTGTCTGTTACAAATGTGGGGAGATTGGTCATATCAGGCCAAATTGTCTCCAGTTTCACAAAAATAGTAGCGGCATATTAGTCCTGAAGGTGGACAATAAAGGAAAGGGGCCTGTCCCCCAAGAGTAAGAGTCCACGCTTAGTAAAGGGCAAGCTGAAGAAGGCGGGAGAGCCAGTACTAGTCTGGGACTGCAACTAAGACTTAGAGTCGTATTTTGAATTGTTTGGGACTAGGGAGTGATGTATGATGTAACACTTTTGAAATCAGTTGGATTTATATATATATGAAATCCAGGCAACTGTTTTGTTCAAACTTGGTTCATCATAATCTTTTGTCTAAATTATTTTTTTCCAAGAGTTGAGGTGTGTGCGGGAGGCAACTCTAGAATTGGTTCTGTTGATTACAACATCTGGAGCGTCAACTTGAGCAAATCACAGGAGAAAATCCTGGAAGTCGGAAGTGATGTTCATGGGTCATGTCCTATTCTAAGGAGGGAGTAGCTACCGAAGTGCAAGGGTCGGGTTCCTTGGAGAACCAGTTCGTGGATGAGCCACTTGGGAGCCGGAAAGCAGCACAAGCTTTCTTTCGGAAGTTTGCCTGACTTAACGTAGTTCTGAGGAAAGAACTATTCTAAGGAGGGAGTATTGTAATATTCCGGACGGATATTACATTACATAAATTATTATTTTATTATTATTATTTTGTTTTAATTCCAAAATCGAATTATTTTGGTGATTTTCACCCGGTTTGTTCATAGACATTATCTGTACCCATATACCGGTCAATATACATCTGTATTGTATCAAATTGGTACCGTGATCTTCCGAACTAATAATAGAATTTATTTTATTATTAGTTCCGAGATTAAATTATTTTTATACGGATTATGCGAAGATTTTTGGTATACATACATATATGCGCACATACGTGTAGTATGTCGATTAGTACATTGTACAAAGTATGTGGTATGTATTTTATGGATAAAATTGTTCTCCTTGTCATGACAATTCTAATTAGATAGTTAAGATTGTAGGAGAATTAAACATAGGATTAAGATGTATGCATAAGAGAATTAGGAGGTATTCTTCTAGAAACCTTCTCTCCTCCACCTCACTAGCACCTCCACCACACCATACCTCCACCACACCATGTCTCCCAAGGCAAAACCGGCCCCAAATTGTGGGAGGGCCATTGTGCATTTTGTGTGTGCACATTTGCACTCTCCACCCTTTTCCCCACCTATAAATATCCCCTCCCTTCACCTTTGTCTCATTTTAGAAAGACAAAAAAAGAAAGAAAGGAAAAAAAAGAGAGAACCCCATACTAACTTGAGAGTTTTCCATTGTAGGATCCATAGGAGTTCCTAGGAGCTAAAGGAAGGAGAAGAGCTAGTCTAGTTCTTCCATCAAAAAGAGATTAAGGTGGGGGTTCTCCACCTTCTTTTTGTTTGTTTGAATTGATGATTTGGTTTCTTCTTCTTCTTACCTTCTTTGTTTTGTTTTCTTTTGTTCTTTTGGGGTGTTTATTTGTGATAGTGTTGTTGTATGTTTGTGGATGGTTAAAAGTAAATACCACATGAAAAAGAAATGTGATAAGTAGTAGTAATGAACATAAAGATGGAATCTTTGTAGTAGTAGTGGCTGTTTTTGTGGTTATTAATTGGACTAAAATGACACATGCATATGGACTTGTACATACAACCATTTGGAGTTGTAGGACTTGAATGTGAACTCATGCATAAGGCATATGGACTTGTATACAACTATTTTGGTTGTAGGACATACATTGAACTTGGACTAAAAAGAAAGCATATGTTGGTTGAACCAAAATGGAGGGTTCTTACTTTATTTTATTATTGTTTATTTTCTTTTATTATCTTAAGTAAGAAAGAACCCATTGTAGATGTTAATTCTAAATATGAAAAATAAACTAATCTAAATCACTAGTTGAAGAATGATTAAAAAGATCTCTTTTTATGTTCACTAGTAATAATAAGGAAATAAATGCTTATGAAGTAGTAGTGGGTGTTATGTTTATGTTTTAAATAAAGCAGTTGTAATAGATGTTTATGTTTAAAATGAAGTAGTAGTAGTAGTAGATGTTTATATAAAGTATAGTTGATGTTATGTTTAAATTGAAGTAGTAGTAGATGTTTATGTTGAAGTAAAGTTGTAATGGATAGTTATGTTATGTTGAAGTGGTAAATGACATTGCTTTAGAAGTATGCCCCATTGTAGTAGATATCCATGGTTAACTAGTTATAGGTTGATGTAGAAAGTCCATGTTGATGTCTACCATGTTATAGATTAATGGAACCATGTTTATGATAGGTATCATGTCGTAGGAAAAATATATACATGCCTATATTGTGGTAGGAAGTATGATACCATGCTTAGAATTTAGTAGGAACCCTTATACATGCATAGATTGATGTAGGAATGCTTAGATTGTTGTAGAAATTATTGTTCATGCTTAAGTATTGTTATGCTAAGTTAGTAGATGACCACGCTTAATTATTATTCACGCTAAGTTAGTAGATGACCATGCTTAATTATTATTCATGCTAAGTTAGTAGATGACCATGCTTAAGTATTGTTTATGCTAAGTTAGTAGATGATCATGCTTAGATGATATGCATGCTTAAATAGTGTATGTTCATGCCTAAATATTGTTCAAGATTGAGTTAGAAGATATTCACGTTTAATAAATACCATGTTTAGATTATGGTAGGAACTATGAACCATGCTTATCATATGTATCATGTTGAAAGAAACTCATTCTTGAAGTAGATACCATGTTGTAGGATTAATGTTTAAATTAATCTACCATGCTTAGAATGTTGTAAGTCTCTACTTGGAATACATATCATGCTTAGATTAATACTAAGTAGTGTTACCATGCTTAGAATGTTGTAGGTCTCTACTTGGAATACATATCATGCTTAGATTAATACTAAGTAGTATTACCATGCTTAAATTGTTGTAGGAACCGATGCCATGTTGTAGATCATGCTCACCTTGTTGTAGGACAAATTATAATATCCATGTGTAGGTGTGCTAATTATCAATGCATAATGGTAGCAACTTCTATGCTTAAGTAAAGTAATTATCAATGCTTAGTCATAGCAATTCTATGTTTATGTTCTACCCATACGAGATTGTAATAGTAGATGTTCTACTAAGTTGTCTTCATGATTAGATCATAGTAACTAATCATGCTTAAAGTAGTGGAGATCCATGTTTAAGGTGGTAGTAGAGATACATGCTCTAAGTAGTAAATATTCATGCTTAGTTAATGGATAGTGATATTCATGCTTAAGTAGTTGGGAGATATTCATGCTTAAATAGTTAGGTAACAAATCTATGCTATTGTTGTAGCTAAGGTAAGAAAGTATCATGTCATGCTTGATTCATTGTAGGAAAATATATACCATGCTAGACTATGGTAGGAAACTCCAAAACCATGTATGATGTGTACCATGTTGTAGGTTAATGGGACCAAGCTCATGATATGTGCCATGTTGTAGGAACCATGCTTATGTCGTGTACATATTGTAAAGAGTTCATGCTAAATTGTAGTAAAGCTTCATGTTTAGATTGTAGTAACTATTCACGCTTAGATTGTTATAAGTGCATTCTTAAATCGTACTCATGCTTAAGAGTATTGTGAGTTGATGGCTATGTTATATACCATGATTGGATTGTCGTGAGATGGTGGTTATGTTATATACCATGACTAGTTGTTGTAGGTTGATACTTACAATTGTATACCATGCTATAGGTTAAGTAATAGGAAAGAATCATGTGGTAATTATAGTGATAACTACCTTGTTGTGGTTAATGTTAGTAGGGGGCCCACACATGCTTGAAGGGTATAGTGTAGCATCCTAGTTGAATATTGAACGAACGTAGGTTCTATGTTGTTCTAGTTCGTTTTGAAAGGAAACCGTGAGTTCTAGTGTGTGAGGTTCAAATTGGAATTAGACCCTATCATGGGGACATTCCTCATCCGTAGGGGTAATAAGGATTAGAAAGGTCATTAATAATGGGTTGTTCAATAAAAGTTGTTATGTCGCCTTCGGACTTTTTGTTGGTAGAATGCTTACCATAGGCTATTAGTAGATTCTTCTGTTGCTTCTAATAATAGAAGATCAAGTTGCTAGAAAGCACGTTTGGTTGCTTCTAGGTTGATTACATGTATGGTTGTTTGCATATGGTTGTACTCGTATGTGGCTCGACTGGCCCGTATGTAGCTGTGGGTCTCATACGTTGTTTATTTGGCTCGTATGCAGGTTGTTGTCTCATACGCGGATCGACCAGCCCGTGCGTAGCTGTTGGTCTCATACGCAGCTTAATTGGCTGGAATGTACATTGTTATCTCCTACGAGGCCTGCCTGGCTCGTAGGTAGTTGTTGGTTCGTACGTAGCTTATTGGATCGTATGTGGTTTGTTACTCATATATAGCTTGTTAGCTAGTACACAGTTCATTGTGCTCGTCTAGGGTGATATTATTACCCTAGGGGCTATCGACCATCAAGACATATATTTTCTTACTCCTAAGGAACTGTGGAGGAGTCACTCCTTGTGTACTCGAATCTTAACCGGTGTATGTTGATCGAGGACCGGAGTATAGACGGAATCCAAGTTCAGGGTAGTGGCATGCATGTATGTTCGCATTGTCGGGGTCTTGGATCGATAAGCCAGGAACCGGATCCTGAGGGATTCTGGTAAGTCTAGGTTGAGCAGCCTAGTAGAGTTGCCTTGCGAAGTCTAATTTAAGGCCTAGCAGATTGTGTTTATAATATTGTCATCCCTAGGAGTGTTCAGGGTTAGGGACATCATTGGGGTAGTGACTTATAAAGATCATTTACTTAGACCCTTTGCTGGAAAGGGAAGAGTGGGTTGTAGGGGGCCCCTTACGACTAACTTGTCCCTTGGGGCAGACCATAGGTGGTGATATTGGGTTGTACCTTCCCGTCAAAGGGATACGTACGGTGCTGTCTCACGAGTTGGGAGCGCGGGTTGCGTATCTCGCGCTGTTAATGCCTGAAATACCGTGGCTTGAGGTGCCACAGGATGCATTGTGCAGTCCTGCGCTTGCGAGACCCCAGGGGTGCCACAGGGTAGGCTTCGTGCTACCCTGCGCTTGCGAGACCCTATGTTCTTTTGATTTTCGAATGAGGACCGATATACTGGGCAATAGTGGCAAACATGGACACCACTATATGACTGCAGTAACGGAACTAGACCGTACCTGCAACCTTATTTTGAGTGAGGTCCGGCATGCCGGGTAGTAGTGGCAAACGGAGACACCATAAGCAGACTGCATAGGGGGACTTGACCCCTTCTGCAACCTCACTAGTCACGGGGTATTGTCAGGAACAGGATTGTGTACAATTAGAAATTCATAATGCGGGTTCAATCCCTATATATGGAGAAAACGGCTTGAGATGGGTCGCATGTAGTATGGGCTGCATGTTGCTTCGGAGACTTGCTGACATTAGAGTAGGAGCATCCTAGTCTCAGTTAATATTGCGTTAGATTCTAGTCATAGCACTCACGAACACTTAAACTACACCGACACAATTGCCATGTTTTGTATGTTGTTTGGGAGATTCGCTGCTATGTTATCAGCCTTAAAGCATCAGTGAATACTGACGTCCCCACTTCCATAGGTACTGGATCGGCGAAGTACAGGTGCGCGATTCAGGAGGACTCAAGGCAAGGAAAGCAAGGAGTCAATGTCATGTTTAGTTCCGGTGTAACATGTATGTAGATTATCTATTAGTTGAGGAGTACTCAAGTGAGAGTTACCAAGTGTTGTTCTTCATTCCTTGTACTCTGATGTAAATTGTTGAAGGTTGTAATACTTGGGTATGTAAGGTATTATTGTAACGATGTTGTAATGTATTGCAGTTGTATAATATTCTGACTTGTAATACATTGGGTGTTGAATAAAAAGTTTTAAATTCTCCTGTTTTTCTGTGTATTGTGACTAATTGATGAAAAGGTCTTGGCTCGTGTCTCGGTTTTCCCAGTATATGGAAATCGGGGCGCTACAATGTCGCTCGCCTTTTCCCTACCGCTCCTCTTCGGATGTTGTAGCGCCTCGAATTCCCTAACCCAGAAACTCGAGACACAAGTCAAAATCTTACTTTAAATGAGTTAATAACACTGAAAAATCACAGGAAACTAAAACTTTTATTACCACAAATGTTATTACAACATACAAAATTGTTCAACAAAATTTACATCATGAATTTACATTGATCATTTCCATCAACGAATTACATTGTACAACAATTAGAAACCTCATAAACGAATTGGACAACGTCTCTCCACTAAATGCCTTCTGCAGCTCGAGTCCCCAGCTCCACGATCAGCAATCCTGCAAATCTAATAAACTGTGGGCACGTCAGTTGAATACAACTTATGCAATGCTATAATACAGCGATCCTCACTATACTATAATATAGCGATTCCAAACCTCAGCAACCAAAGTTTGATGTAAAAGGAAAAGTGATGTCAAACCAATTATTGGTGCATGCCATGGCCTAATGCACAAAAAAATTCACACGATGCTCTTATTCTAATGCACGCCTGATTGGAGAGATATACATCCCACATTACACATTCCCCAATCAAACGACGTACTTAAATTAATGGAGTTCAATCCCCCGCTATACATTCTACTCTTGTGCTCTCTCTTGTCTCTGATACTCTAGTGATGATGAGGTTGAAGTCGTTCAGTTTACTCCAGTCGCTACCATGCTAGTGGTTTCTAATTCCTCGTGTTTTATCCACTGTGCCCAGGGTCACAGTCACACGTCTTACTCCGTCGTGACTAAAACCCAGAGTAGGTTGCGGTAATTTTGCATCCTCGGACCTCACCAAAAGATGATGCACGAACATTAGGGCTCTTCGCTGAGGACGTTGTTTTAAAGCCCCCATAGAGTTCACTCATGGAGCAGTCTCTAAGTCCCCTGCCCACATTGATCAACATAGGACCTGACGGATATGAAAGGTTCCCTAACTCTCCGCTGCCCTCATCCTTACACCAGACCAGAACTTGCGTTCGAAACGACAACACCACTCCAAACCTCCTCAAAGTTTGTGACAGACATAAAGGCACTCACGCCAAAGACAATAAAGCCTCCACAAAGTTCACTCAAAGAGTAGTCCCTAAATCCCCTACCCAGATTAAACGAACCTAGGATTCGGCTAGGCGTGAAGACGCCTTGCGTCCCCCTGACAAGTGAACACAACACCCACTAGTGTCTGTCATTACATTAAACAACGACTCTAACTAATCCTACAACATCACAATCCCAAGGTACAAGAGCTAGCTTACTCTAGGACCAAGATTAAGAATAAGGTTAATTAAACGATTACTAGCTTTTTATCTGCTTATCTGATTATCTCAATTCCAAGACTCTAACCAATCTCTAATTCCTCTTTCATTATCTCATTAGATGTAAGAATTATTAGGTGAGTCTAGTTCTATTTCATTTTAACCAATTCTCCCTAACTTAGCATCCAACTGTGTTTATTATGAACAACTAGTTAAGTTCTACTTGTAGACTCTTTTCTAGTTAATTACCTTTTCATTATTATGACTTAACCCATCCCATAATAGGACTCAATCTATCCCTCAAATCCTGCCTCGGCCCACACTTGGCCAAAACCAACGAGGAACCGACTTCGTCGATCGCCGCAACGGCTATCTATGCTTAGAGTTCGATTGCAACCTCGACCCTACCCAAACACGTTGCTCCCGCTATCCTCATGCTCCACGGTCCTCGACAAGTGGAAGAACCAAACACAACTATAGAATCCTTCCATTAATGGCGAGCACGTCAATGCACGAGTCGTCTCCTATCACGCGTTCGATGCGACACAGATTCCTATTCTACTCGTCTAGATATACCATAGGCCTTAATCCTAGAGTCTCAAACTCAACAATGAAGCTCAACATGGGTACTACCCTTGGAATAAACCCTACACCATGAATATCCAAAAAGAGTGCTAAAAAGCTTTAAAAATAGAAAATCACATTTCCAAACAGTAAGCATACACTTGGCATTCATGCCAAAACGGAGTCGTCCCCTATCCCATTTCATTGGAGAAACGCGATCGGGTGCTCCCCATACTGCTACTCAAAGTAGACAGTAAGTGTAACCCATGTTTTCCCAAAAACATATTTTTGTGTATTTCCTGTATTTAAAATTTTCGCAAATTAGTTTTTTTCGATTTTCAAATTCTTTTGTCAAAATGTACTATTGGATCTTCTATTAAAATCTATCAAAAATTTTATTAGTTTTCGGTTATTATTAGCATTATTATTATTATGTTTATGTTTATGATTATTATTGTTGTTGTTATTATTCAGTATTATTATTATTATTATTATTATTATTACCATATTTGTTATGGTTATTACTTTGATTGGTTATTAAAAAACCTAGTTCTACTTATAAATCATATTTGTATTTATTTTAAATAAAGTATATATTGTAATTTAAATTACATTATTTTATAAATTATGTTTTATTGGTTATTTAATTTTATTATTGGATTTTTATTTAAAACCCATTACCCCAATAAACCCAAACCCAATAACTATCCTAACCTAAAACTAATACCCATCTATAAACCCATTACCCTATGTTTACCCTATAACCCGTTACCTAATACCCAAACCCACCTAACTAACCTATACCCGTTATCACCCTACCAACCCATTAGCCGCCTTCCCTATATTTCTCTCAACCCTAACTCCATCTATATTTATAACCCATCTTTCCCTGTTCATCTTCCCCATATTCAAAATCCATCAGCCGCCCTCTCACCTCCTCAAACCCTAGCCGTCGTGCTCCTCTTCTGTCTTCTCAACCCTCTCGCTCTCTCTCTCCCATCTATCTCTCTTCCCCGACCTCCCTTTCATCCCGTCTCCCCTCTGCTACCACCACCCAGGCCGTCGCCCCCCTGTGTGCTTCCTCGCGCCAGCCAGTCCAGGTGCCGCCCTCCCTGCCTCCTGCACCCATCTCTCTTCCCAACCCTGTCACCACAACCCATCTCTCTCCCGATCCTGTGCACCCTCTGCCTGGGTCCCATCTTCCGTCGCTCAGCCACCACTACAACCTGCAGGCACTGTTCTTGCCGACTGCCGCAACCCGCAATAGCAGCAACAGCGTCTCGTTGTGCCGCTGTCGTGCGCGAGTGAGTTCAGGTTGTTTCCGTTAGGGATTCTCCGTTCGTTGTTCGTTCGTTGTTACTAGGTGTTCGAGTTGTTACTTGTGGGTTCGTTAGTTGTTCGTGGATCTTGCTCGTGGTTGCGTAGTTCGTTCGGTGAAATTCAAGTTCGTTGCCCGGGAATCCGTTCCCGTTATTCTTGCTTGGAGTCATTTTTGTCATCGGTTTAAGGCAAGTAACTTTTACTCAATTCCTTTGTATGATACAAGTCATAAATACCGCTTGTAGTGCAGTTGGGTTCTAGAGACAACTCGTGTGTGTGTGTTATCTTTGATGGGTATTGTCTCTATAGTGCTATTTGACTATAGTTGCCTCACGATACAAATTTGACATGAAACAACTTAGGTTTTGACCGTTCTTGATGTGATTATATTTGTGGGATAATTATGAGAAATCGTGTGTTTGTTTGGATCCATATGATATGCTTGTTGTGGACATGCTATATACCCTTTTCATGTTGTTTGGAAACTTAGTAGACTCTATAATATGTTTGATTGTGTTTCGGATGAGTTTCGTATGTTGTATGTTGATTTGTTGTTAAGAGGAAAATCTGTACTTTGTCGATGATCAGTTTTGATTGCTATTTTAGACCATATTAAGGTCAGTATCTTAACTTCAGTATTAAACATGATTTTTAGATAAATCCGTCTTCTTTCCAAACTTTCTGACCTTGATCGATTTCGTTTTTGTATGTGTGATATGTGATTGTTTTACTACAGAGGTGTATTATATTTCCGGATTTCGTTTCTTGATGATTTTGATGAGTTAACTATTTTGATACTAGTGCTAAATATATTATTTTGATCTGAAATTTTCGTCAGTATTTCTAAACATGATTAGGGATTACTCAGAATTTTGGTAGATTTTATTGATGAGTTTTATGACCGATTTCATGCTTGTTTGCAAAAGCTATACTTGCTAGATTTTGCTCGCTGTTCTGTAAAGAAGTGTGTTTTCACCCTAATTCCTTTTACTGTATGAAAAATATTTATGAAATATGAAAGTTAGCTTATTTTGTCTATATTCATATTCCTTTGGAGGATTTAGATTTCGTTTTATTACTGTTTTCGTACTGCAGTATTTACAATTCCAGATTTACAAAACTACTGCATCTTGATATTTTCTGATTTTCCTTGACTACTCTATTCATATTGGAAAAATATGAAACTTGGTTTTCTGATACTATATAGATAGAAAAATATCCCAGATTTTTCGTGGATTTATTTATCGAGTTTTCATGCTGTTTTCCTGTCCTTGAATACAATCTTCTGATTTTTGGCTGAACGTATTTTCCGGATTCAAATCAGTTTTGAGACTTGATTTTGTGAAATACTATATGACTTATATATGTTCGTTGGATTCGGCCGGGAGTCTATTTTCTAGACCTTTCGACGGATTCAGGTTTGCATGTTTGTAGCAACGGGAGTGTCAGTCTTACTGCAGTTTGTTCTTGTTGTCCTGAACTAGAAATTTGGTTATTTTATTCTTTTGTGTGTTATCTTTCACCCGTACGTGTTTATCTTGCAAGTTGAACTTTTTACTTGATTATACCATGATATACTTATCCTGTTTCGTGACACATACATGCTTGTTTGACCCTAATAATAAATAACCAAGCCGGGGTTTAAGGGAAAGATCTAGTAGTGGACAATTTAGGAGCCTGTACTCGGAAGGGGACTCGTGTTTCCCGTATGACATGTTACCGATCAAGTTACCGATCAAGTTAATTTCTGTTACCGATCAGGTTACCGATCAACTTTACCGATTAAGTTACCGATCAAGTTTACCGACCAAGTTCTGTGATTCTGTGATACCCAAGTACATGACCTGTAGAATCCCCTACGAAATCTAAACGAAACTGTTTGAATGTAGCAACCATGTAGTAAAAGGATGGATGCATGAAGTGCTACCTAGATAGTAATAATACAACACTTGACTGCATGATACATGAGACTTGATACACGACACTTGCTACTTGTTCACCTGATACTTCATACTTGCTACTTGTACTTGATCACATGATACTTTTTTTATGTAAAGATCACATGATACTTGACACTTGATACTTGTTTACATGATACTTGATACATGCCACTTACACTTGTTGTCTTTCCATACTAGTATTCTATTTTGTATCATGCATATTCCATGTTATTTGTTAGTTTTCCCCATGTACTTATATCCTACATTACAAGCGGCCCGTAACTTGCATTGACAGATACCTTATTTTCTTTTCCTTTCTCCTGCAATTTATTAAATTGCAGATTTTGGAGATCAGCTGCCAGATGGAATAGGCGAGATGACATACTAGATGCTGGAGTTTTGCTATCATGATTTTCCTGCTATTATTATTATTTCCCGTTGCTATTTGAATAATGTATCATGTACATGGATTTATTTGAATTTGGGCAATGTGACCCAGGATATTGACTTATTCAGATCTGGATTATTTGAGATTATAAGATGTTGGTTTCAAGTATTCTTGTTGGTATTTTGGTTCATATGTGCATGCTTGGTTGATTCTTTTGCTTCCGACTCTGATTATTCTTATGAAATATTGTAAAGATTCTTGAACAGCATAAGCATGATGTAAATCTTTCGCTGGGCTTAGTCACGTATCTGTATCCCTTGTTTTCTTTTTGGGAAGCGGGGCGTGACAGTAAGCACAAACACCAATTGGGCATGAATCTCATTCCAAAATGGTCCACATCAACACACAATCACTTAACACAACATCCACTTCAAAACATTGAATAAGTATGTCTAAATTGTCGCTCTACAAAGCACATGTGAGCCACTCACAGCATAAAACTTAGTAAATTTAATCCTTAGTTCATTTCTACATCCACAACATGATTTATAACTCACAAAAAGCAACTAAAAACTCAAATCTACAAGTTGTAACTCAATTTCGTAGGCATAATGCCAAACAGTGAGCTTTAAGAATCTGTATGTTTCTGTTATCACTTGCAAAATTTATTATAATTTGTGTAATTATCCAAATCTTGAGATCTTAGGCATTACAAAAAGATCTATGTGTTTACTACAACTTTATAGTTACATGCTTCTTCTGATTAAGTCTTTTAATTGGTCAAATGAGTCTTTGTTTAACATGCATGCAATAATGTCCAGAACAGAGCAACAATTAACCAGTGCTAACATAAAAATAATTTTAAAATATCAAATGATCTCCAAACTTCATGAAATTTGAAACATAAGTTCTTCAAGCCTGGTAACAGAACATATTTAAATTTCAAGTGATTATACCAATTATTTTTCAAGTTATGATTTCTTGAAAATTAGTTAAAACCGGAATAGATCATCTTTACTATGTCTTTTCTTTTCAGAATAGCCAATGGTTTTAGAATTAATAAAAATACCAAACGATGTACAAAAATTATAAAATTTTATATTTAAGCACTGAACACATACTAGAAGCACGTACTAATATTTCATCAATATTTCTCAAGTGGTTACAGAGATATGAGCTTTGGAATATCATAGTCAGAACCTATGCTAAATCTATTTTTTGCACAGTCAGTTTTCAAATTCGCATTTAATTAAAATAGTAAATAAATTCCAAAATTATGAAATTTGGAAGAAAGGTGTATAACATGCACAGGATTGGTTAAAATTTCAACCTCAAAATCAATGTAATTTTTGAGTAATAGCATCCGGACTTAACACACTTTTCTGTTCAGCTTTTTTTACTGGGTTTTTATCTAATCATCCACTAATAAAACCTGCATGCAACGAATTTTAACACTTAATCACACATTTCATGACCCACTAATGCGGTCAAGACCACATCAAGATTTCACCACAAAAATTTAAAAACTATAAAGGTTTAGAAACATCCACATTTTGTTTGTAGATGAAATGTACTCTCCAAGTTAGCCTCCTTGTTCTTGCTCCTCCTTGCTTGCACTCCTTGCATCCTTGACTCCTTGTCCTACTATTTGGCTCCTTGCTCTTCCTCAAATTCAGTGGCTAGCACCTTATATGTAGTATATAAGTATAGTAGAAGATGGTTTAGAGATAGTAGAATGAGAAAATGGAGCTAGTGTTTGTAGGAAGGGATTAAATGGAGTGAGAGGGGGGGGGGGAGTTGGATTGAGATTTGGCCGGTGGGTTCCTTGGAGGGGATCGGGGGAGTGGGATGGTGGCTTGGAGTGTTGGAGTGAACAAAATCCCTAGGGTTCCCAACTCCATCATGAAGAATCTTTCAAATTCAAAGCAAAACCCCCCAAACCCTTGCTCTTTCCCTCCATCTCCATGCTTGGCTGGCCATGCTTGGGCCAAGTCCATCACCTTTTTTTTGTTTGAGTTCATGACATGTTACATTACAAGTGTACAAGTCAAGTTAGGGCCAATTGGGTTTATTTGGGTCTAGTTGAGTCATATTGGGTTTAACTAGATAATTTAAATCAAAACAATATCACACACAATTTCAATCAAATTGAAATTGAAATACACACAAATAATGTCAATACAATTTTTAATAACACACATGAAATCGTATTATCACCATACAAAATAATAATTCAATATTATACGTCCTAACTCAAATATAGTTAAGACTAATATATGACTTAATTGAGAAGATTTATCAACTCTGGTTCTACAATTGAACATTCGTTGAGTACAAAACTTATCGAATAATATTATGTTTCAATACTTAATTAAAATTGAGAAAATTCTATTAATACGTTCAACTCTCAATCGTGAACGGATTAAAATACAAAATAGATATATACTATTTCGCGGGGTCTTACAAATGCTACCTGCTCGATCTCTCCAAAACACGTGCTAAGCGCTTGAAAGACGTGTGAGATCAAGCATCATCATTGCAACTCCATCATAGCCGTTAAACCCACTAAGCGGGCAAGCTAAGTGGTGATCAGCACATCGGATTGCTCCAAAATTCATGTTAGGTCTGATAAATGAATTAAATATCCCAAAAAAAATTTGAAAATTCAAAAATCAAATTAACAATTCCAAAAAAAAAATATTTTAATTCAAAAAATTAACTAATTTTTCTGAAAAATAACGAAAAATTAGAATAATTAATTAAAATTTAGAAAAAGTGAATTTAAAATTTTGGAAAAATCCAAAAACTTTAAGGAAAATTCTAAAAATTTTAGAAAAATCCAGAAAAATATTCGCCACCTCAAAAAACTTCTGATCAGTTCCATGAATCTCATATCGTCTCTGAAAGCAAAGATTAAACTCAAAAAACTCTAAAATAAGGCGAATTGTTCCCCGAAAACCAAGAAAATTGTCTTGCAGGAGTGAGGGGCTTATTGTGACACCTCGAATTTGTAAAATATCAAAAATATCCGTTTTTATATTCTTGGAGTGGTGGAAATTTTATTTGGTGTATTTTTATTTTAAATATTGATATTGGTGTCTAAATTTGTGGTAGATTGGTATTATTGATATATTGGAGCCATGAGTTGAGATTTTATGTGAAGAAATATTGTTTATTTTATTTTATAATTTTGGAGTAGTATGCGATAAATTTAGAGTATTTTGTACTGTTCGTATCATTAAAGTATATGGTTGGGGTTTATTTGAAATTTTTTGAAGATTGGGGGCTCATATGCAATTATCCCATACTAATTATATTATTAATAATATAATATTTCCAACCCCCCCCCCCCCCCCCAAATTCCCATTCCTTCCTCCTTTCTTTCTTTCTCTGTGTGTTTCTCGACGGACAGAAAAAAAATCCCCAACGAAACCCACTTTCAGTCCAAGCTTCTCTCCGCCCAATCCACTTCGTTTCTTCGTGGTTTTTCAATTAATTCAAGGGGATGCCTAAGTGAAGGATGCTCTAGCTAGTGGTGGAGTCGATTCGGAGAAAGGACTTAGTAATGGTATATCTCTTTTTTAATTATTTGTGTATTTTCGTACGCTTTTAATTTCTTTTACTTAGTAATGGAGCATAGGGTTGGTTAGTAGTTCAATTTGATGTTAGGGTTAAGAAATTAGCAAGTTACTGGAGATTTTACAAGTTGCTAATAAATTGGGGTTTGGGGTTTGTAAAAGAGAATTAAATATGTAAGGATTAGTTAGTAGAAATTTTTGTTGAACTATTAGAATATTTTTGGGGTGATTCTAGTTATTGTTTGGGGGATAAAAATCCCGTAGGAATTTGTCTATTACGTGCATCGCACGTGTGTCCCAGGCGTTCAATAAAACGCCTGTGCGATATTTGGAATAGTGTTATTAGCTCTTGTGATTGGTTTGGATGATTTGAGCCATAATTGCTTTGAAATTTGATAATAGGATATGTTAGCGACTTTGGATGTGGGATGACGTTCTGGCACTTCGAGTCTCCGCGGGATACTATGTGAGTATGATCTCTTTTATTTTATGTACATGGTGTGTATGATATGATAGTGTGATGTGATAACTTGATGGAGCGAATGATATGGTGTATGTGTGAGGCATGTGATAAATTGAAAATTTTTGTGATATTGTGATGTAAAAATTAGCATGATGTGTGTGTGTGCGCCGTGTGAGTGATAGATAAGAATTTTATACGATAATCGATGAGATTGATGGTTTGTGTATGCTTATAAATTTAATGGAGTTATATGCATTCATATTCTATTATAAAGGTGTATCCGGGGATATATTATAAATGAGTTATGTTATAAAAGAGATATATTTATATATGGAGTTATATTATAAAGGATATATATATATATATATATATATATATATATATATATATATATATATGGAGAAATATTATAAAGGAGATATTTTATAAAGGAGTTATATTGCAAAGGAGATATATGGAGATATATTATAAAGGAGTTATATTATAAAGGAGATTTCTGGAGATATATATTTATATACGGAGATATAAAGGAGAAAATTTAATATTGCAGTGCCGCACAATATCCCATGGGTTTGGGCTAGACCCCACAGGTCCGGGATACACCCGGGAACATGAGTTATATTTAAATATTGCCCCAAATTTTATATTTGGTGATCGGGAGTTATATATTGCCCCAAATTATATTTGGGGATCAGGAGTTTCCCTCGCTGGTATAGGGCCAGGAGGAAGACGTAGCCTCGAATGCGTAAGACTCTTGGTGGGCAGCGATCCGCGTATTATATTTGTTTGACTTGCCTTTTGGCTTTAGTCTTGGTTGGACATGCGCGCAACCATACTTTCAATCCAGCCCACAAATGATAGATTCTTAGGACACCTGGATCTTGGTGATATGGTGGGTTAACGGGATTGATATGTACGGGAGGAGAGGCACAGAGATCCCTGTGTTGTACGAGGAGGTCAGTTGTGTGGGCACTGAAAAGGAGAAAATATAAAAGTGTCTATGTGTGTTGAAAGAATATATGTATATGTAAAGATATTAATGATATGATATCTTACGGAGACTATTTATATTATGGGAAATATAAACATACTGCGGGAGATATATATATGTGTATTCATTGGTATATGACTATACTTATAAAGCTTTCTTGGCAACATTAAAGAAACATGAATAGAAGAGATATGCGTAAAGTAAAGAGAGTAGTATTATGAGGTGTAATTACTGAGTACAAGAAGTTATGTTATAAGATGTGAATGAGTTAATAAAGTAAAGAATGATTGGAAACAAGTTGGTATGCCTTGGAATTGTGACCAGGAACTACCTGCCTACTATTTCGGAGAAAATAGTGGGACTACCTGCCTCGGCACAATTTCCATGGTGAGTTAGTGAGTTGTTAATTTGATATTGGTACTATGTAATGGAAATGAAATGGTGAAGTAGTATGTGCGTGAATTATTATGAATTAAGTGGAGAAGATGTGTTATGCGAATGAAACGTACAATAAATTAAAATGTGTTATGAGATATGGATAAAGATGATATTATGAGATCGAATGAATGCGATAATATGTGTTGTGAATGTCATATCATGAGAGTAAATACATGGGATGAATTGCGATAAAAAAATGAATGCCTGTAGTGAGATATTATGGAGATGTATGTGATATGATTGCTTGTATGAATGTGATGAGCGTGATATGAGAATGAGAAGGAAAGTGTTTACGAATGAAGATGAGTATGAAAGATTATGAGTCGTGAGTTGTAGATACAAAGGAATGGTAAAATAAAATTATTTGTGATATTAGTGTGATGCATATTGTAATGTGTGTAGAATTATGGATATATAGATGGGTGAGGATTTAAAGCGTATTTTGATATGAAGTCGGATTTGTGATGTTTTTATGTTCGGATTTCAGACTGGATCTTTTTATCTTGAAAATTGTAAGTTTAATTTATTTTCGTTTTGTAGTTTTGATTTATTTATTTGACTAGTGAATTATACTCACACCACAAATGGCTAACTCCTTAGTGTTTGGCGGTTAGGAGAATCCCAGGACTACCCTAGATCCCCTACTGCTACAGGCCCTCAGCAATGTAGAGGTGAGGCGTAAATTTGTAGGGTGGAGGTTTATTTTAAAAATTTGTATAAATTAGCTTTGTGAATAGTGAAATTTGTCGTTTAAATTGTAATTTGAATGTATGAGTACCTGAATGTCGATGATGAATATAGTGTGGGGTAGTATGGTATGTTCTTGACCCATACCCATTTCGTTGTGGTGTATCGGGCCTTGTGGTTTGTTTTACAAAGATTTTTCTAAAAAATTTACCTCGTTTTCAAAGAAATTTATGGTTTTTATTTGATATTTGATATTCTATTGTGAGTTTGGCCCCCAGAGCATATATATTGATTGCATGTATGTTTCTGCTTATTTTGGCCTGGGGAGCCCGTGAAATTATTGTATGTGTTGTGAGCTACGGAATTTTGAGCAGAATTTCGTAAGCTAACTGTATTTGGGGGCAAAAATTACAGAGAAAACTCTGCCAAAATTTTATTGAAATATAATTATCTTAGTTTATATTTAAAGTGATATAGAAATTGAAAGAATTGATTTTGGAGTCGAAAAAAAATGGGGTGTTACAGTTGGTATCAGAGCCTAGGTTGACTAGGAATTTCCTGTTGATCCAAGTGATCCTGTCATGTGTGTATGGGTTCATCATGGCTAATTCGTGGATATGAGTTTGTTTTATGTTTTGTGGGTGTTTTGTTAAGCAGCAGTTCTGATATTGAATGGTGTGACCCTTCAGACTTTTGTTTGACTTTGAGTCTATACTATCTTTTTAGCCCATGCTTATGTTTTATCCTTTTTAGAATCCCCAGTGAGAATTTGTGTGCTATTGGAGTGTTCTATTATATTGATTGCTGTGTGCCGTGAGGGGTTATTCCCTGGGGATCCTGTGTATGTCCTGTAGACCGTGGGGGTTGTGTAGTAATCGTTATTGATTGATATAGAGTGATGTGTTGGTTGTGGAGGCTTTATGCATAGTTGAGGTATGATGCAGGAATGATTCGGGTGAGAAGGCCCGATGAAACTCAGTTTCTATTTGTATGAAATGCCTTGGACGATGTAAGTATGACTATTGAGTTCAGTGGAAATACCCAAAGTGAAGATTGAAATTATTGATGTGGTTTGTAAACTTTCTGATATATGAGAGGATGGTTCCCTGAGATTGAGTATTGATTATCGGGAGTTGAGTAAGGTGACTATTAAGAATGAGTATCCATTGCCGAGACTTAATGGGTTGCTTGATCGATTGCAGGGAGCTAAAGTGTTTTCACAGCTGGAGTTGCAGACCGGGTACCATCAGATATGCATGAAAGAGGGAAGTATCCCAAGAACTGCATTTCGTACTCGGTAAGGATTTTATGAGTTCTCGGTGATGCCTTTGGGCTGACCAATGCCCCTGCATTTTTCATAGATTTGATGAACCAGACCTTTTACCCTTATACTATCAGGTTTGTGATTGTGTTTGTAGATAATGATTTGGTGTATTTTTGCAGCACGGAGGAGCATAGTTGGCATCTCCGAATTGTGTTATAGACACTTTGGGATCTGAAGTGGTATGATAAGTGTGCAAGTTGTCATTTTTGGGAATAAGAAGGGTGAGTTTTGGGGCATTTTGTGTGTGTTGAAGGCATACCTGTGGATCCGGGGAAAGTTACAACGGTGAAAGGACTGAGAACAATCCGCGAATGTCGCAGAGATTCAGAGTTTCTTGGATTTGGCTGGCTATTATCGGAGGTTCATTCCTCGATTTTCTATTACTGATGCATCGATGACTCAGTTTACCTGGTAGAATGTGTCGTTTATATGGCCTGTGCAGTGTGAAAGGATGTTTTCAAGAGTTAAAGAAAGAATTAGCGATAGCATTCTGTTTTGATTACTCCCGAGAAGGGGGTGCCTCTCTAAGGATATACTGAGGACTGTGGTACAGGTAGGTACAGTTTGATGCATGAGGGCAGGCTGGTGGTTTGTATATTTAGGTCATTGCGGTCTCATGAAGTGCATGATATCACATAGATTTGGAATCGGCAACAGTGGTGTATGCAATTACAGATCTGGAGACATTATTTGTTCGGAAAACTGTTTTAGCTTTTCACAGATTGTACGAGTTTGAGGAATTTATTCTTGCAGAAGATCTTAGCATGAGGCAAAAATGGTGGCTCGAGTTCCTTATTAGCTTTGATGTGAAAGTAAAATATCACCCGGGGAAGAATAGAGTGACAGATGTCTGAAGTAGAAGAAGAATATTGGCCTTTATTATATCCCAAGAGTGGACGGTACTAGACGTATTTGGTCAATTTAAATTTTTCTTCAACCACAGAGGTTGACATGACCTTGTATGTTGGCAGACTATTAATACAGCCGTCTATCCTACAACTAATTCTTTGAGCTCAGATTCGTGACTTATATTTGTCACAGATAATGTGTGGTCTAAATTTTGGATGGGAGTAATGAATGTCCTGTAGACTGTTTAGTAAGCAGTGAGGAAGGTCTTTATTATCATCGTAGACTTTGTGTTCTTGATGTGAATGGTTTATGGTAGCAAGCTGTGGAGATTATTCATTATATTCCGTATATTGTCTATCCTGGTGGCATGAAGATGAATCAAGATTCTAAAAGAATATTTCGGTGGCCTGGAATGAAGATGGATATTAGTTATCAGGCGAGAATGGATAAACCCCTTTTTAGGTGTGTAGTCGATTAGAGAATTATGTAGGTCAGCAGTGATCAAGATGCCAAGTTGAACCGTTGCTGAAAGTTTAGTAGAGTGTTCATATTAATGATTGTATTTGGAACTTTTGGGAGTTGGTGAGGAGAAAGTATCCGGAATTGTTTGAACGGTTTTCTTAAGCCCTATAGCTGGAGGACGAGCTTCTTTTGAGGTGCGAAGAATGTAACACCTCAAATTTGTAAAATATCAAAAATATCCGTTTTTATATTCCTGGAGTGGTGGAAACTTTATTTGCTGTATTTTTATTTTGAAAATTGATATTGATGTCTAGATTTATGGTAGATTGGTATTATTGATATATTGGAGCCATGAGTTGAGATTTTATGTGAAGAAATATTGTTTATTTTATTTTAT
The DNA here is from genome assembly GCA_017893485.1 of Hemerocallis citrina. Taxonomy (NCBI): domain Eukaryota; kingdom Viridiplantae; phylum Streptophyta; class Magnoliopsida; order Asparagales; family Asphodelaceae; genus Hemerocallis; species Hemerocallis citrina. Next base: position 154,511,956 of record CM030364.1, on the reverse strand, counting down.
AATTTTGGACTAATAGTATGCGATAAATTTAGTGTATTTTGTACTATTCTTATTATCTATATAATAAAACACAAAGAAAGCTATCAAGTGGCTCTCATTCAATATGGTTGAAATCAACGGTCCAGATTTAACCTAACAAAACATATTTTCCCGCCCAAAAGTTCCCTCTCAAAACTCAAATTCAAATCCCCCAAAACAACTCCTTTATGTATTTATTTATTTCTTTCTTTCTCTCTCTCTCTTTCTTTCTCTCTCATTCTCCCTCTATTTACTGAAAAATTTATATTTTCAGATTTCAGGTTTGTAAATTTTCAGATTTTTTATACATTTTTTTATTTCTCATGTTACATTTAAAATAGAAAATATCTCATCAATAGTTAAATTTCATCATTTTCCGCACTCAAAATTCTAAGAAGTTGGATTTTACACCCCCATTTATAATTATTTTTCAACATATACTAATGGAAATATGGAATTTTATTTACGACTAATTATTGTTTTACTATTCAAACTTAAGGTACATAATTATTGTTTTACTGTTTATAAGACTTTCATATGCTGTGCTGTATTGTTCCAAAGACGTGCCGTAGGCACGTGCCCATGGGCAAATCTAGTTAAAGTATATGGTTGGGGTTTATTTGAAATATTTTGAAGATTGGGGGCTCATATACAATTATCCCATATTAATTATATTATTAATAATATAATATTTCCACCCCCCCCCCCTCTCCCCCCCGAATTCCCATTCCTTCCTCCTTTCTTTCTTTCTCTGTGTGTTTCCCGACCGACAAAAAAAAATCCCCAACGAAACCCACTTTCGGTCCAAGCTTCTCTTCGCCTAGTCCACTTCGTTTCTTCGTGGTTTTTCAATTAATTCAAGGAGATGCCGAAGTGAAGGATGCTCTAGCTAGTGGTGGAGTCGATTCGGAGAAAGGACTTAGTAATGGTATATCTCTTTTTTAATTATTTGTGTATTTTCGTATGCTTTTAATTTCTTTTGCTTAGTAATGGAGCATAGGGTTGGTTAGTAGTTCATTTTGATGTTAGGCTTAAGAAATTAGCAAGTTACTAGAGATTTTACAAGTTGCTAATAAATTGGGGTTTTGAGTTTATAAAAGAGAATTAAATATGTACGAATTAGTTAGTAGAAATTTTACTTGAACTATTAGAATATTTTGGGGGTGATTCTAGTTATTGTTTGGGGGATAAAAATTCCGTAGGAATTTGTCTATTACGTGCATCGCACGTGTGTCCCAGGCGTTCAATAAAATGCCTGTAAGATATTTGGAATAGTGTTATTAGCTCTTGTGATTGGTTTGGATGATTTGAGCCTTAATTGCTTTGAAATTTGATAATAGGATATGTTAGCGACTTTGGATACGGGATGACGTGCTGGCACTTCGAGTGTCCGCGGGATACTATGTGAGTATGATCTCTTTTATTTTATGTATAGGGTGTATATGATATGAAAGTGTGATGCGATAACTTGATGGAGCGAATGATATGGTGTATGTGTGAGGCGTGTGATAAATTGAAAATTTCTGTGATATTGTGATGTAAAAATTAGCACGATGTGTGTGTGCGCGCCGTGTGAGAGATAAGTGAGAATTTTATACGATAATCGATGAGATTGATGGTTTGTGTATGCCTATAAATTTAATGGAGTTATATGCATTCATGTTCTATTATAAAGGTGTATACCGAGATATATTATAAAGGAGTAATGTTATAAAAGAGATATATTTATATATGGAGTTATATTATAAAGGAGTATATATATATATATATATATATATATATATATATATATATATGGAGAAATATTATAAAGGAGATATATTATAAAGGAATATATGGAGATATTTTATAAAGGAGTTATATTGCAAAGGAGATATACAGAGATATATTATAAAGGAGTCATATTATAAAGGAGATATCTATATAATAAAACACAAAGAAAGCTATCAAGTGGCTCACCTTCAATCTCCTCAAAATCAAAGGTCCAGATCTAACCTCACAAAACATATTTTTCCACATTAAATTTCAAACCCCAAAATCAAATTTTTCCCCCCAAAACTAAAAAACTCATTACTTTATTACACACTCTCTCTCTTATCTTTTCACTTTTTCATATTTCTCTCTTTCTCTCTCTCTCTACCTATCTCTCCCATTCTTTCTTTATTTACTTAGAAATTTAAATTTTAAGATTTCAGGTTTGTAAATTTTCAGAATTTTTATGTTTTTTTTATTGCACATGTTATATTGAAAATAGCAAATATATCTCTTCAAATGTTAAATTTCATTATTTTCCACACTTAAAGTTCTAAGAAGTTAGATTTACACCCCCATTTATAATTATTTTTCAACATATACTAATGGAAATATTGACTTTTATTTACAACGAATTATTATCATACTATTCAAACTTGAGTTACATAATTGTTGTTTTACTGTTTTCAGGGCTTTTCGTGTTTTGTATCGTTCCGAAGACGTGCCGTAGGCACGTGCCCACGGGCAAATCTAGTATTTATATATGGTGTTATATTATAAAGGATATATATATATATATATATATATATATATATATATATATATATATATATATATATATATATATATATATATATATCTATGGAGAAATATTATAAAGGAGATATATTACAAAGAAATATATGGAGATATTTTATAAAGGAGTTATATTGCAAAGGAGATATACAGAGATATATTATAAAGGAGATATCTGGAGATATATATTCATATACGGAGATATAAAGGAAAAAATTTAATATTGCAGTGCCGCACAATCTCCCAGGGGTTTGGGCTAGACCCCACAGGCCCGGGATACACCCGGGAATAGGAGTTATATTTATATATTGCCCCAAATTTTATATTTGGGGATCAGGAGTTATATATTGCCCCAAATTATATTTGGGGATCTGGAGTTTCCCTCGCTGGTATTGGGCCAGAAGGAAGACGTAGCCTGGGACGCATAAGACTCTTAGTGGGCAACGATCTATGTATTATATTTATTTGACTAGCCTTTTAGCTTTAGTCTTGGTTGGACATACGCACAACCGTACTTTCAATCCAGCCCACAAATGATAGATTCTTAAGACACCTAGATCTGGGTGATATGGTGGGTTAGCAAGATTGATATGTACGGGAGGGGAGGCACAGAGATTTCTGTGTTGTACGAGGAGGTCAGTTGTGTAGGCACTGAAAAGGAGAAAACATAAAGGTGTATATGTGTATTGAAAGAATATATGTATATGTAAAGATGTTGATGAGATGATATCTTACGGAGACTATGTATATTATGGGAGATATGAACATACTACGGGAGATATATATATGTGTATATATTGGTATATGACTATACTTATAATGCTTTATTGGCAACCTGAAAGAAACATGAATAGAGGAGAGATGCGTAAAGTAAAGGGAGTTGTATTATGAGGTGTAATTACTGAGTACAAGAAGTTATGTTATAAGATATGAATGAGTTAATAAAGTAAAGTATGACTGGAAACAAGTTGGTATGACTTGGAATTGTGACCAGGAACTACCCGCCTGCTATTTCAGAGAAAATAGCAGGAACTACCTGCCTTGGCACAATTTCATGGTGAGTTGGTGAGTTGTTAATTTGATATTGGCACTATGTAATGGAAATGAAAAGGTGAAATAGTGTGTGTGTGAATTATTATGAATTAAGTGGAGAAGATGTGTTATGCGAATGAAACGTACAATAAATTAAAATATGTGTTTTGAGATATGGATAAAGATGATATTATGAGATTGAATGAATGCAATAATATGTGTTGTGAATGTCATATCATGAGAGTAAATACATGGGAGGAATTGCGATAAAAAAATGAATGCCTGTAGTGAGATATTATGGAGATGTATGTGATATGATTGCTTGTATGAATGTGATGTGCGTGATATGAGAATGAGAAGGAAAGTGTTTACGAATGAAGATGAGTTTGAAAGATTATGAGTCGTGAGTTGTAGATACAAAGGAATGGTAAAATAAAATTATTTGTGATATTAGTGTGATGCATATTGTAATGTGTAGAATTATGGATATATAGATGGGTGAGGATTTAAAGCATATTTTGATATGAAGTCGGATTTGTGATGTTTTTATGTTCAGATTTCAGACTGGATCTTTTTATCTTGAAAATTGTAAGTTTAATTTATTTTCTTTATGTAGTTTTGATTTATTTATTTGACTAGTGAATTATACTCACACCAGAAATGGCTAACCCCTTAGTGTTTGAGGGTTAGGAGAGTCCCAGGACTGCCCTAGATCCCCTACTGCTACAGGTCCTCTGCAATGTAGAGGTGAGGCATAAATTTGTAGGGTGGAGGTTTATTTTAAAAATTCTGTATAAATTAGTTATGTGAATAGTGAAATTTGTGGTTTAAATTGTAATTTGAATGTATGAGTACCTGAATGTCGATGATGAATATAGTGTGGGGTAGTATGGTATGTTCTTGACCCATACCCATCTCGTTGTGGTGTACCGGGCCTTGTGGTTTGTTTTACGAAGATTTTTCTAAAAAATTTACCTCGTTTTCAAAGAAATTTATGGTTTTTATTTGATATTTGATATTCTATTGTGAGTTTGGCTCCCAGAGCATATATATTGATTGCATGTATGTTTCTGCTTATTTTGGCCTGGGGAGCCCATGAAATTATTGTATGTGTTGTGAGCTACGGAATTTAAGCAGAATTTCGTAAGCTAATTGTATTTCGGGGCAAAAATTACAGGGAAAACTCCGCCAAAATTTTATTGAAATATAATTATCTTAGTTTATATTTAAAGTGATATAGAAATTGAAAGAATTGATTTTGGAGTCGGAAAAAAAATGGGGTGTTACAGTTGGTATCAGAGCCTAGGTTGACTAGGAATTTCCTGTTGATCCAGGTGATCCTGTCATGTGTGTATGGGTTCATCATGGCTAATTCATGGATATGAGTTTGTTATGTGTTTTGTGGGTGTTTTTTTAAGCAGCAGTTCTGATATTGAATGGTGTGACCCTTCAGACTTTTGTTTGACTTTGAGTCTATACTATCTTTTTAGCCCATGCTTATGTTTTATCCTTTTTAGAATCCCCAGTGAGAATTTGTGTGCTATTGGAGTGTTCTATTATATTGATTGCTGTGTGCCGTGAGGGGCTATTCCCTGGGGATCCTGTGTATGTCCTGTAGACCGTGGGGGTTGTGTAGTAATCGTTATTGAATGATGTAGAGTGATGAGTTGGTTGTGGAGGCTTTATGCATAGTTGAGGTATGATGCAGGAATGATTCGGGTGAGAAGGCTCGATGAAACTCAGTTTCTATTTGTATGAAATGCCTTGGACGATGTAAGTATGACTATTGAGTTCAGGTGGAAATACCCAAAGTGAAGATTGAAATTATTGATGTGGTTTGTAAACTTTCTGATATATGAGAGGATGGTTCCCTGAGATTGAGTATTGATTATCGGGAGTTGAGTAAGGTGACTATTAAGAATGAGTATCCATTGCCGAGACTTAATGGGTTGCTTGATCGATTGCAGGGAGCTAAAGTGTTTTCACAGCTGGAGTTGCTGACCGGGTACCATCAGACAAGCATGAAAGAGGGAAGTATCCCAAGAACTGCATTTCGTACTCCGTAAGGATTTTATGAGTTCTCGGCGATGCCTTTGGGCTGACCAATGCCCCAGCATTTTTCATAGATTTGATGAACCAGACCTTTTACCCTTATACTATCAGGTTTGTGATTGTGTTTGTAGATAATGATTTGGTGTATTTTTGCAGCACGGAGGAGCGTAGTTGGCATCTCAGAATTGTGTTATTGACACTTTGGGATCTGAAGTGGTATGATAAGTGTGCAAGTTGTCATTTTTGGGAATAAGAAGGGTGAGTTTTGGGGCATTTTGTGTGTGTTGAAGGCATACCTGTGGATCCGGGGAAAGTTACAACGGTGAAAGGACTGAGAACTATCCGCGAATGTCGCAGAGATTCAGAGTTTCTTGGATTTGGCTGGCTATTATCGGAGGTTCATTCCTCGATTTTCTATTACTGATGCATCGATGACTCAGTTTACCTGGTAGAATGTGCCGTTTATATGGCCCATGCAGTGTGAAAGGATGTTTTCAAGAGTTAAAGGAAGAATTAGCGATAGCTTTCTGTTTTGATTACTCCCGAGAAGGGGGTGCCTCTCCAAGGATATACTGAGGACTATGGTACAGGTAGGTACAGTTTGATGCATGAGGGCAGGCTGGTGGTTTGTATATTTAGGTCATTGCGGTCTCATGCAGTGCGTGATATCACATAGATTTGGAATCGGCAACAGTGGTGTATGCAATTACAGATCTAGAGACATTATTTGTTCGGAAAACAGTTTTAGCTTTTCAGAGATTGTACGAGTTTAAGGAATTTATTCTCGCAGAAGATCTTAGCATGAGGCAAAAATGGTGGCTCGAGTTCCTTATTAGCTTTGATGTGAAAGTAAAATATCACCCGGGGAAGAATAGAGTGACAGATGTCTGAAGTAGAAGAAGAATATTGGCCTTTATTATATCCCAAGAGTGGACGGTACTAGACGTATTTGGTCAATTTAAATTTTTCTTCAACCACAGAGGTTGACATGACCTTGTATGTTGGCAGACTATTAATACAGCCGTCTATCCTACAACTAATTCTTTGAGCTCAGATTCGTGACTCATATTTGTCACAGATAATGTGTGGTCTAAATTTTGGATGGGATTAATGAATGTCCTGTATACTGTTTAGTAAGCAGTGAGGAAGGTCTTTATTATCATCGTAGACTTTGTGTTCTTGATGTGAATGGTTTATGGTAGCAAGCTGTGGAGATTATTCATTATATTCCGTATATTGTCTATCCTGGTGGCATGAAGATGAATCAAGATTCTAAAAGAATATTTCGGTGGCCTGGAATGAAGATGGATATTAGTTATCAGGCGAGAATGGATAAACCCCTTTTTAGGTGTGTATTCGACAAGAGAATTATGTAAATCAGCGGCGATCAAGATGCCAAGTTGAACCGTTGCTGAAAGTTCAGTAGAGTGTTCATATTAATGATTATATCTGAAACTTTTGGGAGTTGGTGAGGAGAAAGTATCCGGAATTGTTTGAACGGTTTTCTTAAGCCCTATAGCTGGAGGACGAGCTTCTTTTGAGGTGCGAAGAATGTAACACCTCAAATTTGTAAAATATCAAAAATATCCGTTTTTATATTCCTGGAGTGGTGGAAACTTTATTTGCTGTATTTTTATTTTGAAAATTGATATTGGTGTCTAGATTTGTGGAAGATTAATATTATTGATGTATTGGAGCCATGAGTTGAGATTTTATGTGAAGAAATATTGTTTATTTTATTTTATAATTTTGGAGTAGTAGTATGCGATAAATTTAGTGTATTTTGTACTATTCTTATTATTAAAGTATATGGTTGGGGTTTATTTGAAATATTTTGAAGATTGGGGGCTCATATACAATTATCCCATACTAATTATATTATTAATAATATAATATTTCCAACCCCCCCAATTCCCATTCCTTCCTCCTTTCTTTCTTTCTCTGTGTGTTTCCCGACCGACAAAAAAAAAATCCCCAACGAAACCCACTTTCGGTCCAAGCTTCGCTTCGCCCAGTCCACTTCGTTTCTCCGTGGTTTTTCAATTAATTCAAGGGGATGCCTAAGTGAAGGATGCTCTAGCTAGTGGTGGAGTCGATTCGGAGAAAGGACTTAGTAATGGTATATCTCTTTTTTAATTATTTGTGTATTTTCGTATGCTTTTAATTTCTTTTGCTTAGTAATGGAGCATAGGGTTGGTTAGTAGTTCATTTTGATGTTAGGGTTAAGAAATTAGCAAGTTACTAGAGATTTTACAAGTTGCTAATAAATTGGGGTTTTGAGTTTGCAAAAGAGAATTAAATATGTAAGAATTAGTTAGTAGAAATTTTAGTTGAACTATTAGAATATTTTGGGGGTGATTCTAGTTATTGTTTGGGGAGATAAAAATTCCGTAGGAATTTGTCTATTACGTGCATCGCACGTGTGTCCCAGGCGTTCAATAAAACGCCTGTGCGATATTTGGAATAGTGTTATTAGCTCTTGTGATTGGTTTGGATGATTTGAGCCTTAATTGCTTTGAAATTTGATAATAGGATATGTTAGCGACTTTGGATGCGGGATGACGTGCTGGCACTTCGAGTGTCCGGGGGATACTATGTGAGTATGATCTCTTTTATTTTATGTACAGGGAGTGTATGATATGATAGTGTGATGTGATAACTTGATGGAGCGAATGATATGGTGTATGTGTGAGGCATGTGATAAATGGAAAATTTCTGTGATATTGTGATGAAAAAATTAGCATGATGTGTGTGTGCGTGCCGTGTGAGAGATAAATGAGAATTTTATACGATAATCGATGAGATTGATGGTTTGTTTATTCTTATAAATTTAATGGAGTTATATGCATTCATGTTCTATTATAAAGGTGTATACCGAGATATATTACAAAGGAGTTATGTTATAAAGGAGATATATTTATAGATGCAGTTATATTATAAAGGATATATATATATATATATATATATATATATATATATATATATATATATATATATATATGTGGAGAAATATTATAAAGGAGATATATTATAAAGGAATATATGGAGATATTTTATAAAGGAGTTATATTGCAAAGGAGATATACGGAGATTATATTGCAAAGGAGATATACGGAGATATAATATAAAGGAGATATTATAAAGGAGATATCTGGAGATATATATTTATATACAGAGATATAAAGGAAAAAATTTAATATTGCAGTGCCGCACAATCTCCCAGGGGTTTGGGCTAGACCCCACAGGCCCGGGGTACACCCGGGAATAGGAGTTATATTTATATATTGCCCCAAATTTTATATTTGGGGATCAGGAGTTATATATTGCCCCAAATTATTTTTGGGGATCAGTAGTTTACGTATTGGGCCAGGAGGAAGACGTAGCCTGGGACGCGTAAGACTCTTAGTGGGCAGCGATCCGCGTATTATATTTTTTTGACTAGCCTTTTGGCTTTAGTCTTGGTTGGACATACGCACAACCGTACTTTCAATCCAGCCCACAAATGATAGATTCTTAGGACACCTAGATCTGGGTGATATGGTGGGTTTGCGAGATTGATATGTACGGGAGGGGAGGCACAGAGATTTCTGTGTTGTATGAGGAGGTCAGTTGTGTGGGCTCTGAAAAGGAGAAAATATAAAGGTGTATATGTGTATTGAAAGAATATATGCATATGTAAAGATATTGATGAGATGATATCTTACGGAGACTATGTATATTATAGGAGTTATGAACATACTACGGGAGATATATATATGTGTATTTATTTATATCTTAAGCTAATAGGTCTATCCCTCTCTCCTTTCTCTATTTCAAAATAGAGAAAGGAGAACAAAAGTAGGAAATCACACGTGCACTCCACATTTTTTTATTAGGAGAATTAAATTAAAAATATAACCGCCCGTGCTCGCCGCTCCAAATCGCCACTCGCAAACGCCGCCGCTCCCGATCGCCACTTGGGACTGCCACTCACGATCGTTGCTTGCGAACGCCGCCTCCAACCCCCCCCCCCCCCCCCCCCCCCCCACACACACACACACACACCCCAAAAAATCCCCAAATTCAATGGTATACTATCATAAGACCCACACATACTTTGATTGTTAGTTTTTTTCAATGGTATACTATTAGAAGACACACACATACTTTGATTATTAGTCTTTGTAAATTGATGATTAATATCCAGTCCTGTGTTGCTTACTTTGCTAGCTTTTTGTGCTTTTTGATTATTAGTCTTTGTAGATTGATGATTAATATCCCGGTCCTGTGTTGCTTACTTTGCTAGCTTTTTGTGTTTTATGTTAGTTTACTATCATTATCATCTTCTCCTTTGTCTTTCATTTTTTCTACATTATATGAACATTAGTTTTAGTGAAAAAGAATATTGCAATTATGTTGGGTTTAAATTTCAGGTGTAGGATTAATGATTAGGGGAGAACTGTGACAAGAATAGAGAAAAAATATTTATTTGGTCCGAGGATAAATCTTCTTTATCAGAGTCTTCTCGCCTTTGCTAACTGTACGAGTCCGACGAATTTTATGTGTCAATCTTTACTGCTATAACATCATTCGAATGCTCTGGTTGACATCATTATATGGCACTTGACTTTGGTCCTTCTCCATTTCTTGGTATCTCATGTAAATATCAATACTGTCACTCATGTACATTTCATCAATTAGGTTCATATTAACGTGTACTGCAATTTATTGTTTGGATGTTGTTCTTATTAATTAAGTTAATTTAATTTGTTATCAATGTTATAGTGGTTAAATTTGTTCAGTTCTTTCCTGTATTATGTTGTTGTTCTATTTTTTTTACAAGTAGTTGGTGTCATTTTACCCAAAATCGCCAAATTTCATGACCGGGTTTAATTTACACAAACTAAAAAAAATATTTATGAACCTTACCATCAATTTCATCCCCAAATTCCATGACTCTCAAAATTGTTTTAGGACATTTAATTCAATGAGTTTATACTATGTTGAAGTTATTAACATGATACAATATTCATATTAACATGTACTGGAATTTTTTTTGTTTGGAAGTTGTTCTTATTAGGTTAAATTAATTTGTTCTTTAGGTTATGGTGGTGAAATTTGTTCGGTTCTTTCCTGTATTATGTTGTTATTCTATTTTTTGACATGTACTTGGTGTCAGTTTATTTTAGGGTTCAATGAGTTTATACTATGTTGAAGTTATTAATTTGATAGAATGTTCATATTAACATGTACTCAAAAGTTCCCGCCGACAATAACAACTTTTGCGCTAAATATTCCGCTGATAGAATATTCGGTTTTTTTTAGGGTTCAGTGACAGATTTTGATATAAATTGGCATTGTTCACAAATTTTTAACTATTTTAAGGCAAGACTACTGATCTTTGTCTTATATCACTTGGAATTATATTATATTATATCTTAAGCTAATAGGCCCACCCCCTCTCTCCTTTTTCTATTTCAAAATAGAAAAAGGAGAGCAAAAGTAGGAAATCACACATGCACTCCACGTTTTTTTTAATTAGTAGAATTAAATTTAAAAAAAGTACCCAAAAAAACCCACGTCTCCCCCCCCCCCCAACAAATCCCGCTAACCCTCGCCCAAACTCCCCATTGCCAAACGCCAACCCACCTCTACTCTCGCTGTCGCAATGCCTTCTGCCTCTACTCTCGCGCAGTCATTGTTTGACGAAATCCAGAGAGGAGTTCGTCGAACAATGCAAAACCCACTTGGGTTCATTCCATTTTATTTATTTATTTATTTATTTATAATTTTTTTGGTTTTCTTTTTTGCCCTCTTTTTCTTTCCTGTATGATGATTGATTTTAGGTGAAGCATTCGATCAGGACCTACCGCCTAGATAACTTTGGAACTCAAAAATGGCAAAGTTGTTCACAACAGGTCTTCCCTCTCTTATTTCGATTTCTCTATTTTTATTAGCAATATTATTATTTTTTTCTTTAATTTTTTTGTTCTTTGTTTTTTCCAATTTTGGGGATGAGATTTATGTTTTTGATGAAGCTGAACAACGAGAAGGACTCAACCGAACTCAAGAATGTCACTGCTGTTCACAGCAGGTACCTCCATCTTCTTTCAATTTTTTAATTTTTGATTAGCACTATTATATTTTATTTCTTTAATTTTCGTGTTCTTTTTTCAGATTTGGGAATGAATTTTAGGTTTTCGATGAAGTTGAACAATGAGACGGTCTCGAACGAACTCAAGAACGCCACTGCTGTTCACGGAAGGTATCTCTCTCTCTTCTTTAGATTTTTTTATTTTTATTAGCATTATTATGTTTTATTTATTTAACTTTCGTGTTCTTTTTCCAGTTTTGGGATGAGTTTTAGGGTTTTGATGAAGTTGAACAATGAGAGGGTCTCGATCGAACTCAACAACGCCACTGCTGTTCACTGCAGGTACCTCCCTATCTTCTTTGATTTCTTGATTTTTAATATTTTTTTTTATTTCTTTAATTTTCGTGTCCTTTTTCAGTTTTGGTGATGGGTTTGAGGATTTTGATGAAGCTGAACAATAAGATGGTTTCAGTCAAACTCAAGAACGTCACTGCTGCTCACAACACCATCATAGGTACCCAATCACCCTTTTTTCTCTCTAATTCAGGATTTTGTAGTTAATATTTTTTGTTAGAATTTGTAGATAGTCAGTGACTTATGAGTCTGTCAAACTTATTTGAGTATGTGCAATTTGCACAGGGTATATTCTAGTATATTGGTATATGACTATACTTATAATGCTTTATTGGCAACATCAAAGAAATGTGAATAGAGGAGAGATGCGTAAAGTAAAGGGAGTTGTATTATGAGGTGTAATTACTTAGTACAAGAAGTTATGTTATAAGATGTGAATAAGTTAATAAAGTAAAGTATGACTGGAAACAAGTTGGTATGACTTGGAATTGTGACCAGGAACTACCCGCCTGCTATTTCGGAGAAAATAGTGGGAACTACCTACCTTGGCACAATTTTCATGGTGATTTGGTGAGTTGTTAATTTGATATTGGTACTATGTAATGGAAATGAAAAGGTGAAATAGTATGTGCGTGAATTATTATGAATTAAGTGGAGAAGATGTGTTATGCAAATGAAACGTACAATAAATTAAAATATGTGTTTTGAGATATGGATAAAGATGATATTATGAAATTGAATGAATGCAATAATATGTGTTGTGAATGTTATATCATGAGTGTAAATACAAGGGAGGAATTGCGATAAAAAAATGAATGCCTGTAGTGAGATATTATGAAGATGTATGTGATATGATTGCTTGTATGAATGTGATGAGCGTGATATGAGAATGAGAAAGAAAGTGTTTACGAATGAAGATGAGTATGAAAGATTATGAGTCGTGAGTTGTAGATACAAAGGAATGGTAAAATAAAATTATTTGTGATATTAGTGTGATGCATATTGTAATGAGTGTAGAATTATGGATATATAGATAGGTGAGGATTTAAAGCGTATTTTGATATAAAGTCGGATTTGTGATGTTTTATGTTCAAATTTCAGACTGGATCTTTTTATCTTGAAAATTGTAAGTTTAATTTATTTTCTTTATATATTTTTGATTTATTTATTTGACTAGTGAATTATACTCACACCAGAAATGGTTAACCCCTTAGTATTTGGGGGGTTAGGGGAGTCCCAGGACTACCCTAGATCCCCTACTGTTACAGGTCCTCAGCAGTGCAGAGGTGAGGCGTAGATTTGTAGGGTGGAGTTTTGTTTTAAAAATTTTGTATAAATTGGTTATGTGAAGAGTGAAATTGGTGGTTTAAATTGTAATTTGAATGTATGAGTACCTGGATGTCGATGATGAATATAGTATGGGGTAGTATGGTATGTTCTTGACCCGTACCCATCTCGTCGTGGTGTGACGAGCCCTGTGGTTTGTTTTACGAAAATTTTTCTAAAAAAATTACCTCGTTTTCAAAGAAATTTATGGTTTTTATTTGATATTTGATATTCTATTGTGAATTTGGCCCCCATAGCATATATATTGATTGCCTTGTATGTTTCTGCTCATTTTGGCCTAGGGAGCCCGTGAAATTATTGTATGTGTTGTGAGCTACGGAATTTAGAGCAGAATTCCGTAAGCTAATTGTGTTTCGGGGCAGAAATTACAGAGAAAACACTGCGAAAATTTTATTGAAATATAACTATCTTAGTTTATGTTTAAAGTGATATAGAAATTGAAAGAATTGATTTTGGAGTCGGAAAAAAACATGGGGTGTTACACTTATGATAATGATAACATCACAGCAAAGCAGGACCGTACGATTTCAGCACAGATCATAAAGCTTATACTAGCAGATTAGGCATAACAGAAATCTTTAACTGGTTTGGGTCTTCTTCAGGCTCTTCTACAAGACGTAGATCGCTCTTAAACCAACTGAAAGCGACTAGGCCCACTAGGAAACACACCCAGCCCATGAGGTTGTAAGTTAAATCTCTTATTCCCATCAGGGGAGAATCAACAGGAGATAAGAGATTCTTACCAGATGAATCTCCTACACTGTTTCTCAGACTTATAATTACCCTCCCCCCTCCTCAGTCAGAGTCTAATCAACAATCTGAAATTTCTCTCTCAAACTCTTTTTTTCTCTCTGGTTCTAACTTGAGTGTCAGAGGGTCCGTCGCCGGGGCCACCCCCGGTGTTTCAGGCTTTTTGCAGGTTCATCGGCCGTGTCAGCAACCATCGAATTCAGATCACTGTGATCAATCAACGATACAGTACTCTCTGGAACTTTAACCACTTTTTTTGGTGACGATTAAATGTTAGATCTTTAGTAGTTTTTTTTTCAAATATAAACTTACAATCTATTTATTTTCACATCAAAATAAGCAGCAACAGTGGTGCCAATATAAATTATATAAGAGGTGTTTACTAAATTTTCACAATAAATAGGGGAAAAGGGGTATGAGTAACTTGCTCATTTAGTAAATGAGCAAGTGATGAGGTGGCATGCATGTGATTGAGAAATCATAAAAGTGATTAGATACTCAATGTATCACATGCATGCCATCTCATCACTTGCTCATTTATTAAATGAGCAAGTTGCTCATATCCCTTTTACCCCAATAAATATTATACACAATATATAAGAGGTGTGTATTTATGTGTGCAGGTTGATTGGGTTTGCCTACAGTCTTGTTAAAAAATGAATAAAAGATACTATATACCACAGATACAAGTCCTATAGATACAGCTCACAGATATGGAAACATGAACTCGTGCCGACCTCAGAGATTCTTAAGATTGGAGTCAGGACCGTGGGTCCCCCTCCCAATTTTTTCTGGTGCTTTTCTTTTTTCTCTTTTTTGATTTTGCTGATAAGTTCTTTTCTCTTCTTGCTTTCAAGAGGACTGACAGGCATCCCCCCCCTCCCCCCCGCCGGGAAAAAAAAACCGATTTTTTAAAATATATATGCCTGAATTTGAGAAAACAAGTTTAATGGAACATCTTATGCAAAAAATACAAACTGCATGATAGTGTATTTTATTATTATTTATATCATAAAATTAAAAAGCACTTCTTTTTCAAAAATCGGTCTCTTTACTTTAATTATATCTTTTTCTTCAATTAAGATGTATCGTTTTCATTCGACATTATTTTTCTTGACTCCATTAAAATAATATTTTGCATAGTGATACAATCTCTTGAATAATTGAAAAGAAGAAGTAACAAGTCAGAATTGAAGTTCAATGGAAAAAAAAAAGATTACACGAATTAGGGGGAAAAAATTCAAGAACAAGAACAGAAAAATGGGAAAGAAATTGTGACGTCCTGAATTTCAAACACAGATAATTCGTAGTATAACAAGATCTTTACTATAATTTCATACAAAAATACAAGAAAACTTAAAACTTTTTCATTACAATGTAGTTCTTTACAATGCTCAACAGAAATACACATATATAGTAAACATTTTATCATTATCAATCTTCAATCTTGCAACATCCATCGACACCAAACTCATGCCCACGTCGCTTTCTAATCCAAATCTTGCAACACTTGAGAAATTTGAGCACGTCGGTTGAATACAACTGACGCAGTGCTATAACAAATTGATAGGGGTGGCATTCAGGCCGGATGGGCCGTGCTCCCCCAAGATGCGGGCCGGGCTGGGCCGGGCATCTTTGCGAAAATGTTGGCCCGGACCTGGCCCCCGGCCCCTAGACTGGGGGCCGGGCCGGTTTAATTAGTGCAATTTTTTTAGCAAGATGAACGATCAAGTATTAAATGTTAATTTCAATATTTCATAACAATTGCAAATGACTAATAAATAAAAAAAATTAAAACCAAATTTTAATTGATTTGATAAATTACATGATGTTAAATAAAATCAAGTTCATGAATACAATTTCATACAAATTAGATAAAATTACAAAGGAATTATTTGAATTTAGAGATCGAGATGGTTTCTATTTAGATTGAAGAGAAGACATTGGACTATTATCTTGCACTTCTACTTAACCTAAATATAGAATCTCATCCCCCTAAATTTTTCCAATTATTTATAATACATTATACAAATTAAGTTCTACTATTTCTTCACTCATCGCTACTTGTTGATCCGTTTTCTGATTCTTGTAAGTCTTGTAAGTCTTGAGTCCTCTCTTCCGCTTTCATCCAATCTTCAGCGCATACCAATATCTCCAAATTTTTTGCGGTCAAGTGATTCATGTTTGGGCTCATAATCCTGCCACCAAGAGAAAAAATATTTTCCGATGCAATGGTTGACACCGGTATCGTTAGCAAATCTTTAGCCATGCGAGAAATAATCCTAAAAATATGTTTATTAGTTTTCCAAAAAGAAAACACATCTACTACATCATAAATGGGAGGTTGTGCATTATACCAATTCAACCCATTTTGTGAATTGGTTCTTGTTTTTTTTTTTTTTTTTTAAGAGATTTAAAACACTACTAGTGGCAGGACCATTTCCCTTTGATAACATAGAAGAAGAAGAAGAACTAATATTTTGTGTTTGTGTAGTGTTAGATGAATAAATTCTATTGTAACTATCATATAAACTATTCAAAATATTTTCAAATTTTGTAATGAAAACAATATGGTCAAAATTATTTATTTCTTTGTGTGGAGCATAAGTATAAAAAATCTCAATTAGATTTTTGGTGCCATCTAACTTAATAATGGGATTCATTACACTAGCTACACAATATAACATAGGAAGGGAATAAAAATATTTTAAAATTTTAATATAATCGGCATAAACCATTTCTCCAATAAAAGCGTCATTTACCAAATCTTTAATGGTTGTCATGATAGTGACAATTGCAAGTAAAATACCACTAGATGTCCATGTATATGTTTTTGTAAATTGTAAAGTAGTATCGTTAAAAGGTTCGAAAAATGTGTACAAACTATCGAAAAAAAATCAAAAATCAACCATTAATATACAATTTTGCATACCCATTGCAATACAAAATTCTCTAAGATTAAAATAATAGTGAAGAACAACACTTAATAAATCAAAAGTTGAATCCCAACGATGTCTAACATCTTTAGGAAAACGTTTAAATACAATTCTCCTAAGTTGACACCAATCATGAAAAGCTTGATATATTGGACCCTTCAACGTAATAAAATGAACACAATTTCTTATTGCCTCAATTTTATTATGTCCGTATTTAAGTGCATCTTGTACACAAAGATTTAAAATATGTCAAACACACCTAACATGAAAAATTTTTGGTCCTAAAGGATTAAGTGTAATTAGAAAACTAGCAATTGCCTTAGTAGTATTAGAGGCATTATCAAAACCAATAGCAAAAACTTTATCAAAAATATCAAAATTGTTACATGCTTCCATGATGTGTGTGGCAATTATCTCACCCTTATCTGGGTACCTAACAAATCCGAATGAAATTATCCTCTTTTGAAGTAGCCAATGGGAATCTACCCAATGACATGTTACACAGATCATTGGAACGCTGTTCACTCCTACCCACCCATCCGATGTCAAAGAAACTCTAGTGTTTAGTAACGTAAGTGTTGCTACTAAAAAATCCTTAACCTCATTGTAAACTAATTTACAATCACCCTTTACTACATTCATAGGATTTTTTTTATAATGGGGGTTTAATGCGGTTTGTGCAAAGATCTTTACATTCCTACTTTCACCAAATGAATAAGGTAATTCATCTCTAATTACTAACTTAGCAATTTCTCTACGAACGAGATCGTGATCGTAGATATGACTATCTATTTGGCCGGTCTTAGGGTGTATTTTTTGTTGTGTGAGGGTATCTTTAGAAAATTTGGGTTGACATTTACTTAAGTATCGTTGAAGTATACTCATTCCCGATCCTAGTTTAAACTTATACGGTGTTTGACACTTCTTACAAATTTTTAATTCTATATTCTTATCATTTTGTGAAGGGACAAAGTCAAAAAATTTGTGCACTTCGGATTTGATCCCTCTTGTTTTACGGGATTGAGATGGGTCTTGTTCCGATGGTTGTGGTTCTATGTCTTCTACTTCTACTTCCACTTCTACTTGTTCTGTGTGTGTTTCATAAATATCGTGAATAGTATCATAATTGTAAAGTGTTTCTTCACTATCTACATATGAAAGAGGAATAATAGGAATGAGACGACTGCTAGTGGACTCTTGGCTACTATGTCTACCACGTGATCGGTTAGATGCCATATTAACTAGTGTATGTTTTGAAAATTAATTGTAGTGTATGTTTTAAATTAATTGTAGTGTATGTTATGAAAATTATTCTGCAAAGCAAATAAAAGAATAACTATAAAATTAATTGTAGTGTATGTTATGAAAATTATTCTCCAAAGCAAATAAAAGAACAACTATAAAATTGTTATTCTAGTGTATATTTACCAATTTACCAAAAAAAATTCTAAGAAGAAGAAGAAGATTAAGAAGAAGAAGAAGAAGAAGAAAACCCACTCTAATTATAAGAAATAAATGATAACAAAAAAAATTAGAATTCAAAAAATTATAAAAATTTTCATCAAAAAAAAAAATTATAAAAATACGAAAATACCGTTTCCGCGTAGATTGTTTGTTGAAGAATAAAGGTAGAGAAAGTGAAGAGACTTGTAGTGTTGATGCTTATGTTGTTGGTTGATGTTGATTGTTGAATCTTGAAAGAGGTAGTTGAATGTTGTTGATGTTGAATCTCGAAGGAGAGTAGTTCAATGTTGTTGATTGTTGAATCTTGAAAGAGAGTAGTTGAATGTTGTTGATTTTTGTTGAGAAAGTTTAGAGATAGTAGAGAGAGTTGACTGAATTTGTGAAGAGAATTGAATGAAATGTGGTTGTATATATAGAAAATGTAAATTTTCAATTTCCCAAAATACCCCCCAAAACTAGCTAATATGAATCCGTTGGGGGGTATTTTGGTAATTTTACATACCCTAATTATTAAATACAAATTCTGGAAGAAAAAAATAAACAAATAAATAAAATTAAAAAAGTTCTCAACGGTAACACCATCGGTCGGCCCGCAGACCAGCCTGGACTGGTTCAACCCAGTCTTGGGCTGGTGCTGGCCGGGCCGATGGTGGGCCGGGTTGTTACGGGCTTTTTTTGGCTTTTTCTGAACCGAATCGGACCACACTGTTCATCCGGTCTGGCCCCAGTTAAGCCCGAGTTTGGCCGGGCCGGGCCGGTCCCGGGGGCAGCCCAGCCTGAATGCCACCCCTACAAATTGGTCCTCAAATTTAACAATCACAAACTTGAATATAAGATAACAAAGTATAAAAGTTACTATCCTAAGTAGGTCACTGTACGCCATGAATCTAATGACTAATGCAAACATCTATGCACACAATGAAATTCTAATGTGCACTTGTTTGGATTCTATCTCGCCCATACAACATAGGTCCGAGGGCAAGCCCTTAACATTCTCCTCATTAGGGTTGCTATGCACTCCAAACACGATGATCGTACTCCAATGCGTAATCACGTGCAAATCGCACCCCTAAGATCATGGACTTTACCGTCCCCTAGCCAACACATGTAGATTTATCAGACGTATCCTCAGTCGTAAACATTTCTAAGAGTCGCAACTCTTTATCGGTAATTTATCGACCTCACCGGCCTACCCCTAGCCCGCACATGCAGATTTTCTGGGCCTATACTAGGTCCCGAACCCAGCGAGTCGATCACTCGTAACTACGAACCAGGCCTACTCCTAGCCCACTGTCCGTGGATTTACCGGGCGTATCCTGTCCGCCCCGAGCATTTATAGGAATCACAATTTTTTACCTGACATGTTCGTCGTTGTTTTCAGCCATAACTCTGTCTAGTGCCTGTCCATATATCCAAGCATCAGTAATATCACGTAGAGCAAGCTCACTCTACCGGACTTAAATTAACACACTCGGAATTTCTCAAATTTTCATAATCACAAATTTACCTCTAGAGTCCACACATCCCAAATTCATAAACTTTCTAGGTTATCCTTAACCTCTTTCACAATATTTGCAAATTCCATTCATTCATATACCCAATTCATCTCTTATTCATTCCATCCAACTAGTCATCCTTAAATAACTAGATAAAATTTTCCAAACCATTATAATAGGACTTCAAAAAGCCTGAATTCAATTACATCATCTCTATTCTAATATTTCAAATATAATTACCAAATCTGTAATAAATCGTTCATTCTAATATGGAATTTAATCCCAAAACATTTGTACTAATTTCAATAAGATAATATCCTTCAAAATCAATTCTTAATTTTCCCAAATACTTCTAAAACATTTGTACCGATTTCCATTAATGTAATATTTCTCAAAATCAATTTCTAATTCTCCAAAATACTCAAAGATAATATCCCTCAAAATCAATTTGTAATCCTCCAAATACTCAACAGTTAATATCGTTCGAAATCAATTCCTTCATCCTCCAAAATATTCAAAAAAAGTACATAAAATCAAAACCGTAGTCAATCATTTAATTTATTGTGGAAATTAACTCAAAAAATATTTGTACCGATTTTTATTTATACAAAACTCCGAAAAATATAATTCTCATGTTAAAAATACTCAAACAGTGAATTTTAAACAAAAATACAAATATAGCTTATCCCTGGTTCGAAACCACAACCTAGCACAGATCCCAACATCCAAAGTTGCACGTGCTAACCAGGCTAATAAGCCTCACAATTTGCCAATAACTCTCAATGAACTAAAGTAATGTCTGCGGCTCAAATTTAATTTCAAAAAAAGTATTAGAAAATGTTTGAACTCCCCTCTGGATCGAACCAAAGACCCTCACACAGTGCTTTAAACCGCACCCACTAACCAGGCTCTCAAGCCTCACTTTCTGCTAAATTCCTCAAGGAAACAGATAGGAATGTGTTATTCGAATTGCAATCCTCTTCCAAAATCACCTTATTAGACAATGTCATACACTTCAACTATTTACCACATCATCTTCTCTCAATCATGACTAAAATTAATATACACTCTCTATAAATAATTAACAAACTAAAAAACAATATTTCCAATAACAACATTCAATCTTGGAATTAAATAATTTCATAAATCGTATTATGCACTTTATTAAATCTCAAGACTATTATTCAAATACGAAGATGAATGTAATATCCACCATGCTCTCTACGTTTACTACTTCATAGCAATTCATTTTACACAATAATTGAAACTAACATGATACTACAAAAAAAAAAAAGTTGGAGAACCCCCACAAATATATTTTTACAATCTAGCATGAAAACTACTACACAAAATTTAGAAAGTTAAAGGAAAGCCCACCCAATCGTTTCTGATAGGCTCGAGTTGGTGTAGCTATTACGATGTTGATTCCTTGTGAACATAATAACTATGAAACTCGTCGTTGTGCTATGCTTCATGTCACGCTTCGTGCTTCACTTCCATGGCAGCAAGAACTTATTGGTTGAAGCAGAATGAAGGAGTGAAGTGATGGAATGAAGAATGATATGAAGGGGGGTATGTATGTTAATATGTATGTATATATATACATAGACAGGGATAGGAGTGAGTGAGTGGAAGGAGAGAGAGAGAGAATGGGCTCCGATTTAAACAGAGAAGAAGAAAAGAAGAGGTAGTAGTGTGTATGTATGAATATATAGAGAATAAGAGTAGGGGGTGGCATCATGTGAGAGTTGTAAAACTACCCATAAACACACAAAAAAACTACCCACTAATTCCATTACTTTTCACTAATTCAAAAGTACTCATAATTCTCTCTCTTTACTTGAAAATGTGGTCTGTCAATGTAATGTGTGTAGGATGTCAATGTAATGTGTGTAGAATGCACGGGCTTTGATATTCACAATTGTGCACACAAAAATGTGTCTAATTATTACAAAATGAAGTAATATTTCTCATTAGCTTAACAAATAAGTTTAATTAAACGTAATGGGGGTTATTTCAATCTTGTCTTTCCATGTGTTTAAATTAGGCATAAATAAAAATTTAATATACACGCTTCATTAATTTTATATATTAAAAATATAATCAACACGTGCATTGAAAGCACGTGTATTACACGTATGAAAACAAATGTATTTGAGTTGGCTTAAAATAGGAAAAAATGAATTTCGAGATAACGGAAAAACATATAAACAATCGAAATACAAAATACGTAGGGTATTTGTTTTAAAAATATATTACAGATATTTTCTGAAACAATACAAAATATATGTATGTAACACGTCTTTCAAAATTGTAATAACTCGGTTTTGCGGGGTGTTACACTCTTCTTCCCTTAGAAAAGTTCTGCTCAGAACTTACTAAGAAAAAGATGTAGTTTGAACACACCATATAAAGAATTTCAAAATAAATATGGTATCAAAATACTTAATGTAGAAAACAACATAAACTTAAAATTAAGTAGATATATAAGAAACATGGGTATCAAGTAAGATATATAAAGAGAATATGAGTACAAAATGAAAAAGATTAATAGGAACGAAAAACGAAAGTGTTAAATAAACTAGGAAAAATAGTAGAAAAATAAATGTGATGGTGAAAGATAATATAGATTGAAAGTAATTCAAATTAGAAAAGTAATAATAGGTTAAGTATTAGGTAATATAAATTAAGTAATCTATTGCGAAAGGAATTGAAAAACAATATAAATTCGAAGGGTAAAGAAAAAGACATTAAAAATAGATGCTTAAAAAAATAAGTATAGTAAGCAGAACAATGAAAGTAGTAATAAGTATAATGAAAAAGAATACAACGAAGGAAAAAAAAAAATTTGAAGTATAGAAATAAATGAGAAATAAAAGAAGTGTAATTGCAAAGAATATGAGAATTGAAATAGTATAGATAAATTATAATGAAGTAGGAAAATTTAAAAATAAATAGACTAAGAGCGTAAATAAAAATTAAGTAGCTTATAAATCAACTATGATAAGAAGAATACTATTATGATCAAGAAATAAATAATATAAAACGATATAAAAAGTATCGAAATATAAGGCAAATTGATAAATAATTGAGAAGAGCATAGTAATTGAAAGGTAGTAGTCAATAGCTAACAAAATTAGAAAATTTAAAGAAACGAGAAGTTAATTAAAAGAAAACGTGAAGAATATAATGATTAAAATCATAAACTAAACTAAGACTATATATTAAGATATTTAAAAATAGCAATTTAAGGCTTTCCACTTTCAATCAGAAAAGGAAGACTGAGAGACTATTAAATGTGAAAGAGGAAACAAAATATTAATAAAAATCTGAAAAAAATATATTAATTGATATTAAATTCAGTTAAAAGGTATAAACAGTATAAGAGAAATAATAATGTATATAAAATAATATTTTAAAAATCATAAGTAATATATTAATTATATACACGATTCAAAATTAAATATGTAGAATAGTGATTAGTATATATCAAAATATTTATAACCTCTCAAGTATAGCAAGAAAACTAGCATTTAATATTATATGCATAAATAATCATAAAAATATATGATACAACAAATAATATTATAATATGAAAGTTATAAGTAGTTAGAGTGGTAAAACAAAGTATAATAGTAGTAGATGTAATAATATATTATTGAAATAATGTATAATATTAATTATATAGAGATAAAATGTAAATTGTAAACAAAATTATAAATAATAAAATTTGTATTATATGATTATCAACCAAATATAAGGTATTTTAGCAATAAAATATAAAATAAAATGAAATGTTACAAAAATAAAAAAATACTAACATTTGTAAAGAGCAAGTATATATACAAAATAATAATATTAAGATAACAAAATTGTTAATAGTAAACAGTAATAATATTGGTTAAAAAATAAAATAAAATAATAATGGACATTGGATAGATATAGAAGTAAGTATAAATAATAAGGTAGCTAAGTAAATGTGTATATATGTATAACTGTATTATAAATAATAAAGTTGAAGTAGTATAGGATAAGTTGTAAAACATTATAAAATAGTATTAACTAGTACAAAAGAATAAAATAGTGATAATTAATCTCTAATATTCTAATGAGAGAGTTGGGGTTGTCATTTGTAGACATCCAACCGTCTATTCTGAACCATTCATTTTTAAGTGGGACTAATATTAACCATTAATTTACTCAACTATTCTTAGTTAATATAATACCCTCAAACTTCAAATTTATTTACAACATAATTATTTACTAAAGTACCACTCATATAAAATAAAATTTTGTGCTACTAGGGGTTATTTGTAAAGAGTATGTATGAGTAAAGAGATGTCTCAAGTTAGAGGCAAGATTACGTCTTATTATTTACTTAATTAAAATAAATAAAAAATTGATTAAAACGTTCATCACATGTGCAAGTTACTAGTATATATGAAAATAGAAGTAACAATGTGAGATAGTGAAAACTAAGGAATAAAGTAGAAGATTACAAAGATAGAATATAAAGAAATAAAATAATAGATTATAAATATTGAATATAAATCGTAAGAATTAGTAGTAATGAAAATAATATATAAAAATTAAGAAGGGGAAAGTAAAATAAAATAAATTTGTATCCCCCATTTTTCTATTTTTGGTTTTATTATATTTTATTGTCGTTTTCTTAATTATTGTATACGAATTTCCTTTGAATAATAAATCTTGCTTTTCCTTTGGCACATTTATTCTCTTTTGATCATTTTGTACTCTTTTGGCTTGAATCCTGCATTTTTTACTCACTACAAATTTTACTCTTTTGTGTTTCGGGTTTAAATTGATCCGCTATATGTCCATCCCACTGATTTCTATTTGTTTTTCTCTTTTTGGAGTCTAAACCCATACCCTAAACTCATTAACCTGCAACCCATAACCCCACATTTCAATCTCCTATTTAAATACCCTTTAAACCCTAATTAAAATAATCTAATATATATATCTCTCTCCCCTTAAACTCCTGCCGCTCACCCTCTCTCTCCCCGATCCCCTGTTTTCAAACTATCCCGCAAACCCCGTTCTCCTCTCCCGTCGCTCTGACCGTCCATCCTCTTCGACCTCGTCACCACCGCTCATCCAACCACCCTCCATCCAGTCGACCCCCTGCATCCATCCTCGTCGAATTCCCCTGTTCCGTCGCCATCTCCACCCTTGTCTGTTTCGGAAGGAAACAGAGCTTCGCCACCCCCCCTGCCCCGCCGCTCAGCCACTGCCATCACTTCTCGACCGCGAGTGCCCCTACCATCAGCCTTCCTTACCGTGGGGGCCGCCGCCTGCTCAGTCACCGCCGTCCCCTCGCTCTCCCTTCCTCTCCCCATTGTTGTTTTTTGTTCGGGTAGAGGTGGATCCATTGGGGAATTGAGTTGCTGTGTTGCTGTTTTGTGTGTGGGCTTGATCGACTGTGTGTGTGTTTGCACGGGCTTGCACGTGTTCCTGTGCTTCATGGTTCGTCACCCGGGATTCTCATCCCGCTATTCTATTATATTCGAAATTATCATCTAACATGCAAGTCTCTCTTGAACTAGTTTTATTTTTCTTGTTCAAGAATTCTTTGATCTCCATAAGTAGATCTCATTCTTTTTTATCATATTGCTATTTGAATTCCGCTAAGTATATTGAGAGTTTACACAAGCTAACCCCATTATTCTTAAAATCTTGCCTATATCTTTGATCCAAATCCTAGTCCTTATTGCACATTGCATATACACGTTATACATGAAAAATAACTAGATCCATGTTATGGAATTATTTGATGGTTGAATATGTTCGATTGGATTTGATACGATGAATAGATTACCATGATTGTAAAATTGCATCTTAAATTTAGAAATCTGCATGTTAAACATCTAATAGCACTTTCATTATTAATTATCATGAATAATATCATTGTATGATAAAGTTATTACCTATTCATATCAAAATATGCTATGGCTTGCTATTTGTATCTTTTTGTATCAGAAATTTGACCCTGTTACTATTGTAATTTGAAATAATTTTGTGAATATGAATTATATGCCCATGAGTCTATGTTGCAGAACTTTTGACATATTTGAATTCTGAGTTATAATCTGTGAGATATCTTATTTTTAGTACAGCTGGGTCTGAATTTCCAGATTCCCAAATTCACGTGTATTTTTCTGTTTTATAAATAAATAGAACATGATAAGAGTAAAATAAAAAGATGAAATAAATTTGGCTGAGACTAGACATGTGTAGGAATCACCCTGAGTTTTTGTAGGTTTAATTGATGATTTTTATGACATGTTTTATATGTATTTATACAATCTACAACTTGCTGCCTGAACATAAAATCTGAAAAGAATAAGAGTTTCAACCTAGTTTCTCTAGCTTTATATGTCGTGTATATATTTGCTGGAACCGGCAGAGAGTCTAGTTTCTAGAACTTCTGACAAATCCATATTTGCTTTTCTGTAGCAGTAAAATTTTTTGTTTTTATACAGTAACATCCTACTGTCTAGACTGTGCGATTTGTGTTAATTTAACATGTATGCTTCTTGCTTTGTCTTTAACGAGTAGAATTAGTCAAACCTAGCATAATAAAAACCTGAAACCTTCTTGCATGCTCACATAGGATGAAATAAAATGTTAACAAGCCGGGGTATTATGGGTTGACTTGGTAGTGAACGATCGGAAACTATACTCGGTAATGGTCTTCTTGCTTGCATGATTTATTACATGGAAGGTGGATAAATGCTTGTCATTATGTGATCACGCTGTCATGATATCTTGTCATCTTGTTACCGAGTACACGATCCGTGAATTCACCATCAGTCTAAAACATTCACTTGTTTGCTTGCACTGAATCTGGGGTATGGAACATATGGGACGCAGTAGTACGTGTACTAGATAGGTTAATAAAATGATTAATAACCCGCATTTGACATTTCATGTTTGACCCTGTATATCGTTACCAATATAGAATTTAAATTGACATTACTAATTAAATGCCATGATTAAATATAGACCTTTGACATTATTTCCAACCTTTGATTATTTTATTGACTTTGATCCCATCCCTTTTCTTTGATATACTATGTTCCTATTACTCCCGGTTTTCTCTACTTGCTGTCCATGACTTTCTCTAAGGACATTATTTTCTCTCTTTTTAGATCAAGAATTTATAGGTACTTAAGGATCATTATTGGAAGGAATTGGTGAGCAACGATTCTAGAAGATGGAACCAAAGATTGTGCTGCTTAAATTACTTTATGCAAGATTTAATTCTTTTGAACATTACCTTTGACATTATACATTGTTTTGGTCTTTTGTCCCAGGGTTTATTTATTTTTCCAGATATTGGATATTATGTTGGATATTATCTTGGATTATTTCATTATTATTGAAGTTTTTCTTTGATTCATGTGATTATAATTTCTTGTGTGGTTGTATTTGTTGTTCATATTGTTGAGTTAGACTGGTACAACTTATGGATGGTGTTTACATCATTTGCTGGGCCTACATTACGTATTCGTATTTCCGTATTTTGGAAAGCGGGGTGTGACATGGTTTCTAGTGGTATCGGAGCCCAAGTTTTGATAATATATCAGTCAAACATAACTAACTTATAGAGGTTTGGCTTCGGCTGATATATTAGTCAAGTTGGCTCTAGCCAGGTTAACTTAGTGATGTGCACACCACATTGATCACATGAATATATATAATAACAAACATATAATCTGGGTACTGACCATATTTTATCGGGTTTCATTCTATGGCTCGTGGAGATTCTTCTTCTTCCAGCCTGAGGGATGAGCAACCTGACAACACTGCTATTCTTCATACGATTTAGCAGATGATGGCTCTCCAGCAGGAGCACAATGAATTGATGAGGGACACTTTGGCAGCCAATGGAGCTGCCGCTGGACCTGCACCTGGGCCACTGCAACTAAGGCCGGGCACAATAGCAGATTTCATGAGGCTGCACCCGAAAAAGTTTTTGGGCACTGAATCTGATATGGCTAAAAATGGGATTAAATCGGAACCGTCCAAATCGGGCACGAATCTTGAGGCCCGGGTGTAAAACACCTACCAATAGGTCTGAAGCGGGTACTGGTTCTCCTCCTCGGAGACCCACGAACCCGCAAACGGATCCACCTCAACTGGGTGCGGGTTTCAACCCGCAGCAAACCCGGTCCAGAAAGGATAGAATTAGGGTTTCTGATTAATCCTAATCAACGGCCCTGATTCATATCTATCCTTTCACTGGGGATTAAGGATTACATTCCTTATCTAACCACAGGGATTACATTCCTAATCTAGTCCTAGCGGTGCCTATAAATACCCCCCACCCATCTCCATTAAGAGGTAATCAATCTTTTGCCAGTTTTACGCTCTTTCATAATCACTTCTGATTACTGACTTGAGCATCGGAGGATGCGTCACCGGGATCAACCCCGGTGTCTCGCACTTTTTGCAGGT
Organism: Hemerocallis citrina; assembly: GCA_017893485.1. Lineage (NCBI taxonomy): Eukaryota > Viridiplantae > Streptophyta > Magnoliopsida > Asparagales > Asphodelaceae > Hemerocallis > Hemerocallis citrina. The sequence continues at coordinate 154,483,406 of CM030364.1, read as the reverse complement.
GAACGGCGGGAGCAACGGTCAAACTCAGGCAGAATAGGTAACAGGTTTGCTTTTCAAAGTTTTCCAAGGATCCACAAATACTATCTGTTTGCCCCCACACCAGATTCAGCGACAACAGATTGGTGCCGTCTGTGGGAATCAACGAATAGCAGCCTCCCCTCTTCCCGTTGGTCAGATCTTCTCCAGCCATGCCTCTTAGGAAAGCCAGATCTAGAGGGTCCAATCGAGGACCCAACCGTGGTCAGCAACAGGAAGTCCCCATCCAGCCCGCTCCGCAGCAGGGGCAACTTCCTCCAAAAGCAGAGGACCCAATCCAATAGGACCGGCCTCCTCCTCAGAATCAACAACCTCCCAATAGACTGAGAAGAAGAGCTTAAAGGAAGGACCCTTCGTCCTAGTAGACCTCTTTTTCCCGAACCATAATGGATGCACCCGTACTAATCGGCTTTAAGCCTCCTCAATTTGAGACTTACTCCGGGGAGACTGACCCCGTCGATCACATCGAAAACTTCAAGACCCTCATGCTCATCCATCAAGCTTCCGATGCTCTGCTCTGCAAAACCTTCCCCACAACTCTCAAGGGTCCAGCTCGAGAATGGTACTCTCGCCTTGCCCCTTCCTCGATATTCTCCTTCGAGCAATTTGAGACCCTCTTCGTCACCCACTTCGTGAGTAGCCGCCGAACTGAGAAGACCAGCATTTCGCTACTCTACCTCAACCAGAAGAAGGGTGAGAAGCTGAGAGACTATGTGAAAAGGTTCACAGCTGAAGCCAGGTCCATAGCATCCCTCGACCAGTCGGTCGCTGTATCAGCATTTCAATCCAATGTCCTCAACTCCAGCCTCCGCTCCTCCCTCGCCAAGAAGCCCCCGCAAAACTTCTCTGACCTCCTCCTCCAGAGCGAAAATTATATTCGGGCCGAAGAAGTTGAGCACCGCCCCAACTTGGAGGGGTCTTCCTCCGGGTCTAAGAGAAAGGGAACAGAAGAGGAAGGGGCCAAGAAGCTCCAGAAGGATAATGGAAGGGGCCAGCGCCGACCTCCCCCCAGATTTGAAAAATTTACTCCCCTTAATGCCAACATCTCCACAATTCTCATGGAAGTTGAGAAAGAGGGGGTTGATGGAACTGCGATGATTCCCAGGACCACGGATTGGTGTGCGTATCGATCATAAAAGCTTAATAGATTTAATACGTGATCTAACCCTTTATAGTGGAATCTAGGGTTCACGAATTATACCTGCGATAAGAAGAAGACGATAGTTTCTAGCAACCTCGAGCCGTCAGCGACGCCAAGATCTTCTGCACGTATTCCTTCCTCGGGTTGGACGTCGTGTGGGCGACGGTCTACCAACCTTTCTTCTCCTTGGCTGACCTCTCTTTCTCTCCTTACGTGAATCATGAATTTAGAGAAAACTTCTTATCTCTGATAATGATTTTGACGGCCAGAGAATAGAGAATATATATATAAGGCTACGGCAGAGACCATGAGGAGAAATTAGGGTTAGGTCTCCTAACGAATCTGGGTATCCCGTGTTCAGCCCGAACACACAACCCAGGCCCATTAACAATAGCTCGGTCCACTAAAGAGCTATTGTTGCACTACCTTCCTAATCCCAAATTATATTTATGGGCTCCTTTTATTATATGCTCGTTCAGCTCCCCATGTTAAGATATCGAATGTCCGTCAATCAAATTAAGTTACTGACAACTATATTGATCAACATCTTTTATCCTTAAGTAGTACCACTCAACTTTATTTGTCATGTCGGATGTAATCCACCTGCAGGGTTTACATGACAATCCTTATGAGCTCCTTAAGGGGACATCATCAACCCGACGTATCGGGACATGGATTCCTTTTACAATCAACAGCCCATCATACATACAATGCTATTACCCAATTCATAGAGGTTGTTGATCCATAATGAATCTCACTCTTTTATGAGTCAAAGTAATGCACACTGCATATACATGTCTGTTATTATATCTGGATTAAGAGCATAAGTATCCATAATAACAGAGGTGTCTGTTCTCTTTTGTAGTCAGTACAAAGAGAACAACCTCAAGTGGTCCTGTTCAATACACACAAAGTGTACTAGTGTAAACCTATAGTCAAGATAGACTAATACCAGATTACACTACAACCTTTCCAATGGATTGTCCAAGTCCGTCTAGATTGTGAACTATTTATATATTCCATAGGGAACTATTAATATGATCTTCTGTGTGTCTCCTCACACCATATTATCAACCTTATAGAATACCAGATACTTGCATTAATATTATAATAAACACAATATGCAAACATATGCCCATATGATTCTCATTCAAAAAAAATAAGGAAATAAAGTTAATACAAAAGTGATGCTTTCAGTATATAACCCTAACAGGGGTGATACCTCCTGCACCAAAAATGAACACCCCAGGCAAGAAGAGGGATAAAGAGAAGTGGTGTCGTTATTACCGGGACCATGGCCACGACATCAATGATTGTCGGGCCTTGAAGAATGAGATAGAAGCCCTCATCCAGAGGGGGCAGCTGACCAGATTTGTGAGAAAGGACCGAGCTGACCTTCCTCTCCCACCTCGGGGGGCTAATAAGCGTCCTGAACGCAATGAAACGCCCGACTTCGAAGAGGAGCGTGTCCTGCACCTCATTCATAGGGGCCTAATGGGGGGCTCCTCTAACTCCTCTCGAAAGGCGTTCATAAGGAAAGTCAATTCGGTTCGCGCCACCCCTCCTCCTAAAGGCCTCAGAGTGCCCGTCACATTCTCAGATGAAGACCTTGAGGGTGTCCGAACGCCCCATTGTGACGCACTCGTCATTAGCCTCCACATGGCGAACTTCAAAGTGGAGAGGATCCTAGTGGACAATGGCAGCTCCGTTAACATCCTCTTCCTCGCCGCTTTCAAGGGCCTCAAACTATCCCGAGATAGACTCAAGCCCGCCGGCTATACGCTCCATGGGTTCACGGGAGTGCCAGTGACTATTGAAGGGGTATCACCCTGGACGTAACCACTGGCAAAACTCCTACCACCCGAACGGAGTCAATGGACTTTATGGTCGTGGATGTCCCTGCAGCTTACAATGACATTTTGGGTCGGCCCGGCCTAGCTGCCCTTGAAGCCATCCCCTCTGCCTATCACTTCAAGATGAAATTCCCCACCCGGGCGGGAGGAGGGAAAGTAAAAGGCAATCAGAAAACGGCCTGCAAGTACTACATGACCTCTACCCTCGGTCCAGTCCTCTCCCACGAAACCCTGGAATCCCCTAAGATGTCGCCTGACCAACGTCCGAGCCGTTGGATGAGTTGGAGGAAGTGCTCTTCTCTGAGCAGGATCCAAGCCGAAAGTTCTTTGTTAGTAAGACCCTCCCATCCGCCCTATGCTCAGACATAGTCCAGTGCATCCGAAGAAACCGAGACCTCTTTGCTTGGTTAGCTGCAGACATGCCTGGAATTTCCGAAGAGCTCTTAGTCCACCACCTCAGCGTTGCTCTGGGGTCCAAACCGGTCCAACAGAAGAGGCGCAAGTTCGCCCCCGAATGCCAGCGAGCTATAAAAGAGGAGGTGGACAAGCTCTTGAAGGTCCGGTTCATATAAGAGGTAAACTATCCCGAATGGCTGTCGAATGTAGTAATGGTGAAGAAGTCCAATGGGACCTGGAGGATTTGTATCGATTTTACCGATCTCAACAAGGCTTGCCCTAAGGACCCCTTCCCTCTTCCAAGTATTGACACTTTGATTGACGCCACTTCGAGTCATGAACTTCTCAGCTTCATGGACGCCTTCTCAGGCTACAACCAGATCCGGATGTTCCCCCCAGATATCCCAAAGACCTCATTTGTGACCGACCAGGGCCTCTACTACTACAGGGTTATGCCCTTTGGTTTGAAGAATGCAGGCGCCACATATCAACGCCTCGTCAACAAGGTTTTCCAAGCTCAAATCGGCCGGAATATGGAGGTATATGTGGACGATATGCGTGTAAAGAGCATCCACGGGGCCGATCATGTACTCGATCTACAGGAGGCGTTCGATGTTCTAAGAAAGCACAACATCAGACTAATCCGAACAAGTGTGCGTTCGGAGTCTCGTCAGGAAAGTTCCTCAGCTTCATGGTCAGCCAACGAGGAATCGAAGCTAACCCTGAGAAAATCAAGGCCATATTAGACATGGCCCCTCCCAAGAACGTTAAGGAAGTTCAGAGGCTAACAGGCCGCCTAGCCGCCATAGGGTGTTTTCTTTCGAAGTCCGGGGAGAAATGCCTCCCCTTCTTCAAGGCCCTTAGGGGGGCTAAAAGTTTCGAATGGGGTCAACAGCAACAGGAGTCGTTCGACCAACTCAAGGCTTACCTCGTCAATCCTCCTCTCCTCAGCAAACCAATCCCTGGTGAACCCCTCTACCTCTACCTGGCAGCCTCCGAGCAGACCCTCAGGGCCATTTTAGTAAGGGAAGAGGACCGGGCTCAAAAGCCCATCTACTATGTGAGAAAAGTACTTCGGGATGCCGAGCTCCGCTACCCGAGGATAGAAAAGATGGCTTATGCCCTGGTGATGGCCGCGAGGAAGCTTCGCCCATATTTTTAGTCCCATTCGGTGGTTGTTCTTACTGACCAACCGCTGAAGCAAGTGCTCCACAAGCCAGAGACCTCCTGTCACCTTATGAAGTGGTCTATCGAGCTGAGCCAGCATGATATAACGTATCAGCCTCGAACCGCGATCAAGGCTAAGGCCTTAGCAGAATTTATCGTTGAAAGTACCATCCCCGAGTTCAGCCAAGCAATGAAGGGACCACCTGTCTGGTCGGTTTATATGGATGGATCCTCCTGTAACGAGGGAAGCGGAGCCGAGGTCATTCTGGCAGGCCCAGATGACTTCATCCTCCAATACTCCGTCCGTATCAACTTCAAGGCCTCTAACAACGAAGTAGAATACGAGGCACTCATAGCCATCCTTGGAATGGCTCGCAATGCAAGGGCGCAACGCCTCCGGATCTTTAGCGACTCTCAGCTGGTCGTAAATCAGGTCCTCGGCGAGTATGAAGCACGTGATGACCGGATGGTTAAGTATTTAGCCAAGGTCAGGAGCCTCATGGCCCTATTTGAAGAAGCTCTCATCCAGCGAATCCCCTGAGAGGAGAATTTCCAGGCCGATGCCCTCTCCAAGCTAGCCTCTTCCTCCCTCCAAGGTCTCGAGCAGACCGTCTTGATAGAGGTCCTCCTGAAGCCAAGTATAGAGGATGAAACTTCTGACTCTATGGAGTCGCTGCCTGTCCTGCTTCAAGATGATTGGATGAAACCCCTCGTCGAATTCTTAAGGGACGAGCTCCTCCCCGAAGATCCTAAGGAAGCTTGAAGAGTGAGAACCCGAGCAGAGCGATACACACTGATCGGAGGCATCCTATATAAGCGCTCCTGCACACAGGTAGACAGCAGGCCTTATTTGAGATGCCTCTCCCCCGAACAGGCCGACTACGCACTGCAAGAACTTCACGAGGGCATCGGCAGGGCACATTCAGGGTCCAGATCCTTAGCACGCAAAGTGTTGAATTATGGATATTTCTGGCCCACTCTCCTACAAGACAGCTGAACGGCACGTTCGGCAATGCAGCTCATGTCAGAAGTACTCCAACATCCGTCGCCTCCCACAAGCTCCACTCACTTCCCTATCAAGTCCTATCCCTTTCGCAATGTGGGGGATGGATTTACTAAGGGCCATTCCCACCAGCTCCCGACCAGTTCAAATTCTTAGTCGTGGCAATCGACTACTTCTCGAAGTGGATAGAGGCTGAGCCCTTGGCCACGATCACCGAGAATAAAGTCCTTCAGTTCTTCTGGAAGAACGTAATCTGCCGATTCGGTGTCCCTCGGGTCCTCATAACAGACAACAGAACCCAGTTCACCGGGGCTGCCTTCCGAGCTCTCTGTGAAGACCTCGCCATCCAACACTGATTCTCCTCTGTTTCCCATCCACAGTCGAATGGCCAAGTGGAGAATGCTAACCAACAGATCCTCTCCGGTATTAAGAAGAGGTTGGATAAGTGCTCTAAAGGCTTATGGGTCGATCAGCTCCCTAACGTGCTATGGAACTACCGCACTACAAAACGGACCCCCACAGGAGAGTCTCCATTCAACCTTACCTATGGGTCCGAGGCTATGATCCCCCTAGAAGTCGGTATACCCTCTCCTCGTCTAATGGCTTATGAAGAAGAACAAAATGCCAGAGAGCTCCGAGCAAACCTAGACCTGATTGATGAGATCTGAGAAAGAGCTGCCATTCGTCAACAAAGCTATCGAAGAAGGATCGAGTTGGCATACAATAAGAGAGTCCGTCCTACCGATCTCAAAGAAGGGGACTTGGTCCTCAGAAAGTTAGCCATCTCTTTTCCCGGACAGAAGAGCAAACTGGCTCCAAATTGGGAGGGACCCTATAAGATTGCCAAAGTAGTTCGGCCCGGGACATACAGACTAGAAGACCTCGAAGGCAGAGAGATCCCCAGGACTTGGAATGCCGACCATCTTTTGAATTACCAAGAGAGAACACTAACGCCTCTCTAAGTATTCTGGGATGTCGAACCGTTCCTCTCCTTTTACTTGTATTTTTTCTTTTATTTCTCTCTTGTAATAGCGGCTCGCAACTTTAGAAGCAGCCGACCATTAGTCATCAATAAAGAAAGCTTTTTCATATTTTACTTGTAAAAATTGTTTGCATCTCTCTGCTTTTACTCTTCACTCTAACGATGGTTCGGAGTCCAACACTTGGCTCGATTCTACTTCGCAAGTTTGCTCTTAAGCGAGCTAGAAGTAGTTCGCCATTCGGAATTGCTCCCACAACCGTTGAACAACTCTAACGATGGTTCGGAGTCCAATACTTGGCTCGACTCTACTTCGCAAGCTCGCTCTTAAGCGAGCTAGAGGTAGTTCGCCATTCAGAACTGCTCTCACAACCGTTGAACAACTCTAACGATGGTTCAGAGTCCAACACTTGGCTCGATTCTACTTCGCAAGTTCGCTCTTAGCGAGCTAGAAGTAGGTGTCCATTCGGAACTGCTCCCACAACCGTTGAACAACTCTAACGATGGTTCGGAGTCCAACACTTGGCTCGATTCTACTTCGCAAGTTCGCTCTTAAGCGAGCTAGAAGTAAGGTCGCCATTCGAAATTGCTCCCACAACCGTTGAACAACTCTAACGGCGAGTTCGGAGTCCAACGCTCGGCTCGACTGCACCCCCTCAATATCCCGAACCGAGCGGACCAGGAACCGACCTCCACATATGGAGAAAAATTCCGCCGAACAATTTCACCGTTGGATCGTCTTAAAATGCGTACTAGAACGAGATGAACGGATCAGATCGTGCCACGTATCCACAAAATGACAAGATAGCGTTTTCTCGAAACTCGAGCCTCCCGACTCGTGATTCGTGCCATGATCGTGATCGACCGTCCAGATTGAACCACTCTAATGGCGAGTTCGGAGTCCAACGCTCGGCCCGACTGCACTCCCTTAGTATCCCGAACCGAACAGACGAGGAACCGACCTCCACATATGGAGAAAAATTCTGCCGAACCAATTTCACCGTTGGATCGTCTCGAAATGCGTACTAGAACATGATGAACGGATCAGATCGTGCCACGTATCCACAAAACAACAAGATATCGTTTTCTCGAAACTTGAGCCTCTCGCCTCGTGATTCATGCCATGATCGTCCAGATTGAGCCATGTGGCTCGGGTCTGAAATCCGAGCTACCACACCACCGAAGTGCCAAGTTGCCTCAGTATACTCCGAGCGAGTGCTAAAGAGAGTTCTACGGCTAGAACGCTCGAAGAAGCTAACTATTGGTTCTTATGGTTCGTTTCAAGAGTAAGGCAACTACGGCACAACAATGGGCAGACGAACTTCGATTTCATTAAAACAACTTGATAAATTTACAAGGCAAGAAGTTACAGCAAAAAAAAAAGCAACTTGATAAATTTACAAGGCAAGAAATTACAACGAAGAAGACGAAGCAAGAAATCAAAAGCTCGATACAACTTGTTGAGCGCCTCCTCGGAATAGGGACATTCCGATTCAGAGACACTCGGCGTTTTCGTCTCTTCATCTCCGAGCTCGTCTCTAGGCCGACGAACTGGGATGCCTCTTCGCCGCAAACCCTAACAGTGGCTCCGATCGAGGCTCCGCTCGAGCTAACAGCTACACCGCTTTGGGCATCGGCCGCAGTCCGACCAATGACGGGAGCACGAGTCGCGAGCTCGTAAAAAGAGATCCCTCGCTCTCTCTCCTCGCGAGTGCACGAGGTGCTGCGGACGTTAGTCCTCACGGGCTGAGTCTTCAGACAAGCCACCTCCTCCTCGAGCTCAACGATCATGTCTTTCAAAGTGTCGTCCTTAACCAATATCTTGAATCGAGGGAGTTTCACCGAACCCGGGTACTCAGCACTATTAGATATAATGCGACGCAAATTGGTCACCTCGATGCTCTTGTCAACCGTGACCCTCTGCAGCTGCTCGACCTTCTTCGCAAGCTCGTCTCGCTCGGCCAGCACCGAGGCCAGCTCTTCCTCCTTCCTTCGTCGAGAGCTCCTCCTCGACTATCCGTAAGTGGTGCACCTCGGCCAGCAGCTCGCTGTTCTTCTTCTCCACATTGAGCGACACTCTCCTGATCAGCTCGATCTCACCCTCGAGGAGAGCCTCGCGAGACTGCTTAAACAGTTCGGCACGACGCCGAGCTGCTGCGGTATCTAGAGCATGTTCGAGGATCTGAAAGACAAGAACGTCACAATTGGAAGACTAAAGACCGAGCTAAACACTTAGACAAATTTGAAATAATATTTTCATTCATAAAGACGAGGCGGTGGCCAGTCCGCAAAAAGGAGTTACATTTTTAAAAAAAAGAAAAAAACAAAATTACAAAAGACGAGGAGATCAGGGGTCCACCTGCGTCGTTGGCTCGACCGCAGGCGCCTCGCCAGACGGCCCCTCATTTCCCGTTGCCCCGGCCTAGGGGTCGGTCACCACAGTCTCAGGAACCACCTCCTCTTCGTCGTCGCCTTCCTCCTCTTTGCCCTCTACCGTAGCTTCGGGCCACAACCTGTATCCGACCCGCTAAAAGCCGGGGATGAGGTCCTGGACATGGTCGAGCGCCCTTTCGTAGGACTTCTCCATGTTGGAGGCCATGTGCGCCTTCACCTCGGCCTCGACTTCGGCCCGGATCACCGCCGCCACGGCGACCTTCTCCGCCTTCGCCTCCGCCAGGGCCTTTGCCGATGCCGCCAGCTCCTCGACGGCCTTGGCGACATTGGCAACCTCCTCAGCAAGCCACCCCTTCGCTCGCTCCAGGTCCGCCTCAAGGTCGGCGACCCGGACCTCCAAACCATCCGCACGTCTCTGCTCTGCCTCGAGCTGCCGAACTGCCCTCACCTTGTCTGCCCTGTCCTTATCGCTGGCGGCCTTCAACTCCTTCTCCTGTTCAACGAACGCTTGAAGGAGATGGCCGAAGTAACAAGTGGCCTGCCGAAGGAAAAAGAGAGTAAGAACAAAGCAAAAGCCGAACGACAGACTTAAGAAATTCTCTAGAAAAATGAATGCGAAACTTACCGACCCAAGCGACCGAGCGACTTCGTAGGTGTCATCGCCAGTCATCACCGCCTTCAGTGCGGCTCGATCCTTTGGGGTCGCCAAGTGCTTGACGGCTTGCATGCACATCTGCGAGTCCCCGAGGAAGCCGTCGTGGTTCTTGACTTGCCAGTCCGGGATGAACAGCTTCTTATGCTGCTCGGTTAGGATCACCTCGGCCTGAGGGGTCAGGGGCGGAGCCTAGAGCGACAGCGCTGCCGAAAAGTCGAAGGCCTCACCGGCCGTGGCAGATGCAGCAGGAGCCAAGGGGTCGGCGGCAACGACCACCGCTAGCGAGGGGACCTCAGCAACGGTAGGAGGCAGAGCAACTGCCGAAGGAACCTTAGAGGGCCGACCGGATGAAGCCGTCGTGCTCGGCCTCTTCCTCTTCCTTCCGTCGGCGACTTTGCCTCGCTCATTCATCATCCCCAGAAAGTCCATCTTCGGCGCTTCTGTTCCAAACAACAAACAAACAGCAAGTTAGCGAAACGAGCTAAAAACTTAGAAAAAAATGTATATTACGAGATGTCAGGAGCGTACTCGGGTCGATCGGACTAAGGCCTGACCTGTGTAGCACCTCCTCGGTCATTTCCCTCTAGCTCAACATTGGGATGGCCATGATCTTCCCCACCACTTCCTCCTCGGTCGCAGTCAGTACCGGGTCGACCCTCGCAAACTTTGGCACCTCTACTTTCCACTGAGTCGGAATCTTCAGCATCGAGAGCTCCCTCAACAAAAAGAACTTCTCCTTCCAACCTTTGATCGAGTCCGGATTCTCTATAATCCTAATGCCTTTCCTGGGTGACAGGTAGTAGCGATGCTCGGTCTTGTGCATCCGGTGAATCCGATACATGCTCCGAAGGATCGTCAGGTCTAGCTCGACCTCGGCATTACGGCACTGCAGCAAGAAGGCATTCACATGGTGCCAGGTGTTCGGCATAAACTGGGTCGGCGCCAGGCAGTACCACTGGAGGACCTCTAACACAAAGGGGTGCAGAGGAAAGCGCAATCCGGCGTTCAGCGAGTCGTAGTCGAACATACACATATCCGACGACGACAGTTTGGAGTTCGCTCGCATCCCAGGGCCGGGGAGGATCAGCTTGTACTCCGCAGGGATGGCAAACCCTTTTCTGATCCGGAGCAGGTCCCTCTCGGATAACACCAATGCAATCTCGTCCACCTCGGTGGTCAGAACCGGGTTGTTCTCCTCGTAGACTTCCGACTGACCTATGATCGCCTTCTTCATAAGGTTGCCCTCGTATTGCCTGACTCCGGCATGGCTGGACAGTACACAAGGGTACCGGCCCGACTCAGGGGCTTGCCTCAAGGTCTCCACGATCTCCTCGACTATAGGAGATCGGGCCACTACCTTCGTCTTCTTCTTCTTCACCTCGGCCACGGACAGCTCGGCCACCTCCTTCCCCTTCCTTCGGATCTCCATTCGCCTCCTCTCCTCGGCACCACTATCGCCCGAGGATGAGGCCTCACTCCCCAAGTCTACCCTTGACATCTCTAAAATAAGCTAAGGCAAATGAACTGACCTTGATGTGACGTGGCCTTGAAGTGACGTTTACGGTCAGAATTAGTTCGTCGGAAATCGCCTGGCCCACGCGACAGCTAACGCAACCGCCTTGGAGCTAAAATTGCCGCTAGCAGAGCACGTAGAGAGTAAAAGTGAAAACTTGGAGGGAAAAGTGAGAAATGAGCTCTGGGGTGGGGGAGTGAGAACTTATAACCACAATGTGACGTTTGGGCTTCCTTGGGCATTTAAAAGCCCACTAAGAGAAGCCAAAGTGCCAAAACGGAAAGTCGCGACGTTTTAAAACAAAAACTCCTCAAATCGCTTAAGTCCATGACTCGGCCACCGGTGTGCCTAGCCGAGCTACCGAACAGCTTGGCTAAGAAACCGATCTACTGAGTCGGAGGGTGGCGACGGTTCAAAGCCAGACCCTTCAAAACACTTAACTCCATTCCTCGACAAACAACACCTCGATCTGCCACCGAACAGCTGTTCTAACCGAACCAAGGGGACGAGGTACCAACCTCCACATATGGAGAAAAATTCTGCCGAGGCCGAATCACCGTCGGATCGTTCCAAAATTCGTGTCAAGACTCGATGGACGATTCATATAGCGCCACACTCACAAAACGACAAGATAACATTTTCTCGTAATCTGAACCCCATCCTCGTGATTCACGCCGTGATAGACGCTCCAGATCTGGCCACGCGTACCTTCCAAGCCTCCGGCCACCGGTGTGCCTAGCCGAGCTACCAAACAGCTTGGCTAAGCAACCGAGCTACTGAGTTGGAGGGTGACGACGGTTCAAATCCAGAACTCTTCAAAGCACCTAACTCCGTTCCTCGGAAAACAACACCTCGATCTGCCACCGAACAACTGTTCTAACCGAATCGAGGGGACGAGGTGCCGACCTCCACATATTGAGAAAAATTCTGCCGAGGCCGAATCACCGTCGGATCATTCCAAAATACGTGTCAAGACTCGATGGACGGTTCAGATAGCGCCACACTCACAAAACGACAATATAACATTTTCTCGTGATCTGAACCCCGTCCTCGTGATTCACGCCATGATGGACGCTCCAGATCTGGCCACGCATACCTTCCGAGCCTCCGGCCACCGGTGTGCCTAGCCGAGATACCGAATAGCTTGGCTAAGCAACCGAGCTACTGAGTTGGAGGGTGACGACGGTTTAAAGCCAAAACTCTTCAAAGCACCTAACTCCGTTCCTCAGCAAACAACATCTTGATCTGCCGCCGAACAATTTTTCTAACCGAACCGAGGGGACGAGGTGCCGACCTCCACATATGGAGAAAAATTCTGCCGAGGCCGAATCACCGTCAGATTGTTCCAAAATTCATGTCAAAGCACGATGGACGGTTCAGATAACGCCACGCTCGCAAAACGACAAAATAACGTTTCTCGTGATCTGAAGCCCGTCCTCGAGATTCGCGCCGTGATGGACCCTCAGGATCGCGCCACGTAGCTCGACAGATCCTGAGGCTCCGGGCCGAGCTGCAGAAGGAGTCGAACCGAGGGGACGAGGAACCGACCCCCACATATGGAGAAAAATTTTGCCAACCCTCCTCAGCCGTTGGATCTTGTCAAAAAATGTGCTCGACGTGATGGACAGCTCAGATCTTGCCACGTTCACTAAACGATAAGATAGCATTTTTTGGGGATCTGCGATGAGATGGACGCTCAGGATCTTGCCACATAGTTCGGCAGATTCCGAGCTAAATTCCGATCTACCAAATAGCTGGGCTGGACCACCGAGCCCCTAATACCGCAGACAAGGAATTGAGCCACCAGAGCGCTCAGCCGAGCTAACGAACAGCTTGGTCGAGCCTTCGAGCTACTAGGTCGAACCGAACGTCCTGTCAGAGCACTTATTCGGCCTACAAAGCCGAACTGCCGAACCGAGGGGACGAGGAACCGACCCCCACATATGGAGAAATAACTCGCCGATCCTCCTCAGCCGTTGGATCTTGTCAAAAAACGTGCTCAAATGTGATGGACGGCATAGATCTTGCCACGTTCACTAAACGACAAGATAGCATTTTTTGGGATCCATGCTGAGATAGACGCTCAGGATCTTGCCACGTAGTTCGGCAGATTCCGAGCTAAGTGCCGAGCTGCCGAACCGAGGGGACGAGGAACCGACCCTCACATACGGAGAAACCATCTGCCGAGCAACATGGATCGTCCGATCGCCCAGAAAAATGCGCTCGACGCTGATGGAGGGCTCAGATCGCGCCACGCCATAAATCGGTATTAAAAATTAATTTTTATTTATTTTAATCGTTTTAATTATTTAAAAATTACGAAAAAATTACTAAAAATTCGGGAAATTAACTAAAAAGTCTAGGAAATAATTATAAATTCGGGGGTATATTTTTGAGCCCCTGAACGAACAATTATTGCCTACAACGTGTTGATAAGACCCCCGAACGACCAGGTAACACTTCGCAAAATTAAATAAATAATCCGAAAAAATAGATAAAAATCACCAAACATCCAGAAAAGCTCAAGAACAACTTAGAGTGCAAACAACTTGAAAATTCACCACACTACCTCCTTCGAAGATTCAAAACCTTCCGTTTGGACTCCGATACAACTCCACTAGCCATTAAAACAGTAAAACTACTCCTCAAAGGCTGATCAAACTCAGTCTTTGGGAGTGGGGGGGCTCGTGATATGGCTAAAATGGGGTTAAATCGGAACCGTCCAAATCAGGCACGAATCTTGAGGCCTGGGGGTAAAACACCTACCAATAGGTTTGAAGCGGGTACTGGTTCTCCTCCTCGGAGACCCACGAACCCGCAAACGGATCCACCTCAACTGGGTGCGGGTTTCAACCCGCAGCAGACCCGGTCCAGAAAGGATAGAATTAGGGTTTCTGATTAATTTTAATCAACGGCCCTGATTCATATCTATCCTTTCACTGGAGATTAGGGATTACATTCCTTATCTAACCACAGGGATTACATTCCTAATCTGATCCCAGCGGTGCCTATAAAGACCTCCCACCTATCTCCATTAAGAGGTAATCAATCTTTTCCCAGTTTTACGCTCTTTCATAATCACTTTTGATTACTGACTTGAGCGTCGGAGGGTGTGTCGCCGGGATCAATCCCGGTGTCTCGCACTTTTTGCAGGTGAACGGCGGGAGCAACGGTCAAACTCCGGCGGAACAGGTAACTGGTTTGCTATTCAAAAGTTTTTCAAGAATCCACAAATACTATCTGTTTGCTCCCACACCAGATTGAGTGGCAACAGAATCGCTGTTGGAGGCCGAGCAATGGTTTATCCGGACAGAGCAACTTTTGGTAGTGTATGGTTGAAATTGTTAACTTGCATGAGTTCTTTAATTATTTTGTGATGCATATTAAGTTGATAAAATTGTTAGTAGTAAGAAATTATGAGAAAATTTGTATGCTAATTGAAAGTTATTTTTTTTTAAGGTTAAAGGTGGAATAATATGCTAATTGAAAGTTACACCATAGAATGGATAGGTTGCTAATTGAAAAATTATTTAAAGGCATGTTGTATGTTGGTAGACACAATTAATAAACCATTATTAGAATTGAGTATTTGTATGCATAAAGTTGTTAATTTTGTACTTAAAAAATTGTGCGGATATTAGAAATGAATTATGAAGTCGATGGAAAGGATGAGAATTTCTAAATAAAAATGCATTCATGATGTAGTAAAATTTTTCTAACAAAAACCTATGAATAATAGATTTATAAAAAGTGATTATTTAAATACTAGATTTATAAATGTGAATATTTGAACTAAATTGGGCATAATTTGGTACTAATATGAATAAAATTTATGAAAAGTTATATCTGGAAACATAGGAGTATGTTTTATGAACAATCAAAATGAAGGGAAAGAATAGAAATCGAAAATAGATGAAAGAGTAAAAGAAATCAGATTTATCAGGAAGTTAAATTATATGAATTTGAACTCATATAGTGTCAGATGTGACACTTGGCTCTTGTAGCTAGCGCGAGCGCCAGACCGCCACGCGCTGCCACGTGGCGCATTTGGGGTTCTCTAAGGTTGCAAAATCGAGCCTTCTATTTTCTTTTATAATAAAAGAAGGCGTTTTGGTTAAAAAATCAACTCAATAAATTCCTTATCAAAAATTGAGAATGGCTCACTGATTGAGGTGTGACTTGGCTCACTGTTGGCTCTGGGTTCGAGCCCTGGCATCCTCATTTAGAAGTTTTATTTTTATTTTTGAGATTTTACAAGTTTAAAAAATTGGGAAATTCATAGAAATCTTCTATAATATTATTAGAACACTTGGGAATTTTTTTATAATATTCAAAGATATTTTTGAGAATTTAAAGGTCATGTTTCATATATTTGTGGAGTTTGAATTCAAGATTAAAATAAAGAGGATGCAAAAGATTAGAAATTTTAAAAGTGATGAGTTTGGTTGGCTAATTAAAAGGTTGTTAATAAGAAATTCTAGAGGTTAATTGTAAAGAGTTGGTGTTTTAAATTTCAAAAGAACATTGTATTTGGAAAATATACTTAAGGTATAAATGAATGTGAAAAAGGGTTTATTAATCAAAGAAACTTGATAGCTTATTAAAGTGATTGTTGGCTATGTGTTCAACCAAGAAATATTACTTCATGATTGATTAATTAGAATGGATGAAAGAATTGATTGGAATATGAATAAATTGAGAATATGAATGATGAAGGTATGAGTACCCTATAATGTTAAACAAAAAAAAGATGTTGATTCTAGAGGCTTAGTGAGACACAGGTACCGGCAAAGTAATGATAAAGATTAATTGATTTTTGAGAAAGGGCCAGTATGGGCTATCGTTCTCGGTGTTTTGTTTAAGATCGATAGGAAGGTAAGCTAGCTCTACATAGTATTATTTATTCATGTTTCAAACTTAAGGATAAGGCGCTAAGAGAAGATGTAATAAAACTTTGGCAAACATATGTGGGGCGCCTCTATATAGTCTGATGGTGGACTTCAGGACTATAGACCCAGTTTGACGGTGTACTCCGGGACTGTGATTGCTTGCGATGGAGACGAACCTTAATTAAATCCAGTACTATGATTGATTTGATGGTGGACTCGAGGATCATGAATAGTCGGGCAGATGGGAGGTCGTTCTCTATTGTATATGTGTATACCGGGGCTAGAGGGGCACTTGCGGGATGTTCGCACGACGAGAATTTCTGTGTAGCCTGATTGTGGACTCCAGGGCTGGAGTCTGTACTCATGGAATGTATAAAACTTGATTTTGTTATAAAGTAGTTTTTCATGGCGTAGGATTAAACCCTTTAATGTGGAGTACGTAGGTGCTTGCCCTCGGACCTATGTAGAATGGGATGCATAGAATCCAAACAAGTATGCATTAGTATCATTGTAGTATAATATCTGCATTAGGCATTAAGTCTTATCATACACTGACATATTTAAGATAGTCACTCTTTTATACTTTATTGTGTATTCAAGTTTGTGTTTGCTAAAGTAAGAGAATCGTTATATTATGGCATAGCGGGGATCACTGTGTTATAACATTGCCTCGGTGTAAGCAACTGACATGCCCACAGTTTTTACCAGTGTAGGACTTGGAGTAGCAAAAGGGCATGAAGATGAATTGATACTAAAGATTATCTTTATATTTAAGTTTTTGATGTTAAAGTTCTATATTTCATGTTGTAATCATGTAATTTCCGCTGCGTTGATGTACAGAACAGTGTTGTAAAATAAAAGGTTTTAATTTCCTTGTAAAATTGTACGAATTTGAATTAAAAGATCCTGTTGTGCTACGAATTACATGTAAATAGAATTCGGGGTGTTACAGTGAGGAAGGAAGGAGATGAAATAGGCTTGCAGGTGCTACGGGTGTTGGGGATTTGGAGGAGCTGTGGGGATGATGGAGTAGTGGTGGGGTTATGGAGGGAGCCGACATGCAGTGACGTCAGGATATGGAGTTGGAGTGGAGATGGCAGAGGTAGTGATTGGCGATAGTGAGGCGAGGGCCGTCAGGTGGTTGCGGTGACGATGAGGGGGGAGCGAGCGGTGGGGTGAAGGAGACGGTCGGCGGTCGAGGATGGAACTGCAGTGGAGGTCGCAACGAGAGGAGGCGGAGATGGTGGCCGGTGGTCGGGTGAAGGAGGTCGCGCTCGAGTGCGGGTTGGTCGTGTGCGCTTGTGCGAGGGGGAGGGAGAGGGCTGCATTGTTGGCGGGTGGCTGACGAGGCATTCGAGGAAGGGCAGACAGGGAAGGTGCTGTGAGGGGCTTCGGTGATGAAGAACAAGGGGTCGAAGAAGAGAAGAAGGTGAAGACAAAGTGGGGGTTTTAGTTAGGGATTATTGGGGTTGCGAGGTTATGGGATTGCTAGGATTCAGATTAGTGGAGATGAGTAATTAGTGAGGGTGATGGAGATTGTAGTTGTAACCGAAAGATATTAAGGAGAATTTTATTGGATTTGAATATTATGCAATTGAGGAGATTGAGGGGTTCAGACTGGGTCAAATATGGGTTTGGGTTTGGACTTAAATAGTTGGGGTTCATATTAATAAATAATTATAATAAAAGAAAGATTAAGATCTATGAGCTTTCACAAATTGATAAACAACCAAAGAAAGAATAATAATAATAATAAAATTATATAACAAAATAAGATTTGGGTTTAACACAAATATTACTAAATAATTCAGTAATAAAATTATAGAATGAGTTAAGTCGAGCTTGTAAATTATTTAAATGACTAATAGTAAACACTAAATAATTAAATAAACCAAAATAGTGTATATGGTTTCACACTTAACAATTAGTCAAATTAGAATAATAAGTAAACCTATAGAATAGAATAAGATTTGTGTTAAAGTATATAATCATTTGAAAATGTCTACAAATACAATTTATGATTAAAAGGGGCTTTAAAGGAGATCCAACAATAAATTTTAAAACAAAAAGAATTTAAGACAACGGAAATTTTATAAAGAATCGAAACATAGAAAATACACTGAAAATCCGTATAGGCGAAAACGGGGGTTACAATACTAGTGAAGAGTAAATATAACAAAAAGTAGTAAAACATAAGAAATAACAATGTTATTGAGTATAAGCTGTAAAAATAAAATAGTAATAAAAAGAAAAATTATAATGTGTAGAAGTATATTATATTTATATAAGTAAAAATATAAAAATCATGTTAAAATATATTGAATTAAATAAGACAACATAAAATAGTGAAAAAAATAACGTATCGAAAAATAAAAGCATATATAAAATGCATGTAAATATACTAAAATAACAAATTTAAAATATAAAATAATAATAAAATTAAATAATAGTCGTAATAATAATTTAATAAGTAATAATTAAAACTAATAAAATACATAAAAGTAATAGCAAAATAAATGAGTAAACATAGAAGCACATCAAAATATGAAAGACAAAAGTTTAAGAAAGAAAAATAAGTGAGACAAAATTAAAAGTTAACACTAAAGAAGGTAGATTAAATAATAAATACCAACGTGAATTAATAGTGAAAGATAAGAATTTTTGAAAAAGTATTAAGCGTTAAAGATGAAAAGTAGTATTAAGAAAATAGATTAAGAAGAGAAAATAAAAGAGAAAAGTAAGTCTACTTACAATGTATCATAAATTCTATGTTCAAACCATCCATAACACTCGTGATTCAAAAGAAAAACATGCTCGCATATAATAAATATCACATCAATGTATACGAAGAGGGTATCATGAATGCAAGTTTAATAACTACATCATTCATGACTTAAAACTGACATTCACAAATCAAATGTCCACCCTAACTTTGTTTCCCATATTATTATTGTACTAATTATTGAAGTTTGCTCTGATACCACTCTATAACGCCTCAAATTTCAAACACAGGTAATTCATAGCACAAACGAGATCTTTACTTCAATTTCGTATAAAAATACAAGGAAATTTAAAACTTTTTCATTACAATGTAGTTCTTTACAATGCTCAACGGAAATACATATATATAATACATCTTATATCATTATCAATCATCTATCTTACAACAGCCATTGACACCAAACTCATACCCACATCGCTTGTTAATCCATATCCTGCAGCACTTGAAAACTGTGGGCACGTTAGTTGAATACTATTGACGCAATTGCTATAACAAAACGGTGCTCAACTTTAACAATCACAAACTTGAATGCAGAAAAACAAAGTATAAAAAAAACTATCCTAAGTATGTCAGTGTGCACCATAAATCTAATGACTAATGCAAACATCTATGCACACAATGAAATTCTAATGTGCACTTGTGCGGATTCTATGCTGTCCATACAACATAGTCCGAGGGCAAGCCCTTAATGTTCTCCTCATTATAGGGTTGAATCCCTCGCTATGAATTCCTAACTCGATGACCGTACTCAAACATGTAATCACGTATAAATCACACTGTTGGGATCGTAGACTTTACCGACCTACCCTGATCCACACATGTAGATTTACCGGGTGTATCCTCGGTCATGAACATTTTTAGGAGCAGCAGCTCTTTACCGGCCATTTCATCGACCTCACTGGCCTACCCCTACCCAAACATTTAGACTTACCTGGTGTATCCTAGGTCTCAAACCCAGCTAGTCGATCAGCCGTAACTACGAAATAGGCCTACCCCTATCCCACCACTCGTGGATTTACCGGTCGTATCCTGTCCACCTCGAATATTCCTAGGAACCACAGATCTTTACCGGACATATTCATAGTTATTTTCAGCCATAACACCGCCTAGTGACTATCCTTATATCCAAGCATAAGTAATATCACCTACTGCTATCTTACCCGACCAGACTAAAATCAACACAAGAGAACATTAGCCCACATTGACAATTTCTCAAATTTTCATAATTACAAATTTGTCGGCACCCTGGGTCTTGCTCAACCTCTAGAGTCCACACATCCCAAATTCATAAATTTATAGGTTATGTCAATATAATACAAATGCGTATTTCTTGCTCCTCCTTTCTCTTGCTTGATTCAATAGTTCATTTTTGAAACTTAAACGAAGGTTCTCTCAAGTATGCTTTGTGGCAGGGCAGCCATTGGGATACCACGGTTCTTGGCCTACTTTAGCGCTATCACACCATATATTAATGTACCTGGTCGAATGAGGGGAAGCCGTAGATATTATTGCGGGTCAATCAATCGGGGAACCAGGGACTCAACTAACATTAAGAATGTTTCATATGGGTAGAGTATCCTTAACCTTTTTCATAATCTTTTGCAGATTCCATTCATTCATATACTCAATTTATCTCTTATTCATTCCATCTAACTAGTCATCCTCAAATAACCAGATAAAATTTTTCAAACTGTTATAATAGGACTTCAAAAAAAACCTTAATCTGTACTAATATTTCAAATCTAATTACCCAATCTGTACTAAATCGTTCATTCTAATCTGGAATTTAATCTCAAAATATTTGTACTAATTTCCATTAAGATAATATCCTTCAAAATCAATTCTTAATTTTCCCGAATACTTCTAAAACATTTGAACCGATTTCTATTAAAGTAATATTCCTCAAAATCAATTTCTAATTATCCAAAATACTCAAAGATAATATCCCTCAAAATCAATTGTTAACCCTCCAAATACTCGAAAGTTAATATCCTTCGAAATCAATTCCTTAATCATCCAAAATATTCAAAAAGAGTAAATAAAATCTAAACCGTAGTCAATCATTTAATTTATTGTGGAAATTAACCCATAAAATACTTGTACTCATTTTTATATATACAAAACTCCAAAAAAGTATAATTCTCATGCTAAAAATACTCAAACAGTGAATTTTTAAACAAAAATCCAAAAATGGCTTATCCCTGGTTCGAACCCGCAACCTAGAAGAGCGCACAACGCCCAAAGTCGCACACGCTAATCAGGCACCCGAGCCTCACAATTTGCTGATAACTTTCAAAAAATTAAAGTAATGCTTACGGCTCTAATTTAATTTTTAAAAAAAGTGTTCGAAAAGATTTGAACTCTCTCTGGATCGAACCCAAGACCTGCACAAAGTGTTTTAGCACCCACTAACAAGGCTCTAAAGTCACACTTTCTGGTAATTTCCCTCGAGGAAACAAATATGAATGTGTTACTCGGATTGTAATCCTCTTTCAAAATCATCTTATTAAACAACGTCATACACTTCAATTATTTACCACATCATCTGCTCTCAATCATGAGTAAAATTAATATACACCCTCTAAAAATAATTAACAAACTAATAGCAATATTTCCAATAACAAAGTTAAATCTTGTCTTTAAATAATTTCATAAATCTTACTATGCACTTTATTAAATCTCGTGACTAATATTCAAACACAAAGAGGAAGGTAAATATCTACCATGCTCTCTACTTCTATTACTTCATAGCAATTCATTTTACAGAATAATATAAACTAACATGATGCTACAAAACAAATCAAATTTGAAGAACACCTACACATATATATGTACAATCTAGCATGAACACAACTACACAAAATTTAGAAAGTTAAAGGAACGCTCACCAAATCGTTTCGGATAGGCTCGAGTTGGTGTATCTATTACGATGTCGATTCCTCGTGCACGTAGGAACTACACAACTCTTCGTTGTGCTTCACTTCGTGTCACGCTTCACGCTTCACTTCCGTTGTAGCAAGGAGTTGTTGGATGAAGAAGATGAAGGAGTGAAGTGATGGAATGAAGAATGATATGAAGGGGTGTATGTATGTATATATATATATATATATATATATATATATATATATATATATATATATATATAGAGTGAGTCTATTAAGAGATGGGAAGCTGAGATTCTTATGGAGAGCTGGGATTCTCAGCTGCATGATTGCGATCCGATGGTCAAGATTTGATCCGACCATCAACTGATATGTTGAAGGGCAAAACATTCATTTCTCAGCTCTCCTCTTTCTCATCTGACTCTCCCATTCTCTCTCTTTCTCTTTCTCTTTCTCATCTGACTCTCTCTCGTTCTCTCTCTTTCTCTTCTTGAAGAATCCGAAATAATCTCAAGCTCTCCCTGTTCAAATCCCTAGCTTCGATTAAGAGCTCATCTCACCGTTCTCTCTCTCTCTTCGATGCGTCGCTCATCTCTCCCGTTCTCTCTCTCTCTTAGCTGCGTCGCCCATCTCCCTTCCTGAGTATTTCGAAGCTAGGGTTTTTGATTTTGGTCCATTTTAATGGCAAATGGAGTGTTGGGGTTTTGAGGGGTTTGGCTGCTATCGAAACCCACCCGATCGAATCTCTCGATCTCTTCGATGCGTCGCTCATCTCTCTCGTTCTCTCTCTTTCTCTTTCGAAGCTAGTGTTTTTGGTTTTTGGTTTTTGATTTTGGTCCATTGAGGGGTTTGGCTGCTATCGAAACCCACCCGATCGAAACCCTAACTCCACCATTCTTCTCCACCCCTGACATCTTCGAATCAGGTATATTTTGTGAACATTTTTTTTCGATTTTTTTTTTCAAATCGACATGAAGTTCAAAATGTGTAAGCTCAGAACAGCAAAAACTGAACATGAAGTTCAAAATGTGTAAGCTCAGAACAACATAAACTAAACATGAAGTTCAAAATGTGTAAGCTCAGAATAGCAGAAACTGAAGATGAAGTTCAAAATGTGTAAGCTCAGAACAGCAGAAACTGAAGATGAAGTTTAAAATGTGTAAGCTCAGAACAACATAAACTGAACATGAAGTTCAAAATGTGTAAGCTTAGAACAACACAAACTGAAGATGAAGTTCAAAATGTGTAAGCTCGGAACAACATAAACTAAAAATGAAGTTCAAAATGTGTAAGCTCGGAACAACACAAACTGAACATGAAGTTCAAAAGGTGTAAGCTCGGAACAACATAAACTGAAGATGAAGTTCAAAATGAGTAAGCTTAGAACAACATAAACTGAACATGAAGTTCAAAATGTGCAAGCTCAGAACAAAAGAAACAGAACATGAAGATCAAAATGTGTAAGCTCAGAACAACATAAACTGAACATGAAGTTCAAAATGTGTAAGCTCAGAACAACATAAACTGAACATGAAGTTCAAAATGTGTAAGCTCAGAACAGCACATACTGAAGATGAAGTTCAAAATGTGTAAGCTCAGAACAACACAAACTGAACATGAAGTTCAAAATGTGTAAGCTCAGAACAACATAAACTGAAGATGACGTTCAAAATGTGTAAGCTCAGAACAACACAAACTGAACATGAAGTTCAAAATGTGTAAGCTCGGAACAACATAAACTGAAGATGAAGTTCAAAATGTGTCAGCTCAGAACAACATAAACTGAACATGAAGTTCAAAATGTGTAAGCTCAGAACAAAAGAAACAGAACATGAAGATCAAAATGTGTAAGCTCAGAACAGCATAAACTAAACATGAAGTTCAAAATGTGTAAGCTCAGAACAAAAGAAATAGAACATGAAGTTAAAAATGTGTAAGCTCAGAATAACACAAACTGAACACCACCAACCACCAACCAATGTGTACACCAATTGCCGAAAATATTGGAAACCAAATGGAGATTATACAAAAGGATTAAAAACAGATTTGTAACCACAAACTAGTTTTAACTTTGAACTTCCATTATTTCCCTTACAATCCATACATGACCAACACACTAAAAGACATTTAAACTTCCTCGCAGTCGAAACATTCTCAATTGGTAAAAAATGGGCAGTCGAAGAGAATGTTCTCATGGCTCTCGCGTTCTCCACTAACATCCTTCCTTTTCTTCCTCTTGAATTCCTGAACAAAGTGATTCACCCAAAAATATTAGAAGCAACTACGTAAATATATGTATTATAAAATTCAGGATAGACAGGTATTTGAACAACAACAAAAAATTTTAGCAAAAAAAATGTGTAGGCTCAGAACAACAACAACAAAGAAAACTGTAGGCTCAGAACACACTATTCTGCAAAATAATCTGCAGGCTCAGAACAACAACAAGAGATGCAAAAATCTATAGGCTCAGAATAACACCACCATAAACTGAACATGAAGTTCGAAATGTGTAAGCTCAGTACAAGAGAATTTGAACATGAAGTTCAAATGTGTAAGCTCGGAACAATAGAAATTGAACAAAAAGATGAACACCCCTAAAACATTTTACCAACTCCCCAACTTAGAACAATAGAAACTGAACATGAACCTGAACACCACCAAAAAAATTTTGTATACCAATTGCCAAAAACAGAAACTAAACATGAAGTTGAAATGACTTGCACACTAACTTGGTAGGAGGGTGCAAAAAAAAAAAATCATTTTACTTGTCTTGTACAAACTTTTCATCACTGCCTACACACTCTAAAAGGGAAAAATCATGAATAAACAAAATCATGCATAAACTTTTCATCACTGCTTACTAATAAATCAAGCAAGAAGTTTTCTTTTTGCATGTCCACCACTACTCACGATCAATCAACCTCCTCTCATAATAGACTTACTCATGTATATATATAGAGTAAAAAGAACCAGTAGGCTCAGAACACACTATTCAAAACTAGGGCTGCATTGGGGTGTCGTGCCAACTAGAATATGATAGATAAATAATCAAGCATAAATACAAGAAGCTGAAAAATTTATTTAGATCATAAAGTGTTTCGCATCACTGCCTACACCAACACACCGAAGGAGAGAATCAAACCCCAAAAGGCTTAAATGAGTATCCAACACATACGCTATAACACCCCGCACTCAACTCGTACGCACACAATTTACTAAATTCTAGCCACGCCCACTACAGGCTGCCTAAAAAGAGTGTCCGGACGGAAGGTACACCTTTCTCATTGGCTTCCTAATATATCCTCTCTTCTCTTCCCTTCTATAGCCGATATGGGATTATTTCCCCTAGGTCAACTGGTCAAAGCACACACACACATCCATCTTTCATTCCTTCATTTCATTTAATCCTTTCCTTAGCCCCATAGGAAATCTCATAGGCCCATCACACCATCAATTCCCATAGGATCATCTATAGGCCACACTAATTAATACCTTTCCACTTCCTTTCTTTTCTTTCTTTCCATGCCACGTCACCTTCCAATCCTTCCATTCCTTCTTTTTCTTTCTACTACTTATTATATATACTAGTATATATACTATATACTATATACTACTCTCTAAAAATGCGAGGTCTCATATACGCATCCAATGTGAGTTACAAAAAATATATTTTATGTTGTTCTGAGCTTAAACATTTTGAACTTCACGTTCAGTTTCTATTGTTCACTTTATGTTGTTCATTTCTTAGCTCAGATCTTTCTCATCTGAGCTACTCTCTCTTGTTCTCTCTCTCTCTCTCTCCTTGACAAATCCGAAAAAATCTTAGCTCTCCCGCAAAAACAGTCATTTGAAGTAACAATCGTAAAGCTCAAATAGGATTGTTTCATCACTAGACTCACTCCTATTAATCATTAAATCATAGTGTGCAACTTCAGAAACATAATCCATCTCAACATTACTTATAACCAATGAAAAAAAATAAAGCTCAGATAGGATTAATTCATCACTAGTTACTCCTACAAATCATTAAATAAATGATTCATAGTGTACAATTTCAGAAATATAATCCATCTCATCATCACTTGTAAAACTAGAATCCAAGTTATCCAACGAAGAAGCGAACTCACAATCACATGAATATAACAGACTAGTATACAACTATAGCATAATAAAGTCATGGTTAACAGTAAACCAAACATAAAATAGAATGATACTGATTTGTTTCACATCGTGAACCACCACCAATCAAACTATTAGCAATCAAACCAAAAATATAGAATGACCAAACCCCAAAATGGATAAATGGGGTTCGAATACTTCCCTGACATATTGTAGCTGATCATCTTGTTTCACAGACTATTCTTGAGATACAAACATTACCTGACAAATTAATTTTCAAAGCAAGCAATTAATTTACAAAATAAGGGAATTGAAAGAAAAAAATTGGAAAATTTTTTTCTCACAAAATATACCTGATTCGAAGATGTCGGGGTGGAGAAGAATGGTGGAGTTAGGGTTTCGATAGCAGCCAAACCCCTCAATGGACCAAAATTAAAAACCAAAAACCAAAAACACTAGCTTCTAAAGAGAGAGAGAGAACGAGTGAGATAAGCGACGTATCGAAGAGATCGAGAGATTCGATCGGGTGGGTTTTGATAGCAGCCAAACCCCTTAAAACCCCAAC
Organism: Hemerocallis citrina; assembly: GCA_017893485.1. Taxonomy (NCBI): domain Eukaryota; kingdom Viridiplantae; phylum Streptophyta; class Magnoliopsida; order Asparagales; family Asphodelaceae; genus Hemerocallis; species Hemerocallis citrina. The sequence goes on along the minus strand of CM030364.1, from coordinate 154,457,029 downwards.
ACTCCATTTGCCATTAAAATGGACCAAAATCAAAAACCTTAGCATCGAAATGCTTAGGAAGGGAGATGGGCGACGCAGCTAAGAGAGAGAGAGAACGGGAGAGATGAGCAACGCATCGAAGAGAGAGAGAGAACGGGTGAGATGAGCTCTTAATCGAAACTAGGGATTTGAACGGGAGAGCTTGAGATTATTTCGGATTCATCAAGGAAAGAAAGAGAGAGAACGGGAGAGAGTCAGATGAGAAAGAGAAAGAGAAAGAACGGGAGAGAGTCAGATGAGAAAGAGGAGAGTTGAGAAATGACTGTTTTGCCCTTCAACATATCAGTTGATGGTCGGATCAAATCTTGACCATCGGATCGTAATCATGCGGCTGAGAATCCCAACTCTCCATAAGAATCTCAGCTTCCCAGCTCTTAATAGACTCACTCTCTCTCTCTCTCTCTCTCTCTCTCTCTCTCTATATATATATATATATATATATATATATATATATATATATATATATATATATATATATATATATATATATATATATATATACTATTATTAAGCAAACCTTCATTTTGGCAGCTTTTTACTATCATGCCCTCATAAATATAAAAGGCTAAAAAAAATTATAGGGTTAATATCGGAGGTCAGAAATGTAATTTGCATGTATTGAAAAAATAATTAATATGCATAGATTTGCATGCCTGTCTGCATAGATTTTGAAAAATAATTAATAGTATAGATTTGCATGTACTTGCATGCACAATTTATTCATAAGAAAATTTCTTCCTATCAAAGCCAGTAGGTGTAACACATGCATGCAAATATCAAAATGAATAAATTGTGCATGCCTGTCTGCATGCATGCATGCAACCTCTTCGGTGACCTGCCCCTCCTCAAAATTCTATACACCTTTATAGACGTGCATCGCACGTGCATTATACTAGTATATATATATATATATATATATATCTATAGGGGGATAGGAGTGAGTGAGCAACTTTTACAAAAATGACCCACTTTTTGAAATTATTTACCAAACTGACCCACCTTTGAAAGTATATACCAAAATAACCCCAGATGAAAATACCCTTACTTTTTGAGATAGCGAGTGTAGGCTTAGGTGTTTGGAGAAAAAACTTGGAGAAAAAATATCAAAGTAAGATTTGCTGTATCAAACAGCGAGTGTAGAGATAGCGAGTCTGACTTTAAATTTTTTTGTTAAATTCTACAAAAAAAATTCAAAGTTAGACTCGCGATCTCAAACAGCCAGTGGAGTACAACTACGCTCATTGTTTGAGACAAAGAGTCATACTTTGATATTTTTTCTTCATGTTTTTTCTCTAAGTTGTGGAGAAACACCTTAGCCTACACTCGCTATTTTAAACAGTGAGTATATTTTCACCAAACTCGTTATTTGAGATAGTGAGTTTGGTGAAAATTATTTCATTGTTTGAGACAGCGAGTCTTACTTTGATTTTTTTTTTTCAAGCTTTTTCTCTAAGTTGTAGAGAAACACTTAAGCCTCCACTCGCTATCTCAAAAAACGAGGGTATTTTCACCAAACCCGGTATTTGATACTACTAGTTTTGTGAAAATACCCTTGTTGTTTGAGACAGCGAGTCTTAATTGATACATTTTCTTCAATAATTTTTTTCCAAACACCTAAGACTACACTCTCCATCTCAAAAAACGATGGTATTTTCACCAAGTGCGTGTGGGTCATTTTGATAAATACTTTCGAATGTGAGTTAGTTTGGTAAATACTTTCAAAAATGGGTCATTTCGGTTAAACAATCGTGTGTGAGTAGAAGGGGGGAGAGACAATGGGCACCGAATTTAAACAGAGAAGAAGAAAAGAAGAGGTAGTAGTGTGCATGTATGAATATATATAGAGAATAGTAGTAGGGGGGCACATCATGTGGGAGTTGTAAAACTACCCATAAACTCCTAATAACTACCCACTAATTGCATTACTTTACACTAATTCAAACTTATTCATAATTCCCTCTCGTTTACTTGAAAATGTGGTCTGTCAATGTAATGTGTGTAGGTTGCACAGGTTTTGAACTTCAGTATTGTGCACACAAAAATGTGTTTAATTATTACAAAATGAAGTAACATTTCTCATGAGCTTAAAACGTAAATTTATTTAAACATAATGTGGGTTATTTCCATCTAGTCTTTCCATGTGTTTAAATTAGGCATAAATAAAAATTTAATATACACACACTACAAGAAATTTGCCATATACCAATGGACACCTATAGTGACGGATCTCTAAAACTGTGGGTATAGGCAGCATATACCTACATACGTGTAGTAAACTGTGGGTATAGGTATCCTATAGCTTTAGAGCTTTTAAACATTGTGGGTATAGTGAATAATTTATTTTCCCCCCAATTTTTTCATTTTCCCTCCTCTCAAAAAAAAAATATTTCATTTATACCTCTAAAACTTCTAAATCCCTCTCTCTCTAAACCCTATCTCTAAATCTCTAAAACTTCTAAATACCTCTAAATCTTCTCGCTGCCGTTGCCCCCCTCTCCCCGCTGCCGTCGCCCCCCTCTTCCCGTCGCCCCCCTCTTCCCGTTGCCGTCACAGACCCCTCTTCCCGCTGTCGTCACCCCCTCTTCCCGTCGCCCCCCTCTGAATAATTAGGGTTTCGATTGGGGTAACTATAAGCTGCGGTGATAGTTACAAATCGATCCTAATCTGAGCGTGGATTTGGCATTCAAGCTCGTTTAAGAGGTAGTTATTTTAAATCTGATTTTTTGAGCTTTTGATATCGCTAACAAGGCTACAATATAGGCTAATAAGGTTTGGGAAATCTTTGAAAGTTTAGAGTTTAGGATTTATATGATTAAGGCTCTAGTTATTGATGTTACAAATTATCATACGTTGGCTTTTCAATTTGATGCACGTTTTGATGGATGTTGATATCCCTTTGTTAATATTTGTTAAATATTAGTGGAATCAAGTTGATGTTTCTCAGTCTTGCTGCATTGAATAGCATAGCCTGTAATCTCGATCCGTGAGTTTGCGTGAAACTGTATAATGGGTGAATTGGTAAAATATGTTGGTGTCTTATTCAGATCTTTCAATATGTTGGAGTAGTAATTATCGAGGTGTGTTCTCTTGTTCATTAAATTTCTTAAAGAGATTTTTATTACGAATTTTATAAACTATGTGATTTAATAAAATGTATTGGTTTCTTTTGAATTACATTATATCACTGAGATATGCAATCAAGTGGTCATCGTTTTTTTTAATCTTGTGATTATGTTCCCTAAACTTGGCCTACAAATAAATGTTGGTTTAATGCCTTCTTGTACGGAATCATGTTACTAATAACAACCACAAAGTTATAATGCATGTTTAGTTCAAATAGGATTTTTTTTTAGTTGTCCTGATTTGTATGTTCCCTGCTAATTTTATTACAATAAGTATCACTGGCTATTTAACTTTAGTTCAATATGTGCTAGATATGAAAACTGTATTTCCAGCCTCTCTTACATTTATTATGTTGTTCTTTCTGATATTCATAGTTTTTATTTATCTAAATTTGCATTTAAAGTTGTTATATTTATTACATATTTCTTTCTGATGCCAGGTTCATCTTGTTAAATTTGCATTTAAAGTTGTTATATTTATCTAAATCAGGGAGATTTGTTTATGTTTGTTTGTTTGTTTGCTTAAGGGACTGACATAATTTTTTTGATTTGGACGAAGGCATATGCGCGGGATGTGAACACCCAGTGGTTGCCAGAGAACAGAGACAGGTTGGAATACTTCACTCTGGAAAACCTATGGGAACAATACAAAGAGTGGAGTGCCTGCGGTGGGTGTGTTCCTATACTCCTGCAGCAGGACGAGGAGATAGTGATGCGATTTTACGCTCCTCAACTGTCCGCAATACAGTTGTACACAACTAAGAAACATTTGTGGTATCTACTCTGCTCAACCTACTACATTTTGTGATTATGACAACAGTTCAAATGATAGCTAGTAGTTAAATTAAACTAACATATTTTCTTTCTTGTGGCATATTAGTACATCTGCTGGAAATGATAGCCATTCTGAAAATGGAGGATCGGGACGTTCTGGCTCGGAGGAGGAGATTGGGCATCTTTACTGTCAGTATAGTGACAGTACGAGCCCTTACGATAGGATGCCGCTCGCTGAAAAGGTCAAATAATTCTTATGCTCGAGTTGTTTGATTTACCAAATGTTTGTATGTGATAATACTAAATTTGCTATTATATATTCTTATGGCCGGTGTGGATTTTAGGTCTTTGAGCTTGTGAAAACCTATCCGGGCTTGAAAAGCCTTAGGAGTGTCGACCTTTCTCCGGCTAGCTGGATGTCTGTTTCCTGCTATGCCATAATACACTGAAGTTTTGCCTCTTTTTATAAATTATAAAAATAAAACTATTTTTTTTGTTTTGGTAATTAGTTGTTGCTAGTAGCGATAGCCAGAAGGTCGTGGACATACAATTGTCATTGAATTTATTTGTATATTGTGACTTGTGAGAGAGGAGATGGAAATTGAAGTTTAATGGTTTCTTGTTTGGCTTATTCTAGGTACCCTATCTATAGTATACCAGGCAAAAGAAATGCACCGGAGTTGTCTGCAAGCTTTTTGACTTACCATAGTCTCTCTGCAGCGTTCCAAGGTGCGTTCATGTTCTTTTTTGAAGGGTTAAGGGGAAAACAGAAACATGTATTAATACTTAACCACTTTGCATTATATCTTACCGTTCTGGGTGATGTAATTCTTTTTATTTGTTGTTGGTATTTTACAAAAGTTAGGTGTCGCATTTCTTCAAATTTATTTGTTAGTGATATGTGTAACAGGGAAGGTTTATTACATTTTTTGCATGCATATTTTGTACTTTAATTCCTTTAAAAAGAGTTTTGAAATTTTTATGTTGTGCTTTATTGATGGTCTTCTTTGTTATTTTGGAAGTAAATGACAATAAATGATGGAGGGGCAGTGCAATAGTAAGGATAATACACACTGCTGTGTAAGATTTTATTTTGGTATATTATGGTGATAAGATAACTTCATTCACATAGCTGATTCTAATTTAGTTGCAGGGTTATACACTAGATGAAGATCGAGACATTCATTATCCAGTAGTTGAAATGAAGAGTAGGTCAAAAATTAGCTGCATTTCATGGAATAGTTATATTAAGAGCCAAATAGCTTCAAGCGACTTCGAAGGTGTTGTCCAGGTATAAGTCGCCATTAAATTTCAGCCTAGATTCTAGAACATTCTGTAATTCTCTGCTTAATCTAACTCTCGGGTCATTCTAGGTGTGGGATATCACAAGAAGCCAAGTATCTTTAGAAATGAGGGAGCATGAGAGACATGTATGGTCAATAGACTTCTCCCCATCAGATCCAATGAAGTTGTCTAGTGGCAGCGATGACGGTTCTGTGAAGTTGTGGAACATCAATCAGGCAATTCTATTTTTTCACTTATTGTATGTCAGCTTCTAAATTATACGCACTAAGCCATTTATATTATGTACACATGTATACCTATTCTCATGGAATGTTCTTTACATTTTTGTAGGCTGCAAGTATTGGAACAATCAGAACAAAAGCTAATGTGTGTGTTGTCCAGTTTCCTCCAGATTCTGCACACACTCTTGCTATTGGTTCAGCTGATCATAATATCTACTGTTTGGTTCTCCGTAACCTGAGAGTTCCTTATTGTACTTTCATTGGGCACACGAAGACTGTAAGCTATGTGAAATATCTGGATTCTTGAACCATTGTATCTGCATCAACTGATAGCTCATTGAAGCTATGGGACTTGTCTACAAGTACATCAAGGCCACTTGACAACTCGGTTTTGACGTTAACAGGACATACAAATGTCAAGGTACTTGAAACCTTCAAACCCTTTTTAACTCATGTTCCAATTTATATCATGCTGTCTAGGGACATAAAGAAGCTCTTGAAAAAAATTAAGCGTTAAGTTTATCATCGTTCACCTTATTTTACCAGTTTAAAATTCAATTTGATATTTTTGAGAAATATTTTAAGGTCATAATATGTCTTTGTGAACTTAGCTCACGTCTATTGGCATCTTATATTGGCATGTAGATATATCATGTTCCTGTCAGAGGTATGCTTCAACTGGAGCCAGTGTTGGCAAATAATTTTGTAGTTGAGACTAATGTGAAAGCTGTCAGGATATATTTTAGACAGATATAGATCAGCTGTATTATGAGTCCATTACCGTTAGTGTCAGCATCGATACTGTTGTTTGTTTGTTTTGTTTGTTTGTTGTTTTGTTGTTTGTTTGTTTGTTTGTTTGTTTTGTTTTAAAGATCGATTATTGTTTGAATCTGGTCTTTGAGTAACTTTTGGTAATTAAAATGTTTGATGAGTCTAATATGATTGTAAATGAGGAATTTTGGTAATACATGTTAGCATCTGGCCCTTTATGAGTCAAATTTGAATTTTGATGTTCTCATTTATTTTGGTAATACATGTTAGCATCTGGCCCTTTATGAGTAGTCAACGTGGAAATGAGGTTATGTCGTTCATATTGCCTAGTGGTAGAAAGAGTTTATACAGCGAGATAAAGATTATTTATTTACTGTTTCATTTTTTAAATTTTCCTTCAGGATTTACTTCATACCTTAGTTCTTATGGACATCTAAGTGAACCTGTTATCTATCCGTTTATGTTTTAATTTGGCCTTCTGGGTTTAGCTGGTATTATTGAAGGTAGACTCTTGTTTAAGAATACATGCACATATGTACTCCAGAATTTCCCTATAGATTGAGCTAGAAAAAATTGTTATGATAATAGGAAGTAAAGTCCGTTAACATCAAGTGCATTTCTTCCTTTTGTTTATCATGTGCTCACTGCCAGCTAAACTATGGTTTCTGTTGAAGGTAAATTCTTGTTCAAGTATACATGTTATATGTACTCCTGAAAGCCTCTATAAATTGATCTCGAACAAATTGTTTTCGTATAGGGAAGTTAAAAGTCCGTTACAGAATCAAGTGTGTCTTCCTTTTTTAGTTTGAATCAGGTGCTCACTGCTAGCATATCCATCCTTATTTATGATTTCAAAATCATTAATAAGGAATCACCTATATAGATTGTGATGGTGCCAGAAATGCCTGGTACTTAATTCACATCCATGAAAGTCAGATTGCTAATTGTACTATTTAGAAGAAACTGAATTGGTTGCAAGTTGCCTACATTCATCTCACAGTACAACCAAGTTGTCGATCTGAGTACTTGAAATTTTTGACTTCAAGTACAAAAGGTAATTGCTGCTGGTGCTTACTCGTCATTGGATTGATCGCAGGTTTGAAAGCTGCTGCCAGTTTGTACCAAGAGATATGTGATCTCCTTACTACATATGTCACGCCCCGCTTTCCAAAAATACAGAATACGGGCACGTAACACAAGCCCAGCGAATGAATATAATCATCCTTAAGCTGTTTCAGAAATCTTTACAATATATATCACAGGCAGTATATCAGAGTCAACATATATCAGAGTCAATATATATGACAGTCGGAAGCAAAGAGTGGAACCAACATGCATCATTGAGATAATTTTACCAACAGGAATTAATTGAAACCAAATATCTTGTTCTCAAATAAAAACAGAGTCTGGACAAATATTCTGGGTCACATCGCCCAAATACAATTAATACTCAAGTACAGAAATAATCAAGTTCACGAATACAGAATAAAGTTCTAACAGGAAACAGAAATAATAATCAGCAACTAATATTGCGAACCACCAGTAGCTTCTTGAATCTGTCCACCGTAATCTACAATCATCGAATGCAGGAAAAAGGAAAAGAAGAAAACATAGTACCCGTCAGTGGCAAGTCCGGGTCACAAATAGAATAGGATACAAGCACATGGACACTATCTAATCACAGGATATACTAACAGGTATAGGTAAACATATGTCAAGTGTCAACAGTTAAACAGGTAACATGTATAATTATCAGGTATTTAGGTAATCATGTAATCATGTATCAAGTATCAGGAAAATAGGTAACAGGAATATCAGTTAACAGGTAACAGGTATATAGGTAACAGGTAATCATGTATTAATATCTTGTATTATTACTATCTAGGTAACACTTCATGTGTCATCTTTTTATCACATGGTTGTTATAGTCAATGCAGTTTCGCTTTAGATTTCATAGTGGACCATAGAGGGCAGTATACTCAGGTACAGGAAAATAGGTTCATGAATCATAACAGGTACACGAATCATCTGATTCATGCAGCAACAGGTTCATGAAGCAACAGGTACACGACCAACAGGTACGTGTAGCAACAAGTAACAGGTACACAACCAAAAGGTACATGCAGCAACAGGTAACAGGTACATGAACCAACAGGTCCATGCAGCAAAATGGGAAACACGGGCCCCCTTCCGAGTACACGTTTCCGAATTATCCACTATTAGATCTTTCCCATAAACCCCGGCTTAGTTACTTTTATTATTAAGATCATCAGCAGGCATGAGAGTGTACTAAATGATCTCAAACTAACAGGTTATAATCAGGTTTAAACTCAGAGAATTAGATCAGCAAGTATAGGAACCAAACAATCACTAATATGAGCAACTTAGTGTATGTTCATAATCAGGACAGCAAGACCAGTCTGTACAAAATCAGTTATCCAAAGATCTACAGGCATGCAAATCATGATCCGTCAAAGGATCTGGAAACTAGACTTTCACACTCTTCTAACGGGTATAATAAATCCATATGCTATTTCACAACATCTCGACTCAAAACACAATTCAACACAGTTTTCATGTACAGCCAGAAAACAGGGGAATAACTTAAACCACATGAAAACAGCATACAAAGTCATTAATTAAACCCACGAAAATTCTGGGGTAATCCCCTATGTGTATAGTCTCAAAATATAGATTTTCATATTTTTCCAGAAAGTATAGATATGTTTTCAAAAATAGAAAGTAACACATAACACAGTTTTGATGGATCTGGAATTCTTCAACACCGTTGTACAAAATGGAACACATCTTGCAAACAGCGCATCAAAATCCACTTCCGCCAAAAAGGGATGAAAGTATACACAATTACCCAACTTTCATATATCACATAGAATATTCATACAGTAATTAGAAATAAGGTGAACACGGCATTCAACATACAATCACACGCAGTTTACAGCAAAAGCGATCTATAGAAAAGAATGTAAGGCATCACTCAAAACTCATCTTTTAATTACCACAAAAATCAGAGAACTACCTAACATCATATTGAAACACTGGACAAAATCTTGTGGCATGAAATTATGTCTAACTTGGATCTTGAAAATAAATTGGTGATAAAATCTACCCCGAAATGAATCTGGGAACTACCGGCATACAGTTACTAAAATAATCATAACTAATTCATACGAACTCCAAACAGGGTGAAATCAGTGGGATTAGAAATTAGATTCAATTCTCTACAAATTACTCAGAAATAGCCATGTTGAGATTCGGACTCTAATTCAGGTAAAAACAGCAATCAATCCAGTTCAATCCAAATTTCCAGATTTCTCAACTAAACTTCAAAACGTCATAACTTCTACAAAAATAACCCAAACTCTTCCAAATTCAAAACGCTGTCTACCCATTGGCCAAATGTCATAATGGAGGGTATCTAACATGTTAAAATCTAGTATTTCTCATATGGGTGTTCAACATACATCGGGTACACAATATGTCGCATACGCGATCAAAATCGCGTTTGGGTGAATTCTAAGGCACAAACCTATCAAACTCCATGTCCTAAGTCGTCTATGGCCTGTTTTGAACAATAGAGACAAAACCCACAATTAAAAACATGATCTTTGTCCGTCTCTAGTCTCAACGTATCCTATATGTGAACTTTCGACTTGTATCAACCTAAGAAAATTAAGTACAAGTTACTTGCCTTTTGTGATGACGAATGCAATGAATCCAAGCCTTTCAAAGAAAACCCACGAGCAAGACGCCTTCTAACGCGATTTCGAGCGAAACCCACGAACAAAACGCGTCAACGGTTGATCTTTTTGACACACGAACCAAAGTGGGAGGTGCCCACAATACAAATCAGCGAAGAGAGGTGTAAAGGTGCTGTTTTGTGGAGGGTGGTGCTGGTTTGGTGCTTGCCGGCCACAAGAAGAAGGAGAGACGAGGTAGAATCGAGGCGAAGTAGTATAGAAAGATGGAGAGGGAAGGTATGGGTGATCGGCCAAGGCAAGAGAGATCAAGGGGATGTCGGCCTAGGGTTGAGGAAGGCAGGCCGGGATTGATTCAAGTGGAGGCCGGTTTGGAATAGGAGAGGGAGAGAGAAAAATATTAGGGTTAGGGATTAATTAGTATTAAGGGTATATATAGGAGATCAAATGTGGGTTAATGGGTAGTGGATATCAATATGAAATAATAGGTATACAATTGGGTAATGGATATTGGGTAGATTTCAAATGGAGATACAAAATACAATGAATCATATAGCTCCTAAAAATCTCCTTAAGGCCAAAAATTTAAAATTGGTCAAAACTCTCCTAAAAAATCCACCATGACCCTAAAATAATATTTATACATGAACGAGATCAAGAAATTGAGAAAAAGAGCTCAAAATGTCGAAAAACGGCCAAACGGCGTACAATCAACAAAAGGAGGTCAAAACTGCCAGAAAAATATTATAGAATAAAGGTAATTAATTTTATTGTTCCGAAAAAAATACAATGGAAAATAATAATTCACAAAAATGAAAAATACCCTCAAAAATACCAAAAGTGAAAAACAGGGGTTACAACATATATGATGATTTTGTTTATAATCATATTTAATGATCAATGTGGCTTTTCTATTGGTCAGAATTGTATAAAAAATGGTATATTTGGACTCATATTTCTCAAAAAGTCAATTTGTGAAGGGATGATTTTGTTAATAATCAGATCAGTGTAGCTTTTCTTTAAATTCTGTAGTTATCTATGCTCTTTGTTCTGCATATTAGATAACAATTTATATATCCATTTGCATACCTTTTGTTTAGGGATGAATTTCTTTTGATATAGACAAATTTGCAAAGGCTATGGATTTGTCCAAGTAAGTATGACTTAGTGCATCATGTGTTTTTAAAAATAACTATTGATGTTTACTAATTACAGTTTCGCTTATCAGTTCTCCCATATTGAACACGCAAAAGCTGCACTGAGTTTGAATGGGAAGTTGGAGATAGCTGGTCGGCTCATCAACGTACTTTTAATATTGTTGTTTTTTTTTTTTTTCTTTTTTGCACCTTTTCCGAGGAGCTGTATAACATGATGTTTTCTGCTGATCAATAATTAGTAATATATATTAACTTTATGATTTCTGCATGAATAGGTATCAGCAATTTGATGATGATGGTGGTGGTGGTTTGGTGAGTAAGAAAGTTTTTTTTTCTTCCTTTTCTTCTCTTTGAACAATCTTCATATTGGCTTGCTGGTTGGGTTGTAGCTGGTGGAGTATCAAAGGAGATGTTGAGAAGAAAGGGAAGAACAAGGGGGAATTAGAGTAACTCCATGCGTGCCAAGAAGCCTCTCACCAGAAAGGTAGTACGTTGTTTGCACTTCACTCTTCTACCTGTAACTTCTTACTATAAAATGGTTACTGAACAAACCAATTTTTCTATATTATCTGAATTATTAGAAAAGTTAGAAATATGCCTCATATTTAAATTTCTAGTAGCAAGTATTCATTTAAGACTCATTAATGATGTTATTTATTGGTGGTGCTGCTCTTTCCAGTATCATTCCTTTATGATGCACTTTAGTGTAAACTAGTAGTTTAACCTGTGCTATTATTGGTATTGGGTTCTCTTCCATCATGGTTTGATTTTGTAGTTTTCTAATTGTTTAGCTTAGCCTTAATTTAAAATTTTGGATTTATTGTTTCAATTGTTTAGTTTAAGATTAGTTTTCAATGTGTACTTCTATTTCTTTAACGAGATAAATTTGATTTCCTTATATTTTGTGTCACATTGTTCTATCCTTGCTTTTTTGGTGAGAATATATATCTTTATCTCTTAAAGTTCGAACAATTTATGATTTAATTTATGTACAGAAGGGACTTGGTTTGTTCTCTGAACCCAGAAGTTGTTGCTTGAAAGTCTTTAATTTAATCAGTTAGACTATATTGATTTTGAAATTTAGACTTTGAGTTTCTTTCTTTGAAATCAGTCATGGTCACAATTATCTTATACGAAATCCAAAACTTGTTTCCATGCTTTTTCCAGGACTATATCAATATAAATAAGTGAAGGTTTTTAAAATTAAGGGAGCATATTGAAGGAAATATTGAAGTAGAGAAGGAAGCATTCGATAGGTACATTTTGAATCTCAGTTTATTGGAGGAAACATTTTCCACTGATGACCAAAGTTAGTTCTTTTTGCTTTGTTTTGTTTGTGAAGGGATCTCAACAAGCGAGAAATGATTGAACTCGCTCAAAATGCAGCCGAGTTTGTGTTTGCCGACGATGAAGTGAAGAAGGTTGTAAAGGAGATTTGCAAGATGCTAAAAGAAGATTACTGCAAAGCGAATCGAGATCAATCAAGATCTGGTTGCCGTAAAATAAAAAAATTGTTAGTGTCGTATCTCAAGTGAGGAGTTAGTTGAATGTTATCTTATAATGTCATTGAATATGTTGATCGTAGTTTAAAGTATTGATTCTCATGTATGCACATATGAATTCAATAGTGTATTTGGTTATGAATTATTTGGTAATTTGACATGCTTGTAATACTTCATTAATTTTTAATATGATTGAAGTTTAATTTTTTTAAATTTTGTTTCATAAACACATTTATCTATTTTATTGTGTATTTAGTTTATAATTGGATTAATATTATAAAAGAAAATATTAAATTATCATACGAGTAATTAATAAGAAATTTTTTTGTATAGAGCGATGGGTATATATTTAAATATTTGGATGCGAAAACCATTACTAAAACATATAGCAATGGAGTTTCAACCGTGAGTATAGGAAAGTAAGTGGTGTCCTTATAACCTATACCAATGGATACGAAACCGTGGGTATAACACCGAGGTTTTGTCCAACGGGTAAAAAAACCGTCGCTATAGGCTATAGTGACGACATTTTGCCGTGGGTATAGCTAATTAAAAACGACGAAAAAATATGTCCGTTGGTATAGGTTTTACGGGCTATACCTACGATTTTTCGCCTTTTACCCACGGATTTTTGCTGTCACTATATGTCAAATTCCTTGTAGTGACACTTCATTAATTTTATATGTTAAAAATATAATCAACACGTGCATTCAAATCATGTAATTGCACGTATAAACAGAAATATATTTGAGTTGACTCAAAATAGAAGAAAATGAATTTCGAGATAACGGAAATATATATATATAATCGAAATACAAAATACGTAGGATATTTAAAAATATGTTACGGATATTTCTCGTAACAATACAAAATACATGTATATAACACATGTGTTGCAAAATTGTAATAACTCAATTTTGCGGGGTGTTACAGAAATTGTATTAACAATTTCATACCCACTCTATATTTCTTTATGTTTATTTATACACGAAGATCTTTCTCTACGATCGTGCCACCTGTAAGATCCCACAAAATAATATAACTATTTTGTACATTAGCCCGTGCACGATTAAAATTTGCACGTATTAATAGATTTTTCTCAATTTTAATCAAGTAAGTATTAAGACATATTATTTATTATGTTTTAAGCCCGACAATGGTATATTTGTTGAATCAGAGTTGAGATAATTTCTCAATTAAATTGTACGTTTGTCTCAACTATAATCGGGACGGAACGTATAGTGTTCCTATAATAATAAACTAATTTTATATGTGCATACAAATATTTTCTTTTGAGAATGTGTATGCATTTGTCTTGCATGTATATATGTGTGTGTGTGTGTGTGTGTGTGTGTGTATGGGTAATTCCTATTTCTAATTAAAACCTTAAGCACTAATCAAACCATAAACCACTATTTTTAATCAAATCCAAAACTAGGGGCTTGTTTTATGAGTTGTGGTCAACCCCCCCCCGGCGGTCGGCCTCCTCCACCCCCTTCCCCATTTAAATGCTAGAACATTCTTTCAAGCCATTTTTTGTTCTCCTTCATTTTTCCTAGTAAATGCAATCAACCTCCTATTTCTAAATTCCTTTATTTTTCATTCCTAGCATTTCCTACATCTTCAAATCCCTTCTTCAAGTTTGGCTTAGAATTGGAGAGTAAGCATATAAGGAGGAGAGCAAGGAGCAAGGAGCTAGGAGGAGGAGGAGCCAAACAAGGAGAAAGAGAAGAAGAGGTCATTCAAAGCTTTAATGGTGGGTGTCTTTCTAAACTATGCTTGTTATATTTTTTGTGTGTATGTATCACGCCCCGCTTTCCAAAAATATGAAATACGAGTATATGACATTGGCCCAGCGAATGACTAACGTCACCCATAAGCTGTTTATCCGATCAACTCAACAATAAAATCAACACAGAACAATTGTGCATGCAATAATATAATCCCATGAACAATAATACTTAGAATGAAGCAATAAAAATATCCAAATACAATAATAGTCCAACATCTGGAACAATAATAAAAATATTCGGGTCAAAATCCCACAATACAATGAAATAATAATAGTTCAATAATTAAGTCTCCATGATAGAACAATAATTTATTAAGCGGCGATGCTATCGATTTCCTTCACCAATGTTGTTCTCCTAATCCATCAGGCAATTCTCCATCAACACCTGTAAACACTTCATCTAAAAAGCGGAGAAAAAATGTCCTTACAGCAAGTCATGGACAGCAAGTAGAGAAAGCAGGGAATAAGGGAATAACGGTATAATAATGAATCAATGGATCAGTAGGAATTAATAACATGGCACGATAATCAATAATCAATATCACGGTAATCGATGCAATGGCTATAAACAATGCTTTAATATTTGGTAACAATAATCAATGATCAATAACAATAACATTTAGCCAATAACAATAATCATTGATCAATAACAATAACACAGTCACTATATTTTTTACTACTCAAGTCATTCCCTTAAACCCTGGCTTATTAATTATTTTATTAATGCAACAATACAATATGCAATTTCAGACATGGGGTGAACAATAGTAGCAATAAGGGAATAATAAGGTGATAACATGAATATGACGATTAGAATGACGACAATCATGCAATACAACATATATACTTCAATTCATAAAATACAATGTTATAGGATTAATTTAACTATTAAAAACTGAGATATAACATTCTGGACAGTAAGAGTGATCTGTACAAAAATGCAGTTTTCTGCTGTTTCAAAACTTGAAACTGAATCCGTCAGTAGTTCTAGAAACTAGACTTCCACACGGTTCCAACGCATCTTTAAAGTTCAAAATCCGATAACAATAGCTAGGTCAATCACATTATTCTTGATAGATTTCAAGTTTAGGTAGAATTTCGACATCATGTTGTTATAATTTTAGAAATAGAAAAAACTGAATAATAAATTCATTAAAAATATTCTTTAGACTCCTAAACATGATTAATAACAATATGGAAATTTTCAGAGAAAAATTTTATCATTTGATCAGCCTTTTTACTATTTGAGCATGGAAGATACAAGAATCTGAAAATCTGAAAGTAAAAACACAGCTGTAGTAAAACGGGCATAACTTTTGCTACACAACTCGGAATTCAAAAATTAAAGATATTCTGGAAATTAGAAAGATAAGGCTACAATTCATATTCAGAGAGTAATTCATTTTAAAATTGTTTACTGGTTCAAAAATAGCAGTCAACATACAGGCCAGTAAGCAATATACATGTTTTGTGTAGTTTTCTTGAAAATAAATTAATTTGAACATGATGGGTATCGACTCTTTAGTCAATAAATTGTGTAAACAACATGATGGGTGCAATACCATGATGAATAAGAATAAAATCATATGCATATACTGAATTATCATCGATCAAATAACAAACAATCAACCAAACATACAACCTAGTAGCTGTTTCTACAATAGTTAATTGTGTCAAGATTATACGGTTAACCCTATTATCAATTCTACATGAATGCATGAAAGATCCAATCTTTAGAGTCAAAAGTGGTACGATATCAAGAATTTCGGGGTTAGCTCATGTAAACCCTTAATAGACCCAACGAAGAGATGAACAAAGTATAATATGATAAATAAGGGATCTGCTTACAAGAATTTCAACAGAACTTGAATTTGATACAATTAACAATTCAAGATGACGGTGACTTGCCTTATAAACGATAAAATTGAATACCAAGAATAATGGGATAAGGATCCTAGAGAAACAAACTCACGAACACACGAACTAGCATGTACAATATACGTGCAAAAGAGAACCCAACAATCAACAGCAAAAACAGCAAGACAGACAGCAGCCAAGAGGGCTTTGGGGTCTGGGCTTGACGCTGGCGTCGACTGGCTCGACGACGGCGTCACAGGCGAGCGGCATGACCAGAAACAGGGCATCGGAATTTGGGGGTTCTAGCTGTGCTGTCGATGAGGACAGAAGAAGAGAGGACTGGGGGGGTTGGGTGTCTGGGAGTTTGCTGGGGGTTGCCGGGGTTGTCGACGACAAGGGGTGGCACCAGAGGGTGGCGACGGCTGAGGGGGATGGCCGCCGGAGGTCAGGAAAGGCCGGAGACGAAGATGCTGCAGTATTGGGTTCACTGAGTTGGGAAAAAACTGAACAGGGAGAGAGAAAGAGGGAGGAGAGAGAAAGAGGAGAGTGAGAATAAGCGGCTAGGGTTTTAGTTGGGTGCAATTTTTAGGGTTTGCAGTGGAGTTGTATTTATAGGGTACAATTATGGTACTGGATTGGTGATTTAGGATCCAATAATAGCAGTTTTTGGTCAAGAACAAATAAAATTGGATTTTAGGGTTCAATAAGAGATAGATCTAAATGAATCGGGTTCAAATAAAAATACCCAAAATTAGATAGAAGAAAATAGGATCAACAAAATAGTTCAATTACGAAAAACGAAGAATTTCATGAGCAAAAATTTAAATCCCAATAAATAAATAAACAATACAAATGAATAGAGTATAAATTGGGCTTGAAAATAAATTGGAAATTCGCAAAGAAAATCAGATCCGATACAATAATAAAATAATCCAATAGATGAATTTTAAATAAATAATCATGAAATAACAATTAATAATCATAATCATAATAGTAATAAAATTATACAATAAAATAGTATTTGGGTTTAACAATTTTATTAAAATAATCCAATAAGAATAATACACTTGATTTTGGCTCAAATATAAATAGTCAATCAATAAGATATAGAAAATAAGATCAAAATACACCGTTATTTGAAATGAATAAAATTTTCGATTAGAAATCACTTTAATGAAAGATCCGAAAGAATTTAGCTCAAAATAATTATCACGCCCCGCTTCCCAAAATACGGAATACGAGTACATAACGTAGGCCCAGCGAATGATTATACATCATCCATAAGTTGTACCAGACTAACTCAGCAATATGAAAGAATAAACACAGCCACACAAGAAAGATTTAACCACATGAATCAAAGATAACTTCAATAACAAATGAAATAATCCAACAATAATAATATCCAACACAATATCCAACATCTGGGAATAAAACAAACTCCGGGATCATAAGCCTAAAACAAAGTACAAAGTCATAACAATGTTCAAAGAAATAATCTAGCAGTAAATTGATTTAAGGAGCGCAATTCAGCTCCATCTCTAGAATCGTTGCTCACCAATTCTTTCTGGTATAGCTCCTTCAGTACTTGTGAATTCTTGATCTAAAAAAAAAGAAAATAATGTCCTTAGAGCAAGTCGTGGATAGCAAGTAAAGAGAAAGAGAGAATAATAGGAAGCATGAATGTCAAAGGAAAAGGGACGGGATTAAAGTCAAAGAACAAAGCAAAGGCAGGCAATAAATGTAATACCCCTAGTATGTAATTTTTTTCTTACAATAAAAATACATATGCATTGTTATATATATATATATATATATATATATACATTGACATTGCTATTTTTTTTATCATACATATACATTGATATTGCTATTTTTTTTTATCATACACTATGGTTAACTTTTTTTACCTGCTATATTTTCTTTTTAAAAGCCCAACATTTTCTTTTATTAAGGCCCAATTCAAACATGATTATCTATAGGTTAAGTGTAAATAAATAATGCTTGAGGGGGGTAAAAGTACAAAAAGGGGACACCTAAGCTCCTTAGAGACTTCCACATACACCCACACTCCACTTCTCTCTCTTTTTTCCTTCTTTCTGCAGTGGCCGGCAGCAAAACAGCAGCTCCCTTCACCCTTTTTCTCTATATATACTAGTATCATGCACGTGCAATGCACGTGGAGGGGAATGAAAAGGACAAAAAAAACTACCAACACGTGCGCTGCACGTGTTGACACACATACAAAAAGAAATAAAAAAATATTTATTTGTTTTCAACCCCATCTCTCCCATTATAACAGTTATTATAGATATAGATATGGGGGCATGATAGTAAAAAGTCACCAAAATGGTGGTTTGCTTAATAATAGTATAGATATGGAGACTTTAAATGTGAAGTGAAAATTACATAATTAACCTTATATATTTTTTTTAGGTTTTTATGTATATGGGGGCATGATAGTAAAAAGTCACCAAAATGGAGGTTTGCTTAATAATAGTATAGATGTGTAAACTTAAGTTCTTTTCTACTATTTTCAAAACCCTACTTCTCTTATAATAAACCCTAGCCTAACTTTCTTCTATTCTTTTCCTATCTGTAATACTCAAAGCATCTATATATATATATATATATAGTTCTACAAGCTTTGGAGAAGCATAAGCTAAGGAGTAAAGGAAGCTTTTTGAAGCAAGGAGGAGAAGGAAGCATATCTTTGAAGAAGAAAGTGGGTATTTTCCCTTTACCTCTTGATTGTTTTTTTGACTTTTATGCTTGATAATGTTGTGGATTGAAAGTAGATATGTTATGTTTGCTAAAATTAGTTATGTTAGAAGATATGTTAGAAGATATGCTTGTTATAATTAGTTATTCTTGTTAATATGATATTGGTTAAAATTATTAAATACTTTAGCTTATATAAAATAAACATAGCAAGAAAAGAAATAGAATTGATATTATTGAATGCTTGCTTACTAATTATGTTCTAGTCTTGAACTAATCAGTCAATTGTTTTAAATTAGGCTTGAAATGGTTGAAGTACTATATATTATATATGTGTGTGAAATAGTTACAACTCATGTTTATTCGAAGATAAGTAACCAATTGCTTGTAAGAATATATGTGTAATAATAATAAAGAATAGAATTATTAGTATTGTAAACTTAATTAGTAGTTAGTATGGTTTAATTATATTGTGACCTCTCATTAAAATTAATGTCGAAATGACTACTTATAGTAGTCACCAGTAGTAGTAGGCAGTAGCAGTAGTAGTAGTAAGCAGTAGTAATAGTAGCAGTAGTAGCAGTAGTAGTAGGCAGTTGTAGTGGTAAGCAGTAGTACTAGTAGTGGTAAGCAGTAGTATTAGTAGTGGTAGCAGTAAACTTAAAAAGGTTTATAAAGAAGTGAATAGGATACCTCCTTGATAATTCATATAAAACAACTTCACATTTAAGTTCATAATCCTAAATGAGTAAAGTAGATTGTAGAAAGGTGAAGAAAAGATGGTAGGCATTAAAGACTTTATTACGCAAGTATGTATACGTATATGCATATGGTGTTAGTATACATAAGTTTATGCGTATAGTGGTATTCGGTGCCTTAAGTGCACTAGTATTGATACACATATGATGATATCTAGTGCACTAAGTGCCCTTTGTTATACATCTATAACTATTATAATGGGAGAGATGGGGTTGTAAACAAATAAACAATTTTTTATTCCTTAGTGTGTGTGTGTCAACACGTGCAGCGCACGTGTTGGTAGATTTTTTTTTGTCCTTTTCATTCTCCTCCTTATTTTCCCCACGTGCATCGCACCTGCATTACACTAGTATAAATAAATGCACATTAAGTACTAGTTTTGATATATGTCAATGACAAGTAGCTAAACAAACTCTTAGCATAATCCGATAAATTGAATTGAACCCATACTCAAGTTAGATAACTTATTGTAAGACAAGACTAACCTTGGATCTAGGTTTAAAAATTACCTAGTAACCAACTATCGTTGAATAAGAAACTAAGTAAAATATATTAAGAATAAGAATAAATTAAATTGAAAATAAAGTACAACAATGTTAATAAGATCGCATGACCAATAAAATAAGGACAGACACTAGTTAGAAGTGTACTCACCTGTTAAGGGGACACGTACAACGTCGTCTCATCTGGGACACGTGCAGCATAGTCTCGACTGTTGATTCCTGAGATTTAGTGATAGAGATGTCGAAATCTAGGGGAATGGACCCTTATGAGTACGTTTATGTTCTAAGTTATCCGTATGAACAATGAGCTAGAGTATAACTCTCAGTCTCTGGCAGAGTAGGGAAAGACCTGTCGATTTGCCCTATGTTCGGATAACTTATGGTAGAGTCCAGGTGTGGAGAACGACCACCGATTCTGACAGGATTGCAGTTGAGTTGAATGACCACCAACCTGTTGGGAGTGGAGAGAGACCACTGGCCGGCGGAGTGGAGAGAGACCACCGATTCCGATAGATCGGGGTGATCACCGACTTTCGGGAGTGGAGAAAGACCACCGATCCGATGCAGTAGACGGAATAGACCGTATTTACTGCAGCTCTACCCATCACTAAATAAATGTCAGGAACAGGAAAGAGTACAAGAATAGGTTTGCATTGCGAGGGAGTGAACTTTATAATCTAAAGTACACTCAAGCTTGACTAGGATATATGTAGTATAGGATGCATATGTTTCCGAATCAAGTATGCATTAGAATAAGAGCATCGTGTGCATTTGAATTATGCAATAGATCCTAGGTCATAACATACACCAACACTCCTATTACATAATTTCTACATTTCTTTCTTTCTGCATTAAGGATTGTTTGTTAAGGATTAGGAAATTAAGGTTTTCATCCGTTTTGCGTCAGTTGTATTCAACTGACGTGCCCACAATTGGTTTGTAGGATTGATCATGTGAACAAAAGAGTTTTGGACAGTGGAGCATTCCAAGTGGAAAGTAAAAAAATTTCTGAACAATGTAAGTTTTAAATTTCTCGTAATTTCTTTTTCTATGTTGTGTACTCATTAGAAGCAATGATCTTGGGTTGTGTCACGAATTCCCTGTACGTGGATCTCAAGGTGCTACAATAATATCAAAGGTCTACAATTAATCACACATGTAATTTGTGATGTCAAGTCAAGTTCAACACAAGATAAAGCATGAAATTTCAAATGCAGGTTATTAACCATTTTATTAATCTATCTAGTGCAGGTACTACTGCATCACATTCCACAGGTTCGGCGGAAGCACACAGTGAACGTTTTAGACTGATGGTGAATTCACGGTTTGTGTACTCGGCCCAGTAATCAGTGTTTAATGTTCAGTGATAGTAATTATCGAGCAGTATTTTATGGCCATCAGTACAAGTCAGTACAGGTCAGGCAGTGGGGCCCGACCGAGTACAGTTTCTGATTGTTCACTACCAAGTCATCCCATAATACCCCGACTTGTTAACATTTTATTTCATCTAATGTGAGCATTAAAAATGGTGTCAATGTTATATATTACTAGGTGTGACTAATTCTACTCGTTATAGACAAATCAAGAAGCAAACATATTAAATTAACACAATCACATAATCTAGATAGCATGACCTTGCTGTACAAAAACACTGATTACCGCTACTACAAAGAAGCAAATCTGGATCCGTCAGAAATTCTAGAAAGTAGACTCTCTGCCGGTTCCAGTGAATATATATAAGACATATGAAAGCTACAGGAACTAGGGTGAAAGTCCTATTCTTTTCAGATTTTATGTTTAGGCAGCAAGTTGTAAATTGTGTTCACCTATTTGTTTCAGGTCAGAAAACTCATCAAATAAATCTATAAAAATTCAGGGTCATTCCTACACATGTCTAGTCTCAGCTAGATCTATTTCAGATTTTTATTTTATTGTAAACATGCTCAAATAAATTAGGGAACAATAAGATACGCATGCATTTGTGAATCTGGAATTTTAACACAGCTATACTAAAATGATGATATCTAACAGATTACACATCGGAATTCAAATCTGTAAAAAGGGTTGTAAACTAGACATCTGGATCTAAATTTCATGTTCAGAAAGTTATTTCAAAATACGACAGCAACATGGTCGAAAATCTGATACAAAAAGAAACACACAGCAGTCCAGAATTTATTTTGACATGAATAGGTAACAATTTAATCATACAATTATACAATTCATGCTAATTAATAGTCAAAGTGCCAATAGATGTTTAACATGCATGATTTCAGTTTTAAGATGCAATTTCTCTGGTATGGTAATCAATTTATCAAATCAAATCAATCTAACATATCTAATTTACCAAACAATTCTATAACACATAGATCTAGTTATTTTTCATGTAAGTGTGCATATGCAAGGAACAATAGGAACTAGGTTTTAGATCAAAGATAGCACCACAATGTTAAGAATATCTTGGGTTAGCTCGTGTAAACTCTCAATAGACTTAACGGAATTTCAAATAACAGTATGATAAAGAAAAAGACTGGATCCACTTGCAGAGATCAAAGAAATCTTGAACAAAATAAACAACTAGTTCAAGAAGAGACTTGCCTTTAAATTAGTAGATTCGAATATATAGAATGATGGGATAGGAATCCTGGGCGACGAACCGAAACATGTTCGAGTCACGTGCAAAACCAAAACAGCAAACCCACGAAAACAGCAAGATCCACAACACACAAACAACGGATCCCCCACACAACACCAAACACCGGAAACAGATCCCCTACCAAACAAAACAACCAACACCGAAAGCAGGCAATCCCTCTTCGTCTTCTTCCTCACTTCGACAGAGAGAGAGAGCGGGCGGAAGACTTCGACGGTGACTATGGTCGAGAAGCGATGGCAGTGGCGATGGCGACGATGACTGGCGGTGGCACTGTGGTCGGGAAGCGATGCAACGACCAAGAATGGCGGCGTCAAGCGAGCTCTGTTTTCGCTCCAAAATAGGAGAGGCAAAAACAGCGGGGGGGAGGGGGAGGGGGGTTCGGGCTTAGACGACGACGATGAGGGCTATGGGGTCAGCGATGGTGAATGGAGAGAGTGAAGTGACGAGCGGATCGAGGTGGCGATCAAATGGCGATAGCGGAATGGGTTCGAGCGGAAGAGACGACGGGGATGAGATGGCGATGGGGATGATGACGACACGGGTGGACTACGGTGACGAGGGGATCGAGGTAGTGGTCGGAGAACGGGAGAGAAGCGACTGTTGGCGGTGGCTGGGTTCGGTTTGGCTTGAAGACGAAAACAGGGGAGAGCGGAATAGGGAGAGAGAGAAAGCGGCAGAGAGAGAGAGAGAGGAATTAATTAGGCTTTATTTAATGGGGTATTTATAGGGATTAAGGAATTGGGGTTTTGGGTTGCGGGTTAGTGGGTTTAGGGTACAAGTTTAGGCTCCAAAAAGAAATGAACAAGCATAAAACAATGGGATGAACATATAGTGGAACAACTCAAACTCAAATCACGAAGAGCAAAATTTGCAATGAGCCACAAATAGAAGAAAAGAGAATGGAATGATCAAAGAAAAATAAATAGACCCAAGAAAAGCAAAATTATAATATAATAGAAAGAATCCAGATACAATAATCAAGAAAGAAAATAAAAATACAATAAAAATCCCAAAATAGAAAAATAGGGGTTACAATAAATTTACAAAAATCAAATTATAGAAAATACACAGAAAAATACCTATTGTTGGGAATGGGGGTTACAGTATGTTGAGTGAAAATTGCTGATTTAAGCTTGCTTAATGGCATGGACGGAATTTTGTATGTTCCAACTTGAGTTCTTGAGATAGGGATTTTAATTGATAGATAAATGTTGAATCTTATGAAGAATTAGCATGAGATGATTAGAAAATTTATAACTTTGTGATATGCTAGAATTTAGACTTGAAATTTTATGGTGGCAGCTTGATTGTATCCCTAATAGCTCCACCAAATTTCATAAATTTTGCATAAGGTTTGTTATTTTTAATAAATTCATCTTGTTGCTGATGTTGAATTATCTTGCTGTTTTGACTAGAATGATCATGCTTGACTTATAAAATTTATATCTGCATGGTTAATATGACTATAGATCTGAAAATTTTACTGTATCTACTCATGCATGTCTATTATAGCTCTACCAAATTTTGTAATTTTTGGATGTATTTTTCTATCTTAATAAAATTCATTATTGTTGTGGGTTCAGGAATAAAAAGTATGTTTTGTTAACATGCTCGACTTATGTAAATCATAACTTTGTGTCTTGATAGAATTTGAACTGGAAAGTTTACAGTAGCTTCCTAAGTTAATGTGGAACATTTGCACCAAGTTTTGTAATTTTTAATGATAATTGTTATCTTTTTAAAATGCAACTTTCCGCTGTGGTTAAGAAATATTATTGTAGCTGTGTGGTAATTTGCATCTAAATTCAAAATATCATATCTTCCTCTCTACTTAGATATTATAGCTAAGATTTGGATTTGTATTGCTCTTATGTGTCTAGCACATTTCTATAAAATTTTATAGATTTTTGAGTTCATTTGACGAGTTTATTGGTGCAACCGGTTGATAATTCCATCATATCTGGAAGTTTTGCATACTCATCAGACATGGACATTTTTCTTCTCTGAAATGAAGTATTTTGAGAAAGTTTTCAACTGATATGTTGTATTAAACTTAAATATCTTTCCAAAGAACCTAAAAACTTGATGTTTCATTTAGTGTGTAATTTATGGTGATTTTTCCAAGAAAGCATAATTGCAGGTTAATTAGTAGCTTACTGTTTTGATTTGAATATATGCTTGAATTATAACAGGGATTTGGAATTGAATTAGATGATGTTTATTCTAACCTTTGCGTCGTGTTTTGATCATATTAGAGTTGTGCTTGTTGCACCTAATGTGTTTCTAAGATATGATCAACTCTTGGATCATGATTGATCGTGTTGAAGTTGACATGTATTGTCTATTATGTGTTAAGGCAATAAATGGTGTTAGATAGTTAGTTAGATTTTGAATCATGAATTAAAATGTTTGATTTGGACTTGTGAATGTCCACTGTATTTGAGATGTGGATGGCGATGTGCATTAGCTTGTTTGTTGCCTAGGGTGATGGTATCACCCTAGAACTATCAATCCATTTGACCCTTGATAATTATTAGCCATGTCACTTTGAGATGCTATGGATGAAAACAGTCTTTGTGTGCCGGCTGATCGCTACCCATGGAGGGATTGATCGCGGGACGGAGACGGGGTCGAGATCCAAGTAAGAGGGTGATTGGCGATCGACGAAGGTCGAATTACCAATGTCACTGGGTCAAGTTTGGGCCAAGTTGGACCAACTCTTGACCCGGGTCTGGGGTCATGTTGGTTTCCCCTAAGGCTTTGTGGAATTTGATTTTAAAACTAGGTTTATTTTAGTAGCAAGTAATCGGTTGGTATTCAGTAATCTCTGCACAATTAAGATCAGTATTTGCTTAACCAGGACTAGTAGTAGTATCCTAAGACCAGAGCATGTCATTTGTGTTGATAGGATAGGCACTAGTCGGGTGCTTATACTCGTATTTCAAGGGGACTCATGCAGCGCCATCTTGCCTGGTAAGGAGGACAGGTGACATAATCTCGTCTACAAATTTCTGGAGTCTATTGATAAGAATGGGAGGTGTTCATGTCGAAAGTAGGGAATGGACCCTACGAATTCTTTAATTTTTATGTTGTTTAGTAAGGGCAGGGAGCTAGAGTTAGACTCCAATTTGTGAGTAAGACTATGCTTCTCGGTGAGCGGGGGTACCACAGGGCCACCTTTATGCTTGTGGTAACTTTTGGGTGAGGTCCGGAGCAGTGGGACTGCGGGGATCGGGCATAGTGGAAAACGGGGACACCACTACTGACTGTAGAAGCAGAATTGGACCGAAGAACTGCAACCTCACCAATTACTAGACGAATATCAGAAACGGAAATGAGTACAAGAGTAGGATGCATAGCGAGGGATCAAACCGTGTGATATGAAGATAATGAACTCCTTGGAAAGTATGTAGTATGGGATGCATACATTTCCAAATGAATTGCATTTAGAGTAAGTGCATTGCGTGCATTTGGAATTGTGCATTAGACTCTAGGGCATGACATACATTGGCACTTGTGATTTGTCTGCACATTTTTCTTTACATCAAATATTGATTGTTGAGTTTGGAGAGTCACTGTTTTTATCAGCATTGCATCAGTTGTATTCAACTGACGTGTCCATAGTCTTTTTAGTTATAGGACTACTGGATCATGGGAGCAGGAAACTTGAGCTGCGTGGAGTGTCAAGTGGAGATTATAAATTTGTACAGTAAATTTACTTGATGTAATTTATGTGAATTCAAGATGTAATTCATGGTGTAATTCTCTGATGAACCATTTGTACGTGTAATAACAAATGTGGCAATAATTTTTTTTTAATTTCCTGTGATTTTTTTGTTTTTGGACTCGTTTGAAGGAAAGATTCTGGCTTGTGTCTCGAGTTTTCGGTATTGCGAATTCGAGGCTCTACACCACCTGTACTCCCCTCTAACTAATTTTGTCTTCTTTTGTAGCTTCACGAGCATTGCATACGACGAACTCCTTAAATCGATTTGACTAGGGGTGGTATACTTTACTGTATTGTACCATCATTGCTCTACCGTCTACCAAACCGAGATACTTAGTACACAGATTTCTCTGTCATTACCGTGCCAAGATTTCAATACTACCGGGTTCGGTAATTCAAGAATATCGGTACGGTAATGGTAATATCACGGTAGTACCGGACATTAAAAAGAAAAAGAAAATTTTAGTTGAGTAGATGTATATAAATCAGACTAGCCAATAAACAGATACTTGAAGTCTTGAACCATCATCCCAGCAGTAATTTTAGATGTAACTTGGTTGTTGCAAGTGCTGATAAAGCTTCTTAACCACACAAAAACTCAGCATTTGTTTTTTATCTTGGGATTTAGCCATCATTCATTATCAAAGGTACACATACGATTACAAATGATATAGAATAACTATAACTCCTGTGACTCATTATTGTATTTTTATTTGTATTTAATTAAATTCCTGGTTATTTCATTTTATTTCTGATTATATCTCTTTTCGTCCCTTTTGATTGTGTGTTGTTGTTCTTCTTGTGATTCATTTTTGCTTGATTCAGCTTTATATTCCCATTTGTTTGATCTACAAATTTGTTCTTGTCTTTGTTTATTGCCTACACCTAATTCATGGCCTATTTGTCTCATATTGGACTCTTTCTTCATATTGGATACTACCCAGTTGACCCAAGCCCATATTGATCTATACAACCCTCCTAATTGTACCCTAACCATAATTACGAAACCATAATACTCATCTCTCCCTCTCCCTAGCCATCATCTACCCTACCCCGACCTCCCGATCTCTCCCTTCCTCTCTGTCGTCGTCCTATCCCCAATGCCGGCAAACCACCACCCGCAAACCCCTCTCCTTTTCCCCTCATCCGCTGCACACCCCCCGTGCCGCACCCTGTCCCCGCTCGTGTAGCACCGCCGTGCCAGCCCCCTCGCCGCGTCGCCCGTCCTCGTCGTTGTCATCTTCCTCTCCGTCGTCGTCTTCTCTTTTTCTGAGGCCGACACCCGAGCGCCGCCGCCTTGCTATGTCGCTGCTGTCGTTGCCGTTCCCTTATTGTTGTCGACGCTATCGTTGTTTGCTGTTGTTTCGTGTGTGCGTGTGAGACACGTGCAGCACGTGTTTGCATTGGTGTGGATTCTCGCTCCTTGTTCGTGCCATCGGTGTTGTGTTCGTTGTTCGGGATCTGTTCCCATTATTCTGTTCTTCATCTTTGACTTCATTTTCTAGGCAAGTAGCTTGTATGTATTTTTTTGTCATACAAGTTAAATACCGTAAGTAGTCTTGCATGAAATTGTTTAGTACCATCATGATGACCATATTTGTTAGTTGATCCGTTCCTTCATCTCTTGATCATGAGTAATTCACAGTAGTTGTCACCTGTTGCATGAAAACAATTAGGTTAGATAGACATCTTGATGTTTATGTTGTTGTGACTTATCGCATGTTGTAGAGGAATGCTTCATGGATGTTTATATGATGTACTATCTTATTATAGATTTTTCATTGACATGTCATGCTGATTTGAGTTGCCTACATACCATGCTTTGTATGACATCTTAGATTGGATCGTTTGTAATAAAACTATTTGATAAAATGCATAAAAAAAACTTTGTTTCACTGCTGCTGCCCTATTTTTGTACAGTAAATTCGACCATATTAACATCAGTAAAATAAATAAAGTTGTGAACATGATTTGTAGGCTTTGTTTTCTAGTTTTCATAACTTTCGACGAATCTGAATTCCGATTTTCGATGCATGAGTTATTGCTGTTTTACTGCAGTCATATCGTATATTCCAGATTTTGAACTATGTGATTTCTGTATGAATCAATATTTTAAAACTGATATTAAAATTAGAATTTTAACTCTATATTTTTCTGAGTGTTTAGAAATGACTGGGATCAATGTCTAATTTTTCTGGAATTAATTAATGTCTTTTGTATCTCATTTCATGCTCATGAAACCAACCGTTATATTTCCAAATTGCATGCTATTCAGTAAAGAACTACGTTTTTAACCTGGTTCTATTCAATTTTGATGAAAACTTTGTCAATATGAACTATAGCCTGATTTGTCTATTTTATTACCCTTTTGACGGATCTGGATTTCAAATTGTATTTTGTGAATTATCTCTGTTTTGGTATTGCTGTGTCTGAAATTTCAGAATTGAAATTTTGTTGCATTACTCTGTTTCCCTAATTTTATTGACTATACTATCTGTAATATAATTTCATGATATTTTATATATTGAAACTAGATATACTAGGGAATCTTACAGATTTTTCTCAGAATTAATTATGATGTTTTCAAATCCTTTTCCTGCTTATAAACAAGGTTTTGCATTTTCTAGCTGAATATAAGTTCTGTATTAAACGCTGTTTTCAACCCTGTTTCTGTGGCTGATGTTTGACTTGTATATATGCTCTGGATTCGGCAGAGAGTCTAGTTTCTAGATTTTCTTATGGATCTAGATTTGCAGTTCTGTAGCAACGGGAATCTTAGATTTGGTACAGTAGTGTCCTGTTGTCTAGAACAGAAAGTTTCATTATTTTGGTCACCCGTTTGTGTTTCCAATTCATCTTAGACTTGTCATTTGTTCTTTCCATGTCTTTTAGCATATTGTATTCATTCACACCTGTTTAATAATAATGAAAACTAATCAAGCCGGGGTTTTTTAAGTGAAATATCTACTAGTGGACAATATAGAAATGCATATTCAGAAGGGAACTCATTTTCCCCACTGTTACAGTGGTACCCACTGTTTTTCTCTAGATGCATGAGGGCATGATCCATGACACCGTTACTGTTTTTTGTTACTGTTACTGTTTGTCTGAATATACGACCCTATACGTTCCACTACGAAATCTTAAAACGAAACTGTTTGATGTAGCAACCATGTGGTATAATTTGGGACGCATGAAGTGCTACCTAGATATTAATGAACATTAGACATAAGAACAACTGTTTTCATTGTCACATCCTGTTACTGTTACCGTTGACTTTACTGTTATTGTTACTATTATACTCTTCACTGTTTATCCACTGGTTCCGGTTATATGTAGACTGTCATCCTTTGTTGCTTACCTCCATGTTAGTACTTCCTATTTTTGTTTCATATTTCCCTTTCCATTTTCTTGCTTATACTGCTTACAGCCCAGAACTTGCATCTAACGGGCATTATGTTTTTTTGTCTTCCTTTTTCCTTGTAATTGCTATATGAGCAGGTTTTGGTGATCGCATGCCTACTGGAGTTGGCGAGCAAAAGTTTTGAGCTGCGCTTTGGAAAATTTGCTTAATGTTTTGTTTGAACTATTTTATTCATGTACTGAGTTGAGACTTGTATTTGGGCTTGTAGTCCCAGGATATTGTTTTGTTTCAGATCTCGTATTTGTTTGGAATATTCATTATTGTTGCGAATAAATACTATTGAGTTATATCTGTTTATGCATGCCTGGTTGAGTATATTGTTATATTGATTATTGTGATGAGTCAAGTAGATCCATATAGCTTATGGATGGTGAAAACTGTCCGCTGGGCCTAGTCACGTACTGTATTCTATATTTCTTTTGGGAAGCGGGGCGTGACAATAACCGTACGGTAATTGAAAGATTCTAACCAAATGAAAATGCAAGTTAGTATATAGGAGTTGATTAAGAAAAAAAACAAAAACAAAAAACACTATCTTTTGCAATTTATTGCTCCAAGAATGAATGGTTTATTATTTATCTTCTACACTCTAAATTTATTTATTTATTTTTGGTCCATAATTCTACCTCTCCTCTTTCTACTATAATTCTACTTATTCTCTTCTGTTATATATACTTCTTAATTTCTACTACTATAATAAAATCACGCTACCAAATAAATCACAAATATGGGTACTCTTTATTCAAAAAAGGCAATGCAATGTAATTCACTTGCTTAAGGTCTACTTGAAAGAAAAAAAAGAAAAAACATTATAGATGAATGTATAAAGTAGTTTTGGTGCCTTCAGAAAACTACTTACCAAACATATATAAGATCATATGACTTTGATGAAAACTAATCAATTAAATAATTAGATGAAAACTAATTCAATAAATTTAATTAGAACGAATGTCAGTTCATGTCTTTCAATAATTATCAAATTATATAAGAAGTTTTTGACTGAATTACTGTCGGATTGAGTGCCTACAACGAACTGGTCGAGACTGATGTCGTATAGTTTGTATAAAAGTTAAATTAATTATACTCTATATAGTACGGTATACCATCGGTATCAATAGTGGGTAGCAGTACCATACCATATAATCTCGGTACGGTACAATATCGAGAATTCGGTATGGTATTACCGAGTTTTCGGTAATATTTGTATGACAACGGTATGGTACCGGTACGATACGGTATTATGGTATTTTTGACACCTCTAGATTTGGCTGCTACTTCACTAGAATGGGCCTAGAGTTACTTGTTGTGCCAGTTTCTTTCATTAAAGATCTGACATTGCTTGTTGGGCCTAAATCTATATCAATACCGCCCCCAAAATTTTGAACCTGGTCCTCAAGGTTCAGCCGAGGAAATGCTCTTGTCATTGAAGTTGCATCTTCCCAACTGTCATCTTCTTCATGCAAACCCTCCCACCTGTCCAGTACCTGATCCTTGTAAGTACTACCCACCTTAAGAGTTCTCCTCCCCACAACTATAATGGGTAGAAAGAACAACCCATCTGGTAAGATTGAGGGTAGTATAGTCGAATGATCTCCATGGCATTTCTTAAAAATGAAACATGAAACTTTGAATGTCTCTTGGCTTCCTTAGGTAGTTGCCTTACCCACCATTTTTGTAATTTTATAAGGACCATAAAACATCTTCGAATGTTTCTGACACTGCCTTGGCCAATCAGCCTAATTTGGCATACACCCAATCACCTACATCAAACTCCTTCTCACTTCTATGATTATCAACCTTTTTTTCATCCTTACTTGAGCTTGTAATATATTTTTCTTCAACTTACATGAAACTTCTTTAATGTTATTCAACTCAATCAACTTTAAAGTTAGCTGCATTTCTAGTGATGTAATCAGGTAAGCTTGGGGGTTTTCAATCATACAATACTTCAAATGAAGTCAATCATGTAGCTAAATGCCATGTTGTATTATCCAAATACTCTACCCAAGAAAAAAAAATCACTCAACACTTATGCTTCTCACTCACGAATGATCTCAAGTACTGCTCTAAATACTTGTTCAGTAATTCAGTCTGACCATGTCTTTAAGGATGGTATGTGATGCTGATCTTCAAAGTAGTACCCTGCACTTTGAACTACTCTTTACAGAAAGTACTCAGAAAGATATGATCCCTATCAGACACAATTAATTTAAAAAGCCCATGTAACTTGAGAATATTTGAAGCAAATGCTGTAGCAACCCTTGGTGCATTAAAGATATGTGCAAGCGCAACAAAATGTGCATATTTAAGTAACCTATCCACCACTACTAGGATAGCAGTTTACCTTGAGAAATAGGCAATCCTGTGATAAAGTCCATTAAAATATCCTGTCATACTCGGTTAGGAACTAGGTTTGCTCGTTGACACGTGCGTACGGCACGTCATTGGAATGGTGCACCTGGTTTGATTATATAAAATAGTTTTGGAGGTCCCACAAATTAATTGAAGTAACAAACATATTATATTGAGAAAGCAGTATATCTATCTTTAAGCTCAACCGTCGCCTTCTTGATCATTAGCTTGAACTTACCTGGAATGCATATAGTTTGTTAGAAACACTGCATAGAGTTTTTTTTTAACTTCAGCATCACTTTTATGTGCTTGTAATAGTTATACAAGGACATTATCATATAGGTTTTATAGAGCTTACTCTAATCCCATAATCACCATGAGCATGTCTAAATATAATGGTAACGCAAGTGCATGTGTGAAGGTATTTACAATACCAATAATCTAAGCATTTGTTTGTGTGAGACTCGGTTTGCAATTGAAATACCTCTTATTATTATTTCAATCAAAATGAAATACATAAAGTTCTCAAAACTCTAATCCAAGCTAATCATTTCTTTTATCTCAACTTTGTCTTCCTGTTGCACCTTTATAAAAAAAAATCAAAATGGATAAATAACAAATTTACTTTAGCTGTCTTTCTTGAGTGGAGAGTTTGCACCATTCACTGGTAAATCCAGTCATCCCAATCCTATATATCCAAACATACACTAAAAGTTCTTATATGTTATGTTATTCATGGTTTCTAAGAACCAGTGAAAGGAACACTTCATGATAGTATTTTTCTCTTGTAGTAAAGAAATTAATGTTGTATATTTGCCCAGTTATTTAGGTTGCTAGTCAGCTTACCTGCCCTGCTATGGTTTAGAAGCCCAAATTAAGGCCACCAAATAATCCATCTTTCACTTGCGTACACCTTAAATCAAAACCAATAAAAGCTCATAAAATAAATCACCAAATTAAAATTTTTTAAAACCAAAAATAAAACAATCATACCTATCTGAACCTAAATCTCATGCACACACAAAATTCGAGTCAGCAAAAAGCTGAGTAATCCCCTGCATACAAAAAAATTAAAAATTAGAATGAGAATTTAGTTAATGAGATGAAATTAGAGTCGTCGCATCGCATATAGAGGCTTTCGATTCAGTGGAGGGGAGTCACCGTGATGGAGTCGTTTGATATTCGCACTCGATTTGGTAGAAGGGACTCACTGATACAGAATCAGCAGCGGATCAGATATTAACGACGACCTCTTGATTGGGGTTCGACATTGGATTTGCTTTGAGATTTTCAAAATTTCAAAATTTCAAAATTTCAAATTTAAAATTATTCCAAATTTCAAAATTTAAAATTTTTCTAATTTTCAAATTTTCAAAAATTTAAAATTTAATTTTTTTAAAAAAGTTTATTTTTTATTTTTAATTTTCAAAATTTCTAAAATTTCAAAATTTTTAAAAAAAGTTATAATTTTTTATTTTTTTTTAATTTGAAAATTTTAAAATATTTGAAAAAAAATATTTTAAAAATATTTTTTAATTTTTTTATATAAGTTTTTTATTTTTTTTTAATTTTTTTGAGTTATTCTTAAAGTTTTAAAATTTTAATTTTCTAGTTTTCTAGTTTATTATTTCTTTAAAATTTTTAAAATTTTTATTTTCTTAATTTTTTGAATAGAAAAGAGAGAGAGAGAGAGAGAGAGAGAGAGAGAGAATTAAATAAATAAAGGTGTTGTTTTGGGTGGGAGGATTTGAATTTGAGTTTTAGGGGGAAACTTTTAAGGGGAAAATGTGTTTTGTGAGGTTAGATTTGGGCCCTTAATTTTGGGGGGATTGAAGGAGAACCACTTGATAGCTTTCTTTGTGTTTTATTATGTATATTGTCTATGGCTACAATAACCCCCCAAGTTCAATCATTTCATACTTTGTTTGCTGGGATATTGGACATTGTTGTACAAATCTCTGTATATCCTTGTGCATGTTCTGCCAATAGAAAGAGTCACTCGGTCTAGCTGTACTCTTGGCAACACCGCCACGGCCCCCGAATGGAGAAGAATGTCATTCACACAATATTTCCTCTTGAAGAGCTTTTGGCACTATAATCCTGACTATGCACAATAACAATCCTTATTTTAAGACATAAGGAGGCTTGGCAGCTGGATTCAGTGTCAAATAATGCACAAGGCCCAATCTGCATCTCTTTGCAATTCTTCCCTAATTCTATCAAGAGTCAACATCCGTGGACTAGCAACTGCAGCCGAAAATTGATAATGCTGAGAACGAGGCACTCTGGATAATCCATCATTAGCTGAATTTCCCTTTCTAGCTTTTTACATGATTTCAAAGTTGTATCTGCCAGTTTATATATCCATTTATGTTCTTCAAGTGTCAGAATAACGTGATTAACCATGTGATGTAGACTATGTTGAGCAGTATGAATAATGAATTCTCTCCCCCAACAAGTATTTCCTCCATTTCTTTATAGACGCAATTATAGTATACATCTCTCTAACAT
The DNA here is from genome assembly GCA_017893485.1 of Hemerocallis citrina. NCBI lineage: Eukaryota > Viridiplantae > Streptophyta > Magnoliopsida > Asparagales > Asphodelaceae > Hemerocallis > Hemerocallis citrina. Next base: position 154,422,123 of record CM030364.1, on the reverse strand, counting down.
ATGTAGATGTTAAATGCATTCTAGGGGACATTTCTTTACTGAAAAATGCCGCTGGGTGATCACACTGTTGGAGAACTGCACCAATTCCCTTACCACAAGCATCATTTCCTATTATAAATTGCTTTGAAAATTCAGGCAATGCCAATACTGGAGTGTTTTGCATTGCAAATCTGAGCTTTTGAAATGATGTTTCCAGTTCCTCCCCCCTAGCAAATGTATCTTTCTTCAATAGATCTTTCAATGCAACTATCATTGTTGCATATCCTTTAACGAACCTTCTACAATACCCAGTAAATTCTAAAAATGCTCTCAACTGCTTTGCATTCTTAAACTATGCTACTCTTGAATAGCTGCTATCTTTGAAGAACAAGCTTGAATGCCCTTAACGGATATCATTTGTCATAACTATTCGATTGACTGCTTGCCAAATGTACACTTACTCTTTATCACATAAAATTGATTCTGTTCTTAACACTCTCAATACAACTGCCAGATATTAAAGATGAGTATTCCAATCTGCACTGTACACCAATATGTCATTAAAAAAACTAGCACAAACTTCATTAAATATGGTTTTAAAATTGCATTCATGGCAGCCTAAAATGTTGTGGGGGCATTTGTAAGGCCAAAGGGTATTACTAAGAACTCATAATGTCCCTCATGAGTCCTATATGCAGTGTTCTTAATATCCTGTGCTTGCACTCTGATTTAATGATACCCAGCCCTGAGATCAAGCTTTGTAAAATACTTAGCCCAATATAATTCATCAAAAATGTTTATCTGCAGTAGGTATAAGAAACTTATCTTTGATAGTTATTGTTGCTTGTTTTTTCTGTGTGGGAGCAAACAAATGATATGAATTCTTTTAGAAACAATAAAAACAACTGACCTTTTGACTTCTGTCGATATTGACTATTTCTAGCTAATCTTGACTTCTGAATCTAACTTGTTTGAATCGTTGAATCTGATCTGGATGGTGATGATTGCTCCGATTGACCTGCAACAGTCTGAAACACATATGTTGACCCCAGTGACAAACCCTCTAACGATCAAGTCAGAACTCAAGAAGAATACGAAAGGTTTTTAGTGGCAAAATATTGATTACCGGTTCTTATGGAGGTCATGGGGATATTTATAGTCACTTTGGAGGTCAGTTTCAAGATAATAATTTATCTTGTTCCCGGTGTTTTTGAATTGAATTGGTTATCACTTCTTCATAGAGATAAGGGTGGTTGTGGAGATTGAGTTAAAACTCTACTCATGATAAAAGATATGGTTTTTGAACCGTCTCTTATGAACAATTATAAGTTTAAATCATATTTAAATAATTATGGACTCATTTGTGTTGGGTTGTTAAGACAATCTAGTTAGACAGATCTGTTTTAGGTTATTGGGCTTGAAAGAGGCCCCAATCCTGTTTACGGGGCTGTTTCAATGAAATTTACCATTTTACCCCCGAGAGCTCTAAGATTTGTGTCCAATTTGAACGGACCCAATTTGGTTCTATTTTTACCCATATCAAAAACCCCCACTCCCGAAGGCTAAATTTCACAGCCTTTGAGGAGTAGTTCGCCCATTTTTAGGCATTTACACAACTTATCAGAGTTTTTAGGACGTTTGGATCTTGCTCGAGGTGTAACAATATTACTTTGAGTTTGTACAATATATAGAATTATTTTTAGAATTTTCTAGAACTTTTGTGACTTTTCCAGATATTTCTGATTTTTCCCAATTTTTAAATCAATTTTGAATTTCTTATTCAATTTCCCAATTTTTAATAATTAAATTTTGAATTCTTAATTAACTATTCTAAATTTATAATTACTTTTTCATTTTCGGAATGTTTTCATATCTTTCAGAATTAATAATTATTTTTAGAATTTTAATCAATTATTTTAAAATTTTAATTATTTTTTTGTAATTTTTAAAAAATTAATTCAGTTTAATAATTAGATAAAGGAACTAAATCAAAAAGAAATAAATGGATCGAATCTCAGCCGTTCATCATGATCAATCGCGAAGATCAGGGGGATCGGATGGTAAACACGCCCTTTCTAATTGGGGGAAAACTTGCTCGATGGCTGCCCCCTGATCCCTCGTGGCGGCTACGTGGTGCCTACTTGGCACCCACGTGGTGTTGACGTGGCACCACGTGGATCTCTTTGCATTCATTCTAAACGAGTGGCGAGGCATCTTAGGGGCAGCCCTCGGTCCGATAAGGCGGTCGACGTGGTGCTGCGTGGTGCTAGCATGGCACCCACGGTGCTGACACGGTGCCGCATGGCAACATTTCACTCTCGTTCTGGTTGAGGTCCAATCTGCTCAGGGGCAGCCCCCGATCCGACATGGCATTTGATGTGGCATGTGAGTGGGCCCCTGTTGTGTCCACGTGGCACGATTTTACTCCCATTCTGGTAGGGGGTGAGTATGCTCGGGGGCAGCGGGGGCAGCCCCCGGTCCGACATGGCGCAACGTGGTGCTTGCATGGCACCAGAGTGGGGCCTTGTTGCATCCATGTGGCATGATTTTACGCCCGTTCTGAGGCAGTCCTCGATCCGTCGTGGCATGTGACGTGGCTTGTGACGTGGCTTTCACACGACAATCTAGAGCTGGTCAATGTTGACTTGGTCAACTCTTTTCGGTTGATTTGCCTTTTTTTCGCTTTTTTGCACTGGAGCTTCCCCGGCTCTTGGGGGCTCAACACCTCGGGAACCGAAGCGTCAGAGCTCGAGCTCTATATATCCCCTCTCTCCCCTCTCCCCCTCCTCATTCTCACTTCTCAATTTTTCTTCATCTTCCGACGAAATTTCTTACAGAAGAGCTCTGGTAGTCAATTCCTATTTCCGGCAATCTTTCCAACTATACTCATCACATCAAATGTTTGAGAGATTTGGATATAATTTAGACTAAGAGATTTGTGAAATGCTTGAGTCAATTCAACTCTGCATACTTTGATATTTATATACACTTGGGAATAAATACAATTTAAGTTTACGAGATTAATGATAGGTTATTTCCTAAGTACATGAATTGATACAAACTAGGTGCATGAATTGTTACAATCATGTATTCATATTAATTGCTACTAATTCCAACACACCAGATTAATTGCTAATAATTCCAACAATCCCCCTCAAGCAGGAGCATACAAATCAAATGCTCCAAGCTTTGAACAAATATATTGAATTCTCGGCCCCCTTAAACACTTTGTGAAGTTGTCCGCTAGTTGATCATTATAACTAACAGATTCAGTAATGATTTCCTTAGAAAGAACCTTCTCACGAACAAAATGACAATCAATTTTAATATGTTTTGTTCTTTCATGAAACATCGGATTGGAAACTATATGAAGAGCCGCTTGATTATCACAATACAATTTCATTTGCTTAGTGTCTCCAAACTTCAATTCTTGAAGGAGTTGTCAGATCCAAATGAGTTCACAAGTGGCAGTAGTCATAGCCCTATATTCTGCTTCTGCACAAGATCGTGCAACAACATTTTTGTTTTTGCTCTACCAAAAGACAACATTCTCTCCAATAGAAACACAATACCCTGAAGTGGAACACATGACAATTGGCGAGCCTGCCCAATCTGCATCACAATATCCAACTTTTTGAGTGTTTCCTTTGTCTTCATAGAGTAGCCTTTGTCTTGGTGAGTTTTTGATATATCTCAGAATTCATACCATTTCATCCCAATGGTCAGTATGAGAAGATTGCATGAACTGACTTACTACCCCAATTGCAAAGGAAATGTCTGGTCTAGTAATTGTAGCGTCCCAAATTTCTAATAAATAAAATTAGAAATACGTGGCACCAATTTCAGAATCAACCTCTATTGTAATCATAAACATATCATCCAAATATAGGGAAATTAAATTTTTTTATTACATCAACTCTTTTACAAAACACAACGAAATTAACACTTTAAATCACAATTCTCTCTTTACCTACCTGTAAAACATGACGCTAGAGATATCCCTAACCCCCAAAATTACAGGGGTCAGCCATAACGGTGTGAGTGAAAATCAAAGAAAATACAAACTTAAATGGAAACATAAAGAACAAAATCATAAGCAACAAGTGAAACATATTAACACAGTAATAACAAATAAAACATGAAATAACAATAAATGAAGCATAAATTATTAAGTGAAACTAGGTTAAGTGTAAAGTGTAAGAAAACAGAAAACAAGCATGCATAATAAAACTCAAGAAAAACACAAATGCACATGATGATTACTAATGCGCACTGGTTGGAGTCTGCGCATCCCACTCTACATAGGTCCGGTGTAAGCACTTATCGTTCTCCACTTGATATGGTTCAATCCCTTGTTATGCAACTAACTTACTACGATGACTACTATGAGATTTAGACAGTTTGCAAGTATTGGCTCTCGTCCTTGGAATACTGGAGACCAATCCCACTCCGTGGATCATTCTGTGGCTTATTTCATCCATTGTCCCGGAATACGGGAGAATGTCTCACTCCGCAGGTCATTCTAGAACCCTCATTGCACAAATATTCCATGAGTGTCGCTCTCATCTCGGACTACTGGAGATCAATCCCACCCCGTGGATCATTCTCTGGCCTATTTCATCCATCATCCCGGAATACTAGGAAATATCTCACTCCGCGGATTAATCTGGAGTCCATGACTCCCGTTTGCTCCCATTTCATCATATCACCATCTAGTGCATGTCCTTATGTTTATCAAGTTCAATTAATTAACCACAGTTCTCCTAGAGTTGGTGTACCCTACCGGACTTAACTCAACTAATCAACATCAAGGCCCCCAAATGGCCATAAACCACAAAATTTCATCTTCGGGCATACTAGGGTCCCGCTCAACCTCTAGAGTCTTATTACTCCACATATCATCAACAATCATTTTAGGGTTCACATCATAATCCCAGTCAACAATCTAGGGTCCCGCTCAACCTCTAGAGTCTTATTACTCCACATATCATCAACAATCTTTTGAGTACAAGTTACTTGCCTTAACCGAAGACGAAAACCAAGAACACCAAGAATAACGGGAACAGATCCCGGCCACGAACAAAACCCACGAACAAAACCATGAACCAAAACAATAACGAACCAAGAACCAACGGTCCACACGTGCGAACTACGTGCACGTGCAAACCAAGAGAGAGAGGGAGAACGGTCGGGATGCACGGTAGTGGTGGCCAATGCTGGCACACTGCTGTTGCTGTTCCTGGCGTCGGAGGATGGAAAGAGAGATGGAGTGATGGATGGAGAGGTGCTCGGTGATCAGAATAGGCGATAGGGGGTTGCGGTGTGGTCGAGTGAGGGATGCAGCGGGGGAGAGGCGGTCGGATAGGGGTGTTGGACGATCGGGAGGAGGCCAGGGGGGTGCGGCTAGGGGCTGACTGCGCAAACTAGGGAAAGAGAGATCGGGGTAGGGTTTAGGTATAGGCTGTAGAGTTAGGGAGAGAGAGATGTGAGTATATATATATATGTGAGGTTGAATTAGGGTTTTTAGTAGGATTGTGGGTAATGGGTGTTGCGTTTAATTGGGTAGTTCAGAAGTAGTAATAGGATTGATCCAATAGGATAAATTTGTATAGGAGTAATAATAGGATTGTAGGATTTAATCTGGCATTGGTTATCAATTAGGAATCAAACAATAGGATTGGGAATATGATGAGCAACCAAACCACCATGAGCACCCAAAGATACAAATAAAGAGAGCAAGACACAATGAAGAGCGAAAATAACAACAATTATCAATAACAAATCAAGGAACCGAAAATAAATCACAAAAGATCAAGATTGAGCCAAAAATGAATATATATTGAAAACAACTCCAATATACGTTCTAGAAAAATACGAGAGAGTACAAACATTCAAGGAGAAGAAAAATACATCAAAAATACGAAATACGAAAAACAGGGGTTACAATCCTACCCACCTAACAAAAATAATTTCGTCCTCGAAATTCAAAAAGAAGATACATAGGGTAACCCCAAAAGAAAAGAAAACAAGGCAAAACAAAACAAAAAAATCACTACTCAAACAAATGAGGAAACTTCTGCTGAATCTCCTCCTCCAGCTCCCAAGTCGACTCACTAAACAAGTGAGAATTCCAAGCAACACGAACCAACTTGATGACCTTGTTCTTAAGCACTTTCTCCTGCCGATCCACAATAGCAACTGGCGGAATCTCACAAGTCAAATCCGGCCGCATGGTCAACTTAGAGTAGTCGATCATGTGACTCTTATCGCGGATATATTTTCTGAGTTGTGAGACATGGAAAACATTGTGCACTCCTGATAACGCTAGTGGCAAAGTAAGACGATAGGCCACCTTGCCTACTCGCTCCAAAATCTCAAACGGTCCAATAAACCTAGGGCTATGCTTGCCCCCACCACCGAACCGAATGACACCACGCCACGGCGATACCTTAAGGAAAACATGGTCACCAAAAACAGACTCCAAAGCCCTCCGATGGACATCAGCCCACAGCCCCTGCCTATCCTGAGCTGCCTGAAGATGTTTCCTGATCTGAGTCACAACATCAACTGTCCTGGTGATCAACTCCGGACCCAACAACTGCCTCTCACCAATGTCATCCCAGCACACTGGTGATCTGCATTTATGTCCATAAAGTGCCTCGAACTAAGCAGCTTTAAGACTAGCCTGAAAGCTTTTATTGTACGAGAACTCCATGAGATGCAAATGGTCCTCCCGAGATCCACCGAACTGCAACATACAGGATCGCAACATGTCCTCAAGAATCTGAATAGTCCGCTCTGACTGTCCATCAGTCTAGGGATGAAAAACTGTACTGAACTTCAACTTACTCCCCAAACTAGCCTGAAGACTCTCCCAAAATTGAGATCTGAATCATGTATCCTTGTCTGATACAATACTAACTGGAACTCCATGAAGCCTGACAATCTCTTACTTGTACTTTTCCGCTAGGCTCTCAGTAGACTGACCGATACAAAAAGAAATGAAGTGAGCACTCTTTGTCAAACGGTCGACAATCATCCACACAGCATTGTGACCCTTAGGACTCCTCGGCAAAGCAGTCACAAAATCCATGGTGATATGCTCCCACTTCCACTCCGGAATAGGAAGTGGTAGAAGAAGTCCAGCGGTTATCTGATTCTCTGCCTTAACTTACTGACAGATCAAATACTGAGCAACAAACCGAGCTACAACCCTTTTCATACCATGCCACCAGAAATGAAACTTCAAATCTTGATACATCTTAGTACCGCCAGGATGGATAGAATACGAGGACTGATGAGCTTCCTCAAGCAACCTCTGACGAACTTCACCCTTAGGGACACACAACCGGGAACCAAAATGAAGCGAACCATCGGCATGAATAACCATGTCCATCCTGGACCCAGACTTAACCTCATCTCTAAAACCCTACGCATCACCAGCCTGAGCCTCTTTGATCTGATCAACAAGAGAAAACTGAAGCTGGAGTGCAAGACAACTCCGACCAGAACTCGGCAACAAACCAAAAAATCCAACCTCCTCATCTGCTCATTGAGATCACTCTGCTGAGTAAGAAACATAACTTCCGCTCTCCGGCTCAAAGCAACTGGCACCAAGTTTACTTTACCAGGATGGTATTGCAAACTGATGTCATAATCAGCTATAAGCTCCAACCATCGCCTTTGCCTCATGTTTAATTCATTCTGGGTGAAAACGTACTTGAGACTTTCGTGGTCTGTAAAGATCTCCATGCAGTCTCCAAGTAAATAATATCTCCACAGCTTCAAAGCATAGATCACTGCCGCTAAATCCAAGTCATGAGTAGGATAGTTCTTTTCATGCGGTCTCAACTGCCTCGATGCATACGCAACGACACGACCCTTCTACATAAGAACTGCTTCAAGACCCTTACCAGAAGCATCACAGTGAATTACAAATCCGCCAGAATGATCTGGAATATTCAACACAGGCGCTGATGTCAATCTGTTCTTCAACTCAACAAAAGCCTTATCGCACTCACCAGACCAACAAAACTTCTGATCTTTCCCTGCCGGTTTCGTTAACAGCCCTACAATCTTCATTAATTTGCAATTCCGGTGCAATCCTGCATACCAATCAAAAAATTACAAAAGGTCTAAAAGGTTTCAAAAACAAAAAAGACCAAAATACAAAATTACTCGTAGAAAGTGGAAACCCACTTTGAAGAGAAAATATACACCTCATAAATTTCCTAATTTTTTTTATTAATAAACGAAATTTTAAAAAGGGCTGCAAATGCTTTAAATGCAGCAAAGAAGGGCATTATGCTAATGAATGTCCCACAAATATAAAATCGATAGTATTAACAAATATTAAAGAATATGGTATCCAAAATGGAACTATCAATGATATTCCTAGCAATACACAATTATCAATATATGAAGTAGAAAGTCTATACTCTGAAGATTCTTACTCAACATCTTCTACTAAAGACATGGAAGAATCCTAAACATTAACATGTTAACCATAAAACAAAACTGTAAATGCTATACATATCATTCCTTTAGGGGAAGATATTATGTTACCTCGAAAAGACAAAAGAAATACCTCTGGGTATTTACTTTTTTCTAGTCGAAATTAACATCTCAAAAGATATAGAATAACACTTATTTATTTAGATATAATTATCCAAATTCCTTTGGGATATTATGGTATAATCCATAATCTACGAATGCATACTAAAGAAAATAAATTTATAACCACTGGTTTAATAGAACCCATGGCAACTACCAACGCAGCAATACAAATGAAAAGTACTAGCCTTGAGGATCAAGATTATAGAATAGAAAAAGATGATCCAATTGGCATGTTAGTAATTCATAAATATGAAGATCTTCCAATAATTAAGGATGAAACGTATTCAACACAAACTTCTGTCTCTAGAAGCCAGAACACTAGAGGTAAAGAGCCAGAAGCATATTTTGAATATAAAATTTATATGAATTCGTTGGTAACAGCCAATGAATTATCTTCTGAAGAAATAACAAATAACAGTATCCAAGATAGTGCTGGAGAAGAATTTGTTATTACTGACGAAGATCTAGAAAAATTAAAAGAGGTTATTCCTCATTCGGACAGAAAAGATGTCACGCCCCGCTTCCCCAAAAGGATACGGAATACGGATACGTAACAAAAGCCCAGCGAAAGATTTTCATCATCCATAAGCTGTTCAAGAATCTTTACAACATATCACAGAAATAATCAGAGTCGGAAGCAAAAGTATCAACCAACATGCACATATGAACCAAATACCAACAAGAATACTTGAAACAAAATAAATTAATCTCAAATAGTCATGATCTAAAATACACAAATAATCCTGGGTCACATTGCCCAAATACAAGAATAAATCCAAGTACATAAATACAATTATTGTTCAAGCAAATTACATGAAATAATAATAGCAAAATTTCATTATCTATTACATCATGTCACCAATCCCGTCTGGAACCTGTCCTCCAAAATCTGCAATTCAACGAATGCAGGAAAGAGAAAAAGAGAAAACACAAGTATCCGTCAATTGCAAGTTGCGGGTCACAAATAATGTAGGATACAAGTACATGGGGAAACTAACTAGCAACATGGTATACTAACAGGTACAGGTAACATGTGCCAAGTGTCAGGTAAACAGGTCAACAGGTAAACAGGTAAACATGTATTGAGTATCAAGTACTCAGGATAATCAGGTAACAGGTAATCATGTAACATGTACCAAATATCAAATCTCAAGTATCATGTAGTCAAGTATCAAGTGAGCATGTATCATATTCAAGTATCATGTTCAGGTCTCATGTACAGGTAATCATGTTCAAGTCTTGTAGTGATTACTATCTAGGTAGCACTTCATGCTGCCCATACAACATGGTTGCTAAAACACAACAGTTTCGCTTTAGATTTCATAGTGGACCATAAATGGCAGTATACTCAGGGACAAGTAATCTAAATCATATACCAAATTCCAAATAACCAAATCATATACCAAATTCCAAATTAACCAAATCATATACCAAATTCTAAATAATCCAAATCATACAGCAAATTCCAAATAATCAAAATCAAATATGAAATTTCAAATATGGAAAACACGGGCCCCCTTCTGAGTACACGTTTCTGAATTATCGACTATTAGATCTTTCCCTTAAAACCCCAGCTTGGTTACTTTTATTATGGTTATCACACAGATATGAATGTGTACAAAATAGTGTCAAATTAACATGGTATAATCAGTATAAGGTTTAGGAAAACAAATCAGCGTGCCTAGATAATATACAGTCACATAATCGAGCAAAAAGGGTGTAGGTTCATAATCAGGACCGCATGACAGATCAGTACTAAAATAGTGATTCTGGTCTCTACAGAAATGCAAATATGGATTCGTCAAAGGATCTAGAAACTAGACATCCACACAAATCCAACCAGTATAATTAAGTCATATACTAGTTTATAACAACTCAGCTCAAAACTGGTTGGAAGATAGAAAACATGTTCATTCGGAAATCAGGAAAACGAATTCTCAGTCAGAAAAACGACAACAAAACCTCTCAAATAAATTCAGGAAAAATCTGGGGTATTCCCCTATATGTCAAGAATCAAAATATAAAGTTTCATAATATTCCAGTAAGAATAGATCAGTCGTCAAAATACAAAAGCATCAAGAAAACGTAGTTTAACGAATCTGGAAATCTTAACATTGCTGTACGAAAACGAAGATATTTCTCAACCAGTGAATCGAAATCCAGTTCCACCAAAGGGATATGAAAATAGATAGAATTTACTAACTTTCACATTTCACAAATAATTTTCATACAGTACAAGAAATCATAGTGAAAATAGGGTTCTTTACTGAACAGCGAGCAAAATACAGCACAAGTAGGTTTTAGAAACAAGCATAAAACAACGCATAGAACTTATCAATAAAATTCATCAAAATTCTGGGTAGTCCCTAATATTATAAAGAAATACTAACCAAAATATTGTCTCAAGATAATATGTATAGAATGGTTCTTGAAAATAGTTTGTTAACAAAATCAACGAAAAAAAAACAGAATCTGAAAAGTGCAACACCTCTGTACTAAAACAGCCATAACTCAGTCATACGAAATCCAAATCAAGCAAAGTCGGTGGGGTTTAAAAATAGACGAAATTATCTAAAACTCATATTTTATACCGAAATCAAGATACTGAATGTAGCATAGACGAAAACAGTAATCAAAACAGAACAGTGCCAAAATACAGATTTCACACTTCAAATCAAAAATAACATAACTTCAAGAATAATGATCCAAACACATCCAAACTTGAAATACTACCTACCAAGTGTCTAAAGATCATGATTTAGGGTTATAAACATGTCCACGCCAAATATATCTCATGAGTTTCAATCGAAACGCGAATTTGCACACAAGTCTCACATACATGTTCAAAATCAAGAAATTGGCGAATCCTAGGTTAAATCATGTCAAGATTATATCGTGAGTCATTCTTTGGCCAAATTATCACAATAGAGACAAAATCTATCAAGAAAAATACAATCTAGGGTTGTCTCTAGACCCAACTACGCTATAGGTATACTTTTTGACTTGTATCAAACAAATAAATTGGAGTACAAGTTACTTGCCTTAATTTGAAGATGAAGAACGATGCAAATCAAAAGTAGGAGCTAAACCCACGAACGAAAATCCACGAACTCACGAACGATCCACACACGCACTCGAGCACGCGCAATAAAATTCCAAAAGCAAGAGAGCGCGAGACGACGGATGGAGAGAAACGGGAGAAATGAAGCACGAAAATAGGGTGCAATTGTTAGAGAAAATAAAAGAAAATTGCAGTTCGGATGGTAAACATATATATATATAGGATATATATAAGCATTAGGTTTTTAAATAAAAGGGAGATGCACACCATAGGGTGGTGGCTACAGGGAGAAAAAAAAAAAAAAGTTGGTCGGTGGCCTTGGTAGCAATCCGGGTGTTGGTTTTGAGTGGGATCGGGTTGAGTTGAGCACAGGGTAGTAGCTCACGGTAGGATGTAGTATAGGAAAGTATATATGGTAATAGGTATTAGGATTATAATTAGGATAGTTTCTGATGGGAAAGGTAATTTGGGGTTGATAATGAATGTTAAGAATGGATCCAGGTGATGTAGTATAGGTAATGGATTGGTTATATATTGGGTGGTGATATCAGGTAAGTATTGGTAGGATATAATAGGAAGGAAATATATAGGTGGAGAGAAATAGTTAATTTGGTGTGGGTTTGGGGATAGTAAACGGGTTGGGTAATGGGTATGGGTTTAAAATGGATTTGGGTAAAAATAAATAAATAAATAAGTAAATACAATAAATAAATAAAATAAATAAATAAACAAAATAACAAATAAAAAATATTGTTTATAATAAAATGTAATTTGCATTACAAAACAGTATTTATTTAAAATAGTTACAAATACATTTATTGGTCGAAAATAGATTTTAATAGGAAATCTAAAAATACATTTTGACAAAATCATTTGAAAACCGGAAAAAAAAATTTAATTTGTGAAATTTTTTAAAATACAGAAAATGCAAAAAAATACATTTTTGGGAAAACAGGGGTTACAATCCTACCCACCTTACAACAAAATTTCGTCCTCGAAATTTCCTTAGGCGGTACATAGGACAAGATAAAAACAAACAAACTTGAAGAATGGTAACAAAGCAGAGAGCTAATGGGGAAGGAATCAAAGCAGCAGAATCATCAGAAAAAGAAAGAAGGGGATAACAATGGGATCAAATGGAACGCAGAAAGAGAATAAACAGTATCAAAAGGAAAGAATCAACACCAGATAATAAAGCAATAAGGGAGTCGACAGAACTGAAATTAAAGAGAGAAAAGAAAGGGAAGAATTGAATCAAACAATAAGTCAACGGGTGAGAACAATTGCAAGAGATAGGGGAAACCAAAACAATGCAAGAAAGGAGAAGCAACAATAGGATCCTGGGACCTGTGGGTTATGGGCCCACCACGCTTCCCCTGCGGCACGCTGATGGTGACATCCCAAGCTGCAGACAAGTCGTTGTAGACCATGCGACAACCAACGACGATCCGAGCAGGAAGAAGAGAATGAGACACCAGATTAAAATTGGGCTTTAGAGGAGGGCTTAATTTTAATAATTAGGTCAAAACTAATGAGCATTAACAAAAATAATATTAATAATACAAAATTCAACACATAATAATAATAAAATAATAATGACAAAATAATAATAATAATAATAATAATCATAAACATAATGGTAAAAATAATAATAATAATAATAATAAAATATTAACAATACTGGTAAGGATAGTAATATAAAACAGAAAATAATTTGGGGTTCATCATTTTGGTGAAAGTAATTCAATATCAACATCAAAAATAAAATAGTAAGAAAATGCAATAATAATAATAGTAATAGTAATAAGGAAAACAATAATAATAGTAGTAGTAGAAATTCTTTGATGTGGGTTCGCCTCATTTATATCCATCTGTAGTCTTGCCTTCTCGACATCAAGTTGCAGGTTTGCCTCCACGAAAACAGGTTGCAGGTTACCATCTGGATATTCGGTTACACATTTTGCCTCTCCGTTATCCAGTTGCAATTTGCCTCCATTGTCGTCTAGTTGCATGTTTGCCATCTCGACATCCAATTGCAACAAAACGATGAATGAGATGGTGCAATCTTCCACACGTACTTAGATATTGATCGCTCAATTTAAGTACGAAGTTACATTTTGAAATTTGTGATATTAAAATATACAATTATTCGAAACACAAAATTTTCGTTTTTAGAAAACAATTTTATAGAAGATCCAAAATATAACAAATAATAATCAAAATACACAAAATATTCGAAAATATATATATAATATAAAGAAAATATAGGAAAGAGAAGAATGATTTTTATTCTCAATGAAGAGTCAACAAAGGAGGACGACTACAAGGGACAAAAGAAAATAAGAAATCAAATAATTGAATATGACAGAAAAGGAACGAGGAGGCACAAGCAGAATTTGAAGAGAATATGGCCGAGAAGGAATAACTAGCATGATACCCAAAATGAATCAACAAATAAAGATGAATAAAAGAATCAAAGAAATATGGGTACGGAAAGAATTAAACTATACCCAATAAAGAATCAACAAATGAGAACGACTAAAAGAGACAAAAGAAATAAGGAATCAAAGAAATCGAATAAGAAGAGATCAAAAGAAATGAATAAGACTAGTATCCAGATCAAGTTGGTAATAATTTATTTATGCATGCATGGTTGGTAAAATGTTGAGCAGATCCCAGATCGAGCCAAGCTTGTCTAATATATTAGGCAACTAATACATTAGTCAAACCTGGTGCTCTGATACCACTAAAAACCCTGTCAAGCCCCGCTTTCCAAAAAGGATACGGAATACGGATACGTAACAAAAGCCCAGTAAATGACTTTTATCATCCATAAGCTGTTCAAGAATCTTTACAATATATCACAGAAATAATCAGAGTCGGAAGCAAAAGTATCAACCAACATGCACATATGAACCAAATACCAATAAGAATATTTGAAATAAAATATATTAATCTCAAACAGTCATGATCTGAAATACACAAATAATCCTGGGTCACATTGCCCAAATACAAGAATAAATCTAAGTTCATAAATACAATTATTGTTCAAGCAAATTATAAGAAATAATAATAGCGAAATTCCATTATCTATTACATTATGTCACCAATCTCGTCTGGAACCTGTCCTCCAAAATCTGCAATTCAACGAATGCAGGAAAGAGGAAAAGAGAAAACACAAGTACCCATCAATTGCAAGTTGCGGGTCACAAATAATGTAAGATACAAGTACATGAAAAAACTAACTAGCAACATGGTATACTAACAGGTACAGGTAACATGTGTCAAGTGTCAGGTAAACAGGTAAACAAGTAAACATGTATCGAGTATCAGGTACTCAGGATAATCAGGTAACAGGTAATCAGGTAATATGTACCAAATATCAAATCTCAAGTATCATGTAGTCAAGTATCAAGTGGGCATGTATCATGTTCAAGTATCATGTTCAGGTCTCATGTACAGGTAATCATGTTCAAGTCTTGTAGTGATTACTATCAAGGTAGCACTTCATGCCGCCCATACAACATGGTTGCTACAACACAACAGTTTCGCTTTAGATTTCATAGTGGACCATAGAGGGCAGTATACTCAGGAACAAGTAATCCAAATCATGTACCAAATTCCAAATAACCAAATCATGTACCAAATTCCAAATTAACCAAATCATATACCAAATTCCAAATAATCCAAATCATATACCAAATTCCAAATATGGGAAATACGGGCCCCCTTCCGAGTACACGTTTCTGAATTATCCACTATTAGATCTTTCCCTTAAAACCCCGGCTTGGTTACTTTTATTATGGTTACCAAATAGATATGAATATGTACAAAATAGTGTCAAGTTAACATGGTATAATCAGTATAAGGTTCAGGGAAACAAATCAGCGTGCCTAGATAATATACAGTCACATAATCGAGCAAAAAGGGTGTAGGTTCATAATCAGGACCACATGACAGATCAGTACTAAAACAGTGATTCTGGTCTCTACAGAAATGCAAATATGGATCCGTCGAAGGATCTGGAAACTAGACATCCACACAAATCCAACGAGTATAATTAAGTCATATACTAGTTTACAACAACTCAACTCAAAACTGGTTTGAAGACAGAAAACATGTTCAGTCGGAAATCAGGAAAACGAATTCTCAGTCAGAAAATTGACATCAAAACCTATCAAATAAATTCAGGAAAAATCTGGAGTATTCCCATATATGTCAAGAATCAAAATTTAAAGTTCCATAATATTCCAGTAAGAATAGATCAGTCGTCAAAATACAAAAGCATCAAGAAAACGTAGTTTAACGAATCTGAAAATCTTAACATTGCTGTACGAAAACTAAGATATCTCGCAACCAGTGAATCGAAATCCAATTCCGCTAAAGGGATATGAAAATAGATAGAATTTACTAACTTTCACATTTCACAAATAATTTTCATACAGTAAAAGAAATCATAGTGAAAATAGGGTTCTTTACTGAACAACGAGCAAAATACAGCACAAGTAGGTTTTAGAAACGAGCATGAAACACCGCATAAAACTTATCAATAAAATTCATCAAAATTCTGGGTAGTCCTTAATATCATAAAGAAACACTGACCAAAATATTGTCTGAAGATAATATGTATAGAATAGTTCTTGAAAATAGTTCGTTAACAAAATCAACGAAAAAAAACAGAATCTGGAAAGAGCGACACCTCTGTACTAAAACAGCCATAACTCAGTCATACGAAATCCAAATCAAGCAAAGTCGGTGGGGTTTGAAAATAGACGAAATGTAACACCCCAAATTTTTTTTTTTTTTGAAAACTAAGTCTCCAAATTCAATTCTTTCAATTTTTATATCACTTTGATCATAAACTAAGAAAGTTATATTTCAGGGAAAATTTTGACAGAGTCTTCCCTGAAATTTCTGCCCCGAAACACAAAAAGCTTACGGAATTCTGCTCTAAATTCCGTAGCTCACAACACAGGGAATATAATCATGGGCTCCCCAGGCCAAAATGAGCAGAATCACACAGGCAATATAAATATCATGCTCTGGGGGCCAAACTCATAATATAATATCATTTATCAATTAAAATCTATAAATTTCCTTTGAAAACTTATAAAAGTAATAGAAAAACTAAAGAAAAACTTTCCAATAACCAATCACAGAACCCAATACTCCACAACGAGATGGGTACGGACTTTCTTACCTCATCACAGCACTATATCTATATATGTTCACCTTAATACAAAATAATACATCAACTGTCCATGTTTCTTTATATACTAAATACATAAATAATCTATCATTTCAACAAAACATAGCTTCTAACTCTATAACTACCTCACCGGGCTGCTAGCAAACCTGCAGGAGAGTTAGGGTTGTCCACCCTCAAGGAGGGACCTCCCCTAACCCCCAGAAAACAACAGGAGTTAGCCATTTCTGGTGTGAGTATAACCATTAATCTAATTAACAAATTAAATTGTATAAAGAAAATAAATTAAACTTACACACATCAAGAAAAGAAGATGCAACCTGAATTCTGAACATAAAACATCACCAATACGATGTTATATCAAAATACTCTTCCAATCTATATCCAACTATATAATTATCCATAACTTCACACATTTCACTATATGCTTCACACTAACCACATATATATCCTTATTTTATCATTTCATAATACTGATTCACATACAATCCATTACTTATTAATTTAATTTTTCTAACACAAATATTTATCACTCTACAATTATCGTCATATCACCATTTCTTTATTTATATCCATAATCACAGGATGCTATTACTTATTTTCTTCATCTTTATTTAGTCATGCACTTCATTTACTTGCGTTATATCAACAACTCACTCATCTTAGAAGTGATGCCAAGGCAGGTAGTTCCCACCATTTCCATGGAAATAGCGGGCGAGTAGTTCCCCGACACACTTCCAAGATACACAAACTCATATCACAACATACTTTCTTTAATAACCATCTTCATAACACTAATACAGATATTTATTTTATTGTACTATATCACGTATCACATCATAAACATATGCATTCATTCCCATAATACCGCATTCCTTCATGTTGTATAACACAAACATAACATCTCATTACAAATTATAATTTACTTGCAATTCATCACATGATTAACACATCACTTATTATAATGCTTATCCTCATTGCATCAAAAGCATGTTTATAGCTCATTCTCATCTCATTATATCACTTAGTTACTACTCAATCTTATTGAGAATTAAACTTACTTTCATTTTCACTTATATCACAAGTCACCATTAATTTCACTTTCATTCTCATCAATTAATACTCCACATCCCAAATATAGTTTGGGCAATAATATCTCACACCCCAAAGCCGATAGCTTGGGTAATAATCACCGCACCCCAAACACATAGTCTGGGTAATATCACATCACATCTCAAGCCGATAGCTTGGTTATTAATTTACTTCAATTACTATTCATCTTCACTTTATTTGATTCTTTATTTCCATTAATCATTACCACTAACATGCCAACTCACCCTGCGAATTATGCCAAGGCAGGTAGTTCCCACCATTTTCATAGAAATAGCGGGCAGGTAGTTCCTTGACACAATTCCAAGGTACAACTCATATCATACTGTATTTTACTTAAATCAGTTACATAGTATAACTACTTCATACTGTTTATAATAACACACGTCTGTTTACTCTTTTCATTTTAAATTAACCACATGCTGCATTTATCATTTCTTTTCATACACAAACTCATAACTCGTATTTCTGCATATTCATTTCATTCACAACCACTTTATTTCACATTTCACTATTCACTTTCTTTACTCTTACATTTTTATTTATACTTAGTTATTTTATTAGTTTGTTGACCAGTGAGCCACAGTATCCCAATATACTGAAAGCCGACAGCCCAGTAAAAACACGCGGACCGATGCTCACACAGAGTCTTACACGTCCGAGGCTACGTCTTCCTCCCAGCCTGTGCCAGCGAGGGAACACCGCACCCCAGATAAACTGGGTACTTCCTCCCAGCCGAAGCCAGGAGGGAAAAACACCGCACCCCAGGTAAACTGGGTACTTCCTCGCGACGTCTGTCATCGAGGGAAAAACACCGCACCCCAGGTAAACTGGGTACTTCCTCCCAGCCGATAGCCAGGAGGGAAAAACACCGCACCCCAGGTAAACTGGGTACTTCCTCGCGACAGCTGTCATCGAGGGAAACCGGGCCTTAAGCCGATAGCTTGGGTGAAAAAGACTGCACCCCAGATATACTGGGTACTTCCTCCCAGCCGATAGCCAGGAGGGAAAAACACCGCACCCCAAGCCGGTCCTTGGGTATTAGGAGGTCTAGCCCAAACCCCCAGGATTGCTGTAGGTACTGGTCAACAAAATCATCTGTTATTAGCATTACCAATTTCATCTTTTCATCTTGCTTTATCACACAAGCATTTTACATTTGATTTCAACAATTGCCACAACCTTGAATTTAATCACGTGAATTAATAACATATTTTATTAGCACGTACCATCTTATCTTTTATCTTACCATTTAATGCATATCCAGTGTCCGCGATATTAATCTTCATATCATTATACCACATTATGCTTACACCCTATCATTCAATAATTAAAACCATCATATCATATTGTTGCATAATATAAATGCACCAAGTTATTTATTTTGCCATAACATCCCTCATTAAGAATACCATGTTATTCATTACCTCATTGTATCATATGTAGGCATACGTCAAGTTATAACATTAATAAAAGAACTACATTAGGTTATTCCATATCGTAAGAGTATCAAAATGTATACTTCATCACATTATAATATCATACTATTGCTCATTAATTCACTTCGAACATAATTATAATGTAAACATATACCCAATTACTAATTTCATGAATTATCACATCACGAGCCAATATCATGATATATATATATCACAAACATACACCACACATGTGGGTTCCCAAGAAAAGGGGCCAAAACCACTTATTTCCTCTAATTAAATCTTATAATATCTAATTATAGCATACTAGCTCATACATCATGTTTCATATAAGTAAAATCACCTATAAGGGCTTATATGCCCCAAAACATGCACAAAACGGGCACTATAATTACACAGATTTTCAAAACATGATCACAATCACTAATTTCGTCTAATTACATCTTATAACATCCATCCATAGCATGCTAGCCCATACACCAGGCTCGGCATATACCCGATTGCCTATATCGGCCTATACACCCCAAAAACATGCACAAAACATGCACGGGGTAAAAATATGCATAAATAATTTAATATATTTAGTTTTTATACATCAACACATCACATTAACCTATAATATAGGTCTTATATACTTAAAATAATCAATTTCACTATATTTCTCAAAAACCCATTTTCGGGCCCCTAAAAATCCGTATTTTCCTTGAAAATCAATTTTTGCTATAACTTTTACAAGACATATCAAAAAGCCACGAAAATTGGCCACAATATAAAATATTTATAATTACAATATACTCACCTGACGGATCGAGCAAACGATGTCCCACGTCCGTCCTGTAGCCAGTCGAAGTTCGACTTTTTCCACCTAATTGGAAAATTATAGAACCGGTTAGCTTAAAACTCAAAACTCGACCTACGGACCTCCAAATTCGAATCCGTCTTCACCCACGCGTCACAAATGACATACGTAGGTGAGCTACATCGATAAATTTCGAATTCGGATCCCAATACAAACACTCCCTTATTGATCGGAGGCTTTCTAATAAGAAAAATTTATATTTTCTAATTTCTTTAATCCTCTTTATCCTAGTTTCTCAAATTAGGGTTAATAATAATAATAGAACTCAATTATACCTCCGAATCCATCAAATTTTCACCTAAACCTCGCTCGGGCATTTCACCGAACACCCGGCGTGCATAAATAGTGTACCCGTAGTTTTTGAGATTCCGACAGGGTTTCTAACTCCATAAAATTCTCACTAAACCCATTCTAAATTATTTCCCCTTAATACACAACAATTTCTATAATCCATACTTATCAATTATTCTATTTATTATCCAAATTCTAAAGCCAACACACTAATTAATTTATAACTCACAAACCACTCAATTTCTTACCAATCTTTCTTCTCTATAATTACTAGCATCACCCAATTACCCTACTATATCATTTTCTAG
Source organism: Hemerocallis citrina (assembly GCA_017893485.1). Taxonomy (NCBI): domain Eukaryota; kingdom Viridiplantae; phylum Streptophyta; class Magnoliopsida; order Asparagales; family Asphodelaceae; genus Hemerocallis; species Hemerocallis citrina. The sequence continues at coordinate 154,401,254 of CM030364.1, read as the reverse complement.
CACTAAAACTCAAAATCATATTTTCCCATAAACTAAACTTCATAATTTCTTACCTTACAAAACATATCCTTGCAAACGGACTCTAAAATTGAAGAGAGCACCTCAAAAATAGCCTAAACCCTCAATTTTCTTCAAAAATTTTGTTGGAATCACTAGGGTTTTGGAACCCTAGTCATGGCCGGTGGTGGGGTGTTTTGTGCTGGACGAAATGAAGTGGTAGGGGGAGGAGAAGGAGTATAAAGAAGGAAATAAAATGGGAAAACTGCTTATAAGTCCCTATATGACTATAATATTATATATATACCCTTCTAGTCAACATTTCTAGGGTTTTTCTTGTGAAAATCACTCCATAATGTACATAAATTCCTCCCAATGTAAAAATGAATTAGAAATGCATTTTTATGCATAATTGTAATCAAAATCAATAGTTATAAACGATTGCAATACATATAAATATGTATATAGACGAATATCGCAATATTTTTGAAAACTACTTTCAATTTCAAACTATAATTTAATAATTCAAAATTTTGAACCCCCTATCATGAACAAATGCCCCAGAAAAATTTCGGGTCAAATCGGATTCGTCTCCTCCGAGAAAACTCATCTCAAAACTCCTATATTGTCAATTTTTCCCGTTTACCCCAAAATATCAATTTAATCATTCTAATGCTAATAAAAGCAATTAATAAGGGTAAATATACTCAGAAACATATTTAAAAATAATTTAAATCAAATAATTAAGGAATTAAAGAAGACAGGTTGTTACATTCTACACACCTCAAAAGAAGCTCGTCCTCGAGCTATGGGGTTTAAGAAAACTCCTCGAACGATTTCAAGATACTTCCTCCACACCATTACCTAGGATTTCTAGGTACATTATCAACATCGGAACTTCACTGCACCTTTTACAATCGTTCAACTCGTCATCTGGTCCGCCGCACTACCGCCTGACCATAACCACTAATTTCATAGGATATGTCATATCCAATGCCACATCCAGCTGGACTTCAATCTACAATGGCTTCACACTTAAGATAGATCCTTCGCACTTTCTCGACATAGAAACAAGAAATACATCCAGAAAACCCGATATCTCCAAAATAAGCTTCAAACAATATACCACCGTTCCCATTCTTTCTATGACTCTACAGGGCCATCATACCTCGGGTCTAATTTTTTTCCGGTTTCTAAAACGGCGTACTCCATGAATAAAGGATACCTTTAAGAATACCCAATCTTCAAATTTTAATCTTCTAAAGACTTTCGCCACCGATTTGCATAATCATTTTCTTTTATCGACTACACACCTCAAAAGAGGCTTATCCATGCTCATCAGATAATTAATATTTTTCCTCGTTCCGAACCACTAAAATATTCTCCATCACCCGCTACTACAAGCCGTCCTCATCAAGAACTCCAAATCTACGATAATAACAAGAATTTCGTGCTGCCTACTGACCAATCTGCATTACACTCATTAATCCCATCCAGAATTCGACCATGCATCCTCTGTCACAAACAGAAATTTTGAATTTCAGTTTGGCTGGTCAACTGTAGGATAGACAACTGTATTGATAAACTGCCGTTATATAAGGTTGGGTCAATCTCTACTATGGAAATAAAATCAAACTGATCTAATGAATTTAACACCGTCCACTCCTGGGACATCATTAAAAGCCACAATCTTCTTTCTATTTACGACATTCGTCACCCTATTGCTTTCCCAAGTGGTATTTTATTTCCATACCAAGCTACCAAGGAACTCAAGCCACGTTTATTGCCTCCTGCTAAAATCATTTGCAGGTACGAGTGTTCAAACTCTTACAATCACAGAAAAAGCTAAATCTATTTTTTGAAAAACTAATTTCTCAACACCTTCAATACATGCCTTACTATCACTGATTTCAAATTTGTGTAATTCATGCACCCCGTATAACCACAACTGCCTCAAGATATAAGCCACAAGCGTGTCTTCAGGCATCAAACTCCGCCTGATCCGGTACTACATGCACCCCCTTCTCGGGATGATCAAAACATGAGCTATCGTTACTCTTCCTTTAATGCTTGAAAATATCTTTCCACGCTATTCTAGTCATACCAACGGCTCATTCTTTATGATAAAATGAGTCATTGGTACAGCAATAATAGAAAATTGAGGAATGAACCTCCAATAATAGCCAATTAGAACCAAGAAACTCTGAATTTTCTAACACATCCGAGGGTTATTTCCCATCTTGTCACCTTTTGAAATTTTCTTCGGATCCACAAATATGCTTCAATAGACACAATGTGTCCCAAAAGTCATGCTTCTCGCCCCCCAAAGTGGCAATTTACAGACATAGCACACCACTTTCGGCCCCAACCTATCGATCAGTGCTCCACCATACAGCAATTATACACCAAATATCATTCACATATACAATCATACCCTGTTAATATAAGGGTGAAAGGCCCAATTCGTCAAATTCATACCGAGTACGAAAAACAATTCCTGAGGTTTTTCCCTCTTCGAGGATTATCTGACAGTACTCGATGTGCAACTCTAATCGGGAGATTAGTGGCACTCCCCGTATCTTATCCAACAAATTATCTCTTCTCAACAATGAATACTTAAAAATCACCTTACTTAGTACACCTTCTCGGTGAACTGCCTTCTTTGTTACAATACTGCAGAAGCGCCCTACGGCGTATCACTTGAACCGATACCCTTTATCAATCACATCTCCTCAAATTCTCTTTCATCTTTTTCCATTCCTTAAGTGCTATAACACAAGCTGATTTAACAATTGGAGTCATACCAAATATCTAATCGATCTTGAACTCCAGAGTTCGCTAAGGTGGGAGGACCAAAAACCTCTTCAAATATATCAAGAATTTTGCAAACCCCGTCAACAATCTCCATCAACGCCTTAGATATTTCCACCAAACCCAACGAGTATAATTTCATCGTCCATGACATTATATACAATCAAAACTGGATTTCATCGGGCTGTCTCACCCGACTCCTCCCTGCACCATACCCCAACTATACATAAGGCCTTCACAACCAATCAATCTCCCCAATATGGAATAAAAGCCATAATCACATATCACTCCTCAGTCTATAAAATTTACACTTATAGGACATACGCCCATAAGACCTACACAAGATCACCAGGGAATTGCCCTTTACGGCACACAACAATCAATATACTAGAATACTCCAATAGTACACAAATTCACTCCGGGATTTCTATAGAGGTCTATATGCAGGGCCATGAAAGGCAATGCTGACTCAAAGTCAGACAAAAGTCTAATGTGGATCGCACCATTCCACGATATAATCTATTCTTCAACAAAACACCCACATAAAATACACTCTCTATCTCCAACTAAGCAATAATGAACCCATACTCACATGGCAAGATCACTAGGATTAACAAATTCCTAGTTAACCTATGCTCTGATACCAACTGTAACACCCCAATTTTTTTTTTTTTGAAAACTAAGTCTCCAAATTCAATTCTTTCAATTTCTATATCACTTTGATCATAAACTAAGAAAGTTATATTTCAGGAAAAATTTTGACAGAGTCCCCTGAAATTTCTGCCCCGAAACACAAAAAGCTTACGGAATTCTGCTCTAAATTCCGTAGCTCACAACACAGGCAATATAATCATGGGCTCCCCAGGCCAAAATGAGCAGAATCACACAGGCAATATAAATATCATGCTCTGGGGGCCAAACTCATAATATAATATCATTTATCAATTAAAATCTATAAATTTCCTTTGAAAACTTATAAAAGTAATAGAAAAACTAAAGAAAAACTTTCCAATAACCAATCACAGAACCCAATACTCCACAACGAGGTGGGTACGGACTTTCTTACCTCATCACAGCACTATATCTATATATGTTCACCTTAATACAAAATAATACATCAACTGTCCATGTTTCTTTATATACTAAATACATAAATAATCTATCATTTCAACAAAACATAGCTTCTAACTCTATAACTACCTCACCGGGCTGCTAGCAAACCTGCAGGAGAGTTAGGGTTGTCCACCCTCAAGGAAGGACCTCCCCTAACCCCCAGAAAACAACAGGGGTTAGCCATTTCTGGTGTGAGTATAACCATTAATCTAATTAACAAATTAAATTGTATAAAGAAAATAAATTAAACTTACACACATCAAGATAAGAAGATGCAACCTGAATTCTGAACATAAAACATCACCAATACGATGTTATATCAAAATACTCTTCCAATCTATATCCAACTATATAATTATCCATAACTTCACACATTTCACTATATGCTTCACACTAACCTCATATATATCCTTATTTTATAATTTCACAATACTGATTCACATACAATCCATTACTTATCAATTTAATTTTCCTAACACAAATATTTATCACTCTACAATTATCGTCATATCACCATTTCTTTATTTATATCCATAATCACAGGATGCTATTACTTATTTTCTTCATCTTTATTTAGTCATGCACTTCATTTACTTGCGTTATATCAACAACTCACTCATCCTAGAAGTGGTGCCAAGGCAGGTAGTTCCCACCATTTCCATGGAAATAGCGGGCGAGTAGTTCCCCGACACACTTCCAAGATACACAAACTCATATCACAACATACTTTCTTTAATAACCATCTTCATAACACTAATACAGATATTTATTTTATTGTACTATATCACGTATCACATCATAAACATATGCATTCCTTCCCATAATACCGCATTCCTTCATGTTGTATAACACAAACATAACATCTCATTACACATTATAATTTACTTGCAATTCATCACATGATTAACACATCACTTATTAGAATGCTTGTTCTCATTGCATCAAAAGCATGTTTATAGCTCATTCTCATCTCATTATATCACTTAGTTACTACTCAATCTTATTGGGAATTAAACTTACTTTCATTTTCACTTATATCACAAGTCACCATTAATTTCACTTTCATTCTCATCAATTAATACTTTACATCCCAAATATAGTTTGGGCAATAATATCTCATACCCCAAAGCCGATAGTTTGGGTAATAATCACCGCACCCCAAACACATAGTCTGGGTAATATCACATCACATCTCAAGCCGATAGCTTGGTTATTAATTTACTTCAATTACTATTCATCTTCACTTTATTTGATTCTTTATTTCCATTAATCATTACCACTAACATGCCAACTCACCCTGCGAATTATGCCAAGGCAGGTAGTTCCCACCATTTCCACAGAAATAGCGGGCAGGTAGTTCCTTGACACAATTCCAAGGTACAACTCATATCATACTGTATTTTACTTAAATCATTTACATAGTATAATTACTTCATACTGTTTATAATAACACACGTCTCTTTACTCTTTTCATTTTAAATTAACCACATGCTGCATTTATCATTTCTTTTCATACACAAACTCATAACTCGTATTTCTGCATATTCATTTCATTCACAACCACTTTATTTCACATTTCACTAATCACTTTCTTTACTCTCACATTTTTATTTATAGTTAGTTATTTTATTAGTTTGTCGACCAGTGAGCCACAGTATCCCAATATACTGAAAGCCGACAGCCCAGTAAAACACGCGGACCGATGCTCACACAGAGTCTTACACGTCCGAGGCTAAGTCTTCCTCCCAGCCTGTGCCAGCGAGGGAACACCGCACCCCAGATAAACTGGGTACTTCCTCCCAGCCGAAGCCAGAAGGGAAAAACACCGCACCCCAGGTAAACTGGGTACTTCCTCGTGACGTCTGTCATCGAGGGAATCCCAGGTAAACTGGGTACTTCCTCCCAGCCGATAGCCAGGAGGGAAAAACACCGCACCCCAGGTAAACTGGGTACTTCCTCGCGACAGCTGTCATCGAGGGAAACCGGGCCTTAAGCCGATAGCTTGGGTGAAAAAGACTGCACCCCAGATATACTGGGTACTTCCTCCCAGCCGATAGCCAGGAGGGAAAAACACCGCACCCCAAGCCGGTCCTTGGGTATTAGGAGGTCTAGCCCAAACCCCCAGGATTGCTGTAGGTACTGGTCAACAAAATCATCTGTTATTAGCATTACCAATTTCATCTTTTCATCTTGCTTTATCACACAAGCATTTTACCTTTGATTTCAATAATTGCCACAACCTTGAATTTAATCACGTGAATTAATAACATATTTTATTAGCACGTACCATCTTATCTTTTATCTTACCATTTAATGCATATCCAGTGTCCGCGATATTAATCTTCATATCATTATACCACATTATGCTTACACCCTATCATTCAATAATTAAAACCATCATATCATATTATTGCATAATATAAATGCACCAAGTTATTTATTTTGCCATAACATCCCTCATTAAGAATACCATGTTATTCATTACCTCATTGTATCATATGTAGGCATACGTCAAGTTATAACATTAATAAAAGAACTACATTAGGTTATTCCATATCGTAAGAGTATCAAAATGTATACTTCATCACATTATAATATCATACTATTGCTCATTAATTCACTTCGAACATAATTATAATGTAAACATATACCCACTTACTAATTTCATGAATTATCACATCACGAGCCAATATCATGATATATATATATCACAAACATACACCACACATGTGGGTTCCCAAGAAAAGGGGCCAAAACCACTTATTTCGTCTAATTAAATCTTATAATATCTAATTATAGCATAGTAGCTCATACATCATGTTTCATATAAGTAAAATCACTTATAAGGGCTTATATGCCCCAAAACATGCACAAAACGGGCACTATAATTACACAGATTTTCAAAACATGATCACAATCACTAATTTCATCTAATTACATCTTATAACATCCATCCATAGCATGCTAGCCCATACACCAGGCTCGGCATGTACCCGATTGCCTATATCGGACTATATACCCCAAAAACATGCACAAAACATGCACGGGGTAAAAATATGCATAAATAATTTAATATATTTAGTTTTTATACATCAACACATCACATTAACCCATAATATAGGTTTTATATACTTAAAATAATTAATTTCACTATATTTCTCAAAAACCCATTTTCGGGCCCCTAAAAATCCGTATTTTCCTTGAAAATCAATTTTTGCTATAACTTTTACAAGACATATCAAAAAGCCACGAAAATTGGCCACAATATAAAATATTTATAATTACAATATACTCACCTGACGGATCGAGCAAACGATGTCCCACGTCGTCCTGTAGCCAGTCGAAGTTCGACTTTTTCCACCTAATTGGAAAATTATAGAACTGGTTAGCTTAAAACTCAAAACTCGACCTACGGACCTCCAAATTTGAATCCGTCTTCACCCACGCGTCACAAATGACATACGTAGGTGAGCTACATCGATAAATTTCGAATTCAGATCCCAATACAAACACTCCCTTATTGATCGGAGGCTTTCTAATAAGAAAAATTCATATTTTCTAATTTCTTTAATCCTCTTTATCCTAGTTTCTCAAATTAGAGTTAATAATAATAATAGAACTCAATTATACCTCCGAATCCATCAAATTTTCACCTAAACCTCGCTCAGGCATTTCACCGAACACCCGACGTGCATAAATAGTGTACCCGTAGTTTTTGAGATTCCGACGGGTTTCTAACTCCATAAAATTCTCACTAAACCCATTCTAAATTATTTCCCCTTAATACACAACAATTTCTATAATCCATACTTATCAATTATTCTATTTATTATCTAAATTCTAAAGCCAACACACTAATTAATTTATAACTCACAAACCACTCAATTTCTTACCAATCTTTCTTCTCTATAATTACTAGCATCACCCAATTACCCTACTATATCATTTTCTAGCACTAAAACTCAAAATCATATTTTCCTATAAACTAAACTTCATATTTTCTTACCTTACAAAACATATCCTTGCAAACGGACTCCAAAATTGAAGAGAGCACCTCAAAAATAGCCTAAACCCTCAATTTTCTTCAAAAATTTTGTTGGAATCACTAGGGTTTTGGAACCCTAGTCATGGCCGGTGGTGGGGTGTTTTGTGCTGGACGAAATGAAGTGGGAGGGGAGGAGAAGGAGTATAAAGAAGGAAATAAAATGGGAAAACTGCTTATAAGTCCCTATATGACTATAATATTATATATATACCCTTCTAGTCAACATTTCTAGGGTTTTTCTTGTGAAAATCACTCCATAATGTACTTAAATTCCTCCCAATGTAAAAATGAATTAGAAATGCATTTTTATGCATAATTGTAATCAAAATCAATAGTTATAAACGATTGCAATACATATAAATATGTATATAGACGAATATCGCAATATTTTTGAAAACTACTTTCAATTTCAAACTATAATTTAATAATTCAAAATTTTGAACCCCCTATCATGAACAAATGCCCCAGAAAAATTTCAGGTCAAATCGGATTCGTCTCCTCCGAGAAAACTCATCTCAAAACTCCTATATTGTCAATTTTTCCCGTTTACCCCAAAATATCAATTGAATCATTCTAATGCTAATAAAAGCAATTAATAAGGGTAAATATACTCAGAAACATATTTAAAAATAATTTAAATCAAATAATTAAGGAATTAAAGAAGACGGTTGTTACACGAAATTATCTAAAACTCATATTTTATATTGAAATCAAGATACTGGATGTAGCATAGACGAAAACAGCAATCAAAACAGAACAGTGTCAAAATACAGATTTCACACTTCAAATCAAAAATGACATAACTTCAAGAATATTGATCCAAACACATCCAAACTTGAAATACAACCTACCAAGTGTCTAAAGATAATGATTTAGGGTTATAAACATGTCCACGCCAAATATATCTCATGGGTCTCAATCGAAACACGAATTTGCACACAAGTCTCACATACATGTTCAAAATCAAGAAATGGGCGAATCCTAGGTTAAATCATGTCAAGATTATATCGTGAGTCATTCTATGGCCAAATTATCACAATAGAGACAATCTATCAAGAAAAACACAATCTAGGGTTGTCTCTAGACCCAACTACACTATAGGTGAACTTTTTGACTTGTATCATACAAATATATTGGAGGATAAGTTACTTGCCTTAATTTGGAGATGAAGAACGACGCAAATCAAAAGTAGGACCTAAACCCACGAACGAAAATCCACGAACTCACGAACGATCCACACACGTATTCGAGCACGCGCAATAAAATTCCAAAAGCAAGAGAGCGCGAGACGATGGATGGAGAGAAACGGGAGAAATGAAGCACGGAAATAGGGTGCAATTGTTAGGGAAAATAAAAGAAAATTGCAGTTTGGATGGTAAACATATATATAGGATATATATATAAGCATTAGGGTTTTAAATAAAAGGGAGATGCACACCATAGGGTGGTGGCTGCAGGGAGAAAAAAAAAAAAAAAGTGGGTCGGTGGCCTTGGTAGCAATCCGGGTGTTGGTTTTGAGTGGGATCGGGTTGACTTGAGCACAGGGTAGTAGCTCACGGTAGGATGTAGTATAGGAAAGTATATATGATAATAGGTATTAGGAGTATAATTAGGATAGTTTCTGATGGGAAAGGTAATTTGGGGTTGATAATGAATGTTAAGAATGGATTCAGGTGATGTAGTTTAGGTAATGGATTGGTTATATATTGGGTGGTGATATCAGGTAAGATTGGTAGGATATAATAGGAAGGAAATATATAGGTGGAGAGAAATAGTTAATTTGGTGTGGGTTTGGGGATAGTGAACGGGTTGGGTAATGGGTATGGGTTTAAAATGGATTTGGGTAAAAATAAATAAATAAATAAGTAAATACAATAAATAAATAAAATAACAAATAAAAAATATTGTTTATAATAAAATGTAATTTGCATTACAAAATAGTATTTATTTAAAATAGTTACAAATACATTTATTGGTCGAAAATAGATTTTAATAGGAAATCTAAAAATACATTTTAACAAAAGAATTTGAAAACCAAAAAAAAAAAAATTTAATTTGCGAAAATTTTTAAAATACAGAAAATGCACAAAATTACATTTTTGGGAAAACAGGGGTTATAAAAGAGATTTATAAACCACCAACATTTAAATCTCGATTTCTGAATCAACACACATATATTTTTGACCGAATGCAAGGAAATATAGAGTTAAAAGAAGATGGAAATTTTTCTTCTGTTAAACTCCTTGATCAAAATAAAATCATAAGATTAAAAAGAAAGTATCCCAAAATGAAATATCTTCATATTGGGTTAATTCAAATCAAAATTACAGGACTATTCCGATCTGGAATAGATACTCCTATAATGATTGTTTGCATGGATGAAAGGATCATCAATAATCCCTTAAACAGTATTATTGGTGGAGCTAAGTCAAACCTAGCAAACAGATTATTCGGAGTCAATATACATCTTGATTTTTGTATTAGCCTTGAAGACAAAAATATTGGAAAGGCTTGTACATTATCAGTTAATCTACAAGGAATAGAACTTTTACCTGGTTCTAAAGTATTAGGAATACAATGGGAACCTTGTACGGCTTTAAATGATACTACTACATTTAAATCCATTATACCAACACAATTTGGGAAACTATTCGAGGTTGGCATAGGTAAAACTATTCAACCCAGACAAATTGATGTTAGACATCTTAAATTTGATCAAGAGATGCAAGTATTCATAAAATCCTTGAAGCCAAAGCTTCGTGTAGCGCCCCGAATTTCTAATAAGATATCTTAGAAAATACGTGGCACATTCCCAGCGATCTACTTCAATATAAAATTTAAAAACAACTAACATCACTAAAATTTTCAACATTTATTACAACAAACTTCTACAAAACACAGCGGAATTCAAAAACAACTCAACTCATAATTTCTTTTATTTACAACCCAAATTTGTCTCAAAACTGCTATTACAATTTTACACAAATTCTTATGAATCAATTCATCTCATAAACCAACTCAAGCATCCAACCTCCAACTCTAAGCAATCACCTGCAAGATATGAGGCTAGAGATGATCCCTAACCCCCAAAACTAACGGGGTCAGCCATAAATGGTGCGAGAGATATAAAAACAAACATACAACATAAAAGATCATACCTCATAAATTCTTAAACAACAGGTACTAAATAAGAATATGGGAAATACGAAATGACAGATAACATAAAACATCATGTGGCACTAAGCTAAGTGTCAGGTGTAGGAAACAGGTAAACCAAGTGCATAAAACCAAGCCAAGAAACAAATACTCTATATGCAGACTCTCTAATGCGTACTTGTCGAAGTCTATGCATCCCATTCTACATAGGTTCGGTGCAAGCCCTTAACGTCTCCACTTCATAGGGTTCAATCCCCCGCTATGCAACCAATCCTAACACGATGACTACTACGAGATAAAGATAAACCATGGATAGTATCTCATGCCCGATAATTCCGGAGATGGATCCCACACCCAAGATGTTTCGCTTGAATAATTCCGGAGATCATCCCACACCGAACATTGATACGTCACCACACGAATACCACATGTGCTTCACCTCGACTCAGATAATTCCGGAGATCAATTCCACACCACAAGTAGTTACCGTGATAATTCCGGAGATTGTCCCACACCACAAGACTGTGATAATTCCGGAGACATATCCCACACCACTAATAATCTACTGTGATAATTCCGGAGATTAAATCCCACACCGAAAGCCATACTGAGGTTCTTGACTCATGTTCCCGTTCATCATATCACCACTAGTGCCTGTCCTTATCATTTTGGGTTATTTAATTACTTAACCGGCCTAAATTCAAAACTAAATAACTGAAATGCCTCACTGGGCCTCAACAAACAACTCAACACCGGTATACTAGGGTCACACACCTCTAGAGACTCAAACTCAAAAGTCTAAACCAAAGTCCCACTAAACAAAGTGGCTCAACTGAAAGTCTTAAATCAAATTCTTAACTGATTATCTTAGAATAGACTAAATTGTCTGGGAACCAAACACTCAAGGAACACTTAAGTTTACAAAGATCCTTCAGTACCAGTCGACTTATACCGTAGTAAGTCGACTGCCCAGAGGATAAATATCCAAAATTTCACAAAAATAAACTAAGTCATATAAGTCAACTTATAAGAGCATCGGTCGACTTACCAGAGGTAAATTCCAATAATTTCTCAAAATATATTCTAAGTATGTAAGTCGCCTGAAAGGAGTCTTAGGTCGACTGTCCAGAAAGGACTAATGATTTTACAAAAAAATAAATTCCTCAATGAACCAGTCGACTGCCTACGGGCTAGGTCGACTGTCCAGAATGACTTTTTCAAAGGTTCTAAAAGTACAGTATCAGGTTCGTACTAGTCGACTGTACAGTAGGCCAGTCGACTGTCGGCCTACAGTTTTCAAAATTTCGGTCTGAAAACAAAATCAAATCTGGGGTTTTCTAATGTTTCATTGTTCATGAAAAATAGTTCGTATTCAGGAAAAATGATAAATCTCAACAAAACTTCACCATGGTTATATTACTCAAAATGTCAAATATGTCAAAACTCAAGTTCTCATGCTCTAAATCACTAGTTCTTTCATTAGGGTTTCTCAAGACTAATTTCTTTCACAAATCTAAATCAAAATCTGATTTATAAATCTAATGTCCAGATGTTCATCATCCAATTCTAACCATTCTCAAATCTTAATCTTGTCTTTAGTAATACGATTACATAAACAAAGATCTACTAATCATTCTTAGATTTCACAACATGGTACAACCACGATCCTTGCATTTGTTCTCATGTAAAACACTAAATAATATTCATGTCAACAACGATCATAATAATCGATCACATCAATCCAATCACCAAACAAGGTCCATATTATTCATACAACAAGACAAAACAAAACGATTTCATATTACTCACAAAATCAAACAACAAAACAAAGTCACTCACATTAATCAAACAACAAAACAAATTTTATATCACTCACCTTGAATTGAGAAAAGTCCACGAAAAAGTCTTCCTTTTGCTAGATCCAAAAACTCCTTTCTCCACCAAAATAAATCTCCAAAATTTCTGTGTATTATCAACAATGACGGCTGGAGAAAAAAATCCTTTAAATATCCGGGATTGAATATTAGGATTTTACCCACACTTTTGCAAAATAAACCCTTCCAAAACACAACTTACATATATAGTTCTATCCTTGGAAATTTAATCAAAATTCATTTAAATTTGGATTTAAAAGAAAATACAATTCTAAATCTCAACCAATACTGTTCAAAACGTCCAGAATATACATTTTGCACTTTAACCCCTAAAAATGTCAATTTTACAAAAATGTCCTTCTTTTCTCAAAAATTGCAAATAGTTTCAATTAATTTCAGAAAAATCTGGGAAAATACTAATTAAATCTCAAATATTAAATAATGATTTTTCATAAAGAAAACTAAAATTTTCAACTTCTCAAAAAGTATTTGCACGTGTTTTGCACGTGTACAAAAGATAATTTTTTCTGAAAATATTCATTAAATCCTCCAAAAATCAATTTAAATTCATTTTCAAATATAAAAATAATATTTGAAAATACGGGATTCTACACTTCGAGTACCAACTGAATTGATATGGCTAAAAATGGGGTTAAATCGGAACCTTCCAAATCGAGCACGAATCTTGAAGTCCAGGGGTAAAACAGTAATTTCACCTACCAATGTGTCTGAAGCGGGTACTGGTTCTTCTCCACAAAGACCCACTAACCCGCGAACAGATCCACCTCAACTGGGTGCAGGTTTTAACCCGCAGCAGACCCGGTCCAGAAGGGATAGAATTAGAGTTTCTGATTAATCCTAATCAACGGCCCTGATTCATATCTATCCCTTCACTGGGGATTAGGGATTACATTCCTTATCTAACCACAGGGAGATTACATTCCTAATCTGATCCCAGCGGTGCCTATAAATACCCTCATCCATATCCATTAAGAGGTAATCAATCTTTTGCCAGTTTTAGCGCTCTTTCATAATCATTCCTGATTACTGACTTGAGCATCGGAGGGTGCGTCACCGGGAACAACCCTGGTGTCTCGTACTTTTTGCAGGTGTACGGCAGGGAGTCAGCGTCAAACTCCGGCGGAACAGGTAACAGGTTTTGCTATTCAAAGTTTCCTAAGAACCCACAAATACTATCTGTTTGCCCCCACACCAGATTCAGCAGCAACAGATTGGCGCCGTCTGTGGGAAGCTAACGAATAACAGCCTCCCCTCTTTCTGTTGGACAGATCTTCTCCAGCCATGCCTCCTAGGAAAGCCAGATCAAGAGGGTCCAACCGAGGGCCCAACCCCGATCAGCAACAGAAAGTCCCCCCTCAACCTGCTCAACAGCAGGGACAACTTCCGCCGCAAGCCACGGACCCTCTCCAGCAGGACCTACCTCCTCCTCAGAATCAACAACCTCCTAAGGGTCCCAACCCGCAGAAACAACCTCTTCATCCGGACCACGTCTCCATCCGCAATGCCTCTTCGGATTCGATGGCCTCCCACAATCCCCAAGCTTCCGACCTTCGCAACACTGTCCTCAATCGGCAGAAGGATGAGGATCTTCGCCACCGTCTGGATGAAAAGCGGGCCCGAGAGGGAGCCTCCCACCAACACCGTCCGGATGAGCGATCTTCTCGCCGCCGAGAATACAGAAGGTCCCCTACCCGAAGGGGGCAGACAGAATCCCCCGAGCATCACAGAAGAAGACCACACTCCCCTGCCGGTCGACAATAGCCTAGGAACGATGAGGCACACATCACCCGTGCCGAGTTCCAGCAGTTCCAAGCAACCGTCCTATAAGCTCTCAATCTCCGTCCCAACACCAATGCTCCAAAGATCCCCTCTCCTCCTCCGGTCCGAAGTCCTCGCCGACGGTCCCCAACTCCTCCTCCAGCTCCTAGCAACACCCGGCATATGCCAAGTCCTCGCCCCTCCAGGAGCTACCGTTGTCGTAGCCCCCGCTCTCCCTCGTACGAAGACGAGTCTACAGGCTCGGCTGATTACCGTTGAAGGGATGACGCCGTCTACCGCCGTCTCCACATATTGGAGAGGCGCTTGGGTCAGTTAGACTGAAAAGAAGAGCTTAGAGGAAGGACCCTTCGTCCTAGTCGACCTCCTTTTTCCCGAACCATAATGGATGCACCCGTACCAATCGGCTTCAAGCCTCTCCAATTCGAGACATATTCCGGGGAGACTGACCCCATCGATCACATCGAAAGCTTCAAGACCCTCATTGTAATATCCCAGACGGATATTACCTCGTATAAATTACTATTTTATTATTATTTTATTATTATTTTATTTTAATTCCAAAATCAGATTATTTTCGTGATTTTTTGCCGGTTTGTCCACAAACACTGTCCACGCGCATATATCGGTCGGTGTACATCCGAAGTACATCAAATTGGTAGCGCGACCCTCCGAATTGATAATAAAACTTATTTTATTATTATTTTCAAATTAAACTATTTATGGGAATTATATGAGGATTTTTGTATACACATACATGTACACATACATACATTTGTATGGTACCTAGTACATTATACAAAAAATGTAGTATGTACCCTTGGACAATGTACTCATTCTTGTCATGACAACTTAACTAGATGGTTAGGGTTTGATTAGGAGGCTTAATCTAGGGTTTGTATGCATGAAAAGATTAAAACCTCTTCTAGAAACCCTCACATAACACCTCCACCACATAACACCACACCTCACCTTACCTCCACCTCACCCCTACCCCCTACATGGTATGGCCGGCCCCCATTTTAGGGGAGGGCCCTTGTGCAAATGTGTATGTGCAATTTTGCACTATCCACCCTTCTCTCCTCTTATAAATATCCCCTCCTTCTCCACCTTGTCTCATTTTAGAAAGATCAAAAAGAAAGAAAGCAAGGAAAGGAAAAGAAAGAGAGAACCTCATACTAACAAGAGAGTTTTCTTGTAGGTTTTCCTAGGAGTTATAAGAGCTAGGGGAAGGAGAAGGTTAAGCTAGCAAGTCCTTCCGAACAAAGAGATTAAGGTGGGGGTTTCTCTTTGTTTGTTTGTTTGTTTGTTTGTTTGTTTGTTTGTTTGAATGGTTGTTTTGATGTTCTTCTTCTTCTTACCCTCCTTGTTTTATTTTCTTTTTGGTGTGGTTGTTTTAGTAATGTGGTTGTATGGAATTCTTATTTTGTATGTTTGTGAATGGTTAAAAGAAATAACCACATGAAAGAAAAGAACAAATAGTAGTGCTAAATACACCTAAAGATTGAATCTTTATAGTGGTAGTAGGTTGTTTTGTGGACTAAAATGACATAAGGCATATGGACTTATACAATACAACCGTTTGGGGTTGTAGGACTTGATGTGAACTTATACATAAAGCATATGAACATTTTATACAACCATGTTTGGTTGTAGGACTTGTATTGGACTTTGACTAAAAAGATAAGTATATGTTGGTTGAACCAAATGAAGGTTCTCACCTTATTTTTATTATTGTTGTTATCTTAAAAAGAAACTAAATTAGATGTTATCTCTAATTTATGAAAAAGAAATTAATTTAAATCACTAGCTGTAGAATGAAAAAAAAAAAGATCTCTTTTTAATCACTAGTGATAATAAATAAATGCTAATAAAGAATAGTAGACATTTAAGTAGTAGTAGTATGTTGTTAAAATAAAGTAGTACTAGTATGTTGTTAAAATAAAATAGTAGTGGGATGTTGTTAAAATAAAGAGGTAGTAGTAAGTGTTAAAAGAAGTAGTTGTAGATGTTTTATGTCCATAAAGTAGTAGTAGTAGTAGATATGTTGTGTTCTTGGTTGAAATGAAGTAGTAGTAGTAGTAGATAGTTGTGTGTTATGTTCTTGATTAAAATGAAGTAGTAGTAGTAGTAGATAGTTGTATGTTATGTTCTTGGTTAAAATAAAATAGTAGTAGTAGTAGATAGTTGTATGTTATGTTCTTGTTTAAAACGGAGTAGTAGTAGTAGTAGATAGTTGTAGATGTTTATTTTATGTTCATAAAGTAAATACCATGCTAAGATTGGATTAGATTAATTTAGGATTCATTCTAAAATTATCTACCATGTGTAGGAGTGTTATTTATGTTTAGAATGTTGTAGGATTTATTCTAAAATTATCTATCCTATGTGGAAATGATATACATGTTGTAGGGTTTATTCTAAAATTATCTATCCTATGTGGAAATGATATACATGTTGTAGGATTTATTCTAAAAATACCTAGCATGTTTAATGATGCTTAGAATGTTGTAGGATTCATTCTAAAATTTCCTACCATGCTTAGGAAGGTTATTTATGCTTGGAATATTGTAGGATTAATTCTAAAATTGCCTATCATGTGTAGGAATGATATACATGTTGTAGGATTCATGCCAAAATTGTCTATCATGTTTAAGAATGACATACATGCTTAGAATGTTGTAGGATCCATGATAAAATTACTTACCATGTTTAGGGATGATATGTACCATGCTAAGTCTTTCTACATGCTTAGAATGTTGTAGGATCCATGATAAAATTACTTACCATGTTAAAAGTGTGTATATATATATATACTTAGGGATGTTGTATGCTCATACTAGTAGTTATTCATGCTTAAGAAGATTCATGCTTAGATGATGGTAAGAAAGTAGTATACCATGCTAGTTTCATTTATCTATGCTTAGATAATAGTAGGAAGGTGGCATATCATGCTAGATTAAATTATCCATACTCACATGCTTATAGGTAAATTGTATACCATGCTAGATTAATGGTAGAAAAGTTGTATACCATGTTAGTTTAATTGTAGGAAGGTAGTATACCATGCTAGATCAAATAAATATTCATGCTTACATGATATCTATGCTTAGATAAGTATATGTTCATGCTATGTTAGTAGGTGATCATGCTTGATCGTTATTCATGCTAAGTTAGTAGATGTCATGCTAATTATTGTTATGTTAAGTTAGTAGATGACCATGCTAATGATGGTTTATGTTAAGTTAATGGTATCCATGCTAATGATACTCATGCTTAAAATATAGTAGATATTCATGCTTAGATTAAAGTAACTATCCATGGTTAGTTGTAGTGATTTTTATGTTATATTCTATCCATGCTAGAATTGTTGTAGAAACTCATGCTATATTGTAGGTTGATACGTAACTAGTATACATGACTAGAATGTTACTAAAATGTATACCATGCTATATGTTAATGTGAAAGTAGCATACCATATCTAGGAATGAGGTATACCAGGCTAAAGTTTAAATGCATGCTTAGAATGTTGTAGAATTAATGTTAGAATACCTACCATGCCTTGGAATGTTGTATGTTCATACTAGTTATCTATCCATGCTTGGGTTGTGGTGATTAGTCATGATAAGTAGTAAGCATTCACGCTCATGTTATAACCTATGCTTGACCATAGTGGACTTCATATCTAGATCACAGTAATTTTCATGCTTAAGCTTGATATAAGCACATGCTTAATCATATTCGTACTTAGGAGCATTGGGGTGAGTGGTTACGTTATGTACCATAATTAGATTGTCGTAGGAAGATGCTTGCGATTGTATGCCATGCTTAAGGCGCTATAGGTTGAAGTAATAAGGATTGGGAAGACCACTAGTAATAGTTAGTTGATAAAGGCTGTTATGTCGCCTTCGGTTCTTCCTTAGTAGAATACCGATCATAGACTACTAGTAGATTCTTCTGTTGCTTCTAATAATAGAAGATTAAGTTTGCTAGTAAGCACGTTGGTTGCTTCTAGGATTGATTACCTGTATGGTTGTTTGCCTATGGTTGTGCTCGTACGTGGCCCGACTGGCCCGTATGTAGCTGTGGGTCTCATATGTAGTTTATTTGGCTCGTATGTAGCTTGTTGTCTCGTACGCAGCTCGATCGGCCCGTGCGTAGCTGTTGGTCTCATACGCGGCTTATTTGGCTGGTATGTACGCTGTCGTCTCCTACGAGGCCCGCCTGGCTCGTGGGTAGTTATCGTTTCATACGTAGCTTATTAGCTCGTATATGGTTGTTACTTGTGTATAGCTTGTTAGCTAGTACACAGTTCGTTGTGTTCGTCTAAGGTGATATTACCACCCTAAGGGCTATCGACCATCAAGACATATGTTTTCTTACCCTAAGGAATTGTGGAGGAGTCACTCCTTGTGTACTGTCGAATCTTAACCAGGGTAGGTTGATCGAGGACCGGAGTATAGACGGAATCCAAGTCTAGGGTAGCGGCATGCATGTATATTCGCACGGCCGAAGTGTTGGATCGATGAGCCACGAACCGGATCCTGAGGGGTTCTGGTGAGTCTAGGTTGAGCAGCCTAGTAGAGTTGTCTTGCAAAGCCTAATTTAAGGCCTAGCATGTTAGGTTATAATATTATCGTTCCTAGGATTGTCGAGTCAGGGACATCATTAAGGAAGTGACTTATAAAGATCATTTTGCTCAGACCCTAGCCGAAGAGAGAGGAGTTGGTTGTAGGGGGCGCCTTACGACCAACTTGTCCCTTGAGGCAGGCCTTAGGTGGTGACATTGGGTTGTACCTTCCTGTCAAAGGGATACGTACGGTGGCGTCTCACAAGTTGGGAGCACGGGTTGCGTATCTCGCTCTGTTAATTCCTGAAATACCGTGGCTGGGGTGCCACAGGATGCGTTGTGCAGTCCTGTGCTTGCGAGACCCCAGAGGGTGCCACAGGGTAGGCTTCGCGCTACCCTACGCTTGCGAGACCCTATGGTTTGATTTTGGAACGAGGCCCAATACACTGGGATTGAGTGAGGTCCGGCGTGCCGGGTAGTAGTGGAAAACGGAGACACCATAAGCAGACTGCGTAGGGGGACTTGACCCCTTCTGTAACCTCACAGAGTCATGGAGTATTGTCAGGAACAGGTTGTGTACAATTAGAATTCGTAACGCGGGTTCAAATCCCTATATATGGAGAAACGGCTTGAGATGGGGTCGCATGTAGTATGGGCTGCATGTTGCTTCGGAGACTTGCTGACGTTAGAATAGCATCCTAGTTCTATGTAAATATCACCTTAGAGTCTAGTCCTAGCACTCACGAACACTTAAATTACACCAACACCATTGCTATATTTTGTATGCTGTTTAGGAGATTCGCTGCTATATGATCAGCCTTTAAGCGTCAGTGAATACTGACGTCCCCACTTTCATAGGTACTGGATCGCCGAAGTACAAAGGCGAGATTCAGGAGGACTCAAGGCAAGGAAAGCAAGGAGTCAGTGTTATGTTTAGTTTCGCTGCAGTATATGTATTGATTATCTATTAATTGAAAAGTACTCAAGTGAGAGCTACCAAGTGTTGTTCTTCATTCCTTGTACTCTGATGTAAATTGTTGAAGGTTGTAATACTTGGGATTGTAAAGGCATTATTGTAACTCTATTGTAATGTATTGCAGTTGTATAATGTTCAGACTTGTAATACATTGAGTGTTGAATAAAAAGTTTTAAATTCTCCTGTTTTTCTGTGTATTGTGACTAATTGAAGAAAAGGTCTTGGCTCGTGTCACGGTTTCCCAGTATTGGAAATCGGGGCGCTACACTCATGCTCATCCATCAAGCTTCCGATGCTCTGCTCTGCAAAACCTTCCCCGCAACTCTCAAGGGCCCAGCTCGAGAATGATACTCTCGCCTTGCCCCTTCCTCAATATTCTCCTTCGAGCAATTTGAGACCCCCTTCGTCAACCACTTCGTGAGTAGCCACAGAACTGAGAAGACCAGCATCTCGCTACTCTACCTCCATCAGAAGAAGGGTGAGAAGCTGAGAGACTATGTGAAAAGGTTCACAGCTGAAGCCAGGACCATAGCATCCCTCGACCAGTCGGTCGCTGCAGCAGTGTTTCAGTCCAATGTCCTCAACTCCAGCCTCCGCTCCTCCCTCACCAAGAAGCCCCCACAGAACTTCTCTGACCTCCTCCTCCGGAGTGAAAAGTATATTCGGGCCAAAGAAGCTGAGCACCGCCCCAACTTGGAAGGGGTCCGGGTCTAAGAGAAACGGAACAGAAGAGGAAGGAGCCAAGAAGCTCCAGAAGGATAATGGCTGCCAGTGCCTGACCTCCCCCCAGATTCGAAAAATTTACTCCTCTCACCACCAATGTCTCCACCATTCTAATGGAAGTTTACAAGGAAGGGATCATACCTCCTGCTCCGAGGATGAATACCCTCGCCAAGAAAAGGGATAAAGAGAAGTGGTGCCGTTATCACCGGGACCATGGCAACGACACCAATGATTGTCAGGCCTTGAAGAATGAGATAGAAGCCCTCATCCAGAGGGGGCAGCTGACCAGGTTCGTGAGAAAGGACCGAGCCGACCTTCCTCCTCTGCCTCGGGGGGCTAACAACCGTCCTGAACGCGATGAAACGCCCGACTTCGAAGAGGAGCGTGTCCTCCACCTCATACATGGGGGCCCAATGGAGGGCTCCTCAAATTCCTCTCGAAAGGCGTTCATTAGGGAAGTCAATTCGGTTCGTGCCACCCCTCCTCCTAAAGGCCTCGGAGTGCCCTTCACATTCTCAGACGAAGATCTTGAAGGTGTCCGCACCCCCCATTGTGACGCACTTGTCATCAATCTCCATATGGCGAACTTCAAAGTGGAGAGGATCCTAGTGGACACTGGCAGCTCCGTTAACATCCTCTTCCTCGCCGCTTTTAAAGGCCTCAAACTCTCCCGAGACAGACTTAAGTCCGTCGGCTACATGCTCCATGGGTTCACGGGAGTGCCAGTGACTATTGAAGGGGTGATCACCCTCGATGTAACTGCTGGCAAAACTCCTACTACCTGAACGGAGTCGATGGACTTCATGGTCGTAGATGTTCCTGCAGCTTACAATGTCATTCTGGGTCGGCCCGGCCTAGCTGCACTTGAAGCCATCCCTTCCGCCTATCACCTCAAGATGAAGTTCCCCACCCGGGCAGGAGTAGGAAGGTAAGAGGCAATCAGGAAACGGCCCGCAAGTGCTACATGACCTCTACCCTTGGTCCAGTCCTCTCCCTAGAAACTCTGGAAATCTCCCAAGATGCTGCCCGACCGACGTCCGAGCCGGTGGATGAATTGGAGGAAGTGCTCTTCTCTGAGCAGGATCCAACCCGAAAGTTCTTTGTTAACAAGACCCTCCCATCCGCCCTATGCTCAGACATAGTCCAGTGCATCCGAAGGAACCGAGACCTCCTTGCTTGGTCGGCTGCAGACATGCCCGGAATTTCCGAAGAGCTCTTGGTCCACCACCTCAGCATTGCTCCGGGGTCCAAACCTGGTTCAACAGAAGAGGCACAAGTTTGCCTCCTGAGCGCCAGCTAGCAATAAAAGAGGAGGTGGACAAGCTCTTGAAGGCCCGGTTCATACAAGAGGTGAACTATTCCGAGTGGTTGTCGAATGTAGTAATGGTGAAGAAGTCCAATGGCACTTGGAGGATTTATATCGATTTTACCGATCTCAACAAGGCTTGCCCCAAGGATCCCTTCCCTCTTCCGAGTATTGACACTCTGATTGATGCCACTTCGGGTCATGAACTACTCAGCTTCATGGATGCCTTCTCAGGCTACAACCAGATCCGGATGTTCCCCCCGGACATCCCGAAGACCTCATTCGTGACCGACCAGGGCCTCTACTGCTACTAGGTTATGCCCTTCGGCTTGAAGAATGCAGGCGCAACATATCAATGCCTCGTCAACAAGGTTTTCCAAGCTCAAATCGGCCGGAATATGGAGGTGTATGTTGACGACATGCTTGTAAAAAGCATTCGAGGAGCCGATCATGTGACTGACCTACAGGAGGCGTTTGATGTTCTGAGAAAGCACAACATGAGACTCAATCCGAACAAGTGTGCATTCGGAGTCTCGTCAGGAAAGATCCTCGGCTTAATGGTCAGCCAACGAGGAATTGAAGCTAACCCTGAGAAAATCAAGGCCATATTAAACATGGCCCCTCCCAAGAATGTTAAGGAAGTTCAGAGGCTAACAGGCTGCCTAGCTGCCATAGGGCATTTTCTCTCGAAGTTCGGGGAGAAATGCCTCCCCTTCTTCAAGGCCCTCAGGGGGGCTAAAGGTTTCGAATGGGGTCAGCAACAACAGGAGTCGTTCGACCAGCTCCAGGCTTACCTCGTCAACCCTCCTCTCCTCAGCAAACCCATTCCTGGTGAACCCCTCTACCTCTACCTAGCAGCCTCTGAGCAGACCCTCAGCGCCGTTTTAGTAAGGGAAGAAGACCGGGCTCAAAAGCTCAACTACTATGTGAGCAAAGTACTTCGGGATGCCGAGCTCCGCTACCCGAGGATAGAAAAGATGGCTTATGCCCTGGTGATGGCCGCGAGAAAGCTTCGCCCATATTTTCAGTCCCATTCGGTAGTCGTTCTTACCGACCAACCGCTGAAGCAAGTGCTCCACAAGCCGGAGACCTCCGGTCGTCTTATGAAGTAGTATATCGAGCTGAGCCAACATGATATAACTTATCAGCCTCGGACCGCGATCAAGGCTCAGGCCTTAGCAGAATTCATAGTTGAAAGTACCATCCCCGAGTTCAGCCAAGCAATGAAGGGACCACCTGTCTAGTCGGTTTATGTGGATGGCTCCTCTTGTAACGAGGGAAGCGGGGCCGGGGTCATTCTGGCAGGCCCAGATGACTTCATCCTCCAGTACTCCCTCCGTATCAACTTCAAGGCCTCTAACAACGAAGCGGAATACGAGGCACTCATAGCCAGCCTGGGAATGGCTCGCAATGCAGGGACGCAACGCCTCTGGATCTTTAGCGACTCTCAGCTAGTCGTAAATCAGGTCCTCGGCGAGTATGAAGCATGTGATGACCGGATGGTTAAATACTTAGCCAAGGTCAGAAGCCTCATGGCACTATTTGAAGAGGCCCTCATCCAACGAATACCCCGGGAAGAAAATGCCCAGGCCGATGCCCTCTCCAAACTAGCCTCTTCCTCCCTCTAAGGTCTCGAGCAGACCGTCTTGATAGAGGTCCTCCTGAAGCCAAGTATAGAGGATGAAACTTCCGACTCTATGGAGTCGCTGCCTGTCCTGCTTGAAGATAACTGGATGAAACCCCTCGTCGAATACTTGAGGGACGGGCTCCTCCCCGAAGATCCTAAGGAAGCTCGAAGAGTGAGAACCCGGGCCGAGCGATACACACTGATCGGAGACATCCTATATAAACGCTCCTTCACACAGGTAGACGGCAGGCCTTACCTGAGATGCCTCTCCCCTGAGCAGGCCGACTACGCCCTACAAGATCCTTAGCCCGCATTCAGGGTCACATTCAGGGTCCAGATCCTTAGCCCGCAAAGTGTTGAATTATGGATATTTCTGGCCCACTCTCCTACAGGACGCTGAACAGCACGTTCGGCAATGCAGCTCATGTCAGAAGTACTCCAACATCCGATGCCTCCCACAAGCTCCGCTCGCTTCCCTATCAAGTCCAATCCCTTTTGCAATGTGGGGGATGGATTTACTAGGGCCATTTCCATCGGCTCTCGGGCAGTTCAAATTCTTAGTCGTAGCAATCGACTACTTCTCAAAATGGATAGAGGCCAAGCCCTTGGCCACGATCACCGAGAACAAGGTAGTTCAGTTCTTTTGGAAGAGCGTAATCTGCCGATTCGGTATCCCTCGGGTCCTCATAACAGACAACGGAACCCAGTTTACCGGGGCTGCCTTCCGAGATCTATGTGAAGACCTCGCCATCCAACACCGATTCTCCTCCGTTTCCCATCCCCAGTCGAATGGCCAAGTCGAGAATACTAACCGACAGATCCTCTCCGGCATTAAGAAGAGGTTGGATAAATGTTCTAAAGGCTTATGGGTCGATCAGCTTCCTAATGTGCTGTGGAACTACCGCACCACAAAACGGACCCCCAAAGGAGAGTCTCCGTTCAATCTCACCTATGGGTACGAAGCTATGATCCCCCTAGATGTTGGTATACCCTCTCCTCGTCTAATGGCTTATGAAGAGGAACAAAATGCCAGAGAGCTCCGAGAAAATCTAGATCTGATTGATGAGATCCGAGAAAGAGCTGCCATTCGCCAACAAAGCTACCGAAGAAGGATCGAGTTGGCATACAACAAGAGAGTTCGTCCTACCGACCTCAAAGAAGGGGACCTGGTCCTCAGAAAGTTAGCCATCTCTTTCCCTGGTCAGAAGAGCAAACTGGCTCCAAATTGGGAGGGACCCTACAAGATCGCCAAAGTGGTTCGGCCCGGCACATACAGACTAGAAGATCTCGAAGGCAGGGAGATCCCTAGGACTTGGAATGCCGACCATCTCTTAAAATACCAAGAGAGAGCACCAACGCCTCTCTAAGTATTTTGGGATGTCGAACCGTTCCACTCCTATTACTTGTAATGTTTTTCTTTTATTTCTCTCTTGTAATAACGGCTAGCAACTTTAGAAGCAGCCGACTATTAGTCATCAATAAAGAAAGTTTTTTTATATTTTACTTGTAAAAATTGTTTACATCTCTCTGCCTTTACTCTTCACTCTAACGATGGTTCGGAGTCCAACACTTGGCTCGATTCTACTTCGCAAGTTCGCTATTAAGCGAGCTAGAAGTAGGTCGCCATTCGGAACTGCTCCCACAACCGTTGAACAACTCTAACGATGGTTCGGAGTCCAACACTTGGCTCAAGTCTACTTCGCAAGTTCGCTCTTAAGCGAGCTAGAAGTAGGTCGCCATTCGGAATTGCTCCCACAACCGTTGAGCAACTCTAACGATGGTTCGGAGTCCAATACTTTGCTCGAATCTACTTTGCAAGTTCGCTCTTAAGCGAGCTAGAAGTAGGTCGCCATTCAGAACTGCTCCCACAACCGTTGAACAACTCTAACGATAGTTCGGAGTCCAACACTTGGCTCGAGTCTACTTTGCAAGTTCGCTCTTAAGCGAGCTACAAGTAGGTCGCCATTCGGAACTGCTCCCACAACCGTTGAACCACTCTAACGGTGGTTCGGAGTCAAAAACGTCTAACTCCATACCTCGGCTAACAGCACCGAGCTTCCGAACCGAGGGGACGAGGAACCGACCCTCACATATGGAGAAAAATTTCGCCGAACCGATTTCACCGTTAGATCATCTCAAAATGCGTACAAGAACGTGATGAACGGATCAGATCGTGCCACGTATCCACAAAATGACAAGATAGTATTTTCTTGAAACTCGTGCCTCCCACTTCGTGATGCGTGCCATGATCGTGATCGACCGTCCAAATTGAGCCACGTGGACTGAGTCTGAAAACCAAGCTATCACACCACCGAAGTGCAAAGTTGCCTCGGTATACTCCGAGCAAAAAACTAGAGTTCTACAGCTAAAACACTCGAAGAAGCTAACTATGGGTCCTTATAGTTCGTTTCAAGAGTAAGGCAACTACGGCACAACAATGGGCAGACGAACTTCGATTTTATTGAAACAACTTGGTAAATTTACAAGCCAAGAAGTTACAGTGAAAAAGCAACTTGATAAATTTACAAGGCATGTTACTACAACGAAGAAAATGATGCAAGTCAAAAGCTCGAGACAACTTGTTCCGCGCCTCCTCGGAATAGGGACATTCCGATTCAGAGACACTCGGGGTTTTTGTCTCTTCATCTCCGAGCTTGTCTCTAGGCCGACGAACTGGGACGCCTCTTCACCACTAAGCCTAACAGTGGCTCCGACCGAGGCTCCGCTCGAGCTAACAGCCACGCCGCTTTATGCGTTGGCTGCAGTCTGACCAATGACGAGAGGACGGGTCGCGAGCTCGTAAAAGGAGATCCCTCGCTCTCTCTCCTCGCGAGTACACGAGGTGCTACGGACGTTAGTCCTCATGGGCTGAGGCTTCAAACGAGCCACCTCCTCCTCGAGCTTAACGATCCTGTCTTTCAAAGTGTCGTCCTTGACCAGTATCTTGAATTGAGGGAGCTTCGCCGAACCCGGGTACTCAGCACTATCGGATATAATACGACGCAAGTTGGTCACCTCGATGCTCTTGTCGACCGTGACCCTCTGTAGCTGCTCAACCTTCTTCACGAGCTCGTCACGCTCAGGCCCCCCACCGAGACTAGCTCTTCCTCCTTCGTCGAGAGTTCCTCCTTCGTCGAGAGTTCCTCCTTGACTATCCGTAGGTGGTGCACCTCGACCAGCAGCTCGCTGTTCTTCTTCTCTACGTTGAGCAACACTCTCCTGATCAGCTCGATCTCACCCTCGAGGCGAGCCTCGCGAGACTGCTTAAACAGCTCAGCACGACGCCGAGCTGCCGCGGTGTCTGGAGCATGAACGATGATCTGAAACACGAGCACATTACATTCAAAGACTAAAAGTCCGAGCCAAACACTTGAGACAAAATTGAAGAAACAATTTTATTCATAAAAGAAGAGGCGGTGGCTAGTCCACAAAAAGGTGTTACATTTTTGAAAAAGAAAAAAAAAACTAAAGTATAAAAGACGAGGAGATCAGGGGTCCACCTGCATCGTCGCCTTGTCAGACGGCCCCTCATTTCCCGTCGCCCCGGCCTGAGCGACCACCTCTTCCTCCTCTTCGCCTTCTTCCTCGTCACCTTCCTCCTCCTCGCCTTCCACCTCTTCACCATCCGCCGCAGCTCTAGGCCATATCCTGTAGCCGACCCACTGAAAGCCGGGGACGCAATCCTGGACGTGGTCGAGGGCTCTCTCGTAGGACTTCTCCATGTTTGAGGCCATGTGCGCCTTCGCCTCGGCCTCGACTTCGGCCCAGATCACTGTTGCCAAAGCGTCCTTCTCCGCCTTCGCCTCCACCAGGGCATTCGCCGACGCCGCCAGCTCCTCGGCAGCCTTGGCGGCTTTGGCAACCTCCTCAGCGAGCCGCCCCTTCACTCGCTCCAGGTCTGCCACAAGGTCGGCAACCCGAACCTCCAAGCCATCAGCTCGTCTCTGCTCTGCTTCGAGCTGTCGAACCGCCCTCACCTTGTCCGCCCTGTCCTTGTCACTAGCGGCCTTCAGCTCTTTCTCCTGTTCGGCGAACGCTTCTAGGAGATGGCCGAAGTGACAAGTGGCTTGCCCAAAGAAAAAGAGAATAAGAACAAAGTAAGAGCCGAATGGCAGACTTAAAGAAATTCTTAAGAAAAAGTATGAAAAACTTACCGATACGAGCGACCGAGTGACTTCATAGGTGTCGTCACCAACCGTCCCCGCCTTCAGCGCGGCTCGATCCTTCGGGGTAGCCAAGTGCTTGACGGCCTGCATGCACATCTGTGAGTTCCCGAGGAAGCCGTCGTGGTTCTTGACTTGCCAGTCCGGGACGAACAGTTTCTTATGCTGCTCGGTCAAGATCACCTCGGCCTGAGGGATCAGCGGCGGAGCCTGGAGCGACAGCACCGCCGAAACGTCGAAGGCCTCACCGGCCGTGGCAGATGCAGCTGGAGCCGAGGGGTCGGCAACAACGACTACTGCTGGCGAGGGGACCTTAGCAATGGGGGGAGGCGGAGTAACTGCTGAAGCAACCTTAGGGGGCCGACCAGACGAAGCAGTCGTGCTCGGCCTCTTCCTCTTCCTTCCATCGGCAACTTTGCCTCGCTCGTTCATCATCCCCAAAAAGTCCATATTTGGCGCTTCTGTTCCAAACAACAAACAAACAGAAAGTTAGTGAAACGAGCTAAAAACTTAGGAAAAAATATATTGCGAGATGTCAGGAGCGTACTCGGGTCGATCGGACTGAGGCCCGACCCGTGTAGCACCTCCTTCGTCAATTCCCTCCAGTTCAACATCGGAAGGGCCATGATCTTCCCCACCACTTCCTCCTCGGCCGCAGTCAGTACCGGGTCGGCCCTCGCAAACTTTGGCACCTCTGCTTTCCACTGAGTCGGAATCTTCAGCATTGAGGGCTCCCTCAACAAAAAGAACTTTTCCTTCCAGCCTTTGATCGAGTCCGGGTTCTCTATAATCCGAACCCCTTTCCTCGACGACAGGTAGTAGCGATGCTCGGTCTTGTGCATCCGGTGAACCCGATACATGCTCCGCAAGATCGTCAGGTCTGGCTCGACCTCGGGGTTGAGACACTGCAGCAAGAAGGCGTTCACGTGCCGCCAGGTGTTCGGCATGAACTGGGTCGGCGCAAGGCAGTACCACCCGAGGACCTGTAGCACGAAGGGGTGCAGAGGAAAGCACAATCCAGCGTTCAGCGAGTCGTAGTCGAACATACACATATCCGACGACGAGAGTTTGGAGTTCGCTCGCATTCCAAGACTGGGGAGAATCAGCTTGTACTCCGGAGGGATGGCGAACCCTTTTCTGATCCAGAGCAGGTCCCTCTCGGATAACACCGAAGCAATCTCATCCACTTCAGTGGTTAGAACCAGGTTGTTCTCCTCATAGACTTCTGACTGACCTATGATCGCCTTCTTCATAAGTTCACCCACGTATTGCCTGACCCCAGCATGCCCGGACAGTACACAAGGTACCGGACCGACTCAGGGGCTTGCCTCGGGGTCTCCACAATCTCCTCGACTACAGGAGATTGGGCCACTACCTTCTTCTTCTTCTTTTTCGCCTCGGCCACGGACTGCTCGGTAACCTGCTTTCCCTTTCTTCGAATCTCCATTCGCCTCCTCTCCTCGGTGCCACTATCGCCCGAGGACGAGGCCTCACTCCCCGAGTCTACCCTTGACATCTCTAAAAAAGCAAAGGCAAATAAACTGACCTTGATGTGACGTGTCCTTGAAGTGACGTTCACGATCGGAGTTAGTTTGCCGGAAATTGCTTGGCCCACGCGACAGCTAACACAACCGCCTTGGAGCAATAATCGCCGCTAGCAGAGAATGCAGAGAGTAAAAAGTGAGAAATGAGCTTGGGGGTGGGGGAGTGAGAGCTTTATAACTACAATGCGACGTTTGGGCTTCCTTGGAAATTTAAAAAGCCAACTAAGAGAAACCAAGGCGCCAAAACGGAAAGTCGCGACGTTTCGAAACAAAGACTCCTCAAATCGCTTAAGTCCATGACTCGACCACCGGTGTGCCTAGCCGAGCTACCGAACAGCCTGGCTAAGCAACCGAGCTACTGAGTCGGAGGGTGGCGAAGCTTCAAAGCAGGGACGCTTCAAAATGTCTAACTCCATACCTCGGCTAACAGTACCGAGCTTCTGAACCGAGGGGACGAGGAACCGACCCTCACATATGGAGAAAAATCCTACCGAGGCTGAATCACCGTCGGATCGCTCCAAAATTTGTGTCAAAACTCGATGGACGATTCAGATTGCGCCACGCTCACAAAACGACAAAATAATGTTTTCTCGTGATCTGAACCCCGTTCTCGTGATTCACGCAATGATGGATACTCCAGATCTGTCCACGTGTACCTTCCGAGCTTCCGGCCACCGGTGTGCCTAGCCGAGCTACCGAACAGCTTGGCTAAGCAACCGAGCTACTGAGCCGGAGGGTGGCGACGCTTCTGTAATATCCCAGACGGATATTACCTTGTATAAATTACTATTTTATTATTATTTTATTATTATTTTGTTTTAGTTCCAAAATCAAATTATTTGGTGATTTTCGCCCGGTTTGTCCACTAACATTGTCTGCGCGCATATATCGGTCGGTGTACATCCGTAGTACATCAAATTGATAGCACGATCCTCCGAATTGATAATAAAACTTATTTTATTATTATTTTCAAATTAAACTATTTTATGAGGATTATATAAGGATTTTTGGTATACACATACATATACATATACACACATTGTATTGTACCAAATTAGTACAAAATGTGTAGTATGTACTCTTGGACAAGGCACAAATCTTGTCATGACAAACCTAATTAGATGATTAGGGTTTTAATTAGTGGCTAAACTAGGGTTTTTGTATGCATAAGAAGATTAAGGTAAAAATCCTTCTAGAAACCTTATCTTTTCACCATGCTTCCAACTCACACCTAGCCCATACCTCCACCTCACCCCTACCCCTCCTACAAGGCATGGCCGGCCTCCAATGGCTAGGGGGTTTTGTGCAAATTTTTGAGTGAAATTTTGCACTCTCCACCCTTCTCTCCACCTATAAATACCCCCTCCTTCTCCACTTGTCTCACTTTTTACAAAACAAAAGAAAGGAAAGGAAAAGAAAGAGAGAACCCACCTTTAACTTGAGAGTTTTGTTTTGTAGGTTTTAGAAGCTTTCATAGGAGCTTAGGGGAAGGAGAAGTATAAGCAAGCAAGTCCTTCCAACAAAGAAAATTAGGTGGGGGTTCTCCACTTCTTTTTGTTTATTGAGTTGTTGTTTGGTTTCTTCTTCTTCTTACCATCCTTGTTTTGTTTTCTTTGGTTCTTTTGGGGTGGTTTGTTGTGATGGTGTTGTTGTATGTGGTTCTTATTTGGTATGTTGTGGATGTTAAAAGTAATAATCACATGAAATGAAATGGAAACAAGGGGTAGTGCTAAATAGACATAAAGATTGAATTTTTGTAGTAGTAGTGGTTGTTTTTGTGTTTATTAATTGGACTAAAATGACATATGCATATGGACTTGTACATACAACCATTTGGGGTTGTAGGATTTGAATGTGAACTCATGCATAAAGCATATGGACTTTGTATACAACCATTTTGGTTGTAGGACATACATTGAACTTTGGACTAAAAAGAAAGCATATGTTGGTTGAACCAAAATGGAGGGTTCTTACTATTTTATTATTGTTATAATCTTAAGTAAGAAAAAACCCATTTTTAGATGTTAATTTTATTATGAAAAAAAGAAAGAAAAGAAACTAATCTAAATCACTATTTGTAGAATGATTAAAAAGATCTCTTTTTATGTTCACTAGTAATAATAAGAAATAGATGCTAATAAAGATTTTAGTAGATATTTTAGTAGTAGATGTTCATGTTTAAATAAAGATTTTAGTAGATGTTTTAGTAGTAGATGTTTATGTTTAAATAAAGATTTTTGTCGATGTTTTAGTAGTAGATGTTTATGTTTAAATAAAGATATTAGTAGATGTTTTAGTAGTAGATGTTATGTTGTAGTAGAGGTTGTGTTTAATTGAAATTGTAGTAGATGCTTATGTCTAAATAAAGTAGTAGTAGGTGGTTGTAGGAAAAATCGTTAAAGTAGTAGTAGATGGTTGTAGGAAGTATGACACCATGCTTAGAATTTAGTAGGAACCCTGATACATGCATAGATTGATGTAGGAATGCTTAGATTGTTGTAGGAATTATTGTTCATGCTTAAGTTAGTAGATATTCATGCTTAATGATATTCATGTTTAGATCATTGTAGGAAAAATATGGATACCATGATAAGATTCATATTCATGCTTATGACTAAGTAGACGTTCATGCTTAATCATTATTCATGCTAAGTTAGTAGATGACCATGCTAATTATTGTTCATGCTAAGTTAGTAGATAATCATGCTTAATTATTACTCATGCTAAGTTAGTAGATGACCATGCTTAAGTATTGTTTATGCTAAGTTAGTAGATGACCATGCTAATTATTGTTCATGATAAGTTAGTAGATGACCATGCTAATTATTGTTCATGCTAAGTTAGTAGATGATCATGCTTAATTATTACTCATGCTAAGTTAGTAGATGACCATGCTTAAGTATTGTTTATGCTAAGTTAGTAGATGACCATGCTAATTACTGTTCATGCTAAGTTAGTAGATGACCAGGCTAATTATTGTTCATGCTAAGTTAGTAGATAATCATGCTTAATTATTACTGATGCTAAGTTAGTAGATGACCATGCTTAAGTATTGTTTATGCTAAGTTAGTAGATGACCATGCTAATTGTTGTTCATGCTAAGTTAGTAGATGACCATGCTAATTATTGTTCATGCTAAGTTAGTAGATGATCATACTTAATCATTATTCATGCTAAAGATGGTAGACATTCATGCTTAAATAATTGTAGGAACCATGCTTATGGTGTATGCCATGTTGTAGGTTTAATGTAGAAAAGAACCATGTTTAGGTCATACATACATGGTAGGAATTATCATACTATGGTTAGAATGTTGTAAGTCTCTACTTGGAATACATATCATGCTTAGATTAATACTAAGTAGTATTACCATGCTTAAGAATGTTGTAGGTCTCTACTTGGAACACATATCGTGCTTAAAATAATACTAAGTAGTATTACCATGCTTAGAATGTTGTAGGTCTCTACTTGGAATACATATCATGCTTAGTCGTAGCAATTCTATGTTTATGTTCTACCCATACTAGATCGTAATAGTAGATGTTCTACTAAGTTGTCTTCATGATTAGATCATAGTAATTAATCATGCTTAAAGTAGTAGAGATCCATGCTTAAGGTGGTAGTAGAGATACATGCTCTAAGTAGTAAATATTCATGCTTAGTTAATGGGTAGTGATATTCATGCTTAAGTAGTTGGTAGATATTCATGCTTAAGTAGTTAGGTAACAAATCTATGCTATTGTTGTAGTTATGGTAAGAAAGTATCATACCGTGCTTGATTCATTGTAGGAAAAAAGATATATACCATGCTAGACTATGGTAGGAAACTCCTAAATCATGTATGATGTGTGCCATGTTGTAGGAACCATGCTTATGTTGTGTACATGTTGTAAGGAGTTCATGCTAAATTGTAGCAAAGATTCATGTTTCGATTGTAGTGATTATTCATGCTTAAGATGGTTATAAGTGCATGCTTAAATCGTATTCATGCTTAAGAGTGTCGTGGGCTGATGGCTATGTTATATACCATGACTAGTTGTTGTAGGCTGATGCTTACAATTGTATACCATGCCATAGGTTAAGTAATAGAAAGAATCATGTTGTAATTGTAGTGATAACTACCCTGTTGTAGTTAATGTTACAAAGGAGCCATACATGCTTGAAGGGCATAGGGTGGCATCCTAGTTAAATAAGAAAGCAGACGTATGTTCTAGGTTGTTCTAGTCAAATTCGAAAAGAACCCATGGACTCTAGTTGTGTGAAGTCCTAATTGAAATTGGACCATATCGTGGGGACATTCCTCATCCGTAGGGGTAATAAGGATTGGAAAGATCACTAGTAATAGTTAGTTTGATAAAGGTTGTTATGTCGCCTTCGGGCTTTTCATTGGTAGAATACCGATCATAGACTAGTAGTAGATTCTTCTGTTGCTTCTAATAATAGAAGATCAAGTTGCTAGTAAGCACGTTTGGTTGCTTCTAGGTTTGATTACCTGTATGGTTATTTGCATATGGTTGTGCTCGTGCGTGGCTCGACTGGCCCGTGCGTAGCTATTGGTTTCATACGCGGCTTATTTGGCTGGTATATACGTTGTTATCTCATACGAGGCCGGCCTGGCTCGTAGGGAGTGGTTGGTTCATACGTAGCTTATTGGCTCATATGTGGTTAGTTTACCTGTATACAGCGTATTAGCTAGTACACAGCTTGTTGTGCTCGTCTAGGGTGATATTATTACCCCAGGGGCTATCGACCATCAAGACATATGTTCTTACCCCTAAGGAACTGTGGAGGAGTCACTCCTTGTGTACCGTCGGATCTTAACCGGTGTAGGTTGATCGAGGACCAGAGTATAGACGGAATCCAAGTTTAGGGTAGTGGCGTGCAGGTACGTTCGCATGGCCGGGGGCTTGGATCGATGGGCCAGGAACCGGATCCTGAGGGATTCTGGTAAGTCTAGGTTGAGCAGCCTAGTAGAGTTATCTTGCGAAACCTAGTTAAAAAGATAACAGGTTGTGTTTGTAATATTGTCATTCCTAGGATTGTTCAGGGCTAGGGACATCATTAGGGTAGTGACTTATAAAGATCATTTACTTAGACCCTTTGCCGGAAAGAGAGGAGTTGGTTGTAGGGGATGCCTCACGACCTACTTGTCCCTTGGGGCAGGCCTTAGGTGGTGTTATTGGGTTGCACCTTCCTGTCAAAGGGATACATGGGTTGCATATCTTGATTGTTAATTCCGGAAATGCCATGATAAGGCGGGCGGAGCTAGGGGGATGGACCCCGGAACTCCGTCGGGTCCTATGCCAGGAAAGCGAATAGGCCATGGACTACGGTCTGGCTAGGGGGCGGCAGGGGGCTCCCCAGTTGGCAGTAACCCCAAGGGTTCGTCAGGTTTTTGAGTGAGGTCCGGTGAGCCGGGTAACAGTGGCAAACATGGACACCACTGGCGGACTGCATTAGTGGGACTTGACCACGTCTGCAACCTCATCAGTCATGTTGTATATGTCAGGAACAGGTTGTGTACAATTAGAATTCATAACGCGGGTTCAAATCCCTAGATATGGAGAAAACGGCTTGAGAAGGGGCGCATGTAGTATGGGATGCATGTTACTTCGGAGACTTGCTGACATTAGAATCAGAGCATCCTAGTTTTAGTTAATATGCGTTAGATTCTAGTCATAGCACTCACGAACACTTAAACTACACCAACACAATTTGCCATGTTTTCTGTATGCTGTTTGGGAGATTCGCTGCTATGTTATCAGCCTTTAAGCGTCAGTGAATACTGACGTCCCCACTTCCATAGGTACTGGATCGCAGAAGTACAGGTGCGGGCATTCAGGAGGACTCAAGGCAAGGGAAGCAAGGAGTCAGTGTCATGTTTAGTTCCGCTGTAACATGTATATGGATTATCTATTAGTTGAGAAGTACTCAACTGAGAGTTACCAAGTGTTGTTCTTCATTCCTTGTACTCGGATGTAAATTGTTGAAGGTAACAATACTTGGGATTGTAAAGGTATTATTGTAACACTATTGTAGTGTATTGCAGTTGTATAATGTTCAGACTTTTAATACATTGGCCGTTGAATAAAAAGTTTTAAATTCTCCTGTTTTTTCTGTGTATTGTGACTAATTGAAGAAAAGGTCCTGGCTCGTGTCTCGGTTTCCTAGTATATGGAAATCGGGGCGCTACAGCTTCAAAGCAGGGACGCTTCAAAATGTCTAACACCATACCTCGGCTAACAGCACCGAGCTTCCGAACCGAGGGGACGAGGAACCGACCCTCACATATGGAGAAAAATTCCTCCGACCCTCTTCAGCCGTTGGATGCCGTCAAAAAACGTGCTCAAAGTGATGAACGGCTCAAATCTTGTCGCGTTCGCTAAACGACAAGATAGCATTTTTTGGGGATCCACGCTGAGATGGACGCTCGGGATCTTGCCACGTAGTTCAGCAGATTCCGAGCTAAGTGCCGAGCCGCCGAGCCGAGGGGACGAGGAACCGACACTCACATATGGAGAAAAATTCCTGCCGACCCTCCTCAGCCGTTGGATCTTGTCAAAAAACGCGCTCGACGTGATGGACGGCCCAGATCTTGCCACGTTTGCTAAACAACAAGATAGCGCTTTTTGGGGATCCGTGCTGAGATGGACGCTCAGGATCACGCCACGTAGTTCGGCAGATTCCGAGCTGCCGAGCCGAGGGGACGAGGAACTGACCCTCGCATACGAAGAAACTATCTGCCGAGGAATGTGGATCGACCGATCGCCCAGAAAATCGCGCTCTGCGTTGATGGAGGGCCGAGATCGCGCCACGCCATAAATCGGTATTAAAAATTAGTTTTTATTTATTTTAATCGTTTTATTTATTTAAAAATTGTGAAAAAATTACTAAAAATTTGGAAAAATTAACTAAAAATTGTAGAAAATAATTATAAATTCGGAGGAATATTTTTGAGCCCCTGAACAAACAATTATTGCCTAGAATGTGTTGTTAAGACCCCCGAACGACTGGTTAACACGTCGCAAAATTAAATAAATAATCCAAAAAAATAGATAAAAATCACCGAACATCCAGAGAAGCTCAAGAACAGCTTAGAGTATGAACAACTTGAAAAATCACCTCACTACTTCCTTCAGAGATTCAAAACCCTCCATTTGGACCCCGATACAACTCCACTAGCCATTAAACAGTAAAACTACTCCTCAAAGGCTGATCAAACTCAGTCTTTAGGAGTGGGGGGCTCGTGATATGGCTAAAAATGAGGTTAAATCGGAACCGTCCAAATCGAGCACGAATCTTGAAGTCCAGGGGTAAAACAGTAATTTCACCTACCAATGGGTCTGAAGCGGGTACTGGTTCTCCTCCACAAAGACCCACTAACCCGCGAACAGATTAACCTCAACTGGGTGCGGTTTTTAACCCACAGCAGACCTGGTCCAGAAGGGATAGAATTAGGGTTTCTGATTAATCATAATCAACGGCCCTGATTCATATCTATCCCTTCACTGGGGATTAGGGATTACATTCCCATCTAACCACAGGGGGATTACATTCCTAATCTGATCGCAGCGGCGCCTATAAATACCCCCCATCCATCTCCATTAAGAGGTAATCAATCTTTTGCCAGTTTTAGCGCTCTTTCATAATCAGTCCTGATTACTGACTTGAGCATCGGAGGGTGCGTCGCCGGGAACAACCCCGGTGTCTCACAC
Organism: Hemerocallis citrina; assembly: GCA_017893485.1. Classification (NCBI taxonomy): domain Eukaryota; kingdom Viridiplantae; phylum Streptophyta; class Magnoliopsida; order Asparagales; family Asphodelaceae; genus Hemerocallis; species Hemerocallis citrina. The sequence continues at coordinate 154,363,837 of CM030364.1, read as the reverse complement.
TTTTTGCAGGTGTGCGGCGGGAGTCAGCATCAAACTCCGGCGGAACAGGTAACAGGTTTTGCTATTCAAAGTTTCCTAAGAACCCACAAATACTATCTGTTTGACCCCTACACCAGATTCAGCGGCAACATGAATATTTTATAGCATCAGGAAACACAATTTCCACAGTAATTCGAAATCATACTGGAGAACCCTCTTCTTCTCAACACTTACGGACCCATTCTGTAAGACAACTAGAAGAAACTCCAAATGAAATAATACCACCTAGACAGAGTTTCCAGTCTGACAAACTAGAACCTGTTGAAGGTCAAACAAAGAAAATGCTTTTAAATCAAAAGGAGAAAAACACTGAACAAAGAGTGTTGAAAATTCCTTTGGCCGAAATCCAAGCCAATGATTCGAGCTATTGATTTAAAACAGCAAGGACAACTACATATCTATATCCCATTAACAATAAAAATCCCTGAGATACAAGAATTTACAATTCATGCTTTAGTCGACACAGGAGCTAAAGCAAGTCTGCTCCAAGATGTCTTTATCCCTCCATAATTTCGCATTCCATTAACAAAACTAGGAATGCTTAATGACTTTATGGGCAAACAATGCCCTATAACCCATAAGGTTATTGGTTTACAAGTGCAAATTCTAGATCTACACAATCACTTTCAGACATATTCGTTTGACTTTGGGTTACTACCCCAGGTTCTTGAAACAGACTGCCTCCTTGGAATGGATAATCTCCGTTTCTTTGAGCCATTCAACAACCACTTTTTTCACTTTGACAACCGCTTTATTCCACGTATACCACTCTCTGCCCCTTTAGGCCCCTCATTATTCACCTGCAGCACAGCGTGGTGATTTACCCATTTCCATGATTCACCAAAACAAACAACCAAAACCCGATACATATTCTTTGTTTCCAGCTAATGATTTGGAAAATTTAGTTCATAATATGTTGGAACCATTGTATACAAACAACCCTTTAAAATGGTTTGAGAAAAGCCCAAGATATTGTAAAATTGAGTTATTAGAGCCACATAAAGACTCTACTGTTCGAGTTAACAGTATCATGGTTTCTCCAAAAGACAAAGAAGAATTTTCAAAACAAATCCAAGAATTGTTGGATTTAAGTCGAATACAAAAAAGTTCAAGTTCTCATTCATCTCCTGCATTTATTGTCCGAAATTATGCAGAGATAAAACAAGGAAAAGCTCGAATGGTGATCAATTATAGAAAATTAAATAGTTATACAAAATTTGATGGTTATTTTATTCCTTCTGCTGAACAATTAGTAAAGAATATACAAGGAGCATAATATTATAGCAAGTTTGATGCTAAGTCAGGTTACTGGCAATTAAAATTAGCAGATCAAACATCTATTGTGCTAACAGCCTTCAGCTATCCACAAGGACATTTTGAATGGTTAGTTATGCCATTTGATTAAAAAATGCCCCCCAGATAATCCAAAAATGGACGAATTCAATATTTGGCCATTTACCTTTTGTAGTGGTCTATATTGATGATATCCTTGTTTTCTCCAGTCCTGCTGAAGAAGATAAACAACATTTACTAGCGGTAGCACAAATACTGCTAACACATGGCATAATCCTAAGTCCTAAAAAAAATAGAACTGTTTAAAACAGAAATAGAGTTCTTAGAAAAATACATTAAGCAAGGAACAATAGAGCTTCAATAACATATTTATTCTAAAATCACATAATTTCCTGAAACATTTAAAACATTAAAGGAACTTCATAGCTTTTTAGGATTACTGAACTATGGAAGAAAATTTATACCAAATCTTTCTGCCAAAGTTCAAAACCTTCAACAAAAGCTAACTGAAGAGCAAGCTAAGTATAAAATACAAACTGGTGAACAACCAAGGAGATGGAATAAGGATACAATTCCTATTCAACTCCAAGAGTCTGAAATACAGGAAATCCAAGAAATAAAGAAACTTGTTCAAGAACAAAAGATTTTTTATTTTCTTTTGGAAATAGTTGCTTTAATTCTACAGACAGATGCCTCCGAGAAATTTTGGGGTGGAGTCTTGGTTGCCAAACACAAAGAAATAGTAGCTTATACTTCTAAAAAATTTGATAAAACACAAATCAAATATTCCACCTATGACAAAGAATTACTTGCTATCAAATATTCCACCAAGACGACTTTTGCTGCCTCTCTAGTTAAAGATTGATACAATTTAGAAATGAAACATCATGAGCCAAACCTATATGAAAAGTTTAATGGTTGTTTCAGGTCAGTTCAATCAGCTCTTCAGAGGAGCAAATTTCTGGCTGACAAAGCTAGAAAAGGATCTCCTAGATAGAATATTCGAACTTCGTCATCAACATCAGAAGTATACAGAGATACAACAACTAGTTTTTGCGAATGACTCAGTTCTCTTCTTCATCAAGATCAGAAGCTTTAAATAAAAAGGAAGTTTCTTTATTTTCTGGACAAACTTCAGAAGCAAAGAAGTCTTCAGGAAATATTTAATCAAATGGATACTTCAGATCTAATCAATCTGAGAATCTACGATTTTCTCGATCTGTTAAAAGTGTTACAGATCCAAAATGGCAAAACTAAGGAGCTTGAGGGAGAAATGACAGTCCAAAATATGATCTCGATGTATCAACAAAATCTTTTGGATGATACACGTCTCCTCAACTTCTTCAAACAATTAGAGGATACAGAAATTGCATCCTTTTTCACAGATGAGGATGTTATTCTTGACTCTAACCAACATCCAAGAATAATAGCATGTTTTCATGATATTCTTAAATATAAAAAACATATTCGAAAGGGAACTGTTCATGAAATCTATGTTAATACTAACAACCAAGAAGAATATCAAAGTTGTATTCCGGAAATATGCAAAGTAAAACTTGCAGAATACTCTAACAGGTTTCAGACAATCTTTCTTTTCAGAATTTGGCCAGTATGGGAGGAAAGACAATATATCAAATTATTTCCATCTGTTCAACTCTGGGAGCTAGAAAGAGTCACAGAAGAACCTCAACACCAAATTATTAAGTTCAATAAAAAACAGTTTGATGAGATGAAGGAGCACCTAGCAGGTGCTCATGATTTTTTTTGAACAAGTAGATTATGTAGCCACAATAGGAGCACATTCCATCCACGAAGGAAACAACTAGTTTGTTAATAGACAAATTGTCTGCATTCGAAGATTCTGGACACCGGATCAAGAAAGCCGAAGCCTTACCTCTTTACACTTGGGTCGTGTTGGGAGCCTTGCACAAGAATCCTATTTGGAGAAACTAGATAATTATCGACAAGGACAAGATTATGACGCGGCAAGCCCTGGAGACATGCTTACAGAAGAAGCCAACACTGATTAAAGCATGGTGGGCTAAGCTATGCACTAAAGTCACAATAATTGAAGGACAGCTCAAAAGCTTCAATAATTCAAAGCCAGCGCATACTTCCACTTCCGCAACAAGTTTCCTTCTTATCCTCTAGCAAGTCAGATTCATCCTTATCTGCCAGCTCATGCAACACTAGAGCTCTTGCACTCCTATAAATAAGGCCCTCTGGCCACCCTTGTAAGATATCAAAAATCCATTCTTCTTTTTTCTTTTGTGAGTAAGAGTGCTTGTTTTCAAGTATTTTTTTGTGTGCGCGAATTTGGTATTAGAGCCAAGTTGGTTGTAAATTCCAGCTTCAAGTTGAGAGTCCTCTATAATATATTGTAAGTTCTTTCTCTGTATTAGTATTAAGTAATGATAGGCTAATCTACTTGAGCATATTTTATATTTGCTTATAGCTTTCTCCATGATCTAATGTAATCTTCATTAGCTCTCTTCCATTAGTCCATACACCTTATGTAGGAAACGAAGTAAGGTTATGCTCTATCTCTGTGCTAGTGTAAGCATGTGGTATTGATCCGTTACATCCAGAAGGGATTGTTGGATTTATCAGCCATTGGGCAGATTTGAGGCTGAACCCTGCTATAAATCCACGATAAGGGATACTAGATGCAGAGATAAGGGTCAAAAAGGATTAAAGGATAGAAAGATTATGAAGATAACATTAAACCTAGATCCTAAGCTATAACCAAATATAGAATATGTTCAACCTCCTTACTTACTATGAGTAATCCTCCTATTATTACAGATGACACCCATTGGTGTTACCATAATTTAAACAAAGAACAATTTGACCACTATGTTCATCTTCCTACTAGTGGTTCCGAACAAAAGGAAATCTTTAATTATATAGTAGATCTTTTACATGAGATCAAAGAAGACATAAGTAGTATAAAAACAGTATATCAACCTAGAAAAATAAATAATGACTTTAAATTATCATGTTTATCTAGACCACAGATAAATAGGGTTAAATATTCGTCAGAAGAAAAAAATAAAATTGATTTAACTGAATTAGATAAAATCTATTATGATGCTTTTAAAGAATTACAGCAAAAGGAACTATCTGGAAAATAGATAGTATAGATGTGTATGCTTATTATGAAAAACATGCCCATGCAATAAATTATTTGCAATACCATGGATCTCAACATGATTCAGAGTCTGAACAAGACTATACCTCCCAACTAGAGGAAAATCTGGATTCCACAGAATTCATTTCTGACACATCGGAAAAATTACAGTACACAATACGTACAAATGGAGCAAGAACCAGCGGTGGTTCTGGTTTGTACTTACCACCACCTGAAGGATTTGTTCCTCCAAATCCTCAGCCTGGTTTTATTCCACAACAACCTCAAGAATCAATCAATCAAACTGTACCTCCTCAGGATGAAGAAATGGCAGAAAGCCAGAATCCTACCGGAGCACAGTTTCAAACAAGATCCGATTTATTCAATCTTCATTCCTCGAGAAAAGCTAAACAAGCATTATCTCAGAATGAAATGTCTGGCATGATTCTAAATATAGATCATGTTCCACAAAAAAATTTAAAAGGACATTATTAAACTGGTTACAAAAAATGAGTGGAATTGCTTATCTTCTTCCTCAAACGTCTGTACCAGATGTTTTAATGTATGCTTCCATTTATTGGGAAGGATATGCTTTGTGGTGGATCACAAGCCTAGAAAACACCAACAAAGAAGCAATAAAAAAATTTAAAAAATGAACAACATTATTAGTGCATTGATTGAATTAGTTGATCTTCTAGTAGCTGACCTTACTGGAGAATCAATGCGAGAAGAACCCGACATTGAAAACAAATTGGTAAAAATGCAATTATGTGATATATGTATGTTAGAATAATTTGTCTCAACATACATAGGATTCGTATTTCAATTAAAAACTACAGAACAAAAGTTATTCTGGATGAAAGCATTTTTTGCAAAAGTGCCATAACCATGGAATAATCTTATACAAGAAAGATATAATATGTTAATTTCTGCAAGAACATCACTAACAGATGCACATTCCACAGGAATTCTGAAAAGATCCTGTATGGAAACTATGAAAGCTTATTGTGAGCAAGCAAAAGCTCATAAACAAGTTAATAATAAAATTAAAACTTCCAAATTAGGATTTAATTGTTGTGCAAAATACGACGAAGATCTTAATTTGCAATTCGGGTGCAATCCTGCATACCAATAAAAAAATTACAAAAGGTCTAAAAGGTTTCAAAAACAGAAAAGACCAAATTACAAAATTACTCGTAGAAAGTGGAAACCCACTTTGAAGAGAAAATATACAATTAATAAATTTCCTAAAATGAAATTTATTAATAAATGAAATTTTAAAAAGGGCTGCAAATGCTTTAAATGTAGCAAAGAAGGGCATTATGCTAATGAATGTCCCAAAAATATAAAATCGATAGTATTAACAAATATTGAAGAATATGGTATCCAATATGGAACTATCAATGATATTCTCAGCGATACACATTCTTCAATATATGAAATAGAAAGTCTATACTCTGAAGATTCTTACTCAACATCTTCTACTGAAGACTTGGAAGAATCCTTCAAAACTTTAAACATTAACATGTTAACCATAAACAAAACTATAAATGCTATACATATCATTCCTTTTGTGGAAGATATTTTCATACCTCGAAAAGACAAAAGAAATACCTCTGGGTATTTACTTTTTTCTAGTCGAAATTATTATCTTAAAAGATATAGAACAACACTTATTTATTTAGATATAATTATCCAAATCCCTTTGGGATATTATGGTATAATCCATAATCTACCAATGCATGTTAAAGAAAATATATTTATAACCACTGGTTTAATAGAACCCATGGCAACTACAAACGCATCATTACAAATGAAAGTACTAGCCTTGAGGATCAAGATTATAGAATAGAAAAGGGTGACCAAATTGGCATGTTAGTAATTCATAAATATGAAGATCTTCCAATAATTAAGGAAGAAACGTATTCAACACAAACTTCTAGCTCTAGAAGCCAGAACACTAGAGGTAAAGAGCTAGAAGCAAATTTTGAATATAAAATTTATATGAATTCGTTGGTAAAAGCCAATGAACTATCTTCTGAAGAAATAACAAATAACAGTATCCAAGATAGTGCTGGAGAAAAATTTGTTATTACTGATGAAAATCTAGAAAAATCAAAAGAGGCTATTCCTCATTCGGACAGAAAGGAGATTTATAAACCACCAACATTTAAATCTCGATTTCAGAATCAACACACATATTTTTGAATGAATGCAAGGAAATATATAGTTAAAAGGAGATGAAGATTTTTCTTCTGTTAAACTCCTTGATCAAAATAAAATCGAAAGATTAAAAAGAAAGTATCTCAAATTTAAATATCTTCATATTGGGTTAATTCAAATCAAAATTACAGGACTATTCCGATCTGGAATAGATACTCCTATAATGATTATTTGCATGGATGAAAGAATCATTAATAATCCCTTAAACAGTATTATTGGTGGAGCTAAGTCAAACCTAGCAAACAGATTATTCGGAGTCAATATACATCCTAATTTTTTTATTAGCCTTGAAGAAAAAAATATTGGAAAGGCTTGTACATTATCAATTAATCTACAAGGAATTGAACTTTTACCTGGTTCTAAAGTATTAGGAATACAATGGGAACATTGTACGGCTTTAAATGATAATTCTACATTTAAATCCATTACACCAACACAATTTGGTAAACTATTCGAGGTTGGCATAGGTAAAACTATTCAACCCAGACTAATTGATGTTAGACATCTTAAATTTGATCAAGAGATGCAAGTATTCATAAAATCCTTGAAGCCAAAGCTTCAAGTACCAACTGAATATTTTATAGCATCAGGAAACACAATTTCTACAGTAATTCGAAATCATACTGGAGAACCCTCTTCTTCTCAACTCCTACGGACCCATTCTGTAAGACAACTAGAAGAAACTCCAACTCAAACAATACCACCTAGACAGAGTTTCCAGTCTAAAAGACTAGAACATGTTGAAGGTCAAACAAAGAAAATGCTTTTAAATCAAAAGGAGAAAAACAACCAACAAAGAGTGTTGAAAATTCCTTTGGCCCAAATCCAAGCAAATGATTCGAGCTATTGATTTAAAAAAGCAAGGACAACTACATATCTATATCCCATTAACAATAAAAATCCCTGAGATACAAGAATTTACAATTCATGCTTTAGTCGATACAGGAGCTGAAGCAAGTCTGCTCTAAGATGTCTTTATTCCTCCACAATTTCGCATTCCATTAACAAAACCAGGAATGCTTAATGACTTTATGGGCAAACAATTCCCCTATAACCCATATGGTAATTGGTTTACAAGTGCAAATTCCTGATCTACACAATCACTTTCAGACATATTCGTTTGACTTCGGGTTACTACCCCAGGTTCTTGAAACAGATTGCCTCCTTGGAATGGATAATCTCCGTTTCTTTGAGCCATTCAACAACCACTTTTTTCACTTTGACAACCGCTTTATTCCACGTATACCACTCTCTGCCCCTTTGGCCCCTCATTATTCACCTGCAGCACAGCGTGGTGATTTACCCGTTTCCATGATTCAACAAAACAAACAACCAAAACCCGATACATATTCTTTGTTTCCATCTAATGATTTGGAAACTTTAGTTCATAATATGTTTGAACCATTGTATACAAACAACCCTTTAAAATGGTTTGAGAAAAGCCCAAGATATTATAAAATTGAGTTATTAGTGGCACATAAAGACTCTACAGTTCGAGTTAACAGTATCATGGTTTCTCCAAAAGACAAAGAAGAATTTTATTACTTCTGCTGAACAATTAGTAAAGCAGATACGAGGAGCATAATATTATAGCAAGTTTGATGCTAAGTCAGGTTACTGGCAATTAAAATTAGCAGATCAAACATCTATTGTGCTAACAGCCTTCAGCTGTCCACAAGGACATTTTGAACGGTTTGTTATGCCATTTGGATTAAAAAATGCCCCCAGATAATCCAAAAATGGATGAATTCAATATTTGGCCATTTACCTTTTGTAGTGGTATATATTGATGATATCCTTGTTTTCTCCAGTCCTGCTGAAGAACATAAACAACATTTACTAGCGGTAGCACAATTACTGCTAACGCATGGCATAATCCTAAGTCCTAAAAAATAAAATAGAACTGTTTAAAATAGAAATAGAGTTCTTAGAAAAATACATTAAGCAATGAACAATAGAGCTTCTACAACGTATTTATTCTAAAATCACAGAATTTCATGAAATGTTTAAAACATTAAAGGAACTTCAGAGCTTTTTAGGATTACTGAACTCTGGAAGAAAATTTATGCCAAATCTTTCTGCCAAAGTTCAAAACCTTCAACAAAAGCTAACTGAAGAGCAAGCTAAGTATAAAGTACAAACTGGTGAACAACCAAGGAGATGGAATAAGGATAAAATTCCTATTCAACTCCAGGAGTCTGAAATACAGGAAATCCAAGAATAAAGAAACTTGTTCAAGAACAAAAGGTTCTTTATTTTCCTTTGGAAACAGAATCTTTAATTCTACAGACAGATGCCTCCGAGAAATTTTGGGGTGGAGTCTTGGTTGCCAAACACAAAGAAATAGTAGCTTATACTTCTGAAAAATTTGATAAAACACAAATCAAATATTCCACCTATGACAAAGAATTACTTGCTATTAAGTTTGCTCTTAAAATTCTCAAAATCTATGTGTTATATAGACAATTTACTATTGAAACAGATAATAAATTTGTTGCTCAATTTCTCAAAAGGAAAACATACAATAATCCAGAAGAAAACCTTCGACGGATTAGACTTGCAATATATTTAGAAATGTTTTCTTATGATGTTAAATATATTCCTAGATATACTAATTATATTGCTGATTTTCTCTCCAGGCCATGAATGAAGACGAAGACTTTACCAAGAAACAACAAGAATTGTTAAATCAAATGAAGTGACAGGAGGCCTGGCAGCAGGCAGGCTCCAAGAAGGCCGAAAAAGTTTTCACTGAGACTGGCACATCCTCTGCTCCCACAGGAGTAGAAAACAAAGCCCAACAGGCCAAACTGACCTAATAGGCCATTGCCTCCACAGAGGCAAAAACAGCAGCTTCCACAGAAGCAAAGAAATCCTTTGTTCCACTAACCAAAAGAAAAACACCAGTATCAGTCGAGCCCAAGAGGACTTGTGCTGCCTCTCTAGTTAAAGATTGGTACAATTTAGAAATGAAATATCATGAGCCAAACTTATATGAAAAGTTTAATGGTTGTTTCAGGTCAGTTCAATCAGCTGACTTCAGAGGAGCAAATTTCTGGCTGATAAAGCTAAAAAAGGATCTCCTAGGTAGAACATTCAAACTTCATCATCAACATCAGAAGTATACAGAGATACAACAACTAGTTTTGCGAATGACACAGTTCTCTTCTTCATCAAGATCAGAAGCTTTAAATAAAAAGGAAGTGTCTTTATTTTCTGGACAAACTTCAGAGCAAAGAAGTCTTCAGGAAATATTTAATCTCATGGATACTGAAATCTAATCAATCTAAGTATTGCCGCTGAATTCGGGTGTGGGGGCAATAGATGAGATTTGAAGGTTCGTGAAAAACTCACAAAGATCGACCCCTTCTTCTTCCTTGCAAACTGGTTGGCTCCTTGGTGCTCCCTTGCGACCTGCACAAACGTTCGAGATACCGGGATGGATCCCGGCAACAAACCCTCTGACGATCAAGTCAATACACAGAAAAAGAGAAGGGAAAAGGCTCAAGTGTGTAAAATGTGATCACCTTTTACAGTGGGAGGTCAGGGGGGTTTTATACTCGCCAATGGGATCTCCTTCAGGATTGAAGAGCATCCCTACTTCCCGGTGTGGCGGGATACGGGTGGTTATAACCACCTCCTCAAGATCAGGGGGAGCCAGGATTTCCTCCAATCCTGTAGAACTGACCCCTAACGAGCTGAGACCTGTTGTCAACTGGTCAGGTCCGTTCATGGGTTAGCGGATCCAGGAGGAGGAAACCGGTTCCCAATTCGGACCCGTCTGTGGGCGAGATTACCATCTTGCCGCTGAGACTTTGAGATTCGTGCCCGCTTTGAATGGTTCTGATTTAACCCCATTTTTAGTCATATCACAAGCCCCCCACTCCCTAAGGCTGTGTGTTACAGCCTTGTGGGAGTAGTTCTGTTGTTTTAATGAGGTATAGGGCTTTATCGGAGTTCTCAACGGGTGCTCAAATCTTGTCTGAGGGGTGGTGGTGTTTTCCTGAGCTGGTTGCATGCTCAAAGTGGCTTCTAGGTTGCTCTGGATTTTTGGTGATTTTCTCCCGATTTTTATATCATTCGTTCGAACCATTTTTGTAATTTTCCAAGGCAACGATTCACTCTCTGGGAGCACTAATTAATCATTCTGGACAATAATTATTTATCCTGGGACTCAAAAATGTTCCCCTAGATTTACAATTATTTTTCAAAATTTAATCATTTTTTGCAATTTTTAAATAAATAATCCGAATTAATAAAACAGAAAAAGGAATTAATCGCCGTATTTATGACGTGGCCAAATCTGAGCCCTTGATCATATGCCGGCAAAGAATTTTTGGCGATCGGAAGGCCAGGAGAAAAGGGGCTTCTAGCAATCTGGGCGTACGCTGGGCGAACGCGTCGAACGCGTCGAATGGTGTGCCGAGCTTGGAGGACGGTGCACCGAACACGGCGAACGTTATGTGGAGTTTGCCGAATAGTGAAGAGGCGTTGACTGGTCATTGCTATTTTTGGTGTTTTCAGCTCAGAAACACGTCTGCTCGGATGTGACGGCGAGCTTGGCGAACTTTGTCTCGAACTTGGCGAACGAGACGGCGAGCTCGAAGAGCGTTGCCTGGTCAACACATTTTTTGGTGTTTTCTTCTCGGAAACACATCTGCTCGGATGTGACGGCGAGCTTGGCGAACGTTGTGTCGAACTTGGCGAACGAGACGGCAAGCTCGAAGAGCATTGACCGGTCAACGCATTTTTGGTGTTTTTAGCTCGGAAACACGTCTGTTCGGATATGACGGCGAGCTTGGCGAACGCCGTGTCGAACTTGGCGAACGAGACGGCGAGCTCAAAGAGCGTTTACTGGTCAACGCATTTTTTGGTGTTTTCAGCTCGAAAACACATCTGCTCGGATGTGATGGTGAGCTTTGCAAATGTTGTGTCGAGTTTGGTGAACGAGATGGCGAGCTCGAAGAGCATTGACTGGTCAACGCATTTTTAGTGTTTTCAGCTCGAAAACATGTCTGCTCGGATGTGATGGCGAGCTTGGCGAACGAGACGGCGAGCTCGAAGAGCATTGACTGGTCAACACACTTTTTGGTGTTTTCAGCTCGGAAACACGTCTGTTCAGATATGACGGCGAGCTTGGCAAATGTTGTGTCGACCTTGGCGAATGAGACGGTGAGCTCGAAGAGCGTTGACTGGTCAATGCACGTTTTGGTGTTTTCAGCTCGGAAACATGTCTGTTCGGATATGATGGCGAGCTTGGCGAACGTCCTGTCGAACTTGGCGAACGAGATGGCGAGCTCAAAGAGCATTGACAGGTCAACGCATTTTTTGGTGTTTTCAGCTCGAAAACACGTCTGCTCGGATGTGACGGCAATCTTGGCGAACGTTGTGTCGAGCGAATCAGACGAAGCGGCGAGCTCGAAGGACGTTGACTGGTCAACTATTCCGAGCTGCTTCTGTTCGCTTCTTTTTAGTAGCTTCGTATTCTGACCGCTTAGACTTCCGCGCTTGTTGGGTGGTCAAGCTGTGCGGCCCAAGCCCATCAAGTTTTGCTGTAGGTCCCTACCCCCTCTCACTTTTACTTCACTTTCTCACCTTTTCTTCACCAGAAATTTCTTCTCTTCACAGAGCTTCCGGCGCCATTCCCGTTCTCCGACGAGCATTCCGACCGTGGTTGTCACTTCGTAGGTAATTTATTTTAATTTAAAGAGATTTCTAGGGTGTCTTCCGGTGAAGAGGCCTCCTCCTCGAGTCAGTTCGAAGTACCCCCTCAGTCGACTCCTTCTTTGGTCGATAAGGGGAAGGCTTCCATTGTCCTGTCCTCTCCGAAAGTGGAAGGAGATCTCGTCGTCGAGGGCGGAGGCGGCGAGGCGGCTCTTTCTTAGACGGTGGTGGAAACGATAGTGGAGAGAGATCGGCGAATGGGTGCATTCGGCAGACATTCGATCGTCGTGTCTACACTTGGAGGGACCCGACAATATAGTTCGGAGGATTTGAGGTGAATGGAGCAAGGCTTGGCTAAGTTTTTCAAAGAGAACAATCCGAGGGAGCGAACGGAGGCGAACGAAATTGTCAGTATCCTAAAGGAGTCGGATCTGCGAATGGTTCAGATGTGCTTCATGATCCCTCCGGAGTTCGAACTCATCATCCCGGGGCCAGGGGTCAGGTCTTGTTCTTCTCTCCCCTCCGATACTTGCATTTTCCCTTACGACGCTTTCTACGCGGGGCTGCGCCTCCCTCTGCACCCTTTCATATGGGGAGTGCTGCAATGGTATGGGGTCTGCCCTATTCAGCTGATGCTGAACATTTGGAGGCATGTGACGAGGTTCGTTCTCAATTGCCAGGCGGTCTGCACAAGATCCATCAAAAGACGAGGATGGAGTACCGTTTCTACCTTACTGCTCGAAAAGGGCGTTAAGTTGGTCGACAACCCTGACTTCGTGAAGTGTTGGCAAGACAAGTACTTCCTCATTCGGGGTAAAAAGACGTGGCACATTCCCATGGTATGGAGAGAGGACGTGCCGAAGAGGCTGAAGATGGAGCCGTCCTTGAGTCTGGAGGAGGACAAAATGGTCGGCATCCTCTTGGATCGACCGACCCTGCATTGGAAGGAGATCACCGAGGAGAGCCTCGTCGGGGGAGGCCTTCGCCTTATGGACCCTTGTACGAGTTCTCTTTCATCGATCGCATACTAAGTATTTTAGTAGTGATAAAGTTCTAATGTCTCTTTTTTTTATATCTTTTTTGTTTGCAGGATCTACAGCCATGGACTTCGACGACATCATGAACAGGTGATCGACACTGAGTGGCAAGCGTGCTGAGGAAAAGAAGAGGAAGCGTGCCGTTGCTCGGCCAACTACGTCGAAGGCAGCTCGAGTTGAGAGTGCCGCCGCCCTCGTCATTGACTTGGAGGCCGCTCCTTCTTCCGCTACTATGCGGCGAAGGAGCTTGACTGTTTGGCTACTCTCGCCCTGTCAGCTCCGCCTCGAACGGTGGCGGCCGAGGTGAATCTGACGGACGAGCTGAAGAGGATCTTCATGCCTGATTGGCAGGTGCTTAGGCACGACGGTTTTCTTGGCGACTCGACGAGCTGCATGGATGCCATCCGCAGTCTCGCCATGCCCAAAGACAAGGCAGTGATGGAGCATGGGACGGTCAGCGACTCGGCATTGGAGATCGCCAAAGCGCAGATGATGATCTGCCATTTCAGCCAGTTGCTGAAGCGAGTGGCGGAGCAGGAGAAAGAGCTAAAAGCTCTTCAGGATCGGGAGAGGTTGGAGTGCTCGAAGGCCAAGAGAGAGCTAGAGGCGGCCGCTCTCAAGATCGAAATGCAAGCCACTGAGATCCGACTACTGGAGGAGGTGTTGGCGAAGGCGAAGGACTCTGCCGATACGGAGAAGGAGGCGATGGCTCGGGAGTGGGCGGCCGAGCGGGAGAAGGCCGCATTCGCGATGTTCACGGTGGTGAAGGAGGCCAAGGCAGCAGCGGAGAAGGAGGCGATCAGCTACTTGGAGCAGAACATGCACAAGGCCTACACCAAGGTGCTGAAAGATGTCAGCGAGCGTATCCTTGACTTTGACTGTTCGGGATATTTCTTGTTCCCCGACGAGGAGAAGGCATGGGCTGAAGGGGAAGAAGAGGATGAAGGAGAAGGGGAGGCCGTCGGCGATGAAGACGTAGTGACTGAGACACCGTTAGCATTGGCGCCGGCTACAGGGATAACTGAGGGCGGTGAAGGTGCTTTAGTGCTTGTGGATCCATCCGTCGAGGTGGACACTCAACTTCCTTAGAGTTTCTTTTGTATTTTAGCAATAGTTTTTCATCTACGGTCTTTTTGTATCAATGCCTAATAGCGGACTTGCCACCGCTTTCTTTTGTACTCTTTTGAGCTTCAATGAAACGAAGAACTTTTGAGATTTTGGCCCAAGTTTATAATGACTAGCTTTGAAATTTGGCTAAGTGTTGAAGACAAGTCACTTTGAAATTTAGCTAAGTGTTGAAAAAAACTCGCTTTGAAATTTAGCTAAGTGTTGAAAACTACTCGCTTTTAAATTTGGCTAAGTGTTGAAAACAAGTCACTTTGAAATTTAGCTAAGTGTTGAAAACAACTCGCTTTGAAATTTGGCTAAGTGTTGCTTGAGCTCAGCGTTGTTGTGCTCTTGCTTTTCAGATCGCCGAGTTGTGTCTGGTCGAGGCATCGCCGTACATGGTAGCGGCTGAGGCCTCTCGTCTCCGCGCTGACTTAAGAGCGACGAAGTTGGCCCTTTCTCGTAGTAGAGATTGTTTTCTCAAGAGCGAGTTAGAACTAGACCATCTCAAACTAACACTGGCAAAGCACAAATCTGAGTTGAAGCAACTAAAGAAACAAGCACGAGGAGCCCCCCCTGAAGGGGAGGTGGAGTCACTTCGGCAGACTCTATTCGACATCAGTGCGGAGAGAGATGGTCTCAAGAACGTGGTGCTCGAGAAGAGCCTGGAGACGGTGCAGCTTCGGCGAACTATCATGGAAGCTTCCCATGCGGGTGGTACGAGCAGAATTCCATGCCTACAAGTCAAGGTGACAGATGATTCGCTGAAGGAGCGTATTGTTGAGCTGGAGACGGAGGTCCACCGGCTACGACGCTTTGCGGAGGGGAGCAACGTCAGGACCACATCTTGCCCTCGAGACGAGTACTCACAGGGACGATCGTTTCACGAGTTAGTGTCACGTTCGCCTCCCATCGCAGGGCGTCCTAGGGATGCTCAAAGCAGAGTTTCTGGTTCGTCGAGCGAAGCCTTAGCCGGCACAACGCTTAGGGACATAACTAGGCTCGCCGGCTTGGGGACCTCAACGAGTGCGGGGTCACAGCGACAGAATGTTCGCTGTCCTCGTGTGTCGCTCAAGAGGAGTATCCCCCTTCCTAGGAGGCGTTGAAGTAGTTTTGTAATTTTAGCTTCTCAAATTTTGTAATTCGTCGTAGAGATGAGTAGTTGGTCTTGTAATCTGACTTGTTCCTCAAACTTTATAGAAATGAGACTTGTTTTTTTTTTTTTTTCACTTGTGTGTTTTGTTAGCATCTATAGGTTGTCGATAGTTGTAGGAGTACTTCTGAATGGTGAACCACTTCTTACTCGCTTATGAGCGAGTAGTAGAAGCAGAGTCGAGCCAAGTGTTGGACTCCGAACTTCGTCGTTTAAGAGAGAGTCAACGTTGTGGGAGCAATTCCGAATGGCGAACCACTTCTTACTCGCTTATGAGCGAGTAGTAGAAGCAGAATCGAGCCAAGTGTTGGACTCTGAACTTCGTCGTTTAAGAGAGAGTCAACGATTGTGAGAGCAATTCCGAATGGCGAACCACTTCTTACTCACTTATGGGTGAGTAGTAGAAGCAGAATCGAGCCAAGTGTTGGACTCCGAACTTCGTCGTTTGAAAGAGAGTCAATGGTTGTGGGAGCAATTCCGAATGGCGAACCACTTCATACTCGCTTATGAGCAAGTAGTAGAAGCAGAATCAAGCCAAGTGTTGGACTCCGAACTTCATCGTTTAAGAGAGAGTCAATGGTTGTGGGAGCAATTCCGAATGGCAAACCACTTCTTGCTCGCTTATGAGCGAGTAGTAGAAGCAGAATCGAGCCAAGTGTTGGACTCCGAATTTTGTCGTTTAAGAGAGAGTCAACAGTTGTGGGAGCAATTCCGAATGGCGAACCACTTCTTACTCGCTTATGAGCGAGTAGTAGAAGCGGAATCGAGCCGAGTGTTGGACTCCGAACTTCGTCATTTAAGAGAGATTCAACGGTTGTGGGAGCAATTCCGAATGGCGAACCACTTCTTACTCACTTATGAGCGAGTAATAGAAGCAGAATCGAGCCAAGTGTCGGACTCCGAACTTCGTTGTTTAAATATTTTTCGTAAGTAGAGTTGGACTACCCCCAAAATAGAGAATTTACTCGAAAGATAGATAAGTTGAAGGGGGGAAATTTCTCTTTTATTGAAAACAACTGGGTGGCCGCTTCTAAGTTGCAGACCGCCTTTTACATTTCGATAGAAAGGAAGATACAAGTATGGGGAAGTAGCTTGGAGCGGCATTTAGACACCCTCTCGGTACTTCATCAAATGCTCGGCATTCCAAGTCCTTGGCATCTTCCTGCCCCCGGGGTCTTCGAGTTGATACGCGTCCGGGCGTATAACTCTGGAGACCTTATATGGTCCTTCCCAATTGGGTGCCAGCTTACCTCTCTTGCTTGAATCCGAAATTGACAACTTTCTTAACACTAAGTCCCCTTCTTTTTTGTTGGTCGGCCGTACCTCTTGTTGTAAGCTTGAGTGACCCTACGGCGGTAGGTCTCTTGGCGGATTGCGGCTCTCTCGCGGATCTCGTCAATGAGGTCTAGGCAGTTGCAAAGCTGGTTCGCGTTCTGCACCTCATTGTAAGCTATGAGACGAGGCGAAGGTAGACCCACCTCCAAAGGGATAAGAGCTTCTGATCCGTTTGTGAGGTTGAAAGGGGATTCACCCGTCGGAGTTCTTTTGGTGGTGCGATAACACCAAAGCACATTGGGCAGTTGTTCGACCCATAGCCCCTTGGTGGACTTGTCGAGCATTTTCTTCAAACCTGAGAGGATTTGACAGTTCACGTTCTCCGCTTCGCCGTTAGACTGGGGGTGTGCTATTGAAGAGAATCGCTATTGAATTACGAGATTGGTGCAGAAGTCATGAAAAGCAGCTCTTGTAAATTGGGTCCCGTTGTCGGTTACGAGAATGCGAGGTACCTCGAACCGACAGACAATGTTCTTCCAAAAGAACTTCTGCACCTAGTTCTTGGTGATCGTTGAGAGAGGTTCGGCTTCTATCCATTTGGAGAAGTTGTCTATTGCTACCACCAAGAATTTCAACTGGCCTGGTGCCGGAGGGAAAGGTCCGAGCAAATTCATCCCCCACATTGCGAAAGGGATTGGACTTGCTAGGGAGGCGAGTTGCGCTTGAGGCAGGTGATGGATTGGGGCGAACTTCTGGTAGGAGTCGCACTAGAGGACGTACTCCTCAGAGTCACTTAATAGCGTAGGCCAAAAGTACCCGTAGTTCAAAAGCTTCTGGGCAAGTGATCTTGCTCCTAAGTGTGCACCACATAGACCATCACGGGCTTCCCTTAAGGCGGAAAGCACCTCTTCCGGAGAGAGGTATCTCAGATAGGGTTGACCGTCGACCTGGGTATAGGAGCGTTTGTACATGACCCCGTCCAGGAGTGTGTACCGCTCTGCTCGTCTCCTGATCCTCCTTGCTTCTTTCGGATCTTCGAGGAGTACACCATATCGAAGATACTCGAGGAGGGGCTTCATCCAGTTTTCCCTAAGTGTTAGGGGGTAGGCTTCCATTGGCTCCGAGCCATCTTCGTCGATACTAGATTTGAGAAGGACTTCTATTAGGACAGTTCGTTCTAAACCTTGGAGGGACGAGGAGGCGAGCTTAGAGAGGGCATCCGCCTTGCGCGTTCTCCTCTCAGGGAACCCGCTGGAGACCCTTACTTTTGCTAAGTATCTGGCCAGTCGGTCATCTCTAACCTCGTACTCCCTGGATACTTGATTGACCACTAACTGAGAGTCGCTGAAGACCCTTACTTGTTTGGCACCCGCCTTGCGAGCCAAGTAGAGACCCGCAATTAGGGCTTCATATTCTACCTCATTGTTCGACGTTGGGAAGTTGAGGCGAAGGGAATACTGGAGGACAAAGGCATCGGGACAAGTTAGGATGACGCCGACCTCACTTCCGTCGGCACAGGAGGACCCGTCCACATAGACGGTCCAGACGGAGGGGTTGGCTGGTGACTCGCATGAGTTGAGGATGGTGTTCTCCACGATGAATTCGGCCAGAGCTTGGGCTTTTATCGCCGTCCGGGGCTGGTAGCTGATATCGTGCTGATTCAGCTCGATGGACCATTTCATGAGCCGTCCGGATGTTTCCGGCTTGTGGAGAACCTGCTTCAGCGGTTGGTCAGTAAGGACGACCATCGAGTGGGATTGGAAGTAGGGGCGAAGCTTATGGGCTGCCATGACCAAGGTGTGTAATATCCCGACGGATATTAACTCATATAAATTATTATTTTATTATTATTATTTTATTTTAATTCCAAAATCGGACTATTTTGGCGATTTTCGCCGGGTTGCCCACAAACAGTGCCTACGCACGTCTATCGGTCGATGTGCATCCAAAGCGCATCAAATTGGTAGCACGACTCTCCGAAGTAATAAGAAAATTTATTTTACTATTATTTTCCAAATTAAATTATTTTTGGGAATTTTATGAGGATTTTATAAGAAAATTTTTGTATACACATACATGTACACATACACATAATTGTATGGTACTTAGTATATTATACCTAGTATATAGTATGTACTTTACGACAATATACTTATGCTTGTCATGGCTACTTAATTAGAGAATTAGGGTTTGATTAGAAGGTTTAAGGAGGGTTGTATGCATAAGATTAGAACTAAAATCTTCTAGAAACCTTATCACTCCACCTCACTAGCCTACACCATACCCTCCCCCCCCCTAAGTCATGGCCGACCTCCTTCTTTTGAGGCTATTTTGTGCCAATGGGTGCACTTACCACCTTCTAGTTCTCCTACCCCCCTCATTCTCCTCCTCTCATTTTAGAAAAACAAAAGAAAGAAAGAAAGAAGGAAAGGAAAAGAAAGAGAGAACAAATAACTTGAGAGTTTTGTTTTGTAGGGTTCTTAGAAGAATTCTAAAAAGCTTAGGGGAAGGAGAAGGTAGCTAGCAAGTTCTTCCACCAAAGTTAGATAAGGTGG
This sequence comes from Hemerocallis citrina, assembly GCA_017893485.1. Classification (NCBI taxonomy): domain Eukaryota; kingdom Viridiplantae; phylum Streptophyta; class Magnoliopsida; order Asparagales; family Asphodelaceae; genus Hemerocallis; species Hemerocallis citrina. The sequence continues at coordinate 154,344,361 of CM030364.1, read as the reverse complement.
GGGTTTCTTCACTTCTTTGATTTTTGTTTGTTTGTTGTTTGTTTGTTTGTTGTTTGTATGGTTGTTTGACTTCTTCTTCTCATCCTCTTGTCTTGTTTTCTTTGAGTTTTGTTGGGTGTATTGTTGTAGTAAGAAGTAAGAGTAAAAAGTAGTAGTAGTAACTACTAGCTTATAAAGATCATAGCTTTATTATTGTAGTTGTTGTTTGTATGTGATTGGACTAAAGAAACTCACATATTGCATAATGTTGAACAATACAACCATTGTGGGTTGTAGGACTTAGTACATAAAGCATATGAACTCATTTTACAACCATTGTGGATTGTAGGACCTTAATTAAACATTGGACTAATAATAAAAGCATATGTCCTATTAAAAAGATCTTCCTTTTCTTTACTAAACACTAGTTGTAGAAGTAATTAAAAAGATCTTTCCTTTCTTTACTAAACACTAGTTGTAGAAGTAATTAAAAAGATCCTTCTTTTTATTAAACACTAGTTGTAGATAATTAAAAAGATCTCTCTTTTATTGAACACTAGTTGTAGATAATTAAAAAGATCTTTCTTTTCTTTACTAAACACTAGTTGTAGAAGTAATTAAAAAGATCCTTCTTTTTATTAAACACTAGTTGTAGATAATTAAAAAGATCTCTCTTTTTATTGAACACTAGTTGTAGATAATTAAAAAGATCTTTCTTTTCTTTACTAAACACTAGTTGTAGAAGTAATTAAAAAGATCCTTCTTTTTATTAAACACTAGTTGTAGATAATTAAAAAGATCTCTCTTTTTATTGAACACTAGTTGTAGATAATTAAAAAGATCTTTCTTTTTACTAAACACTAGTTGTAGACATTAAAAAGATCTTCTTTTTATTTTGATCACTAGTTGTAGCTATCTTTTCTTTTACTAGATGTAAAGTAAAATAAATAAAAAATGATCTTCTCTTTATCACTAGTAATAAAGGTTAGTAAGCAACTAAGTAGTAGTAAGCTAAAATAATAAGTAGTAGTATGTAATAAATGAAGTAGTAGTAGCATGTATGTAATTAATAAGGTAGTAGTATGTTTATGTCCATAAAGTAGTAGTAGTAATAGATGGTTGTGTGTGGTGATTTTGTTGTGAATGAAGTAGTAGTAGTAGTAAAATGTTGTAGGATTGCTTGTAAAAATATCCTACCATGTTTACCATGCTTAATTAGTGGTAGCTTTGCTTCTAAAAATAATTAGAAGCCATAATCCATGCTTAGTTAGTTGTAGGATTGCTTTTAAAAATATCCTACCATGTTTACCATGCTTAGTTAGTTGTAGCTTTGCTTCTAAAAATAATTAGAAGCCATGTTCATGCTTAGTTAGTTGTAGGATTGCTTTTAAAAATATCCTACCATGTTTACCATGCTTAGTTAGTTGTAGCTTTGCTTCTAAAAATAATTAGAAGCCATATCCATGCTTAGTTAGTTGTAGGATTGCTTTTAAAAATATCCTACCATGTTTACCATGCTTAGTTAGTTGTAGCTTTGCTTCTAAAAATAATTAGAAGCCATATCCATGCTTAGTTAGTTGTAGGATTGCTTTTAAAAATATCCTACCATGTTTACCATGCTTAGTTAGTTGTAGCTTTGCTTCTAAAAATAATTAGAAGCCATATCCATGCTTAGTTAGTTGTAGGATTGCTTTTAAAAATATCCTACCATGTTTACCATGCTTAGTTAGTTGTAGCTTTGCTTCTAAAAATAATTAGAAGCTACATCCATGCTTAGTTAATTGTAGGATTGCTTTTAAAAATATCCTACCATGGTTACCATGCTTAATTAGTTGTAGCTTTGCCTCTAAAAACAATTAGAAGCCATGTTCATGCTTAGTTAGTTGTAGGACTTTTGCTAAAAATATCCTACCATGATTCTATGCTTAATTAGTTGTAGGATGTTTTATAAAATTATCCTATCATGCTTTATGTTTAGGATATTGTAGGACTTTTTCTAAAAATATCCTACCATGCTTAACGTTTAGAATGTTGTAGGATTCTTTTCCTATCATGCTTGGTAATGTTGTAGGATTCTTTTCCTATCATGTTTAGTAACTCACTTATGCTAGAATTTTGTAGGATTTATTCCTAAAGTTTCCTATTATGTTTAGTGACTTAGTTATGCTTAGAATGTGTAGGATTCAATCCAAGAGTTTCCTACCATGTTTGGATAAATTTTATTGTGCCTAGAGTGTTGTAGGATCCATGATAAAATCATATACCATGCTAGTTTAATTGTTGGAAAGCGATATATCATGCTAGCTTAATTGTAAGTATTTTGCATATCATGCTAGTTTAAATTGTATGCAAATTGTATACCATGCTAGATAAATGGTAGAGAAGTGTATACTATGTTAGTGAATGACCATGATTCATGCTAAGTAAGTAGGGATCATGCAAATTATTGATCATATTAAGTTAAGGATACCCATACTAGGATGTTCATGCTTAGGGTAAAGAAACTACCCATGGCTAGTTGTAGTGATTTATGTTGGATTCTATGCCATGCTAGAGTAATACATGATTAGAACATTGTAGGAGTAATGTTAGAATATCTACTATACCTTGGAATGATTGTATGTTATATTAGTTATCTATCCATGCTTGTGTTATGGTGATTAGTCAAGATAAGTAGTAAGCTTTCATGCTCGCTTGACTATAGTAGACTCTATGTCTAGGTCGTAGTGATTTTTAAGCTTAAGCTCGATGAAAACACAAGCATTAATCATATTCATACTTAGGAGTGTGATGGTGAGTAGTTCTATTTTGTAATTGGATTACTTTAGGAAGATGCCTACGAGTGTATGTCATGCCTAAGACATTATAGGTCGAAGTAGTAAGATCAGGAAGACCACTAGCGATAGTTAATTCGATAAAGGCGGTTATGTCGCCTTCGGATTCTTCCTTAGTAGAATACCGATCTTAGACTACTAGTAGATCCCTTTGTTGCTTCTAATAGTAGAAGATTAAGTTTGTTAGTAAGCACGTTTGGTTGCTTCTAGGATTGATTACCTGTATGGTTGTTTGCACACGGTCGTGCTCGTACGTGGCTCGACTGGCCCGTATGTAGCTGTGGGTCTCATACGTAGCTTAGTCGGCTCGTATGTAGGTTATGGTCTCGTACGTGGCCCGACCGGCCCGTGCGTAGCTGTTGGTCTCATACGCGGCTTATTTGGCTGGTATGTACGTGGTTATCTCCTATGAGGCCCGCCTGGCTCGTAGGTAGTTATTGTTTCATACGTAGTTTAGTTGGCTCGTATGTGGTTATTACTCGTGTATAGCTTGTTAGCTAGTACACAGTTAGTTGTGCTATCTAGGGTGATGTTACCATCCTAAGGGCTATCGACCATCAAGACATATGTTTCTACCATAAGGAACTGTGGAGGAGTCGCTCCTTGTGTACCGTCGAATCTTAACCAGGGTAGGTTGATCGAGGACCGGAGTATAGACAGAATCCAAGTCTAGGGTAGCGGCGTGCGTGTATATTCGCAACGGCCAAAGTCTTGGATCGATGAGCCACGAACCGGGTCCTGAAGGATTCTGGTAAATCTAGGTTGAGGGGCCTAGTAGAGTTGTCTTGCGAAGCCTAATTTAAGGCCTAGCATGTTGTGTTATAATATCTTCATCCCTAGGATTGTTCGAGTCAGGGACATCACTAGGATAGTGACTTATAAGGATCAGTTTACTTAAACCCTTTTGCCGGGAGAGAGGGGTCAGTTGTAGGGGGCCCCTTACACTAACTCGTCCCTTGAGGCAGATCATAGGTGGTGTACTGGGTTGTACCTTCCCGTCAAAGGGATACGTACGGTGCCGCCTCACAAGTTGAGGACATGGGTTGCGTATCTCGCGCTGTTAATTCCTGAAGTACCGTAGCTAGGGGTGCCACAGGATGCATTGTGCAGTCCTGCGCTTGCGATACCCCAGAGGGTGCCACAGGGTAGGCTTTGCGCTACCCTGCGCTTGCGAAACCCTATAGTGTGATTTTTTGGAATGACGCCCGATACGTTGGGATCGTCTAATTTGAGTGAGGTCCGGTTAGCCGGGTCGCGGTGGCGAACATAGACACCACGGGCGAAATGCAACAGTGGCACATGACCACATCTGCAGCCTCGCGAGTCACGTGTAGTTGTCAGGAACAGGTTGTGTGCAATTAGAATTCATAACGCGGGTTCAAATCCCTATATATGGAGAAACGGCTTGAGATGGAGTTGCATGTAGTATGGGCTGCATGTTGCTTTCGGAGACTTGCTGATATTAGAATAGGAGCATCCTAGTTCTATGTAAACATCGCATTAGAGTCTAGTCATAGCACTCACAAACACTTAAACTACACTAACACCATTGCTGTATTTTGTATATTGTTTGGAAGATTCGCTGCTATATGATCAGCCTTTAAGCGTCAGTGAATACTGACGTCCCCACTTCCATAGGTATTGGATCACCGAAGTACAAAGGCGAGGTTCAGGAGGACTCAAGGCAAGGGAAGCAAGGAGTCAGGGTTATGTTTAGTTCCGCTGCAGTCTATGTACTGATTATGTATTAGTTGAGAAGTACTCTGATGTAAGATGTTGAAGGTTGTAATACTTAGAAATGTAAAGGTAATATTGTAACTCTATTGTAAGGTATTACAGTTGTACAATATTCAGACTTGTAACGTATTGTGTATTGAATAAAAAGTTTTAAATTCTCCTGTTTTTCTGTGTATTGTGACTTATTGAAGAAAAGGTCTTGACTCGTGTCACGGTTTCCAGTGTCGGAAATCGGGGCGCTACAAGGTGAGTGCCATCTTTTCCTGTTTCGGATAACGGAGTTCGGCTTCGCAGATTACCTTACTCACGTAATAGATAGGCTTTTGTGTCCTATCCTCTTCCCTCACGAGGACCGCGCTGAGCGTTTGGTCCGAGGCTATGAGGTAGAGGTAAAGGACCTCTCCGGGTGCCGACTTACTCAGGAGAGGGGATTTGGATAAATACTCTTTGAGCTTGTCAAAGGACTCTTGCTTCTGTGGCCCTCACTCGAAGCCTTTAGCCCCCTTGAGGGCTTCGAAGAAGGGGAGGCACTTCTCCCCGGACTTGGAGAGGAATCGCCTATTACGGCGAGGCGCTCCATGAGCCTCTGCACCTCTTTGACGTTGGAGGGGGAGCCATTTTGAGAATGGCTTGGATTTTCTCGGGGTTGGCCTCTATGCCCCTCTGGCTTACCATAAACTTGAGAAATTTACCCGATGAGACACCGAACGCACACTTGTTCGGGTTTAGTCTCATATTGTGCCTCCTGAGCACCTCGAAGGCTTCTTGAAGGTCGAGGGTGTGCTCCTGCCCTCGAGTTCTCTTGACCAATATGTCGTCGACGTAGTCTTCCATGTTTCGGCCAATCTGGTCTCAGAAGACCTTATTTACTAGGCACTGATAGGTAGCCCCCGCATTTTTCAACCCGAAGGGCATAACACGGTAGCAGTAAAGGCCTTGGTCGGTCACGAACGAGGTCTTCGGAATGTCCGGTGGGAACATCCTGATTTGGTTGTATCCCGAGAAGGCATCCATAAAGCTGAGTAGCTCGTGCCCGGAAGTCGCATCGATGAGGGTGTCGATGCTTGGAAGTCGCATCGATGAGGGTGTCGATGCTGGGAAGAGGGAAGGGGTCCATTGGGCTTACCTTGTTGAGATCTGTGAAGTCAATGCATATCCGCCAACTTCCATTGGCCTTCTTGACCATTACCACGTTGGAGAGCCACTCAGGGTAGTTCACTTCCTGAATAAAGCAGGTGTTGAGGAGTTTCTCAACCTCTTCCTTGATTGCCTGTTGCCTCTCGGGGGCAAACTTTTGCCTCTTCTGCTGGACAGGCTTGACCCCAGGGGTGACGCTCAGGTGGTGCATTGAGAGTTCTTCCGAGATCTCGGGCATGTCTGCTGTCGTCCATGCGAAAAGGTCGCGATTCTCCCCTATACACCGGGAGATGTCTTGCTTTATGGAGGGGGGGGGGAGAGTTTTGCTGATGCGGAATGTCTTAGTGGTGTCTTCCTCGGAGAATGCCACTTCTTCCAACTCGTCAACGGGCTCAAAAATAGTTTGGCCTCCTTCCTGAGGAAGTTCGAGCGCTTCCAAAGAAAGAACCGGACCCCCCATCGAGGTCATGTAGCACTTCCGAGCCGCCTCCTGGCTTCCCCTCACTTCTCCCACTCCTGAGGGTGTGGGAAACTTCATCCTCATATGGTAGGCTGAAGGGATGGCTTGAAGCGCGACCAAACCTGGTTACCCAAGATAACATTATAGGTGGCCTTTACGTCGACCACCATGAAGTCCATTTGCTCCGTACGAGTTGTCAGGGCCTTTCCAGCCGTTACGTCGAGGGTTATAATTCCGTCGACCGTAATCGGGACCCCTGTGAACCTGTGGAGGGTGTAGCCCGCGGGCTTGAGCCAGTCCCTGGACAGCGGGAGGCCTTTGAAGGCTTCCAAGAAGAGTATGTTAACGGAGCTGCCGTTATCTACTAAGACGCGACGAACTTCGAAGTTCGCCATGCGGAGATTGATGACAAGGGCATCGCAGTGGGGCGTGTGGACGCCCTCCAGGTCCCTGTCAGAGAACGTCACCAGAACTCCGAGGCCCTTTGGGGGAGGATGGTTCTGTACGGAGTTAACCTCCCTTACGAAGGCTTTTCTGGAGGATTTGGAATCTCCCCCCATTGGGCCCTCGTGTATCAGGTGCAAGATGCCCTCTACTTCGGCCTTCGAAGTCTCCGTGCGCTGCTCGTTTCGCCTGTTAGCCCCCCGAGGCGGCGGGGGTGGATCGGCTCGATCTCTCTTTACGAACCGGTTGAGTTGTCCTCGCTGGATGAGGGACTCGATTTCATCCTTCAAGGCTTGACATTCATCTGTATCGTGCCCGTGGTCCCGTTGGAAACGGCACCACTTACTCCGGTCCCTCTTCTTTGCCGGGGTGTTCATCCTTGCGGGAGGCGGTAGGAGGCCATCGTTCCCTATCTCCATGAGGATGGCCGATACACTCGCGTTAAGTGAAGTGAATTTCTCGAACCGAGGAGGGGGACGCCGCTAACCCCCATTGTCCTTTTGGATCTTCTTAGCTCCTTCTTCTGCACCCTTCCGCTTGTTCCCGGAAGATGAGGCTTCGAAGGTAGGGTGGCGGACGACCTCTTTCTCTCGGATGTACTTCTCGCTCCGAAGCAGGAGCTCTGAAAAGTTCCGAGGGGGCTTCTTGGCGAAGGACTCCCTGAGTTCAGCATTGAGGACGTTGGACTGGAAGGCGATGGTGGCAACCGAGGGTTCCAAAGAAGCACTGGACCTAGCCTCGACAGTGAATCATTTGACATAATCCCAAAGTGGTTCGCCCGTTCTTTTGGCTGAGGAACAATAGGGTGTTGCACGTCTTCTCGGCGCGCCAACTGCTCACGAAATGCGTGAGGAAAAGACCCTCGAACTGGTCGAAGGAGAAGATAGATGCCGACGCAAGCCGAGAGTACCATTCCCCAGCTGGCTCTTTCAGCATGGCTAGGAAGGTCTTGCACAGGAGGTAGTCGGATGCATGGTGGATCATCATGAGAGTTTTGAAACTCTCAATGTGATCTGCGGGGTCTGACTCCCCGTTATAGGTCTCGAAAAGTGGAGGCTTGAAGTTGTCGGGAACTGGAGCCTCCATAATGGTACGGGAGAACAGGGGTCTGCTCAGATGAAGGTCTCTTGCAAGTCGCCCCTCATCTCGGTCGAGCTAGCCGAGGCACCTCTCCATCTCGTGGACCGAGTCTTCCCTTTGGTCCTGTCTAGCCGAACCCTGGGAACTGTTCTCATGTCGAGGAGGGCTGGGGCTGTGCCGGTGATGGCTCAGAGTAGGAGGCGGACTAACCGAGAGACGGGGGTGACTTGGGGTAGGTCGTGGACTACGAGAGCGGTGATGGTGATCGGGAGAGGGGCGGTGATGGCTCGCAGCCTGCCTAGGGCTTCTGGAGCGGCGAGGATGGCGAGGAGCCGATCGAGGAATACGGGATCGACGAGGATGGTGAGGAGCCGGTCGAGGACTACGGGGTCGACAATGATGGAGAGGAGCCAGTCGAGGATTGGGGGCCCTACGGCCGTTGTTGGGGGCAGCATTGAGAGCTCGGAGGACCACCACCTGAAAATGTTGGAATTCTGCCCTTGTGACGGGGGCATCCCGCTCACGATGGTCCCACGGTGCATGGTGACCTGCCGGGGAACGGCTCCGTCTTGAGCGGTGTTGGGGCGACTCCCTTTGCCTACGGGGAGAGTTAGACCCCCCTCGGTTGGATCGGGGTGGTGAACGGTCCCTAGCCTGCTCACGGCAAGGGTTTGACCCTTGGGCCCGCCGCTCCTCCAGATGAGTACGGAGATCGGGTCCGTGCTCGGTCTGCCAATTGTTGATCACGTTCCGCAGGTCCTTTGGAGTGGGGGGAGTATAGGAGGCCATAGAGTCGGTGTCGACATTATGGATTGAGACTCGAACGTGATGGACAGGTTGCTTGTGGCGACTCCGTCGGGAGGGCTCCCCCACTGCAGCCTGGGGTCCCGAAGGCTGCTGAACTGTAGCGCCCCGATTTCCGACACTGGAAAACCGTGACACGAGCCAAGACCTTTTCTTCAATTAGTCACAATACACAGAAAAACAGGAGAATTTAAAACTTTTTATTCAATACCCCAAGTGTTACAAGTCTGAATATTGTACAACTGTAATACCTTACAATAGAGTTACAATATTACCTTTACATTTCTAAGTATTACAACCTTCAACATCTTACATCAGAGTACCTCTCAACTCACAGATAATCAATACATATACAGCAGCGGAACTAAACATAACACTGACTCCTTGCTTTCCTTGGCCTTGAGTCCTCCTGAATCTCGCCTTTGTACTTCGGCGATCCAGTACCTATGGAAGTGGGGACGTCAGTATTCACTGAAGCTTAAAGGCTGATCATATAGCAGCGAATCTTCCAAACAGTATACAAAATATAGCAATGGTGTTAGTGTAGTTTAAGTGTTCGTGAGTGCTATGACTAGACTCTAATGCGATATTGAAATAGAACTAGGACACTTCCTATTCTAATGTCAGCAAGTCTCCGAAGCAACATGCAGCCCATACTACATGCGACCCCATCTCAAGCCGTTTCTCCATATATAGGGATTGAACCCGCGTTATGAACTTCTAATTGTACTCAACCTGTTCCCGACACCTACACGTGGCTAATGAGGCTGCAGATGTGGTCATGTGCCACTGTTGCATTTCGCCAGTGGTGTCTATGTTCGCCACTGCGACCCGGCCAACCGGACCTCTCTCCAAATAGACGAACCCAACGTATCGGGCGTCATTCCAAAATCAACTATAGGGTTTCGCAAGCGCAGGGTAGCACGAAGCCTACCATGTGGCACCCTCTGGGGTCTAGCAAGCACAGGACTGCACAATGCATCCTGCGGCACCCCCAGCCACGGTACCTCAGGAATTAACAGAGCGAGATACGCAACCCGTGTCCCAACTTGTGAGACGGCACCGTGCGTATCCCTTTGACAGGAAGGTACAACCCAATACACCACCTATGATCTGCCTCAAGGGACGAGTTAGTGTAAGGGGCCCCCTACCACAGACTCCTCTCTCCCGGCAAAAAGGTTTAAATAAACTGATCCTTGTAAGTCACTATCCTAGTGATGTCCCTGACTCGAACAATCCTAGGGGTGACAATATTATAACCACAACATGCTAGGCCTTAATTTAGGTTTCGCAAGATAACTCTACTAGGCTGCTCAACCTAGACTTACCAGAATCCTCAGGATCCGGTTCGTGGCTCATCGATCCAAGACCTTAGCCGTGCGAATATACACGCATGCCGTTACCCTAGACTTGGATTCTGTCTATACTCCAGGCCTCGATTAACCTACCCTGGTTAAGATTCGACGGTACACAAGGAGCGACTCCTCCACAGTTCCTTAGGGTAAGAAAACACATGTCTTGATGGTCGATAGCCCTTAGGGTGGTAATCTCACCATAAACGAGCACAACGAACTGTGTACTAGCTAACCAGCTATACACGAGTAACAACCACATACGAGCCAATTAAGCTACGTATGGAACAATAACTACCTACGAGCCAGGCAGGCCTCGTAGGAGATAACCACGTACATACCAGCCAAATAAGCTGCGTATGAGACCAACCGCTACGCACGGGCCAGTCGAGCCGCGTACGAGACAACAACCTTCATACGAGCCAACTAAGCTACGTATGAGACCAACAGCTACGCACGGGCCGGTCGGGCCGCGTACGAGACAACCACCTACATACGAGCCGACTAAGCTACGTATGAGACCCACAGCTACATACGGGCCAGTCGAGCCACGTACGAGCACAACTGTGCGCAAACAACCATACAGGTAATCAATCCTAGAAGCAACCAACGTGCTTACTAACAAACTTGGTCATCTATTATTAGAAGCAACAGAAGAATCTACTAGTAGTCTATGATCGGTATTGTACTAGGGAAGAACCGAAGGCGACAAAACGGCCTTTATCGGACTAACTATCCCTAGTGGTCTTCCCAATCCTTATTACTTCAACCTATAGCGCCTTAAGTATGGCATACAATTACAAGCATCTTCCTATGACAATTTAATCATATAACACAACCACCATGATATTCCTATGCATGAATGTGATTCATGCTTATGCTTACATCGAGCTCAAGTATGAAAATCACTCACGACCTAGACATGAAGTCCACTATAGTCAAGCATAGGTTACAAATTGAGCATGAAGCCTACTACTTATCATAACCAATCACCACAACCCAACTAGTATAAACAAGCAACATTCCAAGGCATAGTAGATATTCTAACATTACTCCTACAACGTTCTAAGCAAGTATTTGAGTTTTAGCATGGTATAGAGCACAACATAAAATCGCTACAACTAGCCATGGGTAGTTTCTTTATTCTAAGCATGAATATCATAGTATGGATATCCTTAACTTAACATGATTAATAATTAGCATGATACCTACTTACTTAGCATGAATTATGATCATCTACTAACATAGCATGAACAAACACTTATCTAAGCATGGGTACCATGTAAACATGAGTATTCATATAACCTAGCATGGTATACAACTTACCTACAATTAACTTAGCAAGGTATATCACATACCTACAATTAACTTAGCATGGTATATCACATACCTACAATTAACTAGCATGGTATATTACATACCTACAATTAACTTAGCATGGTATATCACATACCTACAATTAACTAGCATGGTATATTACATACCTACAATTGAACTAACATAGTAGGTAATTTTTATTATGGATCCTACAACATCCCTAGTATAATGAAATTAATCCAAGCATGGTAGGAAGCTCTTAGGTTGCATCCTACAACATTCGAAGCATAAATAGATTAATCTAAGCATGGTAGGAATTTTTAGAATTAATCCTACAACATCCTAAGCATGAATAGGCTAATCTAAACATGGTAGGAAACTTTTAGATTGAATACTACAACATTCTAAGCATAAATAAATCACTAAACATGATAGGAACTTTAGGAATGAATCCTACAACATTCTAATCATAAATAAATCACTAAACATGATAGGAACTTTAGGAATGAATCCTACAAATTCTAAGCACAAATAAATTACTAAACATGATAGGAAACTCTAAATTGCATCCTACAACATTGTTAAGCATAAATGAGTGAATCTAAGCATGGTAGGAAACTCTAGAATTTGTCCCACAACATTCTAAGCATGAATGAGTGAATCTAAATGTGGTAGGAAACTTTTAGATTTTGTCCTACAACATTCTAACATCATTAAGCATGCTAGATATTTTTAGAATAAATCCTACAACTAACTAAGCATGAAAACATGGTAGGATATTTTTAGAAGTAATCCTACAACTAATTAAGCATGAATATGGCTTCTAAACATTTTTAGAAGTGATCCTACAACATAAGTAGCATGAATATGGCTTCTAATCATTTTTAGAAATGATCCTACAACATTAGTAGCATGAATATGGTTTCTAAATATTTTCAGAAGTGATCCTACAATATAAGTAGCATGAATATTGCTTCTAAATATTTTTGGAAGCAATCCCACAACATTTTACTACTACTACTACTCCTATTTTAATCAAAACATAACACACCATTATCTACTACTACTACTACTTCATTCTTATCAAGAACACCACATACAACTTACTACTACTACTACTTCATTCACAACAAAATCACAACATACAACTATCTATTACTACTACTACTTCATTCACAATAAAATCACAACATACAACTATCTATTACTACTACTACTTTATGGACATAAACATACTACTACTTTATTTAATCAACCATACTACTACTACCTTATTAATCAACATACTATTATTACTTTAGCATGCTACTACTTAGTTGCTTACTAGTCTTTATTATTACTTAGTGATAAAAGAAAAGATCATTTTTATTTATTTTATTCTACAACTAGTAAATATGAAAGAAAAATGTCTCTTTTTATTATTTCTACAACTAGTGATTAAAAGAGAGAGATCTTTTTAATTAATACTACAACTAGTGATTAATAAAAAGAAAAGATCTTTTTAATTATTACTACAACTAGTGATTAATAAAAGAGAAGGTCTTTTTAATCTACAACTAGTGTTTAGTAAAAAAAGAAGATCTTTTTAATCTACAACTAGTGATCAAAAAGAAAAGATCTTTTTATTAGAACATGTGCTTTTATTATTAGTCCAATGTTCAATCCAAGTCCTACAACCAACAATGGTTGTAAAATGCTCATATGCTTATGTATACTAAGTCCTACAACCAACAATGGTTGTATGTTCAACATTATGCAATATGTGAGTTTTTAGTCCAATAACATACCAAACAATAACTACAATACTAAAGATGTGATCTTTATGTATTTTAGTAGCTACCACTACTCCTTTCTTTCTTTTTCATTCCACATTCACAACAACATAACAAGACACCGATAAAAAAAACAAAGGAAACAAAACAAGAAGGTGAGAAGAAGAAGTCAAACAACAAAACAAACAACCAAACAAACAAACAAACAAAGAAAGAAGTATGAAGAAACCCCCACCTAGTTCTCTTTTTGGAAGGACTAGCTTGCTAACCTTCTCCTTCCCCTAGCTTTTTAGAAAGCTTCTATCAATCCTACAAAACAAAACTCTCAAGTTAATATGAGACCTCTCTTTCTTTTCCTTTCTTTCTTTCTTTCTTTCTTTCTTTTGTTTTCTAAAATGAGAGAAGGAGGAGAATGAGGGGGTGTTTATAGAAGAAACTAGGAGTGGTAAGTGCACCACATTGGCACAAAATAACCCCAAGAAGAGGCCGGCCATACCCTAGGAGGGGGGGAGGGGTATGGTATAGGCTTGGTGAGGTGGAGGGATAAAGCTTCTAGAAGGGTTTTAACACTTCTCATGCATACAAACCCTATATTAAACCTTCTAATCAAACCTTAATCTTCTACTTAAGTAGCCATGACAAGAATGTGTATATTGACCAAAAGTATATACTACATACTAGGTATAATATACTAAGTACCATACAATTGTATGTATGTGTACATGTATGTGTATACAAAATTTCTTATAAAAATCCTCCTAAAACTCCCATAAAATAGTTTAATTTAGAAAATAATAGTAAAATAAATTTTATTATTACTTCGGAGAGTCTCGCTATCAATTTGACGCGCTTCGGATGCGCACCGACCGATAGATGCGCGTAGACACTGTTTGTGGCCAACCCGGCGAAAAATCACCAAAATAATCTGATTTTAGAATTAAAATAAGATAATAATAAAATAATAATAAAATAGTAATTTCTATGAGTTAATATCCGTCCGGGATATTACATTACTCCCTCCTTAGAATAGTTCTGTCCTCAGAACAACTTTAAGTTAGGAGAATGAATCGACAAATACGAAATAACATAGTCGGAGAACAAGAGATGAACCGAAATTTTTTATTTTTTTTTGAATATCCATCCAAAGGGTTACACTTATATATACATAAACCTACTGGTTTACAAAATATCGTCTCCTCCTAAGTAATGACTTTCCTACCTATATATTACAGGAGTAGGAGTCAAGATCCCAAAATAATAAAACGGTCTACCTAAACCTACTGGTTACTAGTGTCACATTTTTTTTTCTCAAGTGACATCCTCCCTATCTATACATTACAGATGCAGGGGCAAAATCAAAAAATAACAAAACAACTCCTAAGTACTCGACTACCTAGTCGGTACTGCTGGCTCCCTCAGGCGGGTCCTGCCCGGTGATCACTGCCAGCAACTGTGCAAACTGGACCTGAAGATCTGCGCACCGGCGCTCCAGGTGCTCAAACTGTGCCCTGTAAGCACGATTCTGGATCACCATACGGCGTTGCGCCGTGGCGTTGGCACTCCTCAGTCTTTCTACCTCCCTTGCATGGTGATAGTTGACGAACTCGCAGGAGTCCATCTTGGTCTCTAGGTGGACGTGCGACCAAGTCAGTGTGGAGATATCCTCGAAAACCTGCTGAAAGGCCTCCTAGACAGGGGTAAGCTAGGGAGGTGGCGGTACCGGGGCCTGACCTCCAAAAGCAAAAACCCCTGCTGTGGCAGCTGCGGGGGCTCCGTGGGCCAGTCCGGCCTCCACCGGTGGCTGCACCTCCTCTAGGATAGGCTCGGTGTCTGAGTCTGTCACTATCACCTCTCCCGGTCCCCACCCACTCCCTGTGGGAACTGATCTGTCCGTCATCCTGCAAGGAGTGGATACAGAAATTAGCATCGATATAGAAATATTATAAAACATAAGTTGAAAGAACAACAATATGAGTTATAATTATCTACAACTAGCTAAAACCCAATCTCCTCAAGGCATCTAAGTTTAAATTTTCCTACTGTGTTGGACTGTAAATTGAAGCTAGCTCTGATACCACTCTGTAGCGCCCCGATTTCCGACACTGGAAAACCGTGACACGAGCCAAGACCTTTTCTTCAATTAGTCACAATACACAGAAAAAAAAGGAGAATTTAAAACTTTTTATTCAATACCCCAAGTGTTACAAGTCTGAATGTTGTACAACTGTAATACCTTACAATAGAGTTACAATATTACCTTTACATTTCTAAGTATTACAACCTTCAACATCTTACATCAGAGTACCTCTCAACTAACAGATAATCAATACATATACTGCAGCGGAACTAAACATAACACTGACTCCTTGCTTTCCTTGCCTTGAGTCCTCCTGAATCTCGCCTTTGTACTTCGGCGATCCAGTACCTATGGAAGTGGGGACGTCAGTATTCACTGACGCTTAAAGGCTGATCATATAGCAGCGAATCTTCCAAACAGTATACAAAATATAGCAACGGTGTTAGTGTAGTTTAAGTGTTCGTGAGTGCTATGACTAGACTCTAATGCGATATTGAAATAGAACTAGGACACTTCCTATTCTAATGTCAGCAAGTCTCCGAAGCAACATGCAGCCCATACTACATGCGACTCCATCTCAAGCCGTTTCTCCATATATAGGGATTGAACCCGCGTTTTGAACTTCTAATTGTACTCAACCTGTTCCCGACACCTACACGTGGCTAATGAGGCTGCAGATGTGGTCATGTGCCACTGTTGCATACTGCGACCCGGCCAACCGGACCTCTCTCCAAATAGACGAACCCAACGTATCGGGCATCATTCCAAAATCAACTATAGGGTTTCGCAAGCGCAGGGTAGCACGAAGCCTACCCTGTGGCACCCTCTGGGGTCTAGCAAGCACAGGACTGCACAATGCATCCTGCGGCACCCCCAGCCACGGTACCTCAGGAATTAACAGAGCGAGATACGCAACCCGTGTCCTCAACTTGTGAGACGGCACCGTGCGTATCGCTTTGACGGGAAGGTACAACCCAATACACCACCTATGATCTGCCTCAAGGGACGAGTTAGTGTAAGGGGCCCCCTACCACTGACTCCTCTCTCCCGGCAAAAGGGTTTAAATAAACTGATCCTTGTAAGTCACTATCCTAGTGATGTCCCTGACTCGAACAATCCTAGGGGTGACAATATTATAACCACAACATGCTAGGCCTTAATTTAGGCTTCGCAAGATAACTCTAATAGGCTGCTCAACCTAGACTTACCAGAATCCTTCAGGATCCGGTTCGTGGCTCATCGATCCAAGACCTTGGCCGTGCGAATATACACGCATGCCGTTACCCTAGACTTGGATTCTGTCTATACTCCAGACCTCGATTAACCTACCCTGGTTAAGATTCGACGGTATACAAGGAGCGACTCCTCCACAGTTCCTTAGGGTAAGAAAACACATGTCTTGATGGTCGATAGCCCTTAGGGTGGTAATCTCACCCTAAACGAGCACAACGAACTGTGTACTAGCTAACCAGCTATACACGAGTAACAACCACATACGAGCCAATTAAGCTACGTATGGAACAATAACTACCTACGAGCCAAGCAGGCCTCGTAGGAGATAACCACGTACATACCAGCCAAATAAGCCGCGTATGAGACCAACAGCTACGCACGGGCCAGTCGAGCCGCGTACGAGACAACAACCTTCATACGAGCCAACTAAGCTACGTATGAGACCAACAGCTACGCACGGGCCGGTCGGGCCGCGTACGAGACAACCACCTACATACGAGCCGACTAAGCTACGTATGAGACCCACAGCTACATACGGGCCAGTCGAGCCACGTACGAGCACAACTGTGCGCAAACAACCATACAGGTAATCAATCCTAGAAGCAACCAACGTGCTTACTAACAAACTTGGTCATCTATTATTAGAAGCAACAGAAGAATCTACTAGTAGTCTATGATCGGTATTGTACTAGGGAAGAATCGAACGCGACAAAACGGCCTTTATCGGACTAACTATCCCTAGTGGTCTTCCCAATCCTTATTACTTCAACCTATAGCGCCTTAAGTATGGCATACAATTACAAGCATCTTCCTATGACAATTTAATCATATAACACAATCACCATGATATTCCTATGCATGAATGTGATTCATGCTTATGCTTACATCGAGCTCAAGCATGAAAATCACTTACGACCTAGACATGAAGTCCCCTATAGTCAAGCGTAGGTTACAAACTGAGCATGAAGCCTACTACTTATCATAACCAATCACCACAACCCAACTAGTATAAACAAGCAACATTCCAAGGCATAGTAGATATTCTAACATTACTCCTACAACGTTCTAAGCAAGTATTTGAGTTTTAGCATGGTATAGAGCACAACATAAAATCGCTACAACTAGCCATGGGTAGTTTCTTTATTCTAAGCATGAATATCATAGTATGGATATCCTTAACTTAACATGATTAATAATTAGCATGATACCTACTTACTTAGCATGAATTATGATCATCTACTAACATAGCATGAACAAACACTTATCTAAGCATGGGTACCATGTAAACATGAGTATTCATATAACCTAGCATGGTATACAACTTACCTACAATTAACTTAGCATGGTATATCACATACCTACAATTAACTTAGCATGGTATATCACATACCTACAATTAACTAGCATGGTATATTACTTACCTACAATTAACTTAGCATGGTATATCACATACCTACAATTAACTAGCATGGTATATTACATACCTACAATTGAACTAACATGGTAGGTAATTTTTATTATGGATCCTACAACATCCCTAGTATAATGAAATTAATCCAAGCATGGTAGGAAGCTCTTAGGTTGCATCCTACAACATTCTAAGCATAAATAGATTAATCTAAGCATGGTAGGAATTTTTAGAATTAATCCTACAACATCCTAAGCATGAATAGGCTAATCTAAACATGGTAGGAAACTTTTAGATTGAATCCTACAACATTCTAAGCATAAATAAATCACTAAACATGATAGGAACTTTAGGAATGAATCCTACGACATTCTAATCATAAATAAATCACTAAACATGATAGGAACTTTAGGAATGAATCCTACAAATTCTAAGCACAAATAAATTACTAAACATGATAGGAAACTCTAAATTGCATCCTACAACATTGTTAAGCATAAATGAGTGAATCTAAGCATGGTAGGAAACTCTAGAATTTGTCCAACAACATTCTAAGCATGAATGAGTGAATCTAAATGTGGTAGTAAACTTTTAGATTTTGTCCTACAACATTCTAACATCATTAAGCATGCTAGATATTTTTAGAATAAATCCTACAACTAACTAAGCATGAAAACATGGTAGGATATTTTTAGAAGTAATCCTACAACTAATTAAGCATGAATATGGCTTCTAAACATTTTTAGAAGTGATCCTACAACATAAGTAGCATGAATATGGCTTCTAATCATTTTTAGAAATGATCCTACAACATTAGTAGCATGAATATGGCTTCTAAATATTTTTAGAAGTGATCCTACAATATAAGTAGCATGAATATTGCTTCTAAATATTTTTGAAAGCAATCCTACAACATTTTACTACTACTACTACTCCTATTTTAATCAAAACATAACACACCATTATCTACTACTACTACTACTTCATTCTTATCAAGAACACCACATACAACTTACTACTACTACTACTTCATTCACAACAAAATCACAACATACAACTATCTATTACTACTACTACTTCATTCACAATAAAATCACAACATACAACTATCTATTACTACTACTACTTTATGGACATAAACATACTACTACTTTATTTAATCAACCATACTACTACTACCTTATTAATCAACATACTATTATTACTTTAGCATGCTACTACTTAGTTGCTTACTAGTCTTTATTATTACTTAGTGATAAAAGAAAAGATCATTTTTATTTATTTTATTCTACAACTAGTAAATATGAAAGAAAAATGTCTCTTTTTATTATTTCTACAACTAGTGATTAAAAGAGAGAGATCTTTTTAATTATTACTACAACTAGTGATTAATAAAAGAAAAGATCTTTTTAATTATTACTACAACTAGTGATTAATAAAAAGAAATGATCTTTTTAATTATTACTACAACTAGTGATTAATAAAAGAGAAGGTCTTTTCAATCTACAACTAGTGTTTAGTAAAAAAAGAAGATCTTTTTAATCTACACCTAGTGATAAAAAAGAAAAGATCTTTTTATTAGAACATGTGCTTTTATTATTAGTCCAATGTTCAATCCAAGTCCTACAACCAACAATGGTTGTAAAATGCTCATATGCTTATGTATACTAAGTCCTACAACCAACAATGGTTGTATGTTCAACATTATGCAATATGTGAGTTTTTAGTCCAATAACATACCAAACAATAACTACAATACTAAAGATGTGATCTTTATGTATTTTAGTAGCTACTACTACTCCTTTCTTTCTTTTTCATTCCACATTCACAACAACATAACAACACACCGATAAAAAAAACAAAGGAAACAAAACAAGAAGGTGAGAAGAAGAAGTCAAACAACAAAACAAACAACCAAACAAACAAACAAACAAAGAAAGAAGTATGAAGAAACCCCCACCTAGTTCTCTTTTTGGAAGGACTAGCTTGCTAACCTTCTCCTTCCCCTAGCTTTTTAGAAAGCTTCTATCAATCCTACAAAACAAAACTCTCAAGTTAATATGAGACCTCTCTTTCTTTTCCTTTCTTTCTTTCTTTCTTTCTTTCTTTTGTTTTCTAAAATGAGAGAAGGAGGAGAATGAGGGGGTGTTTATAGAAGAAACTAGGAGTGGTAAGTGCACCACATTGGCACAAAATAATCCCAAGAAGAGGCCGGCCATACCCTAGGAGGGGGGGAGGGGTATGGTATAGGCTTGGTGAGGTGGAGGGATAAAGCTTCTAGAAGGGTTTTAACACTTCTCAAGCATACAAACCCTATATTAAACCTTCTAATCAAACCTTAATCTTCTACTTAAGTAGCCATGACAAGAATGAGTATATTGACCAAAAGTATATACTACATACTAGGTATAATATACTAAGTACCATACAATTGTATGTATGTGTACATGTATGTGTATACAAAATTTCTTATAAAAATCCTCCTAAAACTCCAATAAAATAGTTTAATTTAGAAAATAATAGTAAAATAAATTTTATTATTACTTCGGAGAGTCGCGCTATCAATTTGACGCGCTTCGGATGCGCACCGACTGATAGATGCGCGTAGGCACTGTTTGTGGGCAACCCGGCGAAAAATCACCCAAATAATCTGATTTTAGAATTAAAAAAAGATAATAATAAAATAATAATAAAATAGTAATTTCTATGAGTTAATATCCATCCGGGATATTACATGAACGGACTGCGGAGCCCGAGGATCGAGCTGCTGGGTTGGTTGGTTGGGAGGAGGGAGATCCCCCTATGCTGGAGGAGGAGGAGGATGAGAGGAAGTTGTCCTTCGGTTGGAGTTCGTGGGTCTCTTCTTGGGTGGCATGGCTAGGAGTTACGTGGGTTGAAGGAGGAAAATGAGATTGCTTGTCGAGTGAAGTTTCCCACAGACGACGCCAATCTGTTGCCGTTGAATTCGGGTGTGGGGGCAATAGATGAGATTTGTAGGTTCGTGAGAAACTCACAAAGATCGACCCCTTTTTCTTCCTTGCAAACTGGTTGGCTCCTTGGTGCTCCCTTGCGACCTGCACAAACGTTTGAGACACCAGGATGGATCCCGGCGACGAACCCTCCGACGATCAAGTCAATACACAGAAAAAGAGAAGGGAAAAGGCTCAAGTGTGTAAAGTGTGATCACCTTTTACAGTGGGAGGTCAGGGGGGGTTCATAGTCGCTAATGGGATCTCCTTTAGGATCGGAGAAAATCCCTACTTCTCGGTGTGGCAGGATACGGGTGGTTATAACCACCTCCTCCAGATCAGGGAGGGCCAGGATTTCCTCCAATCCTATTGAACTGGCCCCTAACTGGTTGAGACCCATTCTTAACTGGTCAGGTCCGTTCATGGGTTAGCGGATCCAGAAGGAGGGACCCGGTTCCCAATTCGGAACCGTCTATGGGCGAGATTACCATCTTGCCCCTGAGACTTTGAGATTCGTGCCCGCTTTGAATGGTTCCGATTTAATCCCATTTTTAGCCATATCACTAAGAATCTAGGATTTTCTCGATTTGTTAAAAGTGTTACAGATCCAAAATGACAAAACCAAGGAGCTTGAGGCAGAAATGACAGTCCAAAGTATGATCTCGATGTATTAAAAAAATCTTTTGGATGATACACGCCTCCTCAACTTCTTCAAACAATTAGAGGATACAGAAATTGCATCCTTTTTCACAAACGAGGATGTTATTCTTGACTCTAACCAACATCCATGAATAATAGCATGTTTTCATGATATTCCTAAATATCAAAAACATATTCGAAAGGGAATTATTCATGAAATCTATGTTAATACTAACAACCCAGAAGAATATCAGAGTTGTATTCCGAAAATATGCAAAGTAAAACTTGCAGAATACTCTAACAGGT
Organism: Hemerocallis citrina; assembly: GCA_017893485.1. NCBI lineage: Eukaryota > Viridiplantae > Streptophyta > Magnoliopsida > Asparagales > Asphodelaceae > Hemerocallis > Hemerocallis citrina. The sequence goes on along the minus strand of CM030364.1, from coordinate 154,322,813 downwards.
TTCAGACAATCTTTCTTTTCAGAATTTGGTCAGTATGGGAAGAAAGACAATATATCAAATTATTTTGATCTGTTCAACTCTGGGAGCTAGAAAGAGTCACGGAAGAACCTCAACACCAAATTATTAAGTTCGATAAAAAACAGTTTGATTCAGAGAAGGAGCGCCTAGCAAGTGCTCATGATTTTTTTTGAACAAGTAGATTATGTAGCCACAATAGGAGCGCATTCCATCCACAAAGGAAAAACTATTTTGTTAATAGACAAATTGTCTGCATTCGAAGATTCTGGATAGCGGATCAAGAAAGCCGAAGCCTTCCTTACCTTTTTACACTTGGGTTGTGTTGAGAGCCTTGCACAAGAATCCTATTTGGAGAAACTAGAAAATTATCGACAAGGACAAGATTATGACGCGGCAAGCCCTGGAGACATGCTTACAGAAGAAGCCAACACTGATTAAAGCATGGTGGGCTAAGCTATGCACTAAAGTCACAATAATTGAAGGACAGCTCAAAAGCTTCAATAATTCAAAGCCAGTGCATACTTCCACTTCCACAACAAGATTCCTTCTTATCCTCCAGCAAGTCAGATTCATCCTTATCTGCCAGCTCATGCAACACTAGAGCTCTTGCACTCCTATAAATAAGGCCCTCTGGCCACCCTTGTAAGATATCAGAAATCCTTTCTTCTTTTTCCTTTTGCGAGTAAGAGTGCTTGTTTTCAAGTTTTTTTTTGTGTGCGCGAATTTGGTATCAGAGCCAAGTTGGTTGTAAATTCTAGCTTCAAGTTGAGAGTCCTCTATAATATATTGTAAGTTCTTTCTTTGTATTAGTATTAAGTAACGATAGGCTAATCTTCTTGAGCATATTTTATATTTGCTTATAGCTTTCTCCATGATCTAATGTAATCTTCATTAGCTCTCCTCCATTAGTCCGTACACCTTATGTAGGAAACGAAGTAAGGTTATGCTCTATCTCTGTGCTAGTGTAAGCTTGTGGTATTGATCCGTTATATCCAGAAGGGATTGTTGGATTTATCAGCCATTGGGCAGATTCGAGGCTGAACGCTGCAATAAATCCACGGTAAGGGATACTATATACAGAGATAAGGGTCAAAATGGATTAAAGGATAGAAAGATTATGAAGATAACATTAAACCTAGATCCTAAGCTATAACCAAATATAGAATATGTTCAACCTCCTTACTCATTAGGAGTAATCCTCCTATTATTACAGATGACACCCATCGGTGTTACCCTAATTTAAACAAAGAACAATATGACCACTATGTTCATCTTCCTACTAGAGGTTCCGAACAAAAGGGAATCTTTAATTATATAGTAGATCTTTTACATGAGATCAAAGAAGACATAAGTAGTATAAAAATAGTATATCAACCTAGAAAAATAAATAAGGACTTTAAATTATCATGTTTATCTAGACCACAAACAAATATCGTTAAACATTTGTCAGAAGAAAAAAAAAATGATCTGACTGAATTAGATAAAATCTATTATGATGCTATTAAAGAATTACAACAAAAGGAGCTATCTGGAAAAATTGATAGTATAGATGTGTATGCTTATTATGAAAAACATGCCCATGCAATAAATTATTGGCAATACCATGGATCTCAACAAGAATCAGAGTCTGAACAAGACTATACATCCAAACTAGAGGAAAATCTGGATTCCACAGAATCCGAGGGTTCCACAGAATCCATTTCCCACACATCGGAAAAATTACAGTACGCAATACGTACAAATGGAGCAGGAACCAGTGGTGGTTCCGGTTTATACTTACCACCACCTGAAGGATTTGTTCCTCCAAATCCTCAGCCTGGTTTTATTCCACAACAACCTCAAGAATCAATCAATCAAACAGTACTTCCTCAGGATGAAGAAATGGCAGAAATCCAGAATCCTACCGGAGCACAGTTTCAAACAAGATCCGATTTAATCAATCATGTTCCACAAAAATTGAGAAAAGGCAAACAAGCATTCTCTCAGAATGAAACGTCTGTCATGATTCTAAATATAGATCATGTTCCACAAAAAAAATTAAAAAGGACATTATTAAACTGGTTACAAAAAATGAGTGGAATTGCTTATCTTCTTCCTCAAATGTCTGTACTAGATTTTTTAATGTATGCTTCCAGTTATTGGGAAGGATATGCTTTGTGGTGGATCACAAGCCTGGAAAACACCAACAAAGAAGCAACAAATAAAATAAGAAAAGTGAACAGCATTAATGGTGCATTAATTGAATTAGTTGATCTTCTAGCAGCTGACCTTACTGGAGAATCACTGCGAGAAGAACCCGACATTGAAAACAAATTGGTAAAAATGCAATTATGTGATATATGTATGTTAGAAGAATTTGTCTCAACATACATAGGCTTCGTATTTCAATTAAAAACTACAGAACAAAAGTTATTTTGGATGAAAGCATTTTTTGCAAAAGTGCCATATCCATGGAATAATTTTATACATGAAAGATATAATACGTTAATTTCTGCAACAACATCACAAAGAGATGCACATTCCACAGGAATTCTGAAAAGAGCCTGTATGGAAACAATGAAAGCTTATTATGAGCAAGCAAAAGCTCATAAACAAGTTAATAATAAAATTAAAACTTCAAAATTAGGATTTAATTGTTGTGCAAAATACGACGAAGATCTTAATTTGCAATTCGGGTGCAATCCTGCATACCAATCCAAAAATTACAAAAGTTCTAAAAGGTTTCAAAAACAAAAAAGACCAAATTACAAAATTACTCGTAGAAAGTGGAAACCCACTTTGAAGAGCAAATATACACCTAATAAATTTCCTAAAAGAAATTTGTTAATAAACGAAATTTTAAAAAGGGATGCAAATGCTTTAAATGCAGCAAAGAAGGACATTATGCTAATGAATGTCCCACAAATATAAAATCGAAAGTATTAACAAATATTGAAGAATATGGTATCCAATATGGAACTATCAATGATATTCCAGCGATACACAATCTTCAATATATGAAATAGAAAGTCTATACTCTGAAGATTCTTGCTCAACATCTTCTACTGAAGACATGGAAGAATCCTTCAAAACATTAAACATTAACATGTTAACCATAAACAAAACTATAAATGCTATACATATCATTCCTTTAGCGAAAGATATTTGGTTACCTCGAAAAGACAAAAGTAATACCTCTGGGTATTTACTTTTCTAGTCGAAATTATTATCTCAAAAGATATAGAACAACACTTATTATCCTAATCCCTTTGGGATATTATGGAATAATCCATAATCTACCATTGCATGCAAAAGAAAATATATTTGTAACCACTCGTTTAATAGAACCCATGGCAACTACCAGCGCAGCATTACAAATGAAAAGTACTAGCCTTGAGGATCAAGATTCTGGAATAGAAAAGGATGATCCAATTGGCATGTTAGTAATTCATAAATATGAAGATCTTCCATTAATTAAGGAAGAAACGTATTCAACACAAACTTCTAGCTCTAGAAGCCAGAACACTAGAGGTAAAGAGCCAGAAGCATATTTTGAATATAAAATTTAAATGAATTTGTTGGTAACAGCCAATGAACTATCTTCTGAAGAAATAACAAATAACAGTATCCAAGATAGTGCTGGAGAAGAATTTGTTATTACTGATGAAGATCTAGAAAAACTAAAAGAGGCTATTCCTCATTCGGACAGAAAAGAGATTTACAAACCACCAACATTTAAATCTCGATTTCTGAATCAACACACATATATTTTTGAACGAATGCAAGGAAATATAGAGTTAAAAGGAGATGAAGATTTTTCTTCTGTTAAACACCTTGATCAAAATAAAATCGAAAGATTAAAAAGAAAGTATCCCAAAATGAAATATCTTCATATTGGGTTAATTCAATTCAAAATTACAGGACTATTCCGATCTGGAATAGATACTCCTATAATGATTGTTTGCATGGATGAAAGAATCATCAATAATCCCTTAAACAGTATTATTGGTGGAGCTAAGTTAAACCTAGCAAACAAATTATTCGGAGTCAGTATACATCCTAATTTTTGTATTAGCCCTGAAGACAAAAATATTGGAAAGACTTCTACATTATCAATTTATCTACAAGGAATAGAACTTTTACCTGGTTCAAAAGTATTAGGAACAATGGGAACATTGAATGACTTTAAATGATACTTCTACATTTAAATCCATTACACCAACACAATTTGTTAAACTATTCGAGGTTGACATAGGTAAAACTATCAACCTAGACTAATTGATGTTAGACATCCTAAATTTGATCAAGAGATGCAAGTATTCATAAAATCCTTGAAGCCAAAACTTCAAGTACCAACTGAATATTTTATAGCATCAGGAAACACAATTTCTACAGTAATTCGAAATCATACAGGAGAACCCTCTTCTTCTCAACTCTTACAGACCCATTCTGTAAGATAACTAGAAGAAACTCCAACTGAAACAATACCACCTAGACAGAGTTTCTAGTCTGACAGACTAGAACTTGTTGAAGGGCAAACAAAGAAAATGCTTTTAAATCAAAAGGAGAAAAACACTAAACAAAGAGTGTTGAAAATTTCTTTGGCCCAAATCCAAGCCAATCGAGCAATTGATTTAAAAAGGCAAGCACAGCTACATATCTATATCCCATTAACAATAAAAATCCCTGAGATACAAGAATTTACAATTCATGCTTTAGTCGACACAGGAGCTGAAGCAAGTCTGCTCGAAGATGTCTTTATACCTCTACAATTTCGCATTCCATTAACAAAACCAGGAATGCTTAATGACTTTATGGGACAAACAATGCCCTATAACCCATAAGGTTATTGGTTTACTAAATGCAAATTCCTAATCTACATAATCACTTTCAGACATGTTCGTTTGACTTTGGGTTACTACCCAGGTTCTTGAAACAGACTGCCTCCTTGGAATGGATAATCTCCGTATCTTTGAGCCATTCAACAACCACTTTTTTCTCTTTGACAACCGCTTTATTCCACGTATACCGCTCCCTGCCCCTTTGGCCCCTCATTATTCACCTGGTGATTTACCTGTTTCCCTGATTCAACAAAACAAACAACCAAAACCCGATACATATTCTTTGTTTGCAGCTAATGATTTGGAAACTTTAGTTCATAATATGTTGGAACCATTGTATACAAACAACCCTTAAAAATGGTTTGAGAAAAGAACAAGATATTGTAAAATTGAATTATTAGAGCCACATAAAGACTCTATAGTTCGAGTTACCAGTTTCATGGTTTCTCCAAAAGATAAAGAAGAAGTTTCAAAACAAATCCAAGAATTGTTGATTTAAGTCTAATACAAAAAGTTCAAGTCCTCATTCATCTCCTGCATTTATTTTCAGAAATCATGCAGAGATAAAACGAGGAGAAGCTCGAATGGTGGTCAATTATAGAAAATTAAATAGTTATACAAAATTTGATGGTTATTTATTCCTTCTGATGAACAATTAGTAAAGTAGATACAAGGAGCAAAATATTATATCAAGTTTAATGCTAAGTCAGGTTACTGGCAATTAAAATTAGCAGATCAAACATTTATTGAGCTAACAGCCTTCAGCTGTCTACGAGGACATTTTGAATGGTTAGTTATGCCATTTGGATTGAAAAATGCCCCCAGATATTCCAAAATGGATGAATTCAATAATTGGCCATTTACCTTTTGTAGTGGTATATATTGATGATATCCTTATTTTCTCCAGTTCTGCTGAAGAACGTAAACAACATTTACTAGCGGTAGCACAATTACTGCTAACACATGGCGTAATCCTAAGTCCTAAAAAATAGAACTATTTAATATAGGAATAGAGTTATTAGGAAAATACATTAAGCAATGAACAATAGAGCTTCAACAACATATTTATTCTAAAATCAAAGAATTTTCTGAAACATTTAAAATGTTAAAGGAACTTTAGAGCCTTTTAGGATTACTGAACTATGGAAGAAAATTTATACCAAATAATTCTGCCAAAGTTCAAAACCTTCAACAAAAGCTAACTGAAGAGCAAGCTAAGTATAAAATACAAACTGGTGAACAACCAAGGAGATGGAATATGGATAAAATTCCTATTCAACTCCAAGAGTCTGAAATACAGGAAATCCAAGAAATAAAGAAACCTATTCAAGCACAAAAGGTTCTTTATTTTCCTTTGGAAACAGAATCTTTAATTCTACAGACAAATGCCTCTGAGAAATTTCAGGGGAGGAGTCTTGGTTGCCAAACACAAAGAAATAGTAGCTTATACTTCTGGAAAATTTGATAAAACACAAATCAAATATTCCACCTATGACAAAAAATTACTTGCTATTAAGTTAGCTCTTAAAAGTCTCAAAATCTATGTGTTATATAGACAATTTACTATTGAAATAGATAATAAATTTGTTGCTCAATTTCTCAAAAGGAAAACATACAATAATCTAGAAGAAAACCTTTGACAGCTTAGACTTGCAATATATTTAGAAATATTTTCATATGATGTTAAATATATTCCTGGATATACTAATTATATTGCTAATTTTCTCTCCAGGCCATGAATGAAGACGAAGATTTTACCAAGAAACTAGAAGAATTGTTAAATCAAATGAAGAGACAGGAGGCCTGGTAGCAGGAAGGCTCCAAGAAGGCCACAAAAGTCTCCACTGAGACTGTCACATCCTCTGCTCCCACAGGAGTAGAAAACAAGGCCCAACAGGCCAAACTGACCCAACAGGTCACTGCCTCCACAGAGGCAAAAATAGCAGCTTCCACAGAAGCAAAGAAATCCTTTGTTCCACTGAGGAAAGGAAAAACACTAGTATCAATCGAGCCCAAGAAGACTTTTGCACCCTCTCTAGTTAAAGATTGGTACAATTTAGAAATGAAACATCATGAGCCAAACCTATATGAAAAGTTTAGTGGTTGTTTCAGGTCAGTTCAATTAGCTGACTTCAGAGGAGCAAATTTCTGGCTGACAAAGCTAGAAAAGGATCTCCTAGATAGAACATTCAAACTTCGTCATCAACACCAGAAGTATTCAGAGATACAACAACTAGTTTTGCGAATGACACAGTTCTCTTCTTCATCAAGATCAGAAGCTTTAAATAAAAAGGAAGTTTCTTTATTTTCTAGACAAACTTCAGAGCAAAGAAGTCTTCAGGAAATATTTAATCAAATGGATACTTCACATCTAATCAATCTAAGAATCCAGGATTTTCTCGATTTGTTATAAGTGTTACAGTTCCAAAATGACAAAACCAAGGAGCTTGAGGCAGAAATGACAGTCCAAAATATGATCTCAATGTATCAACAAAATCTTTGGGATGATACACGCCTCCTCAACTTCTTCAAACAATTAGAGGATACAAAAATTGCATCCTTTTTCGTAGATGAGGATGTTATTCTTGACTCTAACCAACATCCAAGAATAATAGTATGTTTTCATGATATTCCTAAATATCAAAAACATATTCGAAATGGAATTGTTCATGAAATCTATGTTAATACTAACAACCCAGAAGAATATCAGAGTTGTATTCCGGAAATTTGCAAAGTAAAACTTGCAGAATACTATAACAGGTTTCAAACAATATTTCTTTTCAGAATTTGGTCAGTATGGGAAGAAAGACAATATATCAAATTATTTCATCTGTTCAACTCTGGGAGCTAGAAAGAGTCACGGAAAAACCTCAACATCAAATTATTAAGTTCAATAAAAAAACAGTTTGATGAGGAGAAGGAGTGCCTAACAGCTGCTCATGATTTTTTGAACAAGTAGATTATGTAGCCATAATAGGAGCGCATTCCATCCATGAAGGAAAAACTATTTTGTTAATAGATAAATTGTCTACATTCGAAGATTCTGGACAGCAGATCTAGAAAGCTGAAGCCTTCCTTACCTCTTTACACTTGGGTCATGTTGGGAGCCTTGCACAAGAAGCCTATTTGGAGAAACTAGAAAATTATCGACAAGGATAAGATTATGACGCGGCAAGCACTGGAGACATGCTCACAAGAAGAAGCCAACCCTGATTAAAGCATGGTGGTCCAGACTATGCACTAAATTCATAATAATTGAAGGACAGCTCAAAAGCTTCAATAATTCAAAGCCAGTGCATACTTCCACTTCCACAACAAGATTCCTTCTTATCCTCCAGCAAGTCAGATTCGTCCTTATCTGCCAGCTCATGCAACACTAGAGCTCTTGTACTCCTATAAATAAGGCCTTCTGGACACCCTTGTAAGATATCAGAAATCCTTACTTCTTGTAACCCCTACTTTTTATTTTGTGTATTTTTGAGTGTATTTTTTGTTTTGGTGTATTTTCTCCCTTGTATTTTTTTCTGAACCGTATATTGGAGTTGTTTTCAATATATATTCGTTTAATTTCATTTTGAGCTCTTTGTGGTTGATTGGTTGTCTTTTTGTTTCGTTCTTCATTATTATTGTTCTTTCTTTCATTTGGTTCTTGCCTTCTTTATTTTGTGTTCTTGGATGCTTGTGGTGGTGATTGGTTTCTCATCCTATTTCCAATCCTATTGTTTGATCCCTAATAAGATTACCAAAGCCAAATTAAAATCCATAATCCTATTTGATATCCTATACAATTTGTATCCTAATTTAAAACCCAATTAAACAAATCCTACTACTACCCCTAATTACCCACAACCTAATTACCCATTAACCCTAATCTGCCTTATATATATATCTCTAATCCCTCTCCCTAAACCCTAGCCTCCACATCTCCACAACCCGGCCTCCTTCTCCTTGCTTGCGCCGCAACCCGACGCCAGACCCCCCAGGCCGAGCCGCTCCCTCCGGCCAGTGCACACTCCGACACCGAACACCCCAAACTCGAGACCCCATCATCCCTTGGCCGATCTCTTCCTTGGCCGACCATCTCCTACACCACCATATAACAATCCCTAGTCTCTCTCATCCTCTCCGGCGTTGATCCCTCTTGTGGCCGCAAGCCAATATTGTCACATCCCTCTTGGATCATCTCTCTTTTGGTGGAGTTGTTCGTGTGGAGATTTGCGCACGAGTTTGCTTAGATTCATTCGTTCGTGGATTACCGTTCGTGGGTTTTGCTCGTTGTCGGGAATCCGCTCTGTTATTCTTGATTTTCATCGTTCTTCATCTTCGGTTAAGGCAATTAACTTGTACTCAAATTTTTTTGTATGATACAATTTAAAAATACCACTTATAGTGTAGTTGGGTCTAGAGACGACTCTTATTTGTGTTATTCTTGATGGGTTTTGTCTCTATAGTGCTATTTGACCATAGATGACTAACGACATAAAATTTGACATGAAATAACTTAGGTTTTACCCGTTCTTGATTTGATTATGTATGTGGGACTTTTGTGAGAATTCATGATTTTGTTGAGACCCATGTAACATACTTGGTGTGGACATGCTAGATACCCTAATTCATAATGTTTGGACACTTTGTTGACTCGATTTCATGTTTGGTTGTATTTGAACAAGTTTTGTATGTGATATGTTGAGTTGTTGTTAAAAGAAAAATCTGTATTTTGTCGCTGTTGCCGCTGAATCTGGTGTGGGGGCAAACAGATAGTATTCGTGGATTCTTGGGAAACTTTGAATAACAGACCTGTTACCTGTTCTGCCAGAGTTTGACCGTTGCTCCCTGCCGTTCACCTGCAAAAAGTGCGAGACACCGGGGTTGTTCCCGGCGACGCACCCTCCGACGCTCAAGTTAGTAATCAGGAATGATTATGAAAGAGCGTAAAACTGGCAAAAGATTGATTACCTCTTAATAGAGATGGATGGGGGATATTTATAGTCACCTTAGGGACCAGATTAGGAATATAATCCCCGTAGTCAGATAAGGAATGTAATCCCTAATCCCCAGTGAAAGGATAGACATGAATCAGGGCCGTTGATTAGGATTTAATCAGAAACCCTAATTCTATTCTTTTTGCGGGTTGAAAACCGCACCCAGTTGAGGTGGATCCATTCGTGGGTTAGTGGGTCTTCGAGGAGGAGAACCAGTACCCGCTTCAGACCCATTGGTAGGTGAAATTACCGTTTTACCCCTGGGCTTCAAGATTCGTGCCCGATTTGGACGGTTCCGATTTATCCCCATTTTTAGCCATATCACGAGCCCCCCTACTTCCGAAGACTGAGTTTGATCAGCCTTTGAGGATTTTTTACTGTTTTAATGGCTAGTGGAGTTGTATCGGAGTCCAAATGGAAGGTTTTGAATCTTTGAAGGAGGTGGTGCGATGATTTTTCAAGTTGGTTGATCTCTGAGTCGCTCCTGAGCTCTTCTGGTCATGTGATGTTTTCGCAGGAATATACATTTAACTTTGCGAAGTGTCGATTCGTCGTTCGGGGGTCTTAACAGATTGCCCTTGGCAATAACTATTTGCTTGGGGAGTAAAAAATGTTTCCCCAACTTTATAATTATTTTCCAGGAGTTTTTCTTAACTTTCCCAAACTTTTAATTGTTTTTTCGCAATTTTTTGGCGAATGGCTCGGTTGTTTTCTTCGTTGTGCGGCCTACATGTTTTTACCTCACCGCCGACCACTTCAAGCGCTCGCTGCCAAGGAGGCCGAAGTCCATGGGTGGTTCGGCGCCTTCTACCGATAAGCAGAGGCACCTCGGCCAGGTTGTAAGTGCAGAGAGGGTGTTCGGCGAGATCCGAGGTAGTTCTTTCCATGTAACATGGTCGGTGGCAAGAACGCTCGGCAACTGGTGCCGAAGTCCAACTTTCTATGTAACATGGTCGGTGTCAAGAATGCTCGGCAGAAAGAGCCGAGGTCCAACTTTCCATGTAACATGGTCGGTGTCAAGAACGCTCTGCAGCTGGTGCCGAGGTCCAACTTTCCATGTAACATGGTCGGTGGCAAGAACGCTCGGCAGCAAGTGCCGAGGTCCAACTTTCCATGTAACATGGTCGGTGTCAAGAACGCTCGGCAGCTGGTGCGGAGGTCCAACTTTCCATGTAACATGGTCGGTGTCGAGAACGCTCGGCAGCTTGTGCCGAGGTCCAATTGCATGTAACATGGTCGGTGTCGAGAATGCTCGGTAGCTGGTGCCGAGGTCCAACTTTTCATGTAACATGGTCGGTGTCAAGAACGCTCGGCAGCTGGTGCCGAGGTCCAACTTTCCATGTAACATGGTCGGTGGCAAGGACGCTCGGCAGCAAGTGCCGAGGTCCAACTTTTCATGTAACATGGTCGGTGTCAAGAACGCTCGGCAACTGGTGCCGAAGTCCAACTTTCCATGTAACATGGTCGGTGTCAAGAACGCTCGGCAGATGGTGTCGGGGTCCAACTTTCCATATAATATGGTCGGTGTCAAGAATGCTTGACAGCTGGTGCCGAGGTCCAACTTTCCATGTAACATGGTCGGTGGTAAGAACGCTCGGCAGCAAGTGCCGAGGTCCAACTTTCCATGTAACATGGTCGGTGTCAAGAATGCTCGACAACTGGTGCCGAGGTCCAACTTTCCATGTAACATGGTCGGTATCAAGAACGCTCGGCAGCTTGTGCCGAGGTCCTACTTTCCATGTAACATGGTCAGTGTTGAGAACGCACGGCAGCTGGTGCCGAGGTCCAACTTTCCATGTAACATGGTCGGTGGCAAGAACGCTCGGCAGCAAGTGTCGGGGTCCAACTTTCCATGTAACATGGTTGGTGTCAAGAATGCTCGGCAACTGGTGCTGAGGTCCAACTTTCCATGTAACATGGTCGGTATCAAGAACGCTCGGCAGCTTGTGCCGAGGTCCTACTTTCCATGTAACATGGTCAGTGTCGAGAACGCACGGCAACTGGTGCCAAAGTCCAACTTTTCATGTAACATGGTCGGTGTCAAGAATGCTCAGCAGCTGGTGCCGAAGTCCAACTTTCCATGTAACATGTTCGGTATCAAGAACGCTCGACAGCTGGTGCCGAGGTCCAACTTTCCATGTAACATGGTCGGTGTCAAGAGCGCTCGGCAGCTGGTGCCGAAGTCCAACTTTCCATGTAACATGGTCGGTGGCACGAATGCTCGGCAGCTTGAGCCGAAGTCTTGACTTGTCATTTTTGAGAGTTGGCGACTTCTGCGCTCTAGACAGATGTGGCAGCCATTAAATGTGATGGCTTCTGAACTTCTGACAGCTTGAAGGATGTGACGCTTATTTAATGCGATGACCTCTGAGTTCCTATCAGATGGGACAATAATTAATGCGATGTGCAGCTTGGCGTGGTAAACAAGGCGAAGGTTCAAATTGTTTTTGTCGCTTTGCGTATATGGGCTGGCAGTCTGGGCCCATTAACATCGTTTTGCGCACCTCATTCTATAAAACCTTACCCCCGCCTCTCATTTTTCACTTCTCCATTTTTTTACTCAGGCAGTGATTTATGCTTAGCGAGAGCTTCAGGTGATTGTCGTCCGTTTTCCGGTTAAGTTTCCGACAACATATCTTTAAGGTAATTTATTCTTAGTTTCTTTCCAAGTATAAATATGTCTCTTTCCTCTATGTCCGAGTCGTCTTCTTCTTGGTCCGAGCCCTCCCCTCAAGTTGCCAAAGCCCGCACTCCGAGTCGCCCAGATAAGGGGAAGAAGGTGTTCGGTAGGGATATGATCGTGGAGGATCTGAAGCGCATGGGGCCATTTGGCAGATTGCCGGGGCCACTGACTGGGCTTCACAGAGTTCGAGAACTTCCGGAGGAGCATGCCGAGTGTATTGTTCACGGGAGGGGGAGGACTTTTGATGAGAATGAGGCGAGGGAGACGACCGAGGCGGATGAGACGGGGTCGATCCTCTGCGAAGAAGACTTGGCAGTGATCCGGGATTGTTTCCACATCCCGGAAGAGTACAAACTTATGCTGCTGGGTCCCGGGGTTAGGGCCAACTCGCCGCTGCCAGTGACTATGTGTTGCTGGCCGGTTGATGCCTTTATCACCGGGGCTCGGCTACCTCTCCATCCGTTCGCAACCCTTGTTCTTAGGTGGTTTGGGGTCAGCCCCATTCAACTTATGTTGAACGCGTGAAGAGTCATAAATGGTTTCATGCTTCACTGCCAAGCCGCTGGGATCGAGCCGGAGCTGAGTGTACTTCGGACGATCTACCGGCTTCATCAAGCGAACCGGTTGGAGTTCCGGTATTACTTGGCCCCGAGGCCATGTCAGTAGGCTCGTTATATGCCTCGACTCCATAAAGCACTGGCGTGATAAGTATTTGATAGTGCGGAGTGCGGAGGCCTGGCCTATCCCCGCTAGTTAGGGTGGAAGACGGTGCCGAAGAGGTTGAAGACGTTCCCAAAGCTTCGCCCCGAAGAGGAAGAGGCAATTCGGACACTTCTTGATCGGCTGAAGTACGATTGGCGGGAGCTGACCGAGGATATCTTGTTCAGGGGAGGGCTCTGCCGCGTAGATCCCAGTACGCGGCTTCTCTTATGTTTCCATCCTTTCTTTTTCATACTTCAACTTTTTCGACTTGTATCCTACTAACAAACTTCGTTTTTAATGCAGAGGCGATAGACTACGAGGCTGTGCTGGCATTGAGTGCTGGTCTTGCTAGCAAGGCGCCGAAGAAGCGCAAGAGGATAGCCACCAAGTTGCCGACTGCGAAGACTCCGAGGGTCACGGAGGTGGTCGAGGAGGTGGAGACTCTGGGAAGCCCGATCATGGCCGAAGGAGTTCCCTCCGCATCAACCGAGGCTGGTGACTTTCCGATCGCCGCAGCCCTTAAGATGGCGATGCCCCCACTGACAGTGGTGGCCAAGGAGCTCCTGACCGAGGAGCACAAGAGGATTCATGTTCCGGACTGGCAGGTTCGGAAACATGACGAGTTCCTGGGCAACTCCTTGGTGATCATGCAGGTGGTCAAGCACCTGGCGACACCGAAGGATCGGGCCGCCATGGAGGCCGGGCTGGAAGGCGACGACGTCATCGAGATTGCTCGCTCGGCGGTCTCGGTAAGTGTTGAATTTTTGCCGTCATTGGTTTTTCTTATGTCTAATTTCTCTAACTCTTTGAACACCTCATTTCCTGTCGTAGATCATCGTCCACTTTGGTCACCTCTTGGAGAGGTTGACAGCTCTGGAGAAGGAGCTGAAGCAGGAGTCCGACCAAGCTCGAAAGGATAAAGCTCGCATGGGGAACAAGCTCGACAAGCTCAAGGTCGAGTTCGAAGGGAGGACGACGAGGGTTGAATACCTTGAGGGCCTGGTCGCAAAGCTAGAGGGCGACCTTCTTCGTCAGAAGGAGGAGGCGGCCAAACAATTGGACGAAGCGACAGAGGCCAAGGCTGCCACGGTGAAGGAGGCTGAGGACGCTACTATGGTGAAGGCGCAAGGCTTTCTTGCCCAGAACATGGCCAAAGCCTACGCCGAAGCCCTCGCCCGGGTGTCAAAGGCATACCCCGAGGTGGACTATTCGTGATGGAGACTGTTCCTGGGCCACGTCGAAGGATTCGACCCCGAGTCCGAGGGAGAAGAAGAAGAAGAAGGGGACGACGAAGTCGAGCCTGAGGTTGAGGTCGTCGGCGAGGCCCAGGGGTCTGTGGTCACCCCGCTGGCAATGGTGACTCCTTCAGGGACGTCAGCCCCCACCCCCTCTCGCCGCCCCGGAAAAGAGGTCGCGCCCTGACTTCGCTTGCTTTCTCTTTTCTTCTGCTTTTTCGAGTTTTTAAGTGTAATGCCTAATCGCGGACTGGCCACCGCTTTTTTGTAATGAATGAAAACATCTTTTTGGGCTCGACATCGCATTTCTCTGTCATAACTTTCTCAAAAAACTCTTGAAATTTGGCTAAGTGCAGGGATTCGGCTAAGTGTTGAAAATTTGTTGTTTGCTTCGACTTCTTTTCAGCTTGCGGTGGTGACTCAAACCGTCATGCCTACTTGCTCGGGGGACAGCGCTCGTCCCGAGGTTGGCTTAGGGGCGACGAGGCTGTGCTTGACGAGGTGCCGAGAGCGGCTCTATGAAGTCGAGCTGGGGTTGTGCAGAGCCGTAAGCGAGCGGAACCACCTGCAACTATCCTGGGTCGGCGGGACATTGTGATTCGGCGACTGGAGAGCAGGCTCGCCGAGATGGCCCCCTTAGGAGAGGATGATGGTTCGCCGAACGCCTTTAGTTACGGCCTTCGGCTCAAGTGCATCCGCCATACTTTATCGAAAATAACAGCGAAGAGGGACGATTTGCTCTCTGAGATTCGTCACTTGCAAACAGTAGAGACGGACTTTCGGACGGAGGGAGAGGGATTGATGGCAGAGGTGGCCAAACTGACGATCGAACGTGACGAACTGACGGACGAGGTCGATGCGCTGAAGAGAGCCGCGGTGGACAAGAGCATCGAAGTCACTCATCTCCGCCGTCTTATCGCCAGTCGCTCTGGCATCCCGAGCTCTGCAATACCACCTCGCTTCGAGGTCGATGTAAAAGATGACTCTCTGAGGGAGCGGATCTCAGAGCTGGAGGCAGAGGTGGCTCGCCTTAGACCGCGTTCGGGGCAGATCAATGTTAGGAGCACTTCATGTACTCGTGCGGAGAGCAAGCGGGGCCTTTCGTTTTATGAGCTCGCGACCCGTTCGCCCATCGGCCAACCTAGTCCGGGGGATGCACAAAGCGGGGTTGCCATCTCGTCGAGCGGGGCATCTGTCGGAGCGACTGTTAGGAGCAGTGCCGAGGACACGTCTCAATTCGCCGGTTTAGGGTCGAGTTCCGGAGGCAAACGTCGCCGCCCTCGAGTGTCCTTGAAGCGGAACATCCCTGTGCCAAGGAGGCGTTGAAGATCTTGCTTTTGAGTCCTTTGTATTTAGTCTAAGTGTAACAAGCTAGCATTGTAATTTTTGCTTTTTAACGCCTTGTAATCTGGTTGTAAGGAAGAGTCGTCTTGTATTGTGTCCCCACTCTTAATGATGTTTCTTTCTTAGACTTGCACGTTTTTAGTGGCTTTGTGTGGTTGTTTTGTTTATGACTGTGTTCATTGTGCTGAGGTCTCCGAGCTGGTCTTCTGCTCGTTTGGGGGTCGGTGTCATGAGCATTTGACCAGTGGTGCCGAGCTCTACTTCGGTCATTTAATCTCGCGAATTTGTAAGATGAGTGAGCCTTATGCGGCAGGGGGGTAGCCTCCGCTTCCGCCTGTGGCTCCCGAAGGCCTTTCTTCTCGCTTGCTTAAAAGTGAGTCTGCGAAGCAAGGCCGAGCCAAGTATTGGACCGGGAACTATCGCTGGAGTTGTTCAACGGTTGTGGGAGCAATTCCGAATGGCGACCTACTCCTAGCTCACTTAAGGGCGAGCTTGCGAAGTCGAATCGAGCCAAGTGTTGGACTCCGAAACCATTGTTAAAGTTTTTCAACGGTTGTGGGAGCAATTCCGAATGGTGAACTACTTCTAGCTCGCTTAAGAGCGAACTTGCGAAGTAGAATCGAGCCAAGTGTTGGACTCCGAACCATCATTAGGGTTGTTCAACGGTTGTGGGAGCAATTTCGAATGGCGAACTACTTCTAGCTCGCTTTAGAGCGAACTTGCAAAGTAGAATCGAGCCAAGTATTGGACTCCGAACCATCGTTAGAGTTGCTCAACAGTTGTGGGAGCAATTCCGAATGGCGACCTACTTCTAGCTCGCTTAAGTGCGAACTTGCGAAGTAGAATTGAGCCAAGTGTTGGACTCCGAACCATCGTTAGAGTTGTTCAACGGTTGTGGGAGCAATTCCGAATGGCGAACTACTTCTAGCTCGCTTAAGAGCGAACTTGCGAAGTAGAATCGAGCCAAGTGTTGGACTCCGAACCATCGTTAGAGTTGTTCAACGGTTGTGGGAGCAATTCTGAATGGCGAACTACTTCTAGCTCGCTTAAGAGCAAACTTGCGAAGTAGAATCGAGCCAAGTGTTGGACTCCGAACCATCGTTAGAGTTGTTCAACGGTTGTGGGAGCAATTCTGAATGGCAAACTACTTCTAGCTCGCTTAAGAGCAAACTTGCGAAGTAGAATCGAGCCAAGTGTTGGACTCCGAACCATCGTTAAAGTTGTTCAACGGTTGTGGGAGCAATTCCGAATGGCGAACTACTTCTAGCTCGCTTAAGAGCGAACTTGCAAAGTAGAATCGAGCCAAGTGTTGGACTCCGAACCATCGTTAGAGTTGTTCAACGGTTGTGGGAGCAATTCCGAATGGCGAACTACTTCTAGCTCGCTTAAGAGCGAACTTGCAAAGTAGAATCGAGCCAAGTGTTGGACTCCGAACCATCGTTAGAGTTGTTCAACAGTTGTAGGAGCAATTCCAAATGGCGAACTACTTCTAGCTCGCTTTAGAGCGAACTTGCGAAGTAGAATCAAGCCAAGTGTTGGACTCCGAACCATCGGTAGAGTTGTTCAACGGTATTGGGAGCAATTCTGAATGGCGACCTACTTCTAGCTCGCTTAAGAGCGAACTTGCGAAGTAGAATCGAGCCAAGTGTTGGACTCCGAACCATCGTTAGAGTTGTTCAACGGTTGTGGGAGCAATTCCGAATGGCGAACTACTTCTAGCTCGCTTAAGAGCGAACTTGCGAAGTAGAATCGAGCCAAGTGTTGGACTCCGAACCATCGTTAGAGTGAAGAGTAAAAGCAGAGAGATGTAAACAATTTTTACAAGTAAAATATGAAAAAGCTTTCTTTATTGATGACTAATGGTCGGCTGCTTCTAAGGTTGCAAGCCGTTATTACAAAAGTGAAATAAAAAGAAAAAAAATACAAGTAATAGGAAATGAACGGTTCGACATCCCTGAATACTTAGAGAGGCGTTGATGCTCTCTCTTGGTATTTTAGAAGATGGTCGGCATTCCAGGTCCTGGGGATCTCTCTGCCTTCGAGATCTTCTAGTCTGTATGTCCCGGGCCGAACTACTTTGGCGATCTTATAGGGTCCCTCCCAATTTGGAGCCAGTTTGCTCTTCTGACCAGGAAAAGAGATGGCTAACTTTCTGAGGACCAAGTCTCCTTCTTTGAGGTCGGTAGGACGGACTCTCTTATTGTATGCCAACTCGATCCTTCTTCGGTAGCTTTGTTGACGAATGGCAGCTCTTTCTCGGATCTCATCATTCAGGTCTAGATTTGCTCGGAGCTCTCTGGCATTTTGTTCTTCTTCATAAGCCAGTAGACGAGGAGAGGGTATACCGACTTCTAGGGGGATCATAGCCTCGAACCCATAGGTGAGGTTGAATGGAGACTCTCCTGTGGGGGTCCGTTTTGTCGTGCGGTAGTTCCACAGCACGTTAGGGAGCTGATCGACCCATAAGCCTTTAGAGCATTTATCCAACCTCTACTTAATACTGGTGAGGATCTGTCGGTTAACATTCTCGACTTGGCCATTCGACTGTGGATGGGAAACGGAGGAGAATGGCGAGGTCTTCACAGAGAGCTCGGAAGGCAGCCCCAGTGAACTAGGTTCCGTTGTCTGTTATAAGGACCCGAGGGACATCGAATCGGCAGATTACGTTCTTCCAAAACAACTGAAGTACCTTGTTCTCGGTGATCGTGGCCAAGGGCTCGGCCTCTATCCACTTCGAGAAATAGTCGATTGCCACGACTAAGAATTTGAAGTGGCCAGGAGCTAGTGGGAATGGCCCTAGAAAATCCATCCCCCACATTGCGAAAGGGATCGGACTTGATAGGGAAGTGAGTGGAGCTTGTGGGAGGCGACGAATGTTGGAGTACTTCTGACATGAGTTGCATTGCCGAACGTGCTGTTCGGCGTCTTGTAGGAGAGTGGGCCAGAAATATCCATAATTCAACACTTTGCGGGCTAAGGATCTGGACCCTGAATGTGCCCCACCGATGCCCTCGTGAAGTTCTTGCAGTGCGTAGTCGGCCTATTCGGGGAAGAGGCATCTCAAATAAGGCCTGCCGTCTACCTGTGTGAAGGAGCATTTATATAGGATGCCTCCGATCAGTGTGTATCGCTCTGCTTGGGTTCTCACTCTTCGAGCTTCCTTAGGATCTTCGGGGAGAAGCCCATCCCTCAGGAACTCAACGAGGGGTTTCATCTAGTCATCTTGTAGCAGGACAGGTAGAGACTCCATAGAATCGGAAGTTTCATCCTCTATACTTGGCTTCAGGAGGACCTCTATCAAGACGGTCTGCTCGAGACCTTGGAGGGAGGAAGAGGCTAGCTTGGAGAGGGCATCGGCCAGGGAATTCTCCTCTCGGGGGATTTGCTGGATGATGGCTTCTTCAAATAGTGCCATGAGGCTCCTGACCTTGGCTAAGTACTTAACCATCTGGTCATCACGTGCTTCATACTCGCCGAGGACCTGATTTACGACCAGCTGAGAGTCGCTAAAGATCCGGAGGTGTTGCGCCCCTGCATTGCGAGCCATTCCAAGGCCGGCTATGAGTGCCTCGTATTCTGCTTCGTTGTTAGAGGCCTTGAAGTTGATACGGAGGGAGTATTGGAGGATGAAGTCATCTGGGCCTGCCAGAATGACCCCGGCTCCGCTTCCCTCGTTACAGAAGGATCCAACCACATAGACCGACCAGACAGGTGGTCCCTTCATTGCTTGGCTAAACTCGGGGATAGTACTTTCAACGATAAATTCTGCTAAGGCCTGAGCCTTGATCGCGGTCCGAGGCTGATACGTTATATCATGCTGGCTCAGCTCGATAGACCACTTCATAAGGCGACCGGAGGTCTCTGGCTTGTGGAACACTTGCTTCAGCAGTTGGTCGGTAAGAACGACCACCGAATGGGACTGAAAATATGGGCGAAGCTTCCTCGCGGCCATCACTAGGGCATAAGCCATCTTTTCTATCCTCGGGTAGCGGAGCTCGGCATCCCGAAATACCTTGCTCACATAGTAGATGGGCTTTTGAGCCCGGTCTTCTTCCCTTACTAAAACGGCGCTGAGGGTCTGCTCGGAGGCTGCCAGGTAGAGGTAGAGGGGTTCGCCAAGGATTGGTTTGCTGAGGAGAGGAGAGTTGACGAGGTAAGCCTTGAGTTGGTCGAACAACTCCTGTTGCTGTTGACCCCATTTGAAACCTTTAGCCCCCCTGAGGGCCTTGAAGAAGGGGAGGCATTTCTCCCCGGACTTCGAGAGAAAACGCCCTATAGCGGCTAGGTGGCCTGTTAGCCTCTGAACTTCCTTAACGTTCTTGGGAGGGGCCATGTTTAATATGGCCTTGATTTTCTCAGGGTTAGCTTCGATTCCTTGTTGGTAGACCATGAAGCCGAGGAACTTTCCTAACGATACTCCGAACGCACACTTGTTCGGATTGAGTCTCATGTTGTACCTTCTCAGAACATCGAACGCCTCCTGTAGGTCGGTCACATGATCGGCTCCTCTGATGCTTTTACAAGCATGTCGTCAATATACACCTCCATATTCCGGCCGATTTGAGCTTGGAAAACCTTGTTAACGAGGCGTTGATATGTGGCGCCTGCATTCTTCAAACCGAAGGGTATTACCCTGTAGCAGTAGAGGCCCTGGTCGGTTACAAATGAGGACTTTGGGATATCTGGGGGGAACATCCGGATCTGGTTGTAGCCTGAGTAGGCATCCATGAAGCTGAGGAGTTCATGCCCCGAAGTGGCGTCAATCAAAGTGTCAATACTTGGAAGAGGAAAGGGGTCCTTGGGGCAAGCTTTGTTGAGATCGGTAAAATCAATACAAATCCTCTAGGTCCCATTGTATTTCTTCCCCATTACTACATTCAACAGCCATTTAGGGTAGTTTACCTCTTGTATGAACCGGGCCTTCAAGAGCTTATCCACCTCCTCTTTTATAGCTAGCTGGCGCTCGGGGGCAAACTTGCGCCTCTTCTGTTGGACCGGTTTGGACCCCGGAGCAACGCTGAGGTGGTGGACCAAGAGCTCTTCGTAAATTCTGGGCATGTTTGCAGCTGACCAAGCAAAGAGGTCTCGGTTCCTTCGAATGAACTGGACTATGTCTGAGCATAGGACGGATGGGAGGGTCTTGCTAACAAAGAACTTTCGGGTTGGATCCTGCTCAGAGAAGAGCACTTCCTCCAATTCATCCACCGGCTCGGACGTTGGTCGGGCCGCATCTTGGGAGATTTCTAGAGTTTCGAGGGAGAGGACTGGACCGAGGGTAGAGGTCATGTAGCACTTTCAGGCCGTTTCCTGATTGCCTTTTACTTCCCCTACTCCTGCACGGGTGGGGAAATTTCATCTTGAGGTGGTAGGCGGAAGGGACGGCTTCAAGGGCTGCTAGGCCGGGCCGACCCAAAATGACGTTGTAAGCTGTAGGGACATCCACGACCATAAAGTCCATCGACTCCGTTCGGGTAGTAGGAGTTTTGCCAGCGGTCAGCCCTTCAATAGTCACTGGCACTCCCGTGAACCCATGGAGCGTATAGCCGGCGGGCTTGAGTTGGTCTCGAGATAGTTTGAGGCCTTTGAAAGCGGCGAGGAAGAGGATGTTAACGGAGCTGCCATTGTCCACTAGGATCCTCTACACTTTGAAGTTTGCCATATGGAGATTGATGACGAGTGTGTCACAATGGGGGGTGCGGGCACCTTCAAGATCTTCGTCTGAGAATGTGACGGGCACTCCGAGGCCTTTAGGAGGAGGGGTGGCTCGAACCGAGTTGACTTCCCTAATGAACGCCTTTCGAGAGGAGTTTGAGGAGCCCCCCATTGGGCCCCCATGAATGAGGTGTAGGACACGCTCCTCTTCGAAGTCGGGCATTTCATCGCGTTCAGGACGCTTGTTAGCCCTCCGAGGTGGGGGAGGAAGGTCGGCTCGGTCCTTTTTCACGAACCTGGTCAGCTGTCCCCTCTGGATGAGGGCTTCTATCTAATTCTTCAAGGCCCGACAATCATTGGTGTCGTGGTCATGGTCCCGGTGGTAACGGCACCACTTCTCTTTATCCCTCTTCTTGGCGGGGGTGTTCATCCTCGGAGCAGGAGGTATGACCCCCTCCTTTTCAACTTCCATTAGAATGGTGGAGACATTGGTAGTGAGAGGAGTAAATTTGTCGAATCTGGGGGGAGGACGGCACTCGCCGCCATTATCCTTCTGAAGCTTCTTGGTGCCTTCCTCTTCTGTTCCCTTTCTCTTAGACCCGGAGGAAGACCCCTCCAAGTTGGGGCGGTGCTCAGCTTCTTCGGCCCGAATATACTTTTTGGCGAGGGAGGAGCGGGGGCTTCTTGGCGAGGTCAGAGAAGTTCTGTGGGGGCTTATTGGCGAGGGAGGAGCGGGGGCTGGAGTTGAGGACATTGGATTGAAATACTGCTGCAGCGACCGACTAGTCGAGGGATGCTATGGACCTGGCTTCAGCTGTGAACCTTTTCACATATTCTCTCAGCTTCTCACCCTTCTTCTGGTGGAGGTAGAGTAGCGAAATGCTGGTCTTCTCAGTTCTGCGGCTACTCACGAAGTGGGTGACGAAGAGTGTCTCAAATTGCTCGAAGGAGAATATTGAGGAAGGGGCAAGGCAAGAGTACCATTCTTGAGCCGGACCCTTGAGAGTTGCGGGAAAGGTTTTGCAGAGCAGAGCATCGGAAGCTTGATGGATGAGCATGAGGGTCTTAAAGCTTTCGATGTGGTCGACGGGGTCAGTCTCCCCGGAATATGCCTCAAATTGAGGAGGCTTAAAGCCGATTGGTACGGGTGCATCCATTATGGTTCGGAAAAAAGGAGGTCGACTAGGTGAAGGGTCCTTCCTCTGAGTTCTTCTTCTCGGTCTAACTGACCCATGCACCTCTCCATTTCGTGGAGACGGCGGTAGACAGCGTCATCCCTTCGACGGTAATCAGCCGAGCCTCTAGACTCGTCTTCGTACGAGGGAGAGTAGGGGCTACGACGACGGTAGCTCCTGGAGCGGCGAGGGCTTGGGATGTGCCGGGGGTTGCTAGGAGTTGGAGGAGGAGTTGGGGACTGTTGGCGAGGACTTCGGACCGGAGGAGGAGAAGGAATCCTTGGAGCATTGGTGTTGGGACGGAGATTGAGAGCTTGCAGGACGGTTGCTTGGAACTGCTGGAACTGCTGGAACTCGGCACGAGTGATGGGTGCCTCATCGTTCCTAGGGTGTTTCCGACCGGTAGGGGAATGGGGTCTTCTTCTGTGATGCTCGGGGGATTCTCTCCGCCCCATTCGAATAGGGGACCTTCTGTAGTCTCGGCGGTGAGGAGATCGCTCATCCGGACGTTGCTGGCAGGAGGCTCCCTCTCGGGCCCACTTTTCATCCAGACGGCGACGAAGATCCTCATCCTTCTGCCGATTGAGGACGGTGTTGCGAAGGTCTGAAGCTCGGGAATTGTGGGAGGCCATAGAATCCGAAGAGGCATTGTGGATGGAGATGTGGTCCAGATGGAGAGGTTGTTTCTGCGGGTTAGGACCCTTAGGAGGTTGTTGATTCTGAGGGGGAGGCAGGTCCTGTTGGAGAGGTTCCTCGGCTTGAGGCGGAAGTTGCCCCTGCTGTTGAGCGGGTTGAGGGGGGACTTCCTGTTGCTGATCGGGGTTGGGTCATCGGTTGGACCCTCTAGATCTGGCTTTCCTAGGAGGCATGGCTGGAGAAGATCTGACCAACGGGAATCTGTTGCCGCTGTTCGTTCTTTCCCACAGACGGCGCCAATCTGTTACCGCTGAATCTGGTGTGGGGGCAAACAGATAGTATTTGTGGATTCTTGGGAAACTTTGAATAACAGACCTGTTACCTGTTCCGCCGGAGTTTGACCGTTGCTCCCGCCGTTCACCTGCAAAAAGTGCAGGACACCGGGGTTGTTTCCGGCGACGCACCCTCCGACGCTCAAGTCAGTAATCAGGAATGATTATGAAAGAGCGTAAAACTGGCAAAAGATTGATTACCTCTTAATGGAGATGGATGGGGGGTATTTATAGTCGCCTTAGGGACCAGATTAGGAATATAATCCCTTGTAGTCAGATAAGGAATGTAATCCCTAATCCCCAGTGAAAGGATAGACAGGAATCAGGGCCGTTGATTAGGATTTAATCAGAAACCCTAATTCTATCCTTTCTGGACCGGGTTTGTTGCGGGTTGAAACCCGCACCCAGTTGAGGTGGATCCATTCGCGGGTTAGTGGGTCTTCGAGGAGGAGAACCAGTACCCGCTTCAGACCCATTGGAAGGTGAAATTACCGTTTTACCCCTGGGCTTCAAGATTCGTGCCTGATTTGGACGGTTCCGATTTAACTCCATTTTTAGCAATATCAGTCGCTGATCTGTTTTGGTTGCTGTTTTGGACTGTCTTGAAATTAGTGTAGCGCCCCGATTTCCATATACATGGAAACCTGTGACACATGCCAAGATCTTTCCTTCAATTAGTCACGATACACGAAAAGCTGGAAATTTTAAAACTTTTCATTCAACACAGAGTTACCACGCAGTAATTACAAATATAAGTTTGTAATACCAACCGTAGCGCCTGCCCTTTTTCCTTTTTGACTCCAAACTCAATTCTTCCAATTTCTATATCACTTTAAACATAAACTAAAATGGTTATGTTTCAAAGAAAAATTGGGCAGAGTCTCCCCTGTAATTTCTGCCCCAAAACAGAAAAAGCTTACAGAATTTTGCTCTAAATTCCGTAGCTTACATCGCATGCAATAATATTACGGGCTCCCCAGGCCAAAATGAGCATCATCACACAGGCAATATATATATATGCTCTGGGGGCCAAACTCATAACGGTATAACAATTATCAAATAAAAACCATAAATCCTTTTGAAAACATAGTAAGTTTTTAGAAAATAACCTGTAAAAACCTACCACGACGCCCGGCACTCCACAACGAAATGGTTACGGGTAAAAACCATATCCTGCCGCCTCACCCTATACTCTTCATCATCATCCATATACTTATACATCAAAAATACAATTTAAAGCTTAAATCTTTACTATTTACAATTAAAACATAACAACGAATTATAACTGGAGCTCCACTCCACGGAAACCTGTACCTCCATCTCATCTCCGCACTGCTGAGGACCTGTAACAGTAGGGACCTAGGGTAGTCCATGGACTCCTTAACCCCCAAATACTAAGGGGTTAGCCATTTCTGGTGTGAGTATAATTTATTAAAATAAGCAAATAAATTAAACTTTACAAGTAAAAACATAACGAACTCATAATATCAAGATCAACAAATCTTACTTGACATCTGAACATGTAACCTCATAAATGGGAATTCACATCCAATACTCTCTGAGTCATCACCTGTATGTATATCCATACCCACTCATAATCATACTTATCTTAGTAATCATTTGAATAACCCCTCTCATAATACAATATTGATCCTATTGCCTTATATCACATATCACATCATAGGCATATGCATTTATTTGCATACTACCACATTCATTCATGTCCAACCTAACATCTTATTGCACATTACCATTTACATGCATTTTATCACAATATACTCCACATCGCCAACATGGTTGGGCAATAACATAACACACCCCAAGGCCGATAGCTTGGGTAACAATCACCGCACCCCAAGCCGAACTTGGGTGATATCACATCACATCCCAAGCCCATAACTTGGTTATTGATTTACTTCAACTATCACACTCACAATTCAACTTGAATGGAAAAGGCACAAGTATATATAATTTATGTGCCAGTGTATGTTATGACTTAACTCTAATGTGATATTTAACTAGACTAGGATGCTTCCTATTCTAATGTCAGCAAGTCTCTGAAAGCAACATGCAGCCCATACTACATGCGACTCCATCTCAAGCCGTTTCTCCATATATAGGGATTTGAACCCGCGTTATGAACTTCTAATTGTACACAACCTGTTCCTGATACCTACACGTGACTGATGAGGTTGCAGATGTGGTCATGTGCCACTGTTGCATTTTCGCCAGTGGTGTCTATGTTCGCCACTGCGACCCGGCCAACCGGACCTCTCTCGAAATAGACGAACCCAATGTATCGGGCGTCATTCCAAAATCAAACTATAGGGTTTTGCAAGCGCAGGGTAGCGCGAAGCCTACCCTGTGGCACCCTCTGGGGTATCGCAAGCGCAGGACTGCACAATGCATCCTGTGGCACCCCCAGCCACGGTACATCAGGAATTAACAGCGCGAGATACGCAACCCGTGTCCTCAACTTGTGAGACGGCACCGTACGTATCCCTTTGACAGGAAGGTGCAACCCAATAACACCACCTAAGATCGGCCCCAAAGAAAGGTTTGGTCGTACGGTGCACCCTACTACCAACTCCCCTTCTTTTGGGCAAAAGGTTAAGTAATGATTTTATAAGTCACTATCCTAATGAGGTTATTATTCCTATGCAATCTTGCATAGTTTCCAATCATGGTCCGACTCGTGGTCCCTCGATCCAAGACTCTGGTAATAATCTCTCTCTCACTCATCCCTACCCCTAACTCGGATTCTACCAACTCTCTCGGCCCACGGTCAACCTACATTGGTTAAGATCCGTCGACGCCCGAGGTGAGATCTATCCATTTTACTCTAAGGGGGTAGGATGTGGTCTTGATGGTCGATGACCCTTAGGGTAATTATATCACCCTAGGTGAGCACAACAACTGCATATTAGCTAAGAAGCTATATACGGGTAACCAAAAACACATACGAGCTAAACAGCTACGTATAGGACCAACAGCTACATACAGGCCAGTCGAGCTGCGCATGAGACAACAACATACATACGAGCCAAATAAGCCCCGTATGAGACCAACAGCTACATACGGGCCAGTCGAGCCGCGTATGAGACAACAACATACATACGAGCCAATTAAGCTGCGTATGAGACCCACAGCTACATACGGACCAGTCGAGCCACGTACAAGCAAATCCACATACAAACAACCATACAGGTAATTTCACATAGAAGCAACCAACTGTGCTTACTAGCAAACTTGATCTTCTATAATTTGAAGTAACCGAAGAATCTACTATAATCAACCTAGCATGGGTTTCTTCTAAAATCAACTCATCATGGCATGCCTACTATAATCAATTCAACATGAGTTCTTTCTAAAATCGACTCAACATGATAGGTTACTGGAATGTCACATAGGCATGAATGGGTTCTTCACACAACTCAAGCATGGTGTTCTACTACAACTGAACCATGGGTTTCTTTCTATAACAATTCGAGCATGGATTCTTACTATACCACAAGGGTGGGTTCTTTCTCTACAACAATCTAAATCCATAGGGTGGGTTCTTTTACTCGCTACTACTAACAACTCGAATGGGTTCTCTTTGGCATACACAAATAATATAGCCCTAGGAATGGGTTCTTCCTCAACCTACAACACGTAATCCACAAAAGGTGTGATCTTTTAACCCCCTACCACCGACAACATCCAAAGATTGTTTCTTTATCATACTACAACTAACATAATCATCAAGTTGGGTTCTTTTAGCATCCACAATTTACTCAACTCTAAAAATGGGTTCTTTCTCAACCTCTAACAATTCATACCAAAAAGATGGGTTCTTTTAACATCCGCAATTTACTAAACCCTCAAATGGGTTCTTTTCTTCACCTACACAAGCAGTACCCTAAGGATGGTTCTTTCTACACATTCATAAGTAGATAAGGAGAGCAAGCAACTAACTTTGGAGTAGAGAATCCTCACATACGTAACGAATCCATTATATAGGTTTTATATACTCAAGGATAGTAAATTTCCCCATACGCCTCATCTATAAATCATGTCACATCTTCAGTTCATCCAACTTCTTTAAAATGTCAATTACGTATATAGAACCATATACACCATATCTTGATATCCTCATATGATTGTAACTCATCCCCATATACACATATATGTTATTCAATCCTCCCTTAAACATCACTTCATAAATAAATCATACTCACCATATTCTTACAATCACAAGATACGTAATAAATCGATACTCACATAATTCTTAACATACAAAAACACGTAATAAATTAACACTCACTATTTTTCTTAAAACACAACAATATATCTAAATAAATTAAACTCACTATATTTCGTAAAATACACAAATATATATAAATTAAACTCACCATATTCCTTAACACACAAAATATGTAGATAAATTAGTACTCACATATCCATCAAACCACAAAAATATAAAATAAATCAACTCACATATTAATCAAACCACAAAATATATAATAAACCAACTCACATATTAATCAAACCACAAAATATATAAATATACTAACTCACTATATTTTTATAATCACAAAATACATATAATAATATAACTCACAATACTTCTTAAACACCAAAAATACGTAGATAAATTGATACTCACTTATTCCTCAAAGTACATAATAAATCAATACTCACATATTCTTCAAACCCCAAAATATATAAATATACTAACTCGCATATATCTTTAAACCACAAAAATATATAAATAATATAACTCACATATATCTTTAAATCACGAAAATATATAAATAATATAACTCACTATATTTTTATAATCACAAAATACATATAATAATATAACTCACTATGTTTTTATAATCACAAAATACATATAATAATATAACTCATATAAATTTTTAACACACAAAAACACACAATAAATTAACTCGCTATATTTTTATAATCACAAAATACATATAATAATATAACTCACATAATTTTGCGAAGATCCAAAGCGCCGTGCCACCTCGCGTCCAAGGTCGTGAATATATCCTATCACCAAATTTCAAGCAATTAAAACTCAAATAATTCAACTAATCACAAGAGTAAATAATCGCTATCCCAAATATCACACAAGCGTTTATTGAACGCTTGGGATATACACGTGTGATGCACGTGATAATCTAATGCCTATGGTATTTTCCATCCCCAAATAATTACTAAGTTGCCCCCAAAGTATTCTAGTAGCTCAACTATAATTTCTACTACTATCCGAGAATTAATTCATATCCATACGGTTCTCTTTTACAAACTCAAATCCCTAATTTACTAACAACTTGAAATCTTTCTAAAAATCCACTAATTTCTCACATCCACAATTTCCAACATCTCTAATCTCTCTACCCTAACATTCCTACTCAATAAAAATTAACCCAACTAAATTTTATACAATAAAATAGTTAGGGTTTATACCTTCCGAAATCCAATCGAAAATCCAATGCTACTACGATGTAGAGAATCCCTCACTTAGTCTACCCCTCACTTTAATTTGGAATTGGTGAAGAAATGGAGGGGATTTGGAGCGGGGAAGGAATCGATCGATGGGTTTGATTTTGGTTCTTTCGATCGGGATGGAAATGGAAGGAAAGAAGGAGAAAAAGAGAACGGAGGTGGGGTCGGGGTTTCTTTGATCGGTCGGCGCGGACGAACGGGGGGGGAGGTCGGGAGGAGGAGGAGGTCGGGGGGTTTCCATGGGTCGGTTTGGGAATGAACAGAAAGAAGAAGAAGGGAAGAAGAAGAGATGGGAGAAGGAGAAGGGAATGGAGAAGGAGGCCGAGTTTCTTTGGGTTCGGGCTGGAGAAACGAACGGAAGAAGAAGGAAGGAAATGGAGAAGAAGAAGGGAAGAAGAAGGAGAAGAAGGAGAGAGAGAGAAGGGGTTTTTTTGTAAAAGATGGAATAATTAATAATAGATTGATAAACATCTAGGGGAATGTTGCATATAAGCCCTCTAGTCTTAACACATTTCAAATAACGCCTAATTCTCTACTCTAATAATCCAAACAATACAAAATACATTAAAACTACTTCGTAGATAATCCATATGAAAAATAATTTAATTTTAAAAATAATAATAAAATAAAATAGGCAATATATTAAAATAATTTTTATCAGAAAATCCATGATCGCGCGAAATTCTCAATCGCGCAAACATTCCGATGCAAAATAGCCATATGCTATTTTTCGGGTCGTTACATTACTCCCTCCTTAGAATCGTTCTGTCCTCAGAACGCTGCTAGTGGAGAGGAAGACAACCACAAACATCAATGGTTCACGAGACATTTTCTCGAACCATCTTTAGTTCCTCGAGTGATATTCTCGGAAATTGGTCTTCTACCAAGTTGAACTGTTGTCCTTCAGTCCTCTGGACAAACCCACTATGAATTTGATACTGACATTCTACTCCTCCTGCTCTGGAGTAGACAGTGGCTGCATTGCCTTGCTCTATTCTTGTCTACAAGTGATGTTGATTCGCTCCTTGATTACGACTTCTATTGGTTGGTGACCACTCCCTCCTTAGAAAGGACAAAGTCACACTTTGCCGCTTCAGTCCCTGATCAGCTCCTCTTGGTGACCTTATTAAATTGTTAACACGATTGCCCTCTGTCTGAGCAAGATTTCCTCCATGGCGTGTTCTTAGTGGCTACTTAATCATAAACTGATCTTGGAGAATCTGTCGCTTCAGCGCTTCAATCCCTGTATTTCCTGCCTAAGCCTTCTAACTTGCTCACTTGGACTCGGTTGCAGCTCCCATCGTGTCAAAATTGAGCTCTAAACTTGAGTAATCACCCTAATACTGGCTTGCTTGATCTCATCATCTAGCTTCTTGCTTCCTTCACGGTCTTTGGCTGAGGTCAATCCTCCACTTATCTCGATCCTTTGCAGTTCAGTAGCCACTCCCTCCTTAGAATAGGGCATGGCCTACGATCATTACTTCAAACTTCCAGGATTCTCTTCTGTAATTTGCTCAAAGCTGATGCTCCAGATGGTGTATTTAAACAAACCAAATCTAGAGTTGCCACCCGCACACATCTCAACACTTGAAAAATAATTCAGATAAAAGAATGTGATGAACCACAATTGAACAAAACAGTTGTAGGGATTCCATATATATATATATATAAATCCAACTGGTTACGAAAGTGTTTCATCATACCTTACTTCTTAGTCCAAAATAAATTTCAAAAATACAACTTTTAACTTAGTTGCAGCTCTATATGCACATACCGGTACTAGTACTTCTGCCTTCTACAGCTTGCTGGTAGTAAGTGCGAACTCTACCCTTGTGGTCGTGGACAGACTGATTTCTTGTGCCCGACTCTCTCACAAGGATTGCATACTACAACCTTGGTGGTCTCTGGGATTTTCTCCCATTCATATTGTAGTCGTGCCAACCTGGAATCAAGGTGTTCCTACTCCTTTGCTGGGCCTTCTAATATAACTCCGAATGCATCACCCAGTTACTTAGTCTTGACGACCTTTCCTAATCACGTACTTCCTAAGCTTCCTCATTTCCCGATGTATGCTGGCTGCCGCCGCTGTGTGTTGATCCATACTTAGTCCTTGCGGTGGTGAAATCTCCATCAGCTCTGCGCTCAAGATTATCGGATCATCCAACGATATCGGTTCACTTTCTTTCACCAGCACATTCTCGGTAAGGATATCCTCGAACACCATTCATGTGGTTAAAGGATGGTAACACATACACTAGGATTAGTCCGGATATAGAAAAATTATAAAACATAAGTTGAAAGACACAACAATATGAATTATAACTATCTACAACTAGCTAAATCCCGACTCCTAAAGGGCATTCAAGTTTAATTTTCCTACTGTGTTGGACTGTAAATTGAAGTCAGCTCTGATACCACTCTGTAGCGCCCCGATTTCCATATACATGGAAACCGTGACACATGCCAAGATCTTTCCTTCAATTAGTTACGATACACGAAAAACTGGAAATTTTAAAACTTTTCATTCAACACAGAGTTACCACGCAGTAATTACAAATATAAGTTTGTAATACCAACCGTAGCGCCTGCCCTTTTTCCTTTTTGACTCCAAACTCAATTCTTCCAATTTCTATATCACTTTAAACATAAACTAAAATGGTTATGTTTCAAAGAAAAATTGGGCAGAGTCTCCCCTGTAATTTCTGCCCCAAAACAGAAAAAGCCTTACAGAATTTTGCTCTAAATTCCGTAGCTTACATCGCAGGCAATAATATTACGGGCTCCCCAGGCCTAAATGACCATCATCACACAGGCAATATATATATATATGCTCTGGGGGCCAAACTCATAACGGTATAACAATTATCAAATAAAAACCATAAATCCTTTTGAAAACGTAGTAAGTTTTTAGAAAATAACATGTAAAAACCTACCACGACGCCCGGCACTCCACAACAAAATGGTTACGGGTCAAAACCATATCCTGTCGCCTCACCCTATACTCTTCATCATCATCCATATACTTATACATCAAAAATACAATTTAAAGCATAAATCTTTACAATTTACAATTAAAACATAACAACGAATTATAACTGGAGCTCGACTCCACGGAAACTTGTACCTACATCTCATCTCCGCAATGCTGAGGACCTATAACAGTAGGGACCTAGGGTAGTCCATGGACTCCCTAACCCCCAAATACTAAGGGGTTAGCCATTTCTGGTGTGAGTATAATTTATTAAAATAAGCAAAAAAATTAAACTTTACAAGTAAAAACATAACGAACTCATAATATCAAGATCAACAAATCTTACTTGACATCTGAACATGTAACCTCATAAATGGGAATTCACATCCAATACTCTCTGAGTCATCACCTGTATGTATATCCATACCCACTCATAATCATACTTATCTTAGTAATCATTTGAATAACCCCTCTCATAATACAATATTGGTCCTATTGCCTTATATCACATATCACATCATAGGCATATGCATTCATTTGCATACTACCACATTCATTCATGTCCAACCAAACATCTTATTGCACATTACCATTTACATGCATTTTATCACAATATACTCCACATCGCCAACATGGTTGGGCAATAACATAACACACCCCAAGGCCGATAGCTTGGGTAACAATCACCGCACCCCAAACCGAACTTGGGTGATATCACATCACATCCCAAGCCCATAACTTGGTTATTGATTTACTTCAACTACCACACTCACAATTCAACTTGAATGGAAAAGGCACGTGTATATAAAATTTATGTGCCAGTGTATGTTATGACTTAAATCTAATGTGATATTTAACTAGACTAGGATGCTTCCTATTCTAATGTCAGCAAGTCTCTGAAAGCAACATGCAGCCCATACTACATGCGACTCCATCTCAAGCCGTTTCTCCATATATAGGGATTTGAACCCGCGTTATGAACTTCTAATTGTACACAACCTGTTCCTGACACCTACACGTGACTGATGAGGTTGCAGATGTGGTCATGTGCCACTGTTGCATTTTGCCAGTGGTGTCTATGTTCGCCACTGCGACCCGGCCAACCGGACCTCTCTCAAAATAGACGAACCCAATGTATCGGGCGTCATTCCAAAATCAAACTATAGGGTTTCGCAAGCGCAGGGTAGCGCGAAGCCTACCCTGTGGCACCCTCTGGGGTATCGCAAGCACAGGACTGCACAATGCATCCTGTGACACCCCCAGCCACGGTACTTCAGGAATTAACAACGCGAGATACGCAACCCGTGTCCTCAACTTGTGAGATGACACCGTACGTATCCCTTTGACAGGAAGGTGCAACCCAATAACACCACCTAAGATCGGCCCCAAAGAAAGGTTTGGTCGTACGATGCACCCTACTACCAACTCCCCTTCTTTTGGGCAAAAGGTTAAGTAATGATTTTATAAGTCACTATCCTAATGAGGTTATTATTCCTATGCAATCTTGCATAGTTTCCAATCATGGTCCGACTCGTGGTCCCTCTATCCAAGACTCTGGTAATAATCTCTCTCTCACTCATCCCTACCCCTAACTCGGATTCTACCAACTCTCTCGGCCCACGGTCAACCTACATTGGTTAAGATCCGTCGACGCCCGAGGTGAGATCTGTCCATTTTACTCTAAGGGGGTAGGATGTGGTCTTGATGGTCGATGACCCTTAGGGATAATTATATCACCCTAGGTGAGCACAACAACTGCGTATTAGCTAAGAAGCTACATACGGGTAACCAAAAACACATACGAGCTAAACAGCTACGTATAGGACCAACAGCTACATACCGGACCAGTCGAGCCGCGCATGAGACAACAACATACATACGAGCCAAATAAGCCTCAGTATGAGACCAACAGCTACATACAGGCCAGTCGAGCCGCGTATGAGACAACAACATACATACGAGCCAATTAAGCTGCGTATGAGACCCACAGCTCCATACGGACCAGTCGAGCCACGTACGAGCAAATCCACATACAAACAACCATACAGGTAATCTCACATAGAAGCAACCAACTGTGCTTACTAGCAAACTTGATCTTCTATACTTAGAAGTAACCGAAGAATCTACTATAATCAACCTAGCATGGGTTTCTTCTAAAATCAACTCATCATGGCATACCTACTATAATCAATTCAACATGAGTTCTTTCTAAAATCGACTCAACATGATAGGTTACTGGAATGTCACATAGGCATGAATGGGTTCTTCACACAACTCAAGCATGGTGTTCTACTACAACTGAACCATGGGTTTCTTTCTATAACAATTCGAGCATGGATTCTTACTATACCACAAGGGTGGGTTCTTTCTCTACAACAATCTAAATCCATAGGGTGGGTTCTTTTACTCGCTACTACTAACAACTCGAATGGGTTCTCTTTGGCATACACAAATAGTATAGCTCTAGGAATGGGTTCTTCCTCAACCTACAACACGTAATCCACAAAAGGTGTGATCTTTTAACCCCCTACCACCGACAACATCCAAAGATTGTTTCTTTATCATACTACAACTAACATAATCATCAAGTTGGGTTCTTTTAGCATCCACAATTTACTCAACTCTCAAAATGGGTTCTTTCTCAACCTCTAACAATTCATACCAAAAAGATGGGTTCTTTTAACATCCGCAATTTACTAAACCCTCAAATGGGTTCTTTTCTTCACCTACGCAAGCAGTACCCTAAGGATGGTTCTTTCTACACATTCATAAGTAGATAAGGAGAGCAAGCAACTAACTTAGGAGTAGAGAATCCTCACATACGTAACGAATCCATTATATAGGTTTTATATACTCAAGGATAGTAAATTTCCCCATACGCCTCATCCATAAATCATGTCACCTCTTCAGTTCATCCAACTTCTTTAAAATGTCAATTACGTATATAGAACCATATACACCATATCTTGATATCCTCATATGATTGTAACTCATCCCCATATACACAATTTTCAATCCTCCCTAAACATCACTTCATAAATAAATCATACTCACCATATTCATACAATCACAAGATACGTAATAAATCGATACTCACATGATTCTTAACATTCAAAAACACGTAATAAATTAACACTCACTATTTTTCTTAAAACACAACAATATATCTAAATAAATTAAACTCACTATATTTCTTAAAATACACAAATATATATAAATTAAACTCACCATATAACTTAACACACAAAATATGTAGATAAATTAGTACTCACATATCCATCAAACCACAAAAATATATAATAAACCAACTCACATATTCATCAAACCACAAAATATATAATAAACCAACTCACATATTCATCAAACCACAAAATATATAAATATACTAACTCACTATATTTTTATAATCACAAAATACATATAATAATATAACTCACAATACTTCTTAAACACCAAAAATACGTATATAAATTGATACTCACTTATTCCTCAAAGTACATAATAAATCAATACTCACATATTCTTCAAACCCCAAAATATATAAATATACTAACTCGCATATATCTTTAAACCACAAAAATATATAAATAATATAACTCACATATATCTTTAAATCACGAAAATATATAAATAATATAACTCACTATATTTTTATAATCACAAAATACATATAATAATATAACTCACTATATTTTTATAATCACAAAATACATATAATAATATAACTCACATAAATTTTTAACACACAAAAACACACAATAAATTAACTCACTATATTTTTATAATCACCAAATACATATAATAATATAACTCACATAATTTTGCGAAGATCCAAAGCGCCGTGCCACCTCGCGTCCAAGGTCGTGAATATATCCTATCACCAAATTTCAAGCAACTAAAACTCAAATAATTCAACTAATCACAAGAGTAAATAATCGCTATCCCAAATATCACAGAAGCATTTATTGAACGCTTGGAATATACACATGTGATGCACATGATAATCTAATGCCTATGGTATTTTCCATCCCTAAATAATTACTAAGTCGCCCCCAAAGTATTCTAGTAGCTCAACTATAATTTCTACTACTATCCGAGAATTAATTCATATCCATACGGTTCTCTTTTACAAACTCAAATCTCTAATTTACTAACAACTTGAAATCTTTCTAAAAATTCACTAATTTCTCACATCCACAATTTCCAACATCTCTAATCTCTCTACCCTAACATTCCTACTCAATAAAAATTAACCTAACTAAATTTTATACAATAAAATAGTTAGGGTTTATACCTTCCGAAATCCAATTGAAAATCCAATACTACTACGATGTAGAGAATCCCTCACTTAGTCTACCCCTCACTTTAATTTGGAATTGGTGAAGAAATGGAGGGGATTTGGAGCGGGGAAGGAATCGATCGATGGGTTTGATTTTGGTTCTTTCGATCGGGATGGAAATGGAAGGAAAGAAGGAGAAGAAGAGAACGGAGGTGGGGTCGGGATTTCTTCGATCGGTCGCCGCGGATGAACGGGGGGGGGGGGGGGGGAGGTCGGGAGGAGGAGGAGGTCGGGGGGTTTCCTTGGGTCGGTTTGGGAACGAACAGAAAGAAGAAGAAGGGAAGAAGAAGAGATGGGAGAAGGAGAAGGGAATGGAGAAGGAGGCCGGGTTTCTTTGGGTTCGGGCTGGAGAAACGAACGGAAGAAGGAAGGAAATGGAGAAGAAGAAGGGAAGAAGAAGGAGAAGAAGGAGAGAGAGAGAATGGTTTTTTTTGTAAAAGATGGAATAATTAATAATAGATTGATAAATATCTAGGGGAATATTACATATAAGCCCTCTAGTCTTAACACATTTCAAATAACGCCTAATTCTCTACTCTAATAATCCAAACAATACAAAATACATTAAAACTACTTCGTAGATAATCCATATGAAAAATAATTTAATTTTAAAAATAATAATAAAATAAAATAGGCAATATATTAAAATAATTTTTATTAGAAAATCCATGATCGCGCGAAATTCTCAATCGCGCACACATTTCGATGCAAAATAGCCATATGCTATTTTTCGGGTCGTTACAATTAGAAACATAATTTTAGTATAAAACATGAGTTTTAGAGAATTTCGTCTATTTTCCAACCCATCTGACCTTGCTTGATTTCGTTTTCATATGTGTGAGATATGACTGTTTTACTACAAAGGTGTCGATCTTTTCTAGATTTCGTTTCTCGG
The DNA here is from genome assembly GCA_017893485.1 of Hemerocallis citrina. NCBI lineage: Eukaryota > Viridiplantae > Streptophyta > Magnoliopsida > Asparagales > Asphodelaceae > Hemerocallis > Hemerocallis citrina. Next base: position 154,285,530 of record CM030364.1, on the reverse strand, counting down.
TAATTTTGATGATTAAATAATTTTGATACTTGTGCTACACATATTATTTAGATCCAAAACTTTGGTCAGTTTTTCTATATCTACTTAGGGATTATCCAGAATTTTGGTGAATTTTATTGATGAGTTTTATATGCCGTTTCATGCTCGTTTATGAAAGCTATACTTGCTGTATTTTGCTCGCTGTTCTGCAAAGAATCGTATTTTCACCCTGATTCCTTTTACTGTATGAAAAATATTTGTGAAATATGAATGTTAGTATATTTTATCTATTTTCATATCCCTTTGGCAGATTTAGATTTCGTTTCATTGGTTGCGAGATATTATAGTTTTCGTACAGCAGTGTTGGAAATTCCAGATTTGCCAAACTCTCGTTTATTGATGTTTTCTTATTTTTGATGACTGATCTAATTTTACTGAAAAATTATAAAACTTTATATTTAGATACTAGACATATAGGGGAATACCCCAGATTTTTTGTGGTTTTATTTATTGAGTTTCATGCTGTTTTTCTGCTCTTGAATTCGTTTTCCTGATTTCTGGCTGAACCTATTTTCTGTATTCAAATCATTTTTGAGCTATATTTATGTGAATTAATATATGACTTATTTATATCCTCTGGATTCGGTTGGAAGTCTACTTTCTAGATGTTTTGACGGATTCAGATTTGCATGTTTGTAACACTGGGAATCACTGTTTTACTACAGTATGGTCTTGCTGTCCTGAACTTGAGATTTGTTTATTCTTTTATAAGATATCTTGCACTCGTACATGTTTACCTTGCAACTTGCACTTTTCACATGATCATGCCATGTTATTTTGATATATTTTGCACATATATATGCTTGTTTGACATTAATAATAAATAACCACGTCGGGGTTTAAGGGACAGATCTAGTAGTGGATAATTCAGAAACATGTACTAGGAGGGGGATCCACTGATCCTACTTGATTACTTGAGACATGATACTTGATACGTGATTACTTGACACATGCACGCAAGACACGATACTTGCCACTTGCACAACTTGACACGTGATTACATGATACATGATACTTGGAGCTTGGAGCTCGATTACTTGACTTGTCCCTGAGTATATTGCCCTTTATGGTCCACTATGAAATCTAAAGCGAAACTGTTTGTTGTAGCAACCATGTAAGGTGGGATGCATGAAGTACTACCTAGACAGTAATCACTACAAGACTTGATACATGATACTAGAGACTTGAAACTTGACACTTGATACTTGATTACATAATACTTGACTCTTGATGCATGTTTATATAATACTTGATTACTTGACACTTGATTCATGCCATTTACACTTGTTCACTTTGCCATGATAGTTGTTTATTTTGACATCATACTTATACCATGTTGCTAGTTAGTTTTCCCATATACTTGTATCCTACATTATAAGTGATCCGTAACTTGCAATTGACGGGTACTTGCTTTTCTCTTTTCCTCTTCCCTGCATTCGTTGAATTGCAGACTTTGGAGAACAGGTTCCAGGTGGTATCGGTGACATGAAGTATTAGTGCTGGATTTTATTTTTATTTCTTTTAGCTTGTTTGAACAATATTGTATTCTTGAACTTGGATTTATTCTTGTATTTGGGCAATATGACTCAAGATATTTATTTTATTCAGATCATGACTATTTGAGATTTATAATTGGTTTCAAGTATTCTTCTTGGTATTTTGGTTCATATGTGCATGTGGTTGATTCTTTTGCTTTCGACTCTGATGATTCTTGTGGATGTTGTAAGGATTCTTGAATAGCTTATGGATGATGAAAATCATTCGCTGGGCTTTTATCTCGTATCCGCATTCCGTATTCTTTTTGGGAAGCAGGGCGTGATAGGGTTTTCAGTGGTATCAGAGCACCAGGTTTGGCTAGTGTATTACTTGCCTAATATATTAGACAAGCTTGGCTTGAACTGGGATCTGCTCAACATTTCACCAACCATGCATACATAAATGAGTCAATTATTATCAACATTAATCTGGATGTTAACTATTTTTTGGTTTTGTGCAGACTATGGCTCGTAGAGGTTCTACTTCTCAGTCGCAGGTTGACCCGATTGATGCTGTCACTATTGTGCTCGAGCGCTTGATTAATCAGCAGCAGAACAATAGTGATTTGATGAAGGCTGCTTTGGAAGTTGTTCGAGTTTCTCTGCCCGTTGCGCCTAGGCAGGATGTTCTTTCTCCCCGTCCGGGAAACGGTCACAGACTTGATGAGGCTACATCCCAATAGGTTTTCAGGCACTGAGACACACCTTTGGAGGCTGAACAGTGGTTGATTCGGACAGAGCAACTGTTTTTGGCATATAGAGTTGCAGAAGCAGATCGTGTGGATGTGGTTACCATCCAGTTGGTGGACTTGGCTCATATCTGGTGGAGGTCCGAGTCCGAAAGGCTCGAAAGACCGATCACTTGGGCTACTTTCACTAGGAGGTTCCTTGGAGAAGTTTTTTCCTAGCAGCACCTAGAGTTGAGATGGAGCAACAATTCTTATCCCTGAAACAGGTTGGTCGTTATTTCGAGTAATGAAATTTGTTACATATTGTTCATGCAATATTGTAACATATGACTTTCTTGAAATAGGGCTCCAGGTCTGTGGACGAGTATGCAGCTGAGTTTACGAGACTTAACTGCTTCGCAGCCGTTCTCGTGGCAAACGAAGAGGATAGGGCTCGTAGGTTCATTTTGGGACTTGAGCGAGACATCAAGGTGCAGTTGGAGGTTTTTTTGCTGAGTTCTGATCGAAGTTGTTTGGTGCTTTAGCTGTACTCATCTCTTGTTGATCAGATTAAAGAGGCGCAGGCTAGTGATGCACAGTTGTAGAGATTTCGAGCTGAGGTTGAGTCTGGGTCCAGGACGGACATGGTTATTCATTCGGATAGATCGCTTCGTTTTGGGTCCAGATTATGTGTCCCGAAAGGTGATGTTCGTCAGAGGTTGCTTGAGAAAGTCCATCAGTCTTCGTATTCTATCCATCCTGGCGGTACTAAGATGTATCGGGATTTGAAGCTTCATTTCTGGTGGCATGGTATGAAAAGGGATGTGGCTCAGTTTGTTGCTCAGTGTTTGATCTGCCAGCAGGTTAAGGCAGAGCATCAGAGAACAACTGGACTTCTTCAACCTCTTCCTATTCCAGAGTGGAAGTGGGAACATATCACTATGGATTTTGTAACCGCTTTGCCGAGGAGTCCTAAGGGTCATAATGCTATTTGGGTGATTGTCGACCGTTTGACGAAGAGTGCTCACTTCATTCCTTTTCGTGTCGGGCAGTCTGCTGAGAGCCTAGCTAAGAGGTATATGCAAGAGATTGTTAGACTTCATGAGGTTCCAGTCAGTATTTTATCCGACAGGGATACGAGATTCAGATCTCAGTTCTGGGAGAGTCTTCAGAACAATTTGGGGAGTAAATTGAAGTACAGTACAACTTTTCATCCCCAGACTGATGGACAGTCAGAGCAGACTATTCAGATTCTTGAGGACATGTTGAGGTCCTGTATGCTTTAGTTTGGTGGGTTTTAGGAGGATCATTTGCATCTCGTGGAGTTCTCGTACAATAACAGCTTTCAAGCCAGTGTTAAAGCTGCTCCGTTCGAGGTACTCTATGGGCAGAAGTGCAGATCGCCAGTGTGCTGGGATGACATTAGTGAGAGGAAGTTGTTGGGTCCGAAGTTGATCACCAAGACAGTTGATGCGGTAGTTCAGATCAGGAAGCACTTGCAGGCAACTCAGGATAGGCAGAAGTAATGGGCCGATGTCCATCGGAGAGCTTTAGATTTTGGTGTTGGTGACCATGTTTTCCTAAAGGTATCGCCGTGGCGCGGTGTCATTCGGTTCGGTGGTGGGGGCAAGCTTAGCCAGAGGTTTATTGGACCATTTGAGATTTTGGAGCGAGTAGGCAAAGTGGCCTATCGTCTTGCATTGCTGCCAGCTTTATCAAGAGTGCATGATGTTTTCCATGTCTTACAACTCAGGAGATATATCCGAGATGAGAGCCACGTGATCGACTATTCTGAGTTGACCGTTCGGCCGGATTTGACTTGTGAGATTCTGCCAGTTACTATTGTGGATCGGCAGGAGAAAGTACTTAAGAACAAGGTCATCAAGTTGGTTTGTGTTGCTTGGAATCCTCACTCGCCTGGTGAGTTAACTTGGGAGCTGGAGGAGGAGATTCAGCAGAAGTTTTCTCATTTGTTTGAAGTAATTTTTGTCTTGTTCTTTTGGTTGTTTCGGGGTTACCCAATGTATCTTCTTTTTGAATTTCGAGGATGAAATTCTTCTTGTTAGGTGGATAGGATTGTAACCCCTATTTTTTATTTTGTGTATTTTTGAGTGTATTTTTCGTTTTGGTGTATTTTCTCTTTTGTAATTTTTTTTTCTGAACCGTATATTGGAGTTGTTTTCAATATATATTCGTTTTATTTCATTTTGAGCTCTTTGTGGTTGATTGGTTGTCTTTTTGTTTCGTTCTTCATTACTATTGTTCTTTCTTTCAATTGGTTCTTGCCTTCTTTATTTTGTGTTCTTGGATGCTTGTGGTGGTGATTGGTTGCTCATCCTATTTCCAATCCTATTGTTTGATCCCTAATAAGATTACCAAAGCCAAATTAAAATCCACAATCCTACTTGATATCCTATACAATTTGTATCCTAATTTAAAACCCAATTAAACAAATCCTACTACTACCCCTAATTACCCACAACCCAATTACCCATTAACTCTAATCCACTTATATATATATATATCTAATCCCTTTCCCTAAACCCTAATCCTAAACCCTAGCCTCCACATCTCCACAACCTGGCCTCCCTCTCCTTGCTTGTGCCGCAACCCAACGCCAGACCCCCCAAGCCGAGCCCCTCCCTCCGGCCTGTGCACACTCTGACGCCACAACACCCCAAACCCGAGCCCCCATCATCCCTTGGCCGATCTCTCCCTTGTCCGACCATCTCCTACACCACCATACAACAATCCTTTCCGGCGTTGATCCCTCTTGCGGCCGCAAGCCACTATTGTCATCATCCCTCTTGGATCATCTCTCTTTTGGTAGAGTTGTTCGTGTGGAGATTTTCTCTCGAGTTTGCTTGGATTCATTTGTTCGTGGATTACCGTTCGTGGGTTTTGCTCGTTGTCGGGAATCCGCTCCGTTATTCTTGATTTTCATCATTCTTCAACTTCGGTTAAGGCAAGTAACTTGTACTCAAATTCCTTTGAATGATACAAGTCAAAAATACCATCTATAGTGTAGTTAGGGTCTATCGACGACTCTTATTTGTGTTATTCTTGATGGGTTTTGTCTCTATAGTGCTATTTAATGACTCACGACATAAAATTTGACAAGAAATAACTTAGGTTTTACCCGTTCTTGATTTGATCATGTATGTGGGACTTTTGTGAGAATTCGTGATTTTGTTGAGATCCATGTAACATACTTGGTGTGGACATGCTAAATACCCTAATTCATGATGTTTGGACACTTTGTTGACTCTATTTCATGTTTGGTTGTATTTTGAACAAGTTATGTATGAGATATGTTGAGTTGTTGTTAAAGGAAAAAATCTGTATTTTGTCGTTGATCTGTTTTGGTTGCTGTTTTGTACAAGATAGTGCTGGTCTGTTTTGGTTGTATTTTTTATTGAACTTAATAATTTGGTATTGAGGTTCTTCAGTGACTCTTTCTAGCTCCCAGAGTTGATCATATGGAAATAATTTGATATATTGTTTTCTTTCCATACTGACCAAATTCTGAAAAGAAAGATTGTCTGAAACTTGTTTGAGTATTCTGCAAGTTTTACTTTGCATATTTCCGGAATACAACTCTGATATTCTATCGGGTTGTTATTAACATAGATTTCATGAATAATTCCCTTTCGAATATGTTTTTGATATTTAGGAATATCATGAAAACATGCTATTATTCTTGGATGTTGGTTACAGTCAAGAATAACATCCTCATCTGTGAAAAAGGATGCAATTTTTGTATCCTCTAATTGTTTGAAGAAGTTGAAGAGGCGTGTATCATCCAAAAGATTTTGTTGATACATCGATATCATATTTTGGACTGTCATTTCTGCATCAAGCTCCTTGGTTTTTTTCATTTTGGATCTGTAACACTTTTAACAAATTGAGAAAATCCTGGATTCTCAGATTGATTAGATGTGAAGAATCCATTTGATTAAATATTTCCTGAAGACTTCTTTCCTCTAAAGTTTGTCCAGAAAATAAAGAAACTTCCTTTTTATTTAAAGCTTCTGATCTTGATGAAGAAGAGAACTGTGTCATTCACAAAACTAGTTGTTGTATCTCTGTATACTTCTGATGTTGATGACGAAGTTCGAATGTTCAATCTAGGAGATCCTTTTCTAGCTTTGTCAGCCAGAAATTTGTTCCTCTGAAGTCAGCTGATTGTACTGACCTGAAACAACCATTAAACTTTTCATATAGGTTTGGCTCATGATGTTTCAATCCTAAATTGTACCAATCTTTAACTAGAGAGGCCGCAAAAGTCATCTTGGCCTCGATTGATACTGGTGTTTTTCCTTTGGACAGTGGAATAAAGGATTTCTTTGCTTCTGTGGAAGCTGCTGTTTTTGCCTCTGTGGAGGCAGTGACCTGTTGGGTCAGTTTGGCCTATTGGGCCTTGTTTTCTACTCCTATAGGAGCAGAGGATGTGCCAGTCTCAGTGGAGACATTTGCGGCCTTCTTGGAGCCTACCTGCTGCCAGGCCTCCTATCTCTTCATTTGATTTAACAATTCTTGTAGTTTCTTGGAAAAGTCTTCGTCTTCATTCATGGCCTAGAGAGAAAATCAACAATATAATTATTATATCCAGGAATATATTTAACATCATAAGAAAACATTTCTAAATATATTGCAAGTCTAATCCGTTGAAGGTTTTCTTCTGGATTATTGTATGTTTTCCTTTTGAGAAACTGAGCAACAGATTTATTATCTGTTTCAATAGTAAATTGTCTATATAACACATAGATTTTGAGACTTTTAAGAGCTAACTTAATAGTAAGTAATTCTTTATCATAGGTGGAATATTTGATTTGTGTTTTACCAAATTTTCCAGAAGTATAAGCTACTATTTCTTTGTGTTTGGCAACCAAGTCTCCTCCCCAAAATTTCTCAGAGGCATCTGTCTGTAAAATTAAAGATTCTGTTTCCAAAGCAAAATAAAGAACCTTTTCTTCTTGAATAGTTTCTTTGTTTCTTGGATTTCCTGTATTTAAGACTCTTGGAGTTGAATAGGAATTTTATCCGCATTCCATCTCCTTGGTTGTTCACAAGTTTGTATTTTATACTTAGCTTGCCCTTCAGTTAGCTTTTGTTGAAGGTTTTGAATTTTGGCAAAAAGATTTGCTATAAATTTTCTTCCATAGTTCAGTAATCCTAAAAAGCTCTGAAGTTCCATTAACGTTTTAAACGTTTCAGGAAATTCTTTGATTTTAGAATAAATATGTTGTTGAAGCTCTATTGTTCCTTGCTTAATGTATTTTCCTAAGAACTCTATTTCTATTTTAAATAGTTCTATTTTTTTAGGACTTAGGATTATGCCATGTGTTAGCAGTAATTGTGCTACCGCTAGTAAATGTTGTTTATGTTCCTCAGCAAAACTAGAGAAAACAAGGATATCATCAATATATACCACTACAAAAGGTAAATGGACAAATACTGAATTCATCCATTTTTGGAATATCGGGGGGGGGGGGCGGGCTTTTTTCAATCCAAATGGCATAACTAACCATTCAAAATGCCCTTGTGGACAGCTGAAGGCTGTTAGCTCAATAGATGTTTGATCTGCTAATTTTAATTGCCAGTAACCTGACTTAGCATCAAACTTGCTATAATATTTGGTTCCTTGTATTTGCTTTACTAATTAATCTGCAAAAGGAATAAAATGACCATCAAATTTTGTATAACTATTTAATTTTCTATAATTGATCACCATTCGAGCTTTTCCTTGTTTTATCTCTGCATGATTTATGACAATAAATGCAGGAGATGAATGAGGACTTGAACTTTTTTGTATTAGACTTAAATCCAACAATTCTTGGATTTTTTTTGAAAATTCTTTTTTTCTTTTGGAGAAACCATGATACTGTTAACTCAAACTATAGAGTCTTTTTGTGGCTCTAATAATTCAATTTTATAATATATTGGGCTTTACTCAAACCACTTAAAAGGGTTGTTTGTATATAATGGTTCCAACATATTATGAACTAAAGTTTCCAAATCATTAGCTGGAAACAAAGAATATGTATCGGGTTTTGGTTGTTTGTTTTGTTGAATCAGGGAAACGGGTAAATCACCACGCTGTGCTGCAGGTGAATAATGAGGGGCCAAAGGGGCAGAGAGGGGTATATGTGGAATAAAGCGGTTGTCAAAGTGAAAAAAGTGGTTGTTGAATGGCTCAAAGAAACGGAGATTATCCATTCCAAGGAGGCAGTCTGTTTCAAGAACTCGGGGTAGTAACCCAAAGTCAAACGAATATGTCTGAAAGTGACTGTGTAGATCAGGAATATGCACTTGTAAACCAATAACCTTATGGGTTATAGGGCATTGTTTGCCCATAAAGTCATTAAGCATTCCTGGTTTTGTTAATGGAATGCAAAATTGTACAGGAATAAAGACATCTTCGAGAAGACTTGCTTCAACTCCTGTGTCGACTAAAGCATGAATTGTAAATTCTTGTACTCAGGGATTTTTATTGTTAATGGGATATAGATATGTAGTTGTGCTTGCTTTTTTAAATCAATAGCTCGAATCATTAACTTGGATTTGAGCCAAGGAATTTTCAACACTCTTTGTTCAGTGTTTTCTCCTTTTGATTTAAAAGCATTTTCTTTGTTTGACCTTCAACAGGTTCTAGTCTATCAGACTGGAAACTCTGTCTAGGTGGTATTGTTTCATTTGGACTTTCTTCTAGTTGTCTTACAGAATGGGTTCATAAGAGTTGAGAAGAAGAGGGTTTTCCAGTATGATTTCAAATTACTGTAGAAATTGTGTTTCCTGATGCTATAAAATATTCAGTTGGTACTTGAAGTTTTGGCTTCAAGGATTTTATGAATACTTTCATCTCTTGATCAAATTTAAGTTGTCTAACATAAATTAGTCTGGGTTGAATAGTTTTACCTATGCCAACCTCGAATAGTTTAACAAATTGTGTTGGTGTAATGGATTTAAATGTAGAAGTATCATTTAAAGCCATACAATGTTCCCATTGTATTCCTAATACTTTAGAACCAGGTAAAAGTTCTATTCCTTGTAGATTAATTGATAATGTATAAGCCTTTCCAATATTTTTGTCTTCAAGGCTAATACAAAAATTAGGATGTATATTGACACCGAATAATCTGTTTGCTAAGTTTGACTTAGCTCCACCAATAATACTGTTTAAGGGATTATTGATGATTCTTTCATCCATGCAAACAATCATTATAGGAGTATCTATTCTAGATCGGAATAGTCCTGTAATTTTGATTTGAATTAACCCAATATGAAGATATTTCATTTTGGGATACTTTCTTTTTAATCTTTCGATTTTATTTTGATCAAGGAGTTTAACAGAAGAAAAATCTTCATCTCCTTTTAACTCTATATTTCCTTGCATTCGTTCAAAAATATATGTGTGTTGATTCAGAAATCGATATTTAAATGTTGGTGGTTTATAAATCTCTTTTCTGTCCGAATGAGGAATAACCTCTTTCAATTTTTCTAGATCTTAATCAGTAATAACAAATTATTCTCCAACACTATCTTGGATACTGTTATTTTTTATTTCTTCAGAAGATAGTTCATTGGCTATTACCAACGAATTCTTACAAATTTTATTTTCAAAATATGCTTCTAGCTCTTTACCTCTAGTGTTCTGGCTTCTAGAGCTAGAAGTCTGTGTTGAATACGTTTCTTTCTTAATTATTGGAAGATCTTCATATTTATGAATTACTAACATGCCAATTGGATCATCCTTTTCCATTCTATAATCTTGATCCTCAAGGCTAGTACTTTTCATTTGTAATGCTGCGTTGGTAGTTGCCATGGGTTCTATTAAACCAGTGGTTATAAATATATTTTCTTTAGCATGCATTGGTAGATTATGGATTATACCATAATATCCCAAAGGGATTTGGATAATTATATCTAAATAAATAAGTGTTGTTCTATATCTTTTGAGATAATAATTTCGACTAGAAAAAAGTAAATAGCTAGAGGTATTTCTTTTGTCTTTTCGAGGTAACATAATATCTTCTGCTAAAGGAATGATATGTATAGCCTTTATAGTTTTGTTTATGGTTAACATGTCAATGTTTAAAGTTTTGAAGGATTCTACCATGTCTTCAGTAGAAGATGTTGAGTAAGAATCTTCAGAGTATAGACTTTCTATTTCATATATTGAAGGTTGTGTATCACTAGGAATATCATTGATAGTTCCATATTGGATACATATTCTTCAATATTTGTTAGTACTATCGATTTTATATTTGTGGGACATTTATTAGCATAATGCCCTTCTTTGCTGCATTTAAAGAATTTGCAGTCCTTTTTAAAATTTCGTTTATTAATAAATTTCTTTTAGGAAATTTATTAGGTGTATATTTTCTCTTCAAAGTGGGTTTCCACTTTCTACAAGTAATTTTGTATTTTGGTCTTTTCTGTTTTTGAAACCTTTTAGACCTATTGTAATTTTTTGATTGGTATGCAGGATTGCACCCGAATTGCAAATTAAGATCTTCGTTGTATTTTGCACAACAATTAAATCCTAATTTGGAAGTTTTAATTTTATTATTAACTTGTTTATGGGCTTTTGCTTGCTCAGAATAAGCTTTCATTGTTTCCATACAGGCTCTTTTCAGAATTCTTGTGGAATGTGCATCTCTTTGTGATGTTGTTGCAGAAATTAACGTATTATATCTTTCTTGTATAAGATTATTCCATGGATATGGCACCTTTGCAAAAAATGCTTTTGTCCAGAATAACTTTTGTTCTGTAGTTTTTAATTGAAATACAAATCCTATATATGTTGAGACAAATTCTTCTAACATACATATATCACATAGTTGCATTTTTACCAATTTGTTTTCAATCTCGGGTTCTTCTCGCAGTGATTCTCCAGTAAGGTCAGCTGCTAGAAGATCAACTAATTCAATTAATACACCATTAATGCTGTTCATTTTTCTTATTTTATTTATTGCTTCTTTGTTGGTGTTTTGTAGGCTTGTGATCCACCACAAAGCATATCCTTCCCAATAACTGGAAGCATACATTAAAAAATCTGGTACCGACATTTGAGGAAGAAGATAAGCAATTCCAATCATTTTTTGTAACCAGTTTAATAATGTCCTTTTTAATTTTTTATGTGGAACATGATCTATATTTAAAATCATGCCAGACGTTTCATTCTGAGAGAATGTTTGTTTAGCTTTTCTCGAGGAATGAAGGTTGATTAAATCGGATCTTGTTTGAAACTGTGCCCCGGTAGGATTCTGGCTTTCTGCCATTTCTTCATGCTGAGGAGGTACAGTTTGATTGATTGATTCTTGAGGTTGTTGTGGAATAAAACCAGGCTGAGGATTTGGAGGAACAAATCCTTCAGGTTGTGGTAAGTATAAACCAGAACCACCGCTGGTTCCTGCTCCATTTGTACGTATTGCGTACTGTAATTTTTTCGATGTGTCGGAAATGGATTCTGTGGAATCCAGATTTTCCTCCAGTTGGGAGGTATAGTCTTATTCAGACTCTGATTCTTGTTGAGATCCATGGTACTGCCAATAATTTATTGCATGGGCATGTTTTTCATAATAAGCATACACATCTATACTATCTATTTTTCCAGATAGTTTCCTTTTGCTGTAATTCTTGAAAATCATCATAATAAATTTTATCTAATTCAGTCAGATCAATTTTATTTTTTTTCTTCTGACGAATATTTAACCATATTTATTTGTGGTCTAGATAAACATGATAATTTAAAGTCATTATTTATTTTTCTAGGTTGATATATTATTTTTATACTACTTATGTCTTCTTTGATCTCATCTAAAAGATCCACTAAATAATTAAAGATTCCCTTTTGTTCGGAACCTCTAGTAGGAAGATGAACATAGTGGTCATATTGTTCTTTGTTTAAATTATGGTAACACCGATGGGTGTCATCAGTAATAATAGGAGGATTACTCGTAGTGAGTTAGGAGGTTGAACATATTCTATATTTGGTTATAGCTTAGGATCTAGGTTTAATGTTATCTTCATAATCTTTCTATTCTTTAATCCTTTTTGACCCTTATCTCTGCTTCTAGTATCCCTTACCGTGGATTTATAGCAGGGTTCAGCCTCGAATCTGCCCAATGGCTGATAAATCCAACAATCTCTTCTGGATGTAACTGATCAATACCACAAGCTTATACTAGCACAGAGATAGAGCACAACCTTACTTCGTTTCCTACATAAGGTGTATAGACTAATGGAAGAAAGTTAATGAAGATTACATTAGATCATGGAGAAAGCTATAAGCAAATATAAAATATGCTCAAGAAGATTAGCCTATCATTACTTAATACTAATACAAAGATAGAACTTACAATATATTACAGAGGACTCTCAACTTGAAGCTGGAATTTACAACCAACTTGGCTCTGATACCAAATTCGTGCACACAAAAAAAAAACTTGAAAACAAGCACTCTTACTCACCAGGCGGTAAGCCAGGCAACTCATCTGGAAAAACAACCAAGAAATCCCGAACTACTAGAGGTGCAGCCTCACAGCCTGAGTGCAATTCCATCGCACAATCCACCTGTACAACTGCCGTCATTGGTCGGCCGAGGAAAGACTCCCCGGCATGGAACTCAAATTCTACTCGATCTGGAATTTTGAAAACAACTTTCTTGGCACGGCAATCAATAATGGCATGGGCTTCACCGAACCAATCCATACCCAGAATAACGTCGAATCCTGAATTTCCAATGATAATTAGGTTGGCCTTGAAATCTGCGTCCCCAATAACAACGGAACATTGCCTGCACTCACGGGAACAAAGGACAACACCACCACCTGTCAAAATGTTCCAAGCCTCACACATGTTGCTACACTCCAACTGATGGCGAGCGACAAATCGTGAGGAGACAAAAGAATAGGTTGCCCCAGAATCAAAGAGAACACGAGCAGGAAAAGAGCAAACAAGGATGACACCTAAGGGAGGAAAAGACAAGGAGAAAGAAAAAAGCAGACAATCAAGGGTAAGGGATACAACAATGCAGAAGGATAGCGAAAAGAAAGCAAAACAAGACCAAAAGAAAGAAACAAGGAGAAAGCAAAACAACAACAACAAAGCAAAAAGCAAAAACATACCTGCCACAACTCCTTCAGCTGTCTCAGCGTCTGCAGTAGTCAAGTTGAAAGCCTGACCTCTCCTCGGAATAGCGGTCCTCTGATCGACAATCTGACGCTGAGGAGGAAGCAGAGGCCTTACTGGACCACGATCTGGGCCTACTTGCTGAACAGGAGCCAAGCACCTACTACTGCCGCGGACAATCGCGTACTGAATGATCAGTGGCGCCACACCTAAAGCACCGGCGGTTGACGTGCCAAAAATTCTTATGCTCATGCCCAAACATCTGACAGAAGTCACAAAAACCACCCTTCTGGAAACCAGCAGAAAGATAAGGAGCTGCCCTGACCGGATGGGTTGGGACAGGCCTCCGAGCAGGACCACCAGAAGGCCTAGCAGCAGGATGCGGAACAGTCCGCGGAGAAGGAACCAAACCACCACGAGCTTGCTCCTGAGCTCGAGCAGCCTCAAGAGCTTCAGCATAAGTACGCAAACGGAGAGAGACAAGATGCCTCTTGATATCCTACTCAAGCCCATTTTTGAATCTACGAGCCCTATCCTCTTCGGTAGCCACAAGAACGGCAGTGAAGCGGCTAAGTCTAGTAAACTCAGCTGCGTACTCATCCACTGACCTGGAACCCATTTTCACGAAGTCTATGTTACTACATTGTTTGAACAATTATGTAACAAAATCCCAAAATAGAATAATGACTTAACCTGTTTCAGGGCCAGGAATTGCTGTTCCATCTCAACTCGAGTACTACTAGGGAAGAACTTCTCCAAGAATCCCCGAATGAAAGTAGTCCAAGCAATGGGCCTCTCAAGTCGCTCGGACCCGGTCATCCACCAAATATGAGCCAAATCCACCACTTGGATGGAAACCATGTCCACCCTATCAGTCTCGGCAACTCGTGCTGCCAAGAGCAAGCGATTGGTCCGGATCATCCACTGTTCATTCTCCAAAGACGTCTCAGCGCCGGAAAAGCAGTCGGGATGCAGCCTCATAAAATCCGTAACTGTTCCTAGACGAGGCGGAAGATTTTCCTGCACAGGCACGACAGGAGGCGGAACCCGGGCAGCTTCATGAGCATCCATCACTAGATCGCTGTGGATTTGCTACTGGTTGATCAGCCGCTCAAGCACAACAGTGACAGCCTCAACCAAAACAGGCTGAGAAGAATTCCCACGAGCCATAGCTGCACCAAAAATCAAAACAATTAGCCATCCAGAATCAAAGTTGATAATAATTTATTTATGCATGCATGGTTGGTGAAATATTGAGCCGATCCCAGTTCGAGCCAAGCTTGTCTAATATATTAGGCAACTAATACGTTAGCCAAACCTGGGCTCTGATACCACTATAATCCTTATCACGCCCCGCTTCCCAAAAAGAATACGGAATACGGATACTCGACTCAACCCAGCGAATGATTTGCATCATCCATAAGCTGTTCAGGAATCTTTACAACATCTTACAAAATAATCAGAGTCGGAAACAAAAGAGAATCAACCACACACATGCAAAATTGAATTAATGAACCAACAGAATTTACTTGAAACAAAATGTATTAATCTCAAATAAATCAGAATCTGGATACGATAAAATCCTAGGTCAGATCGCCCAGAATACAAAGTAATCATCCAAGTACTCAAAATACATTATTCAAAGCAACAATAATAGAAATACTAATAAGCAAGAAATCAAGCACTAATATCTCATTTCGTCAATGCCGTCGGGCAGCTGACCATCCTGATCTGCAATTAATAATTGCAGGAGAAGGAAAGAGAAAACAAGTACCCGTCAATGCAAATTATGGGCCACTTTTAATGTAGGATACAAGTACTTGGGAAAGATAAACAAATATCATGGAATAATGCATCAACAGTAATAAGTAGCACGAATCAGTAAAACAAAGTCAACTAGCATAGTATACTAACAGTACTGATATGGCTAAAAATGAGGTTAAATCGGAACCGTCCAAATCAGGAACGAATCTTAAAGCCTAGGGGTAAAATGGTAATTTTTTCTACCAACGGGTCCAAAGCAGGTACTGGATCTCCTCCTCAAAGACCCATTAACCCCCAAACGGATCCACCTCCAACCGGGTATGGGCTTTTACCCGTTGCAAACCTGGTCCAGCAGGATAGAATTAGGGTTTCTGATTAATCCTAATGAACGGCCCTGATTCATATCTATTCTTTCACTGGGAATTAGGGATTACATTCCTTATCTAAACACAGGGATTACATGCCTAATTCAATCCCAAAGGCGGCTATAAATACCCCCCATCCACCACCATTAGGTGGTAATCAATCTTTTACCAATTTACGCTCTTTTATAATCTTCCTGATTACTGACTTGAGCATCGGAGGGTGCGTCGTCGGGATCAACCCCGGTGTCTCGCACTTTTTGCAGGTGAATGGCGGGAGTCAGCAGTCAAACTCCGGCAGAACAGGTTCAGGTTTGCTATTCAAGTTTTCCAAGAATCCGCAAATACTATCTGTTTGCCCCCACACCAGATTTAGCGGTAACAGATTGGCGCCGCCTGTAGGAAACAAACGAATAGTAGCCTCCTCTCTTCCTGTTGGTCATATCTTCTCCAGCCATGCCTCCTAGAAAAGTAAGATCCAGAGGGTCCAACCGTGGACCCAATCCCACCGATCAGCAACAAGAAGTCCCCATCCAACCCGCTCAGCAGCAGGGGCAACTTCCTCTACAAGCTGAGGACCCTCTCTAGCAGGACCAGCCTCTTCTTCAAAATCGGCAACCTCCTAAGGGTCCCTCTGGTTCTCAAAATGCCGGTGCAAGGGCCTCGCATCCCAACCCGCAGAAACAACCTCTCTATCAGGACCACGTCTCAATACACAATGCCTCTACAGATTCTATGGCCTCCCACAATCCCCGAGCTTCCGACCTTCGCAATACCATCCTCAATCAGCAGAAGGATGAGGATCTTCGCCGCCGTCTGGATGAAAAGCGGGCCCGAGAGGGAACCTCCCGCCAACAACGTCCGGGTGAGCGATCTCCTCACCGCCGAGAC
Organism: Hemerocallis citrina; assembly: GCA_017893485.1. NCBI lineage: Eukaryota > Viridiplantae > Streptophyta > Magnoliopsida > Asparagales > Asphodelaceae > Hemerocallis > Hemerocallis citrina. The sequence goes on along the minus strand of CM030364.1, from coordinate 154,269,135 downwards.
TACAGAAGGTCCCCTGCCTGAAGAGGGCGAAGAGAGTCCCCCGAGCATCACAGAAGAAGACCCCATTCCCCGACAGGTCGGCAACATCCGAGGAACGATGAGGCACCCATCACTCGTGCCGAGTTCCAGCAATTCCAAGCAACCATCCTGCAAGCTCTCAACCTCCGACCCAACAACACCAATGCTTCGAGGATTCCCACTCCTCCTTCGGTCCGAAGTCCTCGCCAACGGTCCCTAACTCCTCCAGCTCCTAGCAACCCCCTGCACATTCCTAGTCCTCACCGCTCCAGGAGCTACCGTCGTCGTAGCCCCCGCTCTCGCTCATACGAAGACGAGTCTAGAGGCTCGGCTGGTTACCGTCGAAGAGATGATGCTGTCTACCGCCGTCTCCACGAAATGGAGAGGTGCTTGGGTCAGTTAGAACGAGAAGAAGAGCTTAGAGGAAGGACCCTTCGCCCGAGTTGACCTCCTTTTTCCCGAACCATAATGGAGGCACCCGTACCAGTTGGCTTTAAACCTCCTCAATTCGAGAATTATTTCGGGGAGTCTGACCCCGTCGATCACATCGAAAGCTTTAAGACCCTCATGCTCATCCATCAAGCTTCCGATGCTCTGCTGTGCAAGACCTTCCCCGCTACTCTCAAGGGTCCGGCTCGAGAATGGTACTCTCGCCTTGCCCCATCCTCAATATTCTCCTTCGAGCAATTTGAGACCCTCTTCGTCACCCACTTCGTAAGTAGTCGCCGAACTGAGAAGACCAGCATTTCGCTACTCTACCTTAACCAGAAGAAGGGTGAGAAGCTGAGAGACTATGTGAAAAGGTTCACAGCGGAAGCCAGGTCCATAGCATCCCTCGACCAGTCGGTCGCTGCAGCAGCATTCCAATCCAATGTCCTCAACTCCAGCCTCCGCTCCTCCCTCGCCAAGAAGCCCCCGCAGAACTTCTCTGACCTACTCCTCCGGAGCGAAAAGTATATTCAGGCCGAGGAAGCTGAGCACTGCCCCAACTTGGAGGGGCCTTCCTCCGGGTCCAAGAGAAAGGGAATAGAAGAGGAAGGGGCTAAGAAGCTCCAGAAGGATAATGGCGGGCAGCGCCGACCTCCTCCGAGATTTGAAAAGTTTACTCCTCTTAACGCCAACAACTCCACAATTCTCATGGATGTTAAGAAGGAGGGGGTGATACTGATGAACACAATATTATTCACATTTAGGAGCAATAATCTTAATGCAATTAGACATTTAAAAGCTCTATATGTAGTATTTAACTCTTATTTTCTCTTTTCTATATGTAGACACAGAAAAACGAAGCAGATTCAGGATTTTAAGGATGATACTCAGAATATTGCAGAACATCAGTCGACTGGTTCCCCACAACAGGCGACTGGACAGAGAAGTTGATTTTCCGCAGCTGCGCGGTACAGTCGACTTATACCAAAGAACAGTCGACTTGGCTGATCAATTATGAAATCTACAGACGTCTCGACACAGTCGACTGGTTCGAAGACAAGTCGACTGGTAGGCGGCAGAGTTAAAAGATAAGATAGTTAAAGATTCGTCCAAATTCAAATACAAATCAAAGCAAAAAAAGGAAGAAAAGAAGAAAAGAGAAAGAAATAAAACGCAGCATGAAAGACGGAGGGAAATAAATAAAAGAAGAGGGCTTTTATGCAAAAGAATACAAACCCTAATTCTCTAGCCGTGTTCTATAAATATCAACCAAGAAGGGGAGAGAGGGGGAATCCATCGATCAGCAAGAATCACGATATCAGCATCAAAGGAGGAGAACAAGTCGACTACTGATTGGGCTGAAGTGCAACATCATACAAATCAACGTTCTTCTGTTCTATCTCTTTAGTTTTTATTTCTATTGCAGTCATGAACTCTATTATATTAATCAATAAAGGTTGTATTATCTGCAACTAATTTCATAGTTGGGTAGATTGAAACCGTAGTCATGTAATGCTTATATTTTTCTAAATGCTACTCTATTATTTATTGATTAAACCTGAGAGAATTGGTATAGATTTATAATAATCAAACCTGTTCAGAATTCTAAGGGCAGTCGACTGAGGTGACAGCCAGTCGACTGACATACAGAATCTGAGTTTATCAAGTTTGCGTATTATAAATCTGAATCTGTTATATGAGCATATTGAGACGACCCATATCTCGTGTTCATATCTTGTAACAAAGGGATCTTTCGGGATTCTTGGTTTAATCAACTTGAAGGATCAAGATCTGATACCAATTTCTAGAACTTCAAGTGTTTGTTCATTTCCATTGTTCCTATGCTTTCTTTAAGTGCAACTTAGTAGATACCATGCTAAATACTTAAGGAAAGAAACGAATTAGAGTAGATACCATGCTTAATTCTTGGCCTAGGGAAACATCACTTTAAGGAGTAGATACCATGCCCTTAGAGGAACAAACATGAGTGATTAGAGTAGTAGGTTACTTAGCATTATTGACTACAGGTGGAAATCAAAGCCCAACTACTTTAATAGATATTTGTGACTCAAATTGTGATGCGACTTAATTTAGACTTTTATCTTTTTATTTCTTTTCAATTAGACTTTTAAAACAAAACTCTATGATTTGCATTTTCTTTTCTTTTATTGATTAGTAAGTTAATTTCTACAATTTCTGTGGGATCGACCCTTACTTATTGCTACGCTTCTATAAACGATTCGAACACTTGCGAGATTTTTAATTTGTGTCTAGTTTATCTATTTAATTAGGTATCTAGATTTCACAACAGATACCTCCTGCGCCAAAGATAAACAACCCTGGCAAGAAGAGGGATAACGAGAAGTGGTGTCGCTATCACTGGGACCATGTCCACGATACCAATGATTGTCGGGCCCTGAAAAATGAGATAGAAGCCCTCATTCAAAGGGGTCAGCTAACCATGTTCGTGAGAAAGGACCGAACCGATCTTCCTCCCCCGCCCTGGGGGGGCTAATAAGCATCCTGAATGCGATGAAACACCCAAATTCAAAGAGGAGCGTGTCCTACACCTCATTCATGGGGGCCCAATGGGGGGCTCCTCCAACTCCTCTCGAAAGGCATTTATAAGGGATGTTAATTCGGTTCACGCCACACCTCCTCCTAAAGGCCTCGGAGTGCCCGTCATATTCTTAGATGAAGACCTTGAGGGTGTCTGAACCCTCCATAGTGATGCGCTTGTCATCAACCTCCATATGGCGAACTTTAAAGTGGAGAGGATCCTGGTGGACAATGGCAGCTCCGTTAACATCCTCTTCCTCGCCGCTTTCAAAGGCCTCAAACTATCCCGGGACAGACTTAAGCCCACCGGCTACACACTCCATGGGTTCACGGGAGTGCCAGTGACTATTGAAGGGGTGATCACCCTCAACGTAACTGCTGGCAAAACTCCTACTACCCGAACGGAGTCGATTGACTTTATGGTTGTGGATGTCCCTGCAGCTTAGAATGTCATTTTGGACCGACCCGACCTAGCTGACCTAGAAGCCGTTCCTTCGGCATATCACCTCAAGATGAAATTCCCCACCCGGGCAGGGGTAGGGGAAGTAAAAGGCAGTCAAGAGATAGCCCGCAAGTGCTATATGACTTCAACAGGTGGTCCAGTCCTCTCCCTCGAAACACTTGAAATACCCCAAGAAAATGTCCGACCAACGTCCGAGCCGGTGGATGAATTGAAGGAAGTACTCTTCTCTGAGCAAGAACCGAGCCAATAGTTCTTTGTTAGCAAAACCCTCCCATTTGCCCTATGCTCCGACATAGTCCAGTGCATCCGAAGGAACCGCGATCTCTTTGCTTGGTTCGCTGCGGACATGCCTGGGATCTCCAAAGAGCTTCTAGTCCACCACCTCAGCATTGTACCGGGGTCCAAATCGGTCCAACAGAAGAGGCGCAAGTTCGCTCCCGAGCGCCAGCAAGCTATAAAAGAGGAGGTGGACAAGCTCTTGAAGGCTCAGTTCATACAAGAGGTCAATTATCCCGAATGGCTCTCGAATGTAGTGATGGTAAAGAAGTCCAATGGGACCTGAAGGATTTGTATCGACTTTACCGACCTCAACAAGGCATGCCCCAAAGATCCATTCCCTCTTCCAAGCATCGATACTTTGATTGACACCACTTTGGGCCATGAACTCCTCAGCTTCATGGACGCCTTCTCAGGCTATAATCAGATTCGTATTTTTCCCCCGGATATCCCGAAGACTTCTTTTGTTACCAATCAGGGCTTCTACTGCTACAGGGTAATGCCTTTCGGGTTGAAGAACGCAGGTACCACCTATCAACGTCTCGTCAACAAGGTTTTCCAAAACCAGATCGGCCGTAATATAGAGGTGTATGTTGATGACATGCTTGTGAAGAGCATCCGTGGAGCCGACCACGTCACTGACCTACAGGAGGCGTTCGATGTACTAAGGAAACATGAAATGAGGCTCAACCCGAACAAGTGTGCGTTCGGGGTCTCGTCGGGAAAATTCCTAGGCTTCATGGTCAACCAGAGAGGAATCGAAGTCAACCCCGAGAAGATCAAGGCCATATTGGACATGGCTCCCCTGAAGAATGTTAAAAAGGTCCAAAAGCTAACAGGTCGCCTTGCAGCCATAGGGCGTTTTCTCTCCAAGTCAGAGGAGAAGTGTCTTCCCTTCTTCAAAGCTCTCAGGGGGGCTAAAGGATTCGAGTTGGGTCAGCAGCAACAAGATTCATTCGACCAGCTAAAGGCTTACCTAGTCAATCTTCCTCTCCTCAGCAAACCTGTTCCAGGGGAAGCCCTCTACCTCTACTTAGCCGCCTCAGAGAAAACCCTCAGCGCTGTTCTTGTGAGGGAAGAAGATAAGACCCAAAAGCTCATCTATTACATGAGCAAGGTACTTCGAGATGCCGAGCTCCGCTACCCAAAGAAAGAGAAGATGGCATACGCCTTAGTCATGGCTGTAAGGAAGCTTCGCCCATATTTCCAGTCCCACTTGGTGGTCGTTCTTACCGACCAGCTGCTGAAGCAAGTCCTCTACAAGCCAGAGACCTCCGGTTGTCTCATGAAGTGGTCTATCGAGCTGAGCCAACACGACATATCGTACTAGCCTCGGACCGCAATCAAGGTTCAGGCCTTAGCAGAATTCATCGTCGAGAGTACCATCCCCGAGGTCAGCCAAGCAATGAAGGGACCGCCTGTCTGGTTGGTTTACGTAGATGGATCCTCTTGTAACGAGGGAAGCAGAGCCGAGGTCATTCTGGCCTGCCCGGATGATTTCGTCCTCCAGTAATCCCTCCGCATCAACTTCAAGGCCTCTAACAATGAAGCAGAATATGAAGCACTCATAACCGACCTCGGAATGGCTCGCAAGGCCGGGGCACAGTGGCTCCGGATCTTTAGTAACTCTCAGCTGGTCGTAAATCAGGTCCTAGGCGAATACAAGGCAAGAGATGACCGAATGGTTAAGTACCTAGCCAAGGTCAGGAATCTCATGGCCCTATTTGAAGAAGCTCTCATCCAGCGAATCCCCCGAAAAGAGAATTCCCAAGCCGATGCCCTCTCCAAGCTAGCCTCTATAATATCCCTGACGAATATTACAGTATATAAATTATTATTTTATTATTATTCCAAAATTGAATTATTTTGGGTGATTTTCAACCGGTTTATTCATAGACATCACCTTTACCAAGATATCAGTCAGTATACATCCGTATTGTATCAAATTGATACTGTGATCTTCCGAACTAATAATAAAATTTATTTTATTATTATTTCGAGAATTAATTATTTTTATACGGATTATGCGAAGATTTTCGGTATACAGACATATATGCGCACATACGTGTAGTATGTCGATTGGTACATTATACAAATTGTGTGTTGTGTATTTTTGGACAACACTTGTTTTGTTATGACAAAACTCAATTAGATTGTTAGGGTTTGATTAGGAGGTTAAACCTAGGGTTACAAAGGCATAAGAGAATTAGGAGGTAATCTTCTAGAAACTCCCCTCCCTCACATAACACCTCCCCCACACCATACCCTACACCTCACCCCTACCCCCTACCATGGTATGGCCGGCCCTCCCCTCCCCTTGGGGTTTTTGTGCAAATGTGAGTGCACATTTGCACTTACCACCTCCTATTTCCTCCTATAAATACCCCCTCCTTCTCCTCCTTCTCTCATTTTAGAAAAACAAAAGAAAGAAAGAAAGGAAAGGAAAAGAAAGAGATATAGTCTCATACTAACAAAGAGAGTTTTTATTGTAGGGTTTTCCTAGAAGATTCTAAAAGCTAGGGGAAGGAGAATGTTAGCAAGCAAGTCCTTCCAATAGAAAATAAGGTGGGGGTTCTCCATTTGATTCTTTGGTTGTTTGTTTGTTTGTTTGTTTGTTTGTTTTGTTGTTTGACTTCTTCTTCTACCTTCTTGTTTTGTTTTGTTTTTTTTGGGGATTGTTCTTGTGAATGGGTGTGTGAATGTTGTGATAAATAAAAGAAAGAAAGTAGTAGTAGTAACTACTAAAAACATATAAAGATCACATCTTTAACATTGTAGTTGTTGTTTATGTATGATTGTTGGACTAAAAAGACATATTGCATATGACTTGAACATACAACCGATTGGGGGTTGTAGGACTTGTAGGACTTGGCATACATAAGCATATGAGCATTTTTACAACCATTGTTGGTTGTAGAACTTTTATGGAACTTGGACTAATAATAATAAGCATATGTTTTGTTGTAATTTTCTTTATTGAATAAAAAGATCTTTTCTTTTTATTAAACACTAGTTGTAGAAATAATAAAAAGATCTTTTCTTTTTATTAATCACTAGTTGTAGAAAATAAAAAGATATTTCCCTTTTTATTAATCACTAGTTGTAGATTAAAAAGATCTTTTCTTTTCTTAATCACTAGTTGTAGAAATAATAAAAGATCTTTCCTTTATTAATCACTAGTTGTAGAAATAATAAAAAAGATCTTTTTCTTTCATATTTACTAGTTGTGGAGTAAAATAAAATAAAAATGATCTTTTCTTTTATCACTAGTAATAATAAAGACTAGTAAGCAACTAAGTAGTAGCATGTTAAAATAAAGTAGTATGTTGATTAAATAAGGTAGTAGTAGTAGGGTTGATTAAATAAAGTAGTGATGGTATGTTGTTGAAATGAAGAAGTAGTAGTAAGTAATTATAGATGTTTTATGTCCATAAAGTAGTAGTAGTAGTAAGTTGTATGTTGTGTTCTTGATGAGAATGAAGTAGTAGTAGTAGTAGATAGTTGTGTGTATGTTTTGATTAAAATAGGAGTAGTAGTAGTAGTAGAATGTGTAGGATATTTTCTAAAAATATCCCTTTATGTTTTTATGCTTAGATAGTTGTAGGATGTTCTCTAAAATATCCTATCATGCTTTTATACTTGAAATGTTGTAGGATTATTTCTAAAAATATCCTATCATGCTTTATGTTTGGAATGTTGTAGGATGCCTTCTAAAAAATATCCTACCATATTTTCATGCTTAGTTAGTTGTAGGATGCCTTCTAAAAAAATATCCTACCATGTTTTCATGCTTAGTTAGTTGTAGGATGCCTTCTAAAAATATCCTACCATGTTTTCATGCTTAATTAGTTGTAGGATTATTTCTAAAAATATCCTATCATGCTTTATGTTTAGAATGTTGTAGGATTATTTCTAAAAATATCCTATCATGCTTTATGTTTAGAATGTTGTAGGATTATTTCTAAAAATATCCTATCATGTTTAGAATGTTGTAGGATTAATTCTAAAATTGCCTATCACATGTGGGAATGACATACATGTTGTAGGACTCATTCAAAAAATACCAATCATGTTTAGTAACTCATTTATGCTTAGAATTTTGTAGGATCCATTCCTAGAGTTTCCTATCATGCTTAGTAATTTATTTATGATTAGAATGTTGTAGGATTCATCCTAGGAAATTCCTACCATGTTTAGTTTAGTCTATTTATGCTTAGAATGTTGTAGGATTAATTCTAAGAGTTTCCTACCATGTTTAGATCAACTCATTTATGCTTAGAATGTTGTAGGATTCAATCTAAGAGTTTCCTACCATATTTGGATTAATTTTATTATGCTTAGGATGTTGTAGGATCCATGATAAAATTACTTACCATGTTAGTTTTATTGTAGGTAAGTGATATACCATGCTAGTTTAATTGTAGGTAAGTGATATACCATGCTAGTTTAATTGTAGGTATGTGATATACCATGCTAGTTTAATTGTAGGTAAGTTATCTACCATACTAGTTTAATTGTAGGTATGTGATATGTCACGCTAGTTTAATTGTAGGTATGTGATATACCATGCTAGTTTTAATTGTAAGTAAGATCTATGCCTTGCTAGCTTAATTACAAGTAAGTTGTATGCCATGCTAGCTTAACGGTAATTAAGTTGTATGCCATGCTAGATTAAATGAATACTCATGCTACCCATGCTTAGATAAGTATTTGTTCATGCTATGTTAGTAGATGGTCATGCTTAATCATTATTTAGGCTAAGTAAGTAGGTATCATGCTAATTATTGATCATGTTAAGTTAATGGTATCCATACTATGACATTCATGCTTAGAGTAAAGAAACTACCCATGGTTAGTTGTAGAGATTTTATGTTATGTTCCATACCATGCTAAAGTTCAAATGCATGTTTAGAACGTTGTAGGAGTAATGTTAGACTACCTACCATGCCTTGGAATGTTGTATGTTATATTAGTTATCTATCCATGCTTGGGTTAGGGTGATTAGTCAAGATAAGTAGTAAGCTTTCATGCTCGCTTGACTATAGTGGACTCTATGTCTAGGTCGTAGTGATTTTTATGCTTAAGCTCGATGTAAGCACAAGCGAAATCACATTCATACTTAGGAGTGTGATGGTGAGTAGTTCTGTTTTGTAATTGGATTACCGTAGGAAGATGCTTTACGAGAGTATGTCATGCTTAAGGCATTATAGGTCGAAGTAATAAGATCGAGAAGACCACTAGTAATAGTTAGTTGATAAAGGCTGTTATACCGCCTTCGGTTCTTCCTTAGTAGAATACCGATCATAGACTATTGGTAGATCCCTCTGTTGCTTCTAATAATAGATGACCAAGTTTGCTAGTAAGCACATTTGGTTGCTTCTAAGATTGATTACCTGTATGGTTGTTTGCATATGGTTGTGCTCGTACGTGGCTCGACTGGCCCGTACGGAGCTGTGGGTCTCATACGTAGCTTACTTGGCTCGTATGTAGGTTGTTGTCTCGTACGCGGCTCGACCGGCCCGTGCGTAGCTGTTGGTCTCATACGCGGCTTATTGGGCTGGTATGTACGTGGTTATCTCCTATGAGGCCCGCCTGGCTCGTAGGTAGTTATTGTTTCATAGGTAGCTTATTGGCTCGTATGTGGTTGTTACTCGTGTATAGCTTGTTAGCTAGTACACAGTTCGTTGTGCTCGTCTGGGGTGATATTACCACCCTAAGGGCTATCGACCATCAAGACATGTTTTCTCACCCTAAGGAACTGTGGAGGAGTCACTCCTTGTGTACCGTCGAATCTTAACCAGGGTAGGTTGATCGAGGACCGGAGTATAGAAGTTTGCTAGTACGCACGTTTGGTTGCTTCTAAGATTGATTACCTATATGGTTGTTTGCATATGGTTGTGCTCGTACGTGGCTCGACTGGCCCGTACGCAGCTGTGGGTCTCATACGTAGCTTACTTGGCTCGTATGTAGGTTGTTGTCTCGTACGCGGCTCGACCGGCCCGTGCGTAGCTGTTGGTCTCATACGCGGCTTATTGGGCTGGTATGTACGTGGTTATCTCCTATGAGGCCCGCCTGGCTCGTAGGTAGTTATTGTTTCATACGTAGCTTATTGGCTCGTATGTGGTTGTTACTCGTGTATAGCTTGTTAGCTAGTACACAGTTCGTTGTGCTCGTCTGGGGTGATATTACCACCCTAAGGGCTATCGACCATCAAGACATATGTTTTCTCACCCTAAGGAACTGTGGAGGAGTCACTTCTTGTGTACCGTCGAATCTTAACCAGGGTAGGTTGATCGAGGACCGGAGTATAGACGAAATCCAAGTCTAGGGTAACGGCATGCATGTATATTCGCACGGCCAAAGTCTTGGATCGATGAGCCACGAACCGGATTCTGAGGGATTCTGGTAAGTCTAGGTTGAGCAGCCTAGTAGATTTGTCTTGCGAAGCCTAAATTAAAGGCCTAGCAGGTTGTGTTTATAACATTGTCATCCCTAGGATTGTTCGAGTCAGGGACATCATTAGGATAGTGACTCACAAGGATCATTTTACTTAAACCCTTTTGCCGGGAGAGAGGAGTCAGTTGTAGGGGGCCCCTTACACTAACTCGTCCCTTGAGGCAGATCATAGGTGGTGTATTGGGTTATACGTTCCCGTCAAAGGGATACGTGCGGTGCCGTCTCACAAGTTGAGGATACGGGTTGCGTATCTCGCGCTGTTAATTCCTGAAGTACCGTGGCTGGGGTGCCACAGGATGCATTGTGCAGTCCTGCGCTTGCGAGACCCCAGAGGGTGTCACAGGATAGGCTTCGCGCTACCCTGCGCTTGCGAAACCCTATAGTTTGATTTTGTAATGACACCCGATACATTGGGTTCCTCTATTTTGAGAGAGGTCCGGTTAGCCGGGTCGCAGTGGCGAACATAGACACCACTGGCGAAATGCATTAGTGGGACTTGACCACATCTGCAACCTCATAAGTCACGTGTAGCTGTCAGGAACAGGTTGTGTACAATTAGAATTCATAACGCGGGTTCAAATCCCTATATATGGAGAAACGGCTTGAGAAGGGTCGCATGTAGTATGGGCTGCATGTTGACTTCGGAGACTTGCTGACATTAGAATAAGAAGCGTCCTAGTTCTATTTCAATACTGCATTAGAGTCTAGTCATAGCACTCACGAACACTTAAACTACACTAACACCATTGCAATATTCTGTATATTGTTAGGGAGATTCGCTGCTATATGATCAGCCTTTAAGCGTCAGTGAATACTGACGTCCCCACTTCCATAGGTACTGGATCGCCGAAGTACAAAGGCGAGAATCAGGAGGACTCAAGGCAAGGAAAGCAAGGAGTCAGTGTTATGTTTAGTTCCGCTGCAGTATATGTATTGATTATGCATTAGTTGAGAAGTACTCTGATGTAAGATGTTGAAGGTTGTAATACTTAGAAATGTAAAGGTAATATTGTAACTCTATTGTAAGGTATTACAGTTGTACAATATTCAGACTTTTAACATATTGTGTATTGAGTAAAAAGTTTTAAATTCTCCTGTTTTTCTGTGTATTGTGACTAATTGAAGAAAAGGTCTTGGCTCGTGTCACGGTTTCCCAGTGTTGGAAATCGGGGCGCTACAGCCTCCTCCTCCCTCCAAGGTCTAGAGCAGACCGTCTTGATCGAGGTGCTCCTGAAGCCAAGTATAGGGGATGAAATTTCCGACTCGATGGAGTCGCTACCTGTCCTGCTTCAAGATAATTGGATGAAACCCCTGGTAGAATTCCTAAGGGATGGGCTCCTCCCCGAAGACCCTAAAGAAGCTCGCCGAGTGAGAATCCGAGCAGAGCGATACACACTTATCGAGGGCATCCTATACAAGTGCTCCTTCACACAAGTAGATGGCAGGCCTTATTTGAGATGCCTCTCTCCGTAATATGCCAATTACGCTCTGCAAGAGCTCCATGAAGGCATCAGTTGGGCACATTTAGGGTCCAGATCCCTAGCCCGGAAAGTGTTGAATTATGGATATTTCTGGCCCACTCTCCTACAAGACGCCGAACTGCACGTTCGGCAATGTAGCTCTTATCAGAAGTACTCCAACGTTCGTCGCCTCCCACAAGCTCCACTCACCTCCCTATCAAGTTCTATCCCTTTCGCAATGTGGGGGATGGATTTACTAGGGCCATTCCCACCAGCTCCCGGCCAGCTCAAATCCTTAGTCGTGGCAATCGACTACTTCTCGAAGTGGATAGAGGCCGAGCCCCTGGCTACAATCACCGAGAACAAAATTCTCCAGTTCTTTTGGAAGAACGTCATCTGCAGGTTCGGCGTCCCTCGAGTCCTCATAACAAACAATGGAACCCAATTTACCGGGGCCGCTTTCTGGGCTCTATGTGAAGACCTCGCCATCCAACAACATTTCTCCTCCGTCTCCCATCCACAGTCGAATGGTCAAGTGGAGAATGCTAACCGACAGATCCTCTCCAGTATTAAGAAGTGGTTGAATAAGTGCTCTAAAGGCTTATGGGTCGATCAGCTCCCTAACGTGCTGTGGAACTACCACACCACGAAACGGACCCCCACAGGTGAGTTGCCATTCAACCTCACCTATGGGTCTGAGGCTGTGATCCCATTGGAAGTTGGTATACCTTCTCCTCGCCTTGCTACCTACGAAGAAGAACAGAATGCCAGGGAGCTTCGAGCGAATCTGGATCTGATTGATGAGCTCCGTGAAAGAGCCTCGATCAGCCAGCAAATCTACCGAAGGAGAATCGAACTGGCCTACAATAAGAGAGTCTGTCCCACCAACCTCAAAGAAGGGGACTTGGTCCTCAGAAAGTTAGCTATCTCCTTCCCCAGTCAGTAGAGTAAGCTGGCTCCAAATTGGGAAGGACCCTAAAAGATCACCAAAGTAGTTCGGCCAGGAGTCTATCGTCTAGAAGACCTCGAAGGCAGAGAGATCCCTAGGACTTGGAATGCCGACCACCTTCTGAAATATCAAGAGAGCGCTTTAACGCCTCCCTAAGTATTATGGGGTGTTGAACCGTTCCTCTCCTTTTACTTGTATTTTTTCCCTTTATTTCTCCTATGTAATAACGGCTCGCAACTTAGAAGCAGCCAACTATTAGTTATCAATGAAAAAATGTTTTTTCATATTTTACTTGTAAAATTGCTTATTTCTCTCAGCTTTTACTCTTCACCCTAACGATGAGTTCGGAGTCCAACACTTGGCTCGATTCCGCTTCGCAAGCTCGCTCTTAAGTGGGCTAGAAGTGGTTTGCCATTCGGAATTGCTCCCACAACCGTTGAACAAACTCTAACGACGGGTTCAGAGTCCAACACTTGGCTCGATTCTGCTTCGCAACCCCGCTCTTAAGAGAGGTAGAAGTGGTTCGTCATTCGAAATTGCTCCTACAACCGTTGAACAAACTCTAACGACGAGTTCGGAGTCAAACACTTGGCTCGATTCCTCTTTGCAAGCCCGCTCTTAAGCGGGCTAGAAGTGGTTCGCCATTCAGAATTGCTCCTACAACCATTGAACAAACTCTAACGACGAGTTCGGAGTCCAACACTTGGCTCGATTCCGCTTTGCAAGCTCGCTCTTAAGCGGGCTAGAAGTGGTTCACCATTCGGAATTGCTCCCACAACCGTTGAACAAATTCTAACGACGAGTTCGGAGTCCAACACTTGGTTCGATTCTGCTTCGCAACCCCGCTCTTAAGCGAGGTAGAAGTGGTTCGCCATTCGGAATTGCTCCTACAACCGTTGAACAAACTCTAACGATGAGTTCGGAGTCCAACACTTGGCTCGATTCCGCTTCGCAAGCTCGCTCTTAAGCGGGCTAGAAGTGGTTCGTCATTCGGAATTGCTCCCACAACCGTTGAACAAACTCTAACGACGAGTTCGGAGTCCAACACTTGGCTCGACTCCGCTTCGCAAGCTCGCTCTTAAGTAAGCCAAAAGTGGTTCACCCATAAGAAAGAAGATTTTATTCTGATTTTGAGTAGTTGTCAAAAGTTGGAGGATTTATACTTAAACTAATACCAGCCAACGCAGCATTCGAACATCAGAAGCAAAACAAACTTTTTTAAACTAAGAGCTCAAACGAGACTGACACTACAACAGAGTTTTACAATAACTTGAAGAGCATAATACAACTTATTTAGCGCTTCTTTGGAAGGAGAACACTTCGGTTCAGAGACACACGAGGGCGGTGCCACCTTACCTCTGAGTTCGACTCTAAACCAGCGAAGCGAGACCCCTCTTCGCCGCTAATTCTAGCTGTAGCCCCAACCGAGGTGCCACTAGATGAAACAGCCACGCCACTCTGAGCGTCAGCTGGGATCCGCCTAACGGTAGGCGAACGAGTCGCAAATTCGTAGAATGAGATTCCTCTTTCGCTCTCTTCGTGAGTACACGACGTACTACGAACATTGATCCTTTCGGGCTGAGGTTTCAGCATTGCAATCTCCTTCTCTAGCTCGACGATCCTATCTCTCAGAATATCGCCCTCCGCCGATACTTTGAAATGGGGAAGTTTAACCTGCGACGTTAGTGCTATCGGCCACAATACGACGGAAATGAGTCACTTCGATACCCCTGTCGATCGTGATCCTCCTCAGTTTGTCAATTCTTGCCGTCAACTCATCGCGCTTGGACATCAACTTCCCCACCCTCGAAGTTAACTCCTCTTCCTCCGCCGAATGTTCTTTCACCGTTACCTCCAAATGACGAACCTCCGCCAGTAGCTCACTATTCCTTTGGTCAACATCGAAGAGCTCCTTACGGAGCAACTCTATCTCGCCTTCGAGACGATTCTCTTGAGGTTGCTTCCGCAGTTGCCTCAACTCGCGAAAATACCGTCTCGCAGTTGCTTTGATGTCCTCCAATTTCAAGAAGTCGTAAAACGAGTTATCCCGACTGCGAGAAAGAGCCCGCTTCGCTTTTTTCAGCTCAGTATGAAGATGGGATACCTCAGTAATCGGACCCAACTCGACCTGAAAAGTGGAGGAATATCAAAAGAAGTCTTCAATACTTAAGGACACAATCCGAGCAAAAAGAGTTGAACACTTGGCGAAATTTCGTAATATTCAGCCAAAACACCAAAAAGGAAACTGTTTCATTAAAGTCCGGCATTTACAAAAAGCGGTGGCCAGTCCGCATTTAGGCATTACAAAAAAACGAAGAACAAGAAAATGAGAAGAGGCGACAAAGTCAGGGGTCGACCTCATCATCGTTCGGCATGGGTAAAAGCGTACCCTCGGTGCCCCCCTCGTCTTCGCAGTCTTCGCTCTCCTACCTTGGAGCGAGCTCGGCCAGGGGCAGCTTTTCCTCATCTAATACGGGGTCGTAGAAGTAGTAGGACGAGATGTCAAATCTGGGGTTCCGAGCGGCGACATGCTTCAGCGCTCGGGCGTACGCCTCCTCCATGTTGGTCAACATGTGAGCCTCGGCCTCGTCCCGAACCGCCTGCTCCACCGGCCGCCACCTTCGATGCATGATCGCTCAGGGCCTCCTCCGACGCCTTCAGGGCCTTCGACAGCTCCCCTTCGAGTCGAGCCGTCTCCTTTTCCAGGGTCTCGACCTTGGAAGCCTCGGCGGCCGAGCTCCTCACCGCCTCGGTGAGCTTAACCCATAGGTCGGCAACTTCGGCCTCAAGCTATTTCACCGCCTTAGACCGCTCCGACCGTTCCCGGTCGTTCAGAATAGTCATCTCCTTTTCCTTGCTCGCGAACTCCTCGAGCAAGTAATTGAAGTGGCAGAGGGTCTGCAAGCCATACAAAAAGCAGTTAAGCACGAGCAAAAAAACTCGAAAATTTTTTGAAGAAAGTCCTCTAGTACTTACCGACATAGTGTTCCGAGCGATCTGCATCGTGGCGTCACCAACTTCGCCCGCCTTGAGCGCCGCTCGGTCTTTAGGGGTCAGCAGGTGCTTAACCTGCCTGCATGCAGATGTTGTCGTTCCTTAGGAACCCATCGACCTTCATCACCTGCCAATCGGGGACGAAGATGCGCTTGTGCTCCTCGGTCAGGATTGCCTCCGCCTCGGCAGTGAGGGGTGGGACATCGAGAGCCAGTGCCGCGCTCACGTTGAACGCTCCGCCCGAAGACCCTGGAGCATCTGTTCGCACTGTTTGGGTTGGTGCATCCGAGGTAGGTAGGGCAGACGCCACGACGAGGCCTTGATCGGGCTCGTCCGAATGAGCCTCGACAACCTGCTGCTCGACGGTCGGAGAGACCGAGGGGATCTTGGGCACTCGGCCGCCTTGAGGCCCGGACACAGTCCTCTTTCTCTTCCTCGTCTCCAGCTCCTTAGCCGCCCGGGCCTTGGCCATCAGACCCTTGTAGTCCATGCCGGGAGTTTCTGCAAAGACCGAGCAAAAAAAGTTGCAATTTTTTTTTTTAAACTCAAAGATAAAGCAAAGAAAAGAAAAAGAGAAGCATACTAGGGTCGATCGGACTGAGACCCCCTCGGAATAGGACCTCCTCGGTAATGTCCTTATAGTTGAGGGTCGGAAGACCAAGGAGCTTTTCTACAATCTCTGCCTCCTCGATGCTGAGCACGGGCTCCTTCTTTGCCCGTTTCGGAACCCCGTCCCTCAGCCATGCTATCGGGATGACCCACGGCTCGGGAGCCCGGACGAGGAAATACTTCTCTTTCCAGTGCTTGATCGAGTCCGGGTTCTCGATAAGCTTCACGCCCTTCCTCGGTGA
The DNA here is from genome assembly GCA_017893485.1 of Hemerocallis citrina. NCBI lineage: Eukaryota > Viridiplantae > Streptophyta > Magnoliopsida > Asparagales > Asphodelaceae > Hemerocallis > Hemerocallis citrina. Next base: position 154,252,680 of record CM030364.1, on the reverse strand, counting down.
GAGATAATACCTCTGCTCGTTCTTGTTCATCTGGCAGGGTTGGTAGAGGCTTCGCAGTAGGAACATCGAGGGCTACGCGCCGACCTCCTGGCATTGAAGAGCGAAGGCCATCATTTGCCGCCAAGTGTTCGGCATCCACTGGGCCGAACTCAAGCCGTACCATTGCAGCACCTCGATGATGAAATGGTGCAATGGCAGCCGAAGACCGGCGTGCAGAGCATCGGCAGGGAATATGCAAACATCGGCCGAAGAAGATGTGCACACTCGAATTCCAGGGCCGGGGAGAAGGAGGGCATACTCCGCAGGGATCCGGAACCCACTCCGAATCCGATGCAAATCTGCCTCGGTTAAGATCGAGGAAATCTGATCTACCTCGGAAGTCTCCCTCGGCTCGTTCTCCTCAATCGACTTGGTGGTCCCCCGCGTCACCTTCTCTAGCAAATCCCCGGAGTAGCTCCGCACACCACCTACACTAGACAAGACGCTCGGGTGCCAACCCAACTCCCCTGCAGTCTTCGGGCGCTTGATTATCGTCGCCACCCCCTTGCCCTTGCTGGCTCGGACCATTACCTCCTGGAGAGGCTCGACAACCTCCTCATCTGTACTCGGCCTGACCGTTGTCTCTTCGGTCGGCTCGACGACCTCCTTCCCATTACCCTTGCTCGGCCTCACCGCTCGGCTGACGCCTAGGTCCGAGGAGGGGGTCTCGTCCGTGGAAGAAATCTTAACCATTTTACAAAAGTGAGGAGAGAGACTGACCTTGAAGTGACTAGTACGGTCGGAAAAGATCGACGGAGCTTAAAATGCCTTGCCGCGACAGCTAACAGCACCGCCCAAGAGCTAAAAACTTCGCCGCTAAGGAGTAAAACCAAGATTGAGAAAGTGAAAGTGAGAAATGAGGTTAAGTGTTGAGGGGGTGAAAACTTGTAGTAAAAGAGACGCCTCTTGGGCTTTGTAACGTAAGGACGCAACTCTTGGGTCTCCCTTGAAGCGTTACAAAAGCCCAAACGACTAAGTAACGAAGAGCGGCAACTGTTGGCAAAGGAAGCAACGTTTCGATACAAGTAAAATAGCTCCGATCGCCCCACGTCCCTCGGTACCAAAATCCGAGTGACAGGTGATCCGACCTCAACAACCAGGAGGATAGCTCGGATTCCGAGCAAGTGCCAATCCGAGCTGCGAATTGGAGAAAAATGACTTTTCCCTCAAAATTTACATAAGATCTCGATCGGACGGCTCAGATCATGCCAGCTCCACTAAACGACAAGATAGTGTTTTCTTGGGAACTGAGCCAGCATCGAGATCTGTGCCATCATCCAACGGCTCCGATCGCCCTACGTCCCTCGGAACCAAAATCCAAGTGACAAGTGATCCTACCTCAACAACAAGGAGGATAGCTCGGATTCCGAGCAAGTGCCAATCCGAGCTGCGAATTGGAGAAAAACGACTTTCCCCTCAAAATTTGCATAAGATCTCGATCGGACGGGTCAGATCATGCCAGCGCCACTAAACGACAAGATAGTGTTTTCTTGGGAACTAATCCAGCATTGAGATCTGTGCCATCATCCAATGGCTCCGATTGCCCCAACGTCCCTCGGAAACAAAATCCGAACGACTCGCGATCCAACCTCAACAATCAAGATTATAGCTCGGATTCTTAGCAAGTGCCAATCCGAGCTACGAATGAGAGAAAAACGACTTTCCCATCAAAATTCGCGTAAGATCTCGATCGGACGGGTCAGATCATGCCAGCGCTACTAAACGACAAGATAGTGTTTTCTTGAGAACTGAGCCAGCATCGAGATATGTGCCATCATCCAACGACTTCGATTGCCCCACGTCCCTCGGAAACAAAATCCGAACGACACACGATCCGACCTCAACAATCAAGGTTATAGCTCGGATTCCGAGAAAGTGCTAATCCGAGCTACGAATTGGAGAAAAATGACTTTCCCCTCAAAATTCATGTAAGATTTCGAACGGACGTCTCAGATCATGCCAGCGCCACTAAACGACAAGATTGTGTTTTCTTGGGAACTGAGCCCGCCTCGAGATTCGCATTAAGATCCGACGGCTCAGATCGCTTCACGACGTTCGGAAGTCCGAGCCAAGCGACTAGCGACCTGAGCCACTCGCGCAAGGGAAAAACCGAGCCATTTCGCTCGGATTCTGAGCAAGTGCCAATACGACCCTCGAAAGTGAAGAAAAACGCTGCTGAGCATCTCCAACCGTTGGATCATTGCGAAAATCACGCTGGAGATGATGGACGGTCCAGATTACGCCACGTCCACTAAACGACAAGATAGTGTTTTCTTGGGAACTGTGCCCGTCTCGAGATTCGCGCCGAGATCTGACGGCTCAGATCGCTCCACGTCACTCGGAACTCCGAGCCGAGCGGTTAGCGATCCGAGCCACTCGCGTGAGATAAAAACCGAGCCACTTCGCTCGGATTCCGAGCAAGTGCCCATCCGACCCGCAAAAGCGGAGAAATTGCTGCCGAGCGACCGTGTCCATCCGTTCCTTCAGAAATTCGTGCCCACACAAGATCAACGGTCCAGATCGTGCCACGCCCTAATTCGGTATTTAAAATTAAATTTTATTTATTAAAATCATTTTATTTATTTAAAAATTACAAAAAAAATGATTAAAAATTTGGGAAAATTAATTAAAAAACCTAGAAAATAATTATAAAGTCGGGGAAATATTTTTGAGCCCCCGAGTAAATAATTATTGCCTAGGACCATTCATTAAGACCCCCGAACGACGAATCAACACTTCGCAAAAATTAAGTAAATATTCTGAAAAAATAGATAAAAATTATCTAATGTCCAGAAGAGCTCAAGAACAACTCAGAGCACGCAACTAACTTAGAAAATCACCATACTACCACCTGCAAAGATTCAAAACCTACCATTCGGACTCCGATACACCTCCGCAAGCCATTGAAACAGTAAAACTACTCCTCAAAGGCTGATCAAACTCAGTCTTCAGGAGTGGGGGGCTCGTGATATGGCTAAAAATGGGGTTAAATCGGAACCGTCCAAATCAGGAACGAATCTTAAAGCCTAGGGGTAAAATAGTAATTTTGTCTACCAACGGGTCCAAAGCAGGTACTGGGTCTCCTCCTCAAAGACCCATTAACCTGCGAACGGATCCTCCTCCAACCGGGTACGGGCTTTTACCCGCTGCAAACCTGGTCCAGCAGGATAGAATTAGGATTTCTGATTAATCCTAATCAACGACCCTGATTCATATCTATCCTTTCACTGGGAATTAGAGATTACATTCCTTATCTAAACACAGGGATTACATGGCTAATTCAATCCCAAAGGCGCCTATAAATACCCTCCATCCACCACCAATAGGAGGTAATCAATCATTTGCCAATTTACGCTCTTTCATAATCTTCCTGATTACTGACTTGAGCGTCGGAGGGTGTGTCGTCGGGATCAACCCCAGTGTCTCGCACTTTTTGCAGGTGAACGGTGGGAGTCAGCGGTCAAACTCTGGCGGAACAGGTTCAGGTTTGCTATTCAAGTTTTCCAAGAATCCACAAATACTATCTGTTTGCCCCCACACCAGATTTAGCGGTAACAAGTACAAATGAATGTGTCAAGTATAGTATCGAGTAATAGTAAGCTTGACACTATTAAAATTGGGATTTAGAGGAGGGCTTTAATTTAAATACTTAGGTCAAAACTAATGAGCGTTAACAAAAATAATATTAATAATACAAAAATCAACACATGTTAATAATAAAATAATAATGACAAAAATAATAAAAATAATAATAACAATAATAATCATCATAAACATACTCGTAAAATAATAATAATAATAAAATATTAACAATACTGGTAAGGATAATAATATAAGACAGAAAGTAATTTGGGGTTCATCATTTTGGTGAAAGTAATTCAATATCAACATAAAAAAATAAAATAGTAAGAAAAATACAATAATAATAGTAATAGTAATAACAATAATAATAATAATACTATTAGTAATAAGGAAAACAATAATAATAGTAGTAGTAGAAATTCTTTGATGTGGGTTCGCCTCATTTATATCCATCTGTAGTCTTGCCTTCTCGACATCAAGTTGCAGGTTTGCCTCCACGACAACAGGTTGCAGGTTACCATATGGATATTCGGTTGCACATTTTGCCTCACCAATTTCCAGTTGCAGTTTGCCTCCATTGATGTCCAGTTGCATGTTTGCCATCTCGACATCCAGTTGCAACAAAACGTTGAACAAGATGATGCAATCTTCCACATGTACTTAGATATTGATTGCTCAATTTAATTACGAAGCTACGTTTTTAAATTTGTGATATTAAAATACACATTTATTCGAAATAACAAAATTTTCGTTTTAGAAAACAATTTTATAGAAGATCCAAAATATAATAAATAATAATTGAAATACAAAAAATATTCAAGAAATATATATATATATATATATATATATATATATATATATATATATATATATATAAAGAAAATATAGGCAGGAGAAGAATAAATTTTATACTTAATAAAGAGTCAACAAAGGAGGACGACTACAAGAGACGAAAGAAATTAAGAAATCAAAGAATTGAATATGAAGGAAGAGGAACAAGGGGGCACAAGCGGAATTTGAAGAGAAGATGGCAGAGAATGAATAACAAACAGGATACTCAAAATGAGTCAACAAATGAAGATGAATGAAAGAATCAAAGGAATATAGATACGGAAAGACAAAACTACACCCAATAAGGAATCAACAAATGAGAACAACTAAAAGGGACGGAAGAAACAAGGAATCAAGGAATCGAATAAGACTGGATCAAAAAGAAAGGAATAAGACTAGTATCCAGATCAATGTTGATTATGATTCATTCATGCATGCATGGTGAAATGTTGCGCAGATCCCAGTTCGAGCCAAGATTGTCTAATATATTAGGCAACTTATACATTAGCCAAACCTAAGCTAATGTATGAATGAATGCCAACTTGTCATCTGACAACTAACAGTGTCTAGTAATAGTAAACTCAGTATATCAGTGTAACAGTATAACAGTATCAGTCTAACAGTATCAGTATAACAGTATCAGTCTAATAGTATCAGTATAACAGTATCAGTCTAACAGTGTTAATTTTATGTTCTTGCAGTCTTGTCTGTATTACTAGCTAGGTAGCACTTCATGCACCCCATATTATAATACATGGTTGCTACAACAAACAGTTTCGCTTTTAGATTTCATAGTGGACCATAATGGGGCAGTGTACTCAAGTATTAGTAACAGTAGCAGTAGCAGTAAAAGTAATAGTAACAGTAGTAGTAAAAGTAACAGTATAGGTAACAATATGGAACACTAGTTCCCTTCCAAGTACACGTTTCCATATTTTTCCACTACTAGATCTTCCCTTAAGAAACCCCAGCTTGATCAATTTTATTATGGTTATAAACAGACATGGTAGTGCATGAAATAGTGTCAAACTAAAATGGTACAATTAGTATTAGGTTCAGGAAACAAATAAACATGCATAGATGATATACGATCACATAAACGAGCAAAACAATGTATGTTCATATTCAGGACAACATGACATTAGAGTACTAAAACAGTGATTCCCGTTACTACAGAAATCCAAATCTGAATCCATTAAAGAATAGGGAAAATAGACTTCTACACGAATCCAACGATTATATATAAGCCATATAGTAATTCACGAAATCACAACTCAAAACTGATTTGAATCCAGAAAATACGTTCAGCCCGAAATCAGTAAATCGTATTCAAAGTTAGAAAAGCAGCATTAAAACTCCTCAAATAAATCCAGGAAAAATCTGGGGTAATCACTTATATGTCTAGTATCAGAATATAAAGTTTCATAACATTCCATTTGTAATATCCCGGACGGATATTACCTTGTATAAATTACTATTTTGTTATTATTTTATTATTATTTTGTTTTAATTCCAAAATTAAATTATTTTGGTGATTTTTGCCCGGTCTGTCCATAAACATTGTCTGCGCGCATATATCGGTCGGTGTACATCCGAAGTACATCAAATTGGTAGCGCGATCCTCCGAATTGATAATAAAACTTATTTTATTATTATTTCCAAAAATTAAACTATTTTATGAGGATTATATAAGGATTTCTTGGTATACACATACATACACATATACACACATGGTATTGTACCAAATTAGTACATTATACAAAATGTGTAGTATGTACTCTTAGATAAGGCACTAATCTTGTCATGACAAACCTAATTAGATGATTAGGGTTTTATTTAGTGGCTAAACTAGGGTTTTTTTGTGTACATAAGAGATGAGGAAACTCTTCTAGAAACCTTATCTTTTTACCATACTTCCACCTCATTTCTAGGCCATACCCTACACCTTACCCCTCCCTCACCTAAGCAATGGCCGGATTGCTTCTTTAGGGGGTTTTGTGCATATTGTTGAGTGCAATTTTGCACTCTCCACCCTTTCCCACCTCCTATAAATACCCCCTCCTTCTCCACTTGTCTCACTTTTTACAAAAACAAAGACAAAAGAAAGGAAAGGAAAAGAAAGAGAGAACCCTTTTCTAACTTGAGAGTTTTTCTCTTGTAGGTTCCATAGAAGTCTAAGAGCTTAGGGGAAGGAGAAGTATAAGCAAGCAAATCCTTCCAACAAAGAGAATTTGGTGGGGGTTCTCCACTTGTTCTTTTGTTTGTTGAGTTGTTGATTTTTGGCTTCTTCTTCTTCTTGTCTTCCTTGTTTTGTTTTCTTTGGTTCTTTTGGGGTGGTTGTTGTGATGATGTTGTTGTATGTGGTTCTTATTTTGTATGTTGTGGATGTTAAAGGTAATAACCACATAAAATGAAATGGAAACAAATGGTAGTGCTAAATAGACATAAAGATTGATCTTTGTAGTAGTAGTTGTTTTTTTTGTGTTTATTAATTGGACCAAAATAACATATGCATATGGACTTGTACATACAATCATTTGGAGTTGTAGGACTTGATGTGAACTCATGCATAAAGCATATGGACTTGTATACAACCATTTTGGTTGTAGGACATACATTGAACCTTGGATTAAAAAGAAAGCATATGTTGGTAGAACCAAAATGGAGGGTTCTCACTTTATTTTATTATTGTTTACTTTCTTTTATAATCTTAACTAAGAAAGAACCCATTGTAGATGTTAATTCTAAGTATGAAAAGAAACCAATCTAAATCACTAGTCGTAGAGTGATTGAAAAGATCTCTTTTTATGTTCACTAGTAATAATAAGAAATAGATGCTAATAAAGAAGCTGTGGTAGATATCTATATGAAGATTAAATAAAATAGTTGTAGTAAATGTCTACACAAATTGTAGAAATGTTTATGTTTATATAAAAGTTGTGGTAGATGCTTATGTGATAAAATAAAGTAGTTTAGTAGTAAATGTTTATGTTTAGATAAAGATTTTAGTAGAAGTTTTAGTAGTAGATGTTATGTTGTAGTAGATGTTGTGTTTAATTAAATTGTAGTAGATGCATATGAATATAAAATGGATGTTTATGCTTATATTGAAGTAAGTATCATACTTAGATGATTGTAGGAAAGTTGTATACCATGCTAGATTAATTTATCTATACTTAGATGATTGTAGAAAAGTTGTATACCATGCTAGATTAATTTACTATACTTAGATGATTGTAGGAAGGTTGTATACCATGCTAGATTAATTTATCTATACTTAGATGATTGTAGGAAAGTTGTATACCATGTTAGATTAATTTATCCATACTACTACTATACTTAGATGATTGTAGGAAAGTTGTATACCATGCTAGATTAATTTATCTATACTTAGATAATTGTAGAAAGGTTGTATACCATGCTAGATTAATTTATCTATACTTAGATGATTGTAGGAAAGTTGTATACCATGTTAGATTAATTTATCCATGCTACTACTATACTTAGATGATTGTAGGAAAGTTGTATACCATGCTAGATTAATTTTCTATACTTAGATGATTGTAGGAAGGTTGTATACCATGCTAGATTAATTTATCTATACTTAGATGATTGTAGGAAAGTTGTATACCATGCTAGATGAATTTACAATACTTAGATGATTGTAGGAAAGTTGTATACCACATTAGATTAATTTATCCATGCTACTACTATACTTAGATGATTGTAGAAAAGTTGTATACCATGCTAGATTAATTTACTATACTTAGATGATTGTAGGAAAGTTGTATACCATGTTAGATTAATTTGTCCATGCTCCTACTATACTTAGATGATTGTAGGAAAGTTGTATACCATGCAAGATTAATTTATCTATACTTAGATGATTGTAGGAAAGTTGTATACCATGCTAGATTAATTAATATTCATGCTTAAGTTAGTAGATGCTCATGCATAATGATATTCATACTTAGTTAGTAGACATTCATGCTTAGATGATATCCATGCGTAAGTAGTGTATGTTCGTGCCTAAATATTGTTCAAGATCGAGTTGGAAGATACTCATGTTTAACAAATGCCATGTTTAGATTAAGGTAGGAATTAATCTACCATGCTTAGAATGTTGTAGGAGTTATAATTCATGCTTAGGAATATTGTAGGTTAATGCTAATTATATATCCATGCTTGGGTTGTGATGATTAACCATGTTAAGTAATGAAGATCCATGCTTAAGGTGGTAGTAGCGATATATTCTCTAAGTAGTAAGTATTCACGCTCAAGTTGTAACTTATGCTTGACTATAGTAAACTTCATGTTTAGATTATAGTGATTATTCATGCTTAAGCTTGATATAAGCACATGCTTAAATTATATACGTGCTTAGGAGTGTTGTGGGTTGATGGTTGTGTTATATACCATGACTAGTTGTTGTAGGTAGATGCTTACAATTGTATGCCATGCTTAAAGTGCTATAGGTTGAAGTAATAAGGAAAGAATCATGTTGAAATTGTAGTGACGACTACCTTGTGGTAGTTAATGTTAGTAAGGAGCCATACATGCTTGAGGGGCATAGGGTGGCATCCTAGTTAAATAAGGAAGCGGATGTATGTTCTAGGTTGTCCTAGTCAAATTTGAAAAGAACCCATGGACTCTAGTTGTGGGAGGTCCTAATTGAAATTTGACCATGCCATGGGGACATTCCCCATCCATAGGGGTAAAAAGGATTAGAAGGATCATTAGTAATAGTTAGTTCGATAAAGGTTTTTAAGTCGCTTTCGGGCTTCTCATGGGTAGAATGCCTATTATAGACTATTAGTAGATTCTTCTGTTGCTTCTAATGATAGAAGATCGAGGTTGCTAGTATACATGTTTGGTTGCTTCTAGGTTTGATTACCTGTATGGTTGTTTGCATATAGTTGTCTCGTACGTGGTTCGACCGGCCCGTGCGTAGCCGTGGGTCTCATACGCGGCTTAATTGGCTGGTATGTACGTTGTCATCATACGTAGCTTACTGGCTCGTACGTGGTTAGTTACCCGTATATAGCTTATTAGCTAGTACACAGTTGTTGTGCTCATCTAGGGTAATATTACTACCCTAGGGCTATCGACCATCAAGACACATGTTTTCTTACCCCTAAGGAACTGTGGAGGAGTCACTCCTTGTGTACTATCGGATCTTAACCAGTGTAGGTTGATCGAGGACCGAAGTATAGACAGAATCCAAGTTCAGGGTAGCGGCATGCATGTATGTTCGCATGGCCGGAGTCTTCGATCGATGGGCCAGGAACCGGATCCTGAGGGGTTCTGGTAAGTCTAGGTTGAGCAGCCTAGTAGAGTTGTCTTGCGAAGTCTAATTTAAGGCCTAGCATGTTGTGTTTATAATATTGTCATCCCTAGGATTGTTCGAGTCAGGGACATCATTAAGGTAGTGACTTATAAAGATCATTTACTTAGACCCTTTGCCGAAAAGAGAGGAGTTGGTTGTAGGGGGCGCCTTACGACCGACTTGTCCCTTGAGGCAGGCCTTAGGTGGTGTTATTGGGTTGTACCTTCCTGTCAAAGGGATACGCAGGGTGCCTTCTCACGAGTTGGGAGCATGGGTTGCGTATCTTGATTGTTAATTCCTGAAGTGCCATGATAAGGCAGGCGGAGCTAGGGGAATGGACCCCGGAACTCCGTCGGGTCCTATGCCAAGAGGGCGAACAGGCAATGGACTACGGTCCGACCAGAGGGCGGCAGGGGGCTCCCCTATTGGCAGTAACCCCGAGGGTTCGTCAGGTTTTTGAGTGAGGTCCGGTGAGCCGGGTAGCAGTGGCAACATGGACACCTCTGGCGGACTGCATTAGTGGGACTTAACCACGTCTGCAACCTCATCAGTCACGTTGTATCTGTCAGGAACAGGTTGTGTACAATTAGAATTCATAACGCGGGTTCAAATCCCTATATATGGAGAAATGGCTTGAGAAGGGTCGCATGTAGTATGGGCTGCATGTTGCTTCGGAGACTTGCTGACATTAGAATAGGAGCATCCTAGTTCTAGTTAAATATCGCATTAGAGTCTAGTTATAGCACTCACGAACACTTAAACTACACCGACACAATTGCCATGTTTTGTATGTTGTTTGGGAGATTCGCTGCTTTGTTATCAGCCTTTAAGCGTCAGTGAATACTGACGTCCCCACTTCCATGGGTACTGGATCGCCGAAATACAAGGGCGAGATTCAGGAGGATTCAAGGCAAGGAAAGCAAGGAGTCAATGTCATGTTAGTTCCGCTGTAACATGTATGTGGATTATCTATTAGTTGAGAAGTACTCAAGTGAGTTTACCAAGTGTTGTTCTTCATTCCTTGTACTCTGATGTAAGATGTTGAAGGTTGTAATACTTGGGAATATAAAGGTAATATTGTAACTCTATTGTAATGTATTGCAGTTGTATAATATTCAAACTTGTAATACATTGGGTGTTGAATAAAAAGTTTTAAATTCTCCTGTTTTTCTGTGTATTGTGACTAATTGAAGAAAATGTCTTGTCTCGTGTCTCGGTTTTCCCAGTATGTGAAAATCGGGGCGCTACACCATTAAAATTAGTTCAGTCAACAAAAATCAGAAAACATCAAGAAACGATAGTTTGGCACATCTGGAATTCCCAACACTGCTGTACGAGAACTGTAATATCTCCCAAACCGTGAAACGAAATCCAAATCCGTCAAAGGGAGATAGAAATAAACAAAATAATCTAACTTTCATATTTCAAAAGTATTTTTCATACAGTAGAAGGAAATAGGGTGAAAATACGATTCTTTATAGAACAGCGAGCAAAATACAGCAAGTATAGCTTTCATAAACAAGCATGAAACGGCGTATAAAACTCATCAATAAAATCCACCAAAATTCTGGGTAATCCCTAAATACATATAGAAATACTGTGCAAAGGTTCAGATCAAAATAGTATAATTTAGACTAATATCAAAATAGTTTAACCATCAAAATTATCAAGAAACGAAATCTGGAAATAGAATACACCTCTGTAGTAAAACAGCCATAACTCTCTCGTACGAAAACGAAATCGATCAAGGTCAGAGAGTTTGGAAAGAAGACAGATTTCTCTACAATTTATGTCAAATACAAAAATAAAGATTTCTAACCTTAATAGGGTCTAAAATACAAATTAAAACTGATCAATGACAAATACAGATTTTCCTTTAACAACAAAACCGACCTGAATCATACGAAACTTGTTCCAATCACAATCAAACATAGTATAGAGTCTACTAAGTGTCCAAGCATCATGAAATAGAGTATATAACATATTCACAACCATCATATCACATGGATCTCATCAAACACATGATTTCACCTAATTATCTCACATATATGGATAGATCAAGAACGGTCAAACCTAGTTGTTTTCATGACGATTTGTGTCGTGAGGCAACTATGGTCAAATAACACTATAGAGACAAAACCCATCAAAAATAACACACTCACGAGTTGTCTCTAGAACCCAACTACACTATAAGCAGTATTTTTTTGACTTGTATCATACAAAAAAATTTGAGTACAAGTTACTTGCCTTAACTGAAGACGAAAACGAAGAATACCAAGGACAACGGGAACGGATCCCAGCCACGAACAAAACCCATGAACAAAACCATGAACCAAAGCAATCACGAACCAAGAACCAACAATCCACACGTGCGAACTACGTGCATGTGCAAATCACGAGAGAGAGGGAGAACGGTCTGGATGCACGGCGGCTGGCCGATGTTGGCGTTGTTGTTGTTGCTATTCCTAGCATCAGCACACGGTAAGGAGGACGGAAAGAGAGATGGAGTGATGGATGGAGAGGTGCTCGTGATCGGAATAGGGGATAGGGGTTTGCGGTGTGGTCGGGTGAGGGATGCAGTAGGGGAGAGGTGGTCAGATGGGGGTGTTGGACGATCGGGAGGAGGCTAGGGGGGTGTGGCTAGGGGCTGACGGCGCAAACCAGGGAAAGAAAGATCGGGGTAGGGTTTAGGTATAGGTGCTAGGGTTAGGGAGAGAGAGATGAGAGTATATATATATGGGGTTGAATTAGGGTTTTTAGTAGGATTGTGGGTAATGGGTATTGGGTTTAATTGGGTAGTTCAGAAGTAGTAATAGGATTGATCCCATAGGATAAATTTGTATAGGACTAATAATAGGATTGTAGGATTTAATCTGGCATTGGTAATCAATTAGGGATCAAACAATAAGATTGGGAATAGGATGAGCAACCAAACCACCATGAGCACCCAAAGATACAAATAAAGAAAGCAAGACACAATGAAGAGCGACAATAACAACAATGATCAAGAACAAATCAAGGAACCGAAAATAAATCACAAAAGAACAAGATTGAGCCAAAAATGAATATATATAGAAAACAACTCCAATATACGGTCCAGAAAAAATACGAGAGAGTACAAATATTCAAGGAGAAGAAAAATACATCAAAAATACGAAAAACGAAAAACAGGGGTTACACTTTATGTATGTGTAATGCATAGTTCCTTTGTGAGATGGTGATTCCATTTCTTGATTGATCAACCTCAATGCCAAGAAAATATTTTAACATTCCCAAATCCTTAGTTTGAAAATGACTGAAGATATTTTCCTTGAGTTGAGAGATTCTTCCATGATCATCTCCTGTGATAACTATATCATCAACATAAATCACCAAGTAAACACATTTATTAGAAGTATAACAATAAAATACTGAATAATCTACTTCACTCCGTTTTAGTCCAAAAGCCTGGACAACAGAAGTGAATTTCCCAAACTAAGCTCGTGGCAATTGTTTAAGCGCATAGAGAGGTCGTCGTAGTTTGCAAACCAATATAGACTCCCTTTAGCAACAAAGCCAGGCGGTTGCTCCATGTAAATTTCTTCTTCGAGTCTCCATGAAGAAATGCATTTTTGATATCCAGCTGATATAATGGCTAATGACGGATAGCAGCCATGGCAATAAACAGCCGAACGGAAGTAATTTTTTCCACCAGGGAAAATGTATCTCCGTAGTCAAGACCATAAATCTGTGTATAACCCTTGGCCACTAGAAGAGCCTTGAGACGATCAATCTGTCCATTTTGACCAACTTTAATAGCATACACCCAGTGGCAGCTAACAGGTTTATTGCCAGAAAGAAATGGAACCAACTCCCAAGTACCACTGTGCTCAAGTGTCTGCATTTCATCAATCATGACTTGTCTCCATACTGGATGATTAAGTGCCTCATGAACATGATTAGGAATGGAAACAGAAGATAAGGATGACACAAAAGAATAATAAGAGGGAAAGACGATGATAACTTAAAAAGTTATAAATAGGATGAGGATTCCGGGTTCACCAGTTACCTTTTTGAAGAGAAATGGGAAAATCAAGAGTTTGAAGGTCCATGGTATGGGTGGTTGGTGGAGTAGTACTTGATTCATTGGGTCTTTCAGTGTCCTCCAATGTTGTGTTAGGATCATGCGATGACGCCAGTATATGATGAGAGGCAGCCGAGATGGTTCTGGTTTAGAATTGCTAGGAGGAACTTCGATGGTTCCTATAAGAGATTGGTTCCTTCAAAGGACAAAGAGATTGTCCAAGTAAGGGAACTGAAAATACGTCATGAATAGCATTTAAGGAGAAATAGGGAAATTCTTCAAAGAACGTCACATCTATAGATATGTAGTAACTATTGTGGACTGGAGAGTAACAGCGATATCCTTTCTGCAATCGAGAATTTCCAAGGAAAACACATTTGATGGCTCGCGCAAACAACTTATCTACACTTGGAGGAAGATCATGAACAAAGTAGGTACATCCAAAAGCACGAGGTGCGACATGAAATAAAGTTTCCTTAGGAAATAAGATGGAGTGAGGAACTTTATTATTAAGGGAGGAAGAAGGCATCCAATTTATCAAAAAACAAGCAGTTAAAACTGCATCACCCCAATGATGGACAAGTTCATTTGCATGAAGTGACAATGTAGGCCAGTTTCAACAAGGTGTCTATTCTTCCTTTCTTCTATTCCATTCTGTTGAGGGGTATGAGGAAAAGTAGATTGATGAAGAATACCATGTGATGACAAAAATAGAAAGTGCAGAAGAAAAATATTCTTTTCCATTGTCACTTCTAAAAATAGAAAGAGCAGAAGAAAAATATTCTTTTGCATTGTCACTTCTAAGAACTTTAATTGTCTTGCCAAATTGAGTTTTAATTTCATTGAGAAAAGAAGTGAAGATGGTAAACAATTCAGATCATTCTTTCATTAGAAAAATCCAAGTACAACGAGAAAACTCATCAATGAAAGTGACAAAATATCAAATACCCATTGATGACCCACGACTTGGACCCCATATATCCAAATGAATAACAGAAAAAGGAGAATCAACACGACTTTCATCCTGCCTAAGAAAAGAAGAACAAACATGATTTCCTAATTGACATGACTCACAAGTGAGAGTTTTAATTTTGTCAAGACTTGGAACCATTTGCTTCAATTTAAATAAGCTTGGATGTCCCAAACGTTCATGATGGAGATTTGGTGATACCGCACCAGTGCAAGCTAAGGAAGAAGCAGATTGGAGGTAGTAAAGACAGCAAGATTCTTGTCCTATGCCAATCATCTGACCCATACCACGGTCCTCTAAAAAAAAGGAATCAGCATCAAACGTTAGTGAACAATTAAGAGAACGGGTAAGCTGACTAATAGATATTAAATAAAAAGGACAACCGGGTATAAACAAAACAGATTTTAAAGTCATGGAAGGAGTAGGTGAGACATGACCGATTCTTTTGTTTGTAACCTTAGAACCATCCACCAAAGTAATGAAATGAGGGAATTTAGAAGAAGAAATAGAGGGAAAAAAAACTATTACCAGCAATGTAATGAAATGAGGGAATTTAGAAGAAGAAATAGAGGGAAAAAAAAACTATTACCAGCAATGTGATAAGAGTCACTTGAATCAATTATTCTTGGACTTTGATTACCAAATTGATAGATGCAAGTAGTGGAGTTATGAGCACTAATGGCAGTGGAGAACTGGGATTGCTTGGCTGCTTTTGGTTGGAGATACTCTTGATAATCTGCTTCTGAATATTTCATCTCTGATTTTTCGGACTTATAGAGATTCACAGATTTTTCGGGGAATCCATAAAGAGAGTAGCAAGTATCTTGAGTATGGCCCATTCTTTTGCAATATGAACATTGAGGACAGCTACCTCTTCCACCATGCCCTCCACGACTTCCTCGTCCTCCCCAATTGGATACCATTGCAGAAGATTCAATAGACTCATTTGGATTGCCACTTGCTTTTGGGGAAGGAACTCGAAGGAGTCGAGTGACCAAATTCTCCATTGAAGGAATCTTTTGACCAGTCAGAATTTGATCACAAACATGCTCAAAACTTGGCAGCATTCGTAGAAGAACCAACACCATGTACAAATTATCGAGCTTTGTTTTTATACCTTCAGGAGTGTCGGATTCTAGAGACACTTTTAGTTCCTTAACTACAAATTGAGCCTTAGAAACATAGGAGATCATGTCATGATCAGATTGTTTGAGAGTGGCCAATTTTTGTGCAACGTCATACAGTTGTTGAATGTCATTAGCAAAGACACTTTGAGCCTTTAGAAAGAATGACAAGTTTTGAAGGCACTGAAGTTTGTAAGTATGCTTGGTTCGACAGATTGCCACAACAGAGCACAAAGTTGATAATCAAGTTTCTTCCATTGATCTTGTTTTTCTTCTTGATTTTATCCGAGGATCTCTCCAAATGTTCATAATATCCTTGACCAAGAAACCAAAGTTCCACGGCGGCAGACCAAGCTAAATAACTTTTTTCCATTTAGATTCTCCGAAGTTATTGTTGGAGTTCTAGAAATAGAGAAAGCAGGGCCATCAGAGCATCCACAATCATTTGCTATATTTATCAATTTCTCATATTTTGAGAAACGAGGCGCTGCAGTCATTTGCTATTTTGCCATATATTG
This sequence comes from Hemerocallis citrina, assembly GCA_017893485.1. NCBI lineage: Eukaryota > Viridiplantae > Streptophyta > Magnoliopsida > Asparagales > Asphodelaceae > Hemerocallis > Hemerocallis citrina. Next base: position 154,236,227 of record CM030364.1, on the reverse strand, counting down.
GCAAAGTAGCTACAGTCGTTTCTCATTTATGAGAAACCAATTTGCAATTCTCAAATTATAAGAGACGTGACATGTTGTTTCGTCCCATTTTTTTTCTTTTTTTTAATGTGATAAGACGAAACAAGTTTTTCACGAAACGAGTTGTTTCGTCTGACCTATTTTTAAATTTTTTTTAAAAATGATTACCGTCTGAAAAAGGAAAAAAAAATCCGTAAACGCCTCGAATGAGACATGTTGTCTCGTCCCATGCCAAAATGGCTGGGACGGGACAACATGTCCCGTCCTAGAAATGGGGAGAGTTAATTTGGTTTAGGTTAGTGCTTAAACTAGGTTAGTGAGTAATTAATTAGGTTTAGATAATATTTTATTATTTAATTTATTTAATTAAACTATTTTAATATCTAATTAGTAATAAAATAACTCTTAAAAAAAATTAAAACTGGACGAAACAACATGTCTCGTCTTTCTCAAATTTTAGCAAAATTATAGCAAACCACCATTGCAGGCAAATTCCCTATTTGCTATTACTGTAACTGCCATTTTCTAAAAAATGAGAAACACCATTGTGGATGCTCTCATATGCTATTTTATGGTTTGACTGAGAATCAGAGGCCATCTTAACAACTGAAAAGGCAAAAACAACGGGGATAGGAACTAGGAAAGTAGAGGAGACTAATAGAAAGAGTCCCACTACACTACCGGACCTGATGGCCGAACCGTGAAGGACAAGAGCTGAAGCGGGACTGACCATGTGCTCTGATACCAACTTGAGAGATTTGGATATGGTGTTCAGTGTACCCTACTGAATCGAAAAGAATGCATTGGATTCATTCTATTCTCCCATGCCTTTCATGGTTGGACCAACCCCACCGCAAATTTCTTTATTTCGGACAAGTCTCTCGATTTTTTCTTTCGGGAGCAGAGCGAATGGAACATAAGGATAACTTTAGACTAAGAGATTTTTGAAATGATTGAGTCAATTGCACTCTGCATACTTCGATATTTAAATACACTAGGGAATAAATACAATTTATGTTTACAGGGAAATTAATGATAAGTTATTTCTTAAGTACATGAATTGATATAAACTAGGTGCATGAATTGTTAAATTCATGTATTCATATTAATTGCTACTAATTCGAACATATCAGATTAATTGCTACTAATTCCAAAAGTAATGTATATATTATTTTATAAGTTGTCTAGGGTTTCTTCGGGTGATGGGACCTCCCCTACAAGTTGCGGTGAAGAGTTGTCGTTGGTTCCGCCTTATAAAGCAGATAAGGGGAAAGGTGTAGCCGAGTCGTCTTCGGTCAATGTGAAGATAATAGTAGACAAGGATAGGATACCGGGTGAGCTTAGGAGCTACTCGGGTCCCTTAAAAGGCCACACTCGCATTCGCGATTACCTTGCCGACTTGCGCAATGGGAGTTGAGCATGGTATGCGGTATGAGGAGCCCAAGGATCGTGAGTCTTTTGAGGTAGACAATTTATCTTTGATTCCTACTGAGGAGGATTTGGGTCGCATACGGGAGTGCTATAAGATCCCGTGGGTGTAGCACCGACGATCCCATTACCAATAATTCGTAACACAAACAGAATCTTTTCCTTCAAATGCATCTCAACACAGTAATAACATGGAAATTTAAAAACTTTTTATTGACAAATAAAATCATTACATCATCAATTACAATTTTTATCTTGTTCTTGAACAAGGAATACAAATTACCTTAAAGTATTACAAATACTATTTTGTAACAGCTACCGTCTGTCACCCAGAACGGTAGTCAACTGCTCTCTACTGGAACTCCACCGAGTGGTCATGCTACTTCCCTGAGATGCGCCATGTAGCTCAAATCATCCGCTGCACTACTCTGATATCCCTGCACCTGCTTGAATGGTAGGTAGGTATATTGCTACTCCACTTGGATGCCCTGATTGTCTTGAGTCCTCTGTACTTATGACCCAGTATCTAGTACCTAATTGAGTGGGCACGTCAGTACATATACTGACGCAATGCTGATAAGAAAACAACGATCTCCAACTAGCAGTCAAAATCAGTATTTGAATGAAAACAAAAACGTGCATCCTAATTTCCTAGTGTCAGTGTATGCCAATGACCTGAAGTCTAATGCACGGTACACAATGCACAGAAAACATATTCACTTAGTCCAATGTCAGCAAGACTTTGGACACGCATGCATCCCATACTACATACGCTCCAAATCAAGCCGTTTCCTATAGTTTCAGGGTTTCGAACCCTCGCCATGCATTTCATTCTACTATTGTACACATCCTATTTCCGATAAGTACACATGATTGTGGAGGTTTTAAAATTTTGGGGTAATTCCCTTTGTCAATAATAACCGGTGCACCGGACCCCTCTCAAAAGCCGTGACGAACTTACAGATACACCGCAGCATACCCAAGGCACTGAAGATCCACAAGACCACAGCCCCATGGTCCGTTCGTGTCTACCAACATAGAACAAGGGAACATCCCGTTCTTATCAAGGTACCTTAGGAATTAATAGAGTGAGATACGGTTCCCATGTGCTCAGCTAGTGAGAAGACACAGCCTGTATCCCTATGACAGGAAGAGACAACCCTAGTTATCACTGCCTAATGCTGACCCATAGATCAAATCAGATATATAGTATCACCCCTAACACCAACTCTGTATTTAAGTGAAAAGTAAAGAAACTTAATTAAATAATAGTTTACTGAAAATACGTTTGTCACCCAAAATCATGCACGGTATTTAAAAATAATGATTGAGCCTGACTAGTCTATCAAAAAATAGTAATTAATCACGGTGAATCAACATTCATCGATTGCCAATACCTTCATAAGTCTTCGACCATATCCCCAGCCCGTGACCCTCAGCGAGCAGTACATCGGTGCCCATGGGATGCATAAAAATCGTGAATGAAGGTTAACAAACACAAACATAAACACCCGACTATTAACAGACTCAGGAAATCAAGATACCAATCATAATTAATTTCAGTAATACCTAGGTCAGTAATGGATCTGACCTGATAAAGTCATCCAAACACCGGTGACTCGATCTCCCTCGGTCGCCACCACCTCTGACTCGGATTGCATTCAGTATTTTGGCCTGCGATCAATTACCCATTGGGTTAGAATTCATCGGCGCACGAGGGATGAATCTCCAGTTCTCAAGGGGGAAGAATTCAATTTTATCCTGAGGGCTGTTAGTCGTAGGGTAATACCTTACCCTAGACGATCCCTCGGAGAACTCAAATCAAGCAAACTACTACACATGTGTTAACACATTTAACACATGATAGAACCAAACATTTTAAGCAAAAAATGCTACAAATTCACAAATCCACCACTTGGAGTAAAGTAAAATAAACACTTCACTTCTATTGGCCTAGATCTGCCCTGATATTAGAAAAAAAATCTTAACTTCTAATCCACACATTGGAATTATATGGATCGATACTTTTTGGAAGGCTAAGAATGTCTACTTCAATTCTTAAGTTGATCATTTTCTCAGATTTCGAACACAGTTCCAGAAATTCACAAGTTTACTGCTATGCCAACAAAGTTTTCTCAAATTCTATATCAACTCATACACATCTTCTAAAATTAGAAAGTTCATAACTTTCAAGATACAAATTGGAATTGCATGATCTTACTCGTTCTGGAAAGCTAAAGCTCTATACTACAGATCTTTAGTTAACCATTCCTTCAGATTCATCCATCTAGATGCTATAAAATCCCTATATTTTATCAGCAATACACTTCTTCAATGCAATTTGCTGCATCTTGCTAATAACATAAAAAACTCGCTTACTTATCGGAATTACGCGATTTTGGATTCTATAGAAAGCTGGGAGTATCTACTAAAACTTCCTAGTTGATCACATCCTCAAATTCATCCATTAAAACACTGAAAAACACATATTTCTCATCAGGTGTAGACAGGAAATGAGTTACTCTACAAAACAAGGTCTTTTTTTATTAGGACTGGTTCTGTCCCAAACCTAGAAAAATCATATCTTTTGCTATACCGTCACGCCCCGCTTCCTAAAAAAAAGGAATACGAGTACGTAACAAAATTCCAGCAAATGATTTTCATCATCCATAAGCTGTTTCAAGAATCTTTACAATACATCACAGATATAATCAGAGTCGGAAGCAAAAAGGCACAACCATTCATGAATACATGAAACAATTACCAACAGAAATTTACTTGAATCCAAATACAACATTCTCAAATAAATCAGAGTCTGGAGAAAAACAAATATCCTGGGTCACATCGCCCAAATACAAATAATATCCAAATAACAAAATACACTTTATTCAAGTTCAAGCAACAATAAAATAATTATAATAGAACAGAATCTCCAGCATCTGAAATATCATCTCGCCAATACCTTCAGGCAGCTGACCATCCTGATATGCAATAGTAAGTTTGCAGGAAAAAGGGGAAAAGAAGAAAACAAGTACCCGTCAATCGCAAGTCACGGGTCACAAATAGAGTATGATACATGTGCATGGAATGGGGTGCATCTACGTAACAAACCTAGCATGTTATAATCAAGATGTCCAACCTAAACAACTATCATGGCAAAAGTAAACAAGTGTACATGGCATAAATCAAGTGTCAAGTAAATAAGTATCCTATAAACATGCATCAAGTGTCAAGTGTCATGTAATCATGTAGCCAGTATCAAGTTTCATGTTCATGTAATCAAGTCTCATGTATCATATAGTCAAGTATCAAGCAAACATGTATCATGTTCAAGTATCAGATCTTTCGTGATTTACTATCTAGGTAGCACTTCATGCAGCCCACCTACGTGGTTGCTACAACACAACAGTTTCGCTTTAGATTTCATAGTGGACCATACAGGGCAGTGTACTCAGGGACAAGCTCCAAGTATCATGTAATCATGTATCATGTAAACAAGCTCTAAAACCCAAACAAGCTCCAGTGTCATGTGTGTACGTGTCATGTATATCGTGTCAAGCTCCACATGTAAACAAGCTCCAATAACCACTAGGTTCTTCCGAGTACACGTTTCTGCACTATCCACTACTAGATCATACCCATAAACCCCGACTTGGTTACTTTTATTATTGTTATCCAACGACATGAATGTGTACGAAATAGTGTCAAATAAACAGGATATAATCAGGTTTAGATTTAGGGAAACAAAACAGCATGCATGGATGATATACATTCAAATATACGAGCAAAATAGTCTATGTTCATAATCAGGACAGCAAGACCAATCAGTACTAAAACATGGCTTCTGAACTCAAACCTAGATCCGTAAAAGGATATAGAAACTAGACATCCACACGAATCCAACGAGTATAATAAAGTCATATAGTAATTCACAACAACTCAGCTCAAAACTGATTTGAACACATAAATCATGATCAGCCAGAAAACAGGAAAACAACTTCAAAAGCATGAAAACAGCATGAAAACACATCAAATAATTCCACGAAAAATCTGGACTATTCCCCTATATGTCTAGAATCAAAATAACAAGTATCATAATATTCCATTAAGAATAGATAAGCCATTAAAAATACAGAAGCATCAAGAAAACATAGTTTAACGAATCTGGAAATCTCAACACTGCTGTACGAGAACTAAGATATCTCGCAATCAGTGAATCGAAATCCAATTCTGCCAAAGGGACATAAAAATAGATAGATTTTACTAACTTTCATATTTCACAAAGAATTTTCATACAGTATAAGGAATTATAGTGAAAACAGGGTTCTTTACTGAACAGCGTGCAAAATACAGCATGAGAAGATTTTAGAAAAGAGTATGAAATACCACCTAAAACTTAGCTTTAAAATTCACCAAAAATCTGGGTAGTCCCTAATATCATAAAGAAACACTGAGCAAAATATTAGATCAAGATATTATGTATAGAATAGTTCTTGAAAATAATTTGTTAACAAAATTCACACAAAACAGAATCTAGAATTGATCGACACGTCTGTACCAAAACATACATAACTCAGTCATACGAAATCCAAATCAAGCAAAATCAGTGGGATTTGAAAATAGAAAAAATTATCTAAAATCCATCTTTTATTTTGGAATTCAAATACTGACTGTTGTATGGACGAAACAGCAATCAAAACAGAACAAGCAGCAAATACAGATTTCACACCTCTAATCAAGAACATCATAACTTTCACAATATTGATCGAAACACATCCAAACTTGAAATACAACCTACCAAAAATCTACACATCATGATTTAGGGTTACTAACATGTCCACACCTATTATTTCACATGGGCATTCCATCAAACACAATTCATACGAACAATCACATACATGCATAAAAATCAAGTTTGGGCCAAAACCTAGGTCATTATCCTATCAAGTTTTGTGTCATAAGTCATCTATGGCCAAATTATCACAATAGAGACAAAATCCATCAAGAAAAACACAAATTTTGGTTGTTTCTTGACCCAACTACACTAGATGTGAACTTTTTGACTTGTATCAACCTAATGAATTGTAGTATAAGTTACTTACCTTGTTATGGAGACGACGAACGATCCTAATATGAAGAGAAGAGAACCCACGAAACAAATCCGCTCCAAGCACAAATCCAAGCAATCAACGAACACGAACTCCCACACGAACAATATCCTTGATGCGACAAACGAAGTGGAGAATACCCAGTTCAAGAAACACCAAGAGAAGAGGTTGCAAGGATGTTGATGGTGGTGGTGCTTATGATGGTGGTCGGCAATAAGGGAGTGGGGGTTTTCGGTGTAGGGGATGGATGGATGGATGGATGGTTCTTATGGTGATCGGATTGGGAGATGTGGTGGCCGGTTGATGGAGTAGGAGGGGCTCGGATTTGGGAGGGAGGTGCAGCCGGGAGGGAGAAGTCTTGAAGAGGGAGGCCGGGATTGATTAGGAGAGGGGGAGAGAGAGAATAGAGATTAGGGTGAGGGTTTGTTAGGGGTTTGGGTATTTATATAGGAGGTAAAAGTGGGTTAATGGGTTGTGGGTATTAGTATGTAGTAATAGGTATACAATTGGGTAATGGGTATTGGGTCAATTTCAAATAGGAATACAATTTAGTGTGAATTATATGGCTCCTAAAAATCTCATTAGGGATCAAAAATCATAGTTTTGGGAAAACACCACCAAAATTCCATCACATCACCAGAAATATAAAATAAAGAGGAAGAGGCCAAGAAAATGAGAAAAGAATCCAAAATGACGAAAACGAACAAAACGACGAACAAACGACACAAGGAGCCCAAAATGAAATAAAATAAATATATATTGAAAACAAATCCAATATATGGTTCAGAAAAAATACAAGAGAGATAAAATACACAAAAATAAAAAATACACTCCAAAAATATATAAAATGAAAAATAGGGGTTACATATACAAACTGGAATTACATGATTCAAGATTTCCCGGAAAGCCAAGACTCTCTACAACAAGTCTCTAGTTGGTTAGTTCTTCACATTATCAACACACAAATACAGAATTTTAAAAATTCAATGACTAGTTAAAATTCGAACTGATCCTAAAATGCTGTATTCAAAAATTACTATCAATGCAACCATACCTCCAATTATTATGAAACTTAAGATTCATGAACTAAACATATACAAGTTCATTATTCCCAAAAATTTCATCAAGGTTCAAAATACTCAAAGAGTTATACCCTTTTGAAATTAGTAGAATAGACACATAGAAGATACTATACAAAAATTCTTATTGTCAAATTCTATATCCAAAATAATTAAAATTGTTTGATCTTCATCTTGAAACATGGATAGTGCCAGTTTGCCATCTCAACAAGTCGACCAAATGATTTTTTATAGAAGTATCAAATAAATTCTGAAAAATATGATATTTGAAAATAAGGTTGTTAACACATTTAAGAATCTCTACAAAAAGTTTGAGATCAAGATACTACACCAATTCCATGATACGAATTTTCAAACATCATTCTAAAAAAAGGATATAGTCAGTTTTTGTGTTGCTCATTGTTTCGAAAGGAAACACTTGCTTGAGCTACTAAATGATCCCAGAAAAATATGAAAAAAATTAGAGGATGCTCTAAACTCATCCTAGAACATGCCACAAAATTTTGTATCTGGATTCTAAGCAAATTGCAAGTTAGAAATTTCTAAGCTATAACACAACATATATGTTCTTAAGATTGATTCATGGTAAATGTTGTACTATCACACAAGCTCAAATTGCACAACCTACATACATGGTATTCATGCTCCTTTCTACACACCAAATCATCACATTAAAAAAAAATCAATTCTAGAGTTAGAAAACACCCACCAAGTTGTGTTGGAAGATGAAATCCTTGTTGTGAAGCTAGCTTCTCCTCCTCTTGCTCAACTTCTACTGTAGATCCAAGAACCCACAAGCAAAATCAAAAACCCTATTTCTTTCTTTCTTTTCTCATCCCATGAAGAAAGTAGTAGAAGAAGATGGAGGTTATGGTTTTTTGGGTGAAAATGAGATGGAGATGGGGGGGGGGGGAGAAAAAATTTTGGCCAAGAAGAGAAGATGAAGGGGGGGGGGACTGTTTTGATCAGCAAAGTGAGGGGGAGGAAGAGAGTGAGGTGGAGGGGTAGAAGAAGAGAGTGAGGTGGAGGGGTAGATATTTCTACATGAATCCTAAAAGATTCAAGTACCATGGACAATTGGAAATATTTTGCTTCGTGGCTACATTCTCAACCCTTGGATCCAATTTTATCATCATGATCATGGGTGAGAAACTAGGATTTCATATGCATACAATCTTAAGATACATACACATATAAATATACATAGCAAAATACATTCAAGTATTTCAAGCATACAATATATATAGACATATTCACATTCAAAACAATTGTATATAGATACATATATCATATATGATCCAAACAAATATACATACATTCATATATGTATGTGTACATCCATATACAAATAAAATATAAGAGTATGTTATAAAAAATATTATTTCTCAAAAGATTGTTTCGTTAAAAACAATCGGAACAATACACACAGTTTAATTGAGAGGATATCCCGAATATACCTTATCGGGTTCAGAATAACTAATATATCTGAAATTTCTCAATTGAAACTAATAATTATTAGAAAAATATGTAATCACATGCAATTCTCAACTGTGCACGAATTATTATGCAAAATAGTTGTATGCTATTTTGCAAGGTGTTACAGCGGGAGTTTGATTTGATGCTCTCGGATCCCGGGGTTAGTGCTCGTTCCCCGATCTCTCCTGATTTTTGCTTTTTTCCATTTAATGCTTTTCATTTGGGACTCTGTCTTCTACTTCATCCGTTTGTTAGAGAGGTTTTGAAGTGGTATATTTTGAGCCTCGTTCAGTACAAGCCGAACATATGGAGGCATGTGAACGACTTCGTTTTACATTGTCAGGCGGTGGGGACCGAGCCACGGTTGAACGTGTTGTACAAGCTCTGTCAGAAGAACAAGAAGGAATTCTGGTACTATCTTACTCCTCACTCGGGCATGAAGTTGATTGATAATCCCAATTCGATCAAGTTTTGGAGAGAGAAGTACTTCATTGTTCGTAGTTGCGAACCATAAGGGATTCCTATAGTTTGGAAGGAGAGTCTACCGAAGAGGTTGAGGGCATATTTGAGATTGACTCCCGAGGAGGAGAATATGCGAGATGTTCTTTTGAAGCGGCCGACTATGAAGTGGAGAGAGGTGACTAAGGAGGTTCTCTTCTGGGGGCATCTTAGCCTTATCGACCCTAGTACGCATTCTTTTTAGTGTTTTATTTTATTCTTCGCGCTTTATTTACCTCCTTTTTTCATCTTAACACTTTGTGTTTCCTATTGCAATGGTAGCCGACATAGATTTCGATGCAATTGTGGCGAGTTAGATGGGGTTGAGCGGCAAAGTCCCTAAGGAGAAGAAGAGGAAGAGAACAGTCACAAAGCTCACGCATTTCGAAGTTCACAAAGAGTTTGGTAGGTGCTACCCTACGGAGGGCTTAGGATCTCCTCCCGCTTCTTTAACCACCCCTGTCATTGATGGATTCTCCTTGCTTCGGCCATGGCACTCAAGGCTCCTCTGTTCACTGTGGAAGCAGAGGATCCTCACGACGGGCTCAAGAAGATTTTTGTTTCGGATTGGCAGGTTAGGAGGCACGATGTCTTCCTTAGGGACTCGGAGAGTTGTATGCAAGCGATCCATCATCTTGCGACCGCTAAGGATAGGACTGCGATGGCTGTGGAGACTGTTGGCAATTCCATTAGGAAGATCTCTTGAGCGGCCATGTCGATATGTCTTACTTCATTTGTAGTTCATTTCCTTCTTTTTGCTTTTGAAGTGTAGTAGTTATTTTCTTTGTAATTTTGGATCATTCTTTTTTGCAGATCACTTGTCACTTTAACAACCTGTGACAACCTGTTGAGAGACGTTGCAGAGGAGGAGAAGGGGCTGAAGGCAGCAGCCGATCGGGCAAGGGTAGAGCGGACGAAGGCCACTAAGGAGTTGGAGGTGGTTATGCTTCGGGAGGAGGCTCAGGAAGATTGGATCACGCATTTGGAGGCAACCCTAGATAGGGAGAAGAAGGAGGTGGCGAGGGAGAGATCGAGTGCGACGGATGGGAGGGAGGCCGCGGTGGCACCGGCAAAGTCCGAGGCAGAAGGGTATCTCTTCATTAATATGGAGAAGGCGTATGCTAAAGCCCTTCAAGACATCGGTGGGCAAGTCTTGGTTTTGATAGTACAGGGTATTCGTTGTTCGGGATCGCTTCTGCTGAGGAGGAGGAGGAAGAGGATGTCATGATAGAACCTTCTATCATGGTCGTAGAGAGTTTGGGACTTAGGGGGGGGGGGAGGGGGAGCTGGAGACGAGTCTTCCTCCCTATGGTTCAGTCGACCGAGGTGGACCATTGACTCCTCTTTCTATTCCCCTAGCTTTTGTTTATGTCTTTTGTGTTGATGCCTAATAGCGGACTGGCCACCGCTGGATGAATCTTCTTTATTGCAATGAAAATTCATTTAGCCATTTATAACTTGAGTTGAGCTTGAGTACTTGAGTCTTTGTGTAGTCTTGGTTGCACTGTTGTAGTGATTCCCCACAATTTCTAGCAAGTTGTTGTGTACGTTTGGTGTGACTCTCGAGATGGTGAGATCGCCCATCTCCGTACTGAGCTACGAGTGGTCGAGTTGCGGCTGAATTGTTCACGGTAATGTTGGTGTATGCCCTAAAGGCCAGTTGTGTATTGGCATTACTAGTTTACATTGTATCATGACATTTATTTCATATTGAGGCATTTTATTTATTGTGAATTAAATGAACATAATAAATTCCTTAGAATAGTAAGTTCAATGTCATGGGATATCAAGTGCACGACTTAATTGTGAGATCCTATTGACTGAAATCAAAACAGTATTCTTAAATGTCCCCAGTCAAGTATTAATGTGAATTAGGACAACGATAATACAAAGAGACTAGTATATGCATTGACTGATGACCATTTTCACGGGTCATGGATATGAGATATCAAGTTTTCACATGGGTACATATTAAAGTAATAATGTACTGGACTGACCCACCAGGAGAATGCTGCATGTATCGTTACGTGAGTGTGATAAGCGGTTCTCACAGTGACCATGGTTTACGTAGTCCTTTGACATGAAGTCACTATGGTTCCATACATGAGAAGTTATATGTTTTAATGTAACCCCCATTCCCGACAATAATTATTTCCCGTATATTTTTTATAATTTGACTTTTATAAATTTATTTTGTGCTAAATTCGTTCGGATCTTTTAGTATTTTCTAATTTAAAATTTTCTTCATTTCAAATAATGGTGTATTTTAATCTTACTTTCTATTTCTTATTGATCGGTTAATTATATTTGAGCCCGAAAACAAATATTTTATTATTACTAGATTATTTTAATGAATTTGTCAAACCTGAATACTATTTTGTTATATAATGATATTTTTTTAAAGATTATAATTATTAATTGTTATTTTTTGATTATCTAGTTAAAATTCATCTAATGAAGTATTTTCTTATTATACTGGATCTGGTTTTCTTGGCGAATTCCAATTTATTTTCAAGCCCAATTCATATTCTTTTCATTTGTATTAATTATCTATTTAATTGGATTTAAATTTTTGTTCATGAACTATTTCATTTTTTGTTGGACTATCTATCTTATGAATTTTATATTATTGAATTGTGATTATTTTATTTGAACCTTATTGTCTTCAAACCTATCTCTTGTTCAACCCAAAACCCAATTGCAATTTGTTCTCAACCCAAAACCCACTATTATTGGATCCTAACCCATTAACCCAACAATCTACTTGTATTATATCAATACAATCCTAGTGCAAACCCTAAAAACACACAAATACAAATTTGTAGCCATCATATTCTCTATCATCTTTCTCTCTCCTCCTAGGTTTCTCTCTTGCTGATCTGAACCCAACCCCAACCCAAACCCCGACCAATCTCTGGCGAGCCCCCCTTCTGATCCCGTCGAGCTTTGCCCTTCACCCCATCGCCTCGCCCATCCAATCTCAGCCCCGATCGACGACCCCCTGCTGTCTTCCATATTCCTGTCGATGCCCAGTCCCCGTCGACGTCCACCCCGCCAGTCACTGCCCTGCCCTGCGTCGACCCCCGTCGCTGCCAAGCCTCCCCATTTCCATTGCTTACTGATTGCTGCCATTGCTCTTAGCTGTTTCTTCCTCTATTGTTGCTGTTGTTGCTTGTTCCTCTTTTTCACGTAGTTTACACGTGTTAATTCGTGAGTTCGTGGGTTCGTTGCTCTGGGATTCTCATCCCGTTATTCTTGGTATTCAATTTCATCGTCTAAAAGGCAAGTCACTTTCCCTCTTGAATTGCAAATTGTATCAAATTCAAGAATTTTTATTGAAACTCAACAAGTAGATCTTGATTGTTTATGGTATTATTTTATTGATTATCTTTCGTTGGGTCTATTGAGGGTTTACACGAGCTAACCCCAATATTCTTGACATCGTGCCTATGTTTACTCTTCATCTATATAGTATTCATAATAGGAATACTCATATAATCGTCACACAATTAACTTATTGTAGAAATAATTGCCTAGGTTGTATGTTGTATTGATTGATTATTGTTTGGTTGATGTTAAATTAGTGTATCTATGTAATTTTATTTTTATTCATCATGTTATTACACCCATCATGCTGATTAAGAAGTTCATATTTTATGAAAAATACCCAAAACACTGTATGTTGCTTACTGGCTATATTTTGCCTGCTATTTTCGACCTAGTAAATTATCTTAAAATAAATAACTTTCTGAATAAGAATTGTATCCTTATCTTTCTAGTTTCCAGAACAACATGAATTTCTGGATTCCGAGTTGTGTAGCAAAAGTTACGATCGTTTTACTACAGCTGTGTTTTTATTTTCAGATTTCTAGATTCTGGTATGTTTCATGTTTAAACTGTTAAAAGGCTGATCAAATGATAACATTTTGCTCTGATAATTTTTAGAACATTATTTAAAATGCTTAGGGGTCTAATAAATATTTTTACTGAATTTATTATCGTGTTTTTGCTGATCCTAAAATTATAATAACTTGATGTCGATTTTCTGTCTGAACATGAAATCTGTAAAGAATGATGTGTTTGACCTAGCTACTTTTGTCGGATTTTGAACTTTAAACATGTGTTGGATTCATTGGAAAGCCTAGTTTCTAGAATTTCTGATGGATTCAGTTTTTGATTTCTGTAGCAGCGGAAAATTACATTTTTGTACAGACTACTCTTGCTGTAAAGAATTTCACTTTTCAATTTTTCTTAATTTAATTATTCTTATATCGTTGTATTGCATGAATTGAAGTGTATATGTTGCATTGCATGATCCTAATGAGTTATTATCGTCATCCTAATTGTCGTATCCAAGTTTATCATCCATTGTTTCCTTATTGTTACCATCGTTCATCTCATGCCTCATATTTACATATTGTATTGTTGCATTAATAAAATAATTAATAAGCCTGGGTTTGAGGGATTGACTATAGTAGTTGATGACATAGTGACTGTACGCGGAAGTATAAGCCATGTTTACCAAAATATTGTGTATTGGCTATTGTTATTGTTATCGGTTCATTGTTGGATTACTGACTACAGTATCCCAATTGATCGTGTATTATTTTATTGTTATTGAGCCAACCAGTGTGCACCAATGCTTCCAATAATGTTATCGTGCCGTGTACATGATCTATAGAATCTTCCACTTAAATCTAAATAAAATTGATTGTATGCATCGAACCTGTAGTATGGGATACAGTAGTACATGCATTAATTAGGATTAAAATGAATAATAGACTTAAGAATTGACACAACATCGACATTGTATATTGTTCATCATTGTTCCTATTGATATCGAATATTTTCTAACTGTTATTGATATTGATTATATCGATTATTGAATTATTGTTACACCAATTGCATCGATTATCATGATATTGACTATTGCTATTGTCCCATGTTATTGATTCCTATTGATCCATTCAATTCATAGTTACATCGTTATTCCATCGTTCTTTGCTTTCTCTACTCGTTGTCCATGATTTGCCCTAAGGACAATTTTTCTCCTCTTTTTAGATGAAGTGTTCATAAGTGATCAAGAAAAATTACCTGCTGGAATTGGAGAACAAACTTTCTGAAGAATTAATGCTTTCTAGTTGCTTATTGTTTTATTGAACTTAATTGATTGAGAATAATTATTATTTGAGATTGGATTTATTATAGTCTAGGGCTTATGACCCGGATTTTATTATTGTTTCCAAACGTTGGTTTATTGTATTTGGATATTTCATATTGCTTCTTTCAAAGTATTATTGTTCATGAGATTATTATTATTACCTGCGCAATTGTTCTGTATTGATTATATTATTGAGTTGATTAGATAAACAGCTTATGGGTGACGATAGATATTCGCTGGGCCAATGTCATGTACTCATATTCCGTATTTTTGGAAAGCGTGGTGTGACATTTAATGACGTCAAACTTTGCCTGTGATATGGTGATTATAAAGTCGACTATTGGATATACTACAAATCATGTGAAGGGATGTGGGTTACTTAGATAGGATTTCTCACTCCACATAACAGGAGCGATATCTACGGGCTCCTTGATTGAGTGAGACTGTAAAATGTATGGCCGTGCTCAAATGAGTCAATATCAGATATTGAGCTCATTTGTTTTTGTAAGTCTACTGGGACATCAAGAAACCAAAGATTGAACTATACAAGGGTGACACACTCTATGCCTTGTGGTCAATTAAGATATCGGGACAAAAGGACTAGACTACATGGTAACATTGGTCATGGATAGGTTATGTCAAATCACTGGCATATCGCTCACTGTCTATAACACTCGAAAAGGATTTTAGTATTACTCTCAACGTAATGGGAACATATTGGGTCACACACTTAGAATGGATCGAAAATGGGATTTAAATTCATGAGATGAATTTAATTGGGAATCCTAGTAAGACTTAGACTCCTGACATATTTGGATAATTAATTAGATTCAATGGGTCAACTAAAGATAAAAGGCCCACACACGAATCTGACCCAGGTCATATTGTTAGTCCAACCGCCTCACCACTCTCTTAGGGTTGATTTTTTGCACCTATATATATAATATTTTTCTGTTGAAAAGATACATGAGAAAACCCTAGCTGTCACAAAAACTGAGAGAGAGGGAGATCATGAGGAACATCCCCTTCCTGCAGCTAGTATTGCGGCATGAGGGAGAGCTTGATTTGATCCGTTCGTGTGGATATAGTAAAGGCACCGCAATTTTTGAAGTGTTATGATTGGCATATTTTGGAGACACCGGATCCATCTTCAAGGTATAACTCCTAAATGTTGGATCCTGTAGGGGGGGGGGGGGTGAATAGTGTTTTATAAAAATTTAAAAAGAGGAATTGAGAATTTCTTCTGTTCAGTCGACTTGAAGGGATAAACCAGTCGACTGAAGCGACAAAAGAAAAGTATTTTAAAGAAGTCTGAGAAGTCGACTTAGAGATGAGACAGTCGACTTGTCACACAAATAACTCAGAGTAGTACGAGTCTGACCAGTCGACTTATAGGAGTACACAGTCGACTGTCCAGACAAGTTTCACAGTAAAAAATATAAACTGAGAGAATTGAAATGCAAGCAGAGAGATATAACCACAGAGTGCACATGATGTATCCTGGTTCGGTCCTCCCGACCTAAATCCAGTTCCCAAGCAACCCACTTGAGATTTTCCACTATTCTTGAAAAAGATTACAAGAATACCCTACGACGTTTAGACAACAACCTTGTCCAACTCGTAGTCCTTTCTCTCAACCAGGGAAAGAAACCCACTCTTCCACCAAGAGTGACAAACCTGACTCTACACCCTAGAGTCCTACTCTCCAACCGAGAGGAAAAAGAAAAAACAATAAAATTATTTACAATCAACCTATAGCCTTGTTGTGATTGTGATATTGTACGTGGCTAAATGGTTGACTTCTAAATTCAGTCCAAAAACAAATTCAATGTTATGCTGGACTGAAGACAGAGAACCAAGACTTAAGTGAGTTTTGAAAGCTTTTCTCTTGAATGCACAATACTTAGATTTTTCTCAAAAACATGCTTGGAACTTTTTAAAGGTGATTATTAGGCTATATTTATACACTAGAATCCCTGGCCGTTAAAAGCAGTTATTCATAACTGTTTAATCAACGAATAAATAACGGATAAAAGTTTTAAATTAGAAAAACAGCTTTTGAAATCAGAAAACTATCGAAATCACTTGAACAGTCGACTGGGTTGCCTCTATGAGTCAACTGATCAGAGTTTGAATAAGATCAGGTAGTTTTGTACAGACTCAGTCGACTGGTACTCAACAGTTGATCTAGTTCAAGCTGTTTCCACCTTTGGATTTGTAAACATACAGTTATAAAAAGTTATATGTGAGTGTATGTGTGTGTGACAAGGCTGTACATCATTCTAAGACTCAATTAAAGAAGGAATTACATTGTTTACAAGACACACAAATAGATAACATAGAAGCTTTGGTCTTGACTTGAGTCTTGAATCTTGAGTGAAGCTTTTAGCCTTTGTCTGGAGCTGTGCTTGATCATTTGTTCAGCTTTAGAATATTGTGACTTGCTTGATCAATTAGCTTTAAGGTTTTTTTGTATCATATATGATGACTTTGGATACAACCTACAATTATATACAACATAGCACAGACACATTTTGCATTGTGTTGTAATAATCAAAATCAAGAATCAACATTCTCCCCCTTTTTGATGATGACAACACAATAGCTGAAATAAAAGAAGATAGAAAAATACAAGCATTCATATGCTCCCCCTATCAAAAATACATCATGCATATATTTTCACAAAACTAGAGGCATGCATAAATTATCACAAAAATTAACAATAGAGATTAATAAAATGAACAATAGAGATTAATAGTAGAGTTCTCTCCCCCTTTGTCATCAACAAAAAAGACAAAAAATGGGAAGAAAGAATATTTCACTTAAACAAAATAACACACAAACAAAATTAATTCATAACAACTGAGTCTTTAGAACTAGTACAAAAATACCAAAATACTAAAGTGCAACAAGAAATAATAAAAAATAGTAAATAAAAGTAAAAAACTCATCAGTCTTCGTCGTCGTCATCTTCGTCAGCTTGAGAGAGAGGAGGAAATTGAGAAGTGAACAGATGAATAGACATCTCAAAAACTGTGGGACGATTCGAATTGGAAGACAGAATGAGTCGCGCGACTGTTCTTAGTATGCAGTCGACTTAGTCGAGAGAAAAAGAAATCCATATATAATTATCACAACTGGTCAGTCGAATTGTTGAACATCTCAGTCGACTGTCCAGAAAAAAAAAATTAGAGAAGAAAATATGTGGAAGTCGACTGAACAATATGTGTAAGTCGACTTACAAAAAGAAAATTTAACAAATATCAAGAAAATCACAAATCCCTAGTTCTCTTCTTAAAGTTATAAAGGTGTCCTCTTTAAGGGGTTTGGTAAAGATATCAGCTACTTGTTTATCAGTAGAGATAAAGTCTAAAGAAATGTCTCCTTTTAAAACATGATCACATAGAAAATGATGTCGAATATCAATATATTTTTAGATATTGAACCAGATTTTTAGATAAGTTAATGGCACTGGTATTATCACACATTACTGAAGGTCTTTCAAAAGAAATACCATAATCTAATAGGGTTTGTTTCATCCAAAAAATTTGGGCACAAGCCAAACTCGCAGCGATATATTCAACTTCTGTAGTAGATAGGGATACCGAATTTTGCTTCTTACTGCACCAAGAAACTAGTGAATGTCCCAAAAAGTGACATGTCCCACTAGTGCTTTTGCGATCAGTTTTACTGCCGGCAAAATCAGCATCACTATATGACAAAAGTTGAAAATTATCGGTGCGTGGATAGAATAAACCATAATCAGATGTGCCTTTAATATATCTTAAAATTCGTTTCGCAGCTTTCAAATGAGATTCTTTAGGACTTGACTGATATCTAGCACACAAACATACACTGAACATAATGTCTGGTCTACTAGCAGTTATATATAAGAGTGAGCCTATCATACCTCGATAGAGTTTCTGATCGACACTCTTACCTAATATATCTTTGTCAATGGTAGTGGTAGTAGCCATAGGTGTGGCCTTACTACATGTGCTATCCATGTTAAAACGTTTGAGTAATTCCTTTGCATATTTTTCTTGATTAATGAATATGCCATTTTCTAACTGCTTAATTTGTAGTCCAAGGGAATAATTGAGTTCACCCATGTGATTCATCTCAAACTCGTTTTTCATGGTGTTAGCAAACTCTTGACATAGATTGCTATTAGTAGAACCAAAAATTATATCGTCAACATATATTTGTATGATTAAAATATCATTCTTAATTCTCCTAATAAATAAAGTAGTATCTACTTTACCTATTTCAAAACTTGTTTCTAAAAGAAAAGTCTTCAGTTGATCATACCAAGCACGATGTGCTTGTTTAAGACTGTATAAAGCCATTTTCAATTTAAAAACATGGTTTGGGAATTGTTCATGCTCAAAACCTGGTGGTTGTTTAACATAAACATCCTCCTTTATAAACCCATTAAGGAATGCACTTTTAACATCCATTTGATAAAGTGTGAAATTCATAAAATAAGCAAAAGATAATAAAATACGAATTGATTCTAATCTAGCAACAGGAGTATATGTTTCATCAAGATTTATGCCTTCTTCTTGATTATATCCTTGAGCAACAAGTCTAGCTTTGTTCCTAACAACTTGTCCTGATTCATCTAACTTATTTTTGAATACCCACTTAGTACCAATAATAGTATGATCAGGAGGTCGTGGAACTAAATCCCATACATCATTCCTTATAAATTGGTTTAACTCATCTTGCATGGCATTCATCCAAAATTCATTCTCACATACTTCTTGTATATTTTTCGGTTCAAAATCCGACAAGAAAGCTGTGTGAGATATCATATTAATATGTGATCTTGTCTGAATACCATGTGAGATGTCACCAATTATTAAGTCATGAGGATGATCTTTAACTTCAACAAAAGATTTTGGTAAAGTTTGAGATATCACAACAGGATCAGTCAACTTGACAGGTTCCTCAGTCGACTGTTTTACATCAGTTGACTTGACTTTCTTATCGGTCGACATATCCGCGAGACTAGTTTGTTCTAAAGATGTAATTACTTTATTTAAAGGTGATGAATTAGTTTCATCATCTTTAATTAAATTCGATGAAGACAGAGATTCATCAAATGTAACATGCATGGATTCTTCAATAGTCATTGTTGACTTGTTGAAGATTCTATATGCTTTACTCCTATTTGAGTACCCAACAAAGATACCCTCATTAGATCTAGGATCAAATTTATCTAAATTATCTTTAGTGTTCAGAATAAAACACTTACAACCAAATATCTTAAAGTAAGAGACCTTAGGAATTTTATTAAAAAATAACTCATAACAAGTCTTCTTTAGCTTAGGCCTTATCAAAATTTTGTTTAAAACATAACAAGCTGTAGCAACAGCTTCAGCCCAAAAATACTTAGGTAAATTGCTTTCAACAAGTATAGTATAGGCACATTCTTGCAAAGTCCTATTCTTCCTTTCAACAACTCCATTTTGTGGTGAAGCTCTAGGAAATGCAAATGAATGAGTGATACCATTCTTGTTGCAATATTCTGCAAACGCTTCATTTTCCAATTCTCCACCATGATCACTTCTAATAGTGACTATGGTTAGAGAATTTTGATTTTGAATTCGTTTACAAAAATTTGCAAATTCATCAAAAGCATCATTTTTATATTTTAAACAGAAAGTCCACGTGAATCGTGAAAAATCATCTACTAAAACAAATACATATCTACTTTTATTTAAAGAAGCAATTCTAGTAGGGCCAAATAAATCTATATGAATTAATTCGAGCGGTCTACTAGTAGAAATTACTTCTTTTGTCTTAAAAGTAGATTTAATTTGTTTACCTAGTTGACATGCATCACATAACTTATCCTTTTTAAAGGGTAGTCTTGGCAGCCCTTTAACTAGGTTGTACTTAGACAATTTAGAGAGATTTTTCATATTTACATGACCAAAACGTCTATGCCAAAGCCAAGAATCGTTATTAAAAGCTATTAAACAAAAATCATTTGAAAACTCTTTGCATTCAAATATAACTCATAAATGTTGTTTTTCCTAAAACCTTGAAAAATAATGTTTTGCATAGTGGAATCATAAATTAAGCAGGCATCTTTTTCAAACACAATTTTATAACCTTTATCGCACAGTTGACTAATACTTAACAGATTATGTTTAAGTCCTCTAACTAATAAAACATTTTCTATAGAAGGGTTAGTGTCCTTACCGACCATGCCGGTTCCTATGACTTTTCCTTTATTGTTATCACCAAAAGTAACTATTCCTCCATCAATATTTTGTACGGTAGATAGGAGGTTGGCATGACCAGTCATATGCTTAGAACATCCGCTATCAAGTATCCAACGATCTTTCTTTGGTACCTATAAAATATTCAATGTGAATATGGTACCCTTTTCATTGGGTCCAAAAGATATTAGTTTGTGGGAAACCAAACCCATGATGAGTTTGATTTTCCACCATAATCAGGAATGAAATTAGCAGAATTACATACATTCAGCATATATGAGTTTATATAAGCAATTCTATCTTTCAAACTCAAGTTGACTGGAACTCATACATGTTTTCTCTGTCCAGTCGACTTTATAACACCTTTCAGTCGACTTCTACTATATGTCAGTCGACTGGATGGTAATATAGGTCGACTTATATGAGGTTTTGGTCTTGTTGAATAATACTTAGTACCTCTGGACATGCGACTGGTGGATGGATACAGTCGACTTGACTGAACTTTAGATTTGCTTTTATCAATAGATATTACAAACTTAGGCTTTTCAAAGAACTCATACAATTTATGTCTAACACTAGAAATAGATATAGGCTTATTTATACTAGTGTTCTTAGAAGAATTGTCTTTTTCAAGAGATTTTTTAAAACCAACTCCAAACTTTTGACTAGATTTTACTTTATTTTGAAGAACATCATTTAAATTCTCTTTTCCTTTATTAAACTTAGATACATTCTTGGATATCTCTTCATAATTCTTTTTTAGAGATTCAAGATCCATATCTAAACTTGAAATACGAGAATTTAAAGATTTTACTTCTCGATCAAGGTTAAGATTCTCTTGAGAAAGTGTTTGATTAACTTTCTCTAAGTTCTTAACTCTAATCTTTTCCTTTTTTAGTTCTTGAAAAGTTTCATTGAATGCATCAAGTAAATCATTTGAATCATACTCATTACTTACTTGATTCTGTGATGCCATGAAGCACACGTTTGCAACCTCGTTGGTCTCATCAATTTCTTCTTCTGAAGAAGAATCGCTGTCATTCCAAGTTGCTTGATATGCCAATTTGTTTTCGGCGAACTTGTTCTTTGTGTACTTATCCTTCTTGAAGTTGGATGTCTTTACCTTAGACTTTGTGTTCTCTAGTGGACAATCCTTCTCCATATGGCCTGCTTTGTTACACCTGAAACAAGTTGGAGGATCATTAGAATCTTTAAATTTTGAATTAAACTTACCTTTCCTTAGGAATTTTTTGAATCTCCTTGTGAACATGGCAATCTCCTCCTCATCTTCTTCTTCATCTTCGGAGTCTGACATGGCTTTGAATGCTAATGTTTTCTTCTTTGACTGTTGTGGTTCGGCATCCTTCTTACGTTCTTCAATTTGTACCTCATAAGCCATTAGATTTCCCACAAGATTCTCAACAGAAAGTTGTGATAAATCATTGGCCTCTTCTATGGCAGTGGTCTTCTTTTTCCATTCGGAGGTAAGTGCACGGAGTACTTTTCTCACCATCTCTGCTTGAGTGTATATCTTCCCAAGTGCCACAAGAGAGTTTGTAATGTCTGTAAATTTAGTAATCATCTCGGACACACTCTCATTCTCCTTCATGCCGAACATTTCAAACCTGTGAACAAGAACAGATATTTTAGATTCTTTCACTTTGTTCGTTCCTTCATGAGTTACCTCGAGTGTGTGCCAGATTTGATGTGCGGTTGTTGCATTCGACACACGGTTGAACTCCTCCTTTGTGATAGCACAGAATAATGCATTCATTGCTTTTGCATTGTTCATTGTTTGGTTCTTCATGTCGTCGTTCCATTGTGCATATGAAATAGTAGGAGCGGTGTGCTCTGTTTCCGTCATGTTCCATATTTCATAGTTGATGGATTGTAGGTAGATCTTCATTCTACACTTCCAATAATTGTAATTTGTTCCATCAAAGAGAGGTGGCCTTTGTGTAGATTGGCCTTCATGGTACTGATTTGCATTTCAAGTAGTTGCCATTGCACTTAACCACGCTCTAATACCAAGTGTTGGATCCTGTAGGCAAGGCAAGAAACACTAGGGGGGGTGAATAGTGTTTTATAAAAATTTAAAAAGCAGAATTGACAATTTCTTCTGTTCAGTCGACTTGAAGGGATAAACTAGTCGACTGAAGCGACAAAAGAAAAGTATTTTAAAGAAGTCTGAGAAGTCGACTTAGAGATGAGACAGTCGACTTGTCACACAAATAACTCAGAGTAGTACGAGTCTGACCAGTCGACTTATAGGAGTACACAGTCGACTGTACAGACAAGTTTCACAGTAAAAATATGAACTGAGAGAATTGAAATGCAAGTAGAGAGATACAACCACAGAGAGTACACGATGTATCCTAGTTCGGTCCTGCCGACCTACATCCAGTCCCCAAGCAACCCACTTGAGATTTTTCACTATTCTTGAAAAAGATTACAAGAATACCCTACGGCATTTAGACAACAACCTTGTCCAACCCGTAGTCCTTTCTCTCGACCAGAGAAAGCAACCCACTATTCCACCAAGAGTGACAAACCTGACTCTATACCCTAGAGTCCTACTCTCCAACCGAGAGAAAAAAGAAAAAATAATAAAATTGTTTACAATCAACCTATAGCCTTGTTGTGATTGTGATATTGTACGTGGCTAAATGGTTGACTTCTAAATTCAGTCCAAAAACGAATTCAATGTTATGCTGGACTGAAAACAGAGAACCAAGACTTAATTGAGTTTTGAAAGCTTTTCTCTTGAATTAACAATACTTAGATTTTTCTCAAAAACATGCTTGGAACCTTTTAAAGGTGATTCTTAGGCTATATTTATTGACTAGAATCCCTGGCCGTTAAAAGCAGTTACTCATAACCGTTTAATCAACGGATAAATAACGGATAAAAGTTTTAAATTAGAAAAACAACTTTTGAAATAAAAAAACTGTCAAAATCACTTGAACAGTCGACTGGGTTGCCTCTATGAGTCGACTGATCAGAGTTTGAATAAGATCAGGCGGTTTTGTACAGACTCAGTCGACTGGTTCTAAAGAGCAGTCGACTGGTACTCAACAATTGATCTAGTTCAAGCTGTTTCGACCTTTGGATTTGTAAACACACAGTTATAAAAAGTTATATGTGAGTGTATGTATGTGTGACAAGGCTGTACATCATTCTAAGACTCAATTAAAGAAGGAATTACATTGTTTACAAGACACACAAATAGATAACATAGAAGCTTTGGTCTTGACTTGAGTCTTGAATCTTAAGTGAAGCTTTTAGCCTTTGTCTGGAGCTGTGCTTGATCATTTGTTCAGCTTTAGAATATTGTGACTTGCTTGATCAATTAGCCTTGAGGCCTTTGTGTATCATATATGATGACTTTGGATACAACTTGCAATTATATACAGCATAGCACAGACACATTTTGCATTGTGTTGTAATCATCAAAATCAAGAATCAACACTAAACACGATTTGTAATTTTCGTATGGATCCATGGCTAGGTTTCAATATTTTGTGATTTTTTTTTCCACTGTGTATTTAATTTGTTTGCCCTCGAAACCTAATAGGTAGAAGCTTTCCAAGATAGAAGTGGAGCTCGACCACTAGAGGAGAGTGTTGACCTAGAGGGATATCGAAGCGAGGTGCTGTGATGAAGGTCTTTAGGAGAAGCCTCCGATCGATGTGGAGGGCTACTCTCGCGATAGTAGGGCTTCCTCTACTAAGGCTACGGGCGGGAGGACCTCGGAGGTTAAATCCCTCCTTCGCACTTTGCTAGCGGCTATCACTGAGAGCAATGAGTTGGAGAACGTAGTGTTTAAAAAGAGCTCAGATGTCACTCATCCGAGGAAAGCTGTTCTTGAATCTTCGGGGGAGACTCGTCTGGATGGTTCGGCATGTGCAAGTACGTTCCGTTGGAAGATTAGAGTGAAGGAAGCTTACCTCAAGGAGAGGCTTGTTTAACAAGAGGTGGAGATTCATCGGTTGAAGCAACTTCTTGAGGGGGCTAAGATAAGAATCAATTCTTGCTCTCCTAATGAGATAAATCAGGGGAGGTCATTCAATGAGTTGCTTTTGTGACCATACGAGGTCTCGAGGAAACGAGGTGTAGCGCCCCAAATTTCTAATATGTGAGCTTAGAAAATAAGTGGCGAAATCCCAGCAATCCACTTCAATACAACAATAAACACCAACAACACCACTAAAATTTTTCTTTCTTTTATTACGACAAATTTTACAATTACAGCGGAAGTCTAAACATCTCAACACAAATTAATCTTTTATTTACAACTCAATAATGATTCAAATATATCTTAACAATTTTACACCAATCACTAAATAATCCAATAATCTCAAGTTGCCCACTCAAGCATCCAACCTCCAATCTAGGCAATAACCTGCAACATGTGAGGCTAGAGTTGAACCCTAACCCCAAAACTACGGGGTCAGCCATAAATGGTGTGAGTGGTAACAAATCAAACAAATAACATAAATGAACTTAAAACATAATATCCAACAAATAATAATCAAACACTAAAGTATGATGTAACAACAAAGAATAATGGGTGATACCAAAACCAAAAGCCAAGTGTGTAAAAAACAGGAAATCCAAATGCATAAAAGTGATTCAAGAAAACATCATGACTAAATGCTGACAACGATGACTACTAAGAGATGAAGATAAACTATGATAATTTGCCCATGCTTGATCATTCCGGAGATTGATCCCACATCACAGGTATTTTCCCTGGATAATTCAGGAGATCATCCCACATCTAAACATAGGTTCCTTATCACAATAATACCCCAAAAGCGTCGCCTCGACTCCGATCATTCCGTAGTTCAATCCCACATCACAAGATAATTACTTGGATAATTCAGGAGATATACCTCACATCACAGGTTAACTACCTGGATAATTCCGGAGATAAATCACACATCACAAGTTAACTACTTCGATAATTCAGGAGATTAAATCCTACATCAAAAGCCATACTGAGGTGCATAACTCAAGTTCCCATTCGTCATGACACTACTAATGCCTGTCCTTATTAGTTTGGGTTACCGAACAAATCTCCTAGAGTAGTGTACCCTACTGGACCAAAAATCTGAATAACTGAAAATTTGCCTCGATGGGCCTCAACAAATAACTGAACAAACACCGGTATACTAGGGTCACCTACCTCTAGAGACTCAAAACAAATATCTGAACAAATTCCACTAAACAAGTGACTCAACAAAATATCTCAAAATCATGTTCTTAACTGAACATCTCAAAATCAAATACTGAACAAATATCTCAACATCGAATACTGAACAATATCTCAGAATCAAGTACTGAACAAATGTCTCAAAATCAAACACTAAACAAAATATCTCAAATCAAATACAAAGATCTTACAGGACCAGTCGACTGCATAAGGGACCAGTCGACTGTCCAGAGGACATATCCCAACATTTTACAAAATAATCTAAGGCATGACCAGTCGACTTGACAAGTCATCAGTCGACTGCCCCGAGACAAATTCAAATAATCCTCATCAAAATAATCTAAGTATGTGAGTCGACTGAAAGGTCATAGGTCGACTGTCCCGAAAGGACTGAACAAAATTACAAACAGAGGACCAGTCGACTGACCTCAGTCTAGGTCGACTGTCCCGAACAAATCTCAAAGACTGAAAATACACAGTAGGCTCGTGCCAGTCGACTGCTCTATAGGCCAGATGACTGTCGGCTACAGATTCCCAAAAATAGGTCTGAACACAAATCAAACAGGGGTTTTCTAAAGATTCACTGATCATGAAATTAAAATTTTGTCCAGGCAAATAAACATCTCTCAATAATCTCCATCATGGATACATTACTCAATCAATCAATTTCTCAAATCTCACATATTCACGATCTAAACTCTTAATCCTTTCATTAGGGTTTTTCTCATCAAAATGTCTTCCTCAACTCAATCAAAAATCTGAACTACAATCATAAGATCCGGGTGTTTATCATCTGATCATAACACAATCACTTCTTAATATGTCTTCCATCAATACGATCTCATAAATCATCATTTCCTCAACAAATCTTAACATTTCTCATCCATGGTCTAAATATCAACGAAAGTTCTCATCCTCCATATCAATATAAAAGATCCATATCATACATACCATGAGACTAATAAAACAATGGTATAACGATCACAACAAGCATAACAAAAGATATCGCGTCATTCATCAATCAAAACAAGCAATACAAAGCAAACAAAACCAACCACTCACCTTTGATTTGAAGAAAAATCCACAAAAGCGTTCTCCTTGCTAGATCCAAAAATCCTTCCTTTGTTCTTCCAAAATAATCTCAAGAAATTCTGAATACACTCAATGACGGCTGGGAAAGAATTTCCCTTAAATATGCCGGGGTAAAATATTAGGGTTATATTCCCATTTTGCAAAATAATCCTTTTAAGAATACAATTTTACATACATCGGTTTTGTCTTGAAAATTCAATCAAATATCATTTAAATTAGGATCTAATAGAAGAATATACTTCCAAACCTCAAAAAATACTGGTCGTAATGTCCAGCAAATACATTTTGCATTTTAATCCCTAAAAATGTCAGTTTTGCAAATAAGTCCCTCTTTTCTCAAAAATTGCAAATAGTACTAATTAATTTCAGAAAATTCTGGAAAAATACTAAATAATTCTCAAATAATAAATAATGATTTTTCATAAAGAAAACTAAATTTTTCAAGCTTCTACAAAGTCATTTGCACGTGTTTTGCACGTGTACAAAAGATAAATCTTTTAGAAAATATTTATCAAATACTCAAAATCATTTAAAGTTCATTTTCAAATAATTAAAATAATATTTGAAAATACGGGGTTCTACACGAGGAGATGCCCAAAGGGGGTGGCCAGCTCATCAAGTGTTGTCTCTATTGGATGGGTGAGGCGTGTTGACGGTCATGTAGCTCGAACACAGTCAGTAGGTTTGTTCTTCCCTGCTGATCAATCAGGGGATCAGAGCAGCATTCTGGTGCCCCGAGGAGGAAGTAAGCTACGCGTGTCCCTTCTTAAGAACATCCCCTTGCTGCGATGGGGGAGAGATGACTCCGAGGGAGACTTGTGAACTTGTACAGACTTGTAATCTTGTTTACTTCTTCTTTTGAACTTGTAATGAGATTTTGATGTGAAATGAAAAAAAACTTCTAAGTATGCAAGCATTGTCTATGTGAGTAGTATCTCTCTATGTTTAGGGTACTTGTTGAAACTTTAGTAGAGGATCGAATCTCACCTACCCTTATTGCTGCAGGTTGTTTTGGGAGCAATAGAATGGCAAGGCGTACCCCGCACATTTGCTCTAGGGAAAGTGGCTAGTACGACTCTAAGAACCATGAGTGGACTCCCAACAAGGTGTCAATGAGTTTTGAGACCAAGCGAATGGCGAGGCGTGCCCTGCACACTTGCTCATGAGCAAGTGGCTGGAGCATCTCTAAGAACCATGAGTGGACTCCACACTTATTAGGGATTGTTTTGGGAGCAATCGAATGGCAAGACTACACACTTTGTAGTGCCCCAAATCCCTATACTGGAAATTTGAGACACAATCTAGGAATCGAACTTCAAATAGTCACAATCATAGAAAAATATAGGAAAAATTAAAACTTTTATTTCATATAATAGTTACAATTACAAGTGCTACAATGTCCAATAGAAATTTACAAGATTTACAAATTTACAAAGAACACTTGACTAATGTCACTTGAGTGCTTGGACTAACTCGAGCTCTGCTGTACCTGTACCTATAAATCGGCTCCTGATACCTACAAGGTGGAGAACGTCAGTACATCTACTGACGCAATGCTGATAATAACAGCGGTCTCCACTATGGTAACCACAATCATAAATTATGCAAAAGAGAAAAGTGATGTGAAGTAGGGGATTAATGGATCTGGGTTATAGTGTTGTTGTATGCCATAATCTAACAATTAAATGCATCAGTCAAATGGCTTATTCTAATGCAAGCAAGACTTTGGAAACGCATGCATCCCATACTACATACGCCCCAAATCTAGCCGTATGTCTCCAATCTTTAGGGTTTCGAACCCTCGCCATGCATCGTACTCTTGTACTCATCCTGTTCCCAATAGATTTACCGTGTCTGAGGAGGTTGTAGTTATTTGGTCCGCCTGTTACTTTAGTCACTATAATGGTGATCGCATTTTTCACATAGTGCCCGCGCACGGACCTCACTCAAAAGGCCGTGACGAACCTTCTGGTACAAACTCATGCACCCATTACGTCAAAAGAAAAAAAATCCACGTGCATAAGAACATGACGGCCTCGAGGGTCAAATCCCCCTATCTGACAGGAGTTTCTTTCCCATTCTTTACCCCGGCTCTTCAGGAATTAACAGATCGAGATACGAGACTCGTGATCTCAAAATCTGAGAACACAATCTGTATCCTACGATAGGAAAAGTACAACACCCGACTAAGGTTTGTTAGTACTAATGCAATTTACATATATATAAGACATCACTCTAATCCAAGACTCAATTTAATTATCCAGGTGATAAAAGTTTCTCTCAAATTCCGCCTATCCAACCCGTGGCCCCGACGACACATTTCCCTGCTCGCCACTTCCCTTAGCTTGGATTTCATCGATCACCATGGCCCACGTTTGCCCTCCATTGGAATGAATTCGATGACACCAATCGAACGTCCAATGCCTCGGCTGAAGTTTCTAATCTTAGGGTCGATAATCGTAGGGTATCACTCCACCCCAGTGACTAACTCGAGTCACAAACATCCTTAACAGAAGTTAAACACCATAAGACTAGTAATATCACCAATTATCCCCAACAGTAAGTCCATTAACTCTTAATCACATTAGGGGAAAATGTACTCCAAACACAGTCAAAATTCAAGACTAACCCAACTATGTTGTTTCTTCCTAAAACATAGAAAGGTCATAACTCTCGCAATACAACTCGGATTTGGGTGTTCTAGCCGATTATGGAAAGCTATGAATCTAGGCTACAACTCTCTAGTTGACAATTACATCAGATTCATCCATTTAGTTGCTCAAAATAGCCTTACAATCCTCAACCTGTGTACTCCCGATACACTGGCTGCACCTTACCGACAACATAAAAACCTACTCGCTCATCGGAATGACACAAATCCAGGTTCTATGGAAATATCAGCACGTAGCTTATAGCCTAAAATCTGATCTCTGTTACATCTTGTAAAAATAATATCTATCACTATACTCGCAGGGATTTCTTGACACAAGTATTGTTGGAAAGTTTAGGATGTCTACTATAACTTCCTAGTTAAACATTTCCTCAATTTCTGCTCATACAGAGCCATAGAGTTACAATCTCATCAGTGTGTCAATTCTGACTAAGTTCTGCACAGTACTCACTTAAAACTTCACAATATATCACATGCATAACCAATGATTGTCAAACTTGTATTTTCAGAAATCATACATCATCATGCATATCATACACAAAAGATCGCATCTTGATTCCAAGTATTCATTGAGTTCTACCTATTTCAATCCTGTACAAAAGTTCCACTGTTTACCAGTTTCTATCATAAATACTCTTGCTTAAATAATTTTGAACATGTATCAAATGTCATCAAAATAATTTCAGTCTTTTTCTGTAGGGTCTAGATTTAAACAGGATACTACGGTAAAAACTTTAGAGACAGATCATGCATCAATAACTTCTAAAAATTCCATCAAGTTTAGGTTTGACAAAAGATAGAACTAGTCTCTGCTTTATGACCTAGTCATCAAAATGAATTTATTAAAATACTAAATAATGTCTGAAATATCCAAAATAATTCATGTAGCCTCTAGACATGTATAAGATCATGCTGCAAAAATTTCAAGATCAGATTCCATCTATATTGCTCTCTGGAAATTTGAGAATACAGTATGTAGTTTGTGTTTTCTGTTTTCAATTTCACATTCTGAACAATCTACCTCTAACAATTGATGTGTCTAATTTTCATATAAATATTTGTACTCATTTACCCGTAAAAATTGCTTATATTCGTCTATCATGTTAATAATTTATCTTATTTTCATAGTTTTCAGTTAATTAATTATTTTTTAAGGAATAAGATTTTTTGATGGAAAATGTGATGACTTTCGGTAAAAATCAACAAACAAAACAAGGAGAGTGGTTGATTAATTTTTATTGTTTTTTTGAATTTTAAATTTTACAATTTGGCCATTGAAATGCAAAATAGAAATTTTAATTGCCATTAGACAGTGAAAAAAAAATAAACTAGTTTAAAAGGGTTTAATTGAGCTAAAGTGATTATTATTTAGTTTAATTAATTTAAACTAATTAATTTTATTTTTATTATGATTTTATTTTGTGTTTGTGTGCAGCACGTGCTTCAAGAAAAAGAAAGAGAAGAAAAAGAAGCAAGAAATAAAGAACAAATCAAATAAGGAAAGAAATAAATAAAGATGTGGGGTTTTCTACAAAAAAAACCCTAATCCCCACGTTCCTGCGCCTATAAATACAATAACAAAAGAAGAGAAGAAGGGCATGCCATACGAGAGAGGTTAAGCGACAGGCTACCTCGATCTTAAAATATATATATATATATTAAAAACTCAGAGGGAGACACAGCTCCTGGTTTCTGTGTGTACGACGTCAGTGAAGTCAGAGGTGTGCCGCGTCAGCGTGCTGCTCACATGTGAAAATGACGAAGTGCGGCTCAGAGCAGAAGAGGAGTGTCATGTGGCAGCGCTCGGTTCGAGATCAGAAAACGACAGAAAGCAGCAGTGGACCTGGTGCGGTGATGTGGCAGCTATCCTGATTTGCTGCCCGAGCTTCAAGGCAAGACAGGGGGACTTGGCGACGAAAAGTTCAAGAAGAAAGAGAACAGAAATAGGGTGCAGTGCTGACTGCTGGATGCGATTTTCGAGGATTCGGTTTGCAATTTATTTTTTAACAAAACATTCTTTCTCTTCTAATTTTATTATGCAATCCATGAACAAGTTTGTTAGTTGCATTTTTATTATGAACTAATTTTATTTTTCTAAGGCTTTGATGTAGCATAGTTTTAAGAACACAATTTCAATTCCATATTATTTTTCTATTTTTCCATGGTTTTGTGTTTGATTTTTGTTCTTAATGCTTACAATTGTTTAACCAACTTTTGTATGATCTATTAAATCATGGAGAGACCGAACTGATAATTTGTGATTCCGAATTTATAAAATTAAACACTGTTACAAGAGCGAACCGCTGTTAATGTGACCGTTAAGAAATCCATAGATCTTAATGAATTTTCAATTAGTAATTTGTGCATGAACTATGGCAAATAATTTGTTAAGAATATGTTTGATATTGTTTGAGAGAGAATATTGAATAAGTTGGGCATTTTGGTCTACAACTTGGAAAAATAATATTTTTATTCACATGGAGTTATAAATTGTGTGTGATTAACTTGGTGAAATCAAAGGCCCTAGAATTAGTTTTGCAATTAATAAACAACAAAATTTCAGATCCCGCTCCTTGTTAATTAATTTAGTTAGATCTTTAGAATAATTTGATTTAGTTGCGTTCTTTATTGAATTTCAATTTTCCAAATAGCAATTAATCTAGTAATTTCGGTACTCGATAAAATAATTAGTTCTTGTGGGTTCGACACTTTTTTCACTTAACTATACTACTTGTTGCGATTTTGTATACTTGCAAATATTCACATCAAGTTTTTGGCGCCGTTGCCGGGGACTAGTTATTCTTTTATTGATATTGAAAATTGCTAGATTATTACTAGTTTGAATTTTTTATTTTTTTTTATTTAAAATTTTTTTTTACCGCTTCATTTTCTTTTGAATTACTTTTATTTTTATTTTATTTTTTTTAGTTTTAGTTTTCCTATTTTTTTTATACTTATATTTCAGGACATATAAGTATATTATCATGGCGAACGATGAGAACAAGGCTTTGAGAGACTGTGATTGTAAGCCCTATTTTCAGATTTTACTGTATTTTTGTTTTCTTTTGATTATTGTATTTGGATTCCTTTATTATATTATATTTTGACTTTTCTTGGGTTCTTTTATTCTCTCTTGATCGATCTGTGTTCTTTGGTTGGATTCTGTTCTCTTTGCAAATTTCGCTCTTTCTATTTTGAGTCTGATTTGTTCTCCTTTATGTTTGTCTCATCTCATTGCATTCATTTTTCTCTTTTTGGAGCCAAAACCGATACCCAAAAACCACTAAATCTCAACCCAAAACCCTATTTCTTGATCCCTTATAAATACACCATTAAAATAACCCTAATTTTTATTCCATTATCTCTCTCCACCATTTTCTCTCTCCCCGATCCCAATCTCTTTCTTTCCCTCTCTCTGTTTCATTGCGCCTAAACCCAACCAAACCCCTACACAACCCCCCCCCCCCCCCCGTTGCCATCTCCGATCGCCTTCCACCACCGTTACCATCATCGACTCCATCACCATCCCGCTCGCCACCGCAACCTCATCGCCCTCCGTTGTCAACCTCGTCATCGCCATTACCTGCTCGAACCCATCTCGCCGTAACCCATCACCCAAGTTTCGTCGCCGCCGTTACTCCACTCCGTGCACCCCAGTGCCTTCGCCGTCCCTCACCGCTCACCCTCGCATCCACCACAGATCCCTAGCATCGCCGTCCAATCCCCGCAGTCGTCGGCATCGTCTTCCCTTGTTTTGAGCAAAAACATAGAGTGCACGTCGGAGTCTCGCAGTTGCGTCGCTTCCCGATTGTAGCATTGCCTCCGTCGTAGTCGTCAGTCATCGCGCCACTATGCCGTCGTCCAGAGCCACGTCGTTGTCACCCGCTCTCTCTCTCTCTCTGTCGAAGGTTGAAGACAATCACCCATTGGATGATTTTGCTGTTCGATGTTTGGCACACAGCAGATCCAGATCGCTGTTTGCTATTCGTGCCGATCTGGTGTGGGTTTTTTCGAGAGCTGCTGCTGTTGGTTTCTTCGCTGGGTCTCGCACATGCTTTTGGTGTTTGTCGCCTGGGATTCCAGTCCTGTTATTTTTATTGTTCAAATATGCAATTTATTAGGCAAGTCTCTTCTTGAACTACTATTTTATTTGGTTCAAGATTGATTGATCTCCCGCAAGTAGATCTTGTCCATTTCGTTATCACATTGCTTTTGAATCTCCGTTAAGTCTATTGAGGGTTTACACGAGCTAACCCGATATATTCTTAACATCGTGCCCTCTCTTTGATCTAAAACCTAGTTCCTATTTGTTTCATGCATATGCACATTTAAATACCTAGATTCATGCACAGGACTACTTGATAAATTGGACATGTTAAATTGAATGTGCTATATTGAAGTTGATCGATGAATTGATAACATGCCTGTGATAATTGTATTTTAAACTTAGAAATTTGCATGTTAACACCTAGGATCACTTTGATTGCCTATTTGCATGAAAAATATGATGGTATGATTTATTTATTTCCTATTCATGTTAAGACAATTTCTGAATTGTTAGTTGTTTATTTTTTAATCAAATTTTCACCCATGATAATGTCAAAATTTGAATTACCTTTACAGACATGAATTTTTGGCCTCTGATGTCTAGTTTAACACCCTTTTGACGGATCTAAGTTCCGATGTATCATTTGCTAGATATCAACATTTTGGTACATCCAAGTTAGAAATTTCCGTACTAAAAAATGCATGCGTATCCTGCTGTTCTACAATTTATTTGACCCTGTTAATAATAAGATAAAAATCTAAAATAAATTAGGCTGGACCTAGACATGAATAGGTAATTCCTAAAATTTTTATAGATTTTATTAATGAGTTCTCTAACCTGAAATAAATAGTTGAACACAAATTACAGCATGCTGCCTGAACATAAAACCTGAAAGAATAGGTTGGACACCCAAGTTTCTGTAGCCTTTATATGTCTTGTATATATTCCTCGGAATCAGAAGAGAGTCTACTTTCCAGATTCTCTGACGGATCCAGATTTGCCATTCTGTGGCAGCGGTAATCAGTATTTTAGTACAACAACGTCATGCTGTCCTGGTTATGTGAATTGTGCTTATTTGATTTGTTTGCCTATTGCTTTGCTTGTAACGCATAGAACTAGACACACTTAGAATTATACAACATTGACACCCTCTTGAATGCTTACATAGGATGGAAAAATAAACTATTAACAAGCCGGGATATTATGGGTAGACTTGGTAGTGAACGATCGGAAAATGTACGCGGTAAAGGCCTTCTCGCTCACTTGAACAGTTGACAGAGAAGGAGGAGTATTGATTGTAGTGATTAATTGTTGATTCTTGCATGTAAATTACTGTTATCAATGCCGAGTACACGATCCGTAAATTCAACATCGGTCTATAACGATCACTGTGCTTGCGCCGAACCTGTGGAATGGGACGCAGTAGTATGTGCACTAGATAAATTAATAAAATGACTAATAACCTGCATATGACATCTTATGCTTGGTATTGACCTGAAATCACTCATTACATGCGTGAATTATTGTAGACCCCTGATATTACTGCCTGTCTTTGCTTTGTTTCTTTGTCTTTGACCATGTCCTTATTCTTTGATATACATGCTTCCTATTATTCTTTGTTTCTCTACTTGCTTCCCACGACTTGCTCTAAGGGCAATCTTTTCTTTCTTTTCAGATCAGGAATTTACAGGTACTGAAGGATCTATTCCCGAAGGAATTGGTGAGCAACATTCTAAAGATGGAACCAGATTGCGCTGCTTAAATTTATTTGCTGCTAGATTTATTTCTCGAATATTGTTATGACTTGTACTTTGTTTTGGGCCTTATGACCCAGAGTTTGTTTTGATCCCAGATGTTGGATATTTATATTGTTGGATTATTTCATTTATTTTTGGAATTTATCTTTGATTCATGTAGTTATATTTCTTGTGTGGTTGTACTTTGTTGTTCATATTGCTGAGTTAGTCTGGTACAGCTTATGGATGGTGTTTACTTCAGTCGCTGGGCCTATGTCACGTACTCGTATTCCGTATTTTGGGAAGCGGGGCATGACAGGATTTTTAGTGGTATCAGAGCCTAGATTTTGGATAATATATCAGTCAAACAGGACTGACTTTGTGAAGGTTTGGCTTTGATTGGTATATTAGTCGACTTTGGCTCTAACCAGGTTAACTCAGTGATTTGCACACCACAATGATCACATGGATACTTGTATAATAACCAACATATAATCTTGGTACTGACTATCTTTGATCGTGTTTCAGGCTATGGCTCATGGGACTACTTCTTCTTCCCGTCCGGGAGATGAGCTGCCTGACAAAACTGCTATTCTCCAAACGATTCAGCAAATGATGGCTCTCCAGCAGGAGCACAATGAGTTGATGAGGGCCACTTTGGTAGCCAATGGAAATGCCGCTATACTTGCACCTGGTGACTACCACCTAAACCTGGTACGGTAGCGGATATCATGAGGATGCACTCGGATAAGTTTCCGGGCACTAAGTCGCCGTTGGAAGCCGAGAAATGTCTTATCTGAACGGAGCAACTGCTGATCGCCGCTCGTGTTGCCGAGGGGGATCGTGTGGATGTGGTTCGCATCCAATTGGTGGATCTCGCACACATCTGGTACCGGGTTGAATCCGAAAGGATGACGAGACCCATTGAGTGAGCCACTTTCTCTGAGAGCTTTATGGTGAAGTTCTTTCCCAGTGTCACCAAGGCAGAGATGGAGCAACAATTTGTTTCCCTAACTCAGGTCAGCTTGATAATATTCTTAAATGTCATTTGTTGTTGCCTACTTCACTTATGACAGTATTAATTTGAGCATTATCTTAATCAGGAAAACCGTTTTGTGGATGAGTATGCTGCAGAGTTTACTCAACTCAGTCACTTTGCCCCTACCCTTGTTGCCACTGACGAAGCTCGGGCTAGCAGATTTCAGTAGGGTTTGAGTTTTTCCCTCCAGGACCGTTTGGCTACTCTTCGGCTTCGTTCTTATGTCGATGTTTTGGATGCGGTTCGGATCCAAGAGCAGACTCTCAGTAGGTCTAGTGCTCCTCAGCGGACTGTTTCGCACCCTATCGCAGCTCGGCCTTCCGGAGGACCTATTCAAAGGCCAGTACCGCCCCCTTCCGCGAGAGTACAGCCGTACGCACCAGTTGTCCAGAGGAATGTTGAGACTTGTGGCTACTGCCATAAAACTGTGCATTCACAGCGAGACTGCAGGATGGCCAACCGACTATGTTTATTGTGTGGAAGCAGTGAGTGTAACACCCTAAATTTCTATTTATGAAGAGTTTGTGATTTTATGTGTTTTGCACATATAATTTCATATGTATAATTTCTTTTATAAAAATATTTCTTTATAGCATGAAGAAGTTATTGTTCTCTTTATTTTCCAAAAAAGACTATTTTTAAAAGGCTTAATTAAATCCTTGGCCTATTTGTCTCTTTTAGCCCATCTTAATTAATTAATTAATTTAATTAAGAGAGCCCATGGTTAATTGGCCCATTAGTGAGCCCATTTAACTTAATTTCTCTTTTTATTAGTATAACTTGTAGTGTAGACAAGTTTAGTGAACAATTAACTAATTCACATGAACAAACTTGTAAAATAGGGGGGTACTAGTTGGCACGTGCATGCACTAGAGCATGCATTGCACACAATTTACCCTAGGATGGATGGGATTGGGAGAGTGGGAGAGATGGAAGAGGTGGAGAGTTGGTTGCTTCATCATGGGTAGTTTCTATAACTCCCTAGTTCTTCTAGACCCTTGATCCCTAACCATTTGGACTCATCCTAGCCCTCCATTCACCCTTAAAATTAGTATAAATACCCCCCCCCCCCCCCCTTGTATGCATACAATACACAAAAAAGTTTGTAGAGAAAAGAAAGAAAGAAAATACATAAGAGAGTAAAAAGATTGAGAGAGAGTTAGAAAAATACTGAGAGTATTCTAGTTTGTCTGTGTTCATTCCTTGGAGGCCGGCCATTGCATTGGAGGGAAGTGTTGGCTCGGGTTCACTTTTGCAAGGAGGCGGAGGCAATTGTGGTGGCTCAAACTAGGAGGAGAAGGACCGCTCGGGTGTTCAAGGAGATTTTCTTCAAATTGGTGGGTGTTTTTCTCTACTTCTAATCTAGACACCATGCTAGGGCTTTTTGATAAATGAGAATGCTAAAAGAAACTAATAAGATAACAAATTTTTGGCTATAAAAAAGGACTTGGTTGATGATTGAGTAAATGATTGATGAATTGCATGCTATTTTATTATAAATCATGTTTAATGTAGTAAA
The DNA here is from genome assembly GCA_017893485.1 of Hemerocallis citrina. Classification (NCBI taxonomy): domain Eukaryota; kingdom Viridiplantae; phylum Streptophyta; class Magnoliopsida; order Asparagales; family Asphodelaceae; genus Hemerocallis; species Hemerocallis citrina. The sequence goes on along the minus strand of CM030364.1, from coordinate 154,197,906 downwards.
ATTGCTTTGTTCCCAAGAAAATGTGAAATTGGAACCATGTTAATTGCAGAAAAATGCTTGTGAATGATTAGTAGTTGAAATTATTAAATTTGTGCTTATGGAACCATTGTGACACTAGTTCAATGAATGCAACCATGTCTTTGATTATTGTGGAGAAAAGAGGGAAAAAATAAGGAATTAATACTCTTTTAATGAAGTTGTAATTCGGTAGAGAATTGCTAATTTGAATTATTGAAATTGTAGGCACAGAATACAAATTAGAATAAAAAATACATGTTTGAATGACAAAAAAAATGTTTTTAAAACACTGATTTGTTAATTAAACTCAAACTCAATATTCTGGAAATTTTTATGACTTTATATGAAGAAGAAACAAAGTTATGAGCTTTTGAAAAACGAAATAATTTTGATGAACAGAGACTCGAAATAAACCTATTTTAACCTACTCCCATATCAGATTGGCACTTTGGTCATACTGGTTAGAGGGGGCGCCAGTTGTGTTTTACTGTAGGTAGGCGGTAGCCCTTGTGTGTGGGTTCGAGTCTCGGTAGAGGCTTCTATTTTTCCAAAAATCCAATTTTCCCCAAAACACGAGAGTAAACTTAACCTTAAATAAACTCCCCTTTATATCAGTGGGGCACTTTGTCCCTTTTGGCAAGCGTGTGGGGTTGGTTTCGGTGACTGTGCACCTTGGTTGTGTGTGTGCGGGTTCGAAACTGGCTAAGGCCAAGTTTTTTTTGAAAAATCTTTGTTTTTATACACTTGGTTTTTTGGGGTTTTAAAATAAAATAAAAACTTCGAGAAGAAATGTTTAAATTCTTCTTACTGCTTTCGAGAAGAAGTGGCGGAACTACGGGAAAAGCTTCGTGAAGCCAAGAGGAACCGTAGGAACTAGAATGTTGTGTCTTCTTACTGCTTTCATTTGATGTCAGAAATATTTTAAATTCGAATGTACAAAGTTTGAAATTCAATGAAATGAAGAGTTGATTTAAATTCACGTTTTCTACTTCGAATTTTATGGATCTTTTGCATCAGAATATAGCTGGAAGAAGAGCTAGAAGCAGGGGAAGGTCTGGACTTGGAAACAGAGTTAGCGAGGGTCTATCAGACACTCAATGCCGTTGCCATGAATCAGAACCAAGGAAGAATGCCTGTGAATCCAGTACCCGAAGCAATCAAACTCGTGGAATCATTCAAATGGATGAAGGCACCCGTGTTTGAGGGGAAGTCAGACCCTGACGTGGCTGACAATTGGATCCGACATGTAGAGACTATCTTCGAAGTCTTGGAGACTCCGGAGGGCAGCAAGGTGAAGCTGGCTGCGCTGTAGTTCGAGATGCGGCTGTGTGGTGGCAGTCGATGAAGCGAACAATGGGAGATATTGTTCTTGGCTGGGAGGAATTCTTGGAGGAGTTCCGCAGTCATTATTTTCCATCAGACATCCAGGAGAAAAAGGTCATGGAATTTCTGGTGCTGCAGTAGGGCAGCATGTCGGTTAGGGAGTATGAGACAAGATTCACTCAACTCTAGAGGTATGCCCCCGAATTGGTGATGGACGAGGCAAAGAAGGCTCAGAAATTCGAGCATGGTTTGAGGCCAAGTCTGAGATCCAGGATGATACCCCTCGGTTTCTGGAGTTAATAAGCTGGTCAAACGAGCTATAGCCACTGAGGCAGACATGGAGCAGTTCCACACTGTTCAGAATCGGAGGAACAATTGGAATGTAGGGAAGAGGCCCGCAGTTGCTGGAAATGTCAGGGGATAGTCGTCGGCTCAAAGGTTCAAGCATACGGGTGCGAATGCTGTTCATGTGGCGGGAAGACCCGGGAATACTTGGGTGAGACCTCCTAAGACTTGTTTCGACTGTAGAGAGACAGGCCACTACAAGTCTCATTGCCCCAAGCTGTAGGATGTCATCCGAAATGGACCAACTCAGCAGGCCAGGAAGAAGCCGTACCAGCAGGGGCGAGTATTTTCCTTAACTGAAGTTGTTGCTGATGAAGTGGATCACGTCATCACTGGAACGAGGGAGGATGTTTAGGAGTGTTTTTCTATTGTTTCTCTTTTCTCGTTTATATAATGAACTTTTATGTAACGAGTGTGTGTTATGTAACAGGAGAGCTTTATTTGAATGGAAAGAAAGTTGTTGTTTTGTTCGACACTGGATCCTCTCATACCTTTATATCACCTAAATTTGCTAAAGTTCTGTGAGTTGAACCGAAGGTATTTCCAGACAAGGACTTAGCAGTAGCTACTCCGTCAGGGGAGACTTTAACCACTGATCGGTACTATGCGGACTGTGAGATCGTGATTGGAGATAGAATTTTCGGGATTGATCTGATTGAGATGAATGTCTTGGGAGTCAATGTTATCATTGGCATTGATTGGATGTCGGTGTACAGTGTGAACATCGAGTGCAAGACCAAGGAGTAACAGCGAAGGCTCCAGGTGGACCTAAAGTCACTTTCAAGGGGAAGAGGAGATGTTCAGATTTGGTGGCTGCTATCAACAAGAAGGTGATTCCTGCAGAGGTGTAGCAAATTCCAGTGGTTCGAGATTATCCAACCGTATTCTTGGAAGATTTTCTTGGTTTACCCCCGCAACGTGATGTAGAGTTCAGCATCACTATTCAACCAGGGAGTACACCCATTTCCAAGGCACCATATAGGATGGCGCCTGTGGAGTAGGATGAGATCAAACGGCAGATTGAGGAACTGTTGGAGAAAGGCTTTATTCAACTGAGTGCGTTTCCTTGGGGAGCACTGGTGCTGTCGGTAAAGAAGAAGGATGATTCGATAAGGATGTGCATCGATTACCGAGAGCTGAATAAGGTCACTGTTCAGAACAAATATCTGATTCCAAGAATTGATGACTTGTTCGATCGTCTACAAGGAGCGGCTGTTTTCTCCAAAATAGATCTTCGATCAGGATACCATCAAGTTCGAGTGAAGACTGAAGATGTGAATAAGACTGCGTTCAGAACTGGACACGGGCATTAAGAATTCTTAGTTATGCCATTTGGAGTGACGAATGCACCTGCAATCTTCATGAGGATGGGTTGTATGCCAAGTTATCCAAGTGTAATTTCTAAAAATCTGAGGTGGCATTCCTGGGTCACATCCTTTCTAAGGAGGGAGTGGCAACTGACCTGCAGAAGATAGAGGTGGTGAAGGAATAGGCAAGGCCTACTACAGTGAAGGAAAATATGAGTTTTCTTGGGTTAACTGGATACTACAGGAGGTTCATTTAGGACTATGCTCAAATAGCCGTGCCGCTCACTGGTCTGACCAAGAAGAATGTGAACTTCAAGTGGACTGAACAGTGCGAGGCAAGCTTTCAGGAGTTAAAAGAGAGCCTGACTACTGCTCCCATTTTAGCCTTGCCTAGAGCAGGTGATGAGTATGATGTCTACAGCGATGCTTCATATCGTGGGCTTGGTTGTGTCTTAATGCAAGAGGGGAAAGTGATCGCTTATGGGTCTAGGCAACTAAGACTGCATGAAAAGAATTATCCGACTCATGATCTGGAGTTGGCTGCGATTATCTTCGCCTTAAAGCAATGGAGACATTACGTGTATGGTGAGAAGCTGAACATGTACACAGACCATAAAAACTTGAAGTACATCTATCAGTAGAAGGATCTGAATCTGAGGCAAAGGAGATGGCTGGAAGTACTTAAGGATATTCGTCCAGAGATTAAGTACCATCTTGGGAAGGCTAATGTTGTTGCTGATGCACTTAGCCGCAAGAGCAGTCTGGCTAGTTTGATTACAACTCAGAGGCATCTTGCAGAGGAGTTGGATCGGGCTGGTATTGAAGTTGTTCTGCAAGGCTTGGGATCATCTTTAGCTCAGTTGAGGCTTCAACCAATGCTGAATGAAAGGATAATCACAAGTCAGAAGGAAGATGCAGAGATTCAGATGATGAAGGAGCAGGTCGGTGCTGGCAAGTTGTAAGAGTTTCAGATCAGGGATGAAGTGTTGTGGTTTGGAGAGAGACTGAGTGTTCCGGATCAAGCAGAATTGTGGGATAGTATTCTTCAGGAGGCACATGCTACTCTTTTGTCTGTACATCCTGGTAGTACCAAGGTGTATAAGGGCATTAAGCAACATTTCTGGTGGTCAGGTCTGAAGTGGGATGTGGCTGAATTTGTGGCATGGTGTGAGATTTTCCAGCAAGTCAAAGCCGACAATAAAAAACCCGGAGGTCTATTGCAACTGTTACCTATTCCGGAGTGGAAGTGGGATAATATCAGTATGGATTTCATCACGGGTTTGTCCAAGAGTTCAAAGGGCAATGATGAGATTTGGGTCATAGTCAATTGACTAACCAAATCCGCTCACTTCTTGGCAATGAAACTCACTTCGTCTATGGACAAGTTGGCTGAGCTGTACGTTGGAGAGATCGTCAGGCTTCATGGTGTTCCGTTAACCATTGTGGCTGATTGAGATGGGCGGTTTACTTCACATTTCTGGAGGAGTCTCAGACAGCTCTGGGTACCAAGACGGATTTCAGCACTGCTTTCCATCCGCAGACTGATGGGTAAACAAAGAGAGTCAACCGTATTCTTAAGGATATGCTTCGGTGTTGTGTACTAAACTTTGGTGGCAGATGGGAAAGGCATCTAGCTCTGGTGGAGTTTGCCTAAAACAATAGTTTTCAGACTAGTATTGGGATGGCACCGTACAAAGCTCTGTTTGGCAGGAAGTGCAGAACACCTGTCTGTTGGTTCGAAGTTGGGGAGCGGCATATGTTTGGGCCAGAGATTGTGCAGCAGATCTCTGAAAAGATCGATCTGATCAAGAAGAGATTGGTGGATGCTCAGATAAGGCAGAAGAGCTATGCAGACAACCGGAGGAGGGACCTTGAGTTTGAGGTTGGTGACATTGTCTTTCTGAATGTTTCACCTAGCAAGGGTGTGATTTGCTTCGGTAGAAGTGGGAAGTTAGCCCCGAGGTTCATAGGCCCGTGCAACATATTGAAGCAGATTGGGAAAAATGCTTACCGGTTGGAGTTGCCGGAGGAGTTGTCTCAGGTACATAATGTTTTCCATGTGTCTATGCTGAGAGGGTACATTCCAGATCCGAGTCAACATTTGCCCGAAGTGCCAGAGGGTTTGCAGTTGGATCTGAGTTACATTGAGCTTCCGGTTGAGATTGTCAATCGTCGGGAGAAAGTCTTGAGGAACAAGACGATACCGATGGTCAAAGTAGTCTGGAGAAACCAGTTGGTTGAAGAGGCTACTTGGGAATCTGAGGAGAGGATGATGAAAGATCATCCTGAGCTCTTTGTGTGATTTGCATCTTCTTTTCTTTCCTTTTCTTATCTCTTTGTTGTATTCCTGTTTCTCTCAATCTTTAAGTGTAGTTCCGGGAACGGAACTACTCTAAGGAGTGAGTGTTTTAACACCTAAATTTCTATTTATGAAGAGTGTGATTTTACGTGTTTTGCACGTATAATTTCATATGTATAATTTCTTTTATAAAAATATTTCTATAACCCTTGTTTTTTGTTTTTCGTATTTTGATGTATTTTTCTTCTTGAATATTTGTACTCTCTTGTATTTTTCTGGACCATATATTGGAGTTGTTTTCAATATATATTCATTTTTGGCTCACGATCTTTTGTGATTTATTTTCGGTTCCTTGATTTGTTCTTGATCATTGTTGTTATTTTCGCACTTCATCCTCTCTTTATTTGTATCTTTGTGTACTCATGGTGATTTGGTTTCTCATCCTATTCCCAATCCTCTTGTTTGATCCATAATTGATTACCAATGCCAAATTAAATCCACAATCCTATTTAAAATTCTATACACATTGATCCTAATCAAATCCTATTAGACTAATCCTACTACTACTCCTAATCTACCCACAGCCCATTAACCCAATACCCATCTCATACTAAAACCTAAACTCAAACCCTATATAAACTCATCTCATTAAAACCCTAACCCTACTTCAATACCCCGGCATCCTCCCTCTCTTCCCTACCCTTGCGCCGCACACCCCGACACCCCCGACCTGCCCTCCTACCGCCTGCACCCCAATCCTGACGCCAACCATCAGTGCCGACCACCCCTATCCATTGCCAAATCAACCTTAGACGACCTCCATTACATCCGAGCACCTCCATCCTCCATCACCTATCTCTCTTCGTTGTTCCGTCGTCGACTAGCAGCGGCAGTCGGAGCGCCAGCAGCCAGACGACGCCCCGACCACCATTGCTCTCTCTCTCTCTCTTGCTTTGCGAGTTTGCACGTGTTGGAGTTTTGCACGTGCAAGTTGTTCGTTGATTCGTGGTTTTTTGTTCGTGGGATTGTTCGTTGCCGGGATTCGTTCCCGTTATTCTTGGTGTTCGTTTCGTCTTCAGTTAAGGCAAGTAAATTGTACTCAAATTTCTTTGTATGATACAAGTCAAAAAAATACTGCTTATAGTGTAGTTGGGTTCTAGAGACAACTCGTTTTTGTGTTATTTTTGATGGGTTTTGTCTCTATAGTGGTATTTGACCATAGTTGCCTCACGACACAAAATCGACATGAAAACAACTAGGTTTGACCGTTCTTGATCTATTCATATATGTGAGATAATTAGGTAAAATTATGTGTTTGATGAGATCCATGTGATATAATGGTTTTGAATATGTTATATACTCTATTTCACGATGTTTGGACACCTAGTAAACTCTATACCATGTTTGATTGTGATTGGAACGAGTTTCGTGTGGTTTATTTTGGTTTTGTTTTTAAGAGAAAATCTGTATTTGTCGATAATCAGTTTTGATTTGTATTTTAGACCCTATTAAGATCAGAATTCTTAATTTTTGTATTAGACATAAATTGTAGAGAAATCTGTCTTCTTTCCAAACCCTCTAACCTTGATCGATTTCGTTTTCGTATGAGTGAGTTATGGCTATTTTACTACAGAGGTGTATTCTATTTCCAGATTTTGTTTCTTGATGATTTTGACGATTAAACTATTTTGATACTAGTCTTAAATATATTATTTTGCTCTGAAACTTTGTACAGTATTTCTATACCTATCTAGGGATTACCCAGAAATTTGTTGGATTTTAGTAATGAGTTTTATACGCCGTTTCATGCTTGTTTATGAAAGCTATACTTGCTGTATTTTGCTCCATGTTCTGTAAAGAATCGTATTTTCACCGTATTTCCTTTTACTGTATGAAAAATATTTACAAAATATGAAAGTTAAATTATTTTTCTATTTTCATCTTTCTCTAATAGATTTGGATTTCGTTTCACGGTTTGCAAGATATTACAGTTTTTGTATAGCAGTGTTGGTAATTCCTGATTTGCCAAAGTATCGTTTCATGATGTTTTCTAATTTTTTTTGACTTAACTAATTTTAATGGAATATTATGAAACTTTATATCCTGCTACTAGACATATAGGGGATTACCCTAGATTTTTTCTGTATTTATTTCAGGAGTTTTAATGCTGTTTTCCTATCAATGAATACGATTTACTGATTTCTGGCTGAACGTGTTTTCTGAATTCAAATCAGTTTTGAGTTATGATTTGTAAAATACTATATGGATTATATACAATTGTTGGATTCGTGTGGAAGTCTATTTTCCAGATTCTTCAACAGATTCAGATTTGAATTTCTATAGTAACGGAAATCACTGTTTTAGTACTTTACTGTCATGCTATCCTGAATATGAACATACACTGTTTTGCTCGTTTATGTGACCGTATATCATCTATGCATGTTTATTTGATTCCCTGAACCTAATACTGATTGTATCATGTTAATTTGACACTATTTCATGCACTATCATGTCTGTTGATAACCATAATAAAAGTGATCAAGCCGGGGTTTCTTAAGGGAAGATCTAGTAGTGAAAATATGGAAACGTGTACTTGGAAGGGACCTAGTGTTCCATACTGTTACTGTTACTGTTACTTTTATTGTTACGGTTACTGTTATTTCTATTGATACTGTTACTGTTACTGATACCTGAGTACACTGCCCCATTATGGTCCATTATGAAATCTAAAAGCAAAACTATTTGTTGTAGCAACCATGTGTTATATTTTGGGGCGTATGAAGTGCTACCTAGCTAGTAATACACACAAGACTGTAAGAATATAAGACTGATACTTTTAGACTGATACTGTTAGACTGATATTGTGGGACTGATACTGTTATACTATTACACTGATATACTGAGCTTACTGTTACTGGACACTGTTTGTTGCCATATGTCACTATACTTGACACATTCATTTGTACTATTAGTATACCATGCTAGTTGATTGTGTTTTACTGATTCATGCTAGTTATTACTGTTGATGCATTATCCCATGCTATTTGTTTACCTTTCCTATGTACTTGTATCCTACATTATAAGTGGTCCGTAACTTGCATTGATGGGTATTTGTTTTCTCTTTCTTTCTCCTGTAATTATTAATTGCAGATCAGGATGGTTAGCTGCCCGACGACATTGGCGAAATGAGATATTAGTGCTGAATTTCTTGCTTATTTGTATTACTATTATTGTTGCTTTGAATAATGTATTTTGAGTACTTGGATGATTCCTTCGTATTTCAGGCGATGTGACCCAAGATTTTGTCTTGTCCAGATTCTGATATATTTAAGCTTAATGTATTTTGTTTCAAGTAAATTATGTTGGTTTATTAATTCAATTATGCATGTGTGGTTGACTCTTTCGCTTCCGACTCTGATTATATTGTGAGATATTATAAAGATTCCTGAACAGCTTATGGATAATGCAAATCATTCGCTGGTTTGAGTCGCGTATCCGTATTCCATATTCTTTTTGGGAAGCGGGGCGTGCCGGTAACACCCTAGTTTTCATTTATGAGATTTTTGGTTATTTTACGTGTTGTGCACGTATGATTTCATTTGTATAACTTTCTTTGTAAAAAAAATTTATATAGTATTTGTTTCCTTTATTTTTCCAAAAAATATTCTCTTTAAAAGCCTAATTAAAATCTAGGCCTAATTGTCTTTAAGCCCACTCTATTTTATTAATTAAATTGATTATTTAAGCCCATGGTTAGTTTTTGGCCCATTAGTGAGCCAATTTACTTTAATTCTCTTTTGAAATGGTCTAACTTGTAGTGTAGACTCATTTTATGAACAATTAAATTAGTCACATAAACAAATTTGTAAATGAGGGACACTAGGAGGCATGTGCACACAATGGAGTGTGCAATGCACACCTCCTTTCACTCAAGTCCGGATGGGATAATGGACAAAGAGAGAGGGAGAGATGAAGTTAGTGGAGAGATAGTTATCTCATCATGGGTAGTTGCTACAACTTTCTAACTCATCCTAGCATTTGATCTCTAACCATTTGATTTAATCATAGCCATCTATTCTCACCCAAAAAAAGTATAAATACCCCCTAGTTTCTTCTCATTTAGTACACTAGAAAATTGATTAAGAAAGAAAAGATAAGAGTGAGAAGAGATTGAGAGTTTTTGGTGAGTAAAAGATTGAGGAGTTTTTGTATGTGTGTGCTCATCCAAGGAGAGGCCGGACTACATCCAAGGAGGGGGAGCTCGGGTTTGCTACACCAAGGAGGAGGAGACACCTTTGAGGCACAATCTAGGAGGAGAATGATCCATTCGTGCATTCTAGGAGATTTCTAGGAGCTTTCTATTCTTTTTCTCCAAATAGGTGGGTGTTTCGCATGCTTCTAATTCTAGTTACCATGCTAGGAATGTTTTGATAGAATGATTAATGAAAACTTAAGTGAAATTGGCCCCATGTTTGCTTATGTAAAGATGAATTGATAATTTAGAAGATGCTTGTTGAAATGATTGCTAGTTGATAAATTATGAATTAAAATGCTAGGAGATATCATGTTTTACCATGCTATATATTTAGGAAACATGTTGTGTGTAGAAAATCTATATACATGAGACAAATTGAATACTTCATGTGAAATTTGATTTGGTTAATTGTGAGTGATCTCATTGTAGCAAGAAAGAAATTTTTGGTGTTCTAAATTAATGTGATTTGGCTAGTAAATGAAAGAATGAAGTAATGAAGTATTTTTGTAGAAATTTATATTTCAAAATGTGTGCAAATATGATTTGTTCTCAATGTCGAAATTATGGACATAGAACAAAAAATAAGATCAAAAATGCATGTTTTATAAGCAAATAATGAATTTAAAAATACTAGTTTCGGTATATAGAGGATAGCCATGTATAATATTTCGTCGGTGTAAGCAACTGACGCGGCCACAGTTTTATGCAGGGTAAAGTGATTAACAAGACTAAGAGAATGCATGTTGATTAAAGATTGATTCAAGAGTTGTACATTTCAATTCATGTAAATTGTTGTAAATTGCTTATGCTGTAAATATGTAATGTAATTGTAAACACTGATGTAACAAAAGTTTTATTTTCCTTGTAAAATTGTACGAAAGAACTGTAAAGATCCTGTGGAACTTCGAATTCAGTCTGTTTTGGAATTCGGGGTGTTACAGAGTGGTATCAGAGCATGCTTCCAAGTTGTACAAATTTATAAGGAACGACACCCTAAAAGTGGACATTAGGGCGTGTGTTTAGTCTAGAGATTTAAATGTAAGTCACTTACATTTGTGTTGCTCTATGATTTATGCTTCTTCTCCTCTTTCTCTATGATGACGGACCACTTTGACCCAGCTGGAGATGATAACTGGCACGTCCTTGAGGAAGATTACTACCCGGGGCAAGCTGATTCAGATGAGGAAGATCCTGAAGAAGTGGAAGTGGAATGGCCTGAGTCCCGAGAGATCACTCCACCTCCGGACTCATCTCATGATTCCTCTGACGAGGAAGAACCAGTTCCGAGTAATCTCATTGCGTCTCTTCAGAGGCAGGTAGAGACTCAATGGGAAAGAATCGGGCTACTGGAGACTCAGTTACCAAAGCGTAAGGATGATATTGCAATTCTTAGTCATCGTGTTTGGGAACTCGAGAAGATGAAAAACATGACCGATGTACTAAAGCAAGAAGTGGAGGAACTACAGGGAGAGCTTCGTGAAGCCAAGAGGAACCGTAGGAACTAGACTGTTGTATCTTCTTATTGTTTTCATTTTGATGTCAGAAATATTTTAAATTAGAATGTACAAAATTGAAATTCAATGAAATGGAAAAGTGGATTTAAAATTCATGTTCATACTTTGAATTTAATGGACCTTTTGCATCAGAAATTGGCTAGAAGCAGAGCTTAAAAAGGTGAAGGTCTGGACTTGGAAACGGAACTATTGAGGGCCTATCAGACACTCAATGCTGCTGCCATGAATCAGAATCAAGAAAGGGTGCCTGCGAATCCAGTACCCGAAGCAATCAAACCCGTGGAATCATTCAAGCGGATGAAACCACCCATATTTGAGAAAAAGTCAGACCCTGACACGACTGACAATTGGATCTGACAGGAATAGACTATCTTCGAAGTCTTGGAGACTCCGAAGTGCAACAAGGTGAAGTTTTCGGCACTGCTGTTAGAGACGGATGCGGCTATGTGGTGGCAGTCCATGAAGCGGACGATGGGAGGTATTGTTCTTGGCTGGAAGGAATTCTTGGAGGAATTCCGCAGTCATTATTTTCCCTCAGACATTCAGGAGAAGAAGGTTATGGAGTTTTTGGCGCTGCAGCAGGGCGGCATGTCGGTAAGGGAGTATGAGACATGATTCACTCAGCTCTCGAGGTATGCACCCGAACTGGTGATGGATGAGGCGAAGAAGACTCGAAAGTTCGAGCATGGGTTGAGGCCAAGTATGAGATCCAGGTTGATATCCCTCGGTATCAGAAGGTTTGACAAATTGGTGAACGAGTTGTAGCCACTGAGGCAGATATGGAGCAGTTCCATGTTGTTCAAAATCGGAGGACCAACTAGAATGTTGGGAAGAGACCCACAATTTCTGGCAAATTCAGGGGACAACTGCGGCCCAGAGGTTTAAACCAATGGGAGCAAATGCTGTCAACGTAGCTGGGAGACCAGGAAACAATTAGGTGAGACCTCCTGTGATGACTTGCTTCAACTATGGTGAGACGGGACATTACAAGTCTCAGTGCCCCAAGCCGCAGAACGTCACCTGTAGTGGACCGACACAGCAAGTTGGGAAGAAACCGTACCAGCAGGGGCGAGTATTTGCCTTGACTGAAGCGGATGCTGATGACGTGAATCACGTCATCACCGGTACGAGGGAGGATGTTTAGAGTGTTTTCTGTTGTTTCTCTTTTTCCTGCCTTATATAGTGAACTGTTGTGTAACGAGTGTGTGTTTTGTAATAGGAGAACTTATTTTGAATGGAAAGAAAGGTGTTGTTCGATACTGGGTCCTCTCACACTTTTGTATCACCTAAGTTTGCTAAAGTTTTGGGAGTTGAACTGAAAATCTTTCCAGGCAAGGTTTTAGCAGTAGCCACTCCGTCAGGGGAGACTTTAACCACTGATCGGTACTATGCGGACTGCGAGATCGAGGTTGGGGACAAAATTTTCGGGATTGATCTGATCGAGCTGAATGTCTTGGGAGTCGATGTTATCATTGACATTAATTGGATGTCAGTGTACAGTGCAAGCATCCAGTGCAAGAACAAGGAAGTAACAGTGAAGGCTCCAGGTGGACCTGAAGTCACTTTCCAAGGGAAGAAGAGATGTTCTGGTCTGGTGGCAGCTATCTACAAAAGGGATGTTCCTGTAGAGGTGCAGCAAATTCCTCTGGTTCGGGATTACCCAACGGTATTCTTGGAAGATTTGCCTGGGTTACCCCCGCATCGTGATGTAGTGTTCAACATAACTATTTCGCCAGGGAGTGCAACCATTTCCAAGGCACCATATCGGATGGCGCCTGTGGAGCAGGATGAGATCAAATGGCAGATTGAGGAACTGTTGGAGAAAGGCTTTATTCAACCGAGTGCATCACCCTGGGGAGCGCCGGTGCTTTTGGTAAAGAAGAAGGGTGGTTCGATGAGGATGTGCATCGATTACCGGGAGCTGAATAAGGTCACTATTCAGAATAAGTATCCTGTTCCACGAATTGATGACTTGTTCGATTGTCTACAAGAAGCAACTGTTTTCTCCAAAATAGATCTTCGATCAGGATATCATCAAGTTCGAGTGAAAGCTGAAGATGTGCATAAGACTGCGTTCAGAATTCAACACGGGCATTACGAATTCTTAGTTATGCCGTTTGGAGTGACGAACGCACCTGCAATCTTTATGGACATGATGAACAGAGTTCTGAGGCCATTCATTGATTCTTTCGTCGTGGTGTTTATCGACGATATCCTTGTGTACTCCAAGTCGGAAGAGGAGCACAGAGAGCATCTGGCAGCAGTTTTGAAGAAGCTTCAGGAGCATGAGTTTTATGCCAAATTGTCCAAGTGTGATTTCTGAAAAATCTGAAGTGGCATTCCTAGGTCACATCCTTTCTAAGGAGGCAATGGCAACTGATCCGCAGAAGATAGAGGCGGTGAAGGATTGGGCAAGGCCTACTACAGTGAAGGAAATCAGGAGTTTCCTTGGACGAACTGGATATTACAGGAGATTTGTCTAGGGCTATGCTCATATAGCCGTGCCGTTCACTGGTCTGACCAAGAAGAATGTGAACTTCAAGTGGACTGAGCAGTGCGAGGTGAGCTTTCAGGAGTTGAATGAGAGGCTAACTACTGCACCCATTTTGGCTTTGCCTAGAGCAAGTGTTGAGTACGATGTCTACAGCGATGCTTCACATTGTGGGCTTGGGTGTGTCTTAATGCAAGAAGAAAAAGTTATCGCTTATGGGTCTAGACAACTACGATCGGTTGAGAAAAATTATCCGACTCATGATCTGGAGTTGGCTGCAATTATCTTTGCCTTAAAGCAATGGAGACATTACGTGTATGGTGAGAAGCTGATCATGTACACGGACCACAAAAGCTTGAAGTACATCTATCAGCAGAAAGATCTGAATCTGAGGCAAAGGAGATGGCTGGAAGTACTTGAGGACATTCGTCCGGAGATTAAGTACCATCCAAGGAAGGCTAATGTTGTTGCTGATGCACTTAGCCACAAGAGCAGTTTAGCTAGTTTGATCATGACTCAGAGGCAGCTGGCAGAGGAGTTGGATCGGGCTGGTATTGAAGTTGTTCTGTAAGGCTTGGGATCATCTTTAGCTCAGTTGAGGCTTTAACCAATGCTGAACGAAAGGATTATCGCAAGTCAGAAGGAAGATGCAGAGATTCTGGAGATGAAGGAGCAGGTTGGAGCTGGCAGGTTGTCCGAGTTTCAGGACAGGGATGGAGTGTTGTGGTTTGGAGAGAGGCTATGTGTTCGGAGTCAGTCGAACTTGAAAGAAAGTATTCTTCAGGAGGAACATGCTACTCTTTTGTCTGTACATCCTGGGAGCACCAAGATGTATAGGGACATTAAGCAGTATTTCTGGTGGTATGGTTTGAAGCGGGATGTTGCCCAGTTCGTGGCGAGGTGTGAGATCTGTCAGCAAGTCAAAGGCGAGAATCAGAAACTCGGAGGTCCATTGCAATCCTTACCTATTCCGGAATGGAAGTGGGATAACATCAGTATGGATTTCATCACGGGTTTGCCCAAGAGTTCCAAGGGCAATGATGCGATTTGGGTCATAGTCGATCGATTAACCAAATCTGCTCACTTCTTGGCGATGAAACTCACTTCGTCGATGGACAGATTGGCTGAGCCGTATGTTGGTGAAATCGTCAGGCTTCATGGTGTTCCGTTAACCATTGTATCTGATCGGGATGCGCGGTTTACTTCGCATTTTTAGAGGAGTCTTCAGACAGCTTTGGGTACCAAGACAGATTTCAGCACTGCTTTTCATCCGCAGACCGATGGGCAGACCAAGAGAGTCAACCGTATTCTTGAGGATATGCTTCGGTGCTGTGTACTAGATTTTGGAGGCAGTTGGGAAAGATAGTTGGGAAAGGCACTTGGCTCTGGTAGAGTTTTCCTACAATAACAGTTTTCAGACTAGTATTGGGAAGTCGCCGTACGAAGCTCTGTATGGCAAGAAATGCAGAATGCCTGTCTGTTGGTTCGAAGTTGGGGAACGGCAGATGTTTGGGCCTGAGATTGTGCAGCAGACCTCTGAAAAGATCGATCTGATCAGGAAGAGGTTGGTGGATGCTCAGAGTAGGCAGAAGAGCTATGCAGACAACCGGAGGAGGGACCTTGAGTTTGAGGTTGGTGACTTTGTCTTTCTGAAGGTTTCACTTACCAAGGTTGTGATTCGCTTCGGCAAAGGTGGGAAGTTAGCACCGAGGTTCATAAGCCCGTACAAGATATTGAAGCGGATTGGGAAAACTGCTTATCAGTTAGAGTTTCCGGAAGAGTTGTCTCAGGTGCATAGTGTCTTCCATGTGTCTATATTGAGCGGTTACATTCCAGATCCTAGTCACCATTTTCCTGAAGTGCCAGAAGGTTTGCAGTTGGATCTAAGTTACATTGAGCTTCCGGTTGAGATTGTCGATCGTCGGGAGAAAGTCTTGAGGAACAAGATGATACCGATGGTCAAAGTAGTCTGAAGAAACCAGTTGGTTGAAGAGGCTACTTGGGAATCTGAGGAGAGGATGATGAAAGATCATCCTGAGCTCTTTGAGTGATTTGTATCTTTTTTTTTTCTTATCTCCTTGTTGTATTCCTGTTTTCTCGCTCTTTAAGTGTAGTTTCGGGGACGGAACTATTGTAAGGAGGGAGTGTTGTAACACCCTAGTTTTCATTTATGTGATTTTTGGTGATTTTACGTGTTGTGCACGTATGATTTCATTTGTATAACTTCCTTTATAAAATATTTTTATATAGTATTTGTTTTCTTTATTTTTCCAAAAAATATTCTCTTTAAAAGCCTAATTAAAATCAAGGCCTAATTGTCTTTAAGCCCATTCTATTTTATTAATTAAATTGATTATTTAAGCCCATGGTTAGTTTTGGCCCATTAGTGAGCCCATTTACTTTAATTCTCTTTTGTAATGGTCTAACTTGTAGTGTAGACTCATTTCATGGACAATTAAATTTGTCACATGAACAAATTTTTAAATGAGGGACACTAGGTGGCATGTGCACACAATGGAGTGTGCAATGCACACCTCCTTTCACTCAAGGCCGGATGGGATAATGGACAAAGAGAGAGGGAGAGATGGAGCTAATGGAGAGATAGTTATCTCATCATGGGTAGTTGCTACAACTTCCTAACTCATCCTAACCTTTGATCTCTAACCATTTGATTTAATCCTAGCCATCTATTCTCACCCAAAAAATGTATAAATACCCCCTAGTTTCTTCTCATTTAGTACACTAGAAAATTGATTAAGAAAGAAAAGATTAGAGTGAGAAAAGACTAAGAGTTTTTGGTGAGTAAAAGATTGAGGAGTTTTTGTGTGTGTGCTCATCCAAGGAGAGTCCGGACTACATCCAAGGAGGGGGAGCTCGGGTTTGCTATACCAAGGAGGAGGAGACACCTTTGAGGCACAATCTAGGAGGAGAAGGATCCATTCGTGCATTCTAGGAGATTTCTAGGAACTTTCTATTCGTTTTTTTTCAAATTGGTGGGTGTTTCTCATGCTTCTAATTCTAGTTACCTTGCTAGGAATGTTTTTTGCTTATGTAGAGATGAATTGATAATTTAGAAGATGCTTGTTGAAATGATTGCTAGTTGATAAATTATGAATTAAAATGCTAGGAGATATCATGTTTTGCCATGCTATATATTTAAGAAACATGTTGTGTGAAGAAAATCTATATACATGAGACAAATTGAATACTTCATGTGAAATTTGATTTGGTTAATTGTGAGTGATCTCATTGTAGCAAGAAAAGAATTTTTGGTGTTCTAAATTAATGTGATTTGACTAATAAATGAAAGAATGAAGTAATGAAGTAATTTTGTAGAAATTTATATTTCAAAATGTGTGCAAATATGATTTGTTCTCAATGTCGAAATTATGGACATAGAACATAAAATAAGATAAAAAATGCATGTTTTATCAGCAAATAATGAATTTAAAAATATTGGTTTACTGTGTTTATATATATTTTAAAATCTGGAAAGTTATGTTTCAAAAAGAGAAGAAAAATAACAAAAATCGTTTTGGGAAAATTTTAATAAGTAGTAGAGAGCAAAGAATTGGATCAAAACTATCCCAATCCTCTTTATGACAATCTGGTCTCTTAGACCAATTGGTTGAGTGTGCTGGTCGCTACTGTAGCAATCGGGTGACCCCTGTGGTCTCGAGTTCGAAACCCATGCTCTGCTTTTATTTCTAAATTTTTGAAAAAACCCAGAACCTGAAACCAAAATACTTATGTATTTATTCCCTACACTTAACGTGGTTCCACCCTAGCCCAGTTGGCTTGCGGTTGCGGTTGGCTTCTCTCAGGACATGGGTTCGAAACCTAGACTTGGCAGTTTTGAAACATTTGATTTTTTTTGCATTTTAAAATTGATTCTTCGCTTTTAAAAATCCGAAAAAAATATATATTATTCTAAAAACATGTAGAACTCATGAAAAATTTTTGGGAACTATTTCACTAAAGTAAAAGTGAATTAGAAGTGAAATTGTGTCAAAAATATAATGAAATCTACCTTTGGAAAATTATAAAAGTGATTTATTTTTATGAGAAAATTATGTTAAGTGATAAAGAGTAATTTTTGAATGAAAGGAAATCTAATTGTGTTTCCTATGGACAATTGTTGTCAAATTGAATTGGGTTATGTATGAAAATATGACTTTGTGGCTTTCGAGTTAAATAAATGAAATGAACCATAGTACGAGAATTAAATGGATTTATAGAGATTAACTTGGGTTACGAAATGCAAGGATTTCGATTGAACTATATGTATGAGATTTGATTCATAGACAAGAACGGAAACCATTGTTGATTGTAAATCATGAAAAAGAACTTATGTGTATAAAAGACTCAAATTTTGCGATAGTGAATTGAAATTGAGAACTAGTGTGTAGCAAAGCCTCATACCAGCATTGAAAAGAAATGAATTGAAATGAAATTTGAAATGAAAGGACCAAGATTTGGGTCGTATTGAACGAATGGTTAAGACCGGTATAGTGGAAGGGCTAACTCTAGAAAATTGATTTTTGTTCATGATTCAAATAACTAAGGATTAGATAAATAGTGAAGACGTGATGAAAATAAAAGAAAAACACGAGTATGAGGGCCTCGGAGCTACGGTGTGAGAGTATTCACAGGTTGTCTTCACGATGCGTCGTGACATGACATGGATATGTCTCCAAGAGTCCGTACTACAGGCGACGCTCGTGGGGTGTTTGGTGACTACGGGTGGTGTCATGTCCCATGATGGAGGCTGAATTGCCCATAGGTTCTTCACGATGCATCGTGGCATGACGTGGGATTCCCCTCCAGGCTGTCTGGACATGAGCTCGTAACTCATAGAACATCTAGGATACTTATCGTAGTTACAGTAATAGTTTAAGTCATAACGAGGGATGGAACCCTACAAGGTGAAGAACGGTTAAGGGCTTGCCCTCAGACTTATGTAGTATGGGATGCATAGAATCTGAACAAGTGTGCATTAGTGTCATCTAATGTAAACAACTGCATTAAGGACTAAGTGCTCCGCACGACACGACATCTATAGGATAATCCCTTGTAGTTATGTTTGTGATCAATTTTGTGATTGTTTAAGTATTTGAGAATCGTTACACTATTTTGGCATAGAGAGGATAGCCGTGTATAATATTTCGTGGTTGTAAGCAACTGACGCGCCCACAGTTTTATGCAGGGTAAAGTGATTAACAAGACTAAGAGAATGCATGCTGATTAAAGATTGGTTCAAGAGTTGTACATTTCAATTCTTGTAAATTGTTGTAAATTGCTTCCACTGTAAATATGTAATGTAATTGTAAACTCTGATGTAACAAAAGTTTTATTTTCCTTGTAAAATTGTGCGAAAGAAGTGTAAAGATCCTGTGGAATTTCGAATTCAGTATGTTTTGGAATTCGGGGTGTTACAGAGTGGTATCAGAGCACGCTTCCAAGTAGTACAAATTTATAAGGAACGACACCCTAGTAGTGGACATTAGGGCGTGTGTTGAGTCTAGAGATTTAAATGTAAGTCACTTATATTTGTGTTGCTCTATGATTTATGATTCTTCTCCTCTTTCTCTAAGATGGCGGACCACTTCGACCCAGCTGGAGATGATAACTGGCACTTCCTTGAGGAATATTACTACCCGGGGCAAGCTGATTCAGATGAGGAAGATCCTGAGGAAGTGGAAGAAGAATGGCTTGAGTCCCGAGAGATCACTCCACATCCGGACTCATCTGATGATTCCTCTGACAAGGAAGAACCAGTTCCGAGGAATCTCATTGCGTCTCTTCAGAGGTAGGTAGAGACTCAACGGGAAAGAATTAGGCTACTAGAGACTCAGTTGGCAAAGTGCAAGGATGATATTTGATGCTGAATATTTGCAAGTGTACAAAATCGCACAAGTAATATAGATAGGTGAGTAGAGTGTCGAACCCACAGGGACTAGATATTTTACTGAGTACCGATATCGCTAGATGAATCACTATTTGGAAGGTCGAATTTTATTAATGATAAAACAACTAAATTACTCTAATCTAATTAACTAACTAAATTGGTGAAGAGGGAGAGGGCTGTTAAACTATGAAACTCTTGTACTTTGTTTAATGGTAAAATTTGTTCTAGGGCTCTTGGTTCACCTCGTTTATCACACACACAAATTATTATTCCTTATAAATTAAAGATATTATTTTTCCAAATTGTCGACCAAAATCCTAAAGATATTAACCACTCTATCCACGTAGTCTAAAAATTATTCTCAACTAATTCTTCGCCTATCCATCAAATTATTAATTGAGAAATTGGATTTTTTAACGGTCACGTCCTCTAATATACGGTGTTAACTTTTATTAATCACAAATCACCTGTTCGGTCTCATCATGATTTGAAAAATCATACAAATGTCTATCCACCATGTTGTACGCATAAATAATAAAAATTAAAACACAATCAGGAAAAACAGAGTAATAATAAAGAATTAAAATTTGTGTTCTACAAAACTCGGCTACACCTTAGCCTCTAGAACAATAAATTCAGTTCATATTTGTTTGGAATTGCATCGTAAAAATTAGAGAAGAAGAGATACAAATAAATATATAGAAATAATGCAAACCGAAGTCTTTATCTCCCTTCTGTCTCTATTCCAGTCAGAGTTGCCACATCAGCTTTCAGGCCTGTCACACCCGTGCCTCGTCTCATGGCTTCTCTGATTTCGTATAGTCCACGCCCAGTCAGATCGTCAAAGCAGTCTCGTCAGGGGTCGATGTCTCGTCCAACTCAGCGCTGAAGTCAACAGCGCAGAGTGCCGCCACGTCAGCTCAGGGCCTGTCACGCCTCTGAGCGGATGTCACGTCGCCCTGGTGGGCCCGCGTGCTTGTCAGATCACGCACTGATGGATGCTGTCGCTGTCGAGCCGTCTGGAGCCGCTGTCTCGTCTTGGAGACTGCGCAGGTCAGATGCTGTTGCTGCCCTTGAACGCCACGTGCAGCCTCCTGTTCTTTTGTTCTGAGACCACACAAGAGAGAGAAGAAGAAGCCAATCAAACCGCCTCGGGAACCGCGCGAGCTGTTCGTCAAATCAGAGAGGAATCTCTCTCTCCTCTCTCTCTGTTTATTATTTTTTTTATTTTTATTTTTTGGAATAATGAGCCGTCACCTCTTGATCGTCTCTCTCTTCTTTGCTTCTTCTTATAGAGAACGGGAAGGAGTATTAGGGTTGCGCTTTTTGCTTAAAAATCCACATTCTTCCTTTATTTCCTTCCTTTTATAACCCAGAATTTTATTTACTTCCCTTTCTTTCTTTTCTTCCTTTTATTTCCACCACGTGCTGCTGCATACACAAAATAATATCTGAAGTGAGGATTTTTTAAATAAAATAAATTAAATTAGTTTAAAATTAATTAAACTAACTTTATATCATATTAGCATATAAAAATCCTTTTAAAATTATTTGTCGCAATTTTAACTCAACAAAACAATAAAAATTTATAAATCAATTATTTTACTTTGTTTGTTGATTTTTTTCACAATTCTTTACTTTTCGCATCAAAAATATTATTTCTTCAAAAATAATTAATTAAATGAAATCTTATAGAAATATGATGAATTATAGACAATATCAACGAAAACAAGCCATTTTAATAGGTAGATGAGTACAAATATTTGTATATAAATTAGACACATCAAATACCCCCAAACTTAAGATTTTGCTTGTCCTCGAGCAAAAAGTAGAATCATGAACAAGGGAATAATAATAGTAGACTCAACCCATCACACCAAGAGATCTTATCATGCAAGCATCAAAATTGCAATTAAAAATATAAATAATTGCAAATAAAGTCAACCTAAGCATACCCATTTTCTCCAGTGCAATTATTTATTCATAACTCCCAACCCAATCGCATTTTTCATGCAATTAATGTAATTATATTATGCAACAACTCAATCTTTTGATTATCCCTTCTCTCCACTACAAACCGAGTAGCAAACTAGAGTTTTTTTTCTTTTTTTTTTTTATTAAGTCCATTCTTTAAGTTGTCACTTGCCTTTTTACGCGAATGCAAATCATTTGTGATGAATTCACCCGGTTACTCAACAAGTCACAAACTTAAAGTGCTTTGCATACTCATATTTCAAGTTGCCGTTCTACGTAAGTGTAGACATTTGTGATGAATACCCCTAGTTACTAAGCAACTCAAAACATTGGAGTAGATTGACTTTATTCATAAACAATTTTTTTTTTTTTCTTTTTTTCCATTATTACTCTATTACCTTAAACTCTGTTTAGGACTAGATTAAAGGGAATAATCACGAGAAAAAGCATCACATTTGTCTTTTATGTATAATAGCATGACTCACACAATTTTGTAAGGAATTTTGAAACTCAATAATCCTAAAGTAAATAAGTATGCTTAATATTGCTTTATAAAAAAAATTGTTTATACCAAAAAAATTGTTTCAATGCTTATCACAATAAGGAACTCAAAATGTGTAATGGTGAGCCTAAATGAAATCATTTTTAAAATTTTGTTTTTCTTTTCTAAAATAATAAAAATAAAAATAAATTTGTAAACCTTCCCCCCAAACATAAATGTCACATTGTCCTCAATGGGAAAGAAAAAGAAAAACAAAAAGAATGCAAAAAGTTTAGAATATCTCCCCTGATTCGTCTTTAAATTTTTGCACGCGCAGCCTTCAGTATTTTGGCGATATCTGGAGCTATAGATGTCGAAATGGACTGAATTTTTTTTTGGCTGGAAAGCTAAGACAATTGTCTACAACTTCTCTTTGAATCAGTTTTTCATATTTTGACTCCAAACTGCTCAAAAACAGCCATCAATGCTGGTGTTCAAAACAGCTCCGCCCGGCGACTTTCAAAATTTGTGCAATCCTACAAGATAAAATCAAAAATCAAAATAAAATAAACTAAAAGATAAATCAAAACTAAATGCAATAAAATAAAACATGGGTTGCCTCCCAAGAAGCGCTAAGTTTTAAGTCTTCAGCCAGACATGGGGGTGAGATGGTTAAGTAACGCCAAGATCCAACAACATTAAAACATCTTTTCTAATTTTTCTCTTCAGATGTGGATCTGGTTCAAGGTCCAATTTGAGGCGTTTCCTTCGTGATGATGATATCTTTGATTCCCCCACCTCTTTGAATTTATGCTGCAAAAATGAATGAATAAAAGGTTCAGCATCCATAACATGTTCAAAAATATTTTCTTTTTCAGGTTCAAAATTTGTTGAATTTGTTGGACATACTTCAATTGGTGATTTTTCAAATTTTGCCTTATGTTTCTCGTCCACAATTAAATGAGTTTCACTTACTTGAATAGATGACTGTTCTTCAGGAGGAATTTTTATGGAATTAAAAATGTCATACATTACTTGCTCATGCTGAATTTGTTCCTCCACAATTTGTTCAATCTCACTTTGCTTTTCAACCACATTCTGTTCTTCATTTTCTTCTTGTGGTTGCTCAATTGTCTTCCCGCTTCCTAGTGTTATAGCCTTGACATGCTCCTTGGGATTGACAACTGTGTTGCTTGGTAGTGTTCCTGCAGTTTTGTCATTAATAATATTTAAAAATTGACTAATTTGTACCTCAAGATTGTGAATGGAAGCCGAAGATGAATTTGTAACATTTTGGATTGCCAAATCTGTCTTTTGCATGTAATGCATAAACATGTCTTCAAGTGTCGGCTTCTTTTCTTCCTGTGAAAAATTTTGAGGGTGTATAACTGCTTCTGGATTGTTGTTCCATGAAAAATTGGGGGTGTTTCTCCTTCCTGAATTGTATGTGTTTGCATAATGATTGTTTTGCATTTGAAAGTTTGACACAAAATTTTCATTTACGGCATTTGATGGAGCAAAAGGATTCCCCACTTGACAATCTGAACTTGCATGATTTCCTGCACAAAGATCACAAATCATATTAGATTGCTTAACATTAAAATTTATATTTTCTACTTGTTTATATAAAATATCATTTTTTGCATTTAAAGTAGAAAAAGGATCAAGTTCAAAAACTCCAGCCACTTTTCTTGGCATCGTTCTCTCTGAAGACCACTGGTAATGATTTGATGCCATCTCCTCTAAAAGATCATAGGCTGCTTGGTAAGTTTTGCTCATCAGTGCACCACCAGCTGCTGCGTCAACCATAGATCTATGTGTAACTCCCAAACCATTATAGAATGTTTGCATTTGCAGCCAATTCGGTAGTTCATGATTAGGACACTTTCTTAATAACCCTTTAAACCTTTCCCATGCATCATACAAAGACTCGGTCTCAAATTGAGTAAATGTGCAAATATCATTTCTTAGCCTTGTGGTCTTTGCTGGTGGAAAATACTTGGTTAGAAATTTTTGTGCAAGTCCCTCCCAAGTAGTAATACTACCTGGTGGTAGATAATGTAGCCAAGCCTTCGCCTTATCTCGTAGTGAGAAAGAAAAGAGTCTTAATCTAATTGCATCATCTGATACTCCATTGTACTTGAAAGTGTCACAAATTTCTAAAAAATCTGCAATGTGAGTGTAAGGATCCTCGTGCGGTAGTCCCCAAAATTGAACAGTCTGTTGAATCAATAGAATCATCTCCGGTTCAATCTCAAAATCGTCAGCTTCAATAACCGGCTTCTTTATGCTTGATTCATAAATCGAGGGCATAGCATAGTCTCTCAAAGGTCTGTTTTCATTGTTCGCCATGATAATGCACGTGTATGTCTTGAAATGTAAGTATCGAAAAAGAAAAAGAAAAAAATAGAAAAACTAAAGAAAACTAAAATAAGAAAAATAAAATAAAAAAGTAAAAGTTAGTCAAAAGAAAATAAAGATGTAAAATAATAATAAAATAAAAATAATTACAAAAAATCCAAACTAGCAATAATCTAGCAATTTTCAATATCAATAAAAGAATAACTAGTTCCCGGCAGCGGCGCCAAAAACTTGATGCTGAATATTTGCAAGTGTACAAAATCGCACAAGTAATATAGATAGGTGAGTAGAGTGTCGAACCCACAGGGACTAGATATTTTACTGAGTACCGATATCGCTAGATGAATCACTATTTGGAAGGTCAAATTTTATTAATGATAAAACAACTAAATTACTCTAATCTAATTAACTAACTAAATTGGTGAAGAGGGAGAGGGCTGTTAAACTATGAAACTCTTGTACTTTGTTTAATGGTAAAATTTGTTCTAAGGCTCTTGGTTCACCTCGTTTATCACACACACAAATTATTATTCCTTATAAATTAAAGATATTATTTTTCTAAATTGTTGACCAAAATCCTAAAGATATTAACCACTCTATCCACGTAGTCTAAAAATTATTCTCAACTAATTCTTCGCCTATCCATCAAATTATTAATTGAGAAATTAGATTTCTTAACGGTCATGTCCTCTAATATACGGTGTTAACTTTTATTAATCACAAATCACCTGTTCGGTCTCATCATGATTTGAAAAATCATACAAATGTCTATCCACCATGTTGTACGCATAAATAATAAAAATTAAAACACAATCAGGAAAAACAGAGTAATAATAAAGAATTAAAATTTGTGTTCTACAAAACTCGGCTACACCTTAGCCTCTAGAACAATAAATTCAGTTCATATTTGTTTGGAATTGCATCGTAAAAATTAGAGAAGAAGAGATACAAATAAATATATAGAAATAATGCAAACCGAAGTCTTTATCTCCCTTCTGTCTCTATTCCAGTCAGAGTTGCCACATCAGCTTTCAGGCCTCTCACACCCGTGCCTCGTCTCATGGCTTCTCTGATTTTGTATAGTCCACGCCCAGTCAGATCGTCAAAGCAGTCTCGTCAGGGGTCGCTGTCTCGTCCAACTCAGCGCTGAAGTCAACAGCACAGAGTGCCGCCACGTCAGCTCAGGGCCTGTCACGCCTCTGAGCGGATGTCACGTCGCCCTGGTGGGCCCGCGTGCTTGTCAGATCGCGCACTGATGGATGCTGTCGCTGTCGAGCCGTCTGGAGCCGCTGTCTCGTCTTGGAGATTGCGCAGGTCAGATGCTGCTGCTGCCCTTGAACGCCACTTGTAGCCTCCTATTCTTTTGTTCTGAGACCACAGCAAGAGAGAGAGAAGAAGAAGCCAATCAAACCGCCTCGGGAACCGCGTGAGCTGTTCGTCAAATCAGAGAGGAATCTCTCTCTCCTCTCTCTCTGTTTATTATTTTTTTTATTTTTATTTTTTGGAATAATGAGCCGTCACCTCTTGATCGTCTCTCTCTTCTTTGCTTCTTCTTATAGAGAACGGGAAGGAGTATTAGGGTTGCGCTTTTTGCATAAAAATCCACATTCTTCCTTTATTTCCTTTCTTTTATAACCTAGAATTTTATTTACTTCCCTTTCTTTCTTTTCTTCCTTTTATTTCCACCACGTGCTGCTGCATACACAAAATAATATCTGAAGTGAGGATTTTTTAAATAAAATAAATTAAATTAGTTTAAAATTAATTAAACTAACTTTATATCATATTAGCATATAAAAATCCTTTTAAAATTATTTGTCGCAATTTTAACTCAACAAAACAATAAAAATTTATAAATCAATTATTTTACTTTGTTTGTTGATTTTTTTCACAATTCTTTACTTTTTGCATCAAAAATATTATTTCTTCGAAAATAATTAATTAAATGAAATCTTATAGAAATATGATGAATTATAGACAATATCAACGAAAACAAGCCATTTTAATAGGTAGATGAGTACAAATATTTGTATATAAATTAGACACATCAATATTGTAATTCTCAGTCATCGTGTTTGGGAACTCGAGAAGAGGAAATACATGACCGATGTACTAAAGCAAGAAGTGGAGGAACTACAGGGAGAGCTTCGTGAAGCCAAGAGGAACCGTAGGAACTAGACTGTTGTATCTTCTTATTGTTTTCATTTTGATGTCAGAAATATTTTAAATTCGAATGTACAAAGTTGAAATTCAATGAAATGGAAAAGTTGATTTAAAATTCATGTTCATACTTCAAATTTAATGGACCTTTTGCGTCAGAAATTGGCTAGAAGAGGAGCTCGAAATGGTGAAGGTCTGGACTTGGAAACGGAGCTAGCGAGGGTCTATCAGACACTCAATGCCATTGCCATGAATCAGAATAAAGGAAGGGTGCCTGCGAATCCAGTACCCGAAGCAATCAAACTCATGGAATCATTCAAGCGGATGAAACCACCCGTATATGAGAGGAAATCATACCCTAACACGGCTAACAATTGGATCCGACAGGTAGATACTATCTTCGAAGTCTTGGAGACTCCGGAGGGCAACAAGGTGATGTTGGCGGCACTGCATTTTGAGAAGGATGCGGCTATGTGGTGGCAGTCGATGAAGTGGACAATGGGAGGTATTGTTCTTGGCTAGGAGGAATTCTTGGAGGAATTCCCCATTCATTATTTTCTCTCAGACGTCCAAGAGAAGAAGACCATGGAGTTTCTGGCGCTGCAGCAGGGCGGCATGTCGGTAAGGGAGTATGAGACAAGATTCACTCACCTCTTGATGTATGCACCCGAACTGGTGATGGATGAGGCGAAGAAGGCTCGAAAGTTCGAGCATGGGTTGAGGCCAAGTTTGAGATCCAGGATGATATCCTTCGGTATCAGGAGGTTTGACAAATTGGTCAAACGAGCTGCAGCCACTGAGGCAGATATGGAGGAGTTCCATGCGCTTCAAAATTGGAGGACCAACTGGAATGTCGGGAAGAGACCCGCAGTTTCTGTTAACTTCAGGGGACAACCGCCGGTCCAGAGGTTCAAACCAACGAGAGCGAATGTTGTCAACATAGCTGGGAGACCAGGAAATAATTAGGTGAGACCTCCGGTGGTGACTTGCTTCAACTGTGGTGAGACGGGACATTACAAGTCTCAGTGACCCAAGCCACAAAACGTCACCCACAGTAAACCGACGCAGTAAATTGGAAGGAAGCCGTACCAGCAGGGGCGAGTATTTGCCTTGACTGAAGTGGACGCTGATGAGGTGGATCACGTCATCACCGGTATGAGGGATGATGGTTAGAGTGTTTTCTATTGTTTCTCTTTTTCCTGCCTTATATAGTGAACTGTTATGTAACGAGTGTGTGTTATGTAACAGGAGAACTTATTTTGAATGGAAAGAAAGCTGCAGTTCGATACTGGGTCCTCTCACACTTTTGTATCACCTCAGTTTGCTAAAGTTTTGTGAGTCGAACCGAAAATCTTTTGAGGAAAGGTTTTAGCTGTAGCTACTCCGTTAGGGGAGACTTAAACCACTGATCTGTACTATGCGTACTGCAAGATCGAGAATGGGGACAGAATTTTCGAGATTGATCTGATCGAGCTGAATGTCTTGGGAGTCGATGTTATCATTGACATGGATTGGATGTCGATGTACAGTGCATGCATCGAGTGCAAGACCAAGGAAGTAACAGTGAAGGCTCCAGGTGGACATGAAGTCACTTTCCAAGAGAAGAAGAGATGTTCTGGTCTGGTGGCAGCTATCTGAAAAAGGGATGTTCTTGTAGAGGTGCAGCGAATTCCTGTGGTTCGGGATTACCCAATGGTATTCTTGGAAGATTTGCCTGGGTTACCCCCACATCGTGATGTAGAGTTCAGCATCACTATTCAGCCAGGGAGTGCACCCATTTCCAAGGCACCGTATAGGATGGCGCCTGTGGGGCAGGATGAGATCAAATGGTAGATTGAGGAACTGTTGGAGAAAGGCTTTATTCAACCGAGTGCGTCACCCTGGGGAGCGCCGGTGCTTTTGGTAAAGAAGAAGGATGGTTTGATGAAGATGTGCATCGATTACCGGGAGCTGAATATGGTCACTATTCAGAATAAGTATCCTATTCCATGAATTAATGACTTGTTCAATCGTCTACAAGGAGCAGCTGTTTTCTCCAAAATAGATCTTCGATCAGGATATCATCAAATTCGAGTGAAAGATGAAGACGTGCATAAGACTGCGTTCAGAACTTGACACGGGCATTACGAATTCTTAGTTATGCCGTTTGGAGTGACGAACGCACCTGCAATCTTCATGGACATGATGAACAGAGTTCCGAGGCCGTTCATTGATTCTTTTGTCGTGGTATTTATCGACGATATCCTTGTGTACTCCAAGTCGGAAGATGAGCATACAGAGCATCTGGCAGCAGTTTTGAAGAAGCTTCAGAGGCATGAGTTGTATGCCAAATTGTCCAAGAGTAATTTCTGGAAATCTGAAGTGGCATTCCTAGGTCACATCCTTTCTAAGGAGGGAGTGGCAATTGATCCGCAAAAGATAGAGGCGGTGAAGGATTGGGCAAGGCCTACTACAGTGAAGGAAATCAGGAGTTTCCTTGGACTAACTGGATATTACAGGAGATTTATCCAGGGCTATGCTCAGATAGCCGTGCCGCTCACTGGTCTGACCAAGAAAAATGTGAACTTCAAGTGGACTGAGCAATGCGAAGCGAGCTTTCAGGAGTTGAAAGAGAGGCTGACTACCGCACCCATTTTGGCTTTGCCTAGAGCAGGTGTTGAGTATGATGTCTACAGCGATGCTTCACATTGTGGGCTTGGTTGTGTCTTAATGCAAGAAGGAAAAGTGATCGCTTATGGATCTAGGCAACTACGATCGCATGAGAAAAATTATCCGACTCATGATCTAGAGTTGGCTGCGATTATCTTTGCCTTAAAGCAATGGAGACATTACGTGTATGGTGAGAAACTGAACATGTACATGGACCACAAAAGCTTGAAGTTCATCTATCAGCAGAAAGATCTGAATCTGAGGCAAATGAGATGGCTGGAAGTACTTGAGGACATTCGTCCGGAGATTATGTACCATCCTAGGAAGGCTAATATTGTTGCTGATGCACTTAGCCGCAAGAGCAGTTTAGCTAGTTTCATCACGACTCAGAGGCAGCTGGCAGAGGAGTTGGATCGGGCTGGTATTGAAGTTGTTCTGTAAGGCTTGGGATCATCTTTAGCTCAGTTGAGGCTTCAACCAATGCTGAACGAAAGGATTATTGCAAGTCAGAAGGAAGATGCGGAGATTCTGGAGATGAAGGAGCAGGTTGGTGCTGGCAGGTTGTCCGAGTTTCAGGACAGGGATGGAGTGTTGTGGTTTGGAGAGAGGCTATGTGTTCCGAATCAGTCGGACTTGAAAGAAAGTATTCTTCAGAAGGAACATGCTACTCTTTTGTCTGTACATCCTAGGAGTACCAAGATGTATAGGGATATTAAGCAGCATTTCTGGTGGTAAGGTTTGAAGAGGGATGTGGCCGAGTTCGTGGCGAGGTGTGAGATCTGTCACCAGGTCAAAGCCGAGAATCAGAAACCCGGAGGTCTATTGCAACTGTTACCTATTTCGGAATGGAAATGGGATAACATCAGTATGGATTTCATCACGAGTTTGCCCAAGAGTTCCAAGGGCAATGATGCAATTTGGTTCATAGTCGGTCGATTAACCAAATCCGCTCACTTCTTGGCAATGAAACTCACTTTGTCGATGGACAGATTGGCTGAGCTGTATGTTGGTGAGATCGTCAGGCTTCATGGTGTTCTGTTAGCCATTGTGTCTGATCGGAATGCGCGGTTTACTTTGCATTTCTGGAGGAGTCTTCATGATGCGTCATGACATAATGTGGATATGTCTCTAAGAGTCCGTACTGCAGGCAACGCTCATGGGGTGTTTGGTGACTGCGGGTGGTGTCATGTCCCATGACGAAAGCTGAATTGTCCATAGGTTCTTCACGATGCGTCGTGACATGACGTGGGATTCCCCTCCAGGCTGTCTGGACATGAGCTTGTAACTCATAGAACATCTAGGATACTTATCGTAGTTACAGTAGTAGTTTAAGTCATAACGAGGGATTTAACCCTACAAGATGAAGAACGATTAAGGGCTTGCCCTCAGACCTATGTAGTATGGGATGCATAGTATCTGAACAAGTGCGCATTAGTGACATCTAATATAAACAACTGCATTAAGGACTAAGTGCACTGCACGACACGACATCTATAAGTTAGTCCCTTGTAGTTATGTTTGTGATCAAGTTTGTGATTGTTTAAGTATTTGAGAATTGTTATACTGTTTCGGCATAGAGAAGATAGCCGTGTATAATATTTCGTCGGTTGTAAGCAACTAACGTGCCCACAGTTTTATGCAGGGTAAAGTGATTATCAAGACTAAGAGAATGCATGCTGATTGAAGATTGATTCAAGAGTTGTACATTTCAATTCATGTAAATTGTTGTAAATTGCTTCCACTGTAAATATGTAATGTAATTGTAAACTCTAATGTAACAAAAGTTTTATTTTCCTTGTAAAATTGTACGAAAGAAGTGTAAAGATCCTGTGGAACTTCGAATTCAGTCTGTTTTGGAATTTGGGGTGTTAAAGTGCAAGGCTTTTAGTAGTATTAGAGCCCAGGTTTGGCTAATGTGTTAGTTACTTAATATATTAGACAAGCTTGGCTCGAACTAGAATTGGCTCAACATTTCACCAACCATGCATATGTAAATAAATTATCATCAACTTTAATTCTGGATGCTAATTGTTTTGATTTTCGGTGCAGCTATGGCTCATGGGAATTCTTCCCAGCCCGATTTGTTTGAGGCTGTCACTGCTGTGCTTGAGCGGTTGATCAATCAGCAGCAAAACCATGGCGATCTAGTGATGGCTGCTCTTGAAGCTACCCGAGTTCTGCCTCCCGTTGTGCCTGTGCAGGTAAATCTTCCGTCTCGTCCACGAACAGTTAATGATTTTATGAGGCTGCATCCCGACCATTTTTTCAGCACTGAGATGCCTTTGGATGCTGAACAGTTGTTGATCCGGACTGAGCGCTTGCTCTTGGTGGCACGTGTTGCTGAGGCTGATAAGGTGGACATGGTTTCCATCCAACTGGTGGATTTGGCTCATATTTGGTGGATGGCCGAGTCCGAGCAACTTGAGAGGCATATTGCTTGGACTACTTTCACTCGGGGATTCTTGGAGAAGTTCTTCCCCAGTAGTACTCGAGTTGAGATGGAACAGCAATTCCTGGCCCTAAAACAGCTTCAGTCATTATTCTATTTTGGAATTTTGTTACATAATTGTTCAAACAATGTTGTAAAATGGACTTCTTGAAAGAGGGTTCAAGTATAGGAGATGAGTACGCAACTGAGTTTACTAGACTTAGCCGCTTTGCTACCGTTCATGTGGCAACCAAAGAGGATAGAGCTCGTAGATTCACAAATAAACTTGAGCAGGATATCAAGAGGCATCTTGTCTCTCTCTGTTTGCGTACTTATGCTAAAGCTCTTGAGGCAGCTCGAGCTCAGGAGCATGCTCGTGGTGGTTTGGTTCCTTCTTCGCTGACTGTTCCGCATCCTGCTGCTAGGCCTTCTGGTGGTCCTGTTCGGAGGCCTATCCCAACCCATCCAGTTAGGGCAGCTCCGTATCATTCTGCTGGTTTCCAGAAGGGTGGTTTTTGCGACTTCTATCAGATGTCTGGGCATGAGCGTAAGAATTTTTAGCGCGTCAACCGCCGGTGATTTTGGTGTGGCACTGCTGATCATTCAGTATGCATTTGTCTGCAGCAGCAGCAGGTGGCTCTTTCAGCCAGGGGTCTTGTTCAGCAAGCAGGCCCCAGCTCGTGGTCCAGTTAGGCCTCCGCTTCGTCTTTAGCCTCAGGTTATCGGTCAGAGGACCCCTGTTCTGAGGAGAGGTTTGGCTTTCAACTTGACTGCTGCAGATGCTAAAACAACTGAAGGAGTTATGGCAGGTATCTTTTTTCTTTTTGTTTTGTTGTTGTTGTTTTGCTTTCTCTTTGTTTCTTTTCTTTGGTCTTGTTTTGCTTTCTTTCCATTATCTTTCTACATTGTTATTTCCCTTAGCCTTGATTGTATGCTTTTTCTTTCTCCTTGTCTTTTGCTCCCTTAGGTGTCATCCTTGTTTGCACTTTTCCTGCTCATGTTCTCTTTGATTCTGGGGAAACTCATTCTTTTGTCTCCTCACGATTTGTCGCTCGCCATCTATTGGAGTGTAGCAACATGTCTAAGGCTTGGAACATTTTGACAGGTGGTGGTGTTGTCATTCCCGTGAGTGCAGGAAATGTTCCGTTGTTATTGGGAACACAGATTTTAAAGACAACCTGATTATCATTGGGAATTCAGGATTCGACGTTATTCTGGGTATGGAATGGTTGGGTGAAGCCCATGCCATTATTGATTGCCGTGCCAATAAATTTGTTTTCAGAATTCTAGATCGAGCAGAATTTGTGTTCCATGTTGGGGAGTCTTTCCTTGGTCGAACAAAGACTGCAGTTGTACAGGTGGATTGTGCGATGGAATTGCACTCAGGCTGTGAGGCTGCGCCTCTAGTAGTTCGGAATTTCTTGGATATTTTTCCAGATGAATTGCCTAGCTTACCTCTGATAGGGAAGTGGAGTTCGGTATTGATGTTCAGCCTGGAACGACACCGATATCGAAGAGTCCCTACAGGATGAAACCAGTTGAGCTAGCAGAGCTTAAGGTGCAGATTCAGGAGTTGCTTGATTTGGGTTCATCAGACCAAATGTTTTGCCTTGTGGTGCTCCAGTCCTTTTTGTCAACAAGAAGGATGGTAGTCGTCGACTGTGTGTGGATTATCGAGAACTAAACAGTGTTACTGTGAAGAACCGGTATCCTTTGCCTAGGATCGATGATTTGTTCGACCAGTTGAGTAGGGCTGCTATTTTCTCGAAGTTGGATCTTCGTTCTGGATATCACCAAGTCAAGGTGCAGGCTACTGATATACAGAAGACTACATTCAGGACTAGATACGGGCACTATAAGTATCTTGTGATGCCGTTCGGGATCATTAATGTGCCAGCTGTATTCATGAGTCTTATGAATCGGGTCTTCTCTCAGTTCTTAGATAGATTTGTGGTGGTCTTCATTGATGACATTCTGGTATATTCTCTGATCGAGAATATCATGCAGAGCATCTTAGAGTGGTTCTGCAGACATTGAGGGAGAATCAGCTCTATGGGAAACTCAGCAAGTGCGAGTTTTGGCTCGAAAAGGTTTCTTTCTTCGGGGCACATTATTTCTGGCAATGGTCTTTCCGTGGATCCAGCCAAGGTTGAAGCTGTGAAGGATTAGCCTATTCCTAAGTCAGTTTTCGAAGTTCGGAGTTTTCTTGGTCTTGCGGGCTATTATTGGAAATTCGTTCAAGATTTTTCGAAGATTGTAGGGCCGTTAACTAAATTGACAAGAAAGGATCAGAAGTTTTTTTGGTCTGGTGAGTGCAATGAGGCTTTTGTTGAGTTGAAGAACAAATTGACGTCAGTGCCTGTATTGACTATTCTAGATGGTTCAGGCAGATTTGTAATTCACTGTGATGCTTCTGGTAAGGGTCTTGCAGCAGTTCTTATGCAGAAGGGCCGTGTCGTTGCGTATGCATCGAGGCAGTTGAGGCCGCATGAAAAGAGCTATCCTACTCATGACTTGGAGTTAGCAGCAGTGATTTATGCTTTGAAGCTATGGAGACATTATTTACTTGGAGACCGCGTGGAGATCTTTACAGACCACAAAAGTCGCAAGTACATTTTCACCCAGAAGGAATTAAACATGAGGCAAAGGTGATGGTTGGAGCTTATGGTCGATTATGACATCAGTTTGCACTACCATCCTGGTAAAGTAAACTTGGTGCCATACGCTTTGAGTAGGAAACCGACAGTTATATTTCTTACTCAGCAGAGTGATCTCATTGAACAGATGAGGAAGTTGGATTTGGTGGTTTTGTTGCCGAGTTCTGGTCAGAGTTATCTTGCGCTCCAGTTTCAGTCTTCTCTTGTTGATCAGATCAAGGAGGCTTAGGCTGGTGATGCGCAGTTGCAGGGTTTTTGAGCTGAGGTTGAGTCTGGGTCCAGAACGGACATGGTTATTCATGCCGATGGTTTGCTTCGTTTTGGTTCCCGTTTGTGTGTCCCTAGAGGTGAAGTTCGTTAGAGGTTGCTTGAGGAAGCTCATCAATCCTCGTATTCTATCCATCTTGGTGGTACTAAGATGTATCGAGATTTGAAGATTCAATTCTGGTGGCATGGTATGAAAAGGGGTGTAGCTCGGTTTGTTGCTCAGTGTTTGATCTGTCGGCAGGTTAAGGCAGAGCATCAAAGAACCGCTGGACTTCTTGAACCGCTTCCTATTCTGGAGTGGAAGTGGGAGTATATCAGCATGGATTTTGTGACCACATTACCGAGGAGTCCTAAGGGTCACAATGTTGTTTGGACGATTGTCGACCATTTGACGAAGAGTGCTCATTTCATTCCTTTTTGTGTCGGTCAGTATACTAAGAGCCTAGAGGAGGAGTACATGCAAGAGATTGTCAGGCTTCATGGGCTTCCAGTCAGTATTGTATCCTACAGGGATACGTGATTCAGATCTTAGTTTCGGGAGAGTCTTTAGGCTAGTTTGGGAAGTAAGTTGAAGTACAGTACAACTTTTCATCCCCAGATAGATGGACAGTCAGAGCGGACTATTTAGATTCTTGAGGACATGTTCTGATCCTGTATGTTGCAGTTCGGTGGATCTTGGGAGTACCATTTGCATCTCGTAGAGTTTTCGTATAATAACAACTTTCAGACCAATCTTAAAGCTGCATCGTTCTAGGAACTTTATAGACATAATGCAGATCACTAGTGTGCTGGGATGACATTAGTGAGAGGCAGTTGTTGGGTCCGCAGTTGATCACCAGTACAGTCGATGCTGTTACTCAGATTAGGAAGCATATTCAGGCAGCTCAGGATAGGCAAAGGCGATGGGCTGATGTCCATCGGAGGGCTCTAGAGTTTGTTGTTGGTGACCATATTTTCCTAAAGGTATTGCCGTGGCGCGGTGTCATTCGGTTCGGTGGTGGGGGCAAGCTTAGCCCTAGGTTTATTGGACCGTTTGAGATTTTAGAGTGAGTAGGCAAGGTGGCCTATCGTCTTGCTTTGCTGCCAGCGTTATCAGGAGTGCGCGATATTTTCCATGTCTCACAACTCAGGAGATATATCCGCGATGAGAGTCACGTGATCGCCTACTCTGAGTTGATCGTGCGGTCGGATTTGACTTGTGAGATTCCGCTAGTTGCTATTGTGGATCGGCGGGATAAAGTGCTTAAGAACAAGGTCATCAAGTTGGTTCGTGTTGCCTTGGAATCCTCACTCTCCTAGTGAGTCGACTTTGGAGCTGGAGGACGAGATTCAGCAGAAGTTTCCTCATTTGTTTGAGTAGTGGTTGTTTTGTTTTGTTTTGCTTTGTTTTCTTTTCTTTTGTGGTTACCCTATGTATCTTCTTTTTGAATTTTGAGGACGAAATTCTTCTTGTTAAGTGGGTAGGATTGTAACCCCTGTTTTTCATTTTTCGTATTTTTGATGTATTTTTCTTCCTTCTTGAATATTTTATTCTTTTGTATTTTTCTGGACCGTATATTGGAGTTATTTTCAATATATATTCATTTTTGGATCAATCTTGATCTTTTGTGATTTATTTTCGGTTCCTTGATTTGTTCTTGATCATTGTTGTTATTTTTTCTCTTCATTTGTGTCTTGCTCTCTTTATTTGTATCTTTGGGTGCTCATGGTGATTTGGTTGCTCATCCTATTCCGAATCCTATTGTTTGATTCCTAATTGATTACCAATGCCAAATTAAATCCACAATCTTATTTGAAATCCTATACACATTGATCCTAATCAATTCCTATTAGACTAATCCTACTACTACTCCGAATCTACCCACAACCCATTAACCCAATACCCATCTCATACTAAACCCTAAACTCAAACCTTATAAAAACTCATCTCATTAAAACCCTAACCCTACTTCAATACCCCGGCCTCCTCCCTCTGTTCCCTGCCCTTGCGCCGCACACCCCGACACCACCGACCTGCCCTCCTACCGCCTGCACCCCAATCCTGACGCCAACCATCAGCGCCGACCGCCCCTATCCATTGCCGACTCTAGCCTAGCCGACCTCCATTACACCCGAGCACCTCCATCCTCCATCACCTATATCTCTCCATCTTTCCGTCGT
Source organism: Hemerocallis citrina (assembly GCA_017893485.1). Lineage (NCBI taxonomy): Eukaryota > Viridiplantae > Streptophyta > Magnoliopsida > Asparagales > Asphodelaceae > Hemerocallis > Hemerocallis citrina. The sequence continues at coordinate 154,161,309 of CM030364.1, read as the reverse complement.
CGACCAGCAGTGGCAGCCGGAGCGCCACCGGCTAACCGATGCCCCGACCCCCATTGCTCTCTCTCTCTTTGCTTTGCGAGTTTGTACATGTTGGAGTTTTGCACGTGCGAGTTGTTCGTTGATTCGTGGATTTTCGTTTGTAGGATTGTTTGTTGCTGGGATTCGCTCCCGTTATTCTTGGTGTTCGTTTCGTCTTGGGTTAAGACAAGTAACTTGTACTCAAATTCCTTTGTATGATACAAGTCAAAAAAATAACGCTTATAGTGTAGTTGGGTTCTAGAGACAACTCGTGTGCGTGTTATTTTTGATGGGTTTTGTCTCTATAGTGCTATTTGACCATAGTTGCCTCACGATACAAAATCAACATGAAAACAACTAGATTTGACCTGTTCTTGATCTATTCATATATGTGAGATAATTAAGTGAAATTATGTGTTTGATGAGATCCATGTGATATGATGGTTGTGAATATGTTATATACTCTATTTCATGATGTTTGGACACATAGTAGACTCTATACAATGTTTGATTGTGATTGGAATGAGTTTCGTGTGGTTTATGTTGGTTTTGTTTTCAAGAGAAAATCTGTATTTGTCGATAATCTGTTTTGATTTGTATTTTAGACCCTATTAGATCAGAATTCTTAATTTTTGTATTAAACATAAATTGTAGAGAAATCTGTCTTCTTTCCAAAATTTCTGACCTTGATCGATTTTGTTTTCGTATGAATGAGTTATAGCTATTTTACTACAGAGGTGTATTGTATTTCCAGAATTCGTTTCTTGATGATTTTGATGATTAAACTATTTTGATACTAGTCTTAAATATGTTATTTTGATCTGAACCTTTGCACAGTAATTATATACCTATCTAGGGATTACCCAGAATTTTAGTGGATTTTACTGATGAGTTTTATATGCCGTTTCATGCTTGTTTATGAAAGCTATACTTGGTGTATTTTGCTCATTGTTCTGTAAAGAATCGTATTTTCACCATATTTCCTTTGTATGGAAGATATTTATGAAATATGAAAGTTAGCTTATTTTGTCTATTTTCATCTCCCTTTGACGGATTAGGATTTCGTTTCACGGTTTGCGAGATATTACAATTTTCGTATAGCAGTGTTGGGAATTCCAGATTTGCCAAAGTATTGTTCCTTGATGTTTTCTGATTTTTGTTGACTGAACTTATTTTACTGGAATATAATGAAACTTTATATGCTGATACTAGACATATAGGGGATTACCCCAGATTTTTTCTGGATTTATTTGAGGAGTTTTAATGCTGTTTTCCTATCAATGAGTACGATTTACTAATTTTTGGCTGAACGTGTTTTCTGGATTCAAATCAGTTTTGAGTTATGATTTGTGAAATACTATATGACTTATATATAATCGCTGGATTCGTGTGTAAGTCTATTTTCTAGATTCTTCGACGGATTTATATTTGGATTTCTGTAGTAATGGGAATCACTGTTTTAGTACTGTACTGTCATGCTGTCTTGAATATGAACATACACTGTTTTGCTCGTTTATGTGACCGTATATCATCTATGCATGTTTATTTGTTTCCTGTAAACCTAATACTAATTGTATCATGTTAATTTGACACTATTTCATGCACTATCATGTCTATTGATAACCCTAATAAAAGTGATCAAGCCGGGGCTTCTTAAGGGAAGATCTAGTAGTGGAAAATATGAAAATGTGTACTTGGAAGGAAACTAGTGTTCCATACTATTACTGTTACTTTTACTGCTACTGTTATATTATTTCTATTGATACTGCTATTGTTATTGATACCTGAGTACACTGCCCCATTATGGTCCACTATGAAATCTAAAAGCGAAACTATTTGTTGTAGCAATCATGTGTTATATTTTGGGGCGCATGAAGTACTACCTAACTAGTAATACACACAAGGCTGTAAGAACATAAGACTGATACTGTTAGACTAATACTATTGGACTGATACGATTATACTGTTACACTGATATACTGAGCTTACTGTTACTGGACACTGTTAGTTGCCTTATGACACTATACTTGACACATTCATTTGTACTGTTAGTATACCATGCTAGTTGAATGTATTTTACTGATTCATGCTAGTTATTAATGTTGATGCATTATTCCATGCTATTTGTTTACCTTTCCCATGTACTTGTATCCTACATTATAAGTGGCCCGTAACTTGCATTGACGGGTACTTGTTTTCACTTTCCTTCTCCTGCAATTATTAATTACAGATCAGGATGGTTAGCTTCCCGACGGCATTGGCGAAATTAGATATTAGTGCTAGATTTCTTGCTTATTAGTATTACTATTATTGTTGCTTTGAATAATGTATTTTGAGTACTTGGATGATTCCTTTGTATTTTGGGCAATGTGACCCAGGATTTTGTATTATCCAGATTCTAATTTATTTGAGCTTATTGTGTTTTGTTTCAAGGAAATTCTATTGGTTTATTAATTCAATTATGCATGTGTGGTTGACTCTTTTGCTTCCGACTCTTATTATATTGTGAGATGTTGTAAAGATTCTTGAACAACTTATGGATGATATAAATCATTCGCTGGGTTGAGTCGCATATCTGTATTCCGTATTCTTTTTGGAAAGCAGGGCGTGACAATTTCTATATAGAATGAACAAGTTATTGTTCTCTTTATTTTCCAAAAAAGACTATTTTTAAAAGGCTTAATTAAATCCTAGGCCTATTTGTCTCTTTTAGCCCATCTTAATTAATTAATTAATTTAATTAAGAGAGCCCATTGTTAATTGTCTCATTAGGGAGCCCATTTAACTTAATTTATCTTTTTTATTAATATAACTTGTAATGTAGACAAGTTTAGTGAACAATTATTTAATTCACATGAACAACTTGTAAAAGAGGGGGGGTACTAGTAGGCACGTGCATGCACTAGAGCGTGCATTGCACACTCTTTACCCTAGGCCTGGATGGGATTGGGAGAGTAGGAGAGATGAAAGAGGTGGACAATTGGTTGCTTCATCATGGGTAGTTTCTATAACTCCCTAGTTCATCTAGACCCTTGATCCCTAACCATTTGGACCCATCCCAGCCCTCCATTCACATTCAAAATTAGTATAAATACCCCCCCCCCCCCCTGTATGCATACAATACACAAAAAAGTTTGTAGAGAAAAGAAAGAAAGAAAATACATAAGAGAGTAAAAAGAATGAGAGAGAGTTAGAAAAAGATTGAGAGTACTCTAGTTTGTGTGTGTGTTCATTCCTTGGAGGCCGACCATTGCATTGGAGGGAAGTGTAGGCTCAGGGTTCACTAGTGCAAGGAGTTGGAGGCAATTGTGGTGGCCCAAACTAGGAGGAGAAGGACCGCTCGTGTGTTTAAGGAGATTCTAGGAAGCTTTTGTAGTGTTTTTCTTCAAAAAGGTGGGTGTTTTTCTCTACTTCAAATCTAGACACCATGCTAGGGTTTTTTGATAAATGAGAATGCTGAAAGAAACTAATAAGATAACAAATTTTTGGCTATAAAAAAGGACTTGGTAGATGATTGAGTAAATGATTGATGAATTGCATGCTATTTTGTTATAAATCATGTTTAATGTAGTAAAATTGCTTTGTTGCCATGAAAATGTGAAATTGGAACCATGTTAATTGTAGAAAAATGCTTTTGAATGATTAGTAGTTGAAATTATTAAATTTGTGCTTTTGGAACAATTGTGACACTAGTTCAATGAATGCAACAATGTCTTTGAGTGTTGTGGATAAAAGAGGGGAAAAAAACAGGAATTAATACTCTTTTAATGAAGTTGTAATTTGGTAGGGAATTGCTAATTTGAATAATTGAAATTGTAGGCATAGAATACAAATTAGAATGAAAAATACTTGTTTTAATGTCAAAAAAATGTTTTTAAACAGATTTGTTAATTAAACTCATACTCAGTATTCTGAAAATTTTTCTGACTTGATGTGAGGCTTTCGAAAAAGGGAGTGCAATGAAGGAGCCAAACCGTAAAAGTAAACTATCCCGAATCTGCTAAAGTTGTGAAGAACCAAAGTTATGAGCTTTTGAAAAACAAAATAATTTTGATGAACAGAGACTCGAAATAAACCTTTTTTAACCTACTCCCATTTCAGATTGGCACTATGGTCAAACTGGTTAGAGGGGGCGCCAGTTGCGTTTTACTGTAGCTAGGTGGCAGTCCTTGTGTGTGGGTCCGAGTCTCGGTAGAGGCTTTTATTTTTCCAAAAATCGGATTTTTCCTAAAACCCGAGAGTAAATTTAACCTTAAATTAACTCCCCTTTATATCAGTTGGGCACTCCTGTCCCTTTTGGCTAGTGCGTGGGGTTGGTTTCGGTGACTGTGCACCTTGGCTGTGTATGTGCGGGTTCGAAACTGGCTAAGGCCAAATTTTTTTTTTAAAATATCTTTTTTTTATACACTTGGTTTTTTGAGGTTTTAAAATTCTAAAATAAACTAATGAAATTTTTTAATATAGAAAGAATTGAAAAAGAAATTAATTGAGATTTTTCACTCATAATTATTATGTAGAATTAAATGAGAAATTGAATATGCAAGTTGTGCATGGAAGTATGAAAAAAAAAGAACTTGATGAAATGTAAAATTTTGTGAACAAATATGCTTTCTTCTATGAATATGAAAGGAGGACTTAGGCTAGAATTTTAGCTATAACTCTACGTCGGCAAGAATGAAAAATATGGAAAAGAGAATTAATATATTTTCACCAAGTTTGGGTCGTTGATAATGATTGATGTTGAAAAGACCGATGTAGGAGTAATGCCAGATTCTAGAATATTGACCTTCAATTATACATAAGGATTAGATACATAGTAAATATGTGATGAACGTAAGAGAAAAACATGACTATGAGGGTCATTGGATTGGCGGCGTGAGAGTATTAACAGGATGTCCCATGATGCGTCATGATTAGGGTGTGGATACTACTCTAGAGTACCGTCCCGGTGGTGACGCTTATGAGGTGATCTAATGACTACGGGTGGTGCCATGTCTATGGTAGGAGAGGAATTGACCACAGGATGCCTGCATGATGAGTCATGTGTCAGTGCATGGGGTTCACTCCAGGGCGCCTAGATGTGGGCTCGTAACTTATAGAACACCTAGGATACTTACCGTAGTTACTGTAGTAGATTAGGTCATGGCGAGGGATCGAACACTATAAGATGAAGAACAGTTAAAGGCTTTCCCTCAGACCTATGTTGTATGGGCTGCATAGACTCTGAAAAAGTGCGCATTAATGTCATATAATATAAATAACTACATTAAGGACTAAGGGCATCGCACAAAACGATATCAATAGGATAGTTCCTCTGTAGTTGTCTGTGATCAACTTTGTAATTTGTTTAAGTATTGAAAATTGTTATACTATTCGGCATTGTGAGGATGGCCGTGTATAATATTTCGTCAGTTGTAAGCAACTGACATGCCGACAGTTTTCTATGCAGCATAAAGTGCTTGGCAAGATTAAAGTGTGCATGCTGCTTAAAGATTGATTCATATTTTATTCATGTAATTACCGTAAAATTGCTTCCGCTGTATAAATGTAACTCTGATGTAACAAAAGTTTTTAATTCCTTGTAAAATTGTACGAAGAGAAGTGTAAGGATCCTGCGGAACTTCGAATTCAGTCTGTTTTGGAATTCGGGGTGTTACAGTGAGCATATGGTTCGTGACTGTCCGGGGAACAGAGCTCCTGCGCCGGTTGCTGGTGCTGCTCTGCTAGGAGCGCCGACTCGTGGTCAGGGTAGGCCGCCTCTTCCCCCGCAGAGGCAAGTCTTTGATCAGAGGTGTGTGGATCCTAGAGAAGGTCAGGTTGGAGGTCGTGGTCAGTCTTATAACCTGACAATCGAGGAAGCAGAAGTTGCTGTTGGAGTGGTTGCAGGTATATCACAGTAGTTGTACTTTCTTTTCTCTCTTTCAGTTTTCTGCATGTTATTTTCCCTCCTTTGTACAATTGTTCGTGTATATATCCTGCTAGCACCTATTCTTTGTTTGATCTTCTTCTAGGTGTGACTTTAATCTTCTCTCTTCTAGCTCATGTGTTGTTTGATTCAGGTGCTACCCACTCTTTTATTTCTTCTCGCTTTGTCAGTTGGCATGGTTTGGCTAGCGATGCTATGCCCGCAGCTTTGGACATCACCACAGGTTGAGGTGTCATTGTCTGTTCTAGGGTTTGCAAGCAGAGCCCGTTGCTGATTGGTGATGTGGTTTTCTCGGCTGATTTGATTGTGATTCCCAATTCCGGTTTCGATGTCATTCTGGGCATGGACTGGTTGGGTATTTCTTGTGCCGTGATTGATTGCCGAAAGAAGAAGGTGACTTTCAGGTTTTCTGGTCAACCAGAGTTTGTGTTCCGTGCGGGTGAGACACTGTCCGGGCTTGTTAAGAACTCGATGGACCCCACTGTTGTTTCTCTTGTGTCACTGGGTTCTGATGGGGTTGTTACACCCTTAGTTGTGCGGAACATCCTTGATGTGTTTCCCGAGGAATTCTCCGGTCTGCCGCCAGTCCGAGATGTGGAGTTCAGCATTGATGTTCAGCCAGGTACTGCCCCTATTTCCAAGAGTCTATATCATATGGGACCGGTTGAATTGGAGGAACTGAAGGTGCAAGTCCAGGAGCTGCTTGATAAGGGTTTTGTCAGACCTAGTGTTTCACCTTGGGGAGCCGCAGTTCTGTTTGTCAGCGAGAAGGATGGAAGCCGTAGGCCTTGCATTGAGTACGGGGAGTTGAACAATGTTGTTGTCAAGAATCGGTATCCATTGCTGAGAATTGACAATTTGTTCGACCAACTGGGAGGTGCTTCAATGTTCTTAAAGTTGGATCTTCATTCCGGTATCATCAAGTCAGAGGATGTTCCGAAAACGGCTTTCCGAACGGGGTACGGGCATTACGAGTTCTTGGTGATGCCTTTCGTAGTGACTAATGTACCAGCTGTGTTCATGAGTTTGATGAATCGTGTGTTTTCGCTGTTCTTGGATTAGTTTGTCGTGGTATTCATTGACGACATATTGGTGTACTCGCGGAACAAGGAGGATCATGTTGAGCACTTGAAGGTGGTTCGGCAGACTTTGAGGGAGAACTAGCTGTATGGGAAGCTCGATAAGTGTGAGTTCCGGCTGGATCGTGTTGCTTTTCTGGGACACATTATTTCGGCTGCTGGTGTTTCTGTGGATCCGTCGAAGATTTCTGCGGTCAAGGATTGGCCTATTCCGAAGTCTGTTCCTGAGGTGCGGAGTTTCCTTGGTTTGGCTGGTTACGATCGGAAGTTCGTTCAGGGTTTTTCAAAGATCGCTGGACCCTTGACCAGTTTGACTAGGAAGGAGTAGAAGTTTGTCTGGGATGAATCATGTGATGAAGCTTTCGCCAAGTTGAAGCGTCGGTTGACGTCAGCGCCTGTGCTGACTATACCCGACAGTTCGGGTGGTTTTGTGATCCATTATGATGCTTCAGGGAGAGGTTTGGGAGCATTGCTGATGCAGGGAGGCAGGGTTGTCGCTTATGCATCGAGGCAGTTGAGACCTCATGAGAAGAACTATTCTACGCATGATCTGGAGCTTGCAGTTGTGATTTTTGCCTTGAAGTTGTAGAGGCACTATTTGCTTGGGGATAAAGTTGAGATTTTCACAGATCAGAAGAGCCTCAAATATGTGTTCATGCAGAAGGAGTTAAACATGATGCAGAGAAGATGGCTGGAATTGTTGGCAGACTTTGACATCAATTTGCAGTATCACCCGCGCAGAATAAATTCAGTGCCGGATGCTTTGAGTCGGAGGCCTGCCGCTATGTTCCTCACTCAGCAAAAGGAACTAGTGGAGGACATGAGGAGGCTGGAGTTGGATGTGTTGCTTCCCAGATCAGATCGGCAGCTCATGTTGTTGCAGTTGCAGTCTTCCTTGGTAGAGCAAATTAAGGCAGCCCAAGGGAGTGATAGCAATTGTAGGAGTTTCAGAGTGAGGTAGAAGCTGGTTTGAGATCTGATTTGGTCATTCATGCTGATGGGTCGCTTCGGTTTGGCTCTAGGTTGTGTGTACCTAGAGAAGAAGTCAGGCGGAAGTTACTCGAGGAAGCTCATCGGTCCCCGTATTCTATTATCCTGGTGGTACCAAGATGTACAGGGACTTGAAGCAGCATTTCTGGTGGCATGGTATGAAGCGGGGTGTGGCTAGATTCTTTGCCCAGTGCCTAATCTGTCTGAAGGTGGAGCATCAAAGGACCGCAGGACTTTTGCAACCCCTTCCTATCCTTGAATGGAAGTGGGAGAATATCACGATGGACTTTGTGATAGCTTTGTCGAGGAGTCCTAAAGGTCATAATGCTATCTGGGTGATAGTGGATCGGCTGATGAAGTGTGCTCACTTCATTTCTTTCCGTGTGGGTCAGTCCATAGAGAGTTTGGCCGAGCAGTACGTTTAGGAGGTTGTTCGTCTGCATGGAATTCCTGTCAGCATCGTATCGGAAAGATATACGAGATTCAGATCTCAGTTCTGGGAGAGCTTGCAAAAGAGCTTGGGTACTAAGTTGAGCTACAATACAGCGTTCCATCCTCAGATGGATGGGCAGTCAGAAAGGACAATTCAGACCCTAGAAGATATGTTGAGATCCTGCATTCTTCAGTTTGGAGCTTCGTGGGATGATCATCTTCACTTGGCCGAGTTCTCTTATAATAACAGTTACCAGGCGAGTCTCAAGGCTTCTCCATTCGAAGCTTTGTATGGGCGCAAGTGTAGATCGCCAGTCTGTTGGGATGATATCGGCGAAAGGAAGCTTTTAGGTCCTGAGTTGATCACGAAGATAGTTGATGTCGTGGCTCAGATCTGCAAGCATTTCCAGGCTACTCAGGATCGGCAGAAGAGGTAGGCTGATTATCGTCAGAGACCTCTAGCATTTTAGGCAGGCAAGCATGTGTTCCTCAAGGTATCACCTTGGAAAGGTGTTATCCGTTTTGGAGGTGGAGGCAAGTTGAGTCCTCAACTCATCGGTCCATTCGATATTGTGGAACGTGTGGGCAAGGTAGCTTACAGGCTCGCGCTACCGCCAGCTTTAGCAGGTTTCCATGATGTATTCCATGTTTCTCAGCTCAGGAAATGCATTAGAGATGACGGTCATGTGGTTGACCACTTAGACTTGTCTGTGAGCCCGAATTTTTCCTGTGAAATTCGACCAGTCTTTATCTTAGACCGTCGAGAGAAGGTGCTAAAGAACAGAGTCATCAAGTTGGTCCGAGTTTCTTGGGATCCTCGCTCGTCAGGGGAGTCTACTTGGGAGTTAGAAGAAGAGATTCGGGAGAGGTTCCCTCATTTGTTTGAGTAGTGCTTATTTTGCTTTGTTTTGTTTTGTTTGTTTTGGGGTTTGCCCTATGTACCTCTTATATGAATTTTGAGGACGAAATTCGTCTTGTAAGGTGGATAGGATTTGTAAGCCCTATTTTTGGATTTTACTATATTTTTGTTTTCATTTGATTATTGTATTTGGATTCCTTTATTATATTATATTTTTTCTTTTCTTGGGTTCTTTTATTCTCTCTTTATCGACCTGTGTTCTTTGGTTGGATTCTGTTCTCTTTGCAAATTTCACTCTTTCTATTTTGAGTCTGATTTAATCTCCTTTATGTTTGTCTCATCTCATTGCATTCATTTTCTCTTTTTGGAGCCAAAACCGATAGCCAAAACCCACTAAATCTCAACCCAAAACCCTATTTCTTGATCCCCTATAAATGCACCATTAAAATAACCCTAATTATTATTCCACTCTCTCTCTCCGCCGTTTTCTCTCCCCCTGATCCCAATCTCTCTCTTTCCCTCTCTCTCTGTTTCGTTGTGCCTAAACCCTACTGAACCCCTACACCCCCTCGTTGCCATCTCTGATCGCCTTCCACCACCGTCACCATCATCGTCTCCATCACCATCCCCCCCCCCCGCAACCTCATCGTCCTCCATTGTCACCCCTTCATCGCCATTACCTGCTCGAACCCATCTCGCCGTAACCCATCACCCAACTTTTGACACTGCCGTTCCTCCACTTCGTGCACCCCCAGTGCCTTCGCCGTCACGCACCGCTCACCCTCGCATCCACCGCAGATCCCTAGCATCGCCGTCCAAGCCCCGGAGTGGTCGGCGTCATCTTCCTCTGTTTGTCGAGCAAAAATAGAGAGTGCACGTTGGAGTCTCGCCACTGCATTGCTTCCCCGACCGTAGCATTGCCTCCTTCATCATTGTCAGTCATCGTGCCGCTCCACCATCATCCAGAGTCGCGTCGTTGTCACCTGCTCTCTCTTTCTATCGAAGGTTGAATACAATCACCCATTGGGTGATTTTGCTGTTCGGTGTTCGGCACACAACGGATCCAAATCACTGTTTGCTGTTCGGGCCGATCTGGTGTGGGTTTTTCTAGAGCTGCTGCTGTTGCTTTGCTGTTGGTTTCTTCGCACGGGTCTCGCACGTGCTTTTGGTGTTTGTCGCCCGGGTTTCCAATCCCGTTATTCTTATTGTTCGAATATGCAATTTACCAGGCAAGTATCTTCTTGAACTACTATTTTATTTTGTTCAAGATTGATTGATCTCCCGCAAGTAGATCTCGTCCATTTCGTTATCACACTGCTTTTGATTCTCGTTAAGTCTATTGAGGGTTTACACGAGCTAACCTGATATATGTTTAACATCGTGCCACTCTCTTTGATCTAAAACCTTGTTCCCAATATTTCCATGCATATGCACATTTAAATAACTAGATTCATGCATAGGACTACTTGATAAATTGGACATGTTAAATTGAATGTTCTAGAATTAAGTTGATCGATGAATTGATACCATGCCTGTGATAATTATATCTTAAACTTAGAAATTTGCATGTTAACACCTAGGATCACTTTGATTGCCAATTTGTATGAAAAATATGATGGTATGACTTAATTATTGTCTTTTCATGTTAAGACAATTTCTAAATTGTTAGTTGTTTATTTTTTAATCAGATTTTCACCCATGATATTGTAACCCATGTTTTTCATTTCTAGTATTTTGGTGTATTTTTTCTTTTCTTGTGTATTTGTACTCTCTCTTGTATTTTTCTGAACCGTATATTGAGTTATTTCAATATATTATCATTTTCTTTTCTCATTCTTGATTTTTGTGAGTTATTTCCGATTTCTTGGTTGTTCTTGTTCATTGTTATTGTTTTCGCTCCTTATTGTAGTCTTGTTCTCTTTATTTATTTTTTTGGGTGCTCTTGGTGATTTGGTGGTCTACCCCATTACTAATCCTATTATTTTGATCCCTAATTGATTACCAAAGCTAAATTAAACCAAATCCTAGTTTGAATCCTATTCAATTTGATTCCCATTTGTCTTATTGAATTAATCCTACTACTACTCCTAATCTACCCAAATACCCATTAACCCAAATACCCAATAACCCTAATCCTCTCTCTATATATATAATTGTATCTCTCCCCTCAAACCCTAACCGTAACATCTAAACCCTCACCCTAGCCCCCGGGCTCTCTCCCTCTCCCTCCCTTGCTTGCGTCGCTGTACACCAACCCGGCGCTAGCACCCAGGCCAGCCGACCCCCCTTCTCCGGCCTGGTGCACATCCCGACAGCCCCTACCCCAAGCCCGACCTCCTACACCCGAGCATCCACTTCACAACCTCTCCATCCATCTCTCTCGTCCCCTCTGGCCATCGCCGACCAGCGCCGGAGCCAGCAGCAACAACTGCAAGAAGCCCCGACGCCATCTGTCCCTCTCTTGCTTTTTGGTATTTGCACGTGCTCGAGTGCACGTGTGGATTGTTTGTGGATTCGTTGATTCTCGTTCGTTGGTTCGTTGATTTTCGTTCGTGGGTTTTTCTCCTTGCTCTTGGTTTTCGTTGTTCTTCATCTTCGGTTAAGGCAAGTAACTTGTACTCCAATTCATTTGTTCGATACAAGTCAAAAATACCACCTATAGTGTAGTTGGGTCTAGAAACGACTCTTGTTTGTGATATGCTTGATGGAATTTGTCTCTATTGTGAAAATTTGACCGTAGTTGACTCACGACACAATATGGACATGAGTTAACTTAGGATTTACTCGTTCTTGATTTTGATCATGTATGTGAGATTTTTGTGAGAATTCGTGATTTGATTGAGACCCATGTGAAGTACTTGGTGTGGACATGCTAGATACCCTAATTCATGATGTTTAGACACTTGGTAGACCTGATTTCATGTTTGGTTGTGCTCTAAACATGTTTTGTATGATATATGTTGAGTTTTCGTTAAAGGGAGAAATCTGTATTTTGTCGCTGATCTGTTTTGCTTGCTGATTTGGACTGTCTTGAATTCAGCATCTTGGTTCCAGTATGAAACATAAATTTTAGAGAATTTCGTCTATTTTCAAACTCCTCTGACCTTGCTTGATTTCGTTTTCGTATGAGTGAGTTATGCCTATTTTACTACAGAGGTGTCGATCTTTTCCAGATTTTGTTTTTCGATGATTTTGATGAATAAATGATTTTATTACTGATGCTACACATATTATTTTGATTTGAAACTTTGGTCAGTCTTTCTATACATATCTAGGGATTACCTAGAGTTTTGGTGAATTTTATTGATGAGTTTTATGTGTCGTTTCATGCTCGTTTATGAAAACTACAATTGTTGTATTTTATTTGCTGTTCTGTAAAGAATCTTATTTTCACTCTGATTCTTTTTACTGTATGAAAAATGTTCATGATATATGAAAGTAATATATTTTGTCTATTTTCACCTCCCTTTGGCGGATTTTGTTTTCGTTTCACAGCTTGCGAGATACTTCAGTTTTCGTACAATAGCGTTGGGAATTCCAGATTGCCAAAGTACCGTTTCTTGATGTGTTCTTATTTTTGATGACTAAACTAATTTTACTGGAATAATATGAAACTTTATATTTTGATTCTAGACATATAGGGGAATACCCCAGATTTTTCCTGAATTTATTTGAGAGGTTTTGATGCGGTTGTCCTAACTGAGAATTCGTTTTCCTAATTTCTGACTGAACATGTTTTCTGTTTTCAAACCTATTTTGAGTTATGATATTGTGAATTACTATATGACTTGTTTATATTCGCTGGATTCGTGTGGAAGTCTATTTTCCAGATCCTTCGATGGATTCAGATTTGGATGTTTGTAGTAGCGGAAATCACTGTTTTTGTACAACATTGTCTTGCTGTCCTGAATTAGTAAACTAGTTGTTTTACCCTGTTATGTGTTATCTTGTACCTATACTTATTTATCTTGCACTCTGAACCTGATACATATTTATATCTTGTTATCCTTGCTTTGTTTTGCGACACATACATGCATGCCTGATTATAATAATAAATGACCAAGCCGGGGTTAAGGAAAAGATCTAGTAGTGGAAAATATAGAAACGTGTACTGAGAAGAGGACCTGTGTCCTGCCTTCCTGTTACGTGTTCATAACTACATGATTTACGATCCTGTTTCCTGTACCTGACTGCATGCTTCCCTATAGGAAGATTACTCGGAAGATAACCACTAGATTATGCCTGTTTCCTGTACCTGACTACATACTTCCCTATAGGAAGGTGTACTCGAAAGAGAACCACAAGGTTCTACCTGTTCTTGTTACCTGTGATCCTGTACCTGAGTACACTGCCCTATGAAATCCACTACGAATTCTAATGCGAAACTGTTTGTTGTAGCAACCATGTGTTATGTTTTTGGGACGCATGAAGTGCTACCTAGATAGTAATAAAGCAAGACTTGACATAACCTAACACCTATTCCATGATTACCTGTACTTGTACCTATTACCTGTATACCTGATTACCTGTTACCTGATTACCTGTTTAACTGTTTACTTGACACTTGATACATGTTACCTATACCTATTAGTATGCCATGCTACTTGTTTCTAGTTTCCTGATTCATGTTAGATATTATATTTCTATTGACATACTTATACCATGCTATGCTTGCTACTTAGAATTTCCTATCCCTTGTACTTGTATCCTACATTGTAAGTGGCCCGTAACTTGAAATTGACGGGTACTTGTTTTTTTCTTTTCCTTCTCCAACAAATTTACTAATTGCAGATCAGGATGGTCGACTGCCTGTTGGTATTGGCGAGATGATGTATTAGTGCAAGATTTTCTGCTTTATTATTATTGTTACTTGTTACTTGTTACTTGAACTTGAATAAAATGTACTTGATGACTTGGATATTTATTTGTATTTGGGCGATGTGATCGGCGTTCAGAATTTGATTATTTGAGATTATTATATTTGGTTTCAAGTAATTTCTGTAGGTATTTTGTTTCAATTATGCATGTCTGGTTGTATCTTTTGCTTCCGACTCTGATTATTCTTGCCATATGTTGTAAAGATTTCTGAACAGCTTATGGATGATGAAAATCATTCGCTGGGCTTTTGTTATGTATCTATATTCCGTATTCTTTTGGGAAGCGAGGCGTGACAGATAATGTCAAAATTTGAATGACCTTTAAAAACATGAACTTTTGGCCTCTGATGTCTAGTTTAACACCCTTTTCACGAATCTAAGTTTCGATGTGACATTTGTTAGATATCAACATTTTGGTACAGCCATGTTCGAAATTTTCAGACTCACAAATGCATGCGTATCCTGCTGTTCTACAATTTATTTGACCCTGTTAATAATAAGATAAATATTTGAAATAAATTAGTCTAGACCAAGACATGTATAGGTACTTCCCAGGATTTTTATTGATTTTATTAATGAGTTCTCTGACCTGAAATAAATAGTCGAACACAAATTATAGCATGTTGCCTGAACATAAAACCTGAAAAGAATAGGTTGGACACCCTAGTTTCTGTAACCGTTATATGTCTTGTATATATTCGTCGGAATTGGCAGAGAGTCTTCTTTGCAGATTCTCTTACGGATCCAGATTTACTATCCTGTGGTAGCGGTAATCAGTATTTTAGTACATCAACATCATGCTGTCCTTGTTATGTGAATCGTGCTTATTTGTATTGTTTGCCTTTTGCTTTGCCTGTAACGCGTAGAACTAGACACACTTAGCATTATCCAACATTGACACCCTCTTGCATACTCACATAGGATGAAAAAATAAACTATTAACAAGCCGGGGTATTAGGGTAGACTTGGTAGTGAACGATCAGAAAATGTACTCAGTAAAGGCCCTCTCGCTCACTTAAACACATGACATGGAAGGATGAATATTGATTGCAGTGATTAATTGTTGATTCTTTCAAGTAAATTATTTTTATCAATGCCGAGTACACGATCCGTGAATTCACCATCGGTCTAAAATGATCAATGTGCTTGCGCCGAACCTGTGGAATGGGATGCAATAGTACGTGCACTAGATAGATTAATAAAATGACTAATAACCTGCATATGACATCTCATGCTTGGTTTTGACTTGATATCAATCATTACATGCGTGAATTATTATAGACCCTTGATATTACTGCCTGTCTTTGCTTTGTTTCTTTGTCTTTGACCATGTCCTTATTCTTTGATATACATGCTTCCTATTATTCTTTGTTTCTCTACTTGCTGCCCATGACTTGCTCTAAGAGCACTCTTTTCTCTCTTTTTAGATCAAGAATTTACAGGTAGTGAAGGATCGATTCCAGAAGGAATTGGTAAGCAATGATTCTAAAGATGGAACCAGATTACGCTGCTTAAATTTATTTGCTGCTAGATTTATTTCTCGAATATTGTTATGACTTGTACTTTGTTTTGGGCCTTATGACCCGAAGCTTGTTTTGATCACAGATGTTGGATATCTATATTGTTAGATTATTCCATTTATTATTGGAATTTATTTTTGATTCATATGGTATATATTTCTTGCGTGGTTGTACTTTGTTGTTTATATGGCTGAGTTAGTCTGGTACAGCTTATAGATGGTGTTTACATCATTCGCTGGGCCTATATTACGTACTCGTATTCCATATTTTGGGAAGAGGAGCATGACAATGATGCCTTCACTTAATGGAGCAACATCAAGCATCAAAATGCCTGCAATTGAAGCAAATAATTTTGAAATTAAACCAGCAACTATTCAGATGATTCAACAGATAGTTCAATTTGGAGGACTAGGACATGATGAACCCAATGTTTACATTGCAAACTTTCTAGAAATTTGTGACACTTTCAAGCACAATGGAGTATCAGATGCTGCAATTCAAATGACACTATTTCCATTCTCACTCAGAGATAAGGAAAAAGCTTGGTTAAATTCTTTACCGCCAGGAGTAACCACAACTTGAGAGGGTTTGGCACAAAAATTTATGGCAAACTATTATCCCCCAGCAAAAATAGCAAAGCTAAGGAATGACATCACCACATTCACTCAATTCGAGACAGAGTCATTATATGATGCGTGGGAGAGGTACAAAGAACTATCGAGAAAGTGTCGTCATCATGAACTTCCGAAGTGGCTACATATTCAAATATTCTATAATGGTTTGGGAGATACAAATCGGTCAATGGTAGATACAGTAACTGGAGATGAACTAATGAGCAAAACTCATGAAGCAGCCTATGAATTTTTAGAGGATATGACATCTAATAATTACCAATGGTCTTCAGAGAGTACAATGCCAAGAAAAGAGGCTGGAGTTCTTGAACTTGATCCTATTACTACTTTAACTGCAAAAATTGATATTTTATCTAAACAAATAGGTAATATGTATGTTAATGCTATTCAAACTAATATGATTTGTGATCTTTGTGCAGGAAATCACTCAAGTACAGTTTGCCAAATGGGGAACTCATTTGCTCACCCAAAGTCCTATCAAGCAAATTATGTGTCCAATTTTTAAAATCAAAACAATCGTTATTCGAACATGTATAATCCAGGATGGAGTAACCACCCCAATATTTCATGGAACAACAATCAAGGAGCAATTAGACCACCTCAAATTTTTTCACAACAAGAAAAGAAGCCGACACTTGAGGAGATGTTCATGCAGTACATGCAAAAGATAGATTTGGCGATCCAAAATGATGTAACTTTAACTTCAGCTTCAATTAGCAATCTTGAGGTTCAGATTGGTCAACTTTTAATATTCTTAAAGAGAGAACAACATGAACCTTACCCAGTAACACCGTAACAAATCCCGAGGAGCATGTCAAAGCAATAACACTAAGAAGCGGGACAATAAATGAGCACCAAAATGTGGTTGAAAAGCAAAGTGAGAATGAGCAAATTTTGGATGAACAAATGCAGCAGGTAGACAATCACCATTCTAAGAAGGATAAAGGAGGTTTAATCCAAATAATTTCAAGGTAGTTTAATTCTAACACTTATCCTAATTCTCCTTATGATCCACCGATTCCTTTTCCGCAAAGACATAAAAAGACTAATATCGAAAATCAATTTTCTAAGTTTTAAAATATTTTAAAGAAATTTCATATTAATATTCCTCTTATTGAAGCTTTGGAACAAATGCCTAAATATGCTAAAAATTTTAAGGATATTTTATCAAACAAGCGGAAATTGGATGAACATGAGACAATGATGCTAACCGAAGGGAGTACTGCAATTTTACAAAAGAAGCTGCCTCCTAAACATAAAGATCTAGGGAGTTTTGCAATTCCATGCACTATTGGAAACTCTTATTTTGATAAAGCATTATGTGATTTAGAAGCAAGTATTAATTTTATGCCATATTCTGTTTTCAGGAAATTAGGTATTGGAGAAGCAAAGCCTACCACAATTTCATTGCAATTGGCAGACAGATCTATCAAGTACCCAAGAGGGATCATTAAAGATGTTTTGGTGAAAGTATACAAGTTCATATTTTTCGCTGATTTTATTGTCCTTGATATGGAGGAAGATGAACAAATCCCTTTGATTTTGGGGAGACCTTTTCTAGCTACGGGGAGAGCTTTAATTGATGTCAACAAGGAAAACTTATTTTGAGGGTTGAGGATGAGCAAGTAATGTTTGATGTTTTTAAATCCATGGAGGTTGCGGCTGAAACTCACTCATATTTTCAAGTTTGTAAAACTAATCTAATTGTATGAGACACATAGAGCGGAAGTTGAGAAATTATCAATTAATGTGTATCCAACAAATTCAGCTACTATTGAATCTAAGAAGGAAAACATTTTGGAAGACGTTCAAGTTGAACCATCTATTAATTTTTCTTTTCAACTGATATTCAAGGAGGTGGGAATATCAAAGACTCCATCTTCAAGAAAGAAACGACTAAAATTCGAGCCGCTACCATCAAGCTTGACGGATGCATAGAAAAAATCTAATCCACATATGAAGAGAATTATTGGAAAAGAGGCTCGTATGTTGTTGGATCTTGGCGTTACATAACCATCTCAGCTACAATGTTTGGCTGAAGATATAAAACTTAGCGCTTCTTGGGAGGCAACCAATGTTTCCTTTTTGCCGCATTTAGATTTGATTTTTTTCTAGTTTATTATAATTATAATTTTTGATTTTATTTTGTAGGTTTGCATAAGTTTGGAAGTCGCCGGGGCGGAGCTATTTTCTACAGCTGAATTAATGGCTGTTTTTGGGCAGGATGGAATCATAATTTGGAAAAGTGTTTCAAAGATTAATCGTAAGAAATTGTCTTAGCTTTCCAGAACAAAAAGAATCAGGCCATTTAGAAATCTACCGCTTCAGATATCGCTGAAACAATGAACGTCGCACGTGCAGAATTTTAACACGAATCAGGGGAGAAATTCTGAACTTTTTGCATTCTTTTTGTTTTTCTTTTTCCTTTCTCATTGAAGACAATGTGATATTCATGTTTGGGGGAAGGGGTACAAATTTTTTTTAATTTTATATTATATATAATTGAAAAAAATAAACAAAGCAAAATGAGATTTCAATTAGGCTTACCATTACACTTTTGAGTTCTTAATTGTGCTAAAGCATTGAAATATTTTCTTTAGGATAGACAATATCTTATAAATCAAGATTAAGCATACTTTTTTACTTTAGGATTATTGAATTTCTAAATCTCGTACACAATTGTGCGAGTCATGCAATTATACGTAAAAGAAAAATGTGGTGCTTTTTCTTGTGATTATCCCCTTTGATCTAGTCCTAAACAGAGTTTAAGTACATAGAGTGATAACAGAAAACAAAAACAAAAAAATAAAAAAAATTTGAAAAATAAAGTTCTATCTACTCCAATGTTTTGAGTTGCTTAGTAACTAGGGGTATTCATCACCAATGTTTACTTTTACTTCAAAACGGCAACTTGAAATATGAGTATGCAAAAACACTCTAAGTTTGTGACTTGTTGAGTAACCTGGTGAATTCATCAGAAATGTTTTCATTCGCGTCAAAAGGCAAGTGACAACTTAGAGAAGAGCGGGGAAAAAAAAAACTCTAGTTTGCTACTCGGTTTGTTGTTGTGAGAAGGGGTAATCACAGATGGATTTTTTACATACAATAATTACATTAATTGCATGACAAATATGATTGGGTTGGGAATTATGAAAGAATAATTACACTGAAGAAAGTGAGTATACTTAGTTTTACTTTATTAGCTATTGTTTATATTTTTAATTGAAATTTTGATGCTTATATGATGAGATCTTTTGGTGTGATGAGTTGAGCTTATTATTGATGGTTTTACTTTTTGCTCGAGAACGAGTAAAATCTTAAGTTTGGGGGTATTTTATGTGTCTAACTTTTATAAAAAAGTTCGTACTCATTTACCCATAAAAATTGCTTGTATTCGTCTATCATGTTAATAATTTATCTTATTTCCATATATTTCAGTTAATTAATTATTTTTGAAGGAATAATATTTTTTTGATTCAAAAGGCGAAGATTTTCGGTAAAAATCAACAAACAAAATAAGGAGAGTGATTGAATAATTTTTATTGTTTGGTTGAATTTTAAATTTTACAATCTGGCCATTGAAAAGTAAATTAGAAATTTTAATTGCCATTAGAGGGTGAAAAAGAAATAAACAAATTTAAAAGGGTAAACAAATTTAATTGAGCGAATGTGATTATTAGTTAGTTTAATTGATTTAAACTAATTAATTTTATTTTTATTCTGATTTTATTTTGTCTATGTGTGCAGCACGTTCGTTAAGAAAAAGAAAGAGAAGAAAAAGAAGCAAGAAATAAAGATCAAATCAAATAAGGAAAGAAATAAATAAAGATGTGGGGTTCTCTGGAAATATAAACCCTAATCCCCACGTTCCTGCGCCTATAAATACAATAGCAAAAGAAGAGAAGAAGGGCACGCCATACGAGAGAGGTTAAGCAACAGGCTACCTAAATCTTAAAAAAAACTTATTAAAAATCACAAAGAGAGACACAGCTCCTGTTTTCTGTGTGTGTGACGTCAGCGAAGTCAGAGGTGTGCCACGTCAGCGTACTGCTCACCTGTGAAAACAACGAAGTGCGGCTCAGAGCAGAAGAGGAGTGTCATGTGGCAGCGCTCGGTTCGAGATCAGAAAATGACAGAGAAGCAGCAGTGGACCTGGTGCGGTGACGTGGCAGCTATCCTGACTTGCGGCTTGAGCTTTGAGGCAAGAACAGGGGGACTTGACGATGAAAAGTTCAAGAAGAGAGAGAATAGAAACCGGGTGCAGTGCTGACTATTGGATGCGCTTTTAGAGGCTTTGGTTTGCAACTTTTTTAACAAAACAGTCTTTCTGTATCTCTATTATTCTTCTAATTTTATTATGCAATCCATGAACAAGTTTGTTAGTTGCAATTTTATTATGAACTAATTTTATTTTTCTAGGTCTTTGATGTAGCCTAGTTCTGATAACACAATTTCAATTCCGTATTATTTTTCTATTTTTCCATGGTTGTGTGTTTGATTTTTTTTCTTAATGCTTACAATTGTTTGACCAACTTTTGTATGATCTATTAAATCATGGAGAGACCGAACTGGTAATTTCTTATTTCGAATTTATAAAATTAAACATCGTTACAAGAGCGAACCGCTGTTAATGTGACCGTTAACAAATCCATAGATCTTAATGAATTTTCAATTAGTAATTTGTGCATGAACTATGACAAATAATTGGTTGAGAATATGTTTGATATTGCTTGAGAGAGAATATTGAATAATTTGGGGGTTTTGGTCTACAACATGAAAAAGTAATATTTTTATTCACATGGAGTTATAAATTGTGTGTGATTAACTAGGTGAAAGCAAAAGCCGTAGAATTAGTTTTGCAATTAATAAACAACAAAATTTTACATTTTGCTCCTTTTTAATTAATTTAGTTAGTCCTTTAGAATAATTTAATTTAGTTGTTTTCTTTATTGAAATTCTATTTTCCAAATAGTAATTAATCTAGTAATTTCGGTACTCGACAAAATAATTTGTCTCTGTGGGTTCGACACTCTTTTCACTTAACTATACTACTTGTTGCAATTTTGTACACTTGCAAATAATGTCTGAAAAATCCAAAATAATTCATGTAGCCTCTAGACATGTATAAGATCATGCTGTAAAAATTTCAAGATCAGATTCCATCTATATTGCTCTCTAGAAATTCGAGAATACAACATGCAGTTTGTGTTTTCTGTTTTCAATTTCAGATTATGAACTATCTACCTCTAACAATCAAACCCAAAGCTACTATTACTAATTTCATTCAAGAATCAAACAAGGAAAACAAGAAACTAGAGTTTATGGAACACCCCACCCTTTAGTGAAGTTGAGAAAAGTGTGTAGTTAGGCCTCCTCCCTCTAGTTCCTCCTACAAGAATTGCTCTTGATCACCTCCTTTTCTCCTTCTTCCACTCTCTCCTTCTCTCTTTCTCTGGGAAAATTCAGAAATTCTGAAATGAGAGTAAGAGAAGGGCATAAATGAAGTGAGGGAGGAGGAGGGCGGGGGTGTGCGCAAGGGGGGTGGCCGACATGTGGGGTCAAGGGGGAAGGGTGGGAGACAAGTGGCACGGGGGTTTTCACAAAACCATGCGCTCTTGCTCATGGTTTTGAGATATTTTCCATGGCTCATTTCTGGCCATTTGATCATGATGTGATGTGATGAATGGATAGATGTGAGTGCATGGCCAAGAGAGAAAAATATATATGGTGTAGTATCATACAATTGGATAATTGCATATGTAACACACGTGTATACTAGTATATGTACTGGTGTCGATTTTCTCATTCTCGTGCACCATCGTGAACGCAACCATTCACATATATAATCACGCAAATTAATTCACACTACAACATATATATATATATATATATATATATAGATATATATTTATGTATACATAAAAGCATTATTTTATCCGGGGTATTACACACTTGCTCAGGGCAAGTGGTTAGAGCGACTCTAAGAACCATGAGTGAACTCCGAACACGATGAAGACGAGTTTTGGGAGCAATCGAATGGCGAGGTGTGCCCTGCAAACTTTCTTGGGGACAAGTGGCTAGATTTACTCTAAGAACCATAAGTGGACTCTGCACTAATCCGAGTGGTTTCTGGAGCAATCGAATGGCGAGACGTGTCACACATACTTGCTCAGGGGCAAGTGGCTAAAGCGACACTAAAAACCATGAGTGGACTCCGAATAGGTGACGAAGAGATTTGGAAGCAATCGAATGGTGAGACGTTCCCTGCACACTTGCTAGGGGGAAGTGGCTAGAGTGACTCTAAGAACCATGAGTGGATTACGCACTAGTCCGGGGTTGTTTTAGGAGCAACCGAATGACAAGGCATGCCGAGCACACATGCTTCGGGCAAGTGGCTTGAGCGAATGTAAGAACCATGAGTGGACTACGTTATAACTGTCGGTCTTTATTACATGTTTGAAGCTAACTACTGGGGGTGGGCATTAAGTGCCCTCGTTGTACTTCATCAAGTGCTCGGTGTTCCAAGTAAAGATATCTCGGTTCTCTCTAATGCAAGTGATGAGTTGCTCCTTAACTTGATGGCATAGTTCCTAGCTCATCCAAAAATACTTAGCTTGGTCATCTTGGGAGAAAGGGATTTCTAGTTCGTTTACGAGTTTGGAGCTGGCTTGTCCCCTATCTTGGGGGAGTTACATGGCATCGAGGGGAATGACCGAGCCCCCCATTGTGGCTGTGTAACATGCGCGAGCAGCCTCTTGGCTTCCATTGACTTCTCCTACCCCTACTGATGTAGGAAACTTCATCTTCATATGGTAGGCCAAGGCAATGACATGGAGAGCTGCTAACCCCGTACGAACATAGATGGCATTCTAGGCGGACTTTCATGTCCACAACCATGAAATTGAGTGCTTCTGTTCGAGTGGCTGGAGCCTTCCCCAAGGTCATGTTGAGCGTGACTATCCCTTCGATCTGAACTCGGGCTCCCGAGAACCCACGGAGGGTGTACCCGATGGGTTTGAGATGATCATACTTGAGATTGAGGCTTTTGAATACATTTAGGAAAAGGATGTTTACTGATCTACCATTTTCTATTAGGACATGGCGCACCTCATGATTGGCCATACACATGCTGATTACAAGTGCATCGCAGTGAGGTATTCGAACACCTTCGACGTCTTGATCTGAGAATGTAATCGGGACCCCCGTGCTCTTGGAAGGGGGATGTTGTGCACTGAGTTCACTTTACGGAGGAATGGTTTTTTTGAGGAGTTGAACAATCCCCCCATGAGTCCCTCGTGGATTGAATGGAATATCTCCATGCATCCTGAGCCTTAAGACTCGGAAGGTTTCTCTGGTCACTTGTTGGCCCCTCTTACAGGGGGTGTTTCTGTGCTATTTCCTTAGCGAACTTGGCGAGGTATCCTCGTCGGATCAGGGCTTTAAGCTCTTCATTGAGGGATCAACAGTCATGTGTGAGATGCCCAAGATCTTTTTGGAAAGCATACCACTTGTTTCTATCCTTTCTTCTGCTTGGGGCGTTCATCTTGGAAGGAGGTCGAAGGAGTCGCCCCTTGTCAACTTCCACGAGAATTGCAGAGATGCTAGTGTTAAGCAGAGTGTACTTCTCAAAATGAGGCATTGGAGGTGGACGACGCTGGCTTGTGGCATCTTTTTATGACTTGTTTGGTTCGTCTTCATTGGTGCTCTTCTATATCTTCCCGGATGTTGGAACCTTCGGTTTTTGGGGTCTAATAGCATCCTCCACTCGGATGTACTTCTCGACACTTTGAAGGACGTCGGAGATTTCCCGAGGGGGCCTTTTGACGAGAGAGGCTTTGAAGTGGTCATGATTTAAATTGTACTTGAAAGCAGTCATGGCTATGGCTGAGTTGGGTGAGAGGATGGATCGGGACTTTGTTGTGAAGTGCCTGTTGGTGTATGTCCTAGAGGCCAGTTGTGTATTGACATTACCAGTTTACATTGTATCATGATATTTATTTCATATACGAGGCATTTCATTTATTGTGATTAAATGTACATAATAAAGTCCTAAGAATAGTAGGCTCAATACCATGTGATATCAAGTGCATGACTTGATTTTGAAATCCTATTGGTTGTAATCAGAACACTATTATTAAATGTCCCTAGTCAAGTATTATTATGAATTAGAACAACAATAACAAATAGATACTAGTATGTGTGTAGACTGATGACCATATCTCACGGGTAATGGATATGAGATATCTAGTCTTCACATGGGTACATATTAGAATAATAATGTACCGGACTGACCCATCATGAGAAGTTGCATGAATCGTTACGTGATTGTCATAAGCGGTTCTCACAGTGATCATGGTGTATGTAATCCTTTGACTTGAAGTAACTACGGTTCCCAATATGAGAAGTTATATGTTTTAATGTCGTCAAACATTGTCTGTAATAATGTGATTATAAAGTCGATTATTGGATATACTACAAATCATGCAGAGGGATGTGAGTGACTTAGATAGGATTTGTCCCTCTTACATAATAGGAGTGATATCTATGGGCCCCTTAATTGAGTGAGACTACAAAATGCATGTTCGTGCTCAAATGAGTCAATACGAAACATTGAGCTCAATTATTTTAGTAAGTCTAATCGGACATCAAGAAACCAAACATTGAACTATACATGGGTGACACGCTCTATGCCTTGTGGTCAATTAAGATATCTGGACAAAGGGACTAAACTACAAAGTAACATTGGTCATGGATAGGTTATGTCTAATCACTGGCATTCCCGTTACTTGAGTAGTAGTGATGTATTACTAAATACTGCTCACTGTTTGTAATACTAGAATATGATTTTAGTATTACTATCAATGTATTACATGGTCACACACTTATAATGGATCGAAAATGGGATTTAAATTCATAAGATGAATTTAATTGGGGATCCAAGTAAGACTTGGACTCCTGACATTTGCTGGTCATTTAATTAGATTAAATGGGCTAACTAAATTTCAAAGGCCCACACAAATCACCGAACCAGGTCAGATTGTGAGTCCAACAGCCTCATTACTCTTTTAGGTTTGATTTTCTGCACCTATATATATGATACGTATATGTGGAAAAGTGACCCATGAGAAAACCCTAGCCACCACAGAAATTGTGAGAGAGATATCATGAGGAACATCCTCTTACCACAACTAGCACCGAACGTGAGGAAAAGCTTGATTTGATCCATTCGTGTGGATATCGTAGAGGCACCGCAATATTGTAGTTCTGTGATCGGCATAGTGTGGAGATAGCAGATCCATCTTTAAGGTATAACTCCTAAATGCAATTTATGGTTTTCGCATGGATCCATGACTAGGTTTCGATATTTTTTAAATAATTTTTCCGCTATGTATTTAATCTGAGATTACCTTCGAAACCTAACAGTGGTATCAGAGCCACTTGCGAAACCATAATTCGGTTATGTATGATATATGACTATTCATGATATGTTCGCACTTTTTGTAGAAAGATTCATATGGGATATAATTTTTACAACAATTGCAATATAAGGATTCGTTTATGTGTCTGTTGTTAACACAGATGCCACACTATGGTAGCCATCGGTTTGGAACCATTGAAAACCCTGGAAACACATGATTTGCAGTGACGTTAGAGTTTCTTAAAGCATGAATAGTTCATGCACCTACGTCGTTTGCGGTAGTGTTAGTGTTTCAAAACATGAAGGGTTCCTTCTCTGGCGGTGGTAAGGAATGATGAAGCAAAATTTTTCGAAATGATTCCCCAAAACCAATCCTTTTAAATAAACTTTTAAAAAAAAGAAAATCATAACAACATATCGTTGATTATTATGTTTTGTGATGCATGGTGCATGGTTGTGGCCTCAGTTCTGTGATGCATGGTTTAAACTCTGTGATACATAGTTTATGTTCTGTGATGTATTGTTTATATTTTGGTATTTTGAATACAACCTGTGTGTCGTGCCTTTCTCTCTACATCTCAATGTAATCATTTCTCTGTAAAACTCCAATTGTACATTCTTTCTTTATTTGTAAATGTAATCTCACTGAGGAGGCAAGGAATTGTCAACCAAACAAGGAAAAGAGTGGGAAGCTGCTTGGAGAAGATGGTATAATCCCTTTGTTCAGTTTTTGATACTCTCAATGGCTTGAGAGAATCAGTGTGTTAGGGCCACAACCATGTCACGTAAATTTTATGCTTTTAATTTTGTATGAGATGCATTGTTGTATGCTAATGGATGATGAATGGTGAGATCAATTAATAAAATAACAAAAATCCCCAAAGTAAATATTAAGTTGCAATAAGATGTCTTCCAATGCGTGGCACTCGTCTAGGCTATGATCGATTAAGTGTAGGTCTGCCAAAGTAGGGTGCCTTAATCTATCCTAGTGAGACGCGATAGGATAAAATTAATATTCTATTGCCAACCATTGGGTCTGAGTTAACTTGACTATTTCAATAGGATTGAAGGTTTAGAGGCATAGAGTTGGGCTTTAGTCTATGAGATAGATTAGAGTAAGTGTTACTCACCCAACTATCCAAGTGTTGTATATGACGTAATTAAGATATGTTCCCTACTTAAATAACTGAATTTTGGGTGATCAGTCAAAGGTGACTCAAAACTAGGTGAAATATGGATGTTGGCCTACTTGAAAATCTTACGATGGGATTTTCTGAATCAATGATGAGGGTCATTGATTTGAATAAAATGGTAGGAGGCACATTTAATAAAATACCTTATTAAATATTTCAATGTCATGATACATACTCTGCATATTTTTGTTGATGGTTAAATATTTCTTTTTTTGCATATTCTGTGAACTGATATTTACTTTGCGTATTTCTGTTGATAGATTACCATGGCATCCCGGTCCTTGAGAAGGACAAAATTTCTGGAACAAACTTTCTAGACTGGTACAGGAATCTAAGGATAGTCCTCAATCATGAGAAAAAGCTGTATGTTCTAGAGCAGCATACTCGTGAACCACCTACTACAAGTGTCCCTCGCACCGAAAAAGATGCTCATCAGAAGCATCAAGATGACGTCTTGGAGGTTGGTTGTCTCGTGCTAGCCATCATGAACTCTGAGCTTCAGAAGCAACATGAGAATATGGATGCCTACGATATGATCGTACACCTCAAGAGGATTTATCAAGAGCATGATAGGCATGAGAGGTTTGAAGTCTCAAAGGCATTGTTTCAGTGCAAACTGGCAGAAGGAAGCCCTGTTGGAACTCATGTGCTCAAGATGATTGGGTACATAGAGAACATTGAAATGCTTGGTTTCCTATTGGGTCAAGAGTTGGCAACTGACTTGGTCTTGCAATCGTTGCCAGAAAGTTATAGTCAATTCGTCATGAACAACAACATGAATGAAATTGACAAACCTTTGACAGAACTGCTAAGCACGTTGAGAACTGCTAAACAAAATATTAGTAAGGGAAGTACCGTTATGATGGTCCAACACGCCAAAGGTAACGGCAAAGGCAAAAACCAGATTAAGAAACCCAAAGGTAAGGGCCAGGGAAAAAAGCAGATTAAGAAACCCAAAGGCAAGGGGAAGGGTATAACATCCTGGATTTTCAAATCCTATTTAAATTAGAATTTGTTTGATTTTACGTGTTGTGCACGTACAAATTTATGCATGTATTTCTCTAAAAATATTTCATAAACTAGCAGTCTTATTTCTTCTCTTTTCAATTTAGAAAACTTAATTTGATCCTAAGCCTATTTGTCTCTTTGTAAACCACATTAATTAATTAGTTAATTCATTCATTTGAGCCCATGGTTAGTTAGCCCATTAGTCAGCCCATTTAATTTAATTACTCTTTTAAATAACCTAACTTGTAGTGTTGACTCATTCTATGAACAAATAATTTAACTAACACGAACAACTTGTGAAATGAAGGACACTAGGTGGCACGTGCTTGCACTAGAGTGTGCAATGCACACCCTTTGGTGTAGGCCGGATAATGCTAGAGGAGAGGGAGAGTGGATGAGGTGGAGAGTGGTTACTTTCATCATGGGAAGTTATTTCAACTCCCTAGTTCATCTAAGTCCTTGATCCTTAACCATTTGATCTAATCCTAGCCCTCTATTCTCACTAAAATTTTGTATAAATACTCCCTACACTAGTTATCCTTGCACCTAGAATTGAAAAAGAAAGAAAGAAAAGAAATACAAGTTAGCAAGACAAAAGATTAAGGAGTTTGTGAGATTAAAAGATTGAGTGCAAAATTGTGTGCTCCCTCACGTAGAAGATTGGCCGGCCATTACCATGGAGCAAGAAGAAGGAGGTCCATCAACAACAAGCTAGAGAGGAGATGCAACTTGGTGGCTCAAACTAGGAGGAGAGGCTCGTTTGTTCATTCTAGGAAATTCCCTAGGACCTTTTGCATGTTTTTCTCCATTTGAGGTGGGTGACTTTCTTAAACTTCTAATTAGAATACCATGCTAGGCTTTGTTTGATAAGATTAAGAAGAAATGATTGAACTAGTTATGTGGTGTGAAAATGAGACATTGTGATAATTGTGATAATGCATGTTAAAAGAATGTTAATTAATTGTACAATTATGATTGTTAGTTTAAAATCTACCATGCTATCATGCTTTATTTGGTTGTTATGTGCTAAATTAAAAGTTATGCTTGTATGTGAAATAATTGAAATAAGAATTGTGGAATTATGATGTTGATTATTGGTTTGATAAAAAGCATGAAAAAAGGAGTTTTTATTACTGAAATAAATGTGTAATGTCCTTGAAAATATTATAATTGATTTAAGAAAATTTTAGAGGCAATTTGTAGCAAGATTATGTTGTTTTTCCCTAAAATTGAAATTAAGTAGTAGAATGCAAGTAGAGAGGAAAAAATTGTGTTTTTATATCAAAAATGAAATTTTATTTCACTGAAATTCTGTGATAAGATGAAAATTAAATTATGGAGTTTTTGAATAAATTTGGAGAAGAAGAGAGCACAAAGATATTCATTTTTTGTAGAAAATCGAAATAACAGATAAATGAGTTTTGACCCTAAAAATTTCACTTATTATCGATCTGGTCACTTAGACCATTTGGTCGATGACTGTGTTGGGTGCTTACTGTAGCAGTGGGTCGACCTCAGTGGTCGTGAGTTCGAAACTTGGGCTCTGCCCTTTTGTTTCTCATTTTTTCAATAAAATGCGAATACCGAGACTTAATTTAAGTTAATTAAACCCCCTGTTTTCAACATTGTGGTGCCTGGCTGTTCTGGCTTTTGGTGGCTGTTGGTTTCTCTCGGGTCGTGGGTTCGACTCAGGGTCTTGGCACTTTAAAACATATTTTTCGGTTTTTGGGCATTTAAATTGATATTTTGGGGTATTTTAAATCCGAAAAAAATATTATAATTAATCTAAAATTTTGTGGAGCCTACGAAAAATAATTGTGTATTATTTGACTAATATAAATGTGAATTAGAAGTGGAAATTTAAGTAGAATTGCATAAAGTGATAATTATAAAATATGAAAAGTGATTTAGTTTTCATGAGAAATTTACCAAGTTATAAAAGATAAATTTTGAATGAAGGGAAATCTAAGTGTTTTGATTATGGGCTTTTATACATTTAACTGTTTGAATTTGTGTGCACTTAAAAGAATGATGAAAAGTATAATTTTGGGATTTGAATTAAGTAAAGGAAATGAACAATTATATGTGAATCTAATGGATTATTGAAATAGAACTTTGAACATGAAATGCATGAATTGAAATTTGAACCTTATGTATGAAATTTGATTCATAGAAAAGAATGGAAATCATGTTGATTATGAAAGAGAATTTATGAGTATGAAGACTCAAATTTTATAATTATGAAGTGAAATTGAGAACTAGAGTGTAGCTAAGGCTCATACCGGCATTTGAAAGAAATATTGTTGAAATGAAATTGGAAATGAAAAGACCAAGTTTGGGTCATGTTGTATAAATGATTAAGACCGGTGTAGTGGGAGTGCTAACTCTAGGAGAATGATTTTTATTCATGATTCAAATAAAAGTAAGGATTATATACATAGTGAAGATGTGATGAAAGTAAGAGAAAAACATGAGTATGATGGCCATTGGATTGGCAGCGTGAGAGTATTCACTGGATGTCCCATGATGAGTCATGAGTAGGACGTGGATACTGCTCCAGAGTACCGTCTCGGTGGCAACGCTTATGGGGTGGTCTAGTGACTACGGGTGATGCTATGTCTATGGTAGGAGGTGAAATCACCACAGGATGCCTACATGATGAGTCGTGTGATAGTGCGTTGGGATTCTCTCCACGGCACCTAGATATTGGCTCGTAACTCATAGAATACCTAGGATACTTACCGTAGTTACAGTAGTAGATTAAGTCATGGCGAGGAATTAAACCCTACAAGATGAAGAACGGTTAAGGGCTTGCCCTCGGACCTTTGTAGTATGGACTGCATAGACTCTGAATAAGTGCGCATTAGTGTCATATAATATAAATAACTGCATTAAGGACTAAGCGCACAATCACAACACGACATCAATAGGATAGTCCTCGTAGCTATGTTTTGTGACAAGTTTGTGTTTTTCCAAGTAAGAAAAAGTTGATGTATTATATCCTAGCGTCAGTTGAATGAACTGACGTGCCTACAGTTTCTATGCAAGATAAAGTGAGTGACAAGATTAAAGTATGCATGCTGCTTAAAGAATGATTTCAAGTGTTGTACATTTTATTCATGTAAATTGTTGTAAATTGTTTCCGCTGTATAAGTATAAATGTAAATGTAACTCTGATGTAAAGTAAAGTTTTTAATTCCTTGTAAAATTGTACGAAGTGAAGTGTAAAGATCCTGTGGAACTTCGAATTCGGTTGTATTTGGAATTCGGGGTGTTAGAAAAGGCAAGAGCAATTTCAAGCCCAACACTTCTGCCTTGAAACCTAATGGTGGGGAGGTCAAGGAGGAAACATGCTTCCATTGTGGTGAAACCAGACATTGGAAGAGAAACTGCCGTAAGTACCTAGAGAAGCTTAAGAAGAAGAAAAGAATTGAGACTTCCACTACAGGTAATTTTTTTATAGAAGTCAATTTATCTACTTTTGTTATAAAAGTGGATCTCACATTTCTGTAAATCTGCAAGATCTAAGGAAAGTAGACCATTGGCTAAGGGCAAAGTTGACCTACGAGTTGGAAATGGAGCAAAAGTTGTTGCTTTAGCTGCAGGAACTTGTCATTTATTATTGCCCACTGGGCTTATAATTGAGTTAGAGAACTCACTACTAAAGATATAGGAATAAAGGGCAAATATAGGCCGGCGCTGTTCCAAAGCGCCAACGGGTCAGCCCACATATCCCGGCGTTTGTTTACAAACGCCGGGCTTGGCTCCCAACTTTTTTTGGCCCAGCCCATTTCCCCCAGTTCCCATTATCTCTTTCCCTACTTTTGCTATTCGCGCCTTCGGTTTCGCTTCCCCCCTTTTCTTCGCGCCGAATCCCAAAACCCTAGCTATTTCCCCCTTTCCCTCATCGCTCTCGTCGCCCTCAATCTCTCCAAATCCCACTACTTGATCCCTCTCCGAAACACTCTATTTTATCCCTCTTTCCATCGTCGCCCTCAATCTCAGCGGAAACCCAAATTTATCTTCGATTTCCCTCTTCGATTTCGCACCCGTTCAGGCTAATCCTTGTTGAGAGCCGAATTCACCGCCTAGCTCGCTACTACAAGAGGACCAAGAAGCTTCCTCTAGTGTGGAAGTAGGAAGTAGTTATATTTCACCTTTAATACCATTATTATTTTTTTGATTTCTTGTTTATTATTTGAACCCTTGTTAACATAGTTGTGTTTCGTTGATTTGTTCTTTTGGCCATTTAATTATAAGGAAGCTTATGCAAAGTTATTTTGCTTTTATCTGTCTTTTTGTTTCTGTTTTAGGAGATCATTCTTTTCTTATGTCAGTTGTATTCTTGCTTTGTTTTTTGGTCTGTTTGAATGTTCGGCATCTTACTGTGTTAATTCTAAAGTCGATCTTAGATTCAAACATAATTAGATAGAATATTGACTTGTTCCTTAAAGAGATTATAGTGCTTCTTGAATAAACAATGCAGCAGCACAAGATAATTTTTTCATCTGATGTTGTACCAGTATCATAATGAACTCATAATTGCCCCCAAGTAATTGGATGGAGATGGTGGTTCTCTGTTAAAGAGCATGAAAGAAATATGCCCAGATGTGTTTGATTACTTATAGTTTAGCTTGATTGATAGATGGTTTGTGTGTATTCAGAATGTTGCCAAATATTTTCTAATCTACTAATCTTTAAAGGAAGTCATTTGTGAACCTGATTACTTTAAATCTTTTATTTTGGTAGGTTAAGATTATTGGTTGTTTTTGTTCCCAGTTGAGCCGCTGTTATCTATTGAATGCTAAAGCTGATGGAATTCTTATTGATCTTATAAAGCAAATAAATTTGTTCATGATTTTTTTTCTTCATTACCTTCGTGATTTGGAGATGAATTTTTTAAATAATCCAGTGAACTAACAAACCACATCAGTTTGATGAAAAAATTAGTTCTTGATTAGCATTCTCATTCTACATAGTTGAAAGTTTGTCATGATAAACCACTTTAGCGTGATACACATTTTAAAGATTTATCTAGACTGATACAAATGTCTGGTTTAAGGTTTTAAAAATTTAATTTCTAAGTATTTTGTGATGGAAGTTTTTTCAATTGACTTATCCAGTGAGGTACACACTTTTATGACATATGAAAATAAAAATGTAATGAGTGAAATTTTATTTCCAGATTTAGTGATATTATTGAAATGGATAAAAGTTGGATGAGTAAGTCACGATTATCCAAGGAGTATCGGGATGGTGTCAAAGATTTTATTATTTTCGCCAAGCAACATTCATGTGATCCCAACTTCATCTTGTGTCCATGTCGTCAGTGTGTAAACTGTGAGTTACTTCCATGCAACGAAGTACAAACACATTTGGTGATTAATGGTTTCCTACAAGGGTACACAAATTGGTTGTGCCATGGAGAGCGTCTTCCATCCATTCCGGTTGATCCGACTGTTTTAGAAGATGAAGACGAATCCTTAGGAGTTGACAATGATAGTGTTGCCGATGAGATGCAAAATTTAGTGTGGGATGCTTTTGGAATTCATAACAATCCAGTCCACACAAATATTCCAACAACCCAAGTCCATGATGAACCGACTGAAACACCGCACACTGCTGGTGGAGTCCAAGGTGGAAGGGAAGATCCTAAAGTTAACAAAGAATTTGAAGTATTTACTAAGTTGTTGGAAGATTCTAGTACACCCTTGTATCGTGAATGCAAAAAATTTTCAAAAATCTCATTCATCGTAAGGTTATTTTAGATCAAATGTTTGAAAAGTTGGTCTGCCAATTCCTTTACCATGCTACTTAAATTGTTGAATGAAGCTTTTCCTGAATTTGTCTCCCAAATTCAGCCTATGGAATAAAACAGTTTCTTAAATTTTTCGATCTGGGGTATGAGAAGATAGTAGCATGCCGATATGATTGTATGTTATTTAGGGGAGATAAGGAGAGTCTTGAGAACTGTGAAATCTGCGGTACTTCAAAATGGAAAGGAAAACCAAATGAAGATCAAGATATAAGTGGGTCAATTAAATCAAGGCGAAAAAAGAAGCCGGCAAAATAGATGCGCTATTTTCCTTTGATTCCGAGCCTGCAAAGATTGTTTATGTCGACCAAGACTTCTTCTGATATGAGATGGCATGCTCAATGTCAGAAGAACGATGGGATTCTCAGACATCCTGCAGATTCAGTTTCATGGAAAAAATTTGATGAAAGATACCCTGATTTTGCGGAGGATCCTCGCAACGTGCGACTTGGATTGGCAAGTGATGGTTTTAATCCATTTAGGCAAACGAGCAGTACATACAGCATATGGCCCGTAGTGTTGATCCCGTATAATCTACCCCCTTGGAAGTGCATGAAGCCGTCATCATTTATTTTATCCACAATAGTTCCTGGACCAAAAAGCCCGGGAAATGATATAGATGTCTATCTTCAGCCTTTAATAGATGAACTCCAACAGTTGTGGGAGGGTGTTCCAACATACGATGCGACAACTAAGAAATCATTCTGTCTCCGAGTTGCATTGACTTGGACGATCAATGATTTTCCTGCATTTGCAAATTTATCCAGTTATAGCACTAAAGGGCGTAATGCATGTCCTTGTGCTGATCAAACTAATTCACAGTGGTTATATAATGGGAGAAAGTTTTGCAACATGGGTCATAGGAGATGGTTGCCAGACACACACACTTTCAGGGCAGAAACTGCTACATTTGATGGAAAGAAGGAACGAGAACAAGCTCCTGTAATTTTGTCAGGATCTGATGTGTTAAGGCGACTATATGGTCATAATTTCAATCATGGTATGGAACCAGAGGCCATAAAAAGGGCAAGAAAAGGGCAAGGGATGAGGACATCGATGCAGATGAATGTGATGACATTGTTGATTTAGGTTCCTGGAAGAAGAAGAGCATTTTCTTCACACTGCCGTATTGGGAATTCAATTTATTGCGCCATAATCTAGATGTGATGCACATCGGAAAGAATATTGGTGAAAATTGTATAGGGACAGTTATGGGAGATGATCGGAAGACAAAAGACAATTTGAAGTGTCATCTTGATTTAGCTGCATTGGGTATACGACATGAGTTGCATCCAGAATATTTACAGAATGGCAGGGTTTTCCGTCCTCCTGCAATGTATTGTATGTCCAAAAAGGAGTTGGAATTATTTTGCAAAGTGCTAAATGAGCTTAAAGTTCCTGATGGCTATTCATCAAACATAGCAAGGTGCGTCAACGATAAGGAGAAGAGGCTTCAAGGTCTCAAGTCACATGACTACCATATCTTGATGCAGGATCTCCTCCCCGTGGCTTTAAGGTTTTCAATGTGTGAACAAGTAACTGCCGTCATCAAGGATCTGTGTAGCATTTATAAAGGACTTTGTTCATCGGCTCTACGTATTGAAGACATTGACCTATTGGAGCAACGTGCTGCAGTTGTTCTTTGTCAAATGGAGAGAATATTTCCCCCCTTGTTCTTCACTATAATGATTCACTTGGTAATCCATCTAGCAGGTGAAGCAAGACTTGGGGGACCGGTACATAATCAATGGATGTATCCAATTGAGAGGTACTTATTCATATTTGTTAATTATCTAGCTCTCATTTGAATATCCACATACCTTTTCTTATCTAAATATTTACATTTATAGGTACCTATATTGGCTTAAGGGATATATTAAAAGTAGAGCACATCCAGAAGGCTCAATAGTAGAAGGTTATCTCTCAGAGGAATGCTCCAATTTTTGTTCACGATATCTTCAGGGTGTCGAGACATGTTTTACTAGACCAAGGAGAAATCCAGTCGGGTCAAACCTTGGTGAGGCATATTATCTGTTCGAGACTGCTGGAAATACTATTGGTAAAGTTGATGCATTTGAGTTAGATAACTTAACATGGGAACAAGCACATCGATATGTGATAGATCATCATGCAACTGTTGAGCCATTTCGAATGTAAGTCAAAAAAAATGAGTTGGTTTATATTTAATTAAAAATGAGTTGGTTTATATTTGATGTTTTAAATATTTATAGAGAATTTATCCGTGAAATGAAAAGAAATTCTAAAACGAGGAAATTGAGACCGCATGAACAAAATAAGAGGATGAATGAAAAATTTCATATGTGGCTTAAAGACTATGTAAGTCTTCTTCCAAATTGCAGTACATTATTTTTCTAAATATATTCTTGCTGTCACTAATCAGCTTTAACATCACACATTATAGGTTCTGAAGTTGAACGATGATTTGGTATCTGCTGAAATCAAGATTCTTGCTAGAGGTCCTCACAAGATGGTTAGAAGATTTAGGGGATATATATATAATGGCTACAAATTTTATACTAAGGATCGCGAACGTTATTTGAAGTCCCAAAATAGTGAAATTTTAGTGACGTCAAAGACAAGAAGTTATGCTTCTAATAATGACACAAGTCCAATAGATGAGGATGTTGACTATTATGGTGTGCTCACGGATATTATCGAGTTGGACTATTATGGTCATTTTCGAGTTGTCTTATTTCATGCAGACTGGGCTGGAATAGATAAGAATTATCCCCAAAATAAGGATACATTAGGATTCACAATTGTAAATTTTACAAATTTGACTAATACTGGTACACAAATCAGTGATGAACCATTTGTGTTTCCATCTCAAGTCCTTCAAGTGTTCTATGTGAAAGATCCAGTTTCACCTAATTCTTATGTGGCACTTATTATGCAACCAAGAGATGTATTTCAGTTAGGAGATACATCAGACGATGAGGATGAAGCTGTCACTAACAATTTTGTTGCTGCTGGGTTTGATGTGAACATAACAGATGACAACAGTATACCTAATTGGCTACGCATGGATGGAGAACCAGGGGATGTATTGGATAATATTGATAGTTAGATTACTCATTTATTTTTCCAAAATACTCAATGAAACTGTGTAATATTGTTGAAAACTATCGATATTAGTATTTATATGTTTAGTCAGTTAGACATAATTATTTATAGTCGATAAATAAATAATCAAGTGTTCATAGTTATAGAGATTTATTATTATCATTTGTCAGCAATTATTATTATGTTCTTGATACTTTTTATTTTTTTATTTATTTAACAAATGAAAGATACTGATTTGAAACTTATTTAAGGAAGTTGTAATGGTGTTTGCTAATGCTTATTTAAGGAGGTTGTAATGGTGTTTGCTAATGCTTATCAATGTTTTGAATGAGAATGTTCTTCAAAATAAGCAGTCAATAGGTTGGCCACTAATTGTTGTTACTAATTATTGTTCTATTTTGAATTTCTGATGGAAATATACTGACCAACAAGTTTGCAATGGCTTATGTAACTATGGATCAATGAAATTTCATAAATATGTAAGATTCTAATCTATGCCGTTCTCTAATTTTATTGTTCCGGAATTTTGCTGTTGGATATATTTCTTTTGGTTTTTTTTCCATTGGAGTCATTTTTTTCGCATGACCTGTTTGATGTTTTGTGCTTTGTGCATGTTAATATTTTTTTGTAAGAACAGTCTTTGTATGATGTAGATCTACTATTGACATACCATAGAACATATAAACACATGTTTGAAAGAACTACAAAGCATGATTTGTTGTTTCTGTATCTCCTATTGAGATATCATAGGTCACTTTTCTTTCCTTTGGGCCATTTCTTACTTTGTGCATTAGGATGCCTATTCCTAGATCACTCGATCTGAAAAATAAGAGCATTTATTGGCAGATTGAAACTATGATTTATTGTTTGATCCCTTTGTACTCTTAGTATCTATTGATTTACTCATTTCATATTTGAATGTATCATTAACAACAGCAACTGTGCTGCATCTCACTTGAAACTTTCTAAAAACTCTGTGGCTTTCACTTCATTCTTCCATGCTTCATTATACTTTTTCCTTGAAAACAGAACAAGTTGTAAGAAACTTATCCAGAATAGAATTATAAGATCAACCAAATGAAAATGAACAAAAGCTTTATCATATTATAACAAGTGAAACCAAAATGGCTGTATTATTAGAGGAAAGATATCCATACTAACAACTCAATCTCATTACAAACTTACAGTCATCGCTAACTTCTAACTAGAGTATAAAAAACAAAGATCTTTCAACCAGCAAGTATGGATCCTCCAGTGCATACATCGGGCAAGGCATGAACTAATTGCAGTCTCCAGATGCATGATTGAATTGAAACAGTTGAAGTTGAAGTTTTCTAACTAATTGCAGTCTGAACTTTTCCGTTTGGTCATAAACAAAGCTGAGCGTGAATTATTTTTCTTATTATCTCTTGCATTCCTTAGATGGCTTCTTTCTTGTATATGTGAGTAGAGTTTTATCATCGTATGGGTTCTGCTTCATCCTTAAACTTCTGATGTGAGGCCACTATGACTGGTATTGTTATCAGTATATGCATGGAGTTTGTATGGGTATGTGACCATGTTTCATACTAGCCATGGTGCCAAAATGGATGGTATTTTGCTGGAGTACAATTAAACACCCAACTGTGGAGTTTTTCATAAGGGAAGTTTTGGCTGGAGTAGGTATTTTGTTTCATAAGGAAAGTTTTTCCTTAAATTTAGATTTAAAGCTCAAAACCTATTAAATATTCAATTGATTTGTTGTTATGTACTCCTTTTATGTGTCTTTTTTGTTAATAGGTTTGAATCATGTCGCGAAGGAATAGGGAGCCCACACGTGAGGAGCCTCCCAACGAGGGGGGTAGTGAACATGAGGTGGGTGAGGGTAGCACCCAGCCCCCTAAAAGGACTCGGGGAGCAACGAAGATGGCGAATGTTTGGAAGCAACCACAAGGTCAACGAATCCTCGTGGAGGTGAACGAGGATCACCAACCCGTAGGTAAACATGCTTCCTCTTTTGCATCGTTTATAGGCGTAATTGCTAGGAACTCAGAATACCTTCCTCTTGCTTATGATCAATGGACAAATATCCCAGCTGCTACATGGGCAAGAGCCCTTGAACTTCTTAAGGTAATATTTAGAAGTAAATGTTTCTAAACTTGATGGATATGAGAGTTCATATGGTTTACAAATTTTTTGCTGCTGGTCGTATATAGTAGGCTATTATTTCAGTTTCATTGTCTGTTTGACTACTCAAATGAATACAATAATATATTGATTGGCCTCTTCAATTTCTTGCTATGTCATATAGCTCCCGTTCATAGTTTAACATTTAATGCTCCAATCTGTACATGCTACATATAATAGTTCATCTTATACCTGCTGATATAATAGTTCATCTCTTACTTAACCTGGGATTAGTAATTATGATGCTCGAAAGGACAAGGTTTGTCTATATGTTGAACTTTTACTGTGTACATGCATTAGAAATAATTAATATTCTGTATTGAAATACTTTCATAAACTAATCCATTGTCTATATTCTTCGTTATTTTGTTTTCTATTTTTTTCTAAAATGCAACATGAAAAATCAGAAGTGTAGTGGCATTCTCAGTAATGCAGTTAGTAAGAGAAACAACCAGTTTTGTAGTTTGTTTTTTATTTTACATTAAATGTAGCATCTTTCATGCTGTTGTCTAACTAGAATTAGGAAGAGAATGAAGGAACAAAAAACTCCATGGAACTTTGGATGAACTAATGCGAATGTTTCTGTGTGCTTTATCTGGACTTGAATGCTAGGAAGTCTTATAAAAGGATAAAAGATGAAGGGAAAATTTTAAACCATCAGATACATAGATAGTAGATAGTAGAGTAACCATCAACTATATACATTGAATACTCCTCAATCAAAGTGGTAAGTGTTTTGTTCAATCTCATGCAATAAAAATGATGTTGTCACATTAGTATTATAAGATTACAAAATCATAAGACATTGTTCTTTAACAACTTAATATTACAATTACAATCAGTGAAATTCTTTTTCAAAAAGAATAATACTGATTATAATAGTTCATCTTCTTCAAAATCATTCATGAGGCCAGCTACAAAATTCAACTTTGCTAAACAAGCCAATATATGCATCATCATGCTCACTGACTAGTAAGATTGGTATTCAACTCTTTCAGAGTTTTAGTCTAATTCATAGACCTAAAATTAGATGACTAGCGTGCCTAATGACATTGCAAATGTTTATTGTCACTTGTATAATCTTGGACAGCATGAACATGGACACATAGCAAACCTATAAAAAATGTTACTAACTTTGACTCTTGTTCATACACAGTTCAAATTTGATTACCCGGCGGTACTTGATTCCGATTGGGTAAGAAAATCTATGTCTAAGAAGTGGAGAGACTTTAAGTGTGAATTGAAGGCAGGTTACTACTGTAACAGTGTACTGAAAAGCAATGCTTTGAGTATAAGTGAGAGATTGTTAGGGTTATATACTGAAAGCATCACTTTTGTATTAACTTTATTTCCTTTTTTTTTTTGAATGAGAATCATATGGGCATATGTTTGCATATTGTGTTTATTATAATATTAATGCAAGTATCTGATATTCTATAAGGTTGATAATATGGTGTGAGGTGACACGCAGAAGATCATATTATCAGTTCCTTATGGAATATATAAATAGTTCACAACCTAGACGGACTTGGATAATCCATTGGAAAGGTTGTAGTGTAATCTGGTATTAGTCTATCTTGACTATAGGTTTACACTAGTACACTTTGTGTGTATTGAATAGGACCACTTGAGGTTGTTCTCTTTGTACTGACTACAAAAGAGAACAAACACCTCTGTTATTATGGATACTTATGCTCTTAATCCAGATATAATAACAGACATGTATATGCAGTGTGCATTACTTTGACTCATAAAAGAGTGAGATTCATTATGGATCAACAACCTCTATGAATTGGGTAATAGCATTGTATGTATGATGGGCTGTTGATTGTAAAAGGAATCCATGTCCCGATACGTCGGGTTGATGATGTCCCCTTAAGGAGCTCATAAGGATTGTCATGTAAATCCTGTAGGTGGATTACATCCGACATGACAAATAAAGTTGAGTGGTACTACTTAAGGACAAAAGATGTTGATCAATGTAGTTGTCAGTAACTTAATTTGATCGACGAACATTCGATATCTTAACATGGGGAGCTCAACGAGCATATAATAAAAGGAGCCCATAAATATAATTTGGGATTAGGAAGGTAGTGCAACAGTAGCTCCTTAGTGGGCCTGGGTTGTGTGTTCGGGCTGAACACGGGATAC
The DNA here is from genome assembly GCA_017893485.1 of Hemerocallis citrina. NCBI lineage: Eukaryota > Viridiplantae > Streptophyta > Magnoliopsida > Asparagales > Asphodelaceae > Hemerocallis > Hemerocallis citrina. The sequence continues at coordinate 154,120,141 of CM030364.1, read as the reverse complement.
CCAGATTCGTTAGGAGACCTAACCCTAATTTCTCCTCATGGTCCCTGTCGTAGCCTTATATATATCCTCTATTCTCTGGCCATCATGATCATCTGAAATATAAGATTTTTTCTCTAAATTCATGATTCACGTAAGGAGAGAAAGATAACTCAGCCAAGGAGAAGAAATGTTGGGAGATCGTCGCCCATACGACGTCCAACCCGAGGAAGGAATACGTGCAGAAGATCTTGGGGTCGCTGTCGTCTTCTTCTCATCGCAGGTATAATTCGTGAACCCTAGATTCCGCTATATAGGGTTAGATCATGTATTTAATCTGTTAATCTTTTATGATCGATACGCACACCAATCCGTAGTCCTGGGAATCATCTGAGTTCCATCAACTACGACGATGACCGGACTATGGCTGCAAATATAAGAGTAGTCCCAAAAGGTGTCACAAAATTAGATTGGGAATACCTGTGTCATTTTTGGAGTTCACCGGAGGGAAAGGTAAGCATAAAGATTAATTTTAATTTTAATTTCTGCATAAGATTACTTGAACAAAGGCAGAATATTTGAGAAGTAAATTATCGAACTGATCGAGATGCCACCCACAGTTGTCAAAATCAATTGTCGTCATTATTTTAGATTTCACAAAACCGTTGCATGTTACATGTGATATGTGTGTCTGAGTGAATGCATTCTGAGATAAATCGATCAATAAGCTTGTCAAAAATATTACACATGATGTACACATGATTTAATTATTGATTGCTCTGTTGTTATACTGCTTTTCTTAAGATGTTATTTCTCAGGTTTATCCCATTAGTAATGTTTAAGCTTCATGTAAATCCTTTCATGTTATACTGCTTGAAATAAGATCCTTTCATGTTATCCTTTCATAGTGTAAATCCTTTCATGTTATACTGCTTCATGTTATTTCTCAGGTTTATCCCATTAGTAATGTTTAAGCTTCATGTAAATCCTTTCATGTCCCACTTAGGTCTTGTTTCACATTGATGTCATGTGAAGATGTGATATGTGTCTGTCTGAGTGAATGCATTCTGAGATAAATCGATCAATAAGTTGACAAAAATATTACACATGATGTACACATGATTTAATTATTGATTGCTCTGTTGTTATACTGCATTTCTGAAGATGTTATTTCTCAGGTTTATCCCATTGCTCTGTTGTTATACTGCATTTAATTATTGATTGACCTGAGTGTTGCAACCCTTTGTTACTTATAGATATTATGCACATGAGAATTTTAATTGCATGGATTAGTCTAATTAGTGGGTCGGGTTGTAGGAGAAGAAATTAAAATTTTGTTTATTTAATTTTAATTAACCATTTTAATTTTGTTTATGATAATTAGAAAATGTGTAGAAAAGGGCCGAAAGAGGTCGTGCGAGTCGACAGGTACAGGATGTGTTACACACATCCGGAGGTACGAGCTTCGCAAGGCGTCGTGCGATGATGATAAGCATGACTTTTTAAAATCATTTGTCATAAAATACTTTATTGAGGTTTGGATATTTCTCTGTGTTCTCTGATATACAGGACGTAGAGCATGGAGGCGGAGATCAATATGAGGATTTGGATTTCTTCGACGCCACCCACATTAACTCACAAGGCGTGTTTGCTTCAGCAAAGGCAGCATCGATATCAGTAATTGTGTCCTATCTTAATTGTGGTAATTTGGTTTGTAATTTGACTAAAAAATGAAAGACATCTTACTTGTTTTTACTTGTTGTTTTTTTACAGAGCACTGCTAGAACCAGATACGCCAAACTCTCATCCGCGGCTGTCGCCAACTCCCCCACAGAATCCGTTGATATTGTGGAACTTCAGCATCAAGCGTTGGTCCAGGAATGGGGCCAAGATCGCCATGGACGTGTGCGTGGGAAGGGGTTAGGGCCCACACCCTCTCGATCTCGTGCTGTTTTGTCTACGCAGCCCGATCCCAGAGATGAAAAGATATGTTCTCTCGAGACGCAACTCTCAAAACTTCAAGAAAAAGTTTCACATTTATTTAAGGAAACGAATGTTGCCGAACCTGATCATATACCAAGATAGGTTATAGTTTATATTTAGTTGCCTATCGTAAATATTATTGATAATTTGTTTGTCCTATTGCTGGTTGTGTATGTGTGTGCATAACTTCTTTTTTTAAAATGAAGTTTTTTTTATTTTTTCAAATTTGGAAACATAATGTGTATTTTTTTGCTTAAAACAGCAAAGTGATAGAGTCATTACAGGAGCCAGTCAGATGAACCAGATGAATGAAGAAGGAGCCGGCGAACATGATTCCATCGATGACGACTCCGTTAGACGTTCACGGTAGACGGGATTGTCTCTTCTTGTAAGTGGTAAAATCTTATTTACTTCAATTCTTTGATTCTTTCTTCTTATCTGCCCTATGTGGTTTTTGTTAGTTGTTTTTTACTTCTTGTTATATGCTTGTTTAATCATGCAGTGACAAAAATGAGTATAGTTTTTATTTATTCGAAAAGGAAATCTTTTGATAGGAGACTGATCACATGGGTGCATGCCCATGAATCATGCATTTATAATGATATATATATTTTCTATTTATATGGAGAATTCAGTGATGGAGCCATGCTTGTGCATGTGCATTTTGTGACTGTATCTGTATCTTGTGAATGCAGCTAAATGTTTGCAATTTATGAAGTTTTAAGTTCTAGTATTGAATTCATCAAGCCAGTGTTCCATTTGCAGAATTAGTATTCTAAATTAAGCTTCACAATAGTATAAAAATTTCATTACAGTGTAATACTGAACAATCCAAAATATTTGGATTCACAATTTCATTACAGCTGCATTAACACGTCTTCTACAATCCAAAATATTTGGCCTTATGTGCATGTGTGCCCATATGCTTAGTTACATGAAACTTTGTAACTAAAACAACGCTGATTAAATATGTGGACTCATAATCCTTGTCCACAGAGTTGCAGTTTTTGGAGACAAAACCCACCTGATAATGTATAAGTTAGGTTAGGTCGTATATTCTTCTCCTAATTTTTTTTTCTCTTTTCCCTGATTTCCTCCTATACTTTAATGTCTATATTTAATTTTACAATTTTGTTGTAGTTGTGATCATGTAATCTTTGTAGGTTTAAATGGTTAAGTACTTGAGTACTTCTTTTTAGTTGGCAACTCGTTCATTATTTTTTCTGGCACTTAATTGCTTCATGCATTTCTGGTTTTAAAAAAATAAAGAGAGATCTATGAAAGTTCCTATAATTCCTGCCATATTCTATTTTTTGCTGAAAAAATATGCACATATATAGTATATAGTTATGTGAGGCCAAAACACATGGTCCTGAGTGAACTGATCAATAAGATTTTGGGCATGCAACTCAGAGTGAATGCATTCTGAGTGAATGCATTCTGAGTGAACCAATCAATAAGATTTTGGGCTTGCAACTCTTTTCTTCAACTAGGCAAATTAAGTGTCAAGTTACATTCAATTCAATGATGTAACTGGTCCAAAATTAGGAAAATGCAGCACATGATGGGAAGATGGTTTTTGTTGTTGGAGATCTTATCATTGAGTATAACTAAGGGTACCACTTTCAGGTGTTTTGTACTCAGAAGAATATTTTACTGCTTACGATAGCTAGCTTTGATAGTGTTCCATATATACTACTTGTTAGCCTCCTTCAATATGATCTTGTGAAGTTAATTAGGGACTTTTAATCATATATCTCCTTTACTCACTATATAACTGCATCAGCTATATATATATTTGTGTCTTCTCTAATATTATATCCTAATTAAGGTCTGATACTGAAACTCATCCAAATTCGTAAATCCAACCTATAAGTTCATATGTGTACTTGTTTTTTTTTCTCTCTATAAGGAAACAATCAAGATTAGCATGTCCCTTTCTATTTAGTATCTAAACTAGCTGCAATTTGAAAATTTGATATCAAATTTGATATTAGCCAGTCAGATGAAATTCAGTATTGTAATATCTCGGACGGATATTAACTCATAGAAATTACTATTTTATTATTATTTTATTATTATTTCATTTTAATCCCAAAATCAGACCATTTTGGTGATTTTCACCGGGTTGCCCACAAACAGTGTCTACGCGCATCTATCGGTCGATACGCATCCGAAGCGCATCAAATTGATAGCGCGACCCTCTGAATTAATAATAAAATTTATTTTGCTATTATTTTCTAAATTAAACTATTTTTGGGAATTTTATGAGGATTTTATAAGAAAATTTTTGTATACACATACATGTACACATACATAAAAATTGTATGGTACATAGTACATCATACAAGTATGTAGTATATACTTTTGGTCAATAAACTTACTCTTGTCATGGCATCTTAATTAGAAGGTTAAGGATTGATTAGGAGGTTTAAAATAAGGCTTGTATGCATGAGAAGAACTAAGCCCTTCTAGAAGCCTTATCCCTCCACCTCACCAAGCCTACACCATACCCCTTCCCTCCTAGGGCATGGCCGGCCACCCCTCCTTGGGGTTCTTGTGCAATGAGGTGCACTTACCACCTCCCATTCTCTCCTATACACACCCCCTCATTCTCCTCCTTCTCTCATTTTAGAAAACAAAAGAAAGAAAGATAGAAAGAAAGAAAGGAAAAGAAAGAGAGGTCTCATACTAACAAAAGAGAGTTTTTATTGTAGGGTCTTAGGAGTTCTAAAAAGCTAGGGGAAGGAGAAGGTAGCAAGCTAGTCCTTCCAAAAAGAAAAGGCTAAGGTGGGGGTTCTCCATTTGATTCTTTGGTTGGTTGTTTGTTTGTTTGTTTGTTGTTTTGTTGTTTGACTTCTCCTTCTACCTTCTTGTTTTGTTTTGTTTTTGGGTTTGTTCTTGTGAATGGGTGTGTGAATATTGTGATAAATAAAAGAAAGTAAGAAAGTAGTAGTAGAACCTACTAAAACACATAAAGATCACATCTTTATTATTGTAGTTGTTGTTTTGTATGTTATTGGACTAAAAATTCACATATTGCATATGACTTGAACATACAACCGATTGAGGGTTGTAGGACTTGTAGAAATTGGCATATGAACATTTTTACAACCATTGTGGGTTGTAGGACCTTGATTGAACATTGGACTAATAATAATAAGTATATGTTTATTGTAATAAAAAGATCTTTTTGTTAACCACTAGTTGTAGAAAATTAAAAAGATCTTTCTTTTTTTACTAAACACTAGTTGTAGATTAAAAAGATCTTCTCTTTTATTAATCACTAGTTGTAGATTAAAAAGATCTTTTCTTTTTATTAATCACTAGTTAAAGAAATATTAAAAAGATCTTCTCTTTTTATTAATCACTAGTTGTAGATTAAAAAGATCTTCTCTTTTTATTAATCACTAGTTGTAGCTATTAAAAAGATCTTTTCTTTTAATCACTAGTTGTAGAAATAAATGAAAAAGATCTTTTCTTTCATATTTACTAGTTGTGAAGTAAAATAAAATAAAAATGATCCTTTCTTTTATCACTAGTAATAATAAAGATTAGTAAGCAACTAAGTGGTAGCATACTAAAATATAAAGTAGTAGTATGTGATTAAATAAGGTAATAGTAGCATGTATGTTGATTAGTAAGGTAGTAGTAGTATGGGTGATTAAATAAAGTAGTAGTATGGTTGATATAAAGTGGTAGTATGTTGATTAAAGGAAGAAGTGGTAGTAAGTAATTATAGATGTTTTATGTCCATAAAGTAGTAGTAGTAGTAAGTTGTTGGTTGTGTTCTTGATATGAATGAAGTAGTAGTAGTAGTAGATAATTGTGTGTTATGTTTTGATTAAAATAGGAGTAGTAGTAGTAGTAAAATGTTGTAGGACTACTTCTAAAAATATTTCGAAGCAATATTCATGCTTCAAATGTTGTAGGATCACTCCTAAAAATATTTAGAAGCAATATTCATGCTTCAAATGTTGTAGGATCACTCCTAAAAATATTTAGGAGCAATATTCATGCTTCAAATGTTGTAGGATGACTTCTAAAAATGTTTAGAAGCAGTACCCATGCTTCAAATGTTGTAGGATGCCTAATAAAAATATCCTACCATGTTTTTATGCTTAATTAGTTGTAGGATGGTTTCTAAAAATATCCTATCATGCTTTTATACTTGAAATGTTGTAGGATTGTTTCTAAAAATATCCTACCATGCTTTATGTTTAGAATGTTGTAGGATTGTTTCTAAAAATATCCTACCATGCTTTTTGTTTAGAATGTTGTAGGATTGTTTCTAAAAATATCCTACCATGCTTTATGTTAGAATGTTATAGGACAAATTCTAACGTTCCTACCATGTTTAGATTAGCCTATTTGTGCTTAGGATGTTGTAGAATTAATTCTAAAATTCCTACCATGCTTAGATTATTCTATTTATGCTTAGAATGTTGTAGGATGCAATCTAAGAGTTTCCTACCATGTTTAGATCCACTCATTTATGCTTAGAATGTTGTAGGAATCAATCTAAGAGTTTCCTACCATGCTTGGATCAATGACATTATGCTTAGGATGTTGTAGGATCCATTATAAAATTACTTACCATGCTAGTTTAATTGTAGGTATGTAATATACCATGCTAAGTTGATTGTAGGTATGTGATATACCATGCTAAGTTAAATTGTAGGTAAGTGATATACCATGCTAGTTTTATCTATGCCATGCTAGCTTAATTACAAGTAAGTTGCATACCATGTTAAGTTGATTGTAGGTATGTGATATACCATGTTAGCTTAAATTGTAGCTAAGTGATATACCATGCTAGTTTTATCTATGCCATGCTAGCTTAATTACAAGTGAGTTGCATACCATGCTAATTTGATTGTAGGTATGTGATATACCATGTTAGTTTAATTATAGATATGTCATGCTAGTTTAACTACAAGTAAGTTGTATGCCATGCTAGCTTAATTGTAAGTAAGTTGTATGTCATGCTAGTTTAGATTGTGAGTAAGTCGTATACCATGCTAGGTTATATGAATACTCATGTTTACATGGTACCCATGCTTAGATAAGTGTTTGTTCATGCTATGTTAGTAGATGATCATGATTCATGCTAAGTAAGTAGGTATCGTGCTAATTATTGATCATGTTAAGTTAATGACATCCATACTATGATATTCATGCTTAGAGTAAAGGAACTACCCATGGTTAGTTGTAGTGATTTTATGTTGTGTTCTATACCATGCTAAAGTTCAAATGCATGTTTAGAACGTTGTAGGAGTAATGTTAGACTACCTACCATACCTTGGAGTGTTGTACGTTATATTAGTTATCTATCCATGCTTGTGTTATGGTGATTAGTCAAGATAAGTATTAAGCTTTCACGCTCGCTTGACTATAGTAGACTCTATGTCTAGGTCGTAGTGATTTTATGCTTAAGCTCGATGTAAGCACAAGCGAAATCACATTCATACTTAGGAGTGTGATGGTGAGTAGTTCTGTTTTGTAATTGGATTACCGTAGGAAGATGCTTACGAGTGTATGTCATGCCTAAGGCATTATAGGTCGAAGTAATAAGACCGGGAAGACCACTAGTGATAGTTAGTTCGATAAAGGCTGTTATGTCGCCTTCGGATCCTTCCTTAGTAGAATACCAATCATAGACTACTAGTAGATTCTTCTGTTGCTTCTAATAATAGAAGATTAAGTTTGCTAGTAAGCACGTTTGGTTGCTTTTAAGATTGATTACCTGTATGGTTGTTTGCACATGGTTGTGCTCGTACGTGGCTCGACTGGCCCGTACGTAGCCGTGGGTCTCATACGTAGCTTAGTTGGCTCGTATGTAGGTTGTTGTCTCGTACGCGGCTCGACCGGCCCGTGCGTAGCTGTTGGTCTCATACGCGGCTTATTTGGCTGGTATGTACGTGGTTATCTCCTACGAGGCCCTGCCTGGCTCGTAGGTAGTTATTGTTTCATACGTAGCTTATTGGCTCGTATGTGGTTGTTACTCGTGTATAGCTTGTTAGCTAGTACACGGTTCGTTGTGCTCGTCTAGGGTGAGGTTACCACCCTAAGGGCTATCGACCATCAAGACATATGTTTTCTTACCCTAAGGAACTGTGGAGGAGTCACTCCTTGTGTACCGTCGAATCTTAACCATGGTAGGTTGATCGAGGACCGGAGTATAGACAAAATCCAAGTCTAGGGTAGCGGCATGCGTGTATATTCGCACGGCCAAAGTCTTGGATCGATGAGCCACGAACCGGATCCTGATGGATTCTGGTAAGTCTAGGTTGAGCAGCCTAGTAGAGTTGTCTTGCGAAGTCTACTTTAAAGGCCTAGCATGTTGTGTTTATAATATTGTCATTCCTAGGATTGTTCGAGTCAGGGACATCATTAGGGTAGTGACTTACAAGGATCGTTTCACTTAAACCCTTTTGCCGGGAGAGAGGAGTCAGTTGTAGGGGGCCCCTTACACTAACTCGTCCCTTGAGGTAGATCATAGGTGGTGTATTGGGTTGTACCTTCCCGTCAAAGGGATACGTACGGTGCCGTCTCACAAGTTGAGGACACGGGTTGCGTATCTCGCGCTGTTAATTCCTGAAGTACCGTTGCTAGGGGTGCCACAGGATGCGTTGTGCAGTCCTGCGCTTGCGATACCCCAGATGGTGTCACAGGGTAGGCTTCGTGCTACCCTGCGCTTGCGAAACCCTATAGTTTGATGTTGGAATGACGCCTGATACATTGGGTTCGTCTATTTTGAGTGAGGTCCGGTTAGCCGGGTCGCGGTGGCGAACATAGACACCACTGGCGAAATGCAACAGTGGCACATGACCACATCTGCAGCCTCGCGAGTCACGTGTAGGTGTCAGGAACAGGTTGTGTACAATTTGAAGTTCATAACGCAGGTTCAATCCCTATATATGGAGAAACGGCTTGAGATGGAGTCGCATGTAATATGGGCTGCATGTTGCTTTCGGAGACTTGCTGACATTAGAATAGGAAGCGTCCTAGTTCTATTTAAATATCGCATTAGAGTCTAGTCATAGCTCTCACAAAACACTTAAACTACACCAACACCATTGTTATATTTTGTATATTGTTTGGGAGATTCGCTGCTATATGATCAGCCTTTAAGCGTCAGTGAATATTGACGTCCCCACTTCCATAGGTACTAGATCGCCGAAGTACAAAGGCGAGATTCAGGAGGACTCAAGGCAAGAAAAGCAAGGAGTCAGTGTTATGTTTAGTTCCGCTGCAGTATATGTATTGATTATCTATTAGTTGAGAAGTACTCTGATGTAAGATGTTGAAGGTTGTAATACTTAGAAATATAAAGGTAATATTGTAACTCTATTGTAAGGTATTACAGTTGTACAATATTCAGACTTGTAACACATTGTGTATTGAATAAAAAGTTTTAAATTCTCCTGTTTTTCTGTGTATTGTGACTAATTGAAGAAAAGGTATTGGCTCGTGTCACGGTTTTCCAGTGTTGGAAATCGGGGCGCTACAGAGTGGTATCAGAGCTAGCATCAATTTACAGTCCAACACAGTAGGAAAATTTAAACTTAGATGCCTTTAGGAGATTGGGTTTTAGCTAGTTGTAGATAATTATAACTCATATTGTTGTTCTTTCAACTTATGTTTTATAATATTTCTATATCGATGCTAATTTCTGTATACACTCCTTGCAGGATGACGGACAGATCAGTTCCCACGGGGAGTGGGTGGGGACAGGGAGAGGTGATAGAGATAGACTCGGATACCGAGCCTATCATGGAGGAGGCTCAGCCAACGGTGGAGGCCGGACTGGCCCACGGAGCCCCCGCAGCTGCCACAGCAGGGGCTTTTGCTTTTGGAGGTCAGGCCCCAGTACCGCCACCTCCTCAGCTTACCCCCGTCGAGGAGGCCTTTCAGCAGGTCTTCGAGGATATCTCCACGCTGACTTGGTCGCACGTTCACCTAGAGACCAAGATGGACTCCTGCGAGTTCGTCAACTATCACCATGCAAGGGAGGTAGAAAGGCTGAGGAGTGCCAACGCCAGGACGCAACGCCGAATGGTGATCCAGAACCGTGCCTACAGGGCACAATTTGAGCGCCTGGAGCGCCGGTGTGCAGACCTTCAGGTATAGATTGCACAGCTGCTGGCACTGATGACCGGACAGGACCCACCTGAGGGAGCCAGCAGTACCGACTAGGCAGTCGAGTACATAGGAGTTGTTTTGTTATTTTGTGATTTTGGCCCCGGCATCTGTGATGTATAGATAGGGAGGATGTCACTTGAGAAAAAAAGGTGACACTTGTAACCAGTAGGTTTAGGTAGACCGTTTTATTATTTTGGGATCTTGACTCCTACTCCTGTAATATATAGGTAGGAAAGTCATTACTTAGGAGGAGACGATATTTTGTAAACCAGTAGGTTTGTGTATATATAAGTGTAACCCTTTGGGTGGATGTTCGAAGAAAAATTTCGGTTCATCCCTTATTCTCCGACTATGTTATTTCGTATTTGTCGATTCATTCTCCGAACTTAAAGTAGTTCTGAGGACAGAACTATTCTAAGGAGGGAGTAATGTAATATCCCGGACGGATATTAACTCATAGAAATTACTATTTTATTATTATTTTATTATTATTTCATTTTAATCCCAAAATCAGACCATTTTGGTGATTTTCGCCGGGTTGCCCACAAACAGTGTCTACGCGCATCTATCGGTCGATACGCATCTGAAGCGCATCAAATTGATAGCGCGACCCTCCGAATTAATAATAAAATTTATTTTGCTATTATTTTCTAAATTAAACTATTTTTGGGAATTTTATGAGGATTTTATAAGAAAATTTTTGTATACACATACATGTACACATACATAAAAATTGTATGGTACTTAGTACATCATACAAGTATGTAGTATATACTTTTGGTCAATATACTTACTCTTGTCATGGCATCTTAATTAGAAGGTTAAGGATTGATTAGGAGGTTTAAAATAAGGCTTTTATGCATGAGAAGAACTAAGCCCTTCTAGAAGCCTTATCCCTCCATCTCACCAAGCCTACACCATACCCCTCCCCTCCTAGGGCATGGCCGGCCACCCCTCCTTGGGGTTCTTGTGCAATGAGGTGCACTTACCACCTCCCATTCTCTCCTATAAACACCCCCTCATTCTCCTCCTTCTCTCATTTTAGAAAACAAAAGAAAGAAAGATAGAAAGAAAGAAAGGAAAAGAAAGAGAGGTCTCATACTAACAAAAGAGAGTTTTTATTGTAGGGTCTTAGGAGTTCTAAAAAGCTAGGGGAAGGAGAAGGTAGCAAGCTAGTCCTTCCAAAAAGAAAAGGCTAAGGTGGGGGTTCTCCATTTGATTCTTTGGTTGTTTGTTTCTTTGTTTGTTTGTTATTTTGTTGTTTGACTTCTCCTTCTACCTTCTTATTTTGTTTTGTTTTTGGGTTTGTTCTTGTGAATGGGTGTGTGAATGTTGTGATAAATAAAAGAAAGTAAGAAAGTAGTAGTAGAACCTACTAAAACACATAAAGATCACATCTTTATTATTGTAGTCGTTGTTTTGTATGTTATTGGACTAAAATTCACAGATTGCATATGACTTGAACATACAACCGATTGAGGGTTGTAGGACTTGTAGGAATTGGCATATGAACATTTTTACAACCACTGTGGGTTGTAGGACCTTGATTGAACATTGGACTAATAATAATAAGTATATATTTATTGTAATAAAAAGATCTTTTTGTTAACCACTAGTTGTAGAAAATTAAAAAGATCTTTCTTTTTTTACTAAACACTAGTTGTAGATTAAAAAGATCTTCTCTTTTATTAATCACTAGTTGTAGATTAAAAGATCTTTTCTTTTTATTAATCACTAGTTAAAGAAATATTAAAAAGACCTTCTCTTTTTATTAATCACTAGTTGTAGATTAAAAAGATCTTCTCTTTTTATTAATCACTAGTTGTAGCTATTAAAAAGATCTTTTCTTTTAATCACTAGTTGTAGAAATAAATGAAAAAGATCTTTTCTTTCATATTTACTAGTTGTAAAGTAAAATAAAATAAAAATAATCATTTCTTTTATCACTAGTAATAATAAAGATTAGTAAGCAACTAAGTGGTAGCATGCTAAAATATAAAGTAGTAGTATGTGATTAAATGAGATAATAGTAGCATGTATGTTGATTAGTAAGGTAGTGGTAGTATGGGTGATTAAATAAAGTAGTAGTATGGTTGATATAAAGTGGTAGTATGTTGATTAAAGGAAGAAGTGGTAGTTAGTAATTATAGATGTTTTATGTCCATAAAGTAGTAGTAGTAGTAAGTTGTTGGTTGTGTTCTTGATATGAATGAAGTAGTAGTAGTAGTAGATAATTGTGTGTTATGTTTTGATTAAAATAGGAGTAGTAGTAGTAGTAAAATGTTGTAGGACTACTTCTAAAAATATTTCGAAGCAATATTCATGCTTCAAATATTGTAGGATCACTCCTAAAAATATTTAGAAGCAATATTCATGCTTCAAATGTTGTAGGATCACTCCTAAAAATATTTAGGAGCAATATTCATGCTTCAAATGTTGTAGGATGACTTCTAAAAATGTTTAGAAGCAGTACCCATGCTTCAAATGTTGTAGGATGCCTAATAAAAATATCCTACCATGTTTTTATGCTTAATTAGTTGTAGGATGGTTTCTAAAAATATCCTATCATGCTTTTATACTTGAAATGTTGTAGAATTGTTTCTAAAAATACCCTACCATGCTTTATGTTTAGAATGTTGTAGGATTGTTTCTAAAAATATCCTACCATGCTTTATGTTTAGAATGTTGTAGGATTGTTTCTAAAAATATCCTACCATGCTTTATGTTAGAATATTGTAGGACAAATTCTAAAGTTCCTACCATGTTTAGATTAGCCTATTTGTGCTTAGGATGTTGTAGGATTAATTCTAAAATTCCTACCATGCTTAGATTATTCTATTTATGCTTAGAATGTTGTAGGATGCAATCTAAGAGTTTCCTACCATGTTTAGATCCACTCATTTATGCTTAGAATGTTGTAGGAATCAATCTAAGAGTTTCCTACCATGCTTGGATCAATGACATTATGCTTAGGATGTTGTAGGATCCATTATAAAATTACTTACCATGCTAGTTTAATTGTAGGTATGTAATATACCATGCTAAGTTGATTGTAGGTATGTGATATACCATGCTAAGTTAAATTGTAGGTAAGTGATATACCATGCTAGTTTTATCTATGCCATGCTAGCTTAATTACAAGTAAGTTGCATACCATGCTAGTTTGATTGTAGGTATGTGATATACCATGTTAGCTTAAATTGTAGGTAAGTGATATACCATGCTAGTTTTATCTATGTCATGCTAGCTTAATTACAAGTGAGTTGCATACCATGCTAATTTGATTGTAGGTATGTGATATACCATGTTAGTTTAATTATAGATATGCCATGCTAGTTTAACTACAAGTAAGTTGTATGCCATGCTAGCGTAATTGTAAGTAAGTTGTTTGTCATAATAGTTTAGATTGTGAGTAAGTCGTATACCATGCTAGGTTATATGAATACTCATGTTTACATGGTACCCATGCTTAGATAAGTGTTTGTTCATGCTATGTTAGTAGATGATCATGATTCATGCTAAGTAAGTAGGTATCGTGCTAATTATTGATCATGTTAAGTTAATGACATCCATACTATGATATTCTTGCTTAGAGTAAAGGAACTACCCAAGGTTAGTTGTAGTGATTTTATGTTGTGTTCTATACCATGCTAAAGTTCAAATGCATGTTTAGAACGTTGTAGGAGTAATGTTAGACTACCTACCATACCTTGGAGTGTTGTACGTTATATTAGTTATCTATCCATGCTTGTGTTATGGTGATTAGTCAAGATAAGTAGTAAGCTTTCACGCTCGCTTGACTATAGTAGACTCTATGTCTAGGTCGTAGTGATTTTATGCTTAAGCTCGATGTAAGCACAAGCGAAATCACATTCATACTTAGGAGTGTGATGGTGAGTAGTTCTGTTTTGTAATTGGATTACCGTAGGAAGATGCTTACGAGTTATGTCATGCCTAAGGCATTATAGGTCGAAGTAATAAGACCGGGAAGACCACTTGTGATAGTTAGTTCGATAAAGGCTGTTATGTCGCCTTCGGATTCTTCCTTAGTAGAATACCAATCATAGACTACTAGTAGATTCTTCTGTTGCTTCTAATAATAGAAGATTAAGTTTGCTAGTAAGCACGTTTGGTTGCTTTTAAGATTGATTACCTGTATGGTTGTTTGCACATGGTTGTGCTCGTACGTGGCTCAACTGGCCCGTACGTAGCCGTGGGTCTCATACGTAGCTTAGTTGGCTCGTATGTAGGTTGTTGTCTCGTACGCGGCTCAACCGGCCCGTGCGTAGCTGTTGGTCTCATACGCGGCTTATTTGGCTGGTATGTACGTGGTTATCTCTTACGAGGCCCGCCTGGCTCGTAGGTAGTTATTGTTTCATACGTAGCTTATTGGCTCGTATGTGGTTGTTACTCGTGTATAGCATGTTAGCTAGTACACGGTTCGTTGTGCTCGTCTAGGGTGAGGTTACCACCCTAAGGACTATCGACCATCAAGACATATGTTTTCTTACCCTAAGGAACTGTGGAGGAGTCACTCCTTGTGTACCGTCGAATCTTAACCAGGGTAGGTTGATCGAGGACCGGAGTATAGACAAAATCCAAGTCTAGGGTAGCGGCATGCGTGTATATTCACACGGCCAAAGTCTTGGATCGACGAGCCACGAACCGGATCCTGATGGATTCTGGTAAGTCTAGGTTGAGCAGCCTAGTAGAGTTGTCTTGCGAAGTCTACTTTAAAGGCCTAGCATGTTGTGTTTATAATATTGTCATTCCTAGGATTGTTCGAGTCAGGGACATCATTAGGGTAGTGCCTTACAAGGATCGTTTTACTTAAACCCTTTTGCCGGGAGAGAGGAGTCAGTTGTAGGGGGCCCCTTACACTAACTCGTCCCTTGAGGTAGATCATAGGTGGTGTATTGGGTTGTACCTTCCCGTCAAAGGGATACGTACGGTGCCGTCTCACAGGTTGAGGACACGGGTTGCGTATCTCACGCTGTTAATTCCTGAAGTACCGTGGCTAGGGGTGCCACAGGATGCGTTGTGCAGTCCTGCGCTTGCGATACCCCAGAGGGTGCCACAGGGTAGGCTTCGTGCTACCCTGCGCTTGCGAAACCCTATAGTTTGATGTTGGAATGACGCCTGATACATTGGGTTCGTCTATTTTGAGTGAGGTCCGGTTAGCCGGGTCGCGGTGACGAACATAGACACCACTGGCAAAATGCAACAGTGGCACATGACCACATCTACAGCCTCGCGAGTCACGTGTAGGTGTCAGGAACAGGTTGTGTACAATTAGAAGTTCATAATGCGGGTTCAATCCCTATATATGGAGAAACGGCTTGAGATGGAGTCGCATGTAGTATGGGCTGCATGTTGCTTTCGGAGACTTGCTGACATTAGAATAGGAAGCGTCCTAGTTCTATTTAAATATCGCATTAGAGTCTAGTCATAGCACTCACAAAACACTTAAACTACACCAACACCATTGTTATATTTTGTATATTGTTTGGGAGATTCGCTGCTATATGATCAGCCTTTAAGCGTCAGTGAATACTGACATCCCCACTTCCATAGGTACTGGATCGCCGAAGTACAAAGGCGAGATTCAGGAGGACTCAAGGCAAGGAAAGCAAGGAGTCAGTGTTATGTTTAGTTCCGCTGCAGTATATGTATTGATTATCTATTAG
Organism: Hemerocallis citrina; assembly: GCA_017893485.1. NCBI lineage: Eukaryota > Viridiplantae > Streptophyta > Magnoliopsida > Asparagales > Asphodelaceae > Hemerocallis > Hemerocallis citrina. The sequence continues at coordinate 154,104,350 of CM030364.1, read as the reverse complement.
TTGAGAAGTACTCTGATGTAAGATGTTGAAGGTTGTAATACTTAGAAATGTAAAGGTAATATTGTAACTCTATTGTAAGGTATTACAGTTGTACAATATTCAGACTTGTAACACATTGTGTATTGAATAAAAAGTTTTAAATTCTCCTGTTTTTCTGTGTATTGTGATTAATTGAAGAAAAGGTCTTGGCTCGTGTCACGGTTTCCCACTGTTGGAAATCGGGGCGCTACAAGTATGTTGACATAATTTGATATATGCTTTTCATGAGCCAAGTTAAACTATACATGCAACATGGTTTTTATGACTGTTTATTTCTTTTAATTTTAGAGAATGGTGGTCTTAGAGAGCGAGCTGCTGCTGCAATCTGAGGATGATGGTCTTAGAGAGCGAGCTACTAGCAAACTGATCACTTTTGGATAGTTTTTTTCTTCTTCATATTTTGTTTTCCATTTGGTCTAATAGAGAGCAAGTTACCAGCAAACTGATCACTTTTGGATAGTTTTTTTTTTTTTTTTTTCGTGTTATGTTTTCCATACTATGCCTTTGTCGAAGATTGTCATGTGTAATTACCTTCAAATGTGACTTCATAACTTTTTCAATGAATTATAAATGTTAATTAAAATTTGTTTGGGCTTTTATTATTTTTAGCAAGCAAATTGTTTATGAAATATATATGTTGTACATTATTATAAATTGATATCAAATTGGGATATATCTACATGTCTGATTGTTTAAAGTATTTTTTTGGCTCGTAAATATTAACATTTCCTGATTTCGAATCTCCCCCCTAATTGGGATATATCGGCATTTCCTAATTTCGAATCGCCCCTATATATATATATATATATAATTCAATAAATTTATATATAAATAATAATAATATTATTATTATTTTAAAAAAAAATAGATACCCCGGCGTTTGGCAAACGCCGGGGGTTTAATTATGTATTTTTTAAAAAAAAGAATAAAACGCCGGGGTAATTAACATTACCGCCGGGCTTTGTATTACCAAGGACGGCGTTTGACAAACGCTGGGGTTTGGGCATATATACCCCGGCGGCTGAATAACCGGCGTTTGCGACGGCATTTTACCGCACACCAGGTTGGCTTACCCCGGCGTTTTATAAACGCCGGGAAATGTAAAAAAAAGCGCCGGGAAATCCCTGCCCGTTTGTAGTGACTGTTATTTTGTGCCAGCTATTAGTAGGTGTAACGCCCTAAATTCCAAATACATATAATTCATAGCACAACATGATCTTTTACTTCAATTCGTACAAGTTTATAAAGAATTTAAAACTTTTTCATTACACAATGTTTGTTACAAAAATGCACAGCTGAAGTTACAACAAGAAATATACAACTTTAACATTCAACAACTTTAATTTGGGAATAATCATCAGCATCAATTCATCTTTATGCCCTTTTGCTAATCCAAGTCCTGCACTGGAAAACTGTGGGCACGTCAGTTGCATACAATAGATGTAATTCTATAATATAGCGATTCTCTAACTTTAGCAAACACAAACTTGAATGTACCATAAAGTGTAAAAAGTGACTATCCTAAACATGTCAGTGTATGATATGAACTTAATGCCTAATGCAGTCATTACATTACGATGCACTAATATACACTTGTTCGGATTCTATGCATCCCGTACTATATAGGTCCGAGGGCAAGCCCTTATCGTACTCCTCATTATAGGGTTTAATCCCTCGCTATGAAATTCTACTACGATGACTAATGAAGGTTTAGATATCCTGTGAGTATCTAGTACCACCTCGATAATTCTTGAGAATCGCACTCCCACCGCGAGTCGTAATCCCGATAATTCTGGAGGCGAAACCCACACCGCGAGCTATGACCGCGATAATTCTTGAAATTCGTTCTCCCACATCGAGTGATTTTCGGAAATCACGCTTCACACCCTGATAATTCTAGAGACGAAACCTACACGACGAGCCATGGGTACCTCATCACACAAATACCCCATGCGCTTCGCCTTGATCCCGATAATTCTGAAGAAATACCTCCTACTGTGAGTGATTTTGGACATATTGCCTCACATTTCGATAATTATGAAGATAATCTCCCACCGCGAATCATATGAGGTCCTTATACTCATGTTTGCTTATACTTCATCACATCTCCCCTTAGTGCTTGTCCTTAAGTTTAATTTTTAATCGTCACAACCTAGAGCTAGCTTACCCTACCGGACTTAAATCCACACAAGAGAAAGTTAGCCCACACTGGCTACTTCTCAAGAGAAAATTAACCCACACTGGTTATTTCTCAAATTTCATTATTCACAAAATACCGGTTACTAAGGGTATCGCCTAGCCTCTAGATTCCAACGCCCATCTCACTATAGAAATCACTTTGTTTATATCTAACCTCAACATAAACATTTCATTCTTTATCCACTTTCTTTATAAAGTATTCAACTTCTTATGACAGCATTCGATAACAATTTCAAATCAAATTCTTGTAGACAATTTCTTGGTTAACCAACCAAACTAATCACTTTAATAATTCTCAATGTTCTTTTGATTAATACAAGCTTGTTCATGTTTATCTGTACTTCAAGTTTATTAATACAAAAATCCCTTATAAGATTAGAGTACTACTCCTTATTACCAAATCTTTTTAAGATTAATCACTAGAAATTCTTTATTTCCAACTCATAATTATGCCTTAATTTTATTGTAAACCAGCTCGTAAAGTCTTTTACCATATACATTGTCATGCCCCGTGATATGGCTAAAAATGGGGGTTAATCGGAACCTTCCAAATCGGGCACGAATCTTGAGGCCCAGGGGTAAAAAGGTGATTTCACCCACAAATAGGGTCTGAGATGGGTACTGGATCTCTCCGATAAAGATCCAATAACCCACAAACGGACCCATTTCAATCGGGCGCGGGTTTCAACCCGCGACAAAAGCCCGATCAGAGGGATAGAATTAGTGCCCCTGATTAGATCCTAATCAACGGCCCTGATTCATGTCTATCCCTCCACTGGCGGTTAGGGATTACATTCCTAATCTGTTTACAAGGAGAATATTCCTTATCAGATCACGGGGATTACATTCCTAATCCGTTCCCTAAGACGCCTATAAATACCCCCCATCCATCTCCATTAAGAGGTAATCAATCTTTCACCAGTTTTTGTGCTCATTCATAGTCTTCCAGATTACTGACTTGAGCGTCGGAGGGTGCGTCGCCGGGAACAACCCCGGTGTCTCGCACTTTTTGCAGGTATACGGCGGGCGCGACGATCAGACCCTGGACAGAACAGGTATACAGGTTTACTATTCAGTTTCCCTAAGAATCCACAAATACTATCTGTTTGCCCCCACACCAAATTTAGCGGCAACAGATTGGCGCCGTCTGTGGGAAAACTAACAAATAGAGACCTCTCCTCTTCCCGGTGAACAGATCTCCAGCCATGCCTCCTAGGAAAGTCAGGTCAAGGGGGTCCAACCGAGGACCCAACGCTGATCAGCAGCAAGAAGTCCCTAACAATCCCGCTCAACAACAAGGGCAGCTTCCCCGTACGGCGGAAGACCCGCTCCAACAGGGCCTTCCCCCTCCCGATCAACATCCAAAGGGCCCTAACCCTAGAAACAACCTTTTCATCAAGAGCATGTCTCCATCAACAACGCCTCCACGGACTCTATGGCCTTCCATCACCCCCAAGCCTCTGGTCGCCACAATACCGCCCTTAATCGCCAGAAAGATGATGATCTCCGCCGCCATCTGGAAGAAAAGCAGGCCCGAGAGGGAGCCTCCCGCCAACACCATCCGGGCGAGCGGTCTCCTCGCCACCGGTACCACAGTTCTCCCGTCCGCAGAGGGAGGAAAGAGTCCCCCGAGCATTACCGAAGAAGGCACTCCCCCGCGGGTCGGCAACAGCCCAGGAACAATGAGGCACCAATCACCTGATTTTAGTCATTTCCCTCTCTGATTTTAGTTCTGCTGACTTCTTATCTTGCTTTATTATCTAGTGTTGTTCCTTCCTTTTGATATCGTCTATTCTCTTTCATGCATTCTATTTGACATCGTTGTTATCCACTCCCTTCTTATTTTGGTGTTACCACCAAGTTGACTTTTCTTTGGATCCCTTGTTTGTTACCCTCCTCTAAATTGCTTTTACCCTGTCCTATGTACCGCCTAAGCAAATTTCGAGGACGAAATTTTTGGGTAAGGTGGGTAGGATTTGTAACTCCTGTTTCCCCGTATTTATATTTTAAACTGTATTTTGCTCAATTGTACTCTCTCGTCTATTTGAGATCCTGTAATTTGCTCAGATTGAATAAAATCATTATTTTCGTCTCAACTCAAATTCTTGGTCCTTTTATCGAATTCATTTGTGTACTTGTGTCGTTATTCATGAAGAATTTACCATTTCTTCTCATTTATATCTTTAATCTCCATTTTAGTGCATTTTGACCATTTCTCCTATTGGCTCTTTTTGAAACGGATCCCCAAAACCCACGAACCTGCAAACCCGCAAACCCTACTATTTAAACCCTACCCTAACCCTAATCCAACCCTAATCACTGTTTTAACCTAAAAACTACCCGCCGCTAATCCCTTCCTCCTTCGTCTCCATCATTCTCGACAACTGCTCCATTACCATCGCCAACATCATCTCGCCTCGCAACCACCCTCGCGTCGCCTCCCATCCACCACCGCCATCATCGCCTCTCGAACCCATCCTCCGCCATTAACCAACTCCACCGAACCCAACTCTCGAACTCGCAACCCATCACCAGTCTCCTCCTTTTGCCCTCGCCATGTCGCAGCACCGCCTCGCCACATCGCCACGACCACCACTGACCCTCGTCGCCGTCCACGTGCCGAGAAACCCCCGTTGCCGCTCTCCCCTGTTCGAACCCAAGAACAGAGCCATGCCTTTTCATCGCTAACTCGCCGCCAGTCGCCGCCGTCGACTTCCCAGTCGTCGCGTCGTCAGTCGAAGTTCCGTAGCCATCGCCGGTGCAGCCGCACCTTCCCTCTCTCTCGTGCTCTGACCGTCGAAGAAGAAAACGAATAAGAAGAAGAACAGCGATTGGGGCGGGATTCGATCTCAACCATCCGATCGCTTCAACATCCGTGCGATCGAGATCGCTGTTCCGTGTTATGCCCACAGCGAATCCCACTCACTGTTTCCTGTTCGGCTCTGATCCGGTGTGAGGAAGCTTCCTGATTCGCTGTTTTTGGTGTTCCGTGTTTTGGCGCGCTAGATCCAGATTTGCCGTACGCTGTTCTGGCTGATCTGGTGTGGGGAAAACTCGATCTCCGATCAATTTTTGCACGCACTTTTTGAGGACTTCTTCCGGGATTTTTCTACCCAATTTCTTCTACAGGTGGATCTAGTCATCATCAATCTAAGGCAAGTATCCTGGTACATTTTATTGTTCTAGTACAAGCACCCTTGAAATACTACAAATAGTTAGATTGTGACTCCTCCTTGAAATTCGTTGTAGATCAATATTGAACCTCCAAATTGACAATTCTAAGAGTCACAAAATCTCCTCGTATTTAATTTATAATCATTGGACTCTTTTACCCTTGGACACATGAAAACATAGACATATGAATTAAGGAGCCCTAAATTTGTAGACACATATATATTTAGTATTTTGACGAACTTGCGACCATTATGACTTGAAAAACATTTATTAGCTACTGTTTTGACCTCCATTATCATGTATTTATGCCACATAATGACTTAGACGCCAAATGACATTTTCCCATGGAATCTATACTAGTCATTTATTTCTACGTGTTGCTGTCCGAATATTCTTTTGCTGTTTCGACCTATTTAACCTTAGAATCTGGGCCTGAGCCCTGAATAGAAATTGTAGATCCGGATGTGTAGATATCGATAGACTCCAAAATTTTTGAATTTGGAGTTACGGTCTAGGAGTTATGGCAGTTATACTGCAGCTGTGTTAGTAGACGCAGTTTTGCAAAACTGCTGTATATATTTTCTTTGCAAATTAATTTAGCTGTGTAAACAACGAGCGTTTGACACGAAACTTTATATGTAGTCGCTGGACACCCTACAGGATATCCCCAATTTTTCCTAGAATTAAATCACAACATTTTACATATGTATGCTTGCTTGATAAGAGTTAATAAAAGTAACAAGCCGGGGTTATGGGAAAGACTATAGAATGGACAATATAGATATGTGTACTCAGAAGGGGGCCCGTGTTTCCCAATACTTGGTTCATGAACTTGTTGTATCTTGTTCGATTCATAGAGTCGGTTACTCGGCTCATGAACTTGTTTGATTCTTGAACCCATTGTGCGGTTCTTGAACTTGCTTGTGGATTCACGAACTTGCTTCGTGAACTTGTTATTTAATTTCCGATTCATGAACCATGGCTTGCTTGATACTTGATACCTGAGTACGCCGCCCTATAAAATCCATTACTAGGTCTAAACGAAACTGTTTGACCGTAGCAACCATGTAGTAAAAATATGGATGCATGTCGTGCTACCTAGATAGTAATCACCACTAGACTTGAACTTGATAACTTGAACTAGACTTGAACTTGACAGCTTGACACTTGAACTTGACAACTTGACATTTGAGACCTGACATTTGAAATAACATATGACACTAGACTTGAGATTTGGCGCTTGATATTAAATAACCCTATAGGTGCACCTGACATGTGTTTCACCACTAGCAGTTGTGATCCCACCTAGTTATTAAGATATTCCCTCTTGCTAGCTAGTTCTTAAATTTGTCCACTACTTGTTATAACTCCGTTACGTTCTTGATTCCAATCTCCGTTCCCCACACTTGTACTTATTTTCACTATTTGTGACCCTAGCTTGCACTAAGGGCATTTTCTCTTGTTTTCCCTTTGTTTCCCTGTTTATATTTATTAAACAGACTTTGGAGACAAGCTACCTGCTGGAATCGGCGAGCATATATTTCAGTATTCGCTTGGAGCAAGGACTTGTTTGAATAATTGCTTTTCTTAAGGTATTCATTTCTTCTGCTGTTTAAGACTTGTTTCCGAGTTTACACTTGATCGAGACATGGAAACTATTTGAATATAATTATTTGTTTAAATTGTTTTCTGTTGCTTAATAAATTATTCATGCATGCTTGGTTATATATAAATCTGGGTATATTCTTGTTATGATGCCGAGTCGATCCTACAGCTTATAGATGATGTAAAAAATCATTCGCTGGGCTTCGTCACGCGCTCGTATTTCCGTATTTTGGGAAGCGGGGCGTGACAAGGTTTTTAGTGGTATCAGAGCCAGGTTTGGCTAATGTGTTAGATTGACTAATACATTAGACAGACTTGACTCAGTCAGGATTAACTCAACATTAAACAAGCCATGCAACCACATGAATAATTTAATAGTCAACTCGATCTGGATACAAGTCTTATCCCATTCATTTTGATCCCTTCATATTCAATTCTTTGATTCATTGCTTCTTTCCATCACTTGCATTCATCCTGATTTGTTAATTCCTTATTGGGTACAATTTATTCTTTTCGTACCCATATTCTTTTGCTTCCGGTGCAAGCAATCTCTTATTTCTGCATGCCTCGTTGATTCCTTCTTATTTCAACTCTTGTGTCGTTCATTGCTTTTTGTGCCTTGCGGTCATCTTCAACTGTTGACTCACTTTGAGTATCATGCTAGTTATTCCTTCTCTGCTATATTCTCTTCAATTTTGATTTTTGCCATCGTCCTTCTTCCTTCGTATTCAATTCCTTAATTCTCTTTTGTCCCTTCTAGTCATCATTCTTTTAACTCTTTATTGGGTATAGCTTGGTTTTTCTCCTACCTATTTATCTCTTTACAATTATTTTTTTCCAAATACTTTCTGTATTTCGATGATTAATTATTATATTTATTTTCGATCTTCTATAAAAATGTTTCTCAACAGAGATTTTATTATTTCGAACAATGATATATTTTAACTTCACTTTTCATTTTTGATCGACTATATATTTCTACTGGATTATTTTGATAAGACAATTCTCATTTGTTGTATAATGCTATTATTACTACTATTATTATTGTGGCTATTATTTTCATTATCATTACTAGTATTATTATTATTGTTACTACTATTGATATTCTTATTGTTGTTTTCATTATTTTATTATTATTGTTGATATTAAATTTCTTCCACAAAAATGTTGGGCCAAACTATATCTTGTCTTACATTATTATTCTTCTAGTGTTGTTTATATTTTTAATATTATTGCTATTATTATTATTATTATCATCATTCTTTTGCGATTTCTGTTATTATTACCATTATGATCATTGTTATTCTTATTGTTATTAGTATCGATATTTTATTATTATTATTGTTATTGGTACTATTATTTTTATCATTAATATCAATGTTATTATTAATTTGTTTGAGCCTGAGCATGCTCAATTTTATATACATTTTACCACTTCAGTGCAACCTAATGTCGAGATGGCAAATATGCAACTCGATGTCAATGGAGGCAAATTGCAACTGGATATCGGCGAGGCAAAATGTGCAGCCGAATATTTGGATGGCAATTTGAAACCTGATGTCATGAAGGCAAATGTGCAACTTGATGTTAAGGAGGCAAGATTTTCTACCTATTACTAATTGATATTTCAAGACTCGCTACTTATATAATGAAACTGATGGTAAAAGAATATTTTCGTTATTATTGGTATTATTAATATTGCTGTCATTTCAATTGATATTATTATTATCGTTTTCACCACCTTTATTACTGTTATTATTTTATTATTATTACTGTTACTTTATTGATATTATTGTTATTATTGCTATTATCATATTATTTATTTTCCTTATTGATATTATTTTTAATGCTATCATTATTATTATTATTGCATTATTTTCATGAGTGTGTTGAATTCTATTATGTCATGTATGGGTTATTGTTATTACTAGTATTGTTGATATTTTTATTATGTTATTATTACTTGTATAATTATGACGATTTTGATTTCTGTTATTATTATCGTTATTATTATTATTTTTGTTACTATTATTACTAATTTTATTATTATCATTGTTATATTTATTTTTATTATTGTTATTATTATTCTGTTACTATTAATATTATTATTATTGATATTGGTTGTGTTATTATTTCTGTTAAAAGCTATTAGTTTTGATATGTATTCTATCTTTTAATTAAGAAGATTGAAGCTTAAGCCTTATATACATTTTGCATTATTGTCTATCTCTATTTGGAGCCCATACTCTCTTTGATCTTGGTGCCTCCTTCTTTTCTTCCTGCTCGGATCGTCGATTGGTGTCACGTGGTCTACAATGACATGTCTGGAGCTTGGAATGTCACCATCAGAGTAGCGCAGCGGAAGCGTGGTGGGCCCATAACCCACAGGTCCCGGGATCCCCTCGTTGCGACTAGTCCTTTGTATTGTTGATTCTCTCCCTGTTCCTTGTATTCATCCCCATCCGTTAATTCACTGAATAGTTTGATTCTTCCCGGTCATTTCCCTCGCTGATTTTAGTTCTGCCGACTTCTTATCTTGCTTTATTATCTAGTGTTGTTCCTTCCTTTTGATATCGTCTATTCTCTTTCATGCATTCTATTTGACATCGTTGTTATCCACTCCCTTCTTATTTTGGTGTTACCACCAAGTTGACTTTTCTTTGGATCCCTTGTTTGTTACCCTCCTCTAAATTGCTTTTACCCTGTCCTATGTACCGCCTAAGCAAATTTCGAGGACGAAATTTTTGTTTTAGGTGGGTAGGATTTGTAACTCCTGTTTCCCTGTATTTATATTTTATACTGTATTTTGCTCAATTGTACTCTCTCGTCTATTTGAGATCCTGTAATTTGTTCAGATTGAATAAAATCATTATTTTCGCCTCAACTCAAATTCTTGGTCCTTTTATCGAATTCATTTGTGTACTTGTATCGTTATTCATGAAGAATTTACCATTTCTTCTCATTTATATCTTTAATCTCCATTTTAGTGCATTTTGACCATTTCTTCTATTGGGCTCTTTTTGAAATGGATCCCCAAAACCCACGAACCTGCAAACCCGCAAACCCTACTATTTAAACCCTACCCTAACCCTAATCCAACCCTAATCACTGTTTTAACCTAAAAACTACCCGCCGCTAATCCCTTCCTCCTTCGTCTCCATCATTCTCGACAACCGCTCCATTACCATCGCCAACATCATCTCGCCTCGCAACCACCCTCGCGTCGCCTCCCATCCACCACCGCCATCATCGCCTCTCGAACCCATCCTCCGCCATTAACCAACTCCACCGAACCCAACTCTCGAACTCGCAACCCATCACCAGTCTCCTCCTTTCGCCCTCGCCATGTCGCAGCACCGCCTCGCCACATCGCCACGACCACCACTGACCCTCGTCGCCGTCCACGTGCCGAGAAACCCCCTTCGCCGCTCTCCCCTGTTCGAACCCAAGAACAGAGCCACGCCTTTTCATCGCTAACTTGCCGCAAGTCGCCGCTGTCGACTTCCCAGTCGTCGCGTCGTCAGTCGAAGTTCCGCAGCCATCGCCGGCGCTGCCGCACCTTCCTTCTCTCTCGTGCTCTGTCCGTCGAAGAAGAAAACGAAGAAGAAGAAGAACAGCGATTGGGGCGGGATTCGATCTCAACCATCCGATCGCTTCAAGATCCGTGCGATCGAGATCGCTGTTCCGTGTTATGCCCACAGCGAATCCCACTCGTTGTTTCCTGTTCGGCTCTGATCCGGTGTGAGGAAGCTTCCTGATTCGCTGTTTTTGGTGTTCCGTGTTTTGGCGCGCTAGATCCAGATTTGCCGTACGCTGTTCTGGCTGATCTGGTGTGGGGAAAACTCGATCTCCGATCAATTTTTGCACGCACTTTTTGAGGACTTCTTCCGGGATTTTTCTACCCAATTTCTTCTACAAGTGGATCTAGTCATCATCAATCTAAGGCAAGTATCCTTGTACATTTTATTGTTCTAGTACAAGCACCCTGGAAATACTACAAATAGTTAGATTGTGACTCCTCCTTGAAATTCGTTGTAGATCAATATTGAACCTCCAAATTGACAATTCTAAGAGTCACAAAATCTCCTCGTATTTAATTTATAATCATTGGACTCTTTTACCCTTGGACACATGAAAACATAGACATATGAATTAAGGAGCCCTAAATTTGTAGACACATATATATTTAGTATTTTGACGAACTTGCGACCATTATGACTTGAAAAACATTTATTAGCTACTGTTTTGACCTCCATTATCATGTATTTATGCCACATAATGACTTAGACGCCAAATGACATTTTCCCATGGAATCTATACTAGTAATTTATTTCTACGTGTTGCTGTCCGAATATTCTTTTGCTGTTTCGACCTATTTAACCTTAGAATCTGGGCCCGAGTCCTGAATAGAAATTGTAGATCCAGATGTGTAGATATCGATAGACTCCAAAATGTTTGAATTTGGAGTTACGGTCTAGAAGTTATGGCAGTTATACTGCAGCTGTGTCAGTAGACGCAGTTTTGCAAAACTGCTGTATATATTTTCTTTGCAAATTAATTTAGCTGTGTAAACAACGAGCGTTTGACACGAAACTTTATATGTAGTTGCTGGACACCCTATAGGACATCCCCAATTTTTCCTAGAATTAAATCACAACATTTTACATATGTATGCTTGCTTGATAAGAGTTAATAAAAGTAACAAGCCGGGGTTATGGGAAAGACTATAGAATGGACAATATAGATAAGTGTACTCAGAAGGGGGCCCGTGTTTCCCAATACTTGGTTCATGAACTTGTTGTATCTTGTTCGATTCATGGAGTCGGTTACTCGGCTCATGAACTTGTTTGATTCTTGAACCCATTGTGCGGTTCTTGAACTTGCTTGTGGATTCGCAAACTTGCTTCGTGAACTTGTTATTTAATTTCCGATTCATGAACCATGGCTTGCTTGATACTTGATACCTGAGTACGCCGCCCTATAAAATCCATTACTAGGTCTAAACGAAACTGTTTGACCGTAGCAACCATGTAGTAAAAATATGGATGCATGTCATGCTACCTAGATAGTAATCACCACTAGACTTGAACTTGATAACTTGAACTAGACTTGAACTTGACAGCTTGACACTTGAACTTGACAACTTGACATTTGAGACCTGACATTTGAAATAACATATGACACTAGACTTGAGATTTGGCGCTTGATATTAAATAACCCTATAGGTGCACCTGACATGTGTTTCACCACTAGCAGTTGTGATCCCACCTAGTTATTAAGATATTCCCTCTTGCTAGCTAGTTCTTAAATTTGTCCACTACTTGTTATAACTCCGTTACGTTCTTGATTCCAATCTCCGTTCCCCACACTTGTACTTGTTTTCACTATTTGTGGCCCTACCTTGCACTAAGGGCATTTTCTCTTGTTTTCCCTTTGTTTTCCTGTTTAGATTTATTAAACAGACTTTGGAGACAAGCTACCTGCTGGAATCGGCGTGCAGATATTTCAGTGTTCGCTTGGAGTAAGGACTTGTTTGAATAATTGCTTTTCTTAAGGTATTCATTTCTTCTGCTGTTTAAGACTTGTTTCCGAGTTTACACTTGATCGAGACATGGAAACTATTTGAATATTATTATTTGTTTAAATTGTTTTCTGTTGCTTAATAAATTATTCATGCATGCTTGGTTATATATAAATCTGGTTATATTCTTGTGATGATGCCGAGTCGATCCTACAGCTTATGGATGATGTAAAAAATCATTCGCTGGGCTTCGTCACGTGCTCGTATTTCCGTATTTTGGGAAGTGGGGCGTGACACTACTTCACAAGTTCGCTCCTAAGCGAGCTAAAGGTAGTTCGCCATTCGTAATTGCTCCCACAGCCGTTGAATGGTTCGGAGTCCAACACTTGGCTCGATCCTACTTCGCAAGTCCGCTCCTAAGCGAGATAGAAGTAGCTCGCCATTCGGAACTGCTCCCACAACCCTTAAACTAATCTAATGATGGTTCAGAGTCCAACACTTGGCTCGATTCTACTTCACAAGTTCGCTCCTAAGCGAGCTAGAGGTAGTTCGCCATTCGGAATTGCTCCCACAGCCGTTGAATGGTTCGGAGTCCAACACTTGGCTCGATCCTACTTCGCAAGTCCGCTCCTAAGCGAGATAGAAGTACCTCGCCATTCGGAACTGCTCCCACAACCCTTAAACTAATCTAACGATGGTTCGGAGTCCAACACTTGGCTCGATTCTACTTCACAAGTTCGCTCCCAAGCGAGCTAGAAGTAGCTCGCCATTCGGAATTGCTCCCACAGCCGTTGAATGGTTCGGAGTCCAACACTTGGTTCGATTCTACTTCGCAAGTTCGCTTCAAAGCGAGCTAGGGGTAGTTCGCCATTCGGAAATGCTCCCAAAACCCTTAAACTAATCTAACGATGGTTCGGAGCCCGACTCCTGGATCGCTCATACTTCACATGATCGCTCCCAAGCGGGCTAGGGGTGGTTCGCCGTTCAGGATTACGGTCATAGCTGCCGAACTACTCTAGCAACAATCCGAGGCCCAGCACTCGCGCTTTGACGCAGTTTGGGAGGCAGCCGCCGAACTTGCCTCACAAGACGGCGTGATCGGGCATCAAAGACAAGGCTCGGCACCACTGGCCGAACATTCCCCTCGCCGATCTACAAACAAGTATGCGGCCGACTTAGAAGCCTCGGTGCAGCAGACAACAGTTGCGAAAGTAAAACACACAAGTTCGGCAACAACAACATTTTATTAATGAACCAGATGCGGTACAAAGACAGACATAGCAGGATTACAACTCGTCAAAGAAAAAGTTACAATGCCGACTTATTACACTTAGCAAAAAAAAAAAAGAGAAAAATATGCAAAAGCTCGCAGAGTCGACGACTTCAGTGCTTTTTTGGAGCCGGAGCATTCCGCTTCAGAGATACTCGAGAGTGACGACGCTTGTCTCCGGAACGCGACCCCAAGCCGGCGAATTGAGACGTATCCTCGGCGCCACTTCTAGTAGCTACTCCGACGGATGCTCCGCTCGAAGAAATTGCCACCGAGCTCTGCGCGTCCCCCGGACTAGGTTGGCCGATTCGCTGACGGGTCACCATCTCGTAGAAGGTAATGCCCCGCTCACTCTCCGCGCGAGTGCACGACGTGCTTCGAACGTTGATTGGTCCTGAATGCGGCTTAAGACGGGCTACTTCTGCCTCCAACTCCGAGATCCGATCCCGCAACGAGTCGTCTTTGACATTGACTTCGAAACAAGGGGGTATCGCGGAGTCCGGAACTCCTGATCGGCTGGCAATGAGGCGCCGAAGATGGGTGACCTCGATGCTTTTATCCACCGTCGCTCTCTTCAGCGCTTCGACCTCGGCAGTCAACTGGACCCGTTCAGTCGTCAACTTGGCCACTTCGGCCGTCAGCCCCTCGCCCTCACTCCGAAGCTTTGCCTCTACGACTGCAGATGCTGTATCTCGGAAAGCAAGTCATCCCTCTCCGCTGTTATTTTGGACAAGTTATGACGGATGCACTGAATCCGAATCTCATTACTGAAATCAGTTGGCGAATATTCACCTTCACTCGCGGGGGTAAGCTCGGCGATCCTGCTTTCCAAACGGCGAATCTCGATATCTCGCCGGCCGAGGACGAGCTGGAGATGGTTCCTCTTGCTTTCAGCTCGGCGCAATCCGAGCTCGACTTCGTAGAGCCGCTCTCGGCACCTCGCCAGACACAGCCTCGTCGCCCCTAGGCCAGCCTCGGCTCGAGCTTCTTCGTCCGAACGCGAAGGCTCGACGTCTTGGGCAACCACCATAAGCTGCAAAGAGATCGAAGTAATCAGCAAAAAGATCGAACACTGCCGGAGAGAATGTTTGGCGAAAAAGGGGGCGAAAGACAAAAATCCGAACACCAAAACTTGCAAAAATTTTCTTTTCATTCATTTCAAAAAGTAGCGGTGGCCAGTCCGCTATTAGGCGTTACAATGATTGAAAAGAAAAACAAAAAAACAAACAGACAAACAAAATAAGAAAACGAGGAGCGGAGTCAAGGCTCGACCTCTTTCTCCCGGGCGACGAGGCGGGGTAGGGGTTGACTTCGCCGAAGGGGACACCACCGACAGCGGAGTGACCGCAGTGCTAGGGACCTCGCCAGTGACCCCGTCCCCGGCGTCAGCTTCGTCGTCCCCTTCATCCTCCTCCCCCTCGGAGTCAGGGTCGAAACCCTCGACGTGGCCGGGGAACAACCTCCACCCCGAGACGTCCACGTCGGGGTACTCTTTCGACACCCGTTCGAGGGCTGCGGCGAAGGCCTTCGCCATGTTCTGGGCGTGGAACCCCTGTGCCTTCTCCAGGGTTGCATCCTCCGCCGCCTTCACAGCCGCAGTGTTGGCAGCCTCGACCTCGGCCAGCTGCTTGGCCGACCCCTCCTTCTGACGAAGGAGCTCGCCCTCCAGTCTCGTCACCTCGGCCTCGAGGTGATGGATCCTCGCTGACCTGCCCTCATGCTCGACGCGGAGTTTGTCCAGCTCGTTCGACATCTGAGCTTTTTCGTTCCGAGCTTGGTCGGACTCCTGCTTCAGCTCCTTCTCCAGAGCTGTCAACCTCTCCGTGAGGTGGCCGAAGTGGACGATGATCTGCAACAAAGAAGAACTAAAAGAGTTAGAAAAAATTTTCTTTGTGATTCAAGAAGTGCAACAAATGAAGAAAACTCGAAGCTTACCGACATCGCCGAACGAGCGATCTCGATCACGTCGTCGCCCTCTCTCCCTGCCTCCATGGCGGCTCGGTCTTTCGGGGTGGCGAGGTGCTTGACGGCTTGCATGCTCGCTAGCGAGTTCCCCAAGAACCCATCATGCCTCCGGACCTGCTAGTCCGGAATGTGAATCCGCTTGTGCTCCTCCGTCAGGAGCTCCTCGCCTGCCACTGTCAGCGGCGGTGTCGGCATGGCGAGGGCGGCAGCTATGGGGAACTCGCCCACAGATGCCGGAGCCGAAGTCCCCGCCACAGTGACGGCCGGACTGTCGAGGACCACCACCACCTCAACAGAGGCCCCAATCCTCGGCGCCTTCGAGGTCGAGGGTAGCCCTGGACGCAACCCTCTTGTGCTTCTTCGGCGCCTTGCTTGCGAGCCCTGCCCTGAGCGCCAATACTGCGTCGTAGTCCATGGATTCTGCATCAAAAGCAAAAAGTGGTTAACACATAGAAAACAACAAGGAAGAGGGTACGGGAAAAAAGTACTTGACGAGAGCCGCATACTAGGATCTACGCGGCAGAGCCCTCCCTTGTAGAGGACGTCCTCCGTCAGCTCCCTCCAATCGTACTTCGGCCAATCAAGGAGAATCCGGACCGCCTCTTCTTCTTCTACTGAGAGCTTCGGCATCGCCTTCGCCCTCTTCGCGCACCCCTTCCACCCAGTCAGAAGGGATCGGCCGTTCCTCTCGACTCTGCACAACCAACCACTTCTCTCACCAGTTCTTAATGGAGTCGGGGCATATGACGAGCCTGCCGCCGTGCCTCGGAGTCAAGTAATACCGGTACTCCGACTTATTCCCTTGGTGGAGCTGGTATAGCGTCCGAAGCACGTTCAGCTGCAGCTCGATCCCTGCGGCCTGGCAGTGGAGAACAAAACCATTTATCACTCGCCACGCGTTCGGCATGAGTTGGATGGGGCTGACCCCGAACCAACTCACCACAGGTAACGGCGAACGCGTGGAGAGGTAGCCGAGCACCGGCGATAAAGGCGTCGACCGGCCAGCAACACATCGTCACTGGCAGCGGCGAGTTGGCCCTAACTCCGGGGCCCGGCAGCATAATTTCGTACTCCTCCGGGATGAAAAAAGAATCCCGAACCACTGCCAGATCCTCCTCGCGCAGGATCGACGTCGCATCGTCCGCCTCCGTAGTCTCCCTCGCGGCATTCTCCTCGAAGGACCTCCCCCTCCCATGAACAATTCGCTCGGCCTGATCCTCCGGGAGCTGCCTGACTCTGTGGAGCCCCGTCAACGGCCCTGGCAGTTGTCCGAACTCCCCCATTCTCTTTGGATCCACAACGATCGAATCCTTGCCGAACACCTTCTTGCCTTTGGTCGGGGTCGGAGTCGAATCCTCGACGACTTCAAGGGAGGGCTCGGACCAAGAGATTTCTTCGGAGACAGAAGCTACAGACATAATTGATGATAAATTACCTTAAGAGAGATAGCCGCCAGAAAACTTCGCCTGAATCAAACGCCGACCACCGGAAGTATTCTCCTGAGCACAAGAAACCGTCTGAGCAAAAGAGAGGAGAAATGAGAAATGAGAGAGGGGGGTGAGGATTTATAGAGAGGGGCGCTCCAAACGAGGTTAATGGGCTCGTACGACCGGTCCATTCAAACGAAACGACGGAGCGACCTCAATCGTCGCCTTGCTAACCGCGCCAAATCATGAGTCGAAATTAATGTGCGCCCCATCTGATAGAAGCCCAGAGGTCACTCAATTAATGAACGTCCCATCTGTCAGAGTTGTCAGAGCTGTCAGAGGCTGTCAGAAGCTGTCAGAAGTTCAGAAGGTGCACAGTAGATACAAACTCCTATGTCGAGACGAATAACGACAAGTTTAGGAGCTCGGCCCCCACTGCCGAGCGTTCTTGACACCGACCTCGTTACGAGGAAAAAATCAAGGTCGGCACCCACTGCCGAGCGTTCTTGACACCGACCTCGTTACGGGGAAAAAACCAAGGACGGCACCCACTACCGAGCGTTCTTCACACCGACCTCGTTACGGGAAAAAAATCAGGGTCGGCACCCACTGCCGAGCGTTCTTGACACCGACCTCGTTACGGAGAAAAAACCAAGGTCGGCACCCACTGCCGAGCGTTCGTGATACCGACCTCGTTACGGGGGGAAATCAAGGTCGGCACCCACTACCGAGCGTTCGTGACACCGACCTCGTTACGGGGAAAAAATCAAGTTCAGCACCCACTGTCGAGCGTTCTTGACACCGACCTCGTTACGGGGAAAAATCAAGGTCGGCACCCACTGCCGAGCGTTCGTGACACCGACCTCGTTACGGAAAAAAAATCAAGTTCGGCACCCACTGCCGAGCGTTCTTGACACCGACCTCGTTACGGGGGAAAATCAAGGTCGGCACCCACTGTCGAGCGTTCGTGACACCGACCTCGTTACGGGGGAAAATCAAGGTCGGCACCCACTGCCGAGCGTTCGTGACACCGACCTCGTTACGGGGAAAAAATCAAGTTCGGCACCCACTGCCGAGCGTTCTTGACACCGACCTCGTTACGGGGGAAAAATCAAGGGCGGCACCCACTGCCGAGCGTTCGTGACACCGACCTCGTTACGGGAAAAAAAATCAAGGTCGGCACCCACTGCCGAGCGTTCTTGACACCGACCTCATTACGGGGAAAAAATCAAGCTCGGCACGAACTGCCGAGCGTTCTTGGCACCGACCTCCTTACGGGGAAGAATTGGACCACGCACTATGCCGAACTCCCTCCTAGTACTCGCAGCTACGCCGAACTCGTTTTCCTCTTCGGAAAAATGCGCCGAACCGCATACGGACCTCGGCCCCTAGCCAGCGAGCCCTAGAAGGAGTCGTAGGCGTGATACAAAAGTAAATACCCCTCAACAAAGGATAACGACCAAGTCATTGCGCCGAAAAGCAATTGAAAAATTCGGAAAGATAAAGAAGAATTCCTAGGGAGCAATTATAAAGTGGGGGAGAACCTTCTCACCCCCAAACAAACAATTGTTGCCCAAAAATAATCTTCCAAAACCCCAGGACGACGAGTCGACACTTTCTTAAGTCAAGGATATCTCTGCAAGAACACCACATGATCATAAGAGCTCAGGAGCGACTCAGAGTTCAATCCACTTGAAAAATCACCAAACTACCTCCTTCAAGATTCAAAACCTTCCAATTAGGCTCCGATACAACTCCGTTAGCCATTAAAACAGTTAAACTACTCCTCAAAGGCCGATCAAGCTCAGCCTTTGGGAGTGGGGGGCTCATGATATGGCTAAAAATGGGGGTTAATCGGAACCTTCCAAATCGGGCACGAATCTTGAGGCCCAGGGGTAAAAAGGTGATTTCACCCACAAATAGGGTCTGAGATGGGTACTGGATCTCTCCGATAAAGATCCAATAACCCACAAACGGACCCGTTTCAATCGGGCGCGGGTTTCAACCAGCGACAAAAGCCCGATCAGAGGGATAGAATTAGGGCCCCTGATTAGATCCTAATCAACGGCCCTGATTTATGTCTATCCCTCCACTGGGAGTTAGGGATTACAGTCCTAATCTGTTTACACGGAGAATATTCCTTATCAGATCACGGGGATTACATTCCTAATCCGTTCCCTAAGACGCCTATAAATACCCCCCATCCATCTCCATTAAGAAGTAATCAATCTTTCACCAGTTTTTGCGCTCATTCATAGTCTTCCAGATTACTGACTTGCACTTTTTGCAGGGTATACGGCGGGCGCGACGATCAGACCCCGACGGAACAGGTATACAGGTTTACTATTCAGTTTTCCCTAAGAATCCACAAATACTATCTGTTTGCCCCCACACCAAATTTAGCGGCAACACCCCGCTTCCCAAAATATGGAATACGAGTACGTAACATAGGCCCAGCGAATGATATAAACACCATCCATAAGTTGTACCAGTCTAACTCAATAATATGAAATAACAATCACAACCACACAAGAAGATACAATCACATAAACAAGATCAACTTCAATAATAAATGAAATAATCCAAATAATAATATCCAACATCTGGGATAAAAACAAACTCCGATCATAAAAGCTCAAAACAAAGTATAATATCAAGACAATGTTCAAAAGAAATAAATCTAGCAATAGAGTAAATTAAGTAGCGCAATCTTTGGTTCCATCTCCGAGAATCGTTGCTCACCAATTCTTCTGGTATTGTTCCTTCAGTACTTGTAAACTCGTGATCTAAAAAGATAGAAAATAATATCCTTAGAGCAAGTCATGGATAGAAAGTAAAGGGAAACAGAGAATAAAGGAACATGGTATATCAAAAGAAAAGGGACAGGATCAAAGTCAATAACAAAATTCAAAGATTGGCGATAATGTCAAGGGTCTATGTTTAATCATGCATTTAATTAATAGTTTCAATTCAAGTCCAATATTTGTGATAGTATACGGGATGAACTTGAAATGTCAAATGCAGATTATTAATCATTTTATTAACCTATCTAGTACACGTATTAGTGCGTCCCATTCCATAGGTTTGGCGCAATCACACAGTGAACGTTTTAGATTGATGGTGAATTCACGGATCGGGTACTCGGCCCAGTAACCCGTGATTAATATTCAGAGACAGTAATTATCAAGCAGTATTTTATGGCCATCAGTAAGTACAAGTCAGACAGTAGGGCCCGACCGAGTACAGTTTCTGATTGTTCACTACCAAGTCGTCCCATAATACCCTGACTTGTTATCATTTTATTACATCCTATGTGAGCATGCAAGAAGGTGTCAATGTTGTATCATACTAGGTGTGTCTAATTCTACTCATCACGGACCAATCAAGAAGCAATCATATTAATTAAGCCCAAAACACACAATCTGGACAGCATGACGTTGCTGTACAAAAACACAGATTACGGGTACTACACAAAAGAAAATTTGGATCTGTCAATAATTCAAGAAACTAGACTCTCTGCTGGTTCCAGCGAATATATATACGACATATAAAATTTATAGAAACTATGGTGAACATCCTATTCTTTTCAGATTTATGTTTAGGCAGCAAGTTATAAATTGTGTTCTCATATATGTTTTAGTTCAGAAAACTCATTAATTAAATATAGAAAAATTCAGGGTGGTTCCTACACATGTCTAGTCTCAGCCAAATTAATTTCATATTTTATGTTACTGTTATCTTGTTCAACTTAATTATGAAACATAAACATACGCATGAATTTGTGAATCTGGAAATTCAAACACAATTGTACTAAATTACAGATATCTATCAGATTATACATCATAATTCAAATCCGTCAAAAGTTATGGAAAATAGATTTATGGGGCTATAATTCATGTTCAAAAAATTATTTCAAATTACAACAACAACAACATGGTCGAAAATCTAATACAAAAAGGAACAAATAGTAGGCCAGAATTTAATTTGATATGAATAGGCAACGACTTAATCATACAACCATATAGTTCATGCTAATTAATAATCAAATGCTAAATGTTTAACATGTATAATTTCAGGTTTTATAGGCATGGTAATCAATACACTAAATCAAATTCAGTCGAACATATTCAACTCATCAAATAATCTATAACACATCGATCTAGTTATTTTCATGTAAACGTGCATATGCAATGTACAAGAGGGACTAGGTTTTAGATCAAAGTTGTAGGCACGATGTTAAGCATATATTGGGTTAGCTCGTGTAAACCCTCAATATACCTAACGGAATTCAAATAGTAGTATGATAAAAAGATTGGGATCTACTTGCGGAGATCAAAGAATCTTGAACAAAATAATAAACTAGTTCAAGATGAGACTTTCCTATTAGATGTTAATTTTGAATATTTGGAATAACAGGATAAGAATCTCGGGCGACGAACCCACGAACGGAAACACGGAATCACGTGCGAACTACGTGCAACACCCACACAAACGGCAAACACCCTACACCGGATCGATACCTCTTTCTTCCAAAAATAGCACACACCAAAAGAAAACCCAACTCTTCTCTTCTTCTCAACAGTGACAGAGAGAGAGAAGGTGGGAGGGGAACATCGACTGCAGCGCTCGCAGACGAGAATCGACAGTAGCAACAAAAGCAAGGGCGGCGACGGCGGGATGCTGGTGTTCAGGAAGCGACAGAGCGATGAGAACATCGGTGCTCGAGCGGTGCTCTGTTTCGCACCGAAACAGAGGAGGACAGAACGGCAGAGGGTTCGGCTGTTCGAAGACGACGACAACGGGTGAGGAGTCTTTGGTGGTTGCGGGGACAACGGAGAGTGTGAAGGCGAGGGTCGACGAGGTAGTGGTGGCGATCGAAGGCGATGGCGATGATGGGTTTGGTTGGCGGGAGGACGATGGGATGAGGGGATGGTCAGGGATGGTGGTGATGATGAGGGTTGACGAGGAGAGGTGGGTGGTAGGAGAACCGGAAGGCGAGCGACGGGGGGTGGTTGAAGGGAAACATGGGATGGGTAGGGGGTGAGGAGAGAGATGAGAGCAGCGGTAGGAGAGAGGAATAGGTTTAGAATTTTATATTAGGGTTTAAAGGGGCTATTTATATAGAAGATAGGATGTGGGGTTGCGGGTTAATGGGTTTAGGATACGGGTTTAGGCTCCAAAAGGAGAGAGATAAATATAAATCAATGAGATTAACATATAGCGGATCAATTGAAACTCAAAACAGGAAGAGCAAAATTGCAATGAGCCAAAAATAGAAGTGTCATGCCCTCCTTCCCAAAAGAGAATACGGAATACGTATACGCGACAAAAGTCCAGCGAATGATTTTCATCATCCATAAGTTGTTCAAGAATCTTTACAACATTCACAAGAATAATCAAAGTCGGAAGAAAAAGAATCAACCAAGTATGCACATATGAACCAAAGTACCAACAAGAATACTTGAGACCAAAATATATTAATCTCAAATAATCATGATCTGAATAAGTCAAATATCCTGGGTCACATTGCCCAAATACAAAATAAATCCAAGTATCAATATACAATTATTCAAGCAAGTTACAAGAAATAATAATAATGAAATCCAGCACTAGTACTTCATATCACCAATACCATCTGGAACCTCTTCTCCAAAATCTGCAATTTAACAATTGCAGGAATAGGAAAAAGAAAACAAGTTCCCGTCAATGCAAGTTACGGGCCGCTTCTAATGCAGGATACAAGTACATGAGAAAAACTAACTAATAACATAGAATAGGCATGATATCAAGTATAACAACTAGCATGGTAAGGTGAACAAGTACAAGTGGCATGTGTCAAGTGTCAAGTGAACAAGTATCATTTAAACAAGAAACAAGTATCAAGTGTCACGAATCAAGTATCACGTAATCAAGTAATAAGTAAACAAGTGTCAAGTAGTCAAGTACAAGTGTCAAGTATTATGTTCAAGCATCAAGTCTCATGTATCATGTAACCAAGTATCAAGTCTCATGTTCAAGTCTTGTATTATTACTATCTAGGTAGTACTTCATGTGCCATCCTTTTATCACATAGTTGTTACAGTCAATGCAATTTCGTTTTAGATTTCATAGTGGACCATATAGGGCAGTGTACTCAGGGACAAGCCTCTAGAAATCAAGTATCAAGTATCAAGCCTCAAGTATCAAGTAAACAAGCCTCAAGAGTGAAGTATCAAGTACCAAGTGAAATATCAAGCCTCAAGTAGTGAAATATCAAGCCTCAAGTAACAAGTATCAAGCCAAATCTCAAGTATCAAGCCAAGTATCACATAGAATCAATAGATTCTCTTCGAGTACACGTTTCTGAATTATCCACTATTAGATCTGCCCCTTTAAACCCCGGCTTGGTTAATTTATTATTAATTTCAAACAAGCATGTATGTGTCACGAAACAAGCCAAGCATATCATGGTATGATCAAGTAAGAAGTTCAAGTTGCAAAATAGACATGTACGGGTGCAAGATAATTCATAAAGGGATAAGATAACCAAATGTCTAGTTCAGGACAGCAAGACCATAGTGTAGTAAAACAGTAATTCCCGGTGTTACAAACATGCAAATCTGAATCCATCAAAAGGTCTAGAAAATAAACTCCCAACCAAATCCAGCGAATATAAATAAGTCATATAGTATTTCACAAAAATATAACTCAAAACTGATTTGAATCCAGAAAACACGTTCAGCCAGAAACAAGTAAATTGAATTCACAGTCAAGAAACAGCATCAAAACACCTCAAATAAATCCAGAAAAAATCTGGGGTATTCCCCTATGTCTAGTATCAGAATATAAAGTCTCATAATTTTCCAGTAAGATTAGTTCAGTCAACAAAAATCAGGAACCATCAAGAAACGATAGTTTTGCAAATTTGAAATTCACAACACTACTGTACGAAAACAGTTATATCTCGCAAACCGTGAAACGAAATCCAAATCCGCCAAAGGGAGATGAAAATACACAAAATAAGCTAACTTTCATATTTCATAAATACTTTTCGTACAGGAAAAGGACTTGGGGTGAAATTACAAATCTTTACAGAACAGCGAGCCTAAATCCAGCAAGTATAGTATTTGTAAACTAGCATGAAATCGGTCATAAAACTCATCAATAAAATCCACCAAAATTCTAGGTGATTCCTAATCAAGTATAGAAATACTGACTAAAAATTCAGATCAAAATAATATGTTTAGCACTAGTATCAAAATAGTTTACTCATCGAAATTATTAAGAAACGAAATCTGGAAATATAATACACCTCTGTAGTAAAACAATCATATCTCACACATACGAAAACGAAATCGATCAAGGTCAGAGATTTTAGAAAGAAGAAGGATTTCTCTAAAAATCATATTTAATACTGAAGTTAAGATACTGACCTTAATATGGTCTAAAATAGCCATTAAAACTGATCATCGACAAAATACTGATTTTCCTTTTAACAACAAATCAACATACCACATACGAAACTCATTCCAAACACGACCAAACATGTTATAGAGTTTACTAAGTGTCCAAACAACACGAAATAGGGTATATGGCATGTCCAACAAGCATATCACATGGATCCAAACAAACACACGATTTCTCATAATTATCTTACAAATATGATCACATAAAACGGTCGAAACCTAAGTTGTTTCATGTCAAATTTGTGTCATTAGGCAACTATTGTCAATAGCACTATAGAGACAATACTCATCAAAAATACATCACACAAAAGTTATCTCCAGAACCCAACTACACTACAAGCGGAATTTATGACTTGTATCATACAAAGGAATTGAGTACAAGTTACTTGCCTTAATCTAAGACGAAAACATTGAAAATCAAGAATAACGGGAACGGATTCCCAGCCAACGAACAAAAACCCACGAATGAAAATCACGAACCAAAGCAACCTACATGCAAACTACGTGCACGTGCAAAGCTCCAAGAACTAAGAGAGAGAGAGAGCGTCGGGGTAGCGGCTGCTGGCCCCTGCTGGCTATCGCTGCTCCTGCGGTTGCTACTGCTGATCGGCCACCGGAGGACGGAGGGAGAGAGATATGGTGCTCGGGTATGGTGTTGGTCGGCTATGGGGGTGATCGAGATCGGGATAGGGCAGCAGATGGCGGTGTGCTAGTTGGTGGGGAGAGCAGGTCGGGCTGGGGTGTTGACGGCGCAAAAGGGGAAGGGTGGCTGAGGGGTAGGGTGATTAGGGTTAGGGTTTAGTATAGAGGAAGAGAGCTTATATATATATAGGGTTTAGTTTTGGGTATGGGTATGTGGGTTAATTGGTTTTATGGGTGCAATAGGGGTAATAGTGTGATTAGTCTGATCAGGATAAATTTGTATAGGTTTCAAATAGGGTTGTAGGTTAATTTAGCTTTGGTAATCAATTAGGGATAAAAAGCAATAGGATTAGCAATAGGGTAAACAACCAAAACACCACGAACACCCAAGAATAAAATAGAGGGAACGAGAACAAATTGAAGGGCGAAAAAGAATAACAATAACGATCAAGAACAAATCAAGATACACAAAAATCAATCACAAGAAGAGCAAAAATGCGTGAAATGAATATATTGAAAACAACTCCAATATATGGTCCAAAAGAAATACAAGAGGAAAACAAAGTGAAGAAAAATACACCAAAATGAAAAGAAAAAAAATTACACTTCAAAAACACACAAAATGGAAAAATAGGGGTTACAATCCTACCCACCTAACAAGAAAAATTTCGTCCTCGGAATTCCAACAAGAAGATACATAGGGTAACCCCCAAACAACCAAAAACAAAAAAACAAAACAAAAACTACTCAAACAAATGAGGAAACTTCTGCTGAATCTCCTCCTCCAGCTCCCAAGTCGACTCACGGGGCTAGTGAGGATTCCAAGCAACACGAACCAGCTTGATGACCTTATTTTTAAGCACTTTCTCCCGCCGATCCACAATAGCAATTGCGGAATCCACAAGTCAAATTCGGCCGAATGGTCAACTCAGAGTAGTCGATCACGTGGCTCTCATCTCGGATATATCTCCTGAGTTGTGAGACATGAAAAACATCGTGCACTCTTGATAACGCTGGCGGCAATGCAAGACGATAGGCCACCTTGCCTATTCGCTCTATAATCTCAAACGGTTCAATAAACCTAGGGCTAAGCTTGCCCCCACCACCGAACCGAATGACACCGCGCCATGGCGATACCTTTACGAAAACATGGTCACCAAGCTCAAACTCCAAAGCCCTTCGATGGACATCAGCCCATCGCCTCTACCGATCCTGAGCTGTCTGCAAATGCTTCCTGATCTGAACCATAGCATTAACTGTCCTGGTGATCAACTTCGTATCCAACAACTTTCTCTCACCAATGTCATCCCAGCACACTGGCGATCTACTCTTCTACCTATTGAGTGCCTCGAATGGAGCAGCTTTAATACTGGCTTGAAAGCTGTTATTATACGAGAACTCTACGAGATGCAAATGGTCCTCCCATGATCCACCAAACTAAAGCATACAGGACCTCATAATGTCCTCAAGAATCTAGATGGTCCTCTCTGACTATCTATTGGTCTGGGGATGAAAAGCTATACTATACTTTAATTTGCTCCCCAAACTGGCCTGAAGACTCTCCCAGAACTGAGATCTGAATCTCGTATCCCTGTCGGATACAATACTGACTGGAACCCCATGAAGTCTAACAATCTCTTGCATATACTTCTCAGGTAGGCTCTCAGTAGACTGCCCGACACGAAAAGAAATGAAGTGAGCACTCTTCGTCAAACGGTCGACAATCACCCAAATAGAATTATGACCCTTAGGACTCCTCGGCAAAGCGGTTACAAAGTCCATAGTGATATGTTCCCTACTTCCACCGTGGAATAGAAAGTGGTTGAAGAAGTCCAGCAGTCCTCTGATGCTCTACCTTAACCTGGTGGCAGATCAAACACTGAGCAACAAACCGAGCTACAGCTCTCTTCATACCATGCCACCAGAAATGAAGCTTCAAATCCCGATACATCTTAGTATCGCCAGGATGGATAGAATAGAATGACTGGTGGGCTTCCTCAAGCAACCTCTGAAGGACTTCACCCTTCGGGACACATAACCTGGACCCAAAATGAAGCGATCCATCAGCATGAATAACCATGTCCATCCTAGACCCAGACTCAACCTCAACCCAAAAACCCTGTAACTGCGCATCACCAGCATGCGCCTCTTTAATCTGATTAACAAGAGACGACTGCAGCTGGAGCGCCAAACATCTCCGACCAGAACTCGGCAAAAGAACACCCAACTCCAACCTCCTCATCTGCTAATCAGATCTCTCTGCTGAATCAAGAATATAACTGCCGGTCTCTTGCTCAAAGCATCTGGCACCAAGTTTACTTTACCAGGATGGTATTGCAAACTGATGTCGTAATTGGCCATAAGTTCCAACCAACGCCTTTGCCTCATGTTTAACTCCTTCTGGGTGAAAACATACTTGAGACTTTTGTGGTCTGTAAAGATCTCCACTCGGTCCCCGAGTAAATAATGTCTCACAGCTTCAAAGCATAAATCACTACCGCTAACTCCAAGTCATAAGTCGGATAATTCTTCTCATGCGGCATCAACTGCCTCGATGCATACGCAACGACTCTGCCCTTCTGCATCAAAACTGCTCCGAGACCCTTACCATAAGTATCACAATGAATTACAAATCTGCCTGAACCATCTGGAATAGTCAACACAGACACTGATGTCAGTCAGTTCTTCAACTCAACAAAAGCCACACCGCACTCATCAGACCAACAGAACTTCTGATCCTTTCCAGTCAACTTAGTCAACGGTCTTGCTATCTTCGAAAAATCTTAGACGAATTTATGATAATAGCCAACCAAACCAAGAAAACTCCTTACTTCAGAAACTAACTTGGGAACAGGTCAATCCTTCACAGTCTCAACCTTGGCAGGATCCACAGAAATACCATTGCCTGAGATAATGTGCCACAAGAATGAAATCCTGTCTAGCCAAAACTCGCACTTGCTGAGTTTCCCATAGAGCTGATTCTCTTTCAAAGTCTGCAGAACCACTTTAAGTTGTTCAGCATGATCTTCCCGATTCCAAGAATACACCAAAATATCATCAATGAAGACCACCACAAATTTATCCAAAAACTGAGAAAAGTCCTGGTTCATAAGACACATGAATACAACAGGCGCGTTCGTAACTCCGAACGGCATCGTAAGATACTCATAGTGGCCATATCTCGCAAACCGTAAGAGGAAATCCAAATCTGCCAAAGGGAGATGAAAATAGACAAAATAAGCTAACTTTCATATTTCATAAATATTTTTCATACAGGAAAAGAAATTAGGGTGAAAATACAAATTTTTACAGTAACAGTGAGTTAAATCCAGCAAATTTAGTTTTTGTAAACAAGCATGAAATCGGTGATAAAACTCATCAATAAGATCCACCAAAATTCTGGGTAATCCCTAATCAAGTATAGAAATACTTACCAAAATTTCAGATCAAAATAATATGTTTAGCATTAGTATCAAAATAGTTTACTCATTGAAATCATCAAGAAACAAAATTTGGAAATATAATACACCTCTGTAGTAAAACATTCATATCTCACGCATACAAAAACGAAATCGATCAAGATCAGAGAGTTTGGAAAGAAGACGAATTTCTCTAAAAAATCATGTTTAATACTGAAGTAAAGATACTGAGCTTAATATGGTCTAAAATAGCCAACAAAACTGATCATCGACAAAATACAGATTTTTTTTTAACAACAAATCAGCATACTACATACGAAACTTGTTCCAAATACAACCAAACATGTTATAGAGTCTAATAAGTGTCCAAACAACACGAAATAGGATATATGGCATGTCCACAACAATTATATCACATGGATCCAAACAAACACATGATTTCTCATAATTATCTCACAAATATGATCACATCAAGAACGGTCGAAACCTAAGTTGTTTCATGTCAAATTTGTGTCGTGAGGAAACTATGGTCAATAGCACTATAGAGAAAATACTCATCAAAAATACATCACACACGAGTTGTCTCTAGAACCCAACTACACTACAACCGGAATTTATGACTTGTATCATACAAAGGAATTGAGTACAAGTTACTTGTCTTAACTGAAGACGAAAACGATGAAAATTAAGAATAATGGGAACGGATTCCCGGCCAACAAACAAAAACCCACGAACGAAAATCATGAACCAAAGCAACCCACATGCAAACTACATGCACGTGCAAAGCTCCAAGAACCAAGAGAGAGAGAGCGTCGGGGTAGCAGTGGCTGGCCCCTGCTGGATGTCGCTGCTCCTGCGGTTGCTGCTGCTGATCAGCACTAGAGGACGGAGGGAGAGAGATATGGGGAGATAGATATGGTGCTCGGGTATGGTGTTGGTCAGCTATGGGGGTGATCGGGATCGGGATAGTTCAGCGGATGGAGGTTTGCTGGTTGGTGGGGGAGAGCAGGTCGGGCTGGGGGTGTTGACGGTGCAAAAGGGGAAGGGAGGCCGGGGGTAAGGTGATTAGGGTTAGGGTTTAGTAGGGCGGGAGAGAGCTTATATATATAGGGTTTAGTTATGGGTATGGGTATGTGGGTTAATTGGTTTTATGGGTCCAATGGGAGTAGTAGTTGGATTAGTCTGATTAGGATTTGATTAGGATAAATTTGTATAGGTTTCAAACTAGGTTGTAGGTTAATATAGCTTTGGTAATCAATTAGGAATCAAAAGTAATAGGATTAGCAATAGGGTAAACAACCAAAACACCATGAGCACCAAAGAATAAAATAAAGGGAACCCTAAATTCATGAAAGTTCCATCTCGCCTAGGGGCATTTTCATACAAGCCCGTTTTCCTGGGAACAGCGAAAAAGAATAACAATAACGATCAAGAACAAATCAAGAGACAGAAAAATCAATCACAAGTAGAGCAAAAATGGGCGAAATGAATATATTGAAAACAACTCCAATATATGGACCAAAAGAAATACAAGAGGAAAACAAAGTGAGGGAAAATACACCAAAATGAATAAAAAATACACTCCGAAAATACACAAAATGGAAGAACTTGTTCTCTTCCTTCTCCTCCTTGCTCCTTGTTCTTGCTCCTCTTCAAGAACCCATGAAAGAAATGAAACCCATGAAAAATTCTCTCTTTTCTTTTGATTTTGATCCTCTCTTTCTCAAATTTTTCCAAAACAAAAACAAGCAGTAGAAGAAAGAATGAGATGAGAAATGAGACGGAGTGAGATGAGAAACAAAAATGAAAAGAGGGCTTTTTGCCCTCTTGATTTGGGACCGGCCACATATAGGGGAGGGAGAGAGAAAGAGATGTGGTGGAGAGAGAGCCACTTGTCTCTCTCTCTTTGTGGCTCACACAATTTGGGTTTCATTTGTAATTTTAATTTACAATCAAATCCAATAAATTTGCAATCAACACCCAAAATTATCTTTAACCCTTCATTTTGTTCATCATTGATCAAAATAAGAGGTATTTTCCAAAAATCACATACTACATGATTTTGTACAAATGTACGAAATCGATACGATTCAACTACGTACATATATCTGATTTTACAGATAATTTTTATTAGTTAAAACGAATAATCTGTACAAAAATAATTTAATTTCGAGAATAAAAATAAAATAATTTTATTACCGGCTCGGAAAATTTCAGTATCAATTTGATACAAAACAGTCATATACCGACTAGTATATATACATAGATAATGTTTATTAACAAAACCGGGTGATATCCACCAAAAATATTTCATTTCTGAAAATAATAATAAAATAATAATTTTTAATATCTGCCGGGATTTTCCAGGCATTTTCTGAAAAACGCATTTTTCAAGATTTTGTACAAGTGCACAAAACTGATACAATACCTATATATACTTACAAGTATATATATCCAGATAAATTTTTTATTAGAAAAACCAGTAATTTCTATAAAAATATTTTAACTTTAAAAATAATAGTTATATAAATATAATATCCGTCCGGAATATTACAATACTCTCTCCTTAGAATAGTTTTGTCCTCAGAACTATATTGAGTCAGGAAAACAGAAAAACATCCATCCTCTAAATAACTCGGGGAAAGAAAGCTTATACGGCTTTCCGGCTCCCAAGTGACTTCTCCATGAACTGGTTCTCCAAAGAACCCTGACCTTGATCCCAAAGCTGCCTGCAAACTTTGCCAAAATCGAGATGTAACTCTTGAATCTTGGTCAGAATTGCTGGCGCTGGAACTCCATGATGCTTCCTTACGCCTTCAATTTGGACTTCCGCTAATTTCTCTAGTGTCTAAGTCATCTTTATTAGAGTAAAATTTGCAGACTTCGTCAACTGATAGCCAACAACTCAACTTGAGTCATTCATTTTCGAACTTTGGGGTAATCCTGTGATGAAGTACATACCGAGATTCTGATATTTTCCTTCACCAACATGTCGCTTCAGTGCTTCAATCCCTGTGTCTCCTGCCTAAGCCTTCTGACTTGCTTTCTTCGACTCGGTTGCAGCTTCAATCGTGCTGAAACTGAGCTCCAATCTTGAATAATCAATCGAATACTAGCTTGCCTGATCTCATCATCTAGCTTCTTATTTCCTTCATTGTCTTTGGCTGAGGCTAATTCTTTACCTATCTCGATCTTTTGCACTTCGGTAGCCATCCCCTCCTTAGAATAGGACATGGCCTACGAACATCACTTCTGACTTCCAGGATTCTCTCCTATAATTTGCTCAAAGCTGACGCTTCAGATGGTGTAATCAACAAAACCAAATCTAGAGTTGCCTCCCGCACACATCTCAATTTTTAAGAAAATAATTCAGACAAAAGATTATGATGAACCACAATTGAACAAAACAGATGTATGGATTCTATATATATATAAATCCGTTCGGTTACAAAAAGTGTTACATCATCTATTACTTCTTCAGTCTAAAATTTCAAAATACAACTTTTTAAACTTAGTTGCAACTCCATATGCACATACTGGTACTGGCTCTCCAGCCTTCTTCAGCATTCCTTCAGTAAGTGCGAACTTCTACCCTTGGTGAACAGGTTCCTTTCCTTTACTGTTCGTCTTCGGGGCTAATCTACCGTCCTTCTTGTGAAACTGAGACAGTTTGGCCTGATATGACCAATCTCCCTACAATTGTAACAAACACGGGTATCCATCTGAGGGTCCTTTCTCGGGCACTGGATCTTGAAATGACTTTGCTCACCACATAGGAAATAATTTTCTGTCTTGGCGCCTCTAAGTTTGCCCTCCGTCTTATGAGTTTTCTGCTCCTGACCTCGGTCCTCGAACCCTGATGCTGGTGCAGATCTTTTCCCTTGTCGTCGTGGATAGACCGATCTCTTGTGTCCAACTTCCTCACAGAATTGGCATGTTACAACTTCGGTGGTCCCCTGGACTTGCTCCCATTCATACTGCAGTCGTGCCAATCCGGATCAAAGTGTTCCTGCTCCTTTGCTAGGCTTGCTAATATAGCTCTGCAAACGTTACCCACTTGCGTAGCTTGGTGACCTCTCCTGGTCCTGCACCTCCTCAGCTTCTTCATTTCCTGACGTATGTTGGCTGCTGCCACTGTCCGTTGATCCACACTTAGTCCTTGTGGTGGTGAAGGCGAGTCTGTCTTGAGGTTAACTTGTAGTAAAATCTCCTTTGGCACTTCGCCCGGGATCATCGGATCATCCTTTGAAATCGGCTCGCTCTGTAACGCCCCGATTTTCATACACTGGGAAACCGTGACATAAGCCAGAATCTTTCATTCAATTAGTCACAACACACAGAAAAATAGGAAAATTTAAAACTTTTTATTCAACACAATGTATTATAAGTCCGAATGTTTACAAAATTGCAATATATTACAACAGTGTTACAATAATACCTGTACAATCCCAAGTGTTACAACTTTCAACAATTTACATGAGAGTAAAATAAATAAAGAACAACACTTGGTACTTCACTTGGATGCTTTCCAATAATAAATAAATTACAGTAATTGTTACAAAAGAAACAATAGTAATCAACATATATTACAGCGGAAACTTAAATAAAATCGGCACCTGCTTCTATTGCCTTGAGTCCTTCTAAATCCTGTACCTGTACTTTTGCAATCCAGTACCTGTAATCTTGCAATCCAGTACCTATAGAAATGGGGACGTCAGTACATATACTGACGCTTTAAGGCTGATGACTAGCAGCGATTCTCAACTTTAAGCAAACAGATTGATGAAAAGAGAAACGTGTATATATAATTAATGTGTCAGTGTATGCTATGACTTAGACTCTAATGCTCGAATAACTAATGCAATGATGCTCTTATTCTAATGCAAGCAAGTCTCCGGAACAGTATGCATCCAATACTACATACGCCCCATCTCAAGTCGTTTCTTCATATATAGGGATTTGAACCCGCGCCATGAATTCTACTCTTGTACTCAACTTGTTTCTAAAGATATAGCATGACTGATGAGGTTGCTCTGAAATGGTCTAATCCCTCAATTCGCAGTCATATAGTGGTGTCTCCGTTTGCCACTGTTGCCCGGCGTACCAGACCTCACTCAAAAATTTGACGAACGTAAGGTATCCGACAGTACAGGTTAGCTCGAAGCATCCCTTGTGGCCCCCCTAGCAGGTATCCACAGCATAGGTTCGCTCGAAGCACCCCTCGTGGCCACCTAGCAGGTATCCGACAGCACAGGTTAGCTCGAAGCATCCCCTGTGGCCACCTAGAATATAGACCGTAGTCTATGGTTTGTTCGCCCTTAGATATAGAACATGGCATAGTTTCGAGGGTCCATCTCCTAGCTCCGCCCGCCCTTATCATGACACTTCAGAAATTAATAGACGAGATATAGATCCCTTCCTCCCAACCCGTGAGAAGGCACAGACCGTATCCCTTTGACAAGAAGGTTACAACCCAATAACACCACCTAGTGCCGGCCTATAGGATAAGTCAAATCATAAGGTATCACCCTTAATATCAACTCCTTACCTTCGACGAGAAAATGATAATAAATATAGGTTAAGTAGTAATAGCCATATGTTACTACCCGAACGATGTCACAAACCCTGAACAATCCTAGGGATGACAACAATATTAACACAACATGCTAGGTCTTAAGTTAGACTTCGCAAGATAACACTACTAGGTTGCTCAACCTAGACTTACCAGAATCCCTAAGGATCCAGGTTCATGGCCTATCGATCCAAGACCCTGGCAATACGAACGTATTCGCATGCTACTACCCTGAACTTGGATTTCGTCAACACTCTGGTCCGTGAACAACCAACTCGGTTAAGATCTGACGGTACACGCGAAGTGACTCATCCACAGTCTCTTAGGAGTAAGGTAAACACACGTCTTCATAGTCGATAGACCCTAGAGTAATAATATCACCCTAAGCGAGCACAACAAACTGTGTACTAGCTAATAAGCTACATACGAGTAAACAAAACACATACGAGCTAAACAAGCTACGTATGAAACCAGCAACTACATACGAGCCAGGCGAGCTGCGTATGAGACAACAACATACATACGAGCCAAATAAGCTACGTATGAGACCAACAGTCATACGGGCCAAGTGGGCCATGTATGAGACAACAACATAAATACGAGCCAAATAAGCTACGTATGGGACCACAGCTACATACGGGCCAGGCGAGCCGCATATGAGCAAAACCATATATAAAAACAACCATACAGGTATTCTAACAACCTAGAAGCAACCAAACGTGCTTACTAGCAAAACATGATCTTCTATAATTAGAAGCAACAAAAGAATCTACCAAAAGTCTAAAATAGGCATACTACCAAAGAGAAGCCCAAAAGAGACATAAAAACCTTCCGACAGCATAGAAGCAATCAATGATGAGTTTATCGGAATTCGACAAAAATATACTTTTTAGAAAAGTAAGAACATCTACCACTACTCTATAGTGGAAACACTTTTTCAGATTCCGTAAGGAATCCAAAATTCGGTCCATCGAACACATGCAAACAGTTTAACCAAACTGCGGATTTTCAAAAAAAGCTAAAACATCTACAACTTGTAACTTTTGCTCTACTTATCGGAATCTAACGAAACTGGACAATTTGGAACGGTGGGAAAATCTACTACAACTCTCTAGTTGACCACTTCCTCAGATTCCGTAAGGAATTCCAAATTTCTGACCTCGAACACACGCAAATGCTAACAAAAGACAGTCTAGGCTACAACAAAGCTGAAACTTTGAGAACTTGTATCTTTTGCTCTACTTAGCAGAATCTAACCAAATCATACAATTTAGAAAGGTGGTAACATATACTATAACTCTCTAGTTGATGACTTTTTCAGATTCCCTATGGAAATTAGTATTCCGTCTCTTGAACACATGCAAACGTTAACGAAAACAGCAGGTTTCCTTAACAAAAGCTTATCTTTGAAAGCACATAACTTCTACTCTGCTTATCAGAATCAAACCAAATAGGACAATTTGAAAAGGTGAGAGACTCTACATCAACACTCTAGTTGGTCTCCTCCTCAGATTCAACAAGCACGACACTCAAAAACAACAAAGAAGCGAAACAGTGAACGCTTCAGCCAACACTAACTGCGCTATTTTGCAAAGGCCATAACACTTACTCTGCTTATCAGAATCTAACCAAATAGGGCAATTTAAAGGTGAGAGACTGTAACCCCTATTTTTCATTTTGTGTATTTTCTCTCTTGTATTTTTTCTGAACCATATATTGGAGTTGTTTTCAATATATATTCGTTCTATTTCATGTTGAGCTCTTTGTGTTTGATGGGTTTCTCTTTTGTTTTGTTCTTCATTATTTTGTTCTTTCTTTCATTTTGTTCTTGTCATTTTTATTTTTTGTTCTTGGGTGTGCGTGGTGGTGATTGGTTGTTATCCTATTCTCAATCCTATTATTTGATCTCTAATAAGATTACCAAGGCCAAATTAAATCCCCAATCCTATGTGTATCCTATTCGAAACCCATTAATTCAAATCCTATTACTACTCCTAGTTACCCACAACCCATTAACCCAACTTGTATTATTAACCCTAATCCCTCCATATAAATACACCCTCCCTCACACAAACCCGAACCCTAATACCCTAATCCCTCAATCCGGCCTCCCCCTATCTCTCTCCCTCTCCCACTGCTTGCGCCGAACACCCCAAACCCGACCCCAGGCCAGCCCCCTTTCTGGCCTGTGTGCACCAACCCGATGCCAATACACCCCCCCTTCCGGCCTGTGTGCATCACCTCCAAAACCTGGGCTCCATCTTCCCTCCTTGGCCATCCCGACCTCCTCGCATCACACACATAATCCCTAGTCTCTCTCGTGGTGTTCTCTTGTGGCCCTAAGCCACTATTGTCATCTCGCTTTTGGAGTTTTTGTTCGTGTGGAGATTTTTGCTCGAGTTTACTTGGATTCGTTGATTCGTGGTTTTCGTTAGTGGATTTTTCTCGTTACTCTTGGTTTTCTTCGTTCTTCATCTTTGATTAAGGAAAGTAACTTGTACTCCAATTCATTTGTTTGATACAAGTCAAAAATACAACTTATAGTGTAGTTAGGTCTAGAGATAACTCTTGTTTGTGTTATTCTTGATGGGTTTTGTCTCTATTGTGAAAACTTGACCATAGTTGCCTCATGACACAATATGGACAATAACTAACTTAGGTTTTACCCGTTCTTGATTTTGATCATGTATGTGAGACTTTTGTGAGAATTCGTGATTTTGTTGAGACCCATGTGGTATAATTGTTGTGGACATGCTAGATATCCTAATTCATGATGTTTGGACACTTGGTACACTCGATTTCATGTTTGGTTGTGTTTTGAACAAGTTTTGTATGATATATGTTGAGTTGTTGTTAAAGGGGAAATTCTGTATTTTGTCGCTGATCTGTTTTGTTTGTTGTTTTGGACTGTCTTGAAGTCAGTAACTTAATTTCGGTATAAAACATGAGTTTTAGATAATTTTGTCTATTTTCAAACCCCTCCAACCTTGCTTGATTTCGTTCTTGATTGTTTTACTACAGAGGTGTTGAACTTTTCCAGATTTCGTTCTTGGTGTTTTTGATGACTAAATCCTTTTAAATATCTATGCTACACATATTATTTTGATCCAAAACATTGGTCAGTTTTTCTATATCTAGTTAGGGATTACCCAGAATTTTGGTGGATTTTATTGATGATATTTATATGCCGTTTCATGCTCATTTATGAAAACTATACTTGCTGTATTTTACTCGCTGTTCTATAAATAATCGTATTTTCACCCTGATTCCTTCCACTGTTTGAAAAACATTTGTGAAATATGAAAGTTAATGTATTTTTTCTATTTTCATCTCCCTTTGATGGATTTGGATTTCGTTTCACTGGTTGCGAGATATTATGGTTTTCATACAGCAGTGTTGGGAATTCCAGATTTGCTAAACTACTGTTTATTGATGTTTTCTTATTTTTGATGACCGATCTAATTTCACTGCAAAATTCTAAAACTTTATATTTAGATACTGGACATATAGGGAAATACCTCAGATTTTTCGTGGATTTATTTAATGTGTTTTCATGCTGTTTTCCTGTTCTTGAATTCGTTTTCCTAATTTCTGGCTGAACTTATTTTCTGTATTCAAATCAGTTTTGAGCTATGTTTCTGTGAATTAATATATGACTTATTTATACTCGCTGGATTCGGTTGGGAGTCTACTTTTTAGAAGTTTCGACGGATTCAGATTTGCATGTTTGTAACACTGGAGGCACTGTTTTACTACAGTATGGTCTTGTTGTCTTGAACTTGAGATTTGTTTATTTTAGTTCTTTTATGAGATATCTTGCACACGTACATGTTTATCTTACAACTTGAACTTGTTACATAATCATGACATGATATACTTGATATGTTTTGCACACCTACACGCTTGTTGGACACTAATAATAATAAAATAACCAAACCGGGGTTAAAGAAAAGATCTAGTAGTGGATAATGCAGAAATGTGTACTCGGAAGAACCTAGTGGTTATTGGAGCTTGTTTACATGTGGAGCTTGACACGTACACACATGACACGTACACACATGACACTGGAGCTTGTTTCGGTCTTGGAGCATGTTTACATGATACATGACTACATGATACTTGGAGCTTGTCCCTGAGTACACTGCCCTGTATGGTCCCCTACAAAATCTAAAGCGAAATTGTTTGTTGTAGCAACCATGTAGTAAAAACAGGGATGCATGAAGTGCTACCTAGATAGTAATCACTACAAGACTTGAACATGATACTTGAACATGATACATGCCTACTTGACACTTGACTACATGATACATGAAATTTGATACTTGCTACATGCTACATGATTACATGATTCTTGATACTGGTTACTTGATGCATGACACTTGTTTACTTGATACTCGACACATGCTATTATATTTGCTCATCTTGCCATGCTATGAATTATATTCTGTTATCATGATTATACCATGCTAGGTTTGTTACTTAGATTTACCTATCCCATGTACTTGTATCCTACATTATAAGTGGCCCGTAACTTGCAATTGATGGGTACTTGTTTTTCTTCTTCCTTCTCCTGCAAATTTACTAATTGCAGATCAAGGATGGTCGGCTGCCAGATGGTATTGGCGAGATGATGTATTAGGGCTGTATTTTCTGCTTTATGATTTTTATTATTATTGTTGCTTGAACTTGAATAAGATGTACTTGATTACTTGGATATTTATCTTGTATTTGGGCGATGTGACCCAGGATATTTGACTTGTTCAGAATTTGATTATTTAAGATTATTATATTTGGTTTCAAGTAATTTCTGTTGGTATCTTGTTTCAATTATGCATGCCTGGTTGTATCTTTTGCTTCTGACTCTGATTATCTTGTGAAATATTGTAAAGATTCCTAAATAGCTTATGGATGATGAAAATCATTCGTTGGGCTTTTGTCTCGTATCCGTATTCCGTATTTTTTTTGAGAAGCGGGGCGTGACAGAGACTCTACTACAACTCTCTAGTTGAACACTTTCCCAAATTCATTAAGTAAAAGACTCGAAAACAACAAACAATCAGAACAGCGAACACTTCAGCCAACCTAGCTGCTGTGTTTTGTAAAGACCATAACTCCTACTCCGCTTGTCGAAATCTAACCAAATAGGACAGTTTGAAAAGGTCAGAATGTCTATTAAAACTCTCTAGTTGGTCACTTCCTCTGATTCCGCAAGTAAGACACTCAAAAATAACAAAGAAGCAAAACATCAAGCTTTCGGCAAATGCCAGCTGCTGACATTTTATAACAGCCATAACTTTTGCATCCCTTATCGGAATCTAACTCGAGAGGCCAATTCGGAAAGGTTAGAACCTCTACTACAACTTCTTAGTTGGTCTCCTCGTCAGATTCAACATTTAAGTCACTCAAGAATATCAAAGAGTCAAAACAACAAGCTTCCAGTCACGATCTGGCTGCTGTGTTTTGCAAAGGGCATAACTTCTACTCTGCTAATCGGAATTTAACCCAATAAGCCAATTCGGAAAGGGAAGAGACTCTACTACAACTCTCTAGCTGGTCTCCTCCTCAGATTCAGTGAGTAAGACACTCAAAAACAACAAGGAAGCAAAACAATGAGCGCTTCTGCCAAAACTGACTGTGCTGGTTTGTAACGGCCATAACTTTTGCGCCTCTTATCGTAATCTAACCAAATAAGGCATTTTAGAAAGGTGAGAATGTCTAATACAACTTCCTAATTGGTCACTTTTCCAAATTCAATAAGGAACACCAAGTTCCAGCCCCTCGAACCTATGTTGTTGTTCACCCCCAAAACAGCAAGTGCTGTCTTTTGCCCGTGCTCGCTGTTTTGAGAAAAATGGTCGTTTCACCAATCAAAATAACTCCGAAAAATTCCCAAAAATTAGAGCATGCTAATAACACCTAGGAGAACCTCTAAAATTAATTTCGGGTCAAAATTCCAACGTTTACATAGGATATTAATTCTAACCCTACAAACATAAAAATCGAATCTTTATCATTTCTTCTAGTGTTCTACTACTTGAAACTTTGCATGCATTTTCTTCTATTCCATATGCACATGATCTTAACTCAATACAACAACATATAACAATATAACCCTAAAATATCTAAAACAAACTCAAGAGAATGAAAAACCCCCACCCAAAGAAATCGGTTGGAAGAACTTGCTCTCTTCCTTCCCCTCCTTGCTCCTTGTTCTTGCTCCTCTTCAAGAACC
This sequence comes from Hemerocallis citrina, assembly GCA_017893485.1. Taxonomy (NCBI): domain Eukaryota; kingdom Viridiplantae; phylum Streptophyta; class Magnoliopsida; order Asparagales; family Asphodelaceae; genus Hemerocallis; species Hemerocallis citrina. Next base: position 154,063,840 of record CM030364.1, on the reverse strand, counting down.
CATGAAAGAAATGAAACCCATGAAAAATTCTCTCTTTTCTTTTGATTTTGATCCTCTCTTTCTCAAATTTTTCTAAAACAAAAACAAATAGTAGAAGAGAGAATGAGATGAGAAATGAGATAGAGTGAGAAGGAGAAACAAAAATGAAAAAGGGGCTTTTTGCCCACTTTATTTGGGGCCAACCACATATAGGGGAGGGAGAGAGAGAGATGTGGTGGAGAGAGAGCCACCTGTCTCTCTCTCTTTGTGGCTCACACAATTTGGTTTTCATTTGTAATTATAATTTACAATCATACCCAATAAATTTACAATCAACACCCAAAATCATCTCTAACCCATCATTTTAATCATGATTGATAAAAAAAAGAGGTATTTTCTAAAAATCACATACTACATGATTTTGTACAAACGTACGAAATCGATACGATTCAACTACGTACATATATCTGATTTTACAAATAATTTTTATTAGTTAAAACGAATAATCTGTACAAAAATAATTTAATTCCGATTATAAAAATAAAATAATTTTATTACCGGCTCGGAAGATTCCAGTATCAATTTGATACAAAACAGTCATATACCAACTAGTAAATATACATAGATAATGTTTATTAACAAACCCGGGTGATGTCCGCAAAAAATATTTCATTTCTGAAAATAATAATAAAATAATAATTTTTAATATCTGCTCAAGATTTTCCAGACATCTTCTCAAAAATGCATTTTTCAAGATTTTGTACAAGTGTACAAAACTGATACAATACCAATATATACTTACTAGTATATATATCTAGATAATTTTTTTATTAGAAAAACCAGTAATCTCTATAAAAATATTTTAACTTTAAAAATAATAGTTATATAAATATAATATCCGTTCGTGATATTACATATATATACTTTACTGATTTTGAAGATTTTTGTCAAAAAACGCTCTTTTGAGATCTTGATATGTTTTGACTGTTTTATTAACTACTGTATGTTATACAAGATATGTTGGATCATCTCAGGAAGTTTAAATTTGAATTTACAAAGTTTTAATCGAGTATCAGTCGAAACATGCCCCAAAAGCCCTGACAGGCTGAATAGTAAGTCACGGTCGATCGCACGGTCGACCATCAGGTTCCTATTTTGAGAATTCTCAATTGGCAGTCGACTGCTCTGTTTGAGCGGTCGACCGTCAATTGCTTTTTGGCTATTTTGGTTGAATTTTCTTCGTTTCTTTTAAATGATTATTTTCTCGATATTATGGATTATTGCTCTGCTGTTTTATATGATATTTTTACTACAGATTACAGTATTTTACAGAGAGTTATATTTTATTTATAATAGCATTTTAATTGTATTCTTATGACCTTATTAAGTGAATTATATGTGTTTTCAAAAGAACTGATGTTTTGGTGATATTCTACGACTTAAAAATATGGTTTTCTGTTATTTAATGGATTTAATAATTTTTTGAATTCTAGAATTTTATGAGTACATTATATAGATTTGGATTTTTGTTGATTTAAGAAGTTTTCTTCATATAATCGTTTTTATAATGGATTTGTGAGTTTTATTGAAAGTTTTTGTATTGATGGTTGAGTTATGAGTCTTTAGAGATTAAGTGGGGTCCTAGCTACTGGCGGTTGAGATTTTGGTTGTTGTTCAGTTGAGCTAAGCCCGGTAGGGTACACCAACTCTAAGAGATTTGAAATCTAATAAATAATTAATTAACTTAACAAGATAAGGACAAGCACTAGATGGTGATATGATGAAATGAGTGCAAACATGAGGTATGGACTCCAGGATGATCCAAGGAGTGAGATATTCCTCAGTATTCCAGGACGATGGACGTAAGGGTCACAGAGTGATCCGCGGAGTGGGATTTATCTCCAGTATTCCGAAGACGAGAGCGACGCTCATGGGATGTTTTTGCAATGAGGGTTCCAGGATGACTTGCGGAGTGAGGCAATCTCTAGTTTTCCAGGACGATGGACGTAAGGGCCACAAAATGATCTGCAGAGTAGGATTGGCCTCTAGTATTACAAGGGCGAGAACCGATACTTGCAGAATGTCTAAATCTCGTTGTAGTTATCGTAGTAGGATTAGTTGCATAATGGGGATTAAACCCTATCAAGTGAAGAACGATAATTGCTTGCACCGAACCTATGTAGAGTGGGATGCATAGAATCCGACAAGTATGCATTAGAGAGTCAGCATATAGCATTGGTGTTTTCTTGACTTAGTTTTATGCATGCTGTTTCCTATTTTTTCTACACATGACACTTAGTCTAGTTTCACTTGATGCTTTCATGTTTTATTTATTGTTATTTCTTATTTCATTTATTCTTGCTGTTGATACATGTTGTTTATGATTCTATACCATATGTTTTATTTATGTTGCATTTATTTTTATGTCACTCACACCGTTATGCCTGACCCCTGTAGTTTTGGGGGTTAGGATTATCTCTAGCCTCATGTTTTACAGGTAGGTACCTATAGCTTTGGGATTTGGATGCATGAGATAGAATGATGTTATGGCATATCTAAATTGTAAAAGAATTTGTTGTAAAAGAAAGTAATTATAATTCAAGGTGTTTGTTTTCCACTGTGGTTTGAAAAGAATTAATGTAATAAAGTTGAAAAATTTTATCTGTGTTTTGGCTATGTTTACTATTACAATTGAGGTAGATGCTGGGAACTGTGCCACGTATTTCTGAGATATCATATTAGAAATTTGGGGCGCTACAATAGCAGCTCTTTTCGACCACTTTATTAGGCTTCGGCACCAACTCCGGCGACCACTGGGTTAACCTTCGCCAGTAACTCTAGATCTACTTGATGCTTCATGCATCCTCCACCTCCAAACCATCAGCTAAAATAGCAAGGTTGAAATTTCCCTATTTTCTGTTTTTGCATGAGGTATGGTTTCGGTTATCTGATTTGGGATTCAAATTAGGTATTTCATGGGGCATCTCATTATGGGGCTGTAATCATTGATCTTGTGATTTAATTATCTTTTTCCTTGTGTTTTTTCCATTCCAGGTTTAGTGTTAGGATTTGGTTGCTTGGATTTGGAGATCAGGGTGAGCGTTTCTTTATATTTGATTTCTTGTCCATGCTGAAATCTATTAGGTTTGAAATTAGGGCTTGGGTGGTCGGAATTGGGTTTATCTTTTACTGGGCTGGACTGATTAATTTCGGGTTAAATTTGTGTCAAATAAACACATTTGAGGTTACCACTGAGTCCATGACCTCTTATGAATATACTCAGTTTGTGTCTTATACTCTCTTCTATCATATTGCAAATTACGAGAGTTATATTTACTTATCTGATGGCATGTAGTGTAGACTAAATTGGCGGATGCAGTTATTTCTCTCTTTGCTTTCATATACTTGAGTGATTTATACAACACCACCGGCTGTCTTGAGCAAGAATATAAAACATATAAAGTTTGATGAAGTGTAGTGCAGACTATAGAAAACACATGAATTGAGATATTTCTTCTTTTCAGACAATGATGATTATCAATATATAATAGACTATAATGTTCCAGAAATTTCTCATGCCTTTCCTTACAAAAAGGAATCTCAACTAAAATCCTCTCTTTCTGTTTGCTAACTTCATCTTATCCAGAACATTAGCGACTCAACCGTAATATTTGTAGCCAAATGCTTAGAGAGAAAGAAAGATAAAGCATTGAAAAGAGGCTTAGGGATCGTGTATTCAAATCAATATAAATCTGAGTCACCATCATTATATCACATTTTCATAATATTCTTTTTTCGAAAAGCTTCTCCATATTGTTTATGTTGTTAGTTTTTATATTTTTTCCCTTGGTATATACAAATTTCACATCCCTTATTCTTTCCGCCCAATGTGTCGTGCACCCTCCTCCTCCACCTATCCTATTCCTTGATATATTTCTTCTTATTAACTTTTTTTAACAATTTTTTTCTTAATTATGTCTATTAGCATATTGGCCTGTATAGTATACTAATGTAAGAGTACCTTATAATCTTAGGGGAGAATCTGAAGGAATAGTACACTGCACTTGCACCTATGCTAAACATGGAGGATGCCTTAATTTTGACAGGGGCCTGGAAGGATCCTCATGTATTGAAGGTAATTCTTATTATTTTTGTGTGGTGAAAGTAAAAAAAAATAATAATAAAAAAATCATTTTAGCTATACAGCTGTAACAAAATGGTTCTTGATGGAGAAGCCCAATGTTTCAGGCAAATTGTTACTGAGATTATTATGGTTTTTAATGGAGAGTCTGTTGCATTTGAGATTATTGTTGGGATTGGGGCATCAACAGACGCCCTCTGGTCGCAGCGGAACTAATTAGAGCAGTGAGGAAGTCGAAATAGACGAGGCAAATAAATTGAGCAAGCAAGTAGATCCACCAAACTAACACAAACACAACAATGATGACTTATCCCAGTTAGCTTTTGCTTAATCCAGGGGGAAATATATGGAGATCTGATATTCAACTAGAAGAGATTACAAAGAGTTACTGATTCACTTGACATAAGGAATTAAACTCACCCACCAAGAACTATCTCTCTCTCGAGCCTCTCTTTGCAATGAAGAAAAGAATCTATGAAGTATTCCCTCTCATATTGGAGGAGTTTACAATATATATAGAAGAATAGAGAGAAAACCTAGGTCTAATCTTGATCCTCAGTCATCCGATATAACCTGGAAAAGAAGTAACTGAATAGGAGCCGCACGATCTAACTTGGAGTTGAAGATTGGGCTGAACCGACCTAACAAATCTAGCCCCAAAAATGAACACAGTGCCGCGGGCGGTCGACCGTACAACTCTCTGACATTCCCTATACTACGAGTGGTCAGGGGTGCGGTCGGGGGGTGCGGGTGACTGTCACCAAGACCGATCGACAGCAACTAGCCTGCACCTTGCTGCTGCTGTTTCTCCTTCTACTCACTTCGACGCTTCGACCTCCGTTCTTCATCTTACCTTCTTCTAATCTGAACAATTAGTATTCAAGACACAATCCTAACAAACTCCACACTGGATTGCATACGAGTGCTATCACATGATGTGTTACTCATCTCCAACCTCTAACAAATTCCACTTGCAAAGAAAACTTAGAACAATAGCTTCTTCTTCTAATTGAAATGATATCTAGCCAATCTCACCAAATCCAGTGTCGCCCCTCAAAGGTACACCTCTGTAGATGTACTCATGAAGTTGCCAAACTCCGCACAAATTCCACCTACCAGTAGGCTTTCTCCACCTCTCGACGATATTTGAAAGTCGTGGTCTCGTCTCGATGATTCTAGTTGCGGTAAACTAGCTGAGCTTGCGGGAATAATGGGAAAAGAACTATCAACCCCTGTGCAGGATTTTCAAATTCCCCAAAGCTTGTAGAGATTGTGTTGGCTTGGCCCAACCACTCTCATACCTCTAATCACTTCACGACGACCTTAAAAAACAGACAGAATTCTACCTCGAGCTGTTTACCTGCAGCCCCGTGTATCAAGAGTTCCCAAAGAAATCAGATTTCGTTTCAGTAGAGGAATATGCAAAACATCTCTTAAAGTGAACATATTTAAACCTGGCATCTTCAACTCAACTGTCCCCTCACCCACTACTTCACAAATGTCCCCAGTTCCCGTTGTTACACAACGCCCCGTAGTAGACTTATAAGTAGAAAACAACTCCCTCTCAGAGCAAATATAAGAAGAACTCCCTCAGTCAAGAAACCAACTAGAATCCACTTCTAAAGAATTTGAAACAAGAAGACACGAACCACCTGAATCAAAGGCACTAACCACATTAGCGGCTGAACTCTCGTTCTTGGCGCTCTCTTAATTCTATAATTTCCAACAGTTTTTCTTGATATGCCCTGGCCTCTTACAATATCGGCAACGGATCGAATCCTTTTGCAAAGTACTTTGTCTTCCTCTCGAAGGACCATCCACTGCTAGACAACTTGTAGGAATAGACGATGAAGATTTATGGGTCTCCTTCCTAAGTTGATTTTCCTTCAATACTTTGATTACACCATCTACCGAAATACTCTCCTTGGCAGATCTACCGTGTAGCATGGTCGTGATCAAAAGCTTGTACGAATCCGGCAGTGAATATATCAGGTTGAAAACTTTATCTTCCTCACACACATCTGCGTTGATCGCCTTAAGTTCAGATAATACCTTATTGAACTCTGTAATGTGGTCTTGGATTTCGGTACCTTCCTTCATAAATAAACAGAACAACTTCCTTTTCCAATGCATCCGATCTAATAACGACGAACTGGAGTAGTCAGCTATGAGTCTTTCCCACAAACTTGCCGCATCAGTTTCTTCAAGAAATTTGTACTTGACCTCGTCCGCCAAGGATAGTCGGATCAAACTTATGGCTCTTTCACGAATATCTTCCCAAACGTCATCCTTCATATTAGTTGACTTTTCCTTCTTCTTGATTGCTGACTGCAACCGTTCTTGAACATGAACATCATGCATGTCAGTCTTCCAAAGATTGAAGTTGATCTTACCATCGAAATGCTTGATCTTCAAAATATTGTGGCTTGTCATCTTTACCAAGGAACTCGGCAACCTGAAGCTCTGACACCAGTTGTTGGAATTGGGGCGTCAATAAACGTCCTCTGGTCGCAGCAGAACTAATTAGAGCAATGAGGAAGTCGAAGTAGACGAGGCGAATAAATTGAGCAAGCAAGTAGATCCACCAAACTAACACAAATACAACAACGGTAACTTATCCCGGTTAGCTTTTGCTTAATCAGGGGAAAAATATAGGGAGATCTGATATTCAACTAGAAGAGATTATAAAGACTTACTGATTCACTTGACACAAGAAATTAAACTCACCCACCAAGAACTATCTCTCTCTCGAGCCTCTCTTTGCAATGGATAAAAGAATCTATGAAATACTCCCTCTCATATTGGAGGAATTTACAATATATATAGAATAATAGAGAGAAAACCTAGGTCTAATCTTGATCCTCAGTCGTTCGATATAACCTGGAAAAGAAGTAACTGAATAACTTGGAGTTGAAGATTGGGCTGAACCGACCTAACAAATCAAAGCCCAAAAACGAACACAGCGTCGCGGGCGGTCGACCTTCCAACAAGACCGGTCGACTGTACCACTCTCTGACATTCCCTGTACTACGAGCGGTCGGGAGTTCGGTCGGGGGGTGCGGTCGACTGTCACCAAGACCGGTCGACCGCAACTAGCCTTCACCTTGCTGCTGCTGTTTCTCCTTCTACTCACTTTGACGCTTCGACCTCCGTTCATCATCTTACCTTCTTCTAATTTAAACGAGTATTCAAGACACAGTCCTAACAATTATTATGTTTCTGTTAATAATAGGTTTAGGTTTTTATTTGTAGTTTTTTTTTCCAAAAATTTTCCCATTAAAATAATCTTAACTAAAATTAGAGTATGTTTTAAACAATTCATGGTTGAAGTGGATCCTGCAATATATGTATTTTTGGTAATATTCTTTAGGAGCATATTTCAATTTGTACCAATTTTTGGTAATCATATATATCAGTCACTCTAATTTACATATAGTTGTTGGTTAAGTTGAGCTCCAATTCAATGGTTTCAAGGATATGTGTCATTTCTGTATCAATCAAGATATTGCAGCAGGTACTAGCACATTTTATTTCTCATCATTCATTCACAAGTACAATAGGTTTAGTTCACCTACCTCATCTTTTATTTGATTGCAATTGAGGGTCACACCAAGTTTTTGAGTTGATGTCTATGTTTCTCATTTTGAGTTGTGCTTTTAGGGAGTTTTGTCGTTCTATGAGAGGTTGAATATTTGAACGATAAAAGTGTTCCTAACTTTGAAGTGTATGGTATTTGTTTAGACTTCTTGCTAAAGCATGCAAAATGAAATCAGCCCGATTACTTGCAAAATATTGTAGTCTATATGTATTATATATATCCAAGTTTACTGTAATACTTATTTTATAGAATTTCATTTACTAGTGTGACACCTTTACATTGTTTATGCCATTCTAATTGATTATAATATTTTAATGTGCGTCATAATTGGTCCCTGGTTACATCTGTATAATCATTTTCTACCATTTTCTCTTTGCAAACTCAAATCTCAGTCGAGCTCCAATTCAATGGTTTCAAGGATATGTGTCATCTTTGTATCAATCAAAAAATTGCAACAGGTACTAGCATAGCTTTTTTCTCATCATTCATTCACAAGTACATTAGATTTAGTTCACCTACCTCATCTTTTATTTGATTGCAGTTGCAGGTCACAGCAAGTTTTTGAGCTTATGTCAATGTTTCTCTCTTTCTTTCTAGATTGTACACGGTTTGATAATTTGAATGAACAAAACAAAATCTCTTTCAGGTATTTCTTTCACCCTTCTGATTTTGAGTTGTGCTTTTAGGGAGTTTTGTCATTCTATGAGAGGTTGAGTGTTTGAAAGAGAAGCGTTCCTAACTTTTGAAGTGTAATGGTATTTGTTTAGACTTCTTGCTAAAGTTTTTGTACTTGTTGTTTGTTACACAACTGATTAGTTACATTTACTTCGCTTTTAATTAACAGTATCACCTATTCGTTAAAAGGATTGTTTGTGTTTCCTATATTCTCTTGCTCGGTTCCTTCGCCTTTATGCTCCTTTGGATGTAGTTGAGAATAAGTGCGTGTCCGGGTGTCCCTTATACTGTGTGCTAAGTAAAATTTACCTCTTTTATCAAGGTCTTATCATATCATATTTTGTAGTTGCCTGGAATTTTGTTTGGGCATCTTGCTGGCTTTGGGTTCACTCCATTTAGATTGTTGTTATTGTTGTAGTTGGTGAGCGATGGACTGTAGTTCTTGCAAAAAAATTCAGATCATTAACAAATCGGGTTGTGTGTTGCAGTGTCCGTGGCATGTTACATATATGTACTTTTCTTCTTAATTCTATAACTTCCCGTGTGATAGTTTCATTTTCTTCTTTTGCATATCTTAGGAGAACAGTTCCTTTTCCTTCTTTTGTTGGTTTATGTTATTTATTTTTCTGCATAGTTGTAATGCCTTCTTTTGAGGATGGTTCCATTTATGCCTTCTTTGCATTTGTATTTACTTTAATGCCCATTTGTCTTGTAATTTGATTAGTGTGGACATCATTTTCAGATTGGTTTTCCTGAAAATTATTGGCAGACATATTCAGTTAGTGTTTATTTAGACAATGTTACGTGTTTTCCTGATGTTCGCAGTTGTAGAATAAGTTAATAGGGTCTAAAAAAGTGATGGTTCATGGAACTTAGAAATGCCTGGCAGCTTAGCTGCTTAGGTAACTTTACGTTGATTTCGTTTGTTGAGCTATATATCGAATAATTTTACTGTGTAGGTTAGGATGCAGTTTTTGCATTCATTTCTTATAGTTTGGTTGATAATATATTCAGCCTAACAAAAGTTAGGTGAAACATATATTGGATTGTGGTTGCTATATGGTTTTGGTTCTTTTTCCCCCCTTCCTTTTATAGGCTGAATGAAAACAAAAATTGTTAATATACTTTCATTTTCACTCTCTACTTAGATTTGTAAGTTTCTATATTGAGTAAATGCAAGGTGAAGGTTGGGGGGAATTGTGGTGAAAGCATGGATAAATCACAAACTATGAGTGCCTCCCACTTTTATTTCTACCTTTTTTGGTTGAATCATAGTGTCGATGAGTATGACCTGGTTACCTAAATGATGCAAACTAGATAAAGCAAGAGCCACACTTCAAAGTGTTAACTAGAATTCTTGTAATTTTGCCTATATGTTATCCAGATCGATATAGAACAAAAATACAAGAACATTTAATAATGAAATTGATCAAATTCTACCAATGTAATTAAATTAGTAGTTTAATTGAGGGATAGATACAAACTGTAATTCGTATTTATGTCAAACTATTGACATTATAACTTCATAGGCACACAAATAAAAAACCATGTTTTGCATATTATATGCAAATGAACTTATATTTATCGATCATACCATTCTCGCACAACATATTTTAGCAAATGTTGTGAATTCAAAAAAAGTTTCAGTGAATTGTTCTATCCATGCTTCCAAGTTCGCGCCCGCGCATGTGCGGGGTCACTTGCTAATCTATACTACTACTTAAAGGGGCTAGGGAGGCAGAAATTTTGCCCTTCTTGGTTTTAAAAATCTTTTTAAAATTTGAAAAGTTCACTCTGTCCTTGGGTATATGCAAAAAAATTACGGAACTGCCATTGTTTCTACTTCATCTGATTCAGAGATGGAGAACTATGTGTCACCCAATTGTATCTAGATTTGTGCTCATCTCACTCTGATATTTGCACTATAATTTATTCTAAATATACCCTTTCATTGGCTGGGTGTACACTTTGATAGAGCTGGTTAGAAGAAAGTGAGGTTGGTTATAGAGCGGAGATGGGCTGAAATCGTAGGATCTATCTATCTATCTATCTATCTCTCTCTCTCCCCCCAAACCCAAAAACCCTACCCTTTGCCGTTGCCTCATTGCTCCAACCCCAAAAACATGCTACATCATCCTGGGGCAGTAACTCCGACGGCCACTCGATATGGCTTCGCCAGCAACTCTGACGACCTCCTCCACCTTTCCCTCATCATCGGTCAACTTAATCCCCCCTCTCTCATCTTCTGATCTTCCCCAATCTCCCTCCATCTCTTCTCTCTCCTCCGATCTCTAATCCCCATATCCTAACCCTAAAAATCCCTTAAATCCCCCAAACCCAAACCCTAAATCTCGCCATGGATTACTTAAAATCCCCTAAATCCCAATGCTGGGGGCTTCCACTCCTTCATAGACCTCAAAATCCTTTAAATCTCCCAAATCGATAAAGGTGTAGAGGTCGACTTCCACTTCTTCATCGACATCCACTCCATCCAACTTCCACTCCTTCATCGGCTTTGACTCCCACGCCAATGCCAACTCCATTCTTGTCAGGAGTCGAAATCCTATTCGACCTTGATTTCGGCATTAATGGCGAAGTTCATGAACTAGGGTTAGAATATGGAGAATTTGGGGAAGAACTCTTGTTGATTTTTATTGATTTCCAACTCTTATTATAGTTCTTTATTTTTAGGCAGGGGTGGTTGGCGGTTAGGCTACAGGACAAACACAATATAAGCACGTGCAACGCGCATCAAAACCTACCTGCCAACAACCCATTTAAAAGAAAAGTGTGCAACACCCGTAAAACACAAATACAGACTCAAAGAACAGATACATCAACAATAGCAACTATTACAACACTACCCAAGGATACTCTGACCACCAATCACTATAGAACACTCCGGCAACACTCCTCCGGTGTCCCTAACAACTCCTCCCCCTCTTAGAAATGAACTTGCCCCAAGTTTGAAGCTCAGAAACTTGCTACGGAGTTCATCCACATCTACCCATGAAACACAATCAATACCAGCATTTTCCCACTTGATTAGCAATTGAATTCCCATTCGATTATTCTTCTTAAACACCATTCGATCTAAAACCTATTCATGCTCATCATGAATAGCTCTGTCCACCCACCAATGAGGGAGATCATATGAGACATTGGGCAATTGATTACCATAGCACTTCTTCAGTTTTGATGCATGAAAGATAGGATGGATTAAAGCTTCATGTGGCATGTAACATCCCAATTCTTTTTTATTAAATATTCCTTATTCAAATGTTCACTAACTTAATTTATTACATAATTACACCATTTCTTACTTAGAAAAATATTCATAGATTTTTATTAAAAATTTCGGCAGAATTTTTCCTAAAATATTAGCCCTTTTACAAATATTCCTTATGGAAATCTACAAACAATTACTGAAATCAAGGTACCTGTAATATATATCAATCCTCCTCAGGCCAAATCATTCAACTTCACACAGGCAATAATATATAAGGCTATGGAGTATAATTCTTCATAACAAGCAAGATACAAATTGAAAACCAAAAATTCTTTTCAAAACATATATGATTTTTAAAAAAACTTTAGAAAAACCTTTCAAATACCAACCACAAAACCAAGTACTCCACAATAAGGGGGGTACGGGCTTTTAGACTTCATCACAACACCATATATATGATTATGCCTTACAGTTATACACATAATCTCCCGTAATACAAAATAATACATCATACTATCCCAATTTCAACATATAATACATATATATATATATATATATATACATAACCCATTCTATTACGTGCAAAAATAAAACTACCAAAACCAAAACAACTATCTCACCTCACTGCTATCAAAACCTGCAAGAGAGTTACGGCCGTCCACCCTTAGGGAGGGACTCCCCTAATCCCCAGAAAACAACAGGGGTTAGCCATGTCTGCTGTGTGTATAATTTACGAATTTAACAAATAAATTAAACTATATATATAAAGAAAATAGAAAGAACTTACGAATATCATGATAATAAAGTTAACCCATATAAAAAAATCATAAAAGTGACTCTATACTAAAGTATTCTTTGAATCTTCACCCGTCTATATATACATATCCACTCTACATACCTTGAAGTTGTGTCTCGACAGGTAGTTTCCCACAATTTTCATGGAAATAGCGGGCGTGTAGTTCCTCGACACAATTTCAAGGCATACTATATTCACATAAATTATCGTCTCTAACATCACAGTCATTCAATCTTATAGCATTTCATTCATTCAATCTCATACGATATTTATATTCACTCTCGTTGCAGAACATCACACTAATTCAATCTTACAACATATTGATATTATTCTCATCATATAACTTCACATTCATTCAATCATATAATATCACATGCATTTTCCTCGCATTTCAACACATGTATTGATTTTATTGCATATCATCACATTCAATTATATCTTATAACACATCTCATAACATCCCGTAATACATTTACCTTCCCTCTTATTATATATATATATATATATATATATATATATATATATATATATATATATATATATATATATATATATATCAATTTACCTTCTTTTCATTCTAATTTCATCATATAGCTTATTGCAATGCTGATTCTCATTTTATCATATATTTTACCTTGATTCATTTTTATCTCATCGTACAACTCAAGTTGCTTATCATTCATATTCATAATATATCTTTCTTCCATTTTTGTTTACATCTCATATTACAATTTACTTTAACTTTCATTCTTATCAGATAATACTCCGCACCCCCAAACATAGTTTGGGTAATATAACACCGCACCCCAAAGCCGATAGCTTGGGAAATAATCACCGCACCCCAGACAAACTAGGTAATAATCACTGCACCCCAAGTAGAACTTGGGTAATATAACATCACACTTCAAGACGATAGATTGGAATATTACTTTACTTTATTTTCATTTTCATCTTACATTTTACTTTACTTTATTTTCCCTCTCGCAATCCAACCATCATATCAACAACCCACCAATCCACCACAGGAGTTGTGCCAAGGCAGGTAGTTCCCACTATTTCCATGGAAATAGCGGGCAGGTAGCTCGACACAATTCCAAGGTACATCAAACTCATATCATATCATATTTTACTTTAATAACCATTCTCATCACCTAATACCACTTACTTTTACTATTCTTCAAATAATATATTTTACTTCATGTTTCACATTCCTATTACATATGACTTTACTTTTCATTCATATCATACATACACATTTTCTTTACTTCTTATATTCATTTCCATACCACAAATTCTTCAATTTATTCACAATTATTCACATACATAATTCCTTCACTTTTATACTCATATACATAACACCATATTAATTCACATACATAATTCCTTCACTTTTCATACTCATTTACATAATACCATATCGTCACTTTTCATATTTAATCACATAACATAATTTCTTCTCTTTTCATAGGTATTCTCATAGCACAATTTCTTGATTCTTCATATGTAATCACATAAAACAATTTCTTTACTTTTCATTCACATTCTCATACATACTTTACATACTTTTCATATTCATTTACATACTCATAACACAGTTCCTTTAATTCTAATTTTCATTCATATACACATTTTCGTTTGCTTTTCATATATATTTCAATTCATACACTTGCTTTACTTTCTCATTTCCACTTCACATTAAATATTTTCTTTACTTTCCCATTCTCATTCCACATTATCCGCTTTCTTTACTTTCTTATTCTCATTTTCACATTATATGCTTTCTTTACTTTCTCATTCTCATTTCACGTCATATGCTTTTTCTCATTCTCTGTCACGCCCCGCTTCTCAAAAAGGAGATACGGAATACGGATACGTGACTAAGTCCAGCGAATGGCTTGCACCATGTATAAGCTGTCAGGATTTTTACAACAAGCACAAGTATAAACAATAGAGATACAAGAAGAATAGTCAACCACGCATACATAACTGAATCAATATAGTCAACAAGATTACTTGAAATAAGAAGCAAGAATACTAAATTTCAAATAATCCTGTCTGGAACAAAACACAAGTCTGGGAAAAAATATCGAATACAAATATCCATGTAACCAAAGTACAATTATTCAAGATAAGTAACAAGAAATAAATAGATATAGCAAGAACTCCAGCCAACTAAAATCTTTGATCACCTACTCCAGCGGTCAGCTAATCACCAAAATCTGCAATTTAACAAATTACAAGAAAATGAAAGAGAAACAAAAAGCCCGTCAATGCAATTACGGGCCGCTTGTAGTGCAGGCGACAAGTACAGAAAAGATAGACAAGAATAAAGTAACAGCGAAAGCAAGTATAGCATGAAAAGGATGTAAGAACAAAATAGAGCAACTAACTCTAAATCAAGAACAGGAACAACTGGCATGGCAAGATAAACGGATATAAGTGGCATGTAACAAGTGTCAAGCAAATATGTATCATGTAACGGGTAACGAGTAGCAAATGTTAAGAAATCAAGTATCATGTACAAGTAACAAGTAGCAAGTGTCAAGTGATCATATTTAAGTCTTGTATCCAGTCCTATCTAGGTAGCACTTCATGCGTCCCAAATTTTTACCCCATGATTGCTACATTCAAACAATTTACGTTTTAGATTTTGTTGTGGATTCTATAGGTCATGTACTCGGATTTTCGCAGGACTACAAAACTTGGTCGGTAAACTTGATCGGTAACATGTAATAAACTTGGTCGGTAAACTTGATCGGTAAATGTAATTAACTTGGTCGGTAAACTTGATCGGTAACATGTAATTAACTTGATCGGTAAACAAGTCACACGGGAAGCACGGGTCCCCTTCCGAGTACATGCTCCTATATTGTCCATTGCTAGATCTTTTCCTTAAACCCAGGCTTGATTACTTGTTATTATTATCAAACAGGCATATACGTGCAAAAAACAGGTCAAGAATAACATGGTATGAACAAGGGACATGTTCAGGTCAGACATAAACATGCACATGTGACAGACAACTCATAAAAGGCTAGGACAACGAAACTTTCAGTTCTGGACAGCAAGACACTGCTGCACCAAATCTGAGATTTCCGTTTTCACAGACATGTAAATCTGGATCCATCAGGAAATATAGAAAATAGACTCTCGGCCGAATCCAGCAAATATATATAAGTCATATAATAATTACAGAAACAGGGCTCAAAATAGAATTATATGCAGAAAACATGTTTGGCCAGAAAACACAAGGTTGTATTCATAAAAATGAAATTAACATAAAAACTAACTTATTAAATTCAAGAAATATCTGGGGTATTCCCTAGTATGTCTAATATTAGAAAATAAAGTTTCATAATATTCCAACATGGATAGTATAGTCAAATAAAATCAGAAGACAGCAAGATACAGCAAATTTGTAAATAGAAAACCATAAACACAACACTATTTAAAAAATAATAGATTACAGAATATAAATCGAAATCCAAATCCGTCAAAATGGTGATAAAGTAGATACAGTAGGCTACATTTCATATTCACAAAGTTTTTATCAACAACAAGTAGAATCTGGTTTAAATTAAGGTTCTTTACTGAATAACATGAAAATTCTGTAAGTATAGTAGTTGTTTACAAGCATAGAATAGTTTATAAAAGTCATCAATTAAATTCACAAAAATTTGCAGTTAATTCCAGTTAAGTCTAGTTATACTCAGCAAAATATTAGATCAAAATATTATTTTTAACATCAGTATAAAAATAAATAACCATACATAATTCATATAAAACAGAATCTGGAATTTTCTACACATCTGTAGTAAAACAGTAATAACTTGCAACTCACAAATCGAAACTGAGATCTGTCAGAAATTCTGAAATAGACAGAAATCTCTATGATTCATATCGACAATTAATTTTCATGTACTGACCTTAATAGGGTCTAAAATATTGAACAAAAATAGGGTAACAGCAAAAATAGAAATCTTCTTCATGCATAAAGTCAACTAGTTCATGTGTAACAAATCCAAATCAAACACAATGCGAAATATGGTATACTACATGTCCAAGCAACATGGTATATGGTATTTAACAAGTCTACAACAAGTAATACTACTACTAACACATCAAGCATACAAGAACACATGACACCTCATAAATCACGAACAACATGCATACATCAAGAATTTATTAGATCTAAGTTATTTCATGTCGTGTGTGTATACGAGCCAACTACGGATAGATCAACAAGTAGAGACAAGATCTAACAAGTAATTTGCACAAGGAAGAATCTAGAGACGAAAGCTACACTACAGGCGGTATTTAGTACTTATATATGCAACAAAAGAAATACAAGTTACTTGCCTTAAAGTTGACGACAAAACTGATGATAAGAACAGAATAACGGGAACGGATTTCCGGGCATGAACACGACACAAACGAATCACAAATGAGATGAACAACCGATCACGAACACGATCGGATGACTGAGATCCAAGAGCGATATCAAAATTAGATCAGATCAGATTAGATTGGATGGCCCAAAAATCACTTGATCAAAACTTGATCAACAACAACAATATCAATGGCGTGGCTCTGGTTCTGGTGACGACTGGCGGCAGCTCAGATGGCGGATGGGGAGTCGATGTGGGGATGTTGTGGTAGGGGTGAGGCAGTCGACGGTAGTCGGCGAGGTTGCACACGGGGATGTCGACGGTGCAGGGAGGAACAGGGGAGGCAAAGGCAGCGAGATGCTCTGTTTTCGGGGAGAAACAGAGGAGGTTGGCGAGGGAAGGTGACGGGGACGAGGAGATGCGTGAGCACAAGGAGTTGGTCGAGGATGATGGGGGGATGAGGCATTAAGGTGGCGGTGTGGCAACTGGTGGTCAAAGACAAGGCAGTGACGGGAGGAGGGTGGCTCGGAGTGGGTGAAGGTTATAGCGGGAGGTAGGGATGAATAAACGGGGTAGGGGTGATGAAACAGTAAAGGGGGGTATTGCGACTGTAGGGGTTAATTAGGGTTTTATTAACAGTAAGGGTAGAATATATATATAGGGTGAGTATTAGGGTTAGGGTGATATTGGGTTGCGGGTACGGGTAGAATCCAATAGGAAAAATGGGTTTAGAGTGTTAGAAAAATAAATGAATAAATAGATCAATAATAATATAGTAACACAAATGATCAATTTGTATGCATTAAATTAATACTCAAATACTACTAAGTACAACAGAATGTAAGACCTTACGAAATGATCAAGACTTTATTTGAATCGAACCAAAATATGATAAGGAGTTAAATAATATTACATATTGTTTAATTAAATAAAATTTTATACATAAAATCCATACTCTAATAAAATGCAATATAGATTACGATCTATAGGCTTCCAAAAAATTTATACACAATAATTTTAATAACAATAATAATAATAATATCCTTAATAATCAAAGTAATAATAATAATAATAATAAGATTTGTATTACAATATAAAAATCATTGGAAACTAGTTACACATAAAATTGTTGATTAAAAACAGACTTTAACAGAAGATCCAACAATACATTTTAACAAAAAAGAATTTGAAATCGGAAAAATAATTTACAAAAAAATCGAAATACCGAAAATACACAGAAAATACGTATTTGCGAAACTGGGGGTTACATTCTCATTTCACGTGTATTCATTTTATTAATTTGTCAACCAGTGAGCCACAATATCCTAAATACTGAAAGTCGACAGCCCAATAAACACGCAGACCTCTGCCCACCAAGGTTTTTATGCATCTGAGGTTACGTCTTCCTCCCAGCCTATGCCAGCGAAGAAAACACCGCTGCCCACCAAGGGTCTTACGCATCCATCAAGACTAGAGCCGATAACTTCGTTAAACACAAATCGCTGCATACTAAGGGTTTTACGCATCGTTGCTCACCAAGGATCATATGCATCCATCAAGACTAGAACTGATAGCTCCGTCAAACACAAATTGCTGCCCACCAAGGGTATTACGCATCCATCAAGACTAGAGCCGATAGCTCCGTTAAACACAAATCGATGCCCACTAAGGGTCTTACACATCGCTGCCCACCAAGTGCAATACCCTGAATTTTTATTAAATGTGAAATTGTGATTTTACATGTTGTGCACGTACAAATTTTTGTATAAATATTTTCTTATGAAATGATTTTCTATAACATGAACAAATAATTGTTTTCTTACCATCTTTTTATATTTTTTAAGCCCAATTTTAAAAGCCTAAGCTTGTTTTTCTAAATTAAGCCCAACCTAATAAATTAAATATTTTATTTTGACCCAAGAACCTAAAAGCCCACTATTTGAAGCCCATGAATTAATTACTCTTTTAACAACCTAATAAATTAAATATTTTATTTTGACCCATGAGTCTATAAGCCCACTATTTTGAAGCCCAAGAATTAATTACTCTTTTAATTGCCTTAACTTGCCATGTAGACACATTTTTGTAGACAATTAATCAATTTATAATGTACAACTTTAATTAGGGGACACTAGTTGGGACACGTGCTTGCACGTGTGTGTGCATTGCACACCTTTTCCTTGGCCAGAAATGCATAGGAGAGAAGTGGGAGAGTGGATTAGTGGAGAGGCGGTTTTTGTTCATGGGTGGTTTCTCCAACATTCCATTGTATCCTAGCCATTTATCTACAACCATCTAATGCAATCCTAGCCCTCCATTTCACCCTAAAACTAGTATAAATACCCCTCCCTTGTATGCATACAACACTAAGAATTTTTGTAAAGAAAGAGAGAAATATATAGGGGAGTAAAAAGATTGAGAGCTTTAGTTTGTGTGTTCCAATCTAGAGGAGACCGGCTACTTCACCAATGCAAAGGGAGGGTCGGGTTTCACTAAGTGCAAGAAGGAGGAGACATTTGTGGTGGCTCATTCTAGGAGGAGAATGACCGCTCGTGTGTTCAAGGAGATTCTAGGAGCTTTTATAGTATTTTTCTTCAAATAGGTGGGTATTTTTCTATACTTCTAATCTTAGACATCATGCTAGGGATTTTGATATATATGCATGCTAAAAGAACTAATAAGATAATCACTTGTTGACTCTTAAAAGGACTTGCTAGACGAATAAGTAAATGCTTGATGAATTGCATGCTATTGATTATAATTCATGTTTAATGTAGTTAAATTAACTTATTTCCATGAAATTGTGGAATTAGAACCATGTAATTGTAGAAAAATGTTCATGTATGGTTAGTAGATGAATTATTAAATTTTGCGCTTATTGAACCATTGTAATACTTGCTCAAGGAATGCAACTTTGATTATAAGTATTATGAATAAAGAGGAAAAACAGAAATTTACACTTCTTTAATAAAGTCTGAATGCAAAGAATTGAGTAGAGGATTTGTTAAAGTGAAATTTTGCAATTTGTAAACATAGAATACAAATTATATTGAAATACTTGTTTTAATGTCAAAAATTATTTTTAATAACACTAATTTGTTAAATGTATGTAAACTCAGTATTCTAGAAACTTTTTAGGACTTTTTGTGAAGAAGGAACTATTTTATGATCTTTTGAAAAATGAAATAAATCCAATAAACAAAGAATCGACATAAACCTATTTTAGGCTAAACATATATCAGTTCGTTATAGGGGGGGCATTAGTTGCATTACTGTAGCAGCGTGTGACTGTGTGTGTGTGGGTTCGAGTCACGATAGAGGCTTTTCATTTCTAAAATTCGATTTTTTTCCCAATTCCGAGAACTAGACTCAAACCCCATTCACCCTCCATTTGTGACAGTTGGGCACTTGTCCCTTTTGGCTAGCACGTAGACCGTTTTGTCTCGGTGACTGTGCACCTGGCTGTGTGTGTGTGCGGTTCGATTCTGGTAGTGGCCAAAATTTTTTGGAAGAAATATTTTTTTTCTTTTTTTTATTTTACTTGATTATTTCGAGCTTTAAAAAAATAAAAATAAAATAAATACCGAGAAAATATTAGAAAATTTCTGAGTATATATAAACTTCCAAAAGAAAAATTATTTTGGACTTATAGACCTTTAAAAAGAGAAACAAGAGTAGAATTTTTAAGAGTGAAGTATTCATTTTAGTTTAATCTTTTGAAACGCTAAAACAAAAAAGTGAAATTTTTATAGAAATGATTGCGAAGAGATAAATTGAGACTTTTTTGTTGAGTAGAATCAAACGAAAAATTTTGAGTATGCAAGTTGTGCATGGAATATGAGAAAAGGAGAGGTAATGAAATGTACAATTTTGTGAACATTTGTGTTTTCTTCTACTAAAGTGAAAGGAGGACTTAGACTGGAATTTTTAGCTAAACTCTACGTCGGCAAGAATGAAAAATATGGACAAGAGGATTTGATATTTTGACGAAGTTTGGGTCCGTGATAATGATTGATGTTGAAAAGACCGATGTAGGAATAATACTAGATTCTAGAATATTGACCTTCAATTATACATAAGGATTAGATACAATAGTGAAGATGTGATGAACATAAGAGAAAAACATGAGTGTGAGGGCCATTGGATTGGCGGCGTGAGAGTATTGACAGGATGTCCCATGCTGCATCATGATTAGGGCGTGGATACTGCTCCAGAATACCGTCCCGGTGGCGACGCTTATGGGGTGATCTAATGACTGCGGGTGGTGTCATGTTTATGCTAGGAGGCAAATTACCACAGGATGTTTGCATGATGAGTCATGTGTCAGTGCATTGGAATTCTCTCTAGAGCACCTAGACATGAGTTCGTAGTTCATAGAATGCCTAGGATACTTACCGTAGTTACTGTAGCAGATTAAACCATTGCGAGGGATTGAACCCTACAAGATGAAGAACGATTAAGGGCTTGCCCTCGGACCTATGTAGTATGGGCTGCATAGACTCTGAACAAGTGCGCATTAGTATCATATAATGTAAACAATTGCATTAAGGACTAAGAGCACAACACAACATGACATCAATAGGATAGTCCCTTGTAGCTTTACTTGTGATCAAGTTTATGGTTGTTTAAGTATGGAAAATCGTTATACTGTTTCTGCATAGAGAGGATTGCCGTGTATAATATTTCGTTAGTTGAATGAACTGACACGCCCACAGTTTTACATGCAGGATAAAGAGGTTGACAAATCAAAGTATACATGCTGCTCAAAGATTGATTTAAATGTGTATATTTTCATGTAATTAATGTAAATTGCTTCCGCTGTATGAATGTGAAAGTATAATGTAACTCTGATGTAACAAAAGTTTTATTTTCCTTGTAAAATTGTACGAAGAGAAGTGAAAAGATCCTGTGGAACTTCGAATTTAGTATGTTTTGAAATTCGGGGTGTTACAGGGTGGTATCAGAGCCACGCTTCTAAGTAGTACAAATTTATAAGGAACGACACCCTAGTAGTGGACGTTAGAGCGTGTGTTGAGTCTAGAGATTTAAATGTAAGTCACTTACATTTGTGTTGTTCTATGATTTATGCTTCTTCTTCTGCTTTCTTTAAGATGGCAGACCACTTCAACCCAGCTGCAGGTGACGATTGGCACATAGTTGAGGAGGATTACTATCCTAGGGCAAGCTGATTCAGACGAAGCGGATCCTGAAGAATTTGAAGAGGAATGGCCTCAGTCCTGAGAGATCACTCCACCTCCGGATTCATTTGATGATTCCTTCGACGAGGAAGAACCAGTTTCGAGTAGTCTCATTGTGTCTCTTCAGAGGCAGGTTGAGACTCAGAGGGAAAGAGCAGTGTAACGCCCCGATTTCCACGTAACTGGGAAACAGTGACACATGCCAAGATCTTTCCTTCAATTAGTCACGATACACAGAAAAAGCTGGAAAATTTAAAAAATTTTTATTCAACACAGAGTTACTACACCATAATTACAAATATCAATTTGTAATATCAACCTGCAGCGCCTGCCCCCCCTTTTTTTTCTTTTTGACTCCAAAATCAATTCTTCCAATTTCTATATCACTTTAAACATAAACTAAGATAGTTATGTTTCATAGAAAATTTGGGCAGTCTCCCCTGTAATTTCTGCCCCAAAACACAAAAAGCTTACGGAATTCTGCTCTAAATTCCGTAGCTCACATCACAGGCAATAATATCACGGGCTCCCCAGGCCAAAATGAGCATCATCACACAGGCAATATATATATATGCTCTGGGGGCCAAACTCATAACAGTATATCAATTATCAATTAAAAACCATAAATTCTTTTGAAAACGTAGTAAGTTTTTAGAAAATAACTTGTAAAAACATACCACAATACCCGGTACTCCACAACGAGATGGGTACGGGTCAAAACCATATCATGCCACTCCACACTATACTCTTCATCATCATCCACATACTTATACATCAAAAATACAATTTAAAGCATGAACCTTTACTATTTACAGTTAAACCTTAAACAACAATTATAAACTGGAGCTCCACTCCACAGAAACCTGTACCTATACTTCACCTCTGCACTGCTGAGGACCTGTAACAGTAGAAACCAAGGGGTAGTCCAGGGACTCCCTAACCCCCAAACACTAAGGGGTTAGCCATTTCTGGTATGAGTATAATTTATTAAATAAGTAAATAAATTAAACCTACAAGTAAAAATATAACGAACTCACAATTACCAAGATGAACAAATCTTACTTGACATCTGAACATGTAAACATCATAAATGAGATTTCACATCAAATACTCTCTGAGTCATCACCTGTATGTATATCCATACCCGCTCATGTCGTATTTATCTTTAGTAACCATTTTCCTAACTACTCTCATAATACAGATATTGATCTTATTGCATTATATCACGTATCACATCATAGACATATGCATTCATTCTCATACTGCCACGTTCATTCATGTCCAACCTAACATCTCATTGCACATTACCATTTACTTGCATTTCATCGCAATATACTCCATATCCCAAACATAGTTTGGCAATAACATATCACACCCCAAAGCCGATAGCTTGGGTGATAATCACCGCACTCCAAGCCGAACTTGGCTAATATCACGTCACATCCCAAGCCCATAGCTTGGTTATTAATTTACTTCAACTATCACACTCGCAATTCATCTTGAATGGAAAAGAAACGTGTACATATAATTGATGTACCAGTGTATGTTATGACTTAACTCTAATGCAAGATTACCAAAACAATGATGCTCTTATTCTAATGCAAGCAAGTCTCCGGAACAGTATGCATCTCATACTACATACACCCCATCTCAAGCCGTTTCTCCATATATAGGGATTTGAGCCCACGTTATGAATTCTACTATTTGTACTCATCATGTTCCTATCATAATACTACATGACTGGTGACTATTGCCGGCGTACCAGACCTCACACCAAAAGCCAACACGAACTACAAGATACTCGTCAACCTTCTTCCGTGCTCTCAACTCGTCATGAGAAGGCATAGAACCTGCCAGGATCGTAGGGTCTATTTCCCTCGGAACCCTCTCATTCTTATCTTGGCACATTCAGGAATTAACAATCATGATACGGAACCTGTGCTCCCAACTTGTCATGAAAAACACCGCCCGTATCCCTTTGATAGGGGGATACATCCCGATAACACTACCTAGTGTCAGCCAATAGGAGAGGTTGGATTATAAAGTATCACCCCTGACACCAACTCTCACCCTTTGGCAATTTATAGATAAAAATGGTTAAGTAACTGTTACTACCCTAACGATGTCACTAACCCTTAACCAACGAGCGGGACATACCACTGTGCTTTCAACTCGACATGAAAAGCACCGTATGTGTCCCTCTTCTATCTAACCAAGCGAGACATACACTGTGCTTCCAACTCGACATGAAAAATACTGTACGTGTCTCTCTTCTATCTAAATAAGCGAGACATACATTGTGCTTCCAACTCGACATGAAAAGCACTGTACGTGTCCCTCTTCTATCTAAACAAGCGAGACATGCACTGTGCTTCCAACTCGACATGGAAAGCACCGTACGTGTCCCTCTTCTATCTAAACAAGCGAGACATGCCACTGTGCTTCCAACTCGACATGGAAAGCACCGTACGTGTCCCTCTTCTATAGAGTGTGACAATTTGTCCACACAATTAACCCAGTCTTAAACTAGGCTTCACATGATCTCCTCGGATCCACTTATAGCCCACTTATTTAAGACAATACCTGCATACGAGCTCAATGAGCTTCGTATGGGACCAACGGCTACATACGGGCCAGTCGAGCCCGTATGAGCAAAACCACATACAAAAACAATCATACAGGTAATCAAACCTAGAAGCAGCCAAACGTGCTTACTAGTAAACTTGATCTTCTATAATTAGAAGTAAGAGAAGAATCTACTATAATCAACTTAAGCATGGGTTTCTCGCTATAACAACCTACAATAACTCAAGCATGCTATCTTTCTAAAATCAACTCAAGCATGATATCCTTCTAAAATCAGCTCATCATGGCATACCTACTATAATCGACTCAAACATGAGTTTCTCACTATAGTCAACCTACAACAACTCAAGCATGGTATCTTTCTAAAATCAACTCGAGCATGGTAGGTTTTACTGGAATGTCACATAGGCATGAATAGGTTCTTCACACAACTCAAGCATGATGTTCTACTACAACTTAACCATGGGTTTCTTTTTACAACAATTCAAGCATGGATTCTTACTATATCACAAGCGTGGGTTCTTTCTCTACAACAATCCAAATCCATAGGATGGGTTCTTTTTACTCACCACTACTAACAACTAAAATGGGTTCTTTTTCGCATACACAAATAATATAGCCATAGGAATGGGTTCTTTCTCAACCTACAACAACTCATACCCAAAAGATGGGTTCATTTAGCGTCCACAATTTACTCGACCCTCAAAATGGGTTCTTTCTCAACCTACAACAACTCATACCCAAGAGATGGGTTCTTTTAGCATCCACAATTTACTCAACCCTCAAAATGGGTTCTTTTCTTCACCTACACAAGTAGTAACCTTAAAGATGGTTCTTTCTACACATACATAAACAAATAAAGAGAGCAAGCAACTAAATTAGAAGTAGAGAATCCCCACATCCATAACTAATCCATTATATAGGTTTTATATGCTCAAAATAGTTAATTTCCCCATACGCCTCATCCATAAATCATATCAACACTTCAGTTTATTCAAACTTCTTTAAAATATCAAATACGTATATAAAACCATACTCACTATATTTTGATATCATCATATAGATATAACTCATCCCCACATACACATATACGTAATTAAATTCATACTCACATATTTCTACAATCACAAAAATACGTAAATAAATTTATACTCACGTAGTTCTCAACCCACAAAAACACATAAATAAATTAACTCACATATATCTTTAACCACGGAAATACGCAAATAAATTACACTCACATATTTCTCAAACCACAAAAATACATAATAAATCATACTCACCATATTTTGATATCATCATATAGATATAACTCATCCCCACATACACATATACGTAATTAAATTCATACTCACATATTTCTACAATCACAAAAATACGTAAATAAATTGATACTCACATATTTCTTAACACACAAAATATATAAATAAATTAGTACTCACATATTCTGCGAAGATCCGAAGCGCCACCATACCACCCCACATCCAAAGTCACGAATATATCCTATCACCAAATTCAAAGCAATTAAAACTCAATTCATTCAAACCAATCACAAGGGCAAATAATCGCTATTCCAAATATCACACAAGCATTTATTGAACGCTTGGGATATACACGTGCGATGCACGTGATAATCTAATGCCTATGGTATTTTTATCCCCAATAATTACTAAAATTGCCCCCAAAATATTCAAATAGTCCAACTATACTCTCCACTAATATAAGAGCAACAGTTCATACATATATAATTCCCTTTTTCAAACCCAAAACCCTAATTTACTAATAACTTACAATCTCTCTAATAACCTACTAATTTCTCATATCTACAATTTTCAACATCTCTAAATCTCTCCACCCTAATATTCCTACTCAATAAAAATAAACCTAACTTAATTTTGTACAATAAAATAGTTAAGGTTTACCTTCCCGAAATCCATTCGAAAATCCGACGCTACCACGATGTAGAGAATCCCTCCATTAGTCCACCCCTCCCTTTAATTTGAAATCCATGGAGAAAAGAGGTGGATTTGAGGTGGGGGAAAGAATCGATCGATGGGTTCGTTTGGGATCTTTTGGGTCGGAATGGAAGGGGACGGAAAGGAGAAGAAGAAGGAAGAAGGGAATGGTGGTCGGGGCTTCTTTTCGATCGGCTGGCGTGGACGGGAGGAGGAAGGGAGGGAGGCCGGGTGGGGGTTCCCATCGGTTTGGGAAAGAACGAAAGAAGAAGGAAGAAGGAAGGAGAAAAATATAGGAATGGGAGAGAGGAAGGGGGGTTTTTGTTAAAGGAGATGTATAAATAATAATAATAGATAGATAATAAATGTAAGGGAATATTACATATAAACCCCCCAATTCTCAATACATTCCAAATAAAACCCAACTCACTACTTTAATATTATAAACAACACAAAAATACATTAAAACTACTTTGTAATAATTCGTATAAAAAATAATTTGATTTCGAAGATAATAATACATAAAGTAGACAATAACGAATATTTCTCAATTAAAATAATAGTTATCAGAAAATACATACTCGTGTGCAATTTTCAATTGCGCACACATTACGATGTAAAATAGCCATATGCTATTTTTCGGGTCGTTACAAGTAGAGCTGTTGCAGGCGCAGTGTGTGAAGTGTAAGGAGAGCATTGCAGCTCTCAGTCATCGTGTTTGGGAACTCGAGAATAGGAAAAACATGTACGATGTACTGAAGGAGGAAGTTGCGGAACTACGGGAAGAGCTTCGAGAAGCCATGAGGAACCGTAGGAACTAGACTGTTGTATCTTCTTACTATTTTCATTTGCTGTCAGAAATGTTTTAAATTTGAATGTATAAAGTTTGAAATTCAATGAAATGAAAAGTTGATTTAAAATTCATGTTTTATATTTCGAATTTAATGGATCTTTTGCATCAGAATATGGCTAGAAGAGGAGCTCAAAATGGGGAAGGTCTGGACTTGGAAATGGAGTTAGCGAGGGTCTATCAGGCACTCAATGCCGTTGCCATGAATTAGAATCAAGGAAGGATACCTGCGAATCCAGTACCTGAAGTAATCAAACTCGTGGAATCATTCAAGCGGATGAAAGCACCGATGTTTGAGGGGAAGTCAGATGCGGCTGACAATTGGATCCGACAGGTAGAGACTATCTTCGAAGCCATGGAGACTCCGGAGGGCAGCAAGATGAAGTTGGCGGCACTACAGTTCGAGAAGGATACGGCTGTGTGGTGGCAGTCGATGAAGCGGATGATGGGGGATATTGTTCTTGGCTAGAAGGAATTCTTAGAGGAATTCCGCAGTCATTACTTTCCATCAGACGTCCTAGAGAAGAAGGCCATAGTGTTTCTGGCGCTGCAGCAGGGTGGCATGTCAGTTAGGGAGTATGATACAAGATTCACTCAGCTCTCAAGATATGCACCCGAACTGGTGATGGACGAGGCGAAGAAGGCTTGAAAATTCGAGCATGGTTTGAGGCCAAGTGTGAGATCCAGGATGATACCCCTCGGTATCAGGAGGTTTAATAAGCTGGTCAAATGAGCGGCAGCCACGGAGGGGGGCATGGAGCAATTTCACCCTGTTCAGAATCGGATGAACAACTGGAATGTGGGGTAGAGGCCCGCAGTTGCTGGAATTGTCAGGGGACAGCCACCGGCTCAAGGTTCAAGCCTACGGGTGCGAATGCTGTTCAGGTGGCGGGAAGACCCGAAAATACTTGGGTGAGACCTCATGTGACTTGTTTCAACTGTGGAGAGACAGGTCACTACAAGTCTTATTGGCCCAAGTTGCAGGATGTCGTCCGTAATGGACCAACTCAGTAGGCCGGGAAGAAGCCGTACCAGCAGGGGTGAGTATTTACCTTAACTGAAGCTGATGTTGATGAGGTGGATCACATCATCACTGGTACGAGTAGGGGGTGTTTAGGAGTATTTTTCTGTTGTCTCTTTTCCCGTTTATTTAGTAAACTATTATGTAACGAGTGTGTGTTATGTAACAGGAGAACTTTATTTGAATGGAAAGAAATCAGTTGTTTTATTTGATACTGGGTCCTCTCACACCTTTTTATCACCTAAATTTGCTAAAGTCTTGGGAGTTGAACCAAAAGTTTTTCCATGTTTTAGCAGTAGCTACTCCGTCAGGGGAGACTTTAACCACTGATCGGTACTATGTGGACTGCGAGATCGTGAATGGAGATAGAATTTTTGGGATTGATCTGATCGAGCTAAATGTTTTGGGAGTCGATGTTATCATTGGCATTGATTGGATATCGGTGTATAGTGTGAGCATAGAGTGCAAGACTAAGACAGTAACAGTGAAGGCTCCAGGTGGACCTAAAGTCACTTTCCAAGGGAAGAGGAGACGTTCAGATTTGGTTGCCACATTCAGTCAGAAGAAAGGGATTCCTGTAGAAGTGCAGCAAATTCCAATGGTTCAGGATTATCCAACGGTATTCTTGTAAGATTTGCCTGGGTTACCCCCGTATCGTGATGTGGAGTTCAGCATCACTATTCAGCCAGGGAGTGCACCTATTTCCAAGGCACCGTATAGGATGGCGCCAGTGGAGCAGGATGAAATCAAACGGCAGATTGAGGAACTGTTGGAGAAAGTTTTTATTCAACCGAGTGCGTCGCCTTGAAGAGCACCGGTGCTGTTGGTAAAGAAGAAGGATGGTTCGATGAGGATGTGAATCGATTACCGAGAGCTGAATAAGGTCACTGTTCAGAATAAATATCTGATTCCAAGAATTGATGACTTGTTCAATCGTCTACAAGGAGCAGCTGTTTTCTCCAAGATAGATCTTCAATCAGGATACCATCAAGTTCGAGTGAAGATTGAAGATGTGCATAAGACTGCATTCATTACTCGACACAGGCATTACGAATTATTAGTTATGCCATTTGGAGTGACGAATGCACCTGCAATTTTCATGGATATGATGAACATAGTTCTAAGGCCGTTTATTGATTCTTTCGTCGTGGTGTTTATCGACGATATTCTTGTGTACTCCAAGTCAGAGGAGGAGCACACGGAGCATCTGGCAGCAGTTTTGAGGAAGCTTCAGGAGCATGGGTTGTATGCTAAGTTATCCAAGTGCAATTTCTGGAAATCTGAGGTGGCATTCCTGGGTCACATCCTTTCTAAGGAGGGAGTGGCAACTGATCCGCAGAAGATAAAGGCAGTAAATAATTGGGCAAGGCCTACTACAGTGAAGGAAATCAGGAGTTTCCTTAGGCTAACTGGATATTACAGGAGGTTCATTCAGGGCTACGCTCAGATAGTCATGCCGCTCACTGGGCTGACCAAGAAGAATGTGAACTTCAAGTGGACCGAACAGTGCAAGGCAAGCTTTCAGGAGTTGAAAGAGAGGCTGACTACTGCTCCCATTTTAGCCTTGCCTAGAGCAGGTGTTGAGTATGATGTCTACAGCGATACTTCACATCATGGGCTTGGTTGTGTCTTAATGGAAGAAGGGAAAGTGATCGCTTATGGGTCTAGGCAACTAAGATCGCATGAGAAGAATTATCCGACTCATGATCTGGAGTTGGCTGCGATTATCTTCGCCTTGAAGCAATGGAGGCATTACGTGTATGGTGAGTAGCTGAACATGTACACGGACCATAAAAGCTTGAAGTACATCTATCAGCACAAGGATCTGAATCTGAGACAAAGGAGATGGCTGCAAGTACTTGAGGACATTCGTCCAGAGATTAAGTACCATCCTGGAAAGGCTAATGTTGTTGCTGATGTACTTAGCCGCAAGAGCAGTTTGGCTATTTTGATTACAACTCAGAGGCACCTTGCAGAGGAGTTGGATCGGACTAGTATTGAAGTTGTTCTGCAAGGCTTAGGATCATCTTTAGCTCAGTTGAGGATTCAACCAACGTTGAAAGAAAGGATTATCGCAAGTCAGAAGAAAGATGCAGAGATTCAGAAGATGAAGGAGCAGGTCAGGGCTGGCAAGTTGTCAGAGTTTCAGATCAGGGATGTAGTGCTGTGGTTTGGAGAGAGGCTATGTGTTTCGAATCAGTCGGACTTGAAGGAAAGTATTCTTCAGGAGGCACAAGCTACCCTTTTGTCTGTGCATCCTGAGAGTACCAATATGTACAAGGACATTAAGCAACATTTCTGGTGGTCAGGTCTGAAGCGAGATGTGGCCAAGTTTGTGGCGAGGTGTGAAATCTGTCAGCAGGTCAAAGCCGAGAATCAGAAACCCGGAGGTCTATTTCAACCGTTACTTATTCCGGAATGGAAGTGGGATAACATCCGTATGGATTTCATCACGGGATTGCCCAAGACTTCCATGGGCAATGATGCGATCTCGGTCATAGTCGATCGACTAACCAAGTCTGCTCACTTCTTGGCATTGAAACTCACTGCTTCGATGGACAAGTTAACTGAAATGTATGTTGGTGAGATCGTCAGGCTTCATGGTGTTCCGTTAACTTTTGTGTCTGATCGAGATGCATGGTTTACTTCGCATTTCTGGAGAAGTCTTTATACAGCTTTGGGTACCAAGACGGATTTCAGCACTATTTTTCATCCACAGACCGATGGGCAAACCGAGAGAGTCAGCCGTATTCTTGAGGATATGCTTCGGTGATGTGTACTAGACTTTAGAGGCAGTTGGGAAAGGCACTTAACTCTGGTAGAGTTTGCTTACAACAACAGTTTTCAGACTAGTATTGGGATGGCACCGTACGAAGCTTTGTATGGCAGGAAGTGCAAGATGCAAGTTTATTGATTCGAAGTTGGGGAGCCGGCAGATGTTTGGGCCTGAGATTGTACAGCAGACCTATGAAAAGATTGATCTAATTAGGAAGAGGTTGGTGGATGGTCAGAGTAGGTAGAAGAGCTATGCAGACAACCGGAGGAGGGACCTTGAGTTTGAGGTTGGTGATTTTGTCTTTCGGAAGGTATCACCTAGTAAAGGTGTGATCCGATTTGGCAAAGGTGGGAATTTAGCCCCAAGATTCATAGGCCCGTATAAGATATTGAAGCGGATTGGGAAAACTACTTACCGGCTTGAGTTACCGGAAGAGTTGTCTCAGGTGCACAATGTCTTCAATGTGTCTATCCTGAGAGGTTACATTCCAGATCCAAGTCATCATTTGACCGATGTGCCGGAAGGTTTGCCGTTGGATCTGAGTTAGATTTAGCTTTCGGTTAAGATTGTTGATCATCGAGAGAAGGTCTTGAGGAATAAGATGATACCGATGGTCAAGGTAGTCTGGAGAAACTAGTTGGTTGAAGAGGCTACCTGGGAATCTGAGGAGAGGATGATGAAGGATCATCCTAAGCTCTTTATTTGATTTGTATTTTCCTTTCTTTCTTCTTATTGTGTTTTGTTTTCTCACTCTTTTATTGTAGTTCCGGGGACCGAACTATTCTAAGGAGGGAGTGTTGTAATACGCTGAATTTTTATTAAATGTGAAATTGTGATTTTACATGTTGTGCACGTACAAATTTTTGTATAAATATTTTTTTATGAAATGATTTTCTATAACATGAACAAATAATTATTTTCTTTCCTTCTCTTTATATTTTTTAAGCCCATTTTTAAAAGCCTAAGCTTGTTTTTCTAAATTAAGCCCAACCTAATAAATTAAATATTTTATTTTGACCCATGAGTCTAAAAGCCCACTATTTTGAAGCCCATGAATTAATCACTCTTTTAATTGCCTTAACTTGTCATGTAAACACATTTTTGTCGACAATTAATTAATTTATAATGTACAACTTTAATTAGGGGACACTAGTTGGGACACATGCTTGCACGTGTGTGTGCATTGCATACCTTTTCCTTGGCCGGAAATGCATAGGAGAGAAGTGGGAGAGTGGATTAGTGGAGAGGTGGTTTTCATTCATGGGTGGTTGCTACAACTTCCCATTGTATCCGAGCCATTTATCTACAACCATGTAATGCAACCCTAGCACTCCATTTCACCCTAAAACTAGTATAAATACCCCTCCCTTGTATGCATACAACACTAAGAATTTTTGTAAAGAAAGAGAGAAATATATAGGGCAGTAAAAGATTGAGAGCTTTAGTTTGTGTGTTCCAACCTAGAGGAGGCCGGCTACTTCACCAAGGCAAAGGGAGGCTCGGGTTTCACTAAGTGCAAGGAGGAGGAGACATTGTGGTGGCTCATTCTAGGAGGAGAAGGACTGCTCGTGTGTTCAAGGAGATTCTAGGAGCTTTTTGTAGTATTTTTCTTCAAATAGGTGGGTGTTTTTCTATACTTCTAATCTTATACATCATGCTAGGGATTTTGATATATATGCATGCTAAAAGAAGTAATAAGATAATCACTTCGTTGACTCTAAAAAGGACTTGCTAAACGAATGAGTAAATGCTTGATGAATTGCGTGCTATTAGTTATAATTCATGTTTAATGTATTTAAATTAACTTTTTGCCATGAAATTGTGTAATTAGAACCATGTAATTGTAGAAAAATGTTCATGTATGGTTAGTAGACGAATTATTAAATTTTGCGCTTATTGAACCATTGTAATACTTGCTCAAGGAATGCAACTTTGATTATAACTATTATGAATAAAGAGGGAAAAACAGAAATTTACACTTCTTTAATAAATTCTTAATGCAAAGAATTGAGTAGAGGATTTGTTAAAGTGAAATTTTGCAATTTGTAAACATAGAATACAAATTAGAGTGAAAATACTTGTTTTAATGTCAAAATTTATTTTTAAAAACACTGATTTGTTAAGTGTATGTAAACTCAGTATTCTGGAAATTGTTTAGGACTTTTTGTGAAGAAGGAACTAAGTTATGATCTTTTTAAAATTGAAATAAATCCAATAAACAGAGAATCGACATAAACCTATTTTAGGCTAAACCTATATCAGTTAGTCACTATGGTCATACTAGTTATGGGGGGGCCATTAGTTGCGTTACTGTAGCAGCGTGTGACTGTGTGTGTGTGGGTTCGAGTCTCGGTAGAGGCTTTTTATTTCTAAAATTTGATTTTTTTCCCCAATTCCGAGAACTGGAATCAAACCCCATTCACCCTCCCTTTGTGACAGGTGGGCACTTGTCCCTTTTGGCTAGCGCATGGGGCTTTGGTCTCGGAGACTGTGCACCTGGCTGTGTGTGTGTGTGTGGTTCGATTCTGGCAGTGGCCAAAATTTTTTGGAAGAAATCTTATTTTTTTCTTTTTTTTATTTTACTTGATTATTTCGAGCTTCAAAAAAATAAAAATAAAATAAATACTGAGAAAATATTAGAAAATTCCTGAGTATAAACTTCAAAAAGAAAAATTATTTTGGACTTATAGACCTTTAAAAAGAGAAACAAGAGTACAAATTTTAAGAGTGAAGTATT
This sequence comes from Hemerocallis citrina, assembly GCA_017893485.1. Taxonomy (NCBI): domain Eukaryota; kingdom Viridiplantae; phylum Streptophyta; class Magnoliopsida; order Asparagales; family Asphodelaceae; genus Hemerocallis; species Hemerocallis citrina. The sequence continues at coordinate 154,029,911 of CM030364.1, read as the reverse complement.
CATCTTAGTTTGATCTTTTGAAACGCTAAAACAAAGAAGTGAAATTTTTATAGAAATGATTGGAAAGAGATAAATTGAGACTTTTCTATGGAGTAGAATCAAATGAGAAATTTTGAGTATGCAAGTTGTGCATAGAATATGAGAAAAAGAGAAGTGTTGAAATGTACAATTTTGTGAACTATTGTGTTTTCTTCTATTAAAGTGAAAGGAGGACTTAGACAAGAATTTTTAGCTAAACTCTACGTCGGCAAGAATGAAAAATATGGACAAGAGGATTTGATATTTTGACCAAGTTTGGGTCGTTGATAATGATTGATGTTGAAAAGACCGAAGTAGGAGTAATGCTAGATTCTAGAATATTTACCTTCAATTATACATAAGGATTAGATACAATAGTGAAGATGTGGTGAACATAAGAGAAAAACATGAGTATGAGGGTCACTGGATTGGCGGCGTGAGAGAATTCACAGGATGTCCCTTGATGCGTCATGATTAGGGCGTGGATACTACTCCAGAGTACCATCCCGGTGGCGAAGCTTATGGGGTAGGAGACGAATTACCACAAGATGCCTGCATGATGAGTCATGTGTCAGTGCGTTGGGATTCTCTCCAGGGCGCTTAGACGTGAGTTCGTAGTTCATAGAATGCCTAGGATACTTACCGTAGTTACTGTAGTAGATTAAACCATGGCGAGAGATTGAACCCTACAAGATGAATAACGATTAAGGACTTGCCCTCGGACCTATGTAGTATGAGCTGCATAGACTTTGAACAAGTGCGCATTAGTGTCATATAATGTAAACAATTGCATTAAGGACTAAGAGCACAGTACAACACGACATCAATAGGATAGTCCCTTGTAGCTTTACTTGTGATCAAGTTTGTGGTTGTTTAAGTATGGAAAATCGTTATACTGTTTTCGGCATAGAGAGGATGACCGTGTATGATATTTCGTCAGTTGAATGAACTGATGTGCCCACAGTTTGACATGTAGGATAAAGATGTTGACAAATCGAAGTATACATGCTGCTCCAAGATTGATTTAAATGTGTATATTTACATGTAATTAATGTAAATTTCTTCCGCTGTATGAATGTGAAAGTATAATGTAACTCTGATGTAATAAAAAGTTTTATTTTCCTTGTAAAATTGTACGAAGAGAAGTGAAAAGATCCTGTGGAACTTCGAATTCAGTATGTTTTGGAATTCGGGGTGTTACACCAAGGGTCTTGCGCATCCATCAAGACTAGATTCGATAGCTCCGTCAAACACAAATCGCTGCCACCAAGGGTCTTACGCATCCAACCGGACCTCAAGCCAATAGCTTGGGCGATAAAAACACCGCACCCCAATCATAGTTTGGGTAATAAACACTGCACCCTAAACCGGTCCTGGGGTATTAGGAGGTCTATCCCAATCCCCCAAGATTTCTGTAGACACTGGTCAACAAAATTTAAATGTTATTATCATTTTAATCTCATCCTTCTAACTCATTTTATCATCACATATCATTTATTCTTTTATTTACCATGCTATTTATCTTCTCATTATACCTTATATATGCACACACCATATTATTCATTTATAAGATTGCTACATCATATTATTACATATCATGAATACACCATATTATATATATTTCATCACATTATCGTATATTATGAATATACCATGTTATTTAGTTTATAAAATTATGTTATCACACATTAATGTCACTTTGAACTTCTCTATATCATACATGTACTAACTCATTCATTACATCGTTTATCACATCACATCTCATTATCACCCATATATCATAAACATGCATCATATTGGTCAGTAGATCAGAACACCATATATATATCACTTTTATTTATCATCCGTATATTATACATATATCAAACTCCAATTACTTGATATTATCATATATATACCCGATAGATCACCCATAACAACAAATATTCTAAATCATGCAAATTCACCATATAGCACAATTTCAACTTATAAAAATTCCGTATTTTCCATTAAATCTCTCTACGGCTATAACTAACACAATTAACATCGAATCAGTCTAAAAAGAATTTCACAACATGAAGTATACTTAGTACAATCATACTCACCTGAGGAAACGCGAAGACCGACTGTGTAAGCTCTCTGATATTTCCCCCAAACTCGCCTCTTCTTCCTATTATCATATTTTAACACTAATTAGGGCTTAAGATATTCAAATCACTCACGAATAACACTTAAAATCATTCTAATCCTTCACAGGCATTTCATCGAACGTCTGGCGTGCGCACGATACATGCACATATTCTAATTTTTTCTAACTAGGTTTTATGCCCATAAAATCTTCCAAAATTTATTCTAAATTATTTCCCATAACTTATGGGGATTTCTACTATCAATTTGCATCAATTACTACTCATATTATCTTTAAATTACTAAGCCAACACTCTAATTATTTTTCAATTTGATTTCTATCTCTATTGCAAAATCTATCACTTCTACTATAAGGAGAAACACATATTCTCCCTACTGCACCATTTTCACAGCTCAAAATTTGCAAATCATATAATCTCATACAATTTAAATAAAATTCAACTCACCGTAGGGTTGATGATTTCAAAAACCAACACCGTAGGGTTAAAGAGCACCGTCCAAATAGCTAAAACTCTAAAATTATTTGAAAAAATGAGTGAAGATATTTTGGGTTGAAGTAGCCCTAAATTGGTCGTGAATGGGTTTCGACCAAAAGGAATTGGGGAAAGGGGTTTGCGATCTGAACATAATGAAAGGGAAGAAGAAAATGGAAAATTCATGATTAACCCCTCTTCGACCAAACATTTATTTTAGGTTCTTCTAGTTATCTTTTTCGTAATAAATTTTAATAAAACCTGCTCCACCTAATAAATAAATTAATTAAAGAATATATATAAAATAAAATTGCACATTTGTGCATAATAATAACAATAAAAATAATATCTAATCAGAATAAAAGAAATACAAATGACTGTTTTGAAATTATAAAATTGAGAAGTGTTACATGGCAGCTCTAATTTATATGCCACTATCCCTATCTTCTCCAGAATGCGATAAGGTTCAAATTTTTTTGGATATAACTTCTGAGGTGTAGAATGGCTCATAGACACTTGCTTATAAGGATGTAACTTGAGGAATACTACATCAACAATCTCAAATACTCACTCTGTGCGTCTCTTATCAGCAAAAAATCTTCATGCGATTTTGAGAAATAGTGATATTATCTTTTAACAACTTCAGGATTACATCCTTACTTAATAACTCCTCTTCTACTATAGGAAATTGAGAGATACCATGAACATAGTACAACGACGAAGGTTCCATAGACTCCCTCAAATAGGGCGAGACCCGTAGAGACATGCCAATTTGTGTTATACCAAAACTCTGCCCATCCCAACCATTTTCACCAATCCTTGGGTTTCTGACCACAAAAACATCTCAGATACATCTCTAAGGCCTTATTAACAATCTCCGTTTGGCCATCGCTTTGAGGATGATACGAAGTAGAGTGCTTTAACTTGCAACTTTGCAAAGAGAAAAACTCCTTCCAAAACTTACTGATACAGATTGGACTCACGATGCTCCTCGGCATACCGTGTAGCTTGTACACATTATCAACAAACACTTGTGCAAATAGAGTGAGCTGTATATGTATGAGCTATTCCCACGAAGTGAGCATACTTGGTCAAGCGATCAACAACCACTATAACAACACTTTTACCCATACTCTCGGTCAACCCTTCCACAAAATCCATTGAGATGTCTTCCCAAACTCTATCAGGTATGGGCAGTGGATGTAATAATCCTGCAGGCAGTAATGTCTCATGTTTGTTACGTTGACACACTAAGCATTCCTTAATCATCAGCTTAATATCCATACTGATCCCTTCCCAAACAAAAGCTCTTCTAATCCTTGGCAATGTTTTATGTTACCCTGGATGCCCTCCAGTACTGGATGTGTGGTGATCAATGAAAATTAAATTTCTCACACTCGTAGTAGGACTCAGCAATATTTTCCCTTTGCGCTACCAAATTCCTCCCATAAACTTATAATGTGCAGGATCTAGTTAACCACTTTGCAATTTCTCTTGCAGTGTAGTGAAGTATGAATCTGGACTCACCATAAGCTTCACCTATCAAGCCACTGAGGAACCACAAAAGTTATTTCACAATAGGTATCCTGCTCCCCAAGCTTCCTCAATAAACCATCAGCCACCATATTGTCAACACCCTTCTTATACTCAACAGTGAAAGAGAATCCCAATAGCTTCCATAGCCACTTCTCTTCAATCTCTGTGTTGATCAGTTCTCATAACAAAATAACTACCTAGCTAAAACCTGTTTTTCCAGAAGTAGATAAATATAAAGCATTATCTTTTAATCCCTTGCTTATGTATACAATTGGATGGCTCTCTTGCATAAGAACAGCCTCAACTCCTCCTTGAGATGCATCAATCTTTAAAACAAAAGATTTTGAGAAATCAGGTGCCTTTAACACTGGATTAGTTGTCTTAGCCATCTTAAGTGGAACAAATGCATTTGAAGCTACTAAAGTCCATTTAAATGCATTCTTCTTCGACAACTGAGTCAAAAGAGCAGCTATTCCCCCATAGTTCTTTACAAATTTTCGGTAATACCCTATTAAGCCAAGAAACCCCCCAACTCCTTCACTGTATTTGCTTCTGGCCAGCTCTCGACTACTTGGATCTTGCTGGAGTCGACTGCAATACCATCTGCACTAATAATGTGCCACAAATACCCTACTGTTTTCTGACCAAAACTACATTTTCTGGCCTTGGCAACCAATATACGAGCTCTTAAAACATCCAGGGTTTGAGATAGATGTTAGAGGTGACTCTCCCAAGTTGGGCTATAAACTAAAATGTCATCAAAGAAGACAAGGACAAATTTCCTTAGAAATTCTCTAAAAACCTAATTCATTAAGCATTTGAATGTTGTGGGAGCATTACTAAGATCGGCATCACTAAGAACTCAAAATGACCATGATGGGTTCTGAATGCAATCTTAGGAATGTCAGCATCCCTCACCCTGATCTGATGATAACCCGATCTCAAGTCGATCTTAGAAAAAAAAAGCACCATATAACTCATCATGTAACTCAGCAATAATAGGAATTAGGAACTTAGCTTTGATAGTTTGATTGTTTAGAGCCATGTAATTCACGCATAAATGCCGGCTTCCATCAATCTTTTTTACCAAAATCACTGGTGAGGCATAGGGGCTACTGCTTGGGCGAATGAAACCTGGTGTGAGCATCTCCTCTACTTGCTTTTCAATATCATTTTTGTGATAATGGGGATGTTTATAGGGTCTCTCTCAATGACGGGTATCTGATGATCTATAGATCTCTGCGGAGGTAGCCCAATTTGTTCAGCAAATACATCAGGAAAATGTTGCAGTATCTATTGAATCTCTTCAGTAGCATAACTAAGTTGAGATAAACTGCTAGGCTCACTTTCATTACCAACCACTTCTTGCACTTGTATCATGTAACTTTGGCATACACAACTGCTCATTTTAGTCAACCTGTCAGCCTTCATGTACTGCATCTGAGGATTCACAATACCCTACAATATCTTCTTATTTTCCTGCAACTTTGAAGTCCATGCTACTAATGTCCATAGTTTCTAGTCATAAGGACCTCAACCAGTGTGCACCCAAGACCATTTGAGCAGGCCCTAATGGTAAAAGTAATAATTCAGCCTGTAACTTTACCCCTTGCACCCCAAAAATTCACTTTGGCCACTTTGCCTTCACTGAACATACATTGGTTATTCGCTGCTGTAACCTTATATATATGTCACGCCCCGCTTCCCATATACGGAAATACGGGCATGCAACTAAGACCCAACGAATGATATAAGTGTGCCAACTCATATCATCCATAAGATGTACAGTGCCAGTAAGCTCAAAAATACAATAATAATCACAGGAACAATAATGTTATACAATAACCTATATTTGAGATACAAGAACTTACAATAAGTCCAAGAATATACAATGCAATAACAATTTGTCGAGTTCTTCCAGTAACCTATCATATGTACCTGCAGAACATTTACTCAAAAGAAAGATAGATAGTACCCGTTAGAGCAAGCTACGGGCCGCAAGTAGTATAAGCAAAATAGGTAGGAAACAAGGCATAATAGGGAAAGCAAGAAGAACTGGGAATTCAAATACAAAACAAACATGATAACGAAAAACAATATACATAACAAGAAGAAAACAAGAACTAAAAAAGTATCAAAATATAACTAATTGGGAACAAGGAATTTTATAACGGGAAACATGTCATATAACCAGGAATCATGCAACTTGCAAACCAAAATCATGTAAACTTGTAAACAAGTAACATGTAACTTGTAAACAGATTTCATGTAACATATAAACGGGAATCACGAAACTGGTAAACCAGAATCATATAGCTTGTAAACAAATCATGTGCATGTGCTCGGTGTAAATCTTAAGTTTATCCATTTCATCAGTCATATCTAATGCACGCAATCCTGCGTCCCATACCACAGGTTCTGGTCCATACAATCAGGTAACATTTTGACTCTAGTGGTGAATTATATAAGGTCAAGTGCTCGGGAAATCATGTAAACATGCATCATGTAATGGAGTCTAGAGGTGGCCCCCGTCACCCATGATGTGGCACTTAGTTCCATGTAACTCGTGAACGTGTAATCATGTAATCATGTAATGGAGTCTAGAGGTGGCCCCCGCAGAGTCTAGATGTGCCCCCCATCACCCATGACGTTGCACTTAGTTCCACGTGGCACTTAGTTCTATATAACTTGTAATAGAAATCACTAGATTGGAAAACACGGGCCCCCTTCCGAGTATAATCTCCTATATCGTCCACTGCTAGGTTTTACCCTTATTCTCCAGCTTGTTATTCTTTTATAATAGCTAATACGAACATGCACATGATAACAGGTAACATGACAGGAACAAGGGGGTATCAAGGTCTACGCAATGCAGGAATACAATTTAGTTCATAAAATGCAAGGAACAAACATATATGTATTTAAAAACATAAAGGCATAACTTTGGGCAGCAAGACATTGCTGCACAGAAACTAACTTTCTTGCTGCTACAGGAAAGTGAAATCAGTTCTGTTAGGAGTTCTAGAAACTATACCCCTATCGGTTCCGATGCATATTCACACGATATATTTCAACCACAGAAATAAGGTCTACCAGCTAGTTCGTTATGAGTTTACTGTGCAGACAGCAACTCAACATCAAGTTATTATGTGGATAATTCAGCACTAACACTCTTGCAAAAATTATAATTAAATTCCTGAAATTGGTAATTAACATTATTAAAATTTGCCGGTCTAATTTCCTAAGTAACCTTCAGTTCCAATTAATTTAACATGGCAAGCAAATCTTGAATTTTGACAGTACAGTAGTAAAACTCAAATATTTTGCATTCAACAAGTCGGATTGAGAATCCGTCAAGCGGTCTGGATTCTTCACATAGAGGGATACAACATCTATTTAAATTGTTCTAAATGATTTAAATGCTATTGGGTCAAAAGTTCAGGTCTTTACTGGTCTAGTGTTCTAACAGCAGCTTAGGGTCAAGTTTACATGTATATAACGAGTCCGAAAATCTATTCAAAAATCCTATAAAAATTATATTACGACTCCTGATCAAGTCTAGTAGTATTCTAATAAATATCAAGTCCTAATTAACCTATTAACATGATATTTTAATTTGTGAAACTAGTCGATGTGCTATAAGTAACAATCTGGAATGTAACCGATCAAAAAAAAAAAAACCAATATGGAATGTATGGACCTAACAGTACGAAAAACATGATAACTCATTATTTATAACTTAGAATTTGGATCCTTCAAATGTTCCAGAAACTAGAATCAAAGGGCTCTGACTTTCATTTATAAAGGTTGATCAAATTCTAACATCGACAGGGTCGAAAGTCCACTACAACAAAGGCTAGGGAGCTGGACAGCAACATGGTGAATTTGTCTAATGACAGTTGAGATGTACAATGCATATACTACCACGAGATATTAACAAAGCATTCATGAGCAGTAGTTCAAAGGTATTTCTACGATTACAAATATTTAATCAACATGTGAAAGGAATGAAGAACAAAACTATGACACGATGACTCAAACAAAACTACTTGCGGGATTCAAGCAGAACGTGTACGGGAACAAAGAGTGTACAAGCGAATAATTGCCGTTTTTGATGATAGACAGAAGAGAGACTAGCGATGGTGGCAAAAAGTGAAAAAGCAACGACAATGAGGCACGGGAAACCAGCAAGAGACAACAGCGACCACAGCAAGACAGCGGCGATAACCACAAAAGAACAGTGGTAACAACAGCGGGAGGCGCCGGCAACACACCGCAAGAGCCTCGAGAAGCAACCACAACAAGAGACGACAGCAATACGACGTAGTCACTGGCACAACAACGAGAACGACGATGACTTCGAGTGAGCAGCAACAATGAGGAGGCGTCAGGATTATGCAGCAGCGGTTTGAAGGAGGAGCTGCAGGTAAGGGATCGAAGCAGCCATAAGGGGAGGTCGGGGCTGGTGGCTGCCGGTGGTGAAGCTCGGCGAGGAGGTAGCAGTGGCAGCTCTGGCAAGGAGCAGCAATGGCAATGGCAACGAGCAGCGGCGGGTGGGTGCAGCGGGATGGATGGAAGGTGACGACGGCGTGGGTGGTGACTGCGGCGTTCGCGGCTGCAATGGAGGAGGGAAGCAGGGCGCAGCGAGAGGGGATGGCAGAGCACCACAGTGCATAAGGTCGCAATGGCAGTATGAGGTCACAACGAGGTGGAAGGGGCGAGGCAGATGACGGTGGAGACTACGGCTTGGAGGTGTTGAGACTGCTGTAACACCCCCAATTTTTTTTAAAAAAAACTATTTCTTGTATAAACAATTTCTTACTTAAATTATTCCTTACTTAGAATAATCTTCATAAATTCCAATTAAAATTTCAGCAGTGTTTCCCCAGAAATATTAGCCATTTATAGAAATCCCTTACAAAATTCTACAAACAATTACATATATCACAACACAAACAATATATATCAATCTTGCCCAGGCCAATCTAAGTAACAACACACAGGCAATATATATATAGGGCTCTCGGGGCATATCTCATAAAAATATGCAAGATACAAATTAAAAACAAGAAATTTGTTTAAAAACATGAAGGAATTTTTAGAAAAACCTTTCAAAAACAAACTCAATGAACCCAATACTACACAACGAGGTGAGTACGGGTTTTGCATACCTCATCACATCACTATATTGTAGATTCTTGATTTTGATGACTACAATACGATACACATATGTTCTATTCAACATGTCTCTTGCAGTGTGCACCCAAAGCTTTCAAGGTTCAAGATCAAGCTACAAGACAAGTATCACTCAAAAGCTTCAAAACATTTTTCAATGTGATCAACTGTCACGCCCCGCTTTCCAAAAGAGAATATGGAATATGGATATGCAAAAAAAACCCAGCGAATGATTTTCATCATCCATAAGATGTTCAAGAATCTTTACAACATTCACAAGAATCATCAGAGTCGGAAGCAAAAGTATCAACCAACATGCATATATGAACCAAATACCAACAAGAATACTTGAAACCAAATACATTAATCTCAAATAGTCATGATTTGAATAAAACAAATATCCTGGGTCACATTGCCCAAATACAAGAATAAATCCAAGTAATCAAATACAATATTGTTCAAGAAAGCTACAAGAAATAATAATAATAAAATCCAGCACTAATACTTCATGTCACCAATACCGTCTGGAACCTGTTCTCCAAAATTTGCAATTTAATAATTGCAGGGAGGAGGAAAAGAAAAAACAAGTACATGTCAATTGCAAGTTATGGGCCACTTGTAATGCAGGATACAAGTACATGGAGAAAACAAACTAATAGCATGGGATAAGCATGATGTCAAAATAAACAACTAACATGTCAAAGTGAACAAGTGTAAATGGCACGAATCAATTGTAAAGTAAACAAGTATCATGTAAACAAGCATCAAGTATCAAATATCATGTAATCATGTATCAAGTGTCATGTATCAAGTCTCATGTATCATGTAGTCAAGTGTCAAGAAAGCATGTATCATATTCAAGTATCATGTATCAAGTCTTGTAGTGGTTACTATCTAGGTAGCACTTCATGCATCCCGCTTTAGTACATGGTTGCTACAACAAATAGTTTCACTTTAGATTTCATAGTGGACCATAAAGGACAGTGTACTCAGGGACAAGTCAAGTAATCGAGCTCCAAGCTCCAAGTATTAGGTATCATGTAATCACGTGTCAAGTTGTGCAAGTGGCAAGTATCGTGTCTTGTGTGCAATGTCAAATCATGTGTCAAGTATCATGTCTCAAGTAATCACGTAGGATCAGTGGATCCCTTTCCGAGTACATGTTTCTGAATTATCCACTATTAGATCTTTCCCTTAAACCCCGGCTTGGTTATTTATTATTAATGTCAAACAAGCATATAGGTGTGCAAAACATATCAAGTATATCATGGCATGGTCATGTAACAAGTTCAAGTTGCAAGATAAACATGTACGAGTGCAAGATATCTCATAAAAGAATAAAATAAACAAATCTCAAGTTCAGGACTGTAAGACCGCACTCCAATAAAACAGTGATTCCTAGTGTTACAAACATGAAAATCTGACTCCGTCAAAACGTCTAGAAAGTAGAATTCCAACCGAATCTAGCAAGTATAAATAAGTCATATATTATTTCACAACAACATAACTCAAAACTGATTTGAATTCAAGAAATTAGGTTCAGCCAGAAATCAGGAAAATGAATTCAAGAGCAGGAAAACAGCATGAAAATTCATTAAATAAATCCACAAAAAATCTGGGGTATTCTCCTATATGTCTAGTATCAGAATATAAAGTTTCATAATTTTTCAGTAAAATTAGATTAGTCATCAAAAATCAGAAAACATCAAGAAACGATAGTTTGGCAATTTTGGAATTCCCAACACTGCTGTACGAAAACTATAATATCTCGCAACCAGTGAAACAAAATCCAAATCCACAAAAGGAAGATAAAAATAGACAAAATATATTAACTTTCATATTTCACAAATATTTTTCATACAGTAAAAGAAATTAGGGTGAATTATATGATTCTTTACAGAACAGCGAGTAAAATACAGCAAGTATAGTCTTTATAAACAAGCATGAAATGGTATATAAAACTCGTCAATAAAATCCACAAAAATTCTGGAAAATCCCTAACTAGATAAAGAAATACTGACCAAAGTTTTGGATCAAAATAATATATGTAGCACAAGTATCAAAATGATTTAGTCATCAAAATCACCAAGAAATGAAATCTGGAAAAGACCTACACCTCTGTAGTAAAACAGTCATATCTCACACATGCGAAAAAAGAATCGAGCAAGGTCAGAGGGTTTAGAAAGAAGACGAATTCCTATAAAACTCATGTTTTATACTGAAATTAAGGTTCTGAACTTAGTATGGCCTAAATTACAGATCAGGACAGAATATCTGCAAACTACAAAATTTCCTCAAAACAAAAAAATCAACATAGATCCAACGAAACTTGATCCAAACACAACCAAACATGAAATCGAGTCTACTAAGTGTCCAAGCATCATAAAATAGGGTAATTAACATATCCAAAGCAAGTTTATCACATGGTTCTCAACAAATACCCAAATTTTCACAAGAAGTCTCACACAAATGATCAAATCAAGAACGGGCAAAACCTAAGTTAATTCATGTCATATGTTGTGTCATGAGTCAACTATGGTCAAAACACTATAGAGACAATATCAACAAGGGATTTCATACACAATTGTTTCTAGAACCTAACTACACTACAAGCGGTATTTTTGACTTGTATCATACAACGAAATTTGAGTACAAGTTACTTGCCTTAACTGAAGATGAAACCGACGAAAAATAAAGAGTAACGGGAATGGATTCTCGGGGCAACGAACCCAACAAACAAAACTCACGAACTACGGACCGAAACTCGAAATCCACAATCCGAGATAACACATGCAAGTACCGCGCACGCAACCTCAAACGAGAGCGAACGGGAAGATGTCGACCAATGCTAGGATGACGGCACCGCGAAGATGGACATCGAGGGAAGCTCGCTGTCACGGCTTGCTGACTGCACTTACGCGAGATCAGAGAGCGGCACGGTGATGCAGTCGGAGTAGGGATGACGGGGGTCGTTGCGGTAGGCTGGGGACGCCACAAGGGAGGATCTGGTGGTCGGGGAAAGGTGGACAGGAGGAAAGAAAACTGTGTAGGTCGGCTAGGGTTTAAGTAGGGGGTGGGTAAACAATCTAACATATATATATATATATGTTTAGAATTAGGTTTAGGAGGGGAAAAGAACTGGTGATGGTGACAGGGAGCAGGTAGTTTATAGGTTCGGCTGTGGGTAGTTATTAATAGGCTATGGTTTAAGAGTAATTATGTGAATAAGGAGGTAAATGGTAAATGGGTTGGGTTGGTAAGGGAAGAGGGTGTAGTGGCTTATATAGATCTGGTGGGATATATTGGAGTATGGTTTTGATTTAATAGGATATGCAGTAGGTGTAGTATAGGTTTAAGTAATGATTAGCGGGTATTATCAAGCTTAAAGTTGCAAACTGGGTTCAGAGTAGGATTTAATTAAAATCCACGAAAATAAAATGGGATGGTCAACCAAAGAGACGGCCACAGAAAAAAAGCAGATAAAATAGGCACGAACAAATAAAATAAAGAGAACAACATACAAAAAAAAAACAAAACAATAGATCGATCAAATGGAGATAAAACGAATGAAACAATTGGAACAAGGAGGCCAATTAGGAGCCAAAAATCAAGTAAAGGAGTATATTGAAAATAAATATTCAATATACTGTTCAAAAGAGATACGACGAAACCAAATACAAGGGAAAAGAAAATACACTCGAGAAAAAAAAATACACAAAAATGAAAAAACAGGGGTTACATCAGCTCAAGAACAAAAGAGTGTCTACGTAAATTGATGTACAAAATTGTAATCTTTGATATGTTTTGCTTAGAAATCTTGTAATAGCCTTGATGCACACACACACACATCCCCTAGGAATAAAATCAATTTTATTAAAATTCAAAAATGTTGAATTCAAGCTTGTATGAGTTCAGCTGTCAAGTACCAGTCAACTTACTTTGCTAAGTAGTCGACTGATCAAGTACGAAACAATCTGAACATACTCAAGCTCTGACTAGTTGACTCCTTTGGCAACCCAGTCGACTGTTCGAGCAGCTTTGACAGTTTTCTGAGTATTTAAATTTGATTTTCGAATTCAAATCTTTTCTGCCATTCAATGGCAGTTGGTTAACTGTTTTACAACGACTCTGGAGTGTGTACTTTAAAAATAGAGTCCAGATTTCACTTGGAAAATGTTACCTATTACATTATAAGTCTTTTCTTTTTTCAAGTTTTTGTGAAAAAGAACTCAAAGTTTTCAAAGAACTCTCACTCTCTTAGATTTTGTGCTCTAATCTCAGTCTTGTATAACAATGATTAAGTTCGAGACTGCGATTAGAAGTTGACTTATAGCCTCAATACAAAAAGCACATTCAAAAATCAAGGCTCTAGGTGTTGTAATTTTCGATTTCGTTGTTGTTCACTCTCGAGTTTTGAGAGTAGTCCTCTTGGTTGGAGAGAAGGGCTCTTGGTGTAGAGTTAGTGTTTCACTTTAGGTTGTAGAGTGGGGTTTTGCTCTCTCTAGTGGTTAGAGAGGTAGGACTGTAAATCGAATCGGATAGGATCGAACAGCCATATGTTCAAGCTCGGACCGAAATTTTACTCGGATGGGCTTATGTCCAGCTCGGTCCAGGTCGGACAAAACTTTTATAGTCCAGATTCGGTTTGGTAAAGCATCGGACCGCAATAATACTCAGACGAATTTATGTCCAGCTCGAGCTCGGTAAAACATCGGACCTAATTATTTGTTCAAGTACGGTTCGTATAACAATTCAGATGGTCCACGGTCGGGCCATTTCTCGAGCCGAACTCGGACGGACGACAGACCATCCTGTTCATTTTACACCCCTAGAGAGAGTTCTACAGGTTTGGCATAGTTGTTGCCAAAGTAGTAGGGTATTCTTGTAAATCTTTTCAAGAATAATGAAAAATATCAAGTGGGTTGCTTGGGGACTGGATATAGGTCGGGAGGACCTAGCCAGGATATATCAGTATGTTAGCATTGCTGATTCTCTGTGGTTTGATCTTTTTAACTTGTATTTTTAACTTCGCTGCATTTTATTTCTGTTTATGTCTGATTAGTCGACTGGTAGTCCAAATAAGTCGACTTATAGTCTCGTTGTTCTTCAAGTTGATCAAGTCTCTTTTTATTTGTCGATTCAGTCGACTGGTCTTTTGTCACAGTCGACTTAACAGGTGTTTCAAGTTGAATAATTTTTAATATTTCTTTTATAACACTATTCACCCCCCTCAAGGGTTATCTACCTTGTATACAGGATCCAACACTTATTATTAGAGCCTGGTTAATTGCAATGGCATCTACTTCTTATTCAAATGCAAATCAATACCACGAAGGTCAATCTACACAAAGGATGCCTCTCTTTGATGGAACAAACTACAACTACTGAAAATGTAGAATCAAGATTTACTTACAATCCATCAACTATGAGATTTGGAACATGACCGAGACGGAGTTTACATTGCCTACTCTTCCTTATGCTCAATGGAATGATGATATGAAGAGTAATACCATGAACAATGCAAAGGCGATGAATGTCCTCTTTTGTGCACTTACCAAAGAAGAATTCAACCATGTGTCAACCGCAACAACGGCATACCAAAAGTGGCATACTCTTGAGGTAACACATGAAGGCACAAACAAGGTCAATGAATCTAAAATTTATGTTCTTGTTCACAGATTCGAGATGTTTCGAATGAAGGAGAATGAAAGCGTATCGGAGATGATAACAAGATTTACCAACATTACAAACTCCCATGTGGCTCTTGGCAAAACATATACGCAAGCAGAGATGGTGAGAAAGGTTATTCGCGCTCTTACCCCCGAATGGGAAAAGAAGACTACCGCAATTGAAAAGGCCAATGATTTAACACAACTTTTGCTTGAAAATCTTGTTGGAAATCTAATAGCTTATGAAGTACAATTAGCGGAGCGCAAGAAGGACTTAGAACCACAACAAGCAGGAAAAAAAACTCTTGCTTTCAAGGTTATTTCTGAATCAGAAGATGATGAAGATGATGAAGAAGAAATGGCTATGTTCACAAGGAACTTCAAAAAAATCATTCGCAAAGGTAAATTTAATTCAAAATTAAAGGATACTAATGAACCTCCTACTTGTTTCAAATGCAATAAGATAGGTCACATGAAGAAGGATTGTCTATCGGAGAATGCAAAGTCTGAAGGCAAAGTCTCAAAGTTCACGAAAGACAAATTTACCAAGAACCAGTACATGAAGAACAAGAAAGCCTACCAAGCAACGTGGGATGATAGTAATTCATCTTCGGAAGAAGAAAATGAGGATTCTAATGAAGTTGCAAAAGTGTGCTTCATGGCAAATCAAAGCGATGTAAGTGATAGTATAGATTCTAGTGATTTGTTAGAAGCTTTTAATGAATTTTTTCAAGAATTAAAAAAAGGAAAAAATAAAAGCTAAGAATCTAGAGAAAGCTAATCAAACTCTTTCTCAAGAAAATCTTGATTTACAAGTTGAAGTCAAGTCTTTAACTTCTCGTATTTCCAACTTGGATATAAATCTTATATCTCTAAAAGAGAAATATGAACAGAAATTTAAGAATGTATCTAAGTTCAATAAGGGAAAAGAGAATTTAAATGAAGTTCTTCAAAATCAAGTTCAGTCTAATAAAAGATTTGGACTTGGTTTTCAAAAAGTTCTTGAAAAAGGTCATTCTTCTAATAACACTAGTAATAACAAGCTTTATTCTGCTCCTAGTGTAAAGAATAAGTTGTCTGATTTCTTTGAAAAGCCAAAAATTCTTTTTAATCATGAAAATGGAAAGTTTTCCGAAAAGACCAGTCGACTGGCCCCTCAAATAAGTCACTTGTCCAGAAGGATGCAATCTCATTCGAAAAGACAACAGCCTCATATAAGTCGACTCGTTTCACCTCCCAGTCGACTGAAGTCTCAAAACAGTCGACTGAAGGGTAAATATAAGTCGACTGGACAGTGTAAAAATATTTGGGTTCCAGTTAATCTGTATCTAAATGAAAGGATTTTGTATATAAATTCTTTTGTAAATAATGTTTGTAATTCTATTAATTTTAAACCTGCATATGGGGGTAAATCAAACTCACTTTAGGTTTGGTTTCTCAAGCACTAATCTTTTTCAGACCCAATGAGAAGGGTACAATATTTACAAATAATATTTTGTAGGTACCTAAAAGAGAACGATGGATACTTGACAGTGGATGCTCTAAACACATGACTAGCCATACAAACTTGCTCTCTTCCATTCAAGATATAGATGGATGAGCTGTTAATTTGGGTGACAATAACAAAGGAAAAGTCATCAGAATAGGCACGGTTGGTAAGAATACTACTCCTATTATTAAAGATGTACTCTTAGTTAGTGGTTTAAAGCATAACCTGTTAAGCATTAGTCAATTATGTGATAAGAGTTATAAGATAGTGTTTGAAAAAGATGCATGCTTGATGTATGACTCTTCTTTGCAAAATGTGATTTTTCAAGGTATTATAAAAAATAACATATATGAACTTTGTTTAAAAACAAATGAGTTTTCGGATGATTTTTGTTAGTTGCCTCGAACAACGATTCTTGGATTTGGCATAAAAGATTTGGACATGTAAAGATGAAAAATATCGTTGAAATCTCTAAGAATAACCTAGTTAAAGGACTGCCGAAATTATCTTTTAAGAAAGATAAAATGTGTGATGCATGTCAACTAGGAAAACAAGTAAAATCCACTTTTAAAACAAAGGAAATGATTTCTACTAGTAGGCCTCTCGAATTGATCCATAAGGATTTATTTGGTCCTACTAGAGTCGCTTCCTTAAATAAAATTAGATATGTATTTGTTTTAGTCGATGATTATTCAAGGTTTACATGGGTATTTTTCTTAAGACTTAAAATTGAAGCTTTTGGAGAATTTACAAATTTCTGCAAACGTGTTCAAAATCAAAAATCTCTAAATATAGTGACTATTAGAAGTGATCATGGTGGAGAATTTGAGAATGACACATTTTTAGAATATTGCAACAAGAATGGTATAACACATACTTTTGCATTTCCTAGAGCTTCAACACAAAATGGAGTGGCTGAAAGAAAGAATAAGCCTTTGCAAGAATGTGCACTTACCATGCTTGTTGAAAGTAGTTTGCCTAAATACTTCTGGGCTGAAGTTGTTTCTACAACATGTTATGTCTTAAATAGAATACTAATTAGGCCAAAGTTAAAGAAGACTTGTTTTGAGTTATTTTTTGGACGTATTCCTAAAGTTTCTTACTTTAAAGTATTTGGTTGTGTTTCATATTAAACACAAAAGATAACTTAGATAAATTTGATGCTAGATCTAATGAAGGAATCTTCATTGGATATTCAAATAGGAGTAAGGCTTATATAATTTTCAATAAATCATCATTGACTATTAAAGAATATATGCATGTCTCATTTGATGAATCTTTACCTTCATCAAGTGTTATTCAAGATGATTGTAACACCCCGGGTCCCCGTTACCGGACATCCATGATGCAACCAGAATCTTTGCCTTCAAATGCATCTCAACACAGCAATAATACGAAAAATTAAAAACTTTTTATTGCCAAATAAAGCCATTACATCACTGATTACAACCAATGTCTTGTTCTTGAACAAGAATACAAATTACATTAACTCATTACATCTTATTACAAAATATATATCAACTCCTCTTGTAAAATTAACAGCTATCTCCCGGAATGGCAGTTGACGGATCACTGCCGAACTCCGCTGAACGGTCAATCTGCTTCCCTGGGGCTTGCTCCTCGGCTTGAGTCTTCTGCTGCGTGACTCTGATATGTCTGCACCTGCTAAGAAGGTAGGACCGGTACCTAAAAGGTGGGGAACGTCAGTACTTCGACTGACGCAATGCTGATAATAACAACGACCTCCAAACTAGAAACCACAAGCCATCTTGAATGGAAAAATAAACGTGCATCATAATTCCCTAGTGCTCGTGTATACCATGATTTAACTAAATGCACCAATCACAAGCCTATTCTAAGCAAGCAAGACTTTGGGACTCTAGATCTGCATGCATCCCATACTACATGCGTTCTAGACCCAAACATGGCCTAATCTAATGCACAAAACAAGAATGCACACAATACACCTATTCTAATGCAATTCAATTGGGAACGTATGCATCCATTCTACATATTTCCCCAAAATCAACTTCGATGGAAACATATGCATCCCATACTACATACTTTCCAAAGAGTTCTCCTCTCCTGATTGTAAGGTTCAATCCCTCGCCATGCATCCTACCCTTATACTCAACCTGTTCCCAATAGATTTTCCGTATCCTATGAGGTTGTAATTGATCGGTCTAGTTCTGCCACTGCAGTGCCTGAGTGGTGGTCATGTTTGCCACTCAGTACCCGCGAACAGACCCCCTTGGAAAGCCGTGACAAGATTTTCGGTCACCAAATCATGTACCATGACGTCATAATATATAAAATAAACCACGTGCATAGGGACCAGCCGTACTCGAGGGTCAAATCCCTCTACCCGACAAGAGTGCTCTCCACGTCCCTTCCACAGTATCCGGGATTAACAGATCGAGATACTGGACTCGTGAACCCAAATCGGATGAACCGAGTCCGCATCCTATGACAGAAAATATACAACTTCCCGACTATGGTCTGTTAGTACTAATGCAAGTTACAAACCTCTAATGCACCACTCTAATCCAAGACTCCCTCTAAACACTTGGGTAAAATAAGATTGCCTCCAAAACTCTGCCTATCGACCTTGACCCTGGCAACATAGTCCGGCACACCACTTCCCCTGGCTTGGAATTTGTCCATCACCATGGCCTGCGTTCAGCCTTTACCGGCATGCATATAACTTGATGGCACCTTCATGGACGTCCAATGCCTCGGTGGAAGTTCATGATTTTAGGATCGACAGATGTAGGGCATCACCCTACCCTAGTGACCAACCCGAGTCACAAAAATCCACCATGGGAGTAAAAAAAACGGGCAATAGATGCCAATCATCCCCAAATAGCGAGTCATCAACTCTATAGGTACACAAGGGAGGGGTGGTTTCAACACTTAGTCAAAAGCCAAGATTAAGCAACTACGGTGTTTCTACCCGAAACGTAAAAAGATCATAACTCGCACAATACAACTGAGATTTGGGTGTTCAAGCCCAGTCTGGAAAAGTAAAAACCTAGGCTACAACTCTCTAGTTGATCTTCACCTCAGATTTAGTCATCTAATCCCTCAAATTGGCCTCACAAGCCTCAGCTTGTGTACTTTTTGTAAACTGGCTGCACCTTACCGGTAGCATAAATCACTACCTACTCATCAGAATCCCACCAATCTATGTTCTATGGAAGGGTGTGAATGTCCTCTACAACTTCGTAGTTGATTACCAATCCAAATTATGTCATTTGGTCACCCTAGAACAGACATTACTCTCAGGTGTACAGAATCACACACTAAGTGATGGTACTCTTCCTCAATGATATGCCAGTCGTCGTCTCCAGCAGGGTTGAAGTGATCAGCCATCTTAGAATAGAGAGGAAGAAGCATAAGTCATAGAGCAACACAAATGTAAGTCACTTACATTTAAATCTCTAAACTCAAACACACACTCAAATGTCCACTTCTAGGGTGTCATCCCCTATAAATTTGTACAAGTGTAGAAAGCGTAGAAAGCGTGGCTCTGATACCACTCTGTAACGCCCCGAATTCCAAATGCACTGAATTCGAGATGTTCTACAGGATCTTTTCACTTTCTTCAGTACAACTTTACAAGGAATTTAAACTTTTCACTTTACATCAGAGTTTACATCATATTTTACACTTTTCATTTGCACAGCAGAAGTAAAAATATACAACATTTACATAAATGTACAACAACATGGTAAAATCTTTATGCATCCATTCCTCTTTAACATGTAATTTATCCTGCATACAAAACTGTGGGTACGTCAGTTTATTCAACCGACGATAATTATACATGGCCATCCTCTCTATGCCAGAGACAGTATAACGATTCTCATTTCTTAATAAATCACAAATTTGTTCACATTCAAAAAGAAAAGAAAAGAGGGAAGTCTTAATGATGTCGTGTTGTGATTGTGCACTTAATCCTTAATACAATTATTTAATTTACATGACACTAATGCACACTTGTTCGGATTCTATGCATCCCATACTACATAGGTCCAAGGGCAAGCCTCTTAATCGTTCTTCATTTTTGTAGGGTTCAATCCCTCGCCATGACTTAATCTACTACTGTAATTACGGTAAGTATCCTAGATATTTTCCGACCTACGAACTCATGTCTAGGCACTCTGGAGGGAATCCCATTGCTGACATGACTCATCATGCAGACATCCTGTGGTAATTCAACTCTCACCATAGACATGACACCACCCGTAGTCTTCAACATCCCACGAGCGTCGCCACTGGGACGGTACTCTGGAGTAGTATCCTCACCCAGACTCATCATGGGAATTCCTGGGATACGCTCTCGCCGCTACCCAATAGCCCTCATACTCAGTGTTTTTCTCTTACTTTCATCACATCTCCACTATGTACTAGTCCTTATTTTAATAGAGTCATGAATAAAAATCAAAGTTCTAGAGTTAGCCTCTCCACTAAATCGGACTTATTCATCATTTCAATACATGACCAACCTTGGTCTTTAAATTCTCATATTTCATTTCATTTCCATTGCCGGGGGAGACTTAGCTACTCCTTTATTCAATTTCTAATTCACAACTTCCAATTTGAGCAATTTCCAACTCATGAATTTATTTTCATTGCCTCAGCATATCATGTTCTGACTTTTCATATTCTTGTAATTCTCAATTTAGAGTATAACTCATTTCATGTAAATTTCTCAATTCAAAATATGATTCATTTCATGTACACTCATGCTGCAGCAAATAGAGTTTAGCAACATCAATCATAAAGTTCACAACTCTTGACAGTAATCAAATGAAACCTCTGACATATCAAAATATACTATGTACAGTCGACTTGAAAAAAGACCAGTCGACTTGTACAGTCAATTCCAGTTCTTCATAATCACTCGGAAGAGTCGACTGCTGCACGTGGCCAGTCGGCTGTTCCGCAGCCTTCTATGTTCAAAAATCATTCATATGACAGTCGACTGTTATTCCATCAGTCGTCTGTCCTGGGGTTTTTTTTTTAATAGTACATTTCTATGTTCAGCTCAGTCGACTTGCTACTCGCATTAAGTCGACTGGACAGACTCACATTTCAAATTAAGGGATTATCTTCCTTAGAGTTCTTACATGCACTTGCATCATGATGTCAATTTACAGTATACATACGTTCATGTCTCATAAATACAAAGTTTCTTACTGTTCAGTAACATCGCAACATGGAATTTCAAGTCGCTAATAATGTCTTTTCTTCAAGGAAGTGTTTTAAACATGCATTTATACTTATTCATAACTTTCTTGCAGAGATGAAAATATTAATCTCAATCCATTACACTAGAATATCACAATAGAAAAATACTTCATTTCATGAAACTACTGGATTATTCATAGTTTAAGCAAAGCCTCGGTCGACTGTTCTTAACACCATCCGACTGCAGATCATTCTTAGTTTTGTTAATCATCGCTAGTTTCTTTTTTTTTCATATGTTCATGTCTCCTCAGTCATGTACATCATGACGGATAAGAGTTAGCCTTCCTACTTCATTTTAATTGTACACATATATGTCGATTAAACCTTCTAACAATCATGGAACAGATGTCTCGTACCAGTCGACTTATCCATACGGCAGTCGACTGTACCGACCCAAATCGTCATTGATTGCAGTGCTATTATTTCACTAATAGTCTTCCACAATTATCATCATAAACATACTCAAGCAATTCTAGTACGTTTGAATTTACTTCTCATGAGCATAGTAACAATCATCACAAATATGGCATATTTTCTACTTTAGAAGTCCTGAGAAACACCCACCTAATTGACGAAGTAATCGAAGTCCAGAAAAGCTCCTTAATGCAACGCACCTTCCTTGTTCCTTGCTCCTTGCCGAAGATCTCCAGATGATGATGCCCGGTCTCCACACACAACTCTCTCACAATAATAATCTCATAAAATAATCGTAGTGTAAAGAACAATGGATGAGAGGGGGGGGGGGTATTTATACACCAAAAGGAGTGAGATGGAAGGCCAGGATTTAGTAGATGGTTATAGGATCAAAGGCTAGGATTGACTAGGGGGTTGTGATAACCACCCACACTCCAAATAACCACCCACAATCATGCCCACTTCTCTACCCAAAACCGGCCAAGATTTGTGCTTTATGCACGTGTACATAGAGTGCACGTGCACACACAAACCACCCTACGAAATTTTGTACATCAAATAACAAGTCTTCTTAAAAGAAATGTTACACATACAAGTTGTAGAAAAATAGTAAAAGGGATTAAATCCATGGGATTAAATCCACGTGTACATAGCCATGTTTTGAAATTAAAAAATGCTTTATATTGTCCTAAACAAGCACCTCGAGCTTGGTATAATCGTCTAAAAACTTTTTTTTTGAAACAGGGTTTGAAATTGGTAAAGTAGACACTATATTGTTTATTAGGAAAATAAATTTAGACATATTAATCAAACAAATCTATGTAGATGACATAATTTTTGGATCAGCTAACAGTAATCTATGTTAAGAGTTTGCTACTACCATGCAAAATGAGTTTTGAGATGAGTCACATGGGTGAACTGAATTACTTCCTTGGACTTCAAATAAAATAGTTTCAAAATGGCATATATATTAATCAAGGAAAATATGCAAAGAAGTTACTCAAACGATTTGGCATGGATGGCACTAGTAGTAAGACCACACCTATGGCAACTACTACTACACTTGACAAAGATGAATTAGGTAAGAGTGTCGATCAAAAGCTCTATCGTGGTATGATTAGCTCACTCTTATATATAACTGCTGGTAGACCAGATATTATATTTGGCGTATGTTTGTGTGCTAGATATCAGTCTGATCCAAAAGAATCTCACTTAAAAGCAGTGAAACAGATTTTAAGATATATTGAAGGCACATATGAATATGGTTTATTTTATCCTCGCACCAATAATTTTCAGTTACTGTCTTATAGTGATGCTGATTTTGCTGGATGTAAAACTGACCGCAAAAGTACTAGTTCAACCTGTCACTTTTTGGGACATTCTCTAGTATCTTGGTGTAGTAAAAAGCAAAATTCCGTATCTGAATATATTGCTGCAAGTTTGGCTTGTGCTCAAATCATATGGATGAAACAAACTCCTTTAGATTGTGGTATTTCTTTTTCAAAACCTTCTATAATGTGTGGCAATACCAGTGCCATTAATCTTTCTAAAAATCCGGTTCAACATTTACGTACGAAACATATTGATATTCGACATCATTTTCTACGTGATCATGTTCTAAATGGAGATATTTTATTGGTGTTTATTTCCACTAATAAACAAATAGCGGATATTTTTACCAAACCGTTGAAAGAAGACATTTTAATAAAGTTTAGAAGAGAACTAAGAATTTGTTCATATCATGATATTTCTTACGAATTTGTTGTATAAGTTGACTTGTTGTATTGATTAAGTCGACATATACCTAGCTTGAGTTTTTGTTCTTTCTTGAAATTATTGAATGAACAGTCGACTATCTTGATTTTCCAATCGACTGATGATGCCTTATAACTTATACATTCTTTCCAAAAAAAACTGTTTATTTTTGGACTTATTTTGTTCTCGCCTCAGTCGACTTCCCTCATGATCAGTCGAATATCGTGACTGTGTTCAGATTTTTTATTATCTGAATCGTCACTTGTTTGGGATATCTTTTGTTCTTCTTAGACCTGACCCGCTCTACTTTTCTTATTCATTTGATCTTTACCATCAATCTATCCTATATTTTAATCTCCACCTTTAATTTTTTTAATCGTATCTAATAAAAATCCTAGTTCCAATTCACTTTCCCCTTTTACTCTTCCTCTTCCTATCAGACCAGACGGCTACTGAGGATTGAAGCTCACTGACTAGATTGCTGATTGGAGTTCGCAGATTCGAGCTTGCTTCTTTGCTCGAAGTGTCTTAGATTTGGTCTTAGTTTCTCTCTTTGCTATTAGGTAATTTTTTTTCTCTCTTATCTCTTTAGGTCTTTTAGATCATTATCTTCATGCCTAAATCCAAGAGATCTAGGTCATCTGCCCTTGTTGAAGATGAACAAACTCATCCTAATTATCTTCAATACCTGAGGAATCCAAACCTAGTTGAAAAATATTTTGCCATTTGTCAATTGATGATTTTTCCAGGTAGGTTTATTAACTTTCCCGATTTAGAGAAATATTCAATTGCTCCACTATTTCAACAGTGTGGATTGTTTGATCTTTTATCTCTCGTAAATCAACCTCATTACTACTCGCAACTTATTTAGTTATTTTATACTAATATGAAAGTTGCTAGTAATGATAATGGTGATGAGATAAAAATCACTACCTCTGTTAAAAATATGATTATGAAATTGAGTGTTAGGAAATTAGGACAAATTATGACGATTCCTTTTGATGGGTTGGATTTAGGAGAACTTGAACTTGATGATCCCTCCATTTTGTCTAAAATATTTCTTCCCCAATATTTACTTCAAGGTCATCCTATGACCAATAAGAACATAACCCCACTTGCGAAGCTTGTTGCAAGAATTTTATCGTATAATATTATCCCTAAAACAGGGATCTACGTTCAATTTTCGCACGAATTGCAATTGGCTGTTTATGCTATTTTTTGGAATATCCGTATCAACTAGAGTCAAGTTATCTTTAGTTGTCTTCACAAAGCTCACTCCTCTTTCTTACCTTATGGGGCTATTCTCACTCATATCGTTAGCCACTTTAAGGTAAATATAGATCAGGAGTCTAGTGTTGTGTCTTGTTTTGAAACTTTTGATCGGGCCAGTCTTGCTCGTATGAAATTGCTCCATACTTCTCCTCATTCACCTACCTGTAATGCTCCACCTATACCTTTGGCCACTTCCATTCCACATCGTTCTTCGACATCTAGTTCGTCTTCCATTCCACCTATGGCAAGCTTTTCTCATCCTGAAAGTCTATTCATCTGTCAACTATATTATGGACTGTCAAGATCTCATTCTGGGTCGTCAGGATTCTCTAGAGGCTAGTCTTGCCAACCTCACTCAGTTATTTGTTCGACAATTCCCTCCGCCTACTTCTGCTCCTGACAGTGACAACGGCGAAGATTGATGTTGCATGTCTTTTTGCATTACATTTATGTTTTTTTATTTTTTTGTAAGACTTTATGTTTGACTTTGGATTATGACTTTATGTTCTTTATGTTTATGTATGACTTTATGCACTATATTTGGATGCTTATGTATGACTTTATGTTCACTCTTTGGATTGCCCCTTGTTATACTTTCTGTTTTTGTTGATGCCAAAAGGGGAGAATTTTTGGATTTGTGCATATTCTATCTTATTTATGTTTTGTTCATATTCTATCTTATTTATGTGTGTGCATGTTCTATCTTATTTAGGGGGAGCAGATCAAATTTAATTTTGCATATCTATATGTGTGTTATGTTCAGGAAAAACATGTTGCTTAAAATTACTATTTTATATTGTTTAGTTATTATGTTGTCATCATCATAAGGGGCAGAATGTAGATTCTTGATTTTGATGACTACAACACGATACACATATGTTCTATTCAACATGTCTTTTGCAGTGTGTACCCAAAGCTTTCAAGGTTGAAGATCAAGCTACAAGACAAGTGTCACTCAAAAGCTTCAAAACATTTTTCAGAGTGATCAGCTCAAGAACAAAAGAGTGTCTATGTAAATTGATGTACAAAATTGTAATCTTTGATATGTTTTGCTTAGAAATCTTGTAATAGCCTTGATGCACACACACACATCCCCTAGGAATAAAATCAATTTTATTAAAATTCAAAAATGTTGAATTCAAGCTTGTATGAGTTCAGCTGTCAAGTACCAGTCAACTTACTTTGCTAAGCAGGTGACTGATCAAGTACGAAACAATCTGAACATACTCAAGCTCTGACCAGTCGACTCCTTTGGCAACCTAGTCGACTGTTCGAGCATCTTTGACCGTTTTCTGAGTATTTAAATTTGATTTTCGAATTCAAATCTTTTCTGCCATTTGATGGCAGTTGGTTAACTATTTTCCAACAACTCTGGAGTGTCTACCCTATAAATAGAGTCCATATTTCACTTGGAAAAGGTTACCTATTACATTAAACAAGTCTTTGCTTTTGTTAAAGTTTTGTTAAAAAGAACTCAAAGTTTTCAAAGAACTCTCTCTCTCTTAGACTTGGTTCTCTATTCTCAGTCTTGTATAACAACGATTAAGTTACAGACTGCGATTAGAAGTTGACCTATAGCCTCAATACAAAAAGCACATTCAAAAATCAAGGCTCTAGGTGTTGTAATTTTCGATTTCTTTGTTGTTCACTCTCGGGTTGTGAGAGTAGTCCTCTCGGTTGGAGAGAAGGCTCTTGGTGTAGAGTCAGTGTTTCACTCTAGGTTGTAGAGTGGGGTTTTGCTCTCTCTAGTGGTGAGAAAGGTCTACAGGTTTGGCATAGTTGTTGCCAAAGGTCGTAGGGTATTCTTGAAAATCTTTTCAAGAATAATGAAAAATCTCAAGTGGGTTACTTGGAAACTGGACGTAGGTCGGGAGGACCGAAGTAGGATATATCACTGTGTGAGAATTGCTGTTACTCTGTGGTTTGATCATTCTAACTTGTATTTTTAACTTCGCTGCATTTTATTTCTATCTGTGTCTGATCAGTTGACAGGTAGTCCAAATAAGTCGACTTACAAACTCGTTGTTCTTCAAGTTTGTAACTACCGTTCCTGCTATTTTTCATTTGCCCCCTTCTGTAATATTTTATTTGAAATTGAATGAAATACTCTATTTTTGGCTCTTGATTATTTTAATTAGATCTTGTTCATGAAATTCTTCGTTCTTGTCGTTTGAGCTGTTCGTGTTGTTCCTATTTTCTTCTATTTAATTGTGGAAATTTTTATTTGAAACCTATTGATTTTTATCTATCTCTTAATTGAACCCTAAAACCTAATTTCATTTGTTTTTAACCCAAATCTGCTATTATTGGACCCTAATTCGCAAACCCAGTACCTTAATTTTATCCTATAAATACAACTCTACTGCAAACCATAAAAATTACACAATTCTGAAACCCTAGCTGCTTATTCTATCTCCTTTCTCCTTTCTCCTCTCTCCTCGCCGTTCTCTCCCGACTGAGTTCCCACCCAAATCCCCTAACCCACTACTGCTCCTTCTCCGTTTCGTCTTCTTCGGCGGACCCTCACCTCCGACGACCACCTCCCATTGTTGCAGCCCTCCTGTCGATGCCGCCACCACACCGAAACCCCCTGCACCTCCTCTTCTGCCCTCCTCGACATTTACAGCCAGAACCCCAAACCCTGATGCCTTTCCCTGTTCAGTTGCGCCGCCACGGCGACGTCGTCGTTGCCCACGTCACCGCGCCGACCTCTATCGCCGCCCTCACCCAGCGACGCCACCGGCCCCCTTGGCCATGGTTGTAGCTGCTGCAGTTGCTGTCTCTTTGAGTTGCTGAGCTCCCTTGTGTTGATTTTGCTTTGGATCTTTATTGCACGTATATCGCACGTGTTATAAATTGCTAGTTTGTGCTTTGGGATTCTTATCCTGTTATTCTTGGTATTCGTTTTCACCATTTATAAGGCAATTCACCATCCACTTGAATTGTTAATTTTATCAAATTCAAGTTTTGTTGAAACTCTTGCAAGTAGATCTTTTTGTTATTGTATTATTCGTTGTTTATCTCTTCGTTGTGTCTATTGAGGGTTTACACGAGCTAACTCCAATATTCTTGACATCGTGCCAATTTGACTCCAAAAATATTGAATCTTGCATACATCATATAGTGTGGATAATAGGGTAACACATCAGTCATGACACAAATAAATAATTGTAGAGACAATTGATAAGTTGTATGTTGTTTGATCGATTGATGATTGATTAATGATAAATTGATGTATGAGCGTGTTCCAATTTTATTTATCATGTTTTGACACCCATCATGTTGATTACACAATTTATTGACTAAATAATCGATGCCCATCATGCTAATTAATTTATTTTCAAGAAAAGTACCTAAAAACTGTACATTGCTTGTTGACTTGTATATTGACTACTATTTTTAAACCAGTAAATGATCTTAAAATAAATTACTTTCTGAATATGAATCGTAGACTTATCTTTCTTGTTTCTAGAATATCTTGAATTTTTGAATTCTGAGTTGCGTAACAAAAGTTATGCCCGTTTTACTACAGCTGTGTTTTTACTTTCAGATTTTCACGTTCTCGTACCTTTCATGTTTAAATAGTAAAAAGGCTGATCAAATGATAAAATTTTGCTCTGAAAATTTTCAAATTCTTAATTTACATGTTTAGGAATCTAATAAGTATTTTTAATGAATTTAATATAGAGTTTTTACTGATTCTAAAATTAAAACAACAAGATGTCGAATTTATGTCTGAACTTAAAATCTGTAAAGAACAGTGTGTTTGACCTAGCTACTGTTGTCGGAATTTGAACTTTAAACATGAGTTAGAATCGTGTGGAAGTCTAGTTTTTAGAATTTCTAATGGATTCAACTTTCGATTTCTCAGTTAGCGGAAAACTGCATTTTTGTACACACTACTCTTGCTATCCAGAATTTCATAGTTTAGTTTTTAATAGATTAATTATTCCTATATTGTTCTATTGCATGAATTAATGTACGTATGTTGTATTGCATGATCCCAATGAGTTACTGTCACCCTTCTAATTGTCCTACTTCATGTTACCAACCTATTGTTCCCCTATTCATACTATTGTTCACTGAAATGTCCATTGATTTCATATTGTATTGTTGCATTGATAAATAATTAATAAGTCGGGGTTTAAGGGATTGACTAGAGTAGTTGATGGTATGGGAACTGTACTTGGATGATGGCCCGTGATTATTACTGTTATCGTCATCGTGTAAGAAATTACACATGGCCCGTGTTATTACTGTTATCGTCATTGTGTAAGAAATTACACATGGCTCGTGTTATTACCATTATTGTCATCATATCCAGTACATGAACCATAGAATCTACCACTTAAGTCTAAACAAAATTGATTGTATGCATCGAACCTGTAGAATGGGATGCAGTTGTACATGCATTAGTTAGGATTTAAAATGATTAATAAACATAAGGATTGACACATCACCGACATTGCATATTGTTCATCATTGTTTTGATATTGAATATTGGCTAAGTGTTAATATTGTTGATCATTGATCACCGTTACCGAATATTGCATCATTGTTTATAGCCATTGTACCGATTATCATGGTATCGATTATTGTTATTGTCCCGTGTTATTGATTCATATTGCTCCATTGATTCATAATTATACCGTTATCTCATTGTTCACTGCTTTCTCTACATGCTGTCCATGACTTACTCTAAGGACAATTTTTCTTCTCTTTTTAGATGAAGTGTACACAGGTTATCAAGGAGAATTGCCTGCTGGAATTGGAGAACAAACTTTTTGAAGAACTATTGCTTTAATAATAAAATGTTATTTCACTGAACTATTGTATTGAGACTTATTACTTTTGTGTTTGAGATTTATTATTGTATTGGGGTTATATCCCGGATTTTATTTTGTTCCAAACGTTGGATTATTATTGTATTTGGATATTTTTATTACTTCTTGTTCATGAGATTATTATTATTGTCTGCGCATTTGTTCTGTATTGATTATATTGTTGAGTTAATCGGATAAACAGCTTATGGGTGACGTTAGTCATTCGCTGGGCTATTGTCATGTACTCGTATTCCGTATTTTTGGGAAGTGGGGCATGACAAAGTTGATCAAGTCTCTCTTTATCTGTTGATTCATTCGACTGGTGTTTTGTCCCAGTCGACTTAACAGGTGTTTCAAGTTGAATAATTTTTTTTAAAAAAATTATAACACTATTAACTCCCCCTCTAGTGTTATCTATCTTGCATACAGGATCCAACATATATATCATCATCCCATAGAGTTATATACATAATCTTCCAAAATACAAAATATTACACAAATAATATCATATATCCCAATTCTACATGACTTAGCTTAATAAAAGTATATGTAGATACGTACACCACCAACTCTACTACGAGAAAGTATAACCACAAAAAATTTAGTAATACTAAGATATCTCACATCGCTGCTACTCAAAACCTGCAAAGAGGGTTTATGGCATCCACCCTTAGGGAGGGATTCTGCTAACCCCACAAAACAGTAGGGGTTAGCCATAACCGGTGCGAGTATAATCTACCAGGTTAGTTACTGAAATAAATAATATGAAAGGAATTAAAATAACTTACTAACATGATTATAATTAAAGATAACCTGAGTTAAACATGAAAACATAGTAAATAAAAACTGGATATTGCACAAAAGTAATTTATTAGTATTCAACCAATCTACCATATCAACATTCATTCTATCTACCATATCATATCATCTTTCTTCTTTAATCTCCCTTCCCATCTTATACTATATTCACATTCATTCACGTCTCATAATATCACATTCATTCACATTTCACCACATGTCGTAATACATTAACATTAATTCTCATCTCATCATCTTACATTCATCCAATCTTATAATATCACAATCATTCAGTCTTAAACTTTATTCACATTCACTCATGTCTTATAACATCACATTCATTCACATCTCATAACATCACATTCATTCAATCTTATAATATATTCACATTCTTTCTCATCTCATAACATATCACAACACATGCATTCATTCTCTTATCTTAATATAATTTACTTTCCTTTTTATTCTTATTACATCATACCACTTACTTTAATTCTCATTCTCATTTTAGTTTTTTTTCATTATCATCTCATCATACAACTTATTTTACTTCTCATTCTTATGTTATCATATAATTTACTTTAATATTCATTCAAATCTCATATTACAACTTATTTTATTTTTCATTCTCATCGAGTAATACACCGCACCCCAAGCCAATAACTTGGGTAATATAGCACCGCACCCCAAACATAGTTTGGGTAATAATCACTGCATCTCAAGCTGATAATTTGGGTAACATAACATCACACCTCAAACCAATAGCTTGGGTATTACTTTACTTTATTTTTCTCATCTTCATCTTAGAGCTTACTTTACTTTTTATTCTCATCCCACAATACAACTATCATATCAACACCCTGCCGATCCACCTTGAAGTTGTGCCTAGGCAAATAGTTCCCACCATTTTCACAGAAATAGCAGGCGAGTAGTTCCTTGACACAATCCCCAAGCAGACCAAACTCATGTTATATCATGTTTTTACTGTAACAACCATTCTCATCATATTATACCACTTACTTTAATTTTTCATCACATAATACACCTCACTTTACTTTTCATTCTCATAATACAGCTTACTTTAATTTTTCATTCTCATAGTACATCTTACTTTACTTTTCAGTCTTACAATATACTTTCTTCACTTTTCACTCACATAATATATAACACGCTTTCTTTAGTTTTTTTCATGCTTATTCTCATGACACATTTTTTTCACTTTTCATATTCGTTCACATAGCACAATTTCTTCACTTTTCATATTCATTCTCATATATACTTCCTTTACCTTTCATATTCATTCACATAACATACTTTCTTTGCTTATCATTTTCATTTCATATCATAAACTTTCTTTACTTTCCCATTCTCATTTCATATCATACACTTTCTTTACATTCCCATTCTCATTTCATATCATCCACTTTCTTTACTTTCTCATTCCCATTTTATATCATTCACTTTCTTTAGTTTTCCATAATCATTCTCATAACACAATTTTTTAACTTTTCACTTTCATTCACATACATACTTTCTTTAATTTTTCATTTTCATTTCATATTTACCCATTTTATTAATTTGTCGACCAGTGCCCCACATCATCCCAAATACTGAAAGCTGATAGCCCAGTAAACACGCGGTCCACTATCCACCAAGGGTCTTACAATATGAGGCTAAGTTTTCCTCCCAGCCTACGCCAGCAAGGGAATACACCGCACCGCAAGTAGAACTTGGGTAATATATACCGCACCCCAAACATAGTTTGGGTAATAATCACCGCATCCCAAGTGAAACTTGGGTAATATAACACTGCACCCCAAAGTCGATAGCTTGGGTAATAATCACCACACCCCAGGTAAACTGGGAAATAACCAGACCTCAAGCTGATAGCTTGGGCAATAAAAACACCGCAACCCAAATATAGTTTGGGTAATAAACACCGACCAATGCCGGTTCTTTTGTATTAGGGGGTCTTGCCCAAACCCCCATGATTTCTGTAGGTACTGGTAAACAAAATTTATCTTTTATAATCATTTTCAACTCATCTTTTTATGTAACACCCTGCAAAATAGTGTATGGCAATTTTGCATTGTAATCCGTGCACAATTGAGAAGTGCACGCGATCATGTATTTTCTAATAATTATTGGTTTTAACTGAGAAATTTCAGATATATTAGTTATTTTGAATCCGATGAGATAGATTTAGGATATCTTTTCAATTAAATTGTATGTTTGCCCCGATTGTTTGACAAAATAATCTTTGGGAAAATAATAAATTTTATAAACATATATTTTTATAATTCAAATTATCTTAATTTTAAGCATATAGAAAGATATCTATATATATACTTGATTAGATCGTATTTGATATACGATCTATAATTGTTTTGAATATGAGTATGCCCGTATATATACTATAAATATTAGAATATATTTTTCTATGGATATCAAAATATTAATTCGAATAGTAATCAGCCATACATTATTTTTCTTTGGGTTTGGGTTGTTTGACCTAGGGTTAAGGATAGTAACCTAGGATACTTGACCTAACCTAGGGTTAGGAAACCCTACATCATGATTTGTGCTTGGATGAGATTGATGAGATCCAAGGGCCATAGTTGGCCATGAGGGAAAACTTCATGAACACCCAAGAAGTTCCTTGTGCATTCTAGCACCTATGTGTTGGCCATTCATCTCACCCTCCACTCCCACTCACCCACCCACCCTCCATCCCCACCCTCCACTCATCCACCCCGACACTACCCATTTTGGCCGGGATTTAACCCCCTTCCCCCCCCCCCCCCACATCTTACTTCATTTTATTTTGAAGCTCCATTTCTTTCTTCTTCTATCTTTCTTCATTCTTTCTCTATTTTCTTCATTGTTCAAAAAAAAGAGGAGGGGGGGGGGGGGGGGGGGAGGGGTGAGAAGAGAAAAAATGAGAAGAAAAGAAAGAGTGTGAGAAAGAGAGGGATTCCTTTTGTTTGTAGGTTGTGTATCAAGTAGAGGCAAGCTTGGAGGAGGAAGGCAATCTTGAAGCTAGAATCATTTTCTCTACTTAGAAGGGTGGGTGTTCTCAACTTTAAATTAGTATGTTTTTTTGTGTATGAATTGATATTTAGGAGTAGATAAGAGTACTATGAATACCATGCTTCATTGTTGATATGTTATGTAAAAATAGAACTTGTACATTAAAATAGTTCATACCATGTTTCATGTTAAGAACACATATGTGATATTGTGACTTAGAAATTTTTACCATGCAAATGACCTAGAATCTGGACATAAAATTTTGATGGCATGTTCTAGGATGATTTTAGAGCATCCTCGAATTTTTTCATATTTTTCTGGGTTCATTTAGTAGCTCAAAAAAACTATTTTTTCAGAACAGAGAGCAGTAGAAAAACTGATGTGTATGTTAAAATTTGTGTGTTTTCCAAAAATCATAACTTGGAATTGGCAAGATATCTTAAGCTGAAATTTTACTGGAGGTACTTGGATATGTTAACAACAATTGTTCCATATTTCAGACTTTTCTGAATTTATTTGCTATATTTATTTATTATGTTTTGTCAACTGGTCTAAAGCCAAGAACTGGCTCTGTTCTGTTTCAAAGATGAATTTTTATAAATCATAACTAATCTATGGTAAATAATCTTGCAGTGAAATTTTTACTTTAGAATCTACTATGTATCTAGATTATGTATCTAAATCTTTAGATAATTTGGACAAAATTTGATGTGGTTTCAAAATTAGTTTGTAACCAGAGGTTGTATACACTGCTGAGAACAGAAGAAATTTTTCTACTATATTCAAAAGGCTATAAAATATTTGGAATCATGATGCATTTTTTGGATATGTTAGACTTGTATATGTCTGGTTGCTAAATCCCAAACTTTATAAGTATTGGACTTATGGTTTAATTGATATTAAATTTTGAATAGACCATATTCAGCTAAGTTCAGATTTGGTAGGTCTGTATACTTGAGCTTTCTGAAATTATATGTTGAGAATTTGGAAGAATTATTAACTAGAGATTTGTAGTAGAGATTTTAGCTTTCCAAAACATCTTGAATCATGCAATTTCAGTTTGTGGTTTGAAAGATATGATTTTCCTAAGATCTAGATAGAACCAGTTTTAGTAGAAGACCCTGTTTTGTTAAGTAAGTTAAATTTTCTGTGTGTCAACTGATGAGAGTAGGGGGTTTTAGAGTGCTTTAATTGATGAATTTGATGATGTGATCAACTAGGAAGTTGTAGTAGACATTCCCAG
Source organism: Hemerocallis citrina (assembly GCA_017893485.1). Lineage (NCBI taxonomy): Eukaryota > Viridiplantae > Streptophyta > Magnoliopsida > Asparagales > Asphodelaceae > Hemerocallis > Hemerocallis citrina. The sequence goes on along the minus strand of CM030364.1, from coordinate 153,994,836 downwards.
CTTTCTATAGAATCCAAGATCGCGTAATTCCGATAAATGAGCGAGTTTTTATGTTATTAGCAAGATGCAGGAATTGCATTGAAGAAGCGTACAACTGATAAAATATATGGATTTTATAGCATTTAGATGGCTGAATCTGAAGGAATGGTTAACTAGAGACTTGCAGTATAGAGTCTTAGCTTTCCTGAATGGGTAAGATCATGCAATTCCAATTTGTATTTTGAAAGTTATGATTTTTTCAAGGTGCAGCAACTGCATTTCTTTGAACTGGTTATTATTAGTAGATTGCTAAGGGGTTTTCTCACTTTAGTTGGCATAATTTGGGATAGTTGTCAACTAGAGAAGTGAAGTAGAGGATTATACCTTGCTATAGGATTTGGAATCATCGAATTTGGGCTAGTAAATCAATTGATATGAAATTTTTTACATGCTACAAGATTATGACTATGAGTTGATTTAAGTTTTTAGATGTTGAATAATTACCCCTATTAAGCACTTCACATTAGAATTAGATGAGATTCTTGGTGCTTATAACTCATAATGGAACTATGATCGAGTTGGGGATATAGTTGTACGATTTGATTGTCGTATTTTCAGCTTTTTAGCTCGTCTAGAACGTGTTTATGCCATAGGTTTGTCAATGACTGAATATTAGTAATTGTGTTTGTTTCACCTCATTTGCAGGGTATAAGGCACTACTTTGAGCACCGTTGTACTGCTCGCTGAGTGTCACCGGCCGGGGACATTAGACGAAAACTTACAAAGGTGTTGGCAATCGAAGAATATCAATTCTCCGTATTGGTTTTTGGTTGACAGACTCGTTGGGGCTGAATCGATTAGACATTCAACGATAATGGGATGAATAGAAGATTTTGGTAACTAGATTGTTTTTCTTAATTTTTGCTTGAGGACCGAGTTGGTGTTAGGGTGACACCCTATAATCCAATTTGATCTAAGGGCCAGCACTAGGCGGTGATAATCAGGGTTGTCTCTTCCTGTCGTAGGGATACAGGCTGTGTCATCTCACTAGCAGAGAACACGGGAGTCGTATCTCGCTCTGTTAATTCCTGAAGTACCTTGATAAGAACGGGATGTTCCCTTGTTCTATGTTAGTGGACACGAACGGACCATGGGGCTGCGGTCTCGTGGATCTTCGGTGTCATGGGTATGCTGCGGTGTATCTGTAAGTTCATCATGGCTTTTGAAAGAGGTTCGGTGCGCCGGTTATTAGTAGTAAACGGGGACACCCCAAATTGTTTGTAAACTCCTCAATCATGTTGTACTTATCGGGAACAGGATGTGTACAATAGTAGAATGTATTGCATGGCGAGGGTTCGAAACCCTGAAACTGGAGGAAATGACTTGATTTGGAGCGTATGTTGTATGGGAAGCATGCGTGTCCAAAGTCATGCTAACTTTAGACTAAGTGCATCTGTTTCATGTGCATTGTGTACCATGCATTAGGCTTCAGTTCATTGGCATACACTGACACTAGGAAATTATGATGCACGTCTCTGTTTTCATTCAAGAACTGATTGTGACTGCTAGTTGAAGATCGATATTTTCTTATCAGCATTGCGTCAGTACATGTACTGACGTGCCCACTCAATTAGGTGCTGGATTCTGGGTCGCGAGTGCAGGAGGACTCAAGACAAGCAGGGCATCCAAGTAGAGAAGCAATGTACCTATCTACTATTCGAGCAGGTGCATGAATATCAGAGTAGCGCAGAAGAAGGTTTGAGCTACAAGGCGCATCTCAGGATAGCAGATTGACCACTCAGTGAAGTTCCAGTGGAAGATCAGTTGACTACCATTCTGGGTGGTAGTCGGTAGCTGTTACAAAAAAGTATTTGTAATACTTTAATATAATATGTATTCCTTGTTCAAGAACAAGATAATGATTGTAATTGATGATGTAATGATTTTATTTGGCAATAAAAAGTTTTTAAATTTCCGTGTTATTACTGTATTGAGATGCATTTGAAGGAAAAGATTCTAGTTTGTTTCACGGATTACCGGTAGTGGGATTCGGGGCGCTACATTTTATCCCATTTGATTATTACATATCATCTCATCTTTTATCTTAAAAAATTATCACATATTCGGCATACACCTTGTTATTTATCTTCTCATTTTATCACATATTATGCATATACTATGTTATTTATCTTATCATACTATCACGGAATATCTCTTATCATTTTCCCACCTATTATTTCACTATAATTACTTGCATATCATAAATATACCAAGCCATTAATCTCATCTTTTATCATGTCAAAATCTCATGTATCACCCACATGTCATACGTGCACCATGGCATTTAACACATCATAATATCATATATATATATATACAATTTCTATTTATCACCCACATAACACACGTACAACATGCCCTTATTACTTCATATTATAATATATAAGCCCAATATATCACTAATAGCACCAAATACTCAAAATAATGCAACTACACCACCTAGCACAATTTCAACAATCAAAATTCCGTATTTTCCATTAATTCTTTATCCGGACATAACTATCACAATTCACATTAGATAACTCTAAAATTTTACCACAACATAATGTATATCTAGTATGATCATACTCACCTGTCTAACCAACAGGAATACGCTCCTCGCTCATCCAGTCTCTTATCAAACTTTACTTTTTCACACCTATTAGGTAAATTATTTAACCCATAAGCCGTTAACTCAAAACACATAATATTTACCCTCGAATTCACATCGGAGCTACTCAAATGTCATAAATAACCTACGTAAGCATGCCCAGGCAACCATTCTCTAATTCTATAACCGAATCCAAATTTTATCCCTCAATCGGAAGATATCTAATCGATATCTTATATTTTAAGGGTAAAATACCCCAAATAAATTTTTATATTACAAAATTAACATACATATATACATCTCGGGAATAAATTTTATTATTTGTAGATATTTTCCCACAATTATCTTGTTTTCATACCAATAAACTCTATTTTTAACGATTTCTCGATGCCGGGAAAATTCCTTATAATTGTCAAATTATTATTAAATTTTATCAAAAATGCTTCTAAATAATCCCGTAATATACCACATAGTCCAAAACAATTACTAGCATACTATAGATGAAATTCTCTTTTACCTTCCTAAACTCAAACCCCAGGTTTAATGAAATTTCCATATTATTACCATAAAAATTGAAATCTTTCACCTTAAGCATGTTATACATACTCTAAACATCATCCTACCACAATTTTTATGAAAAGAAATGAAAAGCATACAATTCTATAAACAAGAATACAATTTGGTATATCTTAACGAAGTTTTCTTTACAAACCAGTACTGCCATTTGAAAGAGCACGTAAAAATCTCTTAGAACCCCTAAACAAAACAAAGCTTGAAGTGGGATAAGGGTTGAATGGCAAAACACTAAGTTTGGGTTAGTTTGGGTTTCGGTAGGCCAAAGGAAAGGAAGAAGAAAGAAGGAGGGTATGAGAATGGCAAGATTGAAATTTTTGAGAGCTTTAATAATATGAAGGATTAGGATTTCGGGCCTAAGCCCATTTTCATATAAAATCAACATTTCTAGGGTTATTCCGACCCTGAACTCCATAATTTCTAACTTCTTGCTAAGACCAAACAACTCCTTCAAATTATAAATTCTCTAACCCTCTATTATGCACAAGTACACAGGAAAAATATCGGGTTAAATCGGAATCGTCTCCTCCGAGAAAACTCACCTAAAACTCTTATATTTCCAATTTTTCTCGTTTAAACCCGAATTCCAATTAAATCATTATAAAATAAAATAAAACCAATTAATATAAGAAAATATACTCAAAATCATATATAAAAATAATATAACTCAAATATTTAATAATTTTAAAAGACAGATGTTACATTCTACACACCTCAAAAGAAGCTCGTCCTCGAGCTACGAGGGTAGGGAAAACTCCACAAATAATTCATCATACTTCTCTTCAATATTTTCTCAGATTCCCGGGTACAGTTATTAGAATAAGAACTCCATTGTATCTTCAACAACTAAATAGCTTGATGTCTTGTCCGTCAGACTGGTCGATCTACAATAACCACTCGCTTTAAATGATACTTCACACAGCTGGGCTTCAATCTGTGATCACTCCACAATTTGAGGTGGGTCTCTACACACTTCATCAACATAGAAACTTGAAACACATCGTCAATGCTTGACATTTCAGGGGTAAGCTCCATACAATATGTCACCGCTTCCATCTTTCTATAACTCTGAAAGGCCCTACAACCTCGGGTCTAATTTTCCCCGTTTCCCAAAATGGCGTACTCCACACACAGAGGAAACCTTTAGGAATACCAAATCTCCAACTTCAACTTTAAGGGGCCTCGGCTGCTGATCTGCATAATTCTTTTGTCGACTATACACCTCAAAAGATGCCATGTCAATACTCACCTTATAACTATTATTATAAGCGAATTCAACCAATGGCAAATGATTCTCCCAACTACCTTCATAGACCAAGACACAAGAACGAAGCATATCCTCTAAAATCTGATTCACCCGCTCAGTCTAACCATCTATCTGAGGGTGATATGTCATGCTCAAATCTAATTGTGTCCCCATCTCTCTCTGAAAAGATCTCCAAAATTTGCACACAAACAAGGAATTTCGATATGATAAAATAGAGCTGGGTACTCCATACAACTAAACTATCTGCTAAATATACAATCTGGCCAAATGATCCACTGTCCTTGTGACCCGCACCGGAATAAAGTGAGCCAACTTCGTCAACCTGTCCACAATTACCCAAATACTCTCATTTCCCTATGAGAACGAGGAAGTCGATCAATAAAATCCATATTAATCATATCCACTTCCATAGAGGGATCTCCAATGGTTGTAACAACCCAGAAGGTCTCTGATGTTCTGCTTCTACTTTCTGGCAAGTGAAACACTTTGCAACAAATTCACCAATATCTTTCTTCCTTCCATGCCACAAAGAAGTCCTCCTAAGATCTCAATACATCTTTGTGCCACAGGGTTGAACAATATACTTAGTATGGTGAGCAATCTCCATCACCTGCTGTCGTAAACCATCCACATCATGAACACAAAGTCTACGGTAATAACGAAGACCTCTTGTTGATTCTTGATTTTGATGATCACAACACACTGCACATGTATCTATGCTATACTTTATAATTGCAGGTGCTATACACAAAAGACTCACTACTATACAGCTGAACAAATGAACAAGCACAAAAGCTCCAGATAAAGACAATGGTTAAAGCTTCATTCAAGACTCAAGACTCAAGCCAAGACTCAAGCTTAAAAGTGTCAATTATAGTCATGTCTTGTAAACAATGTAATCTTATTTTTGTTGAGTCTTAGTATGATGTAAAGCCTTGTCACACACACATACACTCACTATTTTACAATGTGTGTTTTTCAAACATCAAATAAGGTCAAAACAGTTTGGAATGATTTAACTTTTGAGTACCAGTCGACCGATGTTTCTATCAGTCGACTGTCAGTACAAAACTGTTTAAATTTATTCAAACTCTGACCAGTCGACTCATTATAGCAACCCAGTCGACTGTTCGAGTGCTTTTAACCGTTTTCTGTTTTTAAAAATTGATTTTCAATTTCAAAAGCTACTTAGATCCGTTGGTTGACAGTTGGAATAACTGTCTCCCAACATCCAGGAATTCTAACTCTATAAATAGAGTTCAGAATTCACTGAAAAGATCTACTAACAATATTCTAACATTTTTGATCTAGTTTTCGAGCACTCTTTGAGAAATTTTTCAAGTGTTCAGAGACAAAGCTTTCAAGTTCTAAGTCCTTGGTTCTCTACACTCTGTCCAGTATAACATCGGAATTCGTTCTGGACTGGGTATAGAAGTCGACCTCTTTTTAGTCACGTTCTACATCACATAACACAAACAAGGCTATAGGTTGACTGTAAATTTTTATTGTTTCTTTTTGCTCTCGGTTGGAGAGTTAGACTCTACGGTGTAGAGTCGGTCGTTTCACTCTTGGTGGTAGAGTGGGTCTGCTTTCTCTGGTTGAGAGAAAGGACTACGGGTTAGACAAGGTTATTGTCTGAACGCCGTAAGGTATTCTTGTAAACTTGTTTTTCAAGAATAGTGGAAATCTCAAGTGGGTTGCTTGGGGACTGGATGTAGGTCGGAAGGACCGAACCAGGATATATCGTGTGTACTCTGTGGTTGTTTCTCTTGAACTTTCATTTATTTTTTTTGTTTGTTTAAGTTCTGTGAAACTTGTCTAGACAGTCGACTCAGCACATTATCAGTCGATTGGTCAGTCTCGTATCTTTGAATATTAACTGTGTCATCAGTCGCCTGTCTCAACTTTAAGTCGACTGCACAGAGTTATTTTAATTTTCTTTTATTTGGTCATCTCAGTCGACTGGTTCACTCCTAAGTCGACTGCACCGAAGAAAAATTCTTTATTCCGCAGTTTATTTTAATTAACACTATTCACCCCCCCTCTAGTGTTTGTTGCCTCGCCTACAAGATCCAACACTTGGTATGCGAGCAAGGTTAAAGGCTATGGCAACTACTTCGAATACAAATCAGTACCATGAAGGCCAATCTACACAAAGGCCACCCCTATTCGATGGAACAAACTACAACTATTGGAAGTGCAGAATGAAGATCTACCTCCAATCAATCAACTATGAAATATTGAACATGACGGAGACGGAATACATTGCCCCTACTATCCCATATGCACAATGGAATGATGATATGAAGAACCAAACTATGAATAATGCAAAAGCAATGAATGCATTATTTTGTGCTCTCACAAAGGAGGAGTTCAACCGTGTATCCAATGCTACAACCGCACATCAAATCTGGCATACACTCGAGGTAACTTATGAAGGAATAAACAAAGTGAAAGAATCTAAAATGAAGAAAAATGAAACTGTGTCCGAGATGATCACCAGATTTACTGATATTACAAACTCACTTGTGGCACTTGGAAAGACATACACTCAAGCAGAGATGGTTAGAAAAGTTCTTCGTGCACTCACTCCTAAATGGAAAAAGAAGACCACTGCAATAGAAGAAGCAAATGATTTGTCACAACTTTCTCTTGAGAATCTTGTGGAAAATCTAATGGCATACGAGGTCCAAATTGAAGAGCGAAAGAAGGATGCAGAATCACAACAGGCAAAGAAGAAATCATTGGCTTTTAAAGCCATGATAGACTCAGAAGATGAAGAAGAAGATGAAGAGGAGATAGCCATGTTCACAAGGAGATTTAAGAAATTTCTAAAGAAAGGTAAGTTCAATTTCAAATTTAGAGATTCTAATGATCCTCCTACTTGTTTCGGGTGCAATAAAACAGGTCACATGAAGAAGGATTGTCCCCTAGAAAATACAAAGAACAAGGAAAAAACATCCAACTTCAAGAAGGACAAATACACGAAGAATAAGTTTGCTAAGAACAAGAAGGCTTATCAAGCAACATGGGATGACAGTGATTCTTCTTCAGAAGAAGAAACTGATGAAAACAATGAAGTTGCAAACATGTGATTTATGGCTTCACAAGATCATGTAAGTAATGATTTTGATTCAGAAGATTTACTTGATGCTTTTAATGAAATCTTTCAAGAATTGAAAAAGGAAAAGATTAGAGTTGAGAATCTAGAGAAAGTTAATCAAACACTTTCTCAAGAAAATCTTAACCTTGATAAGGAAGTGAAATCTTTAAATTCTCGCATTGCAAGTTTAGATACTGACCTTGAATCTCTAAAAAAGAATTATGAAGAGATCTCCAAGAACGTGTCTAAGTTTAACAAAGGCAAAGAGAATTTAAATGATGTCCTTCATAATCAAGTGAAATCTAGTCAAAAATATGGTCTTGGTTTCAAAAATTCTTCTATAAAAGAATCTTCTTCTAAAAACACTAGTAGAAATAAATCTGAATCTATTTCTAGTGTTACACATAAATTATATGAATTCTTTGAAAAGCCTAAGGTAGTAAATTTTAGTGATAAAAGCAAGTCTGACGTTCGGTTAAGTCGACTGAGTCCATCCATCAGTCGTCTGTCCAGAGGAATTGAATCTTATTCAACAAGATCAAAACCTCATATAAGTCGACCTGTCGTATCATCCAGTCGACTGACTTTTAGTAGAAGTCGACTGAAGGATACTGTAAAGTCGACTGGACAGAACAAATTTGTATGGATTCCAGTTAACTTAAATCAGAATGATAGAATTGCATATATCAATTCATATATGTTAAATGTGTGTAATTCTATTAATTTTATTCCTGCTTATAGAGGAAAATCAAACTCATTATGGGTTTGGTTTCCCCCAAACTAATATGTTTTGGACCCAATGAAAAGGGTATCATATTTACATTGAATATTTTATAGGTACCAAAGAAAGTTCGCTGGATACTTGACAGCGGGTGTTCAAAACATATGACCGGTCATGCCAATCTCTTATCCACCATTCAAAGCATCGATGGAGGAACAGTTACCTTTGGTGATAACAACAAAGGAAAAGTTATAGGAATCGGCATGGTTGGTAAAAATTCTAACCCCACTATAGAAAATGTATTGTTAGTTAGTGGATTAAAACATAATTTATTAAGTATTAGTCAATTGTGTGATAAAGGATATAAAATTGTATTTGAAAAACATGCATGTTTGATTTATGACTCTACTATGCAAAATATCATTTTTCAAGGTTTTCACAAAAACAATATTTATGAATTGTGTTTGAATACAATTGAGTTTTCAAATGATTTTTGTTTAATAGCTTCTAACAATGATTCTTGGCTTTGGAATAGAAGATTTGGCCATGTGAATATGAAGAATCTCTCAAAAATATCTAAGTATAACCTAGTTAAAGGACTGCCAAAACTATCCTTTAAAAAGGATAAGTTATGTGATGCATGTCAACTAGGAAAACAAATCAAATCCACTTTTAAAACAAAAGAAGTAATTTCTACTAGTAGGCCGCTCGAATTAATTCATATAGATTTTATTTGGCCCTACTAGAGTTGCTTCTTTAAATAAAAGTAGATATGTATTTGTTTTAGTAGATGATTTTTCAAGATTCACTTGGACTTTCTTTTTAAAACATAAGAATGATGCTTTTGATGAATTTGCAAATTTTTGTAAACGCGTTCAAAACCAAAGATCTCTAACCATAGTCACTATTAGAAGTGATCATGGTGGAGAATTTGCGAATGAAACATTTACAGAATATTGCAACAAGAATGGTATAACACATTTATTTGTATTTCCTAGAGCTTCACCACAAAATGGAGTGGTTGAAAGGAAAAATAGGACGTTGCAAGAATGTGCACGTACCATGCTTGTTGAAAGCAATTTACCTAAGTATTTTTGGGTTGAAGCCGTTGCTATAGCTTGTTATATTTTAAATAGGATTCTAATAAGACCTAAGCTAAAGAAGACTTGTTATGAGTTGTTTTTTAACAAAATTCCTAAAGTCTCTTATTTTAAGACATTTGGTTGTAAGTGTTTTATTCTGAACACTAAAGATAATTTAGATAAATTTGATCCTAGATCTAATGAGGGTATCTTTTTAGGATACTCAAATAGGAGTAAAGCATATAGAATTTTCAATAAGTCTACAATGACTATTAAAGAGTCAATGCATGTTACATTCGATGAATCTCTGCCTTCATCAAATTTAAATAAAGATGATGAAACTGATTCATCACCTTTAAATAATGTGATTAAATCTTTAGAACAAACTAGTCTTGCGGATAAGTCGACCGATAAGGACTCCCAGTCGACTGAAGCAAAGCAGTCGACTGAAAAACCTGTCAAGTCGACTGATCCTATTGTGATATCTTCAACTTTACCAAAATCTTTTGTTGAAGTTAAAGATCATCCTCATGACTTAATAATTGGTGATATCTCCCATGGTATTCAGACACGTTCTCATATTAATATGATCTCTCATACAGCATTCTTGTCGGATTTTGAACCGAAAAATATACAAGAAGCTTGTGAGAATGAATTTTGGATGAATGCCATGCAAGATGAATTAAATCAATTTATAAGGAATGATGTATGAGATTTAGTTCCACGACCTCCTGATCATACTATTATTGGTACCAAATGGGTATTTAAAAATAAGTTAGATGAATCAGGAAAAGTTGTAAGGAATAAAGCTAGACTAGTTGTTCAAGGGTATAATCAAGAAGAAGGTATAGATTTTGATGAAACATATGCTCCTGTTGCTAGACTAGAATCAATTCGAATTTTATTATCTTTTGCTTGTTTCATGAATTTTATACTTTATCAAATGGATGTTAAAAGTGCTTTCCTTAATGGGTTTATTAAAGAAAATGTTTATGTGAAACAACCACCAGGTTTTGAACATGAACAATTTCCAGATCATGTCTATAAATTGAAAAAGGCTTTATACGGTCTTAAACAAGCACCTCGTGCTTGGTATGATCGTCTGAAAACTTTTCTTTTAGAAACAGGATTTGAGATAGGTAAAGTAGACACTACCTTGTTTATTAAGAGAATTAAGAATGATATCTTAATCATACAAATATATGTTGATGATATAATCTTTCGTTCTACTAATAATAATCTATGTCAAGAGTTTGCTAACACCATGAAAAACGAGTTTGAGATGAGTCACATGGGTGAACTCAATTATTTCCTTGGACTTCAAATTAAACAGTCCTCAAATGGCATATTTATTAATCAAGGAAAATATGCAAAGGAATTACTCAAACGGTTTAACATGGATAGTACAAGTAGTAAATCCACACCTATGGCTACTACTACAACCCTTGACAAAGATATATTAGGTAAGAGTGTTGATCAAAAACTCTATAGAGGTATGATTGGTTCACTCTTATATATTACCGCAAGTAGACCAGATATTATGTTCAACGTATGTTTATGTGCTAGATATCAGTCTAGTCCTAAAGAGTCTCATTTAAAAGCTTTGAAACGAATTTTAAGATACATTAAAGGCTCATTTGATTATGGTTTATTTTATCCACGCACCGATAATTTTCAACTTTTGTTGTATAGCGATGCTGATTTTGCTGGCAGTAAAACTGATCGCAAGAGCACTAGTGGGACATGTCACTTTTTGGGACATTCACTAGTTTCTTGGTGCAGTAAAAAGCAAAATTCAGTATCTCTATCAACTACAGAAGCTGAATATATCGCTGCAAGTTTGGCATGTGCACAAATCTTGTGGATGAAACAAACTTTATTAGATTATGGTATTTCCTTTGAAAAACCTTCAATTATGTGTGATAATACCAGTGCAATTAATCTATCTAAAAATATGATTCAACATTCACGTACGAAACATATTGATATTCGACATCATTTTCTACGTGATCATGTTTTAAAAGGAGATATATCTTTAGACTTTATCTCTACTGATAAATAAGTAGCAGATATCTTTACCAAACCCCTTAAAGAAGATACTTTTATTAACTTAAGAAGAGAACTAGGAATATGTAATTTTACTGATATTTGTTGAAAATTTCATCTGTTAAGTCGACTGTGTTTATATTAAGTCGACTGTACAGTTTTTTTATTATATATACTTACTTTGTTCTCTGAACAGTCGACTGATCCTTTTTCAAGTAGACTGATCAGTACATATAAAAATTAAGTTTCTTCTCGACTAAGTCGACTGCTCTACACTATCAGTCGACTGTCGCGAGTTAATCTGTCTTCAGCGAGTTAATCTGTCTTCAGCGACGACTCATCAAACAGAATCTGAGATAAATGTTTATCTTCTTTTCACCCGTGACCTCTCCACCAGCCGTTGTCTCTTTCTCCTTCAATCACAGCCGTCTATCCTCAGTTAAAAACCCTTCTTCACAGCCTCATTTTTCACTTTTATCTTTACCCCCAAATTCGAAACCCTAAGGCCAGAGAAGAAGAAGAAGTCGACTGCCGTGCTACTGATCTCGACTGCTAGCTGTTCTTTCTCTTCCCTCTTGGTAAAATCCTTCCTAAACTCTTTTCTAATGGCACCCAAGCGTTCTAAAAGATCTCATGATGCTAGTTCATCATCTCAGGATTATTCCCAATATCTTTTGAGTCCTGATCTATTAGAACGGTGGTATCTCATGTGTAGCATTGTCATTTTTCCAGGAAGATTTGTCAATTTTAATGACTTAGATAGGTTTAACCTAGTTTCTCTTTTCCAAAATTGCAGTCTTTATGAATATCTATCTTTAGTGAATCAACCCGATTACTATCCCCAACTTATCTATCTTTTTTACACGGACATGAGAGTTGTTCAAAAGAAAGATGGACATGTTGTTATCCGTTCCTCTGTCAAAAATACTAAGATGACACTCACACCCGAGAGAATAAATCTCATAATGGGTATTGATGACGAGGGACTAGATCTAGGTGAAATTATCATGGATGATTTATCTATTTTGTCCAAAATATTTTTGCCCAATCATGGACCCCCAATGACTAGTAAAAATATAACACCTGTTGCAAAATTGGTTGCAAGAATACTTGCTTATAACATTCTTCCCAAAAGAGAAAGTTATGATCAGTATTCTATGGAACTGCAACAAGCTGTTTATGCCATTTTTGGTAATGTCACGCCCCGCTTCCCAAAAATACGGAATACGAGCACGTAACAAAAGCCCAGCGAATGATAATTATCATCCTTAAGCTGTTTTCAAGAAATCTTTACAAAATGTCACAGTAAAATCAGAGTCGGAAGCCAGAAAAATCAACCACATGCACATATGAACCAAATACCAACAAGAATACTTGAAATAAAATGTATTAATCTCAAATAGTCATGATCTGAAATAACACAAATAATCCTGGGTCACATCGCCCAAATACAAGAAATAATACAAGTCTCAAAATACACTTATTGTCCAAAATAATTAACAAGAATAGTAATAGCAAAATTCCGCCTCTAGCCCTTCATCTTGCCAATACCTTTAGGAACCTGTCCTCCAAAATCTGCAATTCACATGATGCAGGAAAAAGGAAAAGAGAAAACACAGTACCCGTTAATGGCAAGTCCGGGTCACAAAATAGAATAGGATACAAGCACAGGGAACTAACTAACCACAGGATATACTAACAGGTAAGGGTAACATATGTCAAATGTCAACAGTTAAACAGGTAACATGTATAATTATCAGGTATTCAGGTAATCATGTAATCATGTATCAAGTATCAGGAAAACAGGTAACAGGAATATCAGGATAAGCAGGTAACAGGTATACAGGTAACATGTATCAGGTAATCACGTATCAGGTAAACAAGTATCAGGTTATATTAAGTCTAATCTTTTTATTTACTATCTAGGTAGCACGACATGCATCACAGTTTTTTACTACATGGTTGCTACAACACAACAGTTTCGCATTAGATTTCGTAGGGGACCATGCAGGGCAGTATACTCAGGTACAGGAAAATAGGTTCATGAATCATAACAGGTACACGAATCATCCGATTCATGCAGCAACAGGTTCATGAAGCAACAGGGACACGACCGACAGGTACGTGCAGCAACAGGTAACAGGTACATGAACCAAAGGTCCATGCAGCAACAGGTAACATGTACATGAACCAACAGTTCCATGCAGCAAAATGGGAAACACGGGCCCCCTTCTAAGTACACGTTTCCGAATTATCCACTATTAGATCTTTCCCATAAACTCCGACTTAGTTACTTTTATTATTAAGATCATCAACAGGCATGAGAGTGTACTAAATGATGTCAAACTAACAGGTTATAATCAGGTTTAGACTCAGGGAATTAGATCAGCAAGTATAGGTACTATACCTTCACAAATACGAGCAAATTAGTGTATGTTTGAAATCAGGACAGCAAGACCAGTCTGTACATAAACAGTGATCCAAAGATCTACAGGCATGCAAATCATGATCCGTCGAAGGATCTGGAATTTAGACATCCACTCGCTTCTAACGAATATAATAAAGATACACACTAGTTCATAACATCTCAGCTTAAAAGTCATTTCAACACAGATTTCCGGTACAGCCAGAAAACAGGGGAATAACTTAAACCACATGAAAACAGCATACAAAGTCATTAATTAAACCCACGAAAATTCTGGGGTAATCCCCTATATGTATAGTCTCAAAATATAAATTTTCATATTTTTCCAGAACGTATAGATATGTTTTCAAAAATAGAAAGTAACACATAACACAGTTTTTGATGGATCTGGAATTCTTCAACACCGCTTTACAAAATGGAACACATCTTGCAAACAGCGCATCAAAATCCACTTCCGCCAAAACGGAATGAAAGTATACACAATTACTCAACTTTCATATCTCACATGAAATATTCATACAATAATTAGAAATAAGGTGAACACGGCATTCAACATACAATCACACGCAGTTTACAGCAAAAGCGATCTATAGAAAAGGATGTAAGGCATCACTCAAAACTCATCTTTTAATTACCACAAAAATCAGAGAACTACCTAACATCATGGTGAAACACTGGACAAAATCTTGTGGCATGAAATTGATATGGCTAAAAATGGTGTTAAATCGGAACCGTCCAGATTGGGCACGAATCATGATGCTCGGGGGTAAAAAGGTAATTTCACATACAAGCGGATCCAAAGCGGGTACTGAATCTCCTTCTCGCAGATCCAATAACCCGCGAATGGATCCACACCTATTGGGTACGGGTTCCGACCCGAGACGAACCCAAATCAACAAGAGACAAATCAGGATCCATGATTTGGCCAAATCAATGGCCTTGATTTGCTCTCACCGGGAATCAAGGAAAGATTTCCTAAACAGACTGAGGATTTTGCTCCCGGCTGTTAGACAGGAAATCAGACCCTTAAACAACTCCCCTGGCGACTATAAATACGACCCCTCTGCCTCCATGACCAGGTTAATCACTTTTTCACCACTTAACCTCTTTCTTAATCTTTTCTGATTACTGACAAGAGCGTCAGAGGGTGCGTCGCCGGAATCAACCCCGGTGTTTCGCACTTCCTTGCAGGTCGCTGGCAGGAGCAAGAAGGCTGAGTCAACTGTTCTGGTTTTTCTCGGACTCACAAATTCTATCTGTTTACCCCCACACCGAAATCTGCGGTAACAGATTGGCGCCGTCTGTGGGAATAAACCACACGAACAGCCTCAGCTACTTCCTCGTCGTCCCCTGCAGCAATGCCTCCGAAGAAGGTTAGATCTAGAGGGTCGAACCGTGTGGCCAACACCGCCGACCCTACGGAGGAAGTCCCTGTCAATCCTATTCCACAGTCCGATCTTCCTCCACCGGCCCAGCAGGTCCCACCTCCTCATCCCAAGCAGCAACCCAACAATGGTCCTTCCGGCCATAATGCTCGGAAACAGAAGCAGCCAATCAATCCGGAGCATGTTTCGGCCCATAATGGGTCCTCGGACTCAATGGCTTCTCATCATCCCGACCTCTGCATCACCCTCCTGAACCGCCAGAAGGACGACGACCTCCGCACCCACCTTGACGAGAGGCGGGCCCGAGAGGGAGCCTCCCGCCAGCGTCAGGGTGAGCGGTCCCCTCGTCGCCGAGACGGCAGAAGGTCCCCAGACCGCAGAGGCCCTACTACCCGGACCGAGCCGATGCCACGTTCCCCCGGGGATCGGCGTCATCCGAGGGACCGAGAGGTGCCTATCAGTCGGGCCGAATTCCTCCAATTTCAGGAGACCGTTCTGCAGGCTCTCAACCTTCGGCAGAACGACCAGAATGCTCAGCGGGCTCCGACGCCTCCGAGGGACCCCAGTCCTCGCCGCCGAACCCGAAGTCCTTCCCCGGCTCCCAGCCGCCAGCGGCAGCAATATAGTCCTCGCCGATCCTAGGACTACCGGCGCCAGAGTCCGCGCTCCCCCTCCTATGAAGAGGAGTCCGGGGGGTCGTACGATTACCAGCGAAGGGATGATGCCCTCATCCGCCGTATACACGAGGTGGAAAGGCATATCGGCCGCATGGACAGGGAGGAGGAATCCCGAGCAGGAACCTTTCGTCCCAGCCGACCCCCCTTCTCACGATCGATCATGGAGGCCCACATACCGAGGAGTTTCAAACCGCCACAGTTTGAAACATACTCAGGGGAATTCGACCCGGTCGATCATATCGAAAGCTTCAAGACCCTGATGCTGATCCATCAAGCTTCCGACGCGGTGCACTGCAGGACCTTCCCTGCCACCCTCAGGGGGTCGGCTTGGGAATGGTATTCCAAGCTCGCCCCCTCATCCATCTTCTCATTCGAGCAGTTCGAGACGCTGTTCATTACTCACTTCGTGAGTAGCAGGCGAGCCGAGAAGACAAGTCTTTCCCTACTGAACCTGCGACAGGAAAGGGAAGAGAAGCTGCGGGACTATGTGAAGAGATTCACCGCAGAGGTCAGGTCTATCGCCTCCTTAGACCAGTCCGTGGCCACCGTGGCATTCCAGTCGAACGTTCTTAACGCCAACCTCCGATCATCCCTAGCCAAGAAGCCCCCGCATGACTTCGCCGACCTCCTCCTAAGGTGCGAGAAGTACATCCGAGCAGAGGAGGCTGAAGCCCTTCCGAGCTTCAGAGGGCCCTCCGCAGGGTCGAAGAGGAAGGCGACGGGGGAAGAGGGGTCCAAGAAAGCTCAGAAGGACATCGGCGGTCAGCGCCGCCCTCCCCCCAGGTTCGAGAAGTTCACTCCCCTCACCACTAATGTCTCTACTATCCTAATGGAGGTGGAGAAGGAGGGGGTCATCCCTCCGGCTCCGAGGATGCACACCCCAGCGAAGAGGAGGAACAAAGATAAGTGGTGTCGTTACCACCGAGACCACGGCCACGACACGAATGATTGCCGGGCTCTGAGAGATGAGATTGAAGCCCTCATCCGGAGAGGGCAGTTGGCCAAATTCGTGAAGGCTAACGATCGGACGGATCGCAACTCTCCTCCACCTCGAGGGGCTAACAAGCGCTCCGAGCGGCGCGAGGAGACACCCGAGTTCGAGGAGGAACGGGTTCTGCACCTGATCCACGGAGGCCCCATGGGGGGCTCCTCTAATTCCTCTCGGAAGGCCTTCGTCCGAGAGGTCAACTCGGTCCACAGTGCCCCTCCCCCGAAAGGTCTCGGCGTCCCTGTGTCTTTCTCCGATGCCGACCTCGAAGGGGTCCGAACCCCACACTGCGATGCCCTCGTCATCGACCTCCGCATGGCCAACTTCAAGGTGCAGAGGATTTTAGTAGACAATGGAAGTTCGGTCAATATCCTCTTCCTCTCGGCCTTTCGAGGCCTGCAGCTGTCCCGAGACCGTCTCAAGCCGGCCGGTTACACACTCCACGGGTTCACGGGGGTCCCGGTAACCGTCGAAAAGGTGATAACCCTAGACGTTACTGCGGGAAGCACCCCTACTACCCGGACCGAGCCGATGGACTTCATGGTCGTCGACGTCCCAGTAGCATATAATGTCATCCTGGGCCGACCTGGCCTAGCCGCCCTGGAAGCTGTCCCCTCGGCATACCATTTGAAAATGAAGTTCCCCACTCGGTCGGGATTAGGGGAAGTCAGGGGAAGCCAGGAAACAGCCCGGAAGTGCTACATGACTTCCACCGGGGGACCAGTGCTCTCGCTCGAGACGCTAGAAATCCCCGAGCCGAAGGCCCGGCCAACGTCCGAGCCGGCGGACGAGTTAGAGGAAGTGCTCTTCTCAGACAAGGATCCGAGCCAGAAGTTCCTCATCAGCAAATCTTTGCCGACCGCACTATGCTCGGACCTGATTAAATGTATCCGAGATAACCATGACATGTTTGCATGGTCGGCCGCGGACATACCCGGCATTTCGAGGAACTGCTCGTCCATCGCCTGAGTGTCGAACCGGGGTGCAAACCGGTCCAACAGAAGAGGCGAAAGTTCGCTCCCGAGCGACAGCAGGCCATCAAGGAGGAGGTTGATAAACTTCTAAAGGCCAAGTTCATACAGGAGGTAAATTACCCCGAGTGGCTGTCGAATGTCGTAATGGTCAAGAAGTCCAATGGCTCGTGGAGGATATGCATTGACTTCACCGACCTGAACAAGGCGTGTCCGAAGAATCCCTTCCCGCTCCCGAACATCGACACCCTTATTGACGCCACCTCGGGCCATGAGCTCCTCAGCTTCATGGATGCCTTCTCGGGGTACAATCAAATCCGAATGTTCCCTCCGGACATTCCGAAGTCCTCCTTCGTCACCGACCAAGGCATCTACTGCTATCGGGTAATGCCGTTCGGCTTGAAGAACGCAGGCACCACCTACCAGCGCCTCGTCAACAAGGTCTTCCAGAGCCAGATCGGCCGAAACATGGAGGTGTACGTTGATGACATGCTCGTCAAGAGCATCCACGGCACCGATCATGTAGCCGACCTCCAGGAGGCCTTCGGCGTGTTGAGAAAGCACAGCATGCTGCTGAACCCGAACAAGTGTGCGTTCGGGGTCTCCTCAGGAAAATTCCTCGGCTTCATGGTAAGCCAACGAGGAATCGAAGCTAATCCCGAGAAGATTAAGGCCATATTAGACATGGCCCCACCCCGGAACATCAAAGAGGTGCAGAAACTTACCGGTCGGCTCGCCGCTATCGGTCGGTTCCTCTCGAAGTCGGGAGAAAAGTGCCTCCCCTTCTTCAAAGCACTCAGGGGGGCTAAGGGTTTTGAATGGGGTCAGCCACAGCAGGAATCGTTCGACCAGCTGAAGGCCTACTTGGTGAACCCCCCTCTGCTCAGCAAACCGGTCCCTGGCGAGACTCTCTTCATCTACTTGGCTGCTTCCGAGCAGACCCTGGGTGCTGTCTTGGTGAGAGAGGAGGACCGGGCCCAAAGGCCCATCTACTACGTGAGCAAGGTGCTTCGGGATGCCGAGCTCTGCTATCCGAGAATAGAGAAGATGGTCTACGCCCTGGTCATGGCCGCGAGGAAGCTTCGGCCGTACTTTCAATCCCACTCGGTCGTCGTCCTGACCAACCAACCCCAAAAGCTGATACTCCACAAGCCTGAGACCTCGGGTCGGTTGATGAAGTGGTCCATAGAGCTGAGTCAGCATGACATCTCTTATCAGCCTCGGACGGCAATTAAGGCACAGGCCCTCGCCGATTTCATCGTGGAGTCCACTATCCATGAGGTCGGCCACGTCCCGAATGGACCCCCCATTTGGACAGTCTTTGTGGACGGATCGTCCTGTAACGAGCCATACAGATCAGCATCCGAGCCATACAGATCAGCATATGAATCGGACGCCTCGAGCTGAAAAAAGGGGAAAGCAAACAACAAGATTTCAATATACTCCCGAGGCACCACACTTGAAGAATTTTCCAATCATATTCAGACATAATGGTTCCACAATACAACAAGACCAAGTCTACAACAACATTTTACAACAAATCAGAAGGGACACGAAGCGACATAGTCAGTTCCTCTTCGGAAGGGGAACGCTTTGGTTTAAGGAAACACAAGGACGACGAGGCCTGCCCTCCGAACTCGATCCTAAACAGACGAAGCGCGACCCCCCTTCGCTGCTGGCTCTAACGGCGGCACCGACCGAGGCCCCGCTCGACGAGACAGCTGCACTGCTCTGAGCGTCGGCTGGACTCCGTCTGGTCACAGGCGAGCGTGTCGTGAGTTCGTAAAACGTCATCCCCCTCTCGCTCTCTTCACGAGTGCACGACGTGCTGCGGACGTTAGCCCTCTCCGGCACAGGCTTGAGCGACGCGACCTCTTCCTCCAGTTCAATGATTCTGTCTCTCAAAACATCATCCTTCACCGTCTTCTTCGGACGAGAGGGTCTTGATGAGCCAGAGACGGTGGTTCCATCGGTCGCAAGCCGTCGGAAGTGGGTGACCTCGATCCCCCTATCTATCGTGATCCTTCTGAGCCTTTCGACTTCGGCCAATAGCCTCTTGCACTCGGTCGATGCCTTCTCCAGCTCGGCAGTCAGTTTCTCTTCCGCCGCCGAGCATCCTTCTCCGCTAATTCCAAGTGTTGGACCTCGGCCAAAAGGTCGTCATTCTTCTGCTCGGCGGTAGTAAGCTCCCCACGGAGCCGCTCGACTTCCCCTCCGGGACCAGGAGCTTGGGGGTACTTCCGCAATTGCCACAGCTCGTGACAGTACCTCCGTAGAGCTGCCCTCGTCTCCTCCAGTTGGCCGAGCAGGAGAAACTGCCTCTGTCGGCTGTCCAAGAGCTCACGCTTCGTTTTAGCCAGCTCTTTCCGAAGGTAGACAACCTCCGTGATCGGACCGAACTTCACCTGAAAAGCAGAGATAAATCCGATACCCAACACTCGGAAACATCTACGACTAGTCACACACAAATCCGAAGCTCAACACTTGGACAAATTTTGGCCAAACAAAATGTTTTTCATTCAAAATCGAGGTGAAAGTTTTACACAAGCGGTGGCCAGTCCGCAATGAGGCTTACAAAAAGAAAGCAAAACAATAAAAGACTAAAAGAAGACAACCGAGTCAGGGGTCGACCTTTTTGCCGTTCGGGTCCGTCGACCCCCCGGTCTTGTCCTCGCCATCGCCCTCGCCTCCGCCTTCGCTCCAACTCTCCTCCCCGGAGTCATCCTCCTCCTCGCCCTCGGCTTCGGTCTCCCCAGGGCCTTCGACAGGTTCCGTCTCTCCCTCGGGGCCGAGCAGACCCTCGGAAATCCCTTCCTCCCCTTCCACAGGGTCGTAGAAATGATAGGAGGACGTGTCGAAGCCCGGGTTCTTGGCGGCTACGTGGAGCAGGGCTCGACCGTAGGCATCCTTCATGTTCTGGATCATGTGCTGCGCGGCCTCCTCCTGCACGGCCTTCCTCACCTTCTTCACCTTCTTCAGGTGTTTGGCATTGATCTTCTTGGCCCTCTTCCGAGCCGTCTCCGCTTCCGACCGAGCCTTGGCCAGCGCCTCCTTCAGCTCGGCAACCTCTTTCTCCACTCCCGACCGAGCATTGGCCAGCTCCTCCTTCAGCTCGGCTGCCTCCTTCTCAAGCTTGGCCGCAGTGTCCTTCGACAGCTGAATGGCGTCGGCCAGCTGCTTCTCCAGGCCCCCCACTGCGGCAGCTCTCTTCGTCGAGAGAAGCTGCTCGGCATCAAGCTGCTGCGCGATCTTGACGCGCTCTGCCCTCTCCCGCTCGTTCTCCCGCTCCTTGTTCGCCAACTCCTCAACCAGGAAGTTGAAGTGGCAGAGAGTCTGAAAGAGAACAACACGTTAAAACCCGAACCCTAGAACTTAGAAAAATTCTAAGGAAGAAATTTGGGTGAAGGAGGGCTCGGCCCACTTACCGACATAGTATTCCGAGCAATCTGCATCACGGCGTCCCCTGCCATCCCGGCCTTCAGGGTCGCTCGATCCTTCGGAGTCGGCAGGTGCCTCACCGCCTCCATGTAGATGTTCCCGTCGCCCAAGAAGCCGTCGACGTTCATCACCTGCCAGTCGGGGACGAAGATCTGCTTATGACCCTCGGTCAAGATCTTCTCCGCATCGGCAGTAAGGGGCGGAACTTGGAGGGACAACGCCTCCTTCGTGCCGAACACACCGCTCGACGAGCCGGGAGTATCTCCCTTCGAGATCGGTGTCGGCACATCCGAGGTCGGAGGATCGAGGACCGGCGCATCCGAGGTCAGAGGGTCAACGACCGGCGGGTTCGAGGTCGGAGTGTCGAGGACCATGACATCCCCCTGCTCGAGGACCATGACCTTCGGCTGGTCGGCGAGCTTCGCCACCGAGGGCTTCTTCGGGGCTCGGCCGTCCTGAGGCCCGGCCAACGGCCTCTTCTTCTTCTCCTGCTCTGACCTGCCCTTCGCCACCAGAGCCTTGTAATCAAGCTTCATCGTCTCTGCAAAAGCCAGATGAAAAAACTTAGAAAAATTTTCACGAACTTTTAAACAAAGAGTATAAATACCAGAAGCATACGAGGGTCGATCGGACTGAGACCCCCACGGAACAGATGCTCCTCGGTAATATCTTTCCAGCTTAGCGCTGGCAGGGCGAGGAGCTTCCTCTGGACCTCTGCCTCCTCATCACTCAGCGGTGCCTTCCTCTTGGTCCGCTTGGGCAGACCCTCCTTTGCCCAAACCGTCGGTATCACCCACGGCGTCAGGGTTCGGACGAGGAAGTACTTCTCCTTCCAATGTTTGATCGAGTCCGGATTCTCGATCAACTTCACGCCTGTCCGAGGAGAAAGGAAGAACCTCTGTTCGTCTCGCCTTGGCTGGCAAGGTCGGAAGAGACTCCGAAAGAGGAACATAGTCGGCTTGCCGCCGACTTCTTGGCATCGGAGGACGAATGCCACGACGTGCCTCCATGTGTTCGGCATCAGCTGGGCGAGGCTCAAACCGTACCAGACTAAGACTTCAACCACGAACGGGTGGAGGGGAAAGCGGAGTCCGGCAATAAGGGAGTCGACTGGGAAGACGCACACGTCCGACGAGGACTTTGTGTTGGCTCGGAAACCCGACCCGGGGAGGAGCAGTGCATACTCAAGAGGGATCTGGAAGCCCTCTCGGATCAGGCGAAGGTCACCCTCGGTGAGAGACGAGATAGTATGGTCCACCTCGGATAGCTCCCTTGGCTCGTTCTCTTCCACCAACTTCGCCGTGCCTTGGGTCACTCTCTCCAAGGTGTCCTCGGCGTAGTCCCGCACGCCCCCCACACTCGACAGAGTAATAGGCTGCCGACCGAACGCTCCCGCCGTCTTCGGCGTTTCCACGATCGTGACCACGGCCTTGCCTTCCCGGGACACCGTCGCCACCTCCTTAGGCTGCTCGGCCACTTCGCCCACTCTGTCCGGACGAACGACATTCTGATCGCTCGGCTCCACAACCTCCTTCCCTTTATCCCCTCGGCCAACGGCTTGCTCCGAGGCGGGGGTCTCATCCGAGATCTTAACCATTTTTTTTTCTAAGAGAGAAGGGAAAGAGACTGACCTTGAAGTGATATGTACGGTCAGAAAGTTCACCGGAAGCAAGGAACGCTACCGCGACAGCTAGCACCGCCACCAGAGAGCTGAAAACTTCGAAGCAAAGTGAGAACTGAAGAGAGAGAGTAAAAGTAAAAAGTGAGACTTGGTCTAAGGGGGGGTGAAGATTTATAGTAAAAATGGAACGTCCCTTGGACTTCCAAACGAATAAGTGCGACTTTTGGGCTACTCTCGAAACGTCGCGAAGGCCCATCACCACTGTCTCCTACACCAAGTAAACTAGCTCGGCGCCAGGGGATCTGAATCCGAGCTACACGCAATCCAAACTTGTCTGCAACAGGGTCCGGTCGAAATCCGAGCAAGTGCCTTCCAGAGCCTGCAAACGGAGAAAACACACTTTCTCCTCAACTTTCGCGCATGATCTCGATCAGACGGCCCAGATCTCGCCGAGAACACTAGACGACAAGATAGTGTTTTCTGGAGAAATGTGCCCGTCTTGAGATGCGCGCCATCATCCAACGGCTCGGGTTGCACCACGTCGCTCGGACGATTGAACCCTCGGACACCCCACCTATGTCTAGAAGAACCAGGAAAAATTTTGATTCAAAGTTTTAAGGCACCGCCCTCGGCGCGCGCCCCCCAGGTCCCGTGTCTCGATCGGTATACCGCCGACCCACGGGCCCCGGTCAAAAACAGATCGGCACTCCCCCCATCTCTAACTCCTTCGGGCTGACATCCATCAGAAGCCATCAGCCCGGAAGGAAGACAGAGATGGGAGGGGGCCCATCAACACTCAGAGATCAGAAGAAGCGCACCATTCCGAGCTAGTTGGTTGCAACTGGAAGGCTCGGCCTGGCAGAGGACTCTGGCAACCGCGCCTTCACAGTTGCAAACAACGAGCTCAGATGGTCCGAAAAAAATCATGGTGAAGGAACGACCACTCGTCCATCCGAACTAGCTCACCCCTCGGATTCGGACATAGATGATCACCTCTCCCACCATGATCTCTGCCGACCCTGACACCCACTGCGGAGCAAACAGGGAAGGCAGAAGATCTTGGTGGAAGAATGACCACCCGTCCTTCCGAAGTAGCCCACACCCCGGGTCCGGACTATGGTCGTCGCCACTACTGCCTTATTCCCTCCCGCTCCTGACATCCCCTTCGCAGCAGTGAGGAACGGGAAAAGAACAAGACAACAGGGTGACTACCCGTCCTTCTGAAGTAACTCATCCCTTGGGTCCGGGCTATGGTCGCCGCCACTACTGCCTCGTTCCCCCCCGCTCCTGACATCCACTTTGGGGCCGTCAGGAACAGAGGGAAAACTAGGCAGAAGAGCAACCACCCCTCCGGACCTCAAAAGAGAAGCTACCCAAGGCAGATACCTCCGAGGTCTGAAACTCTATGTTGATTGCGATTGAAATGACAAAGGAAAGTGGAGTACTTATAGCCTAACCTCCAAGACCTAGCCATTATGATCCTCGGAAGTTGAAACGCCACACATTAATTGAAGGAGTTATCCTTAATGACCTGAAGAAGGTGGAACGCCGCACAAATTTCGGAGCACCATTAATGTCCTTGGGAACAGGATCGTCTCGATACGGATCGCGCCGCGCCGCTCGTCCTACCGAAACCCCCTGTCCCCGGTCGGATGCCGCGCAAGTGCCTTTCCGAGCTCGCAAATGGGGAAAACTCACTTTCTCCACAAGAATCGTGCCTGATCTCGATCAGACGGCCCAGATCTCGCCGAGGATACTAAACGACAAGATAGTGTTTTCTTGAGAAATGTGTCCGTCTCGAGATGCGCGTCGCCATCCGACGGTTCAGAGCACGCCACGTCACTCGGCATCCCGAGACCCCCTGTCTTCGGTCGGCGACTAAGTAAGTGCCATTCCGAGCTCGCAAACGCAGAAAAAAGACACCGAGCTCTCACAACTGTTGGATCTTCCAAAAATTCGTGCTCATGATGATGAACGGTCCAGATTGCGCCACGTGCGCTAAAAGACAAGATAGCATTTTCTTGGGAGGCGCGCCACCATCCGACGACTCAGATTGCACCACGTCGCTCGGAACGCCGAACCCCCTAGTCTCCGGTCGGCAACCGAGCAAGTGCCCTTCCGAGCTCGCAAACGGAGGAAAAATCTGCCGAGCGATGGAGACCGTCAGATCTCTCAGAAAATCACGCCCGACGGCGATCAAAGGTCCAGATTGTGCCACGCCATAAATCAGTATTATAAATCATTTTTTATTTATTTAATTCGTTTTATTTATTTAAAAATTGCGAAAAAATTGCCAAAAATTCGGGAAAATTAACTAAAAATTCTGGAAAATAATTAAAAATTCGGGGGTATATTTTTGAGCCCCTGAACGAACAATTATTGCGTAGAATGTAGAGTTAAGGCCCCCGAACGATTAGTAAACACATCGCAAAATTAAGTAAATAATCCGAGAAAAATAGATGAAAGACGCCAAATGCTCGATATGGCTGGGAAACAACACATAGCATCAAAAAGTTACATCACTACCCCCTTCGAGATTCTAAATCCTCCATATGGACTCCGATACAACTCCGCTAGCCACCAAAACAGTCAAACTACTCCTCAAAGGCTGATCACACTCAGTCTTCAGGAGTGGGGGGCTCGTGATATGGCTAAAAATGGGGTTAAATCGGAAACGTCCAGATTGGGCACGAATCTTGATGCTCGGGGGTAAAAAGGTAATTTCACATACAAGCGGATCCAAAGCGGGTACTAAATCTCCTTCTCGCAGATCCAATAACCCGCGAATGGATCCACACCTATTGGGTACGGGTTCCGACCCGAGACGAACCCAAATCAACAAGAGACAAATCAGGATCCATGATTTGGCCAAATCAATGGCCTTGATTTGCTCTCACCGGGAATCAAGGAAAGATTTCCTAAACAGACTGAGGATTTTGCTCCCGGCTGTTAGACAGGAAATCAGACCCTTAAACAACTCCCCTGGCGACTATAAATACGACCCATCTGCCTCCATGACCAGGTTAATCACTTTTTCACCACTTAAGCTCTTTCTTAATCTTTTCTGATTACTGACAAGAGCGTCGGAGGGTGCGTCGCCGGAATCAACCCCGGTGTTTCGCACTTCCTTGCAGGTCGCGGCAGGAGCAAGAAGGCTGAGTCAACTGTTCTGGTTTTTCTCGGACTCACAAATTCTATCTGTTTACCCCCACACCGAAATTAGCGGTAACAGAAATTATGTCTAACTTGGATCTTGAAAATAAATTGGTGATAAAATCTACCCCGAAATGAATCTGGGAACTACCGGCATACAGTTACTAAAATAATCATAACTAATTCATACGAACTCCAAACGGGGTCAAACCAGTGGGATTAGAAATTAGATTCAATTCTCTACAAATTACTCAGAAATAGCCATGTTGGGATTCGGACTCTAATCCAGGTAAAAACAACCATCAATCCAGTACAATCCAAATTTCCAGATTTCTCACATCATCTTAGAATCGTCATAACTTCCTCAAAAATCATCCAAACTCTTCCAAATTCGAAAAGCTGTCTACCCATTGTCCAAATGTCATAATGGAGGGTATCTAACATGTCAAAATCTAGTATTCCTCATATGGGTGTTCAACATACATCGGGTATATGATATGGCACATACGCGATCAAATCGCGTTGGGTGAATCCTAAGGCACAAACCTATCAAACTTCATATCCTAAGTCGTCTATGGCCTGTTTTGAACATTAGAGACGAAACCCACAATTAAAAATATGATCTTTGGCCGTCTCTAGTCTCAAACTATCCTATGTGTGAACTTTCGACTTGTATCAACCTAAGAAATTTAAGTACAAGTTACTTGCCTTTTTGTGATGTCGAACGCGACGAATCCAAGCCTTTCAAAGAAAACCCACGAGTAAGACGCCTTCTAATGCGATTTCGAGCGAAACCCACGAACAAAACGCGCCAATGGTTGATCTCTTTGACACACGAACCAAAGTGGGAGATGCCCACAATACAAATCAGCGAGGAGAGGTGTAAAGGTGCTGTTATGAGATGGTTGGGGGCTGTTTGGGAAGGGTTCGGCCACACAAAGAAGAGAGGAAATCGGTGTTTTGTATTATGGAAGAGTGGAGAAGGGTTGAAGTGGGAGATGTGCAATGGAGGAGGGCCTGGTTTTGGGGTTTGGATGATCAGGCCGGGAGTGCAAGGAAGGGGGAAGCCGATTTAGAGTCTTGAAGTGGAGGTCGGATTCAAAGAGTAGGGAAAAAGAGATTAGGGTTAGGGATTAATTGGTATTAGGGGTATATATAGAAGATCAAATGTGGGTTAATGGGTAGTGGATATCAATAGGAAACAATAGGTATACAATTGGGTGATGGATATTGGGTAGATTTCAAATGGGGATACAAAATGCAATGAATCCTATGGCTCCTAAAAATCTCCTTAAGGGCCAAAAATCTTAAATTGTTCAAAACTCTTCTAAAAATCCACCATGACCCTAAAATAATATTTATACATGAACGGAATCTAGAAATTGAGGAAAAGAGCTCAAATATCGAAAAACGGCCAAACGACGCGCAAATAGCAAAAAGGGGTCAAAACTGCCAGAAAAATATTATAGAGTAAAAATAATTAAATTTATTGTTCTGAAAATACACTGGAAAATAATAATTTACAAAAATGAAAAATACCCTCAAAAAATACCAAAAGTGAAAAACAGGGGTTACAGGTAAGATTGTCATAAATTGGGGTCGTGTCATTTTTTCCAAACTTGAACAAAATCATACTCATTTCTTACCTTTTGGAGGTCTCCTTACCCGTGTTTTTCAGGCTTATGATATTGATCTCGACTTCGAGACCAATGTCGTTAAGCACTATGAATGCTTCGATCGTGCTAGTTTAGCCCGTATGAAGCTTCTTGACCCTCCTCCTAGAACTTCCCTTAGGTCTCCTCCTCCTTCACAAGTACCTTTAGCATCTTCTGCTAGACCATCAGCATCTTCTAGTTCATCTCGTCCTCATGCTAATTATGAAGATCCATCTACTCTTTATCAATGTGTCAATTATCTTATGGAACATTCACTCTCTGTTGATTCTCAGCTTGACTCTCTTGACACTAAAATCACCCACCTAACCAACCTCTTTACTTCTCAATTTCCCCTCCATCTCAAGCTGTTGATGCAGACTCAGACGACGATGATTGATGATTTTTTACTTTTATTTTTCATATGTATATTTTCCTTATTTCTTTGCTGTTAGTTTATGTATGAGACAGTTATTTCTGTGTTTATTTATGCAAAAGACTGGTTAGTTTTTGTTTTTTGTTGATGACAAAGGGGGAGAAATACCTCTTATCTGTGTTTTACTGTGTTTATTGTGTTCTGTTCTGTTCTGTGTGTTTATTTTTTTCACTGGTCAGTCGACTGCTCCAATTATAAGTCGACTGATATTACTGTATTTAATATTGTGTTCAAAATTGTGTGAACTATGTTTATTCTTTTTTTGTTCAGTCGACTGCTTCCATTATAAGTCGACTGATACAATCTACTTTATAATACATCTTTATGATGCATGTTGTGTTTTTAATAGGGGGAGCATATCATTTCTATGCTTGTATTATTTTCTGTTATTATCAGCTATTGTGTTGTCATCATCAAAAAGGGGGAGAATGTTGATTCTTGATTTTGATAATCACAATACACTGCACATGTATCTATGCTATACTTTATAATTGCAGGTGCTATACACAAAAGACTCACTACTATACAGCTGAACAAATGAACAAGCACAAAAGCTCCAGATAAAGACAATGGTTACAGCTTCATTCAAGACTCAAGACTCAAGCTTAAAAGTGTCAATTATAGTCAAGTCTTGTAAACAATGTAATCTTATTTTTGTTGAGTCTTAGTATGATGTAAAGCCTTGTCACACACACATACACTCACTATTTTACAATGTGTGTTTTTCAAACATCAAATAAGGTCAAAACAGTTTGAAATGATTTAACTTTTGAGTACCAGTCGACCGATGTTTCTATTAGTCGACTGTCAGTACAAAACTGTTTAAATTTACTCAAACTCTGACCAGTCGACTCATTATAGCAACCCAGTCGACTGTTCGAGTGCTTTTGACCGTTTTCTGTTTTTAAAAATCGATTTTCAATTTCAAAAGCTACTTAGATCCGTTGGTTGACAGTTGGAATAACTATCTCCCAACATTCAGGAATTCTAACTCTATAAATAGAGTTCAGAATTCACTAAAAAGATCTACTAACAATATTCTAACATTTTTGATCTAATTTTCGAGCACTCTTTGAGAAATTTTTCAAGTTCTAAGTCGTTGGTTCTCTACACTCTGTCCAGTATAACATCGGAATTCGTTCTGGAGTGGGTATAGAAGTCGACCTCTTTTTAGCTACGTTCTACATCACATAACACAAACAAGGCTATAGGTTGACTGTAAATTTTTATTGTTTCTTTTTGCTCTCGGTTGGAGAGTTAGACTCTACGGTGTAGAGTTGGTCGTTTCACTCTTGGTGGTAGAGTGGGTCTGCTTTCTCTGGTTGAGAGAAAGGACTACGGGTTAGACAAGGTTGTTGTCTGAACGCCGCAGGGTATTCTTGTAAACTTGTTTTTCAAGAATAGTGAAAATCTCAAGTGGGTTGCTTGGGGACTGGATGTAGGTCGGAAGGACCGAACCAGGATATATCGTGTGTACTCTGTGGTTGTTTCTCTTGAACTTGCATTTTTTTTTTGTTTAAGTTCTGTGAAACTTGTCTGGACAGTCGACTCAGCACATTATCAGTCGACTGGTCAGTCTCGTATCTTTGAATATTAACTGTGTCATCAGTCGCCTGTCTCAACTTTAAGTCGACTGCAAAGAGTTATTTTAATTTTCTTTTATTTGGTCATCTCAGTCGACTGGTTCACTCCTAAGTCGACTGTGATGGAACTGCGATGAGACCCAGGACCACGGATTGGTGTGCGTATCGATCATAAAAACTTAACAGATTTAATACGTGATCTAACCCTTTATAGCGGAATCTAGGGTTCACGAATTATACCTGTGATGAGAAGAAGACGATAGTTTCTAGCAACCTCGAGCCGTCAGCGACCCCAAGATCTTCTGCACGTATTCCTTCCTCGGGTTGGACGTCGTGTGGGCGACAGTCTACCAACCTTTCTTCTCCTTGGCTGACCTCTCTTTCTCTCCTTACGTGAATCACGAATTTAGAGAAAACTTCTTATCTCTGATAATGATATGACGGCCAGAGAATAGACGATATATATATAAGGCTACGGCAGGGACCATGAGGAGAAATTAGGGTTAGGTCTCCTAACGAATCTGGGTATCCCGTGTTCAGCCCGAACACACAACCCAGGCCCATTAACAATAGCTTGGTCAACTAAAGAGCTATTGTTGCACTACCTTCCTAATCCCAAATTATATTTATGGGCTCCTTTTATTATATGCTCGTTCAGCTCCCCATGTTAAGATATCGAATGTCCGTCGATCAAATTAAGTTACTGACAACTATATTGATCAACATCTTTTATCCTTAAGTAGTACCACTCAACTTTATTTGTCATGTCGGATGTAATCCACCTGCAGAGTTTACATGACAATCCTTATGAAAGATTATTTATAATCCTTATGTCGGATGTAATCCACCTGCTCCTTAAGGGGACATCATCAACCCGACGTATCGGGATATGGATTCTGTAATACCCTGATTTTTTTCAAATATATGAAAGATTATTTATTTTCACATATGGTATGTTTGTGTAGCATGATGAATAAAGTGTATTGTTTTCTATGAAGTATTTTCTTAAAGCCCAATGTTAACTTGCTTATTTTCTCTTTTTAATATTCATTTTGGCCCAAATGAATTTAAGCCCATGAATTTAACCTTTTATTAATTCCTACAACTTATTTTGTGTAACACTTTTTATATAAGAAACTTATTATATTTTTTGTACAAGTTTTATTAGTATGGGTTGTGCATGCACGTGCATTTCACATACACGTGCATTGAGCACACTCTTTGGCCGGTTTGGGGGTAGTGGCTTGGAATCATGGGCGGTTATTTTGTGAAGTGTGGGTAGTTTCTCAACCCCCTAATGCATCCCATCCTTTGATCTTACAACTCCCCAATAAATCTTAGGCCTCTATTCTACTTATTTCCTAGTATAAATACCCCTCCCATTTCCCTATCTCTTTTACACTAAGATTGTCTTTATTAAGAGAAGTATTTGTGAGTTGTGTGTGTGCTTTGCTGTGGAGGCCGAAGAGTAGCATTCTGAAGGTTCGGTGTGGAGCAAAGGAGCAAGGTGCAAGGAGCAAGAAGGCGTTCACTATATTGAGGAGTTTTTGCGGAATTTCGATTATTTCTTCATATAAGGTGGGTGTTTCTCAGGACTTCTAATGTAGGAATTATACCATGATTATTATGATTGCTACCATGTTATGAAAAGTGAATTCAATGTATTAGAAATTGCCTGAACATGCTGTTGATAATGAGAACGAATGAGTCGGTACAGTCGACTGTCGCATGAACCAGCCGACTGGTACGAGACAATTATTTTATGATGTGGTGATAAACATGTATGCAAATAGACATAATGGTGTGATTACTAAGTTGTATTTTCCTATGACACATATGGAGGAAGGTAAATGAATGAAAAGAGCTAGCGATGATTAATAACTTAAGAATTGTCGGAGCAGTCGACTGACACTGTGTTCAGCCGACTGGTACCGTACTTTAAGTATGACTATTTGGAAATTCCAGGAAATAAGATATTCCATTATGCTGACCTAGTATAATGACTGAGATTTATATCTTTATCTTCGTAAGGAAGTTATGAATAAGTGTGAATGCATGTTTAAGAAATATTCCCTTGAGGAAGAGATAACATTCGTAACTTGAAGTTTCATGGTTGTGATATTACTGAACAAAAGAGACACTGTTTATGAAACATAAATATATGTATATTGTGAATTGATATCATGATGCAAGTGCATGTAAGAACTGTAGAAAATCTCTTAATTTGAAAGGTGGATCTGATCAGTCGACTTAGTGCGTGTAGCCAGTTGACTGAGCTGGACTTAGAATCGTGCTGTTGAAAATCCCAGGGCAGACGACTGGTGGATAAATAGTCGACTGTCATGTGGATGACACTGTGAACATGAAAAGTTGTGGGAGAGCCGACTGGTTGTGTACAGCAGTCGACTATCCCGAGTATTTATGATGAACCTGTATTTGACTGTACGAGTCGACTGGTGTTCTTCCAAGTCGACTGTACAGAGTGGATTTTGATATGTGTGAATTTCATTTTATTTGCTATTGGAAGTTGTGAGCTTATGATTGAAGTCTGTGGACTCTTTTTCTGGCTGTGTGGATTATGTAAAATGAATCATAGATGAGAATTGAGAATTAAATGAACATGAAAAGCTAAGATCATGATGAGAAAGTCTGTGAGACTCTAAAATGAATTATGAACTAAGGATGCTCAATTAAAAATTGTGAATTTGAAATTGAACGAAAGAGTAGCTAAGTCTCCCCTGGCAGTGAAATGAAATGATATTGAAAAGATGGCCAAGGTTGGTCATGTGTAAATGAAATGATATGTCCGGTTTGGTGGAGAGGCTAACTCTAGAGCTTTGATTTTTATTCATGATTCTAATAATTTTAATACATAGTGTGGAGGTGATGAAAGTGAGAGAAAAACATAAGTATGAGAACTAGAGTTTACGGTGCGGGTGTGTGAGCCGCAGAATGCATGTTTGATGAATCAAGACTTGACGCGGGCACAACTCAAAATGATCGGACTTTAGTCACACTTGTGGGATGTTTGGTGACTGCAAGAGGATCGTGTTCAGGGAGGAGGCTTGAATTTCCATAGAATGCATGCTTGATGAGTCAAGACATGGCGTGGGGTTCCCCTCCAGGGTCCAGTGCACGAGCTTGTACTCATAGACTATTTAAGATACTCACCGTAATTACAGAAGTAGAGTAAATCATGGCGAGGGATTGAACCCTATAAAAATGAAGAACGATTAAGAGGCTTGCCCTCGAACCTATGTAGTATGGGATGCATAGAATTCGAACAAGTGCGCATTAGTGTCATGAAAATTAAATAATTGCATTAAGGATTAAGTGCACAATCACGACACGACATCATTAAAAGTTCCCTTTTGATTTGCATGCTTATATTGAACAAGTTTGTGATTTGTTAAGAAATGAGATTCGTTATACTGTTTCTGGCATAGAGAGGATGGCCATGTATAATTATCGTCGGTTGAATAAACTGACGTACCCACAGTTTTGTATGCAGGATAAATTACATGTAAAGAGGAATGGATGCATAAAGATCTTATCATGTTGTTATTCATTTATGTAAATGTTGTATATTTTGCTTCCGCTGTGTAAATGTAAATGTAATATGATATAAACTCTGATGTATGATAAAAAGTTTTAATTTCCTTGTAAAATTGTACTCAAAGAAAGTGAAAAGATCCTGTAGAACATCTCGAATTCAGTGATTTGGGATTCGGGGCGTTACAGATTCCTTTTACAATGAACAGCCCATCATACATACAATGCTATTACCCAATTCATAGAGGTTGTTGATTCATAATGAATCTCACTCTTTTATGAGTCAAAGTAATGCACACTGCATATACATGTCTGTTATTATATCTGGATTAAGAGCATAAGCATCCATAATAATAGAGGTGTTTATTCTCTTTTGTAGTCAGTACAAAGAGAACAACCTCAAGTGGTCCTGTTCAATACACACAAAGTGTACTAGTGTAAACCTATAGTCAAGATAGACTAATATCAGATTACACTACAACCTTTCCAATGGATTGTCCAAGTCCGTCTAGGTTGTGAACTATTTATATATTCCATAGGGAACTATTTAATATGATCTTCTGTGTGTCTCCTCACACCATATTATCAACCTTATAGAATATCAGATACTTGCATTAATATTATAATAAACACAATATGCAAACATATGCCCATATGATTCTCATTCAAAAAAAATAAGGAAATAAAGTTAATATAAAAGTGATGCTTTCAGTATGTAACCCTAACAGACTGCACCGAAGAAAAATTCTTTATTCCGCAGTTTATTTTAATTAACACTATTCACCCCCCCTCTAGTGTTTGTTGCCTCGCCTACAGGATCCAACACCTCTCTCACTGTCTGCTGACAAAATCTGTAGGACATTCATCAATCTCATCCAGAATTAGGTCATGCATCATGTGTAACAAGTAAGAATCTCGGATATGAGCTCGAATGATTAGCTGTAGGATAGACGGCTGTACTGATAAACTGCCCAAATATGAAGTAATGCCACCATCTACTACTGAAGTAAAATCAAATTGACCCAGTGTTTCTAGTACCATCCACTCCTGGAACATCCGAAGAGCCAACATCTTTCTTCTACTTAAGGCTTCTGCCACTACAATTGCTTTCCTCGAGTGATATTTTATTTCAACATTAAAACTACTAAGGAGTTTGAGCCACCTTTGTTGCCTCATGATAAGCTCCTTTTCCGAAAACAGGTATTTCAAACTCTTATGATCCGTGAAAAGTTGAAACTGCTCCTCATACAATTAATGTCTCCACATCTTCAATGCATACACTATTGCCGCCAATTCCAAATCATGTGTAGGATAACGCACTTCATGTGACCGCAACTACTTGGATATATGGTGTTGCTGCTAATTTCGGTGTGGGAGCAAATAGATGTGTTGCTGCTAATTTCGGTGTAGGAGCAAATAGATGATTTGTGAATTCTTTTGGAAACAAATAAAGCAAACATGTTGACTTCTGGCCGGCGTTTGACGATTTTTCTCCACTGCCGCTAACCTGCAAAAAGTTCGATACACTGGGATGGATCCTGGCGACGAACCCTCCAACTCTCAAGTCAGTAATTAGGAAGATTATGAAAGAGCGCTTTGTGGAAGAAATATTGATTACCTTTTTATGATGGAGGGAGAGGGATATTTATAGTCGCCTTTAGAAGGGACATCCTTTATCTCTATGTTTCGGTGTTTTTGGATAAAAAATAGAGTTTTAACTTGTTTCATGATAAAAGAGGCGGTTTAAACCGCCTCTTAGAGATAATCACGAATTTGAATTACTCTTTAAATATCTAGGCTGGTTTGTAACAGGTCGTAACTCTTACCCAATAGAACAGATCCGTTTTAGGGTTATTGGGTTTGAAAGAAATCCAATTCCCATTTTCAAACCCGTTTGTAGGTGAAATTACCATTTTACCCTTGATAGCTTTAAGATTTGTGCCTGATTTGAACGTTCTTGATTTAATCCCAATTTTAGCCATATCACGAGCCTCACACTCTTGAAGACTGACTTCAACAAGCTTTGAGGAGTAGTTTTCTTGTTTTCATGGCGTACAAGATTGTATCAAAATTCTCGGGTGTGTTAAAATCTCGCATTGGGTTTAATGAAGTCCCATTTCAGCTTGTATAAGGCTCAAATTTGGTCGTAGAATATTCTAGATTTTCCAATGATTTTTTTCTTCAATTTTTTAACCATTTCCCAAATCAATTATTGAACTTGCGAAGCAACAATTAATTTTCAAAAAATATCAATCAATTATTCTAATTAATAATTAATTTTCTAGGAGTTGGAAAATATTTTCTCGAATTTATAATTATTTTTTTGAATTTTTAATTAATTTTTTAGAATTTTTAAACATTTTTTTCCATTTTTAAATAATTAATTCGATTTAATAATTAAAATAAAAGAATTAACCTAATGATTATCGACGAGGCACAATATAGAGTGTCGATCACGTTCAACACGATTTTTTGAATGATCAGAGGGCTGGGATGATCGACTGGCCAGTGGTCTTTTGCTCAAACTGGAGTCAGTGGCAAGAGCGCTTGGCTCTAGCGCCAAACCCCAGCGACACTTTGACAGGTTGACACGTGGCGTGTTGGACGTTGGTGTTAAGAACGCTCTGCGGTACTTGCCGAACCTCGTAGACACCTCGCCTTGCTGACACATGGCAAGATTGAAGTCGGCATCAAGAAGGCTTGGCGAGAGCTGCCGAGGTCGGGAGAGGCTTCAAGAAGGTAACACGTGGAGATTTTGACCATTGACAATTCAATGCCATTTCTCCAATTACGGCGACAAGAACGCTTGGCGCCACTTTCCAAAGTCGAGAGAGGCTTCGAGAAGGCGACACATATAGATTTTGATCGTTGACCAGTCAATACAATTTCTCCAATTACGACGTCGGTGATAAGAACGCTCAGCGCCACTTGCCGAAGTCGAGAGAGGTTCGAGAAGGCGACACATGGACATTTTGACTGTTGGCCATTGATCAGTCAACGCCATTTCTCCAATTACGATGTCGGTGACAAGAACGCTCGATGTGAGCCGCCGAGGTCTAGGGAGACTTCGAGGAGACGACACGTGGAGATGTTGACCGTTGACCAGTCAATGCCATTTCTCCAATTACGACATTAGTGACAAGAACCCTCGGCATGAGCTGTCGAGGTCTAGGGAGACTTCGAGGAGACGACACATGAAGATATTGACCGTTGACCGTTGACTAGTCAACGCCATTTCTCTAATTACGACGTCGGTGTCAAGAACGCTCGACTCCACTTATCGAAGTCAAGAGAGGCTTTGAGAAGACGACACGTGGAGATGTTGATCGTTGACTATTGAACAGTCAATGCCATTTCACCAATTACGACGTCGGTGTCAAGAATGCTCGGCGTGAGCTGCCGAAGTCTAGGGAGATTTCGAAGAGACGACACGTGGAGATGTTGACCGTTGACCATTGACCAGTCAACGCCATTTCTCAAATTACGACGCCGGTGTCAAGAATGTTCGGAGAGAGCTGCCAAGGTCTGAGGAGACTTCGAGAAGACGACATGTGGAGATGATGACACGTGGCGGTCTTGTCGTTTTACGCTAAATGGGCCAGGCATTTTCATTTTTGGGGGCCTTTTAACCTTAGGGAGTGTGGCAACTACCCCCCCCCCCCTCTATAAAACTCCCTCGCCCCCTCATTCGCTCATTCTTTAAGTTTTTACTCAGGCAATTTTCACTTTCTAACGGGAGATTCCGATGCAGATTTTCTATTTCCGGTGATCTTCTCCGACCGTAGCTGAGAAATCAAGTTAATTCTTAGATAATTTGATTCACTTTTAGAGAATGTCTAGCGTCTCTTCGGGGCAAGAGACCTCCCATCATCGCCATTGAGCCAACCTCTAGTCAAGCTCCTACGGTAATGGTGGAGACCATCGTTGAGAGAGAACGAAGAATGGGGGAGTGTGGCAGGCTGCCCTAGCCCCTGACAGAGCTTCATCGAGTTCGAGAACTTCCGTATGATCTAGCTGAACATATTGTGTACGGTCGGGGCGGGACTTCAAGGAGAACGCAGCTCGGGAGACTTCAGAGGCCGACGATACTGTTTCCATACTCAGCGAAAATGATTTAAAGTTAATTCAGGTGTGTTTTTATATCACGGTCGAATTCGACCTGATGTTTCCTGGGCCCGGGGTGAGGGCCAATTCGCCAATGCTGGTAGATATGTGGTTTTGGTCCGTCAATGCCTTCTTAGCCAATGCTCGACTACCGCTCCATCTTTTTGTCACCGAAGTGTTGCGATGGTACTGGATCAGCCTAGTCCAGTACATGCCGAACTTGTGGAGGCTTATCAACCGGTTCTTCCTTCATTGTGAAGCAGCGAACATCGAGCCACGACTGAATGTGCTGTGGACTGTGTACCGGATCCATCAGTAGCACAAGACGGAGTTCAGGTACTATTTATCTCCGAGGCATGGGGTAAGGCTCGTCAGTTGCCCAGACTCGATCAAGAACTAGAGGAACAGGTTCTCTCTGATCCGAAGTCGAGAGCCGTGGAATATTCTGACTACTTGGGTCGAGGAGGTTTCGAAGTGGGTGAAGGAGAGCCCCATTCTTAGCCCCGAGGAAACAGAGACCGTCCAGATGCTCCTTTTTCGGCTAAAGCTCGATTTGAAGGACTTGACAGAGGAGGCGCTTTTTTTTGGGGGGGGGGGTGTCTCAGCCTGATAAACCCTAGTACACTTTTGTTCTTTTAGTTTAGCACCCCCTTCTTCTCCTTTTTTTTGTTTACTTAGTCGAATCTTTATTTTCCCTTATCCTCGGTGCATTTCCTTCTTTGCAGAATTGATGGATTTGGACGATATGCTTGTGGAGTGTGGATATCTAAGCAGCAAGTCCCCTACCAACAGGAAAAGGAAGAGGACGGCCACGAAGATTTCTTTGCCGAAGGTGAAGACAACTGATGCCGCCGCGGTGCACTCCTTAAAGGAGGTTGCAGTGGTTTCGCAGCCGGCGACTTCGGCAGCTCCGTCAGCCTCCATTGGTGCGGGGGTCTTCCCCATGTCAGCGGCTTTGGCCTTAAAGGTCCCCCCCAACTGCTGAAGCCAAGGTGTTCCTGATCGATGAGAACAAGAATATTTTCATCCCTGACTGGCAAGTCAGGAAGCTCGATGGAATCCTCGCCGATTCGTCCTCTTGTATGCAAGCGGTTCGACATCTCGCAATGCCGAAGGACAAGGCTGCCTTGGAGGTGGGGACCGTTGGTGACGAAGCACTCAAAATCGCTCGAGCTACCATGTTAGTATGTTTTCTATCATTTTTGAAACTTTTCTTTTTGCTAAGTGTTGGTGTTTTTCTCACTCGAATGACTGGGTTTTGCTTCTCTTGCAGATCACTTGCCACTTTAGGCATCTAATGGAGAAGATGACCGAGCAAGAGAAGGAGCTGAACCTCGAGTATGAGAGAGCTCGGGCTGACAAGGCTAGGATTGCCAAAGACCTCGAGCAATCAAGGATTCAAGCTGATATGAAGATCTCAAGGGTGTAGCACCTCGAGGCCATTGTCGCCAAGCTGGAGGAAGACAACGCACAATTGGTGAAGGAAAGGGAGCTCGCAGTGAAGGAGAAGGGGGAGGCGGTCGCGGCTGCAAAGATAATCATGGCGAAGGAAACCGAAGACCAAGCAATGGAGAAGGCCAAGGGGTTCCCATATGTGAACATGGTGAAGGCCTATGCCTATGCCATAGATGAGGTTATGGCAAAGTTCCCTGACGTCGACTGTGCCGGGTGGCATTTGTTCCCCGATCCAGTCCTCGGGTTCGACGACGTTTTCGAAGGAGGCAAAGAAGACGAAGAAGAGGGCCAAGAGGAAAAGGTCGAGGGCAGCGAGATAGAGGCAGATGCAGCTCCGAATTCTTTGCCCCTAGTGATCGCCACCGAAGCACAGGTGGTCGAGCCTTTTGTGGCCGTGGATCCTTCGAAAGAGGTTGACCCCTGACTCGGTTGTATTTTTATTTCTTTTTTAGTCTAGGTATTTTGTATTGACGCCTAATAGCGGACTGGCAACCGCTTTTGTACCTTCGTCGGAGTAATGAAATCTCTTTTTGAGACAAGTGTTGCGTATGGTGGTGAGACTTTGAACTTCTTGTAGCCTCGCTTTACCTTAGAACTATCTTGTAGCTCTATTTCACCTTCGAACTATCTTGTAGCTCTCTTTACCTTAGAACTATCTGGTAGCTCTATTTAGCCTTAGAACTATCTTGTAGCTCTATTTACCTTAGAACTATCATGTGACCCTATTTAGACTTAGAATGATTTATGTTTCTCTTTTTGGTTGACTTCCTCAGGGTAGTGAGACATCGCATCTCCTTGCCAAACTCCGTGTTATTGTGCTGGGACTCGCTCAATCTCAGAAGAGGCTTGCTAAAGCAGAGTTGGATCTTGGTCACTTGAGAATGGTCTTGGTCCGTCGAGATATCGAGACAATGCATCCTGAAGAGATTCTCCAAGAAGTGCACCCTGAGGGTGGGGAGGAAGGCCCTTCTACGGCCGCCAGCAAAGCTTCTAGACTGAAATTCCTTCAGCATTCTTTGTTCGCGGTGACGTCATAAAGGGACGAGCTGGAGAACGTGGTGCTCGAGAATAGTTTAAAAGCGGCTCATCTCTGGAGGACCATCTTTGAGCTCTCGAAAGGGGGTAGCACGAGTGGGGTGCCTCGTTTGAAGCTCAAAGTGACAGATGACTCCCTCAAAGAGCGGCTTGTCGAGTTAGAGGTAGAGAATCTTTGCTTAAAATGACTCTCTAAAGGAAGCAATGTCAGGAGCAATTCTTGTCTGCACGGGGAGTACGCCCCAGGGAGATCGTTCCATGAATTGGCGCTACGCATGCCTCTGCAGAACCCTGGGGATGCTCAAAGTGGCATGGCTGGTTCGTCTAGCGGGGCTTCAGTTGGAGGGGCCGTTAGACCCATGGGTTCGGACGGTATGACTCACCTCGCGGGTTTAGAGCTTTCTTCGGAGGCAACGAGGGAGCGGCACAGTGCTCGTCCCCATCGTGTATCACTTAATAGGAGTGTCCCACTTCCTAGGAGGAGTTCGGGTGACTCTTTGTAGTTTTGTAGGAGTTTTCTGGTTTTGAATAAGACTTGTATCCCCAACTTTTTGCAGAATAAGATTGTACTATGGTATTGAATAAGACTTGTATCTCCAACTTCAGCAGAATAAGATATTTGTAGTATTCAAGCAATGTTTATGTTGGTTGCGCCTTTTTGATCTTGTAAGGAGCCTCCTTTGCCTAATAACACTTGTAACTTTAGCACTTGTATTCAGAAGTTTTCGACAGTTGTGGGAGCAATTTCGAATGGTGAACTACTTCTCACTTACTCGTTTGAAAGCGGCTAAAGTAGCGTGGAACCAAGTGTTGGACTCTGAACTTTCCGTTTAAGAGTTTTCAACAATTGTGGGAGTAATTTCGAACGGGGAGCTACTTCGCACTTGCTCGTTCGCAAGCGGCTAAAGTGGCATCGAACCAAGTGTTGGACTCCGAACATGTCGTTTAAGAGTTTTCAATAGTTGTGGGAGCAATTTCTAATGGTGAGCTACTTTGCACTTGCTCGTTCGAAAGCAGCTAAAGTGGCATCGAATTAAGTGTTGGACTCCAAACTTGTCGTTTAAGAGTTTTCAACATTTGCATGAGCAATTTCGAATGGTGAGCTACTTCGCACTTGAGCATTCGCAATCGGCTAAAGTGGCGTCGAACCAAGTGATGGACTCCGAACTCTTCGTTTGAGAGTTTTCATACATAGAGTGTATGCTTTGGAGTAAGACAATCAAAAGATTTAGACAATAGCCTTTCTGAGAAGTAAATTACTTTTATTAAAGAGGACTAAGTGGCTACTTCTGAGTTGCAAGTCTTTATTACATTTGAGAAAATCAACTAAGTAATAAGAAGAAAAACAAATTAAGGAATGCTTTAGGCAGAAGTTGCTTTGAGCGGTGTTTCAACACCCTCTTGGTACTTCAACAAGTGTTCTGCATTCCATGTTCTTGGTACTCCCCCCCCCCCCCAGGTCTTCAAGTTGAAAAGCGCTAGGGCGGAAACCTTTGAAGATCCTGTACGGCCCTTCACAATTAGGAGATAGTTTCCCTTTCTTGCTCGGGAAAGAAATTGATAGTTTCCTCATAACCATGTCTCCTTCTTTGATTTTTGTGGGACGGACTCTCTTGTTATAGGATTGCTCGATCCTGCGCCAATAGAAATCTTGATGAATAGAGGATCT
This sequence comes from Hemerocallis citrina, assembly GCA_017893485.1. Taxonomy (NCBI): domain Eukaryota; kingdom Viridiplantae; phylum Streptophyta; class Magnoliopsida; order Asparagales; family Asphodelaceae; genus Hemerocallis; species Hemerocallis citrina. Next base: position 153,953,271 of record CM030364.1, on the reverse strand, counting down.
TTCTCGAATCTCACCGATGAGGTCAAGGGTTGCCTCAAAGTTGGTTTGAATTTTGCTCTTCACTGAAGGCTAACAAGCGGGGAGAGGGTAGGCCAACTTCAAGTTGGATGACGGCTTCTGAGCCGCAAGTAAGGTTGAAAGGAGATTCTCCTGTTGGGGTCTGTTTAGTGGTGCGGTAGCTCCAAAGCACATTGGAGAGTTGTTCGACCCATAATTCCTTGGCAGACTTGTTGAGTCTCTTCTTTAGGACGAAGAGAATTTGCCGGTTGGCGTTCTCTGCTTAACCATTGGATTGCAGGTGGCATATTGAGGAGAATCATTGATGGATACCGAGGTCTACACAGAAATTGCGAAAGGCTGCCCCCGTGAATTATCCCATTGTCCGTGACTAAGATCCGAGGTACACCAAATCTGCAGAAAATGTTCTTCCAAAAGAACTGCTCTCTGTGATTGTTGCTAAAGGCACGGCTTCAATCCATTTGGAGAAGTAGTCGATCACAACGACAAGGAACATCTGGTGACCAAGCGTTGGAGGGAAGGGTCCGAGCAAGTCCATTCCCCACATTATAAAAGGGACCGGACTGGATAAGAAGGACAGCTCGGCTTGTAAACGCCGAATGGTTGACAACTTTTGACAGGGGGCATAGTGGCAAACGTGATGTTCAGCATCGCTGAGGAGTGTGGGCCAGAAATAGCCATGATTCAGAATTTTATGGGCGAGGGACCTTGCTCCCAAATAGGCACCACCTACCCCTTCATGGGCCTCCTTTAAAGCGTACTGGGCCTCCTCAGGGGAGAGGCATCGCAAGTAGGGTATGCCATCTCCTTGAGTATAAGAGTGCTTGTACATGACCCCCTCAATGAGCGTATATCGCTCGGCTCTAGTTCTGACTTTCCTAGCCTCTTTAGGGTTGTGAGGGAGGATTCCGTCTTTGAGAAACTTGAGAAGGGGCTTCATCCAATTCTCGGGGTAGTATTTCCATTAATTCGAGCCTTCCTTCCTTGATGTTGGGTCTTAAAAGGACTTCTATCAAAATGGTGCGTTCAAGCCCCTGGAGAGAAGAGGAAGCCAACTTTCAGAGGGCATCTACCTGCCCATTTTCCTCTAGGGGAATTCGTTGGTGTTCTGCTTCTTCGAAAGTTGTTAGCAGCTCTTTGACTTTAGCCAAATATTTGACCATGCGATCATCTCTTGCCTCGTACTCCCCTAATACCTGGTTTACCATCAGCTGTGAGTCACTGAATACTTTGACGCACTGAGCACCAGCCTTGCATGCCAGGAATAGACCGGCTAGAAGAGCCTCATATTCTGCCTCATTGTTAGATGATCGAAAATTGATGCAGAGCGAGTACTAAAGAATGAAGTCATCAGAGCCAGTCAAGATGACCCCTGCTCTGCTCCCGTCATTGCATGAGGACCCATCAACATATACGATCCAGAATGGGAGTTCCTCTCTTTCTTTGTTAGGGTCGTGTATAGTGCTCTCCACAATGAACTCTGCTAGGGCTTGTGCCTTGATAGCGGTTCTTGGCTGATAGCTGATATCCTATTGGCACAGCTCTTTGGACCACTTCATGAGCTGCCCCAAACTTTTAGGCTTGTGGGGCACTTGCTTGAGGGGCTGGTCTGTATGACCAGTGAGTGGGCTTGGAATTAGGGACAGAGCTTTCGAGCGGCCATGACTAGCGCATAGGCCATCTTTTCTATCTTCGAGTAACGGAGTTCGGCATCTTTGATAACCTTACTCATATAGTAGATTGGCCTCTGGGCTTTGTCCTCTTCTTTCACTAGGATGATGCTGAGGGTCTGTTCTGAGGTGGCGAAGTAAAGTTAGAGGATTTCCCCGGGCTTGGGCTTGCTCAGGAGCAGGGGTTTGACCAGATATGCTTTGAGTTGGTCGAAGGACTCTTGCTGTGGTTTCCCCCACTCGATGCCTTTTGTTCCTCTGTGATCCTTAAAGAACGGGGGACACTTTTCTTCTGACTTGGAGAGGAAACGACTTATGTCGGAAAGGCGCCCTGCGAGCCTTTGCACTTATTTGACATTTGACTGGGGAGCCATGTTCAATAAGACTTGGATCTTCTCTGGTTTCGCTTTTATGCCCCTTCGGCTAACCATAAACCCTAATAATTTGACAGATGACACACCGAAGGCACATTTGGATAGGTTGAGCCTCATATTATGACTTCGCAGTACATCGAAGGCCTCCTGAAGGTCGGTCACGTGGTCCTGCTTTCTGAGGCTTTTAACCAACATGTCATCCACGTATACCTCCATGTTCCTTGAAGACTTTGTTGACGAGGCGCTGATATGTCGCTCTAGCGTTCTTTACCCCGAAGGGCATGATGCGGTAACAATACAGGCCTTGGTCTTTCACTCTCCGTAGGGAACATCCTGATCAGATTATATCCAAAGAAGGCTTCCAAGAAGCTTTAGAGTTCGTGACCAGAGGTGGTGTCAATTAGCGCAGCGATACTAGAAAGTGGGAATGGATCTTTCGGACAAGCCTTGTTCAGATTAGTGAAATTGATACAAACTCTCCAGTTCCCATTGGTCTTCTTGACCATCACGATGTTGGACAGCCACTCGGGATAATTGACCTCTTAGATGAACCAAGCCGCTAAGAGTTTTTCAACTTCTTCTTTGATGGCTTATTGGCGGTTTGGTGCAAACTTGCGACGCTGCTGTTGGACAGGTTTAGCTTTGGGAGCCATGCTATGGTGGTGCTTGAGCAATTCTTCCAAGATCCAGGCATGTCGGCTGCGGTCAATGCAAATAGGTCACAGTTCCCCCTTACGCGTCGGATAATGTCGGCTTTGATCAGATGGGGAAGGACCTTACTAACTTCGATCATTTTGGTTGGGTCTTCTTCTGAGAAGACTATTTCTTCTAGCTCATCGACCAGCTCAGAGATGGCTTGGCTGTTCCCTTGGGGGAGCTCGAGGGCTTCAAGAGAGATGACTGACCCCATACTGAAGTCATGTAACATTTTCGGGCAGTCTCCTGGCTTCCTCTGACCTCTCCTACACCAAATGTGGTGGGGAATATCATCTTCATCTGGACGGCTTAGGGTACGGCTTGAAGAGCAGCTAGGCCGGGTCAGCCAAGGATGACATTGTATTCGGCCTTTACATCAACAACCATAAAGTCCATTGACTCAGTTCAGGTGGCTGGGGTTTTTGCCAGCAGTTCCGTCAAGAGTGATAACTCCATCAATCATCACTAGCACCCCGGAGAATCCATGGAGAGTGTATCCGGCAAGTTTAAGGCAGTCTCGAGACAACTTTAGGCCTTGGAAGGCTTCTAGGAAGAGGATATTGACTGAATTGCTGTTGTCGATCAGGACTCGGCACAATTCGCAGTTGGCCATATGGAGGTTTATTACAAAAGCATCACAGTGAGGCATTCGGACGCCTTCCAAGTCCTTATTTGAAAAGGTGACAGGGACCCCAAGGCCCTTGGGGGAGGATGGTTCTGTACTGAATTTACTTCTCGGACGAAGGCTTTTTTGGAGGAGTTCGACTCTCCCCCATTCGGCCTCCGTGGATGAGGTGTAAGATAGCTTCAGGTTCGAAGTCAGGGGAATCAATAGGTCTTTTAGCTTGGTTGTTCGCCCCTCGAGCAAGCGGAGGATCTACTCTGTCCTTCCTCACAAATTTGGCGAGTTTCCCTCTCTGTATGAAGACCTCGATCTCATCTGTGAGGGCTCGACAGTCATCTGTGTCGTGGTCGTGGTCCCTGTGGAAGAGACACCATTTGTCCCTGTTTCTTCTTCTTACTGAGTGTATTCATTTTCGGGGGAGGTTGGAGCAGACCCTCCTTGCCGACCTCCATAAGGATGGCCGAAACACTGTCATTGAGAGGAGTAAACCTTTCAAAACGGGGAGGAGAGCGGCGCTGGCCGCCGTTGTCCTTGTGGAGCTTTTTGGAGCCTTCCTCTTCTGTCCCCTTCGATTTGTTCCTGGGTAAGGGTTCTTTCTGATCTTGAGGATTGAGGGCTTCTTTAGCCTGGATATGCTTCTCGTTTCTGAGTAGGAGTTCCGAGAAGTCTCGGGGTGGCTTTTTGGCGAGAGATGCCTTTAGGTCAGCGTGATTGATGTTGTATCGAAATGCTGCAGAGGCCACCGACTGATCAAGAGAGGCAATAGATTGTGCCTCGGTTGTGAAGCATCGGACATAATCCTTAAGGTGCTCTCCCTTCCTCTGACTGAAGGCCAATAAGGACGTGCTTGTCTTCTCAGCTCGGCGGCTACTCACAAAGTGGGTGAGGAAGAGCTCCTCAAACTGGTCGAAGAAAAATATGGAGGCAGGGGTCAGTCGAGAATACCATTCTCTAGCAGGTCACTTCAAAGTAGCTGGGAAGGTCTTGCAAAGGAGTGCGTCCGAGGCTTGGTGAATCATCATGAGAGTTTTAAAACTCTCTATATGATTAGCCATGTCTGATTCGCCATTGTAAGACTCGAAATGAGGGCGCTTGAATGTCTCAGGGACCAGAGCATCCATGATGGCCTTGGAGAAAGGAGGTCTGCTCGGGCCGAAATTCCTTGCCCATTATTCTTTTTCCTGGTTAAGCTTGTTGAGGAGCCTCTCCATCTCGTGGACACGGCGATGAAACGAGTCATCCCTTTGGTTGGATCTAGCCGACCCTCGGGACTCCTCTTCATGAGTAGGGGTATGGCGAGGGCTGGGTGCCTGCTGGTCATGGCTTAGGGCATGATGAGGGCTAGGTGCACATTGGTCATGGCTTGGGGCAATATTGAGAGCTTGCAGAATGTCCTCTTTGAAGTTCTGGAACTCAGCTTGAGTGACGGGTGTAACATCCAGAATTTTCATATAATTAAATATAAAATTTCAATTGATTTCACATGTTTCACACGTGCAAATTAATGTGTGCATTGGCTTTAAAATTATATTCTTATGTCATGAACTAATATTTTCTTTCTCTTTTAAAAGCCTTTTAGTAATTATTATAAAATCCTAGGCGTAATAACTTAATTCTATCCCACCAAAATAAATTAAATTAATTAATTAAGAGCCCATGGATTTTAGCCCACCTAACTAGCCCATTAATTATATCTATTATTAATTAAAACAACTTGTATGGTAGACATGATCATGTAACAAATTAATTAATAAATTAATGAACAAACAACTAGGTGTGCATGTGAGGGCACGTGCATTGCACATACACGTGCAATGGGACAAGAGATGGAGGCCGGCCAAATGCATGGAGTGGGAGAGTGGGAAAGTGGAGAGTTGGTTGCTCACTAATGGGTAGTTCTTCTAACTCCCAAATGTATCTTATCCCTTCATCCAAACTCATCTCAACCCTTCATTTGTTCATGAGTTATGTATAAATAGCCCCCTTTTGTCATTCCTTATCATTTGCACTTAGAAATTTTAAGGAGAAAGAAAATACATTGTGAGAAAAAGATTGAGTGTGGAAAAAAATTGCGTGAGAGAAAGAAAGATAGTGTGTTCTTGTTAATTGGAGGCCGGCCAATCAAGGAGGAGAAGGAAATCCGGTTGTACACCATCAAGGAGGAGAGGAGCTCGGTGTGCACTAGCTTGGAGGAGAAGGCTCGCGGCTAGGATCAAGGAGAAGGGAAGGCAATCATGCTTTCAAGGAGTTCACTTTAAGAATTCCCAATTTGTTTCTTCAAATAGGTGGGCAATTTCTCTACTTATAATTTAGATATCATATTAGTAGGTTAATTTTATGAATATGCTAAAGAAAATAATTACATATATCCATGTGATTGCCTAAAGAGACTAGTAGGGAAAAAGAGAGAGAAAGAGTTAATCTTGATTGAGATTAGTGAATTAAACCTTATTACGGTGTCTTATTAATGCAATTCATGCTAGAATATCTACTTTAAATGAACCATGCTAGTGTGATGATTTTGCTTAGTGAATGGTTTAGTTGTAGATTGAGATGAATGGATATTGATATGTGTTAATTGTTAAATGGCTAAATTGTTATTCCAATTATGAAATGTTGATGTGATAAAGGAAAAGAGAATAATTGCTAAACTCTTGTAGAATGGAAAGAGAACAAGAACATACATTTAGTGGATTTATATTGGTTTTTGAGAAGGAACCATAGTTTATTTCAAAGTCAATAATGTATTCTTTAAATATAAATTGGAAAGAAAATTTATCTTAATGTCAAAAATAAGAGTTTTTAATTGCTGTTATACTGTATTTTTTAAAGGAAATATTCTGGAAGGAGTTTTGAATTGAAAGGTATAAATTCATTGAGAAATTGAAATTTGTAGAAGGAAATTTTCGAACAGACAGAAAGTATAAAGCTTTTTCATTTCCTCTTCATAACAGAGAATGGGTTTGGGTATACTTGCTTTCGGTGTGAGTATAGGGCGCTGTGAACAGTGCATGTAGTCTCGGGTTCGAGTCTTGAAGAGGCACTATTTTTATTGAAAATTTGATTTTTTCCAAAATACAGTCCAATACGTATATAAAGTATTTGAGCAGAATCATATTGGCTAGCCACCTTAGACTTCTTGGTCTTCGGGTGCAGTTTGGGTCGGTTACTGTAGCTAGGCGGGGGGTTGGTCTTGGGTTCGAATCTGACCACTGCCATTTTTAATATTTTTTTGATATTTTTTGATATATTGGAGTTTTAAGAGTAATAAAAATTGGGGAAAAAATTCTATTATTCCTCAAATATTATCTAGACTTTATCAAAAATAATTCCACAATATTTTAATATATTTTGTAAGAATTGGATGTGGTTTTATTATTAAAATAATGGAATGAAGAACTTGCTAAATATTCTTTAAAATATGGCTTTGGTATAATTAAAGAAAGAGAAAAATCTGAATGCAAGAAATTTATATGGAGATCAAATTATGAGATTTTGTAAATTAGTAAATGGAATTGGTGTTTTGTACATATAATTGTGCATGGAAAATGAAATAAAAAGATCATGATGGATTATAGAAATTTGTGAGTATAAATACTCAATTTTTTTGTGAACATGAAAAGAGGTTAAAAACTAGAGTGTAGCTAAGTCCTTACACCAGCATGAATGAATTGTTGAAAATAAATGTTGTAGAAAAAGTCCAAGAATGGGTCGTTGTTATCAATTGATAGTTAAGACCGGTGTAGAGGAAATGCTAACTCTAGGGTGTTAATTTATTCATAATTCAATTATTTAAGGACAACACAATAGTGAAGATGTGATGATGGTAAGAAAAAAACACAAGTATGAGGGCCTCGGATTTACGGTGTGAGAGTTTTCACAGGCTGTCTACATGATGCTTCATGTCATGACGTGAATTCATCTTCGGAATTATCGGGATCATGGTGACGCTTGTGGGGTGCTTGGTGTCGTTGTCCCATGACAGAGGCGAATTGTCCATAGGCTGTCTACATGATGCGTCATGTCATGACGTGGGATTCTCCTCCAGGTTCTCTGGATATGGGCTCGTAACTCATAAAACATTTAGGATACTTACCGTAGTTACCGTAGTAGTTAAACTCATAGCGGGGGATTCAACCCTACAAGGTAAAGTACGGCTAAGGGCTTGCCTTCAGATTTATGTAGAATGGGATGCATAAGTTCGAACAAGTGTGTATCAGTGTCATGAAATAATAAGTAACTGCATTAAGACTAAGTGCACAGGCACACACGACACCAATAAGATAGTCCCCCTTTAGATTTGTTTGTGATCAAGTGTGTGCTTTCCAAGTAAGAGAAATTGATGTATTATATCCTAGCATCAGTTGTACGCAACTGACATGCCCACAGTTTCCATGCAAGATTAAAGTGAATGAAATGACTAAAGAATGAATGCTGCTTAAAGAAATATTTCAGTTGTTATTTTAATTGTGTATCATGTTGTAATTTATTTCCGCTGCGTTGATGTAAACATTGTTGTATAAAGTTTTAAATTCCTTGTAAAATTGTACGAAGTGAAGTGTAAAGATCCTGTGGAACTTCGAATTCAGGTTTATTTGGAATTCGGGGTGTTACAGAGTGGTATCAGAGCCACGCTTCCAAGTAGTACAAATGTAACAACCCGAATTCTAAATAAGCCTTAATTCGAAGTTCCACAGGATCTTCACACTTCACTCGTACAATTTTACAAGGAATTTGAAATTTTTATTACAACAAAGTCTTTTTACATCATAACGCAGTGGAAAGTAAACAAAGTACAACAATGATAAATGTACAACTGTAACAACTTTAGCATTTAAATGATCATCAGCATCAAATTCATCTTTATATCTTCTTGTAAATTCCAAGTCCTGCATATGAAACTGTGGGCACATCAGTTACTTACAACCGATGAAATATTATACACGGTCATCCTCGCTATACCGAAAGTATAACGATTCTTTATTACTTTAACAATCACAAACTTGATCCCAAACAAAGCTAAAGGGGACTATCTTATTGATGTCGTGTGTGCTTGTGCCCTTAGCCTTAATGCATTTATTTATATTTTATGACACTAATGCACACTTGTTCGAACTTATGCATCCCATTCTACATAAATTCGAGGGCAAGCCCTTAACCGTTCTTCATCTTGTAGGTTTGAATCCCTCGCTATGAGTTTAACTACTATGGTAACTACGGTAAGTATCGTAGATGTTTTATGAGTTACAAGCTCATGTCTAGACAGTCTGGAAGGGAATCCCATATCATGACATGACGCATCATACAGACAACCTATGGACAATTCGCCTCCGTCATGGAACGATGGCACTACATAGTCACCAAGCACCACACAAGCGTCACCACGGTCCAGGTAATTTCGGTGATGTATCCACATCATGACATGACGCATCATGCAGACAGCCTGTGAACACTCTCACACCGTAGATCCGAGGCCCTCATACTTGTATTTTTCTCTTACTTTCATCACATCTTCACAATAGTGTTGTCCTTAAGTTTTTAGTTTGTTTTAGAAGAAGATCATCACAACCTAGAGCTTGCTCGCCCTACCGGACTTGAACCAACACAAAAGATAGTTAGCCCACACTGGCTACTTCTCAAGAGATGCTCAACCCACACTGGTTAGCTCTCAAATTCATTAATAAATACTGCCGGTTTCTAAGGGTCTCGCCTACCCTCTAGATTCCAACAACTATCTCGTTTTAGAGATCAACAATAAGTTATATTCAATCTCAAAATAATATTTCAATTTGTTTATTCACAATCTCTTCCTCAAAGAGAAACATTTTTTTATAATCTCATAACATGAAATAATTCAATTCAACTTCTTTTATCAATTTAATCACTTATAGCATTGTGTGCAATTCAAATATTCTCTTAATCAAATGTTAATAACCATAAAATCTCATCGAGAAGAAATCTAATTGCATTCCAAATTTTCATTTTTCCTTAATTATACAGGAGCCACATTTTAAAAATTATCAAGTTCTTCATCCCATTGTTTTAATGTAAAACACTTCTAATTCTCACAAAATATATCAAAAAATTGTGGAAATATTTTTTATAAAGTCTAAATAATTTTAGGGGAATATTAGAATTTTTTCCGCAAATTTTATTGCACGTTAAAACTCTTAAAACTCAAAATAAAGTGTCACGCCCCGCTTCCCAAAAAGAATACGGAATACGGATACGCGACTCAACCCAGCGAATGATTTGCATCATCCATTAGCTGTTCAGGAATATTTACAACATCTTACAATATAATCAGAGTCGGAAGCAAAAGAGAATCAACCTCACACATGAAAAATTGAATTAACGAACCAACAGAATTTACCTGAAACAAAATACATTAAGTTTAAATAAATCAGAATCTGGACAAAACAAATATCCTAGGTCACATCACCCAAATACAAAATAAATATCCAACTACTCAAAATACATTGTTCCAAAGCAACAATAATAATAATAGCAAAAGGATGTCCAACACTAATATCTCATTTCTACAATACCATCGGGCAAACGATCATCCTGATCTGCAATTAATAATTGCAGGAGAAGGAAAGAGAAAATAAGTACCCGTCAATTGCAAGTTATGGGCCACTTATAATGTAGGATACAAGCAAATGGAAAACTTATAAATAGCATGGAATAATGCATCAATAGTGATAACTAGCATGAATCAGTAAAACAAAGTCAACTAGTTTTGTATACTAACAGTACAAATGGATGTGTCAAGTATAGTGTCATGTGGCAACTAGTAGTGTCCAGTAATAGTAAGCTCAGTATATTAGTGTAACAGTATAATAGTACCAGTCTAACAGTATCAGTCTAACAGTATCAGTCTTATAGTATCAGTCTTATGTTCTTACAGTTTTGTGTGTATTACAAGCTAGGTAGCACTTCATGCATCCCGGTTTTTACTATATGGTTGCTACAACAAACAGTTTCGCTTTTAAATTTCATAGTGGACCATAATGTGGCAGTGTACTCAGGTATCAGTAATAGTAGCAGTAGCAATATAAGTAACAGTAACAGTAGCAGTAAAAGTAACAGTAATAGTAACAGTAACAGTATGGAACACTAGTTCCCTTCCAACTACATGTTTCCATATTTTCCACTACTAGATCTTCCCTTAAGAAACCCTGGCTTGATTACTTTTATTATGGTTATCAACAGAACTAATAGTGCATGAAATAGTGTCAAACTAACATGGTAAAATCAGTACTAATTTCAGGGAAACAATCAAACATGTATAGATGATATACGGTCACATAAGCGAGAAAAACAGTGTATGTTCATATTCAGGATAGCATGACAGTACAGTACTAAAACACTGATTCTTGTTACTATAGAAATCCAAATCTGAATCCGTGAAAGAATCTGGAAAATAGAATTCCACACGAATCCAGCGAATACATATAAGTCATATAATGTTTCACAAAATCATAACTCAAAACTGATTTGAATCCAGAAAATACGTTCAGCCAGAAATCAGTAAATCGAATTCTCAGTCAGAAAAACAGCAATAAAACTCGTCAAATAAATCTAGGAAAAATCTGGGGTAATTCCCTATATGTCCAGTATCAGAATACAAAGCTTCATATTATTCCAGTATAATTAGCTCAGTCAACGAAAATCAGAAAACATCAAGAAACGATAGTTTGGCAAATCTGGAATTCCCAACACTGCTGTACGAAAACTGTAATATTTTGCAAACCGTGACACGAAATCCAAATCTACTAAAAGGAGATGAAAATAGACAAAATAAGATAACTTTCATATTTTCCATACAGTAAAAAAAAATAGGGTGAAAATACGATTCTTTACAGAACAGCGAGCAAAATACAGCAAGTATAGCTTTCATAAACAAGCATGAAACGGTGTATAAACTCATCAATAAAATCCACCAAAATTCTGGGTAATCCCTAGATAGATGTAGAAGTACTGTGCAAAGTTCCAGAACAAAATAATATAATTAGAACTAGTATCAAAATAATTTAATCATCAAAATTATCACGAAACGAAATCTGGAAATAGAATACACCTCTGTAGTAAAATAGCCATACCTCACTCATACAAAAACAAAATCAATCGAGGTAAAAGGGTTTGGAAAGAATACGGATTTCTCTACAACTCATGTTTAATACAAAAATTAAGAATTCTGACCTTAATATGGTCTAAAATACAAATCAAAACTAATCATCGACAAATACAGATTTTCTCTTCAAAACAAAACCAACATAAACCACACGAAACTCGTTCCAATCACAATTGAATATGGTATAGAGTCTGCTAAGTGTCCAAACAACATGAAATAGGGTATATATCATGTTCACAACTATCATATCACATGGATCTCATCAAACACATAATTTTACCTAATTATCTCACATACATGAATTGATCAAGAACGGTCAAACCTATTTGTTTTCATGTCGATTTTTTGTGTCGTGAGGCAACTATGGTCAAATAGAACTGTAGAGACAAAACCTATCAAAGATAACACACACGAGTTATCTCTAGAACCTAACTACACTATAAGAGGTATTTTTGACTTGTATCATACAAGGGAATTGGAGTACAAGTTACTTGCCTTAACCGAAGATGAAAAATGATGAACCCCAAGAATAACAAGAACGGATCCCGACAACGAACAAAACCCACGAACGAGAAATCAACAAACCCACAAATGATCCACACGTGCACTTGAGCAAGTGCAAGAGCCAAGAGGTAGAGAGAAAGGAGATCGGGAGTGACGCTTTGGGACTCCAACTGCCGGCTGATGCTGTTGCTGTCTCCGGCACAGATCAGCGACGGCAAGAGGGGACCAAGGGCGAGAGAGATAGATGGATGGTTGGAGTGCTCGGGATAATGGTGTCGGGTGGCTAGGGGGTGCAAGCCGAAGGTAGGGGAGGTCGGGTAGGGGGTTGGTGTGTGTTGACGGCTGGCGCAAATTACAGAGAAGAGAGGATCAGGCTGGGGTTTTAGTGAAGGTAGGGTTAGGGTTAGGGTTGAGATATATATATATATATATATATATATATATATATATATATATATATATATATATATATGGGGATTTTAGGGTTTGTGTTAGGAGATGGATAATTGGGTTTATGGGTTTAATTGGGTCCATTAAGAGTAGTAATAGGATTAGTTTAATTAGAAGTTGATTAGGATCAAATTGTATAGGACTCAAAATAGGATTGCAGGTTAATTTGGCTTTGGTGATCAATCAGGGATCGAAAGCAATAAGATTAAGACTAGGGTAGCCAACCAAAACACCATGAACACCCAAGAGCAAAATAAAGAGAACAATAACCAAATAAAGAACAACTATCGATGAAGAATGAAGACAACAAATCAAACACATGGGGCTCAAAATGAAACAAAAATGAATATATACTGAAAACAATTCCAATATACGGTCCAGGAAGGAAGAAAATACATCAAAAATACAAAAAACGAAAAACAGGGGTTACAATCCTACCCACCTAACAAAAAGAATTTTGTCCCCAAAATTCAAAAAGAAGATACATAGGGTAACCCGAAAAAAAAAAAAAAAAACAAAACAAAGCTATCCAAACAGATGAGGAAATTTCTGCTAAATCTCCTCCTCCAGCTCCCAAGTCGACTCAGTAGGCGAGTGAGGATTCCAAGCAACACGAACCAACTTGATGACCTTGTTCTTAAGCACTTTCTCCCGCCGATCCACAATAGCAACTGGCGGAATCTCACAAATCAAATCCGGCGGCACGGTCAACTCAGAGTAGTCGATCACGTGACTTTCATCGCAGATATATCTCCAGAGTTGTGAGACATGGAAAATATTGTGCACTCCTGATAATGCTGGCGGCAAAGCAAGATGATAGGCCACCCTGCCTATTCGCTCCAAAATCTCAAACGGTACAATAAACCGAGGGCTAAGCTTGCCCCCACCACCGAACCGAATGACACCGCGCCACGACAATAACTTAAGGAAAACATGATCACCAACAACAAACTCCAAAGCCCTCCGATGGACATCAGCACATCGCCTCTGCCTATCCTGAGCTGCCTGCAAATGCTTCCCGATCTGAACCACTGCATCAATTGTCCTGGTGATCTACTCCGGACCCAACAACTGCCTCTCACCAATGTCATCCCAGCACACTGGTGATCTACAATTTCGCCCATAAACTGCCTCGAACGGTGCAGCTTTAAGACTGGCCTGAAAGCTGTTATTGTACAAGAACTCTACGAGATGCAAATGGTCTTCCCAAGATCCACCAAACTGAAGCATACAGGATGTAACGCCCCGCCCCAATGCTCAGACGAATTATAAATACTATGTAGTTCCACTGCCCACCACAGGCTGCCTCTCAAAAGGTGGTTAACCGAATTGGTGACTCTTGATCTCAGGCAATAGTATTTATACTCTGATTATCCTCGCAAATTCCCGATATGGGACTAAATTTCACAATCCTCTCACAAATCTCCCAGACCAGTCGACTGCTGGCAGTACCAGTCGACTGTCCTCTATCAGTCGACTGCTGACAGTACCAGTCGACTGATCTGGGGTATTACATACACCCCCCCTTAGGAATCAGCGTCCTCGCTGAGCACAGGGCACACCTCAGTGTAGGACCGTCCTTTCTAGCTGATGTAGTACAGTCCCTTAGATCGGAGATCAGTCACTCCCAACACCGCAGATCCCGGATACCAACACCGGTTCGGAGATCAATGACTCCCAGCACCACAGATCGTAGGCCCTCTACTACACCCGGGGTCGAAAGTCGGCTCTGATACCATTTGTAACACCCTGCCCCAATGCTCAGACGAATTATAAATACTATGTAGTTCCACTGCCCACCACAGGCTGCCTCTCAAAAGGTGGTTAACCGAATTGGTGACTCTTGATCTCAGGCAATAGTATTTATACTCTGATTATCCTCGCAAATTCCCGATATGGGACTAAATTTCACAATCCTCTCACAAATCTCACAGACCAGTCGACTGCTGGCAGTACCAGTCGACTGTCCTCTATCAGTCGACTGCTGGCAGTACCAGTCGACTGTTCTGGGGTATTACACAGGACCTCAACATGTCCTCAAGAATCTGGATGGTCCTCTCTGACTGTCCATCAGTCTGGGGGTGAAAAGTTGTACTGTACTTTAATTTACTCCCCAAACTATTCTGAAGACTCTCCTAAAACTGAGATCTGAATCTCGTATCCCTATCGGATACAATACTGACTGGAACTAAAGTCTAACAATCTCTTGTATGTACTTCTCAGCTAGGCACTCAGTAGACTGACCGACATGAAAAGGAATGAAGTAAGCACTCTTCGTTAAACGGTCGACAATCACCCAAACAGCATTGTAACCCTTAGGACTCCTCGGCAAAGCGGTCACAAAATCCATGGTGATATGCTCCCACTTCCACTCTGAAATAGGAAGCTGTTGAAGAAGTCCAGCGGTTCTCTGATGCTCTGCCTTAACCTGCTGACAGATCAAACACTGAGCCACAAACTGAGCTTAGCCCTTTTCATACCATGCCACTAGAAATGAAGCTTCAAATCTCGATACATCTTAGTACCGCCAGGATGGATAAAATATGAAGACTGATGAGCTTTTAAATGAGATTCTTTAGGACTAGATTGATATCTAGCACATAAACATACGCTGAACATAATATCTGGTCTACTTGCAGTAATATATAAGAGTGAACCAACATACCTCGATAGAGTTTTTGATCAACACTCTTACCTAATAAATCTTGGTCAAGAGTAGTAGTAGTAGCCATAGGTGTGGATTTACTACTAGTACTATCCATGTTAAAACGTTTGAGTAGTTCCTTTGCATATTTGCCTTGATTGATAAATATGCCATTTGAGGACTATTTAATTTGAAGTCCAAGGAAATAATTGAGTTCACCCATGTGACTCATCTCAATTTCATTTTTCATGGTATTAGCAAATTCTTAACATAGATTATTATTAGTAGAACCAAAAATTATATCATCAACATATATTTGTATGATTAAGATATCATTCTTAACTCTTTTGATAAACAAAGTAGTGTCTACTTTACCTATTTCAAATCCTGTTTTTAAAAGAAAAGTTTTCAAACGATCATACCAAGCACGAGGTGCTTGTTTAAGACCGTATAAAGCCTTTTTCAATTTATAAACATGATCTGAAAATTGTTCATGTTCAAAACCTGGTGGTTGTTTAATATAAACATTTTCCTTAATAAACCCATTAAGAAAAGCACTTTTAACATCCATTTGATAAAGTATAAAATTCATGAAACAAGCAAAAGATAATAAAATACGAATAGATTCTAGTCTAGCAACAGGAGCATATGTTTCATCAAAATCTATACCTTCTTCTTGATTATATCCTTAAGCAACTAATCTAGCCTTGTTCCTTACACCTTGTCCTGATTCATCTAACTTATTTTTGAATACCCATTTGGTACCAATAATAGTCTGATCAGGAGGTCTAGAAACTAAATCCCATACATCATTCCTTATAAATTGGTTTAGTTCATCTTGCATGGCATTCATCCAATATTCATTCTCACAAGCTTCTTGTATATTTTTCGGTTCAAAATCCGACAAGAATGCTGTATGAGAGATCATATTAATATGTGAACGTGTCTGAATACCATGGGAGATGTCACCAATTATTAAGTCATGAGGATGATCTTTAACTTCAACAAATGACTTTGGTAAAGTTGAAGATATCACAATCGGATCAGTCGACTTGACTTGTTCTTCAGTCGACTGCTTTACTTCAGTCGACTGGAAGACCTTATCAGTCGACTTATCAGTCAGATTAGTTTGTTCTAAGAATTTAATTACATTATCTAAAGGTGATAAGTCAGTTTCATCATCTTTATTTAAGGTTGATGAAGGTAAAGATTCATCGAATGTAACATGCATTGATTCTTCAATAGTCATTGTAGACTTATTGAAAATTCTATATGCTTTACTCCTATTTGAGTATCCTGAAAAGATACCCTCATTAGATCTAGGATCAAATTTGTCTAAATTATCTTTTGTGTTTAGAATAAAACACTTACAACCAAATGTCTTAAAGTAAGAGACTTTAGGAATTTTATTAAAAAATAACTCGTAACAAGTCTTCTTTAGTTTAGGTCTTAGAAGAATTCTATTTAAAACATAACAAGCTGTAGCAACAGCTTCAGCCCAAAAATGCTTTGGTAGATTGCTTTCAACAAGCATAGTACGTGCGCATTCTTGCAAAGTCCTATTTTTCCTTTCAACCACTCCATTTTGTGGTGAAGCTCTAGGAAATGCAAATGAATGTGTTATACCATTCTTGTTGCAATATTCTGTAAATGTTTCATTTTCAAATTCTCCACCATGGTCACTTCTAATAGTGACTATGGTTAGAGATCTTTGATTTTGAACACGTTTACAAAAATGTGCAAATTCCTCAAAAGCATCATTTTTATGTTTTAAAAAGAATGTCCAAGTGAATCTTGAAAAATCATCTACTAAAACAAACACATATCTACTTTTATTTAAAGAAGCAACTCTAGTAGGACCAAATAAATCCATATGAATCAATTCGAGCGGCCTACTAGTAGAAATTACTTCTTTTGTTTTAAAAGTGGATTTGATTTGTTTTCCTAGTTGACATGCATCACATAACTTATCCTTTTTAAAGGATAGTTTTAGCAGTCCTTTAACTAGGTTATATTTACATAATTTTGAGAGATTTTTCATGTTCACATGTCCAAACCTTCTATGCCATAGCCAAGATTCATTGTTAGAGGCTATTAAACAGAAGTCATTTGAAAAATCAATTGCATTCAAACACAATTCATAAATATTATTTTTACGAAAACCTTGAAAAATAACATTTTGCATAGAAGAATCATAAAGCAAGCATGCATCTTTTTCAAAAACTATTTTATATCCTTTATCACACAATTGACTAATGCTTAAAAGATTATGCTTTAAACCATTAACCAATAACACATTTTCTATAAGTGGGTTAGAGGTTTTACCGACCATGCCAATACCTACGACTTTGCCTTTGTTGTTATCTCCAAAGGTGACGGTTCCTCCATCTATGCTTTGAATGGTGGATAGTAGGTTGGCATGTCCTGTCATGTGTTTTGAACATCCACTGTCTAATATCCAGCGTTCTTTCTTGGGTACCTATAAAAAGTTTAAGGTAAATATGGTACCCTTTTTATTGGGTCCAAAACACATTAGTTTGGGGGAAACCAAACCCATGAAGAGTTTGACCTTCCTCCATAAGCAGGAATATAATAAGTAGAATTACACACATTTAACATATATGAGTTAATATAAGCAATTCTATCATTCTGATTTAGACTGACTGGAACCCATACTAACTTGTTCTGTCCAGTCGACTTACCAGTGTTGTTCAGTCGACTGTTGGTGTACACCAGTCGACTGGTTGATACACTAGGTCGACTTATAAGAGGTTTTGTTCTTGTTGAATAAGATCCAATTTCTCTGGACAGACGACTGGTTGTATGGTTCAGTCGACTTAACCGAACGGTAGTTTTGCTTTTATCACTAAAATTAACAATCTTAGGCTTTGCAAAGAAATCATACAACTTGTGTGTAACACTAGAAATAGATGCTGATTTATTTTTACTAGTGTTTATAACAGAAGATTCTTTTACAGAAGATTTTTTAAAACCAAGTCCATATTTTTGACTAGATGTAACTTGATGATGAAGCATATCATTTAAATTCTCTTTGCCTTTGTTAAACTTAGATACGTTCTTTGAAATTCTCTTTGAAATTCTCTTCATAATTCTTTTTGAGGGTTTCAAGATCAGTATCTAAACTTGCAATGCGAGAATTTAAGGATTTTACTTCCTTATCAAGGTTAAGATTTTCTTCATTAAGTGTTTGATTCACTTTCTCAAGATTCTTAACTCTAATCTTTTCTTTCTTTAACTCTTGGAATATTTTATTAAAAGCATCAAGAAGATCTTCGGAATCATAATCATTACTTACATATTCTTGTGTAGCCATGAAACACACATTTGCCACTTCGTTATTTTCATCCGTTTCTTCTTCGGAAGATGAATCACTATCATCCCATGTAGCTTGATAAGCCTTCTTGTTCTTGGCAAATTTGTTCTTTGGATATTTGTCCTTCTTGAAGTTGGATGATTTTCTCTTGTTCTTTGCATTTTCTAAGGGACAATCCTTCTTCATGTGACCTATTTTATTGCACCTGAAACATGTAGGAGGGTCATTAGAATCTCTAACTTTAGAATGAAACTTACCCTTCTTTAAGAACTTCTTGAATCTTCGAGTGAACATTGCTATTTCTTCTTCATCTTCTTTCTCATCTTCTGAGTCTGTCATGACTTTAAAAGCCAATGATTTCTTCTTTGCTTGGTGTGATTCTGTATCTTTCTTTCGATCTTCAAGTTGGACCTCATATGCCATGAGATTGCCAACAAGATTCTCGAGAGAAAGTGTTGACAAGTCATTCGCTTCCTCTATTACTGTGGTTTTCTTCTCCCATTCTGGAGTGAGTGCACGTAGGACTTTTCTAACCATCTCTGCTTGAGTATAAGTCTTTCCAAGCGCCACAAGAGAGTTTGTGATGTCTGTGAATCTGGTAATCATTTCGGACACAGTCTCATTGTCCTTCATTCTGAACATCTCAAACCTGTGGACAAGAACAGAAATTTTAGACTCTTTTACTTTATTCGTTCCTTCATGTGTTACCTCGAGTGTATGCCAAATTTGATGTGCGGTTGTAGCATTGGATACACGGTTGAATTCTTCCTTTGTGAGTGCACAACATAAGGCATTCATTGCTTTGGCATTGTTCATAGTCTGATTCTTTTGATCATCATTCCATTGTGCATATGGAATGGTAGGGGCAGTGTATTCCGTCTCTGTCATTTGTCATATTTCATAGTTGATTGATTGAAGATAGATTCTCATTCGGCACTTCCAATAATTGTAGTTCGTTCCATCAAATAGTGGTGGCCGTTGTGTAGATTGGCCCTCATGGTACTGATTTGTATTTGACGTAGTTGCCATAGCCTGTAACCTTGCTCTGATACCAAGTGTTGGATCCTGTAGGCAAGACAACAAACACTAGAGGGGGGGTGGATAGTGTTTAATAAAAATTGTGGAAATTTTCTCGGTGCAGTCGACTTGGTTATGAACCAGTCGACTGATATGTCCAAAATAATTGAAAACAATAACTCTGTGCAGTCGACTGATGAATGAGACAGACGACTGAAAGCACAATGAAACTATAACTACAAACGGCACTGGCCAGTCGACTGATAGTGCAAGGAGTCGACTGTCCAGAAGCTTTTTGCAGAACTTAAATAAACAAGAGTGAATGCAAACACAAGATAATCAATCACAGAGTACACAAAATATATCCTGGTTCGGTCCTCCCGACCTACATCCAGTCCCCAAGCAACCCACTTGAGATTTCCACTATTCTTGAAAAAATTACAAGAATATCCTACGACGTTACGACAACAACCTTGTCTAACCCGTAGTCCTTTCTCTCAACCAGAGAAAGCCGACCCACTCTACTACCAAGAGTGAAACAAAAACGACTCTACAACCTAGAGTCAAAAATACTCTCCAACCGAGAGCAAGAGAACAAGAATACTTTACAGTCAACCTATAGCCTTGTTGGTATATGTGTTGATGCACGTGGCTAAAAGAACAGGTCGACTTCTATACTCAGTCCAGAGCGAATTCGTTGATATACTGGACTGAGTGTAGAGAACCAGAGAGTATGATCTTGAAAGCTTTATTTCTCAAAAAATCACTTAGAACTTTTTTCACAAAGATGCTTCGGATTTCAAGAAGAAAATTCTGTAGATCTTTTCAGTGAGATCTGAACTCTACTTAAAGAGTTTGATCTCCTGAACGTTGGGAGACAGTTACTCAACTGTCAACCAACGGATCTAAGCTTTTGAGTTTGAAAAAATTCGATTTTCAAAAACAGAAAACGGTCAAAAGCTCTCGAACAGTCGACTGGGTTGCCATATGAGTCGACTGATCAGAGTTTGAATAAATTTAAACAGTTTTGTACTATCAGTCGACCGGCAGAAGCTTAAGTCGACTGGTACTCAAAAGTTAAACTTCTTCAAACTGTTTTGACTCTTTTTGTTGGGGGTTTTTAAGAGACACACATTATGAAAATATTTTGAGTGTGTGTGTGTGTGACGAGGCTTTACATCAGACTAAGACTCAACAGAAAGTAAGATACAATTGTTTTTACAAGACATTATAATTTGACACAATTGAGCTAAGGTCTTGAGTCTTGAGTCTTGTTTTGAGTGAAGTCTTGGATCTTGTCTGAGTGAAGTCTTCATCTGTATCCTTTTGAGCTTGTTCATTTGTTCAGCTAGAATAGTCTTTTGTATGTGCACTGCAATGTTAGATGTATAACATAGACACATGTTGCACTGTGTTGTGATCATCAAAATTAAGAATCAACATTCTCTCCCTTTTGATGATGACAACACAATAGCTGATAATAAGAGATAATATACAAGCATAGTGAAGACATGCTCCCCCTTATAAAAACACAAAATGCATTGTCTTAAAAAAAATGTAATATATATATCAGTCGACTTATCAACAATGGAAGGCGACTGACCAGTAAACCATACTTTAGAATACTTTAGAAAAAATCATAAGCAGAAATTAAGTACAGATGCAATAGCTAGCAACAGTCGACTGTATCCCTTGGGGAAGTCGACTGACCAGAGATGTTTCAATACCCAGAACAATGTTAACAAATGAGAGGATATCAAAACATAAGCAACACATAACACAGATATAACATAAAACACAGATATAATATAACACAGATATTTCTCCCCCTTTGTTATCATCAAAAAGCAGAAAAGAACAATCGTTTGCATTAAGAAAGAAACTAAGATAAAGTCTGATACATAAAACAAATGCATTAAAAAAGAAAATTACATAATATAAAAGAAAATTAAAAAAAATCTTCAATCTTCTTCATCGGAGTCTTCATCGTCATCTTGAGAAGGAGGATGAAATTGAGAGTTGAAGAGATGAGTGAGGTTGTCAAGCTTAGAATCAATGTGGTCTAGTTTGGAGTCTAGGTTATGGAGTTGGGTATCTACAGTGGCTGAATGCTTCATTAGATAGGAAACACAGTCATAAAGAGTACGGGGATCATCAAAATTTGCTTGAAGAAGTGGATCAGTAGAGGTAGAAGGTCTAGAACTAGAACCTAATGGAGCTTGAGAAAGAGGAGGAGACTTAGGGGGTGATCTAGTAGGAGCATCAAGAAGTTTCATTCGTGCCAAACTAGCACGATCGAAACACTCATAACGAGTAACAACATTTGTCTCCGAATCGAGATCAACACCAAAAGCTATAAAGACTCTAGTAAGAAGACCTCCAAAAGGTAGAAAGTGAGTGTGGTCTTGATTAAGTTTAGAAAAGATAACTTGACCCCAATTAACAGCAATTCTACCAAAAATTGCATATATAGCTTTTTGTAATTCAATAGAATATTGGTCATAACTACCCTTTTTAGGAAGGATGTTATAGGCTAATATTCTACCTACAAGCTTAGCAATTGGTTTGATATTTTTGCTTGTCATTGGAGGGCCATGATTGGGTAAGAAAATTCTAGATAAAATAGAAGCATTATATAAAAGAATGTCATCAAGAGATAATCCCACATCATCAATACCCAACATCTCATTAATCCTAGTCGGTGTGAGTGTCATTTTAACATTCACAGACGAACGGATTAAAACATCCCCATCTGGTTTTTGTACAACTCTCATATTTGTGTAAAACAAATAGATAAGTTGGGGATAATAATTGGGTTGGTTTGATGAAGATAGAAAATCATAAAGACTACAGTTTTGAAATAAAGGGATGAGATTGAAACGATCTAGATCATTGAAATTTACAAATCTTCCAGGGAAGATTGTAATGGTACAAAAGACATACCATCGATCAATAAGATCGGGACTCAAGAGATATTAAGTGTAGTCTTGGGAAGAAGAACTACCCTCATGAGATCGTTTAAATCGTTTGGGTGCCATGAAAAGAAAGTGGAAAGGATTTTACCTAAGAAAAAGAGAGATTCGATCAGGGGCAAGCACGAGCAGCACTGTGAGAGTAGATCACCTTCTTCTCCACAAGCTAGGGTTTTGAAATTGGGGGTAAAAAACTTGAGATCAGTAAGAGGGGAAAACGGCTGGTAAAGAGGGTTTTAACTGCAAGTGAACGGCTGAGATCAAAGAGAGGTGAGATCGACGGTAGAGAATAGAGATCACGGGTGAAAAGAGAGGTGAATTCCATCTCAAAAGCTGCGATGAATAGTCGCTGAAGACGATTTAGCTCGCGACAGTCGACTGGTAGGGTATATCAGTCGACTGAGTCGAGAAGAAAATAAAAGTTTTATGTCTACTAATCAGTCGACTGGTATAGGAACCAGGCGACTGTTCAGATAAAGAAATTGGTATGTTTTAAAAAGCCAGTACAGTCGACTTACTCAAGAATACAATCGACTTAACAGTAACAATTTTTAGCAAATATCAATAAAATCACAAATTCCAAGTTTTCTTCTTAAATTAATGAACGTATCTTCTTTAAGAGGCTTGGTAAATATATCTGCTACTTGTTTATCAGTAGAGATAAAGTCTAAAGATATATCTCCTTTTAAAACATGATCACGTAGTAAATGATGTCGAATATCAATATGTTTCGTACGTGAATGTTGAATCGGATTTTTAGATAAATTAATTGCACTGGTATTATCACACATAATTGAGGGTTTCTCAAATGAAATACCATAATCTAATAAGGTTTGTTTCATCCATAAAATTTGTGCACATGCCAAACTTGCAGCGATATACTCAGCTTCTGTAGTTGATAGGGATACGGAGTTTTGCTTTTTACTGCACCAAGATACTAGGGAATGTCCCAAAAAGTGACATGTACCACTAGTACTCTTGCGATCAGTTTTGCTTCCAGCAAAATCGGCATCGCTATATGACAAAAGTTGAAAATTATCGGTGCGTGGATAAAATAAACCATATTCAGATGTGCCTTTAATATATCTTAAAATTCGTTTCACTGCTTTTAAATGAGACTCTTTAGGACTAGATTGATATCTAGCACATAAACATACGCTGAACATAATATCTGGTCTACTTGCAGTAATATATAAGAGTGAACCAATCATACCTCGATAGAGTTTTTGATCAACACTCTTGCCTAATAAATCTTTGTCAAGAGTAGTAGTAGTAGCCATAAGTGTGGATTTACTACTAGTACTATCCATGTTAAAACGTTTGAGTAGTTCCTTTACATATTTGCCTTGATTGATAAATATGCCATTTGAGGACTATTTAATTTGAAGTCCAAGGAAATAATTGAGTTCACCCATGTGACTCATCTCAAATTCATTTTTCATGGTATTAGCAAATTCTTGACATAGATTATTATTAGTAGAACCAAAAATTATATCATCAACATATATTTGTATGATTAAGATATCATTCTTAACTCTTTTGATAAACAAAGTAGTGTCTACTTTACCTATTTCAAATCCTGTTTTTAAAAGAAAAGTTTTCAAACGATCATACCAAGCACGAGGTGCTTGTTTAAGACCTGTATAAAGCCTTTTTCAATTTATAAATATGATCTGGAAATTGTTCATGTTCAAAACCTGGTGGTTGTTTAACATAAACATTTTCCTTAATAAACCCATTAAGAAAAGCACTTTTAACATCCATTTGATAAAGTATAAAATTCATGAAACAAGCAAAAGATAATAAAATACGAATAGATTCTAGTCTAGCAACAGGAGCATATGTTTCATCAAAATCTATACTTCTTCTTGATTATATCCTTGAGCAACTAATCTAGCCTTGTTCCTTACAACTTGTCCTGATTCATCTAACTTATTTTTGAATACCCATTTGGTACCAATAATAGTCTGATCAGGAGGTCTAGGAACTAAATCCCATACATCATTCCTTATAAATTGGTTTAGTTCATCTTGCATGGCATTCATCCAATATTCATTCTCACAAGCTTCTTGTATATTTTTCGGTTCAAAATCCGACAAGAATGCTGTATGAGAGATCATATTAATATGTGAACGTGTCTGAATACCATGGGAGATGTCACCAATTATTAAGTCATGAGGATGATCTTTAACTTCAACAAATGACTTTGGTAAAGTTGAAGATATCACAATCGGATCAGTCGACTTGACTTGTTCTTCAGTCGACTGCTTTACTTCAGTTGACTGGTAGACCTTATCAGTCGACTTATCAGTCAGATTAGTTTGTTCTAAGGATTTAATCACATTATCTAAAGGTGATAAGTCAGTTTCATCATCTTTATTTAAGGTTGATGAAGGTAAAGATTCATCGAATGTAACATGCATTGATTCTTCAATAGTCATTGTAGACTTATTGAAAATTCTATATGCTTTACTCCTATTTGAGTATCCTAAAAAGATACCCTCATTAGATCTAGGATCAAATTTGTCTAAATTATCTTTTGTGTTTAGAATAAAACACTTACAACCAAATGTCTTAAAGTAAGAGACTTTAGGAATTTTATTAAAAAATAACTCGTAGCAAGTCTTCTTTAGTTTAGGTCTTAGAAGAATTCTATTTAAAACATAACAAGCTGTAGCAACAGCTTCAGCCCAAAAATGCTTTGGTAGATTGCTTTCAACAAGCATAGTACGTGCGCATTCTTGCAAAGTCCTATTTTTCCTTTCAACCACTCCATTTTGTGGTGAAGCTCTAGGAAATGCAAATGAATGTGTTATACCATTCTTGTTGCAATATTCTGTAAATGTTTCATTTTCAAATTCTCTACCATGATCACTTCTAATAATGACTATGGTTAGAGATCTTTGATTTTGAACACGTTTACAAAAATGTGCAAATTCCTCAAAAGCATCATTTTTATGTTTTAAAAAGAATGTCCAAGGGAATCTTGAAAAATCATCTACTAAAACAAACACATATCTACTTTTATTTAAAGAAGCAACTCTAGTAGGGCCAGATAAATCCATATGAATCAATTCGAGCGGCCTACTAGTAGACATTACTTCTTTTGTTTTAAAAGTGGATTTGATTTGTTTTCCTAGTTGACATGCATCACATAACTTATCCTTTTTAAAGGATAGTTTTGGCAGTCCTTTAACTATGTTATATTTACATAATTTTGAGAGATTTTTCATGTTCACATGTCCAAACCTTCTATGCCATAGCCAAGATTCATTGTTAGAGGCTAAACAGAAGTCATTTGAAAAATCAATTGCATTCAAACACAATTCATAAATATTATTTTTACGAAAACCTTGAAAAATAACATTTTGCATAGAAGAATCATAAATCAAGCATGCATCTTTTTCAAAAACTATTTTATATCCTTTATCACACAATTGACTAATGCTTAAAAGATTATGCTTTAAACCATTAACCAATAACACATTTTCTATAATTGGGTTAGAAGTTTTACCGACCATGCCAATACCTATGACTTTGCCTTTGTTGTTATCTCCAAAGGTGACGGTTCCTCCATCTATGCTTTGAATGGTCGATAGTAGGTTGGCATGTCCTGTCATGTGTTTTGAACATCCGCTGTCTAATATCCAGCGTTCTTTCTTGGGTACCTATAAAAAGTTTAAGGTAAATATGGTACCCTTTTTATTGAGTCCAAAACACATTAGTTTGGGGGAAACCAAATCCATGAAGAGTTTGACCTTCCTCCATAAGCAGGAATATAATAAGTAGAATTACACACATTTAACATATATGAGTTAATATAAGCAATTCTATCATACTGATTTAGACTGACTGGAACCCATACTAACTTGTTCTGTCCAGTCGACTTACCAGTGTTGTTCAGTCGACTGTTGGTGTACACCAGTCGACTGGTTGATACACTAGGTCGATTTGTAAGAGGTTTTGATCTTGTTGAATAAGATCCAATTTCTCTGGACAGACGACTGGTTGTATGGTTCAGTCGACTTAACCGAACGGTAGTTTTGCTTTTATCACTAAAATTAACAATCTTAGGCTTTGCAAAGAAATCATACAACTTGTGTGTAACACTAGAAATAGATGCTAATTTATTTTTACTAGTGTTTACAACAGAAGATTCTTTTACAGAAGATTTTTAAAACCAAGTCCATATTTTTGACTAGATGTAACTTGATGATGAAGCATATCATTTAAATTCTCTTTGCCTTTGTTAAACTTAGATACGTTCTTTGAAATCTCTTCATAATTCTTTTTGAGAGTTTCAAGATCAGTATCTAAACTTGCAATGCGAGAATTTAAGGATTTTACTTCCTTATCAAGGTTAAGATTTTCTTCATTAAGTGTTTGATTCACTTTCTCAAGATTCTTAACTCTAATCTTTTCTTTCTTTAACTCTTGGAATATTTTATTAAAAGCATCAAGAAGATCTTCGGAATCATAATCATTACTTACATATTCTTGTGCAGCCATGAAACACACATTTGCCACTTCGTTATTTTCATCCGTTTCTTCTTCGGAAGATGAATCACTATCATCCCATGTAGCTTGATAAGCCTTCTTGTTCTTGGCAAATTTGTTCTTTGGATATTTGTCCTTCTTGAAGTTGGATGATTTTCCCTTGTTCTTTGCATTTTCTAAGGGACAGTCCTTCTTCATGTGACCTATTTTATTGCACCTGAAACATGTAGGAGGGTCATTAGAATCTCTAACTTTAGAATGAAACTTACCCTTCTTTAAGAACTTCTTGAATCTCCGAGTGAACATTGCTATTTCTTCTTCATCTTCTTCCTCATCTTCTGAGTCTGTCATGACTTTAAAAGCCAATGATTTCTTCTTTGCTTGGTGTGATTCTGTATCTTTCTTTCGATCTTCAAGTTGGACCTCATATGCCATGAGATTGCCAACAAGATTCTCGAGAGAAAGTGTTGACAAGTCATTCGCTTCCTCTATTGCTGTGGTTTTCTTCTCCCATTCTGGAGTGAGTGCACGTAGGACTTTTCTAACCATCTCTGCTTGAGTATAAGTCTTTCCAAGCGCCACAAGAGAGTTTGTGATGTCTGTGAATCTGGTAATCATTTCGGACACAGTCTCATTGTCCTTCATTCTGAACATCTCAAACCTGTAGACAAGAACAGAAATTTTAGACTCTTTTACTTTATTCGTTCCTTCATGTGTTACCTCGAGTGTATGCCAAATTTGATGTGCGGTTGTAGCATTGGATACACGGTTGAATTCTTCCTTTGTGAGTGCACAAAATAAGGCATTCATTGCTTTGGCATTGTTCATAGTCTGATTCTTTTGATCATCATTCCATTGTGCATATGGAATGGTAATGGCAGTGTATTCCGTCTCTGTCATTTGCCATATTTCATAGTTGATTGATTGAAGATAGATTCTCATTCGGCACTTCCAATAATTATAGTTCGTTCCATCAAATAGTGGTGGCCGTTGTGTAGATTGGCCCTCATGGTACTGATTTGTATTTGACGTAGTTGCCATAGCCTGTAACCTTGCTCTGATACCAAGTGTTGGATCCTGTAGGCAAGACAACAAACACTAGAGGGGGGGGTGAATAGTGTTTAATAAAAACTGTGGAAATTTTCTCGGTGCAGTAGACTTGGTTATGAACCAGTCGACTGATATGTCCAAAATAATTGAAAACAATAACTCTGTGCAGTCGACTGATGAATGAGACAGACGACTGAAAGCACAATGAAACTACAACTACAAACGGCACTGGCCAGTCGACTGATAGTGCAAGGAGTCGACTGTCCAGAAGCTTTTTGCAGAACTTAAATAAACAAGAGTGAATGCAAACACAAGATAATCAATCACAGAGTACACAAGATATATCCTGGTTCGGTCCTCCCGACCTACATCCAGTCCCCAAGCAACCCACTTGAGATTTCCACTATTCTTGAAAAAATTACAAGAATATCCTACGGCGTTACGACAACAACCTTGTCTAACCCGTAGTCCTTTCTCTCAACTAGAGAAAGCTGACCCACTCTACTACCAAGAGTGAAACAAAAACGACTCAACAACCTAGAGTCAAAAACACTCTCCAACCGAGAGCAAGAGAACAAGAATACTTTACAGTCAACCTATAGCCTTATTGGTGTATGTGTTGATGCACGTGGCTAAAAGAACAGGTCGACTTCTATACTCAGTTCAGAGCCAATTCATTGCTATACTGGACTGAGTGTAGAGAACTAGAGAGTATGATCTTGAAAGCTTTATTTCTCAAAAAATCACTTAGAACTTTTTTCACAAAGATGCTTCGGATTTCAAGAAGAAAATTCTGTAGATCTTTTCAGTGAGATCTGAACTCTACATAAAGAGTTTGATCTCCTGAACGTTGGGAGACAGTTACTCTACTGTCAACCAACGGATCTAAGCTTTTGAGTTTGAAAAAATTCGATTTTCAAAAACAGAAAACTGTCAAAAGCTCTCGAACAGTCGACTGGGTTGCCATATGAGTCAACTGATCAGAGTTTGAATAAATTTAAACAGTTTTGTACTATCAGTCGACCGGCAGACGCTTAAGTCGACTGGTACTCAAAAGTTAAACTTCTTCAAACTGTTTTGACTCTTTTTGTTGGGGGTTTTTAAGAGACACACATTATGAAAATATTTTGAGTGTGTGTGTGTGTGACAAGGCTTTACATCAGACTAAGACTCAACAGAAAGTAAGATACAATTGTTTTTACAAGACATTATAATTTGACACAATTGAGCTAAGGTCTTGAGTCTTGAGTCTTGTTTTGAGTGAAGTCTTGGATCTTGTCTGAGTGAAGTCTTCATCTGTATCCTTTTGAGCTTGTTCATTTGTTCAGCTAGAATAGTCTTTTGTATGTGCACTGCAATGTTAGCTGTATAACATAGACACATGTTGCACTGTGTTGTGATCATCAAAATCAAGAATCAACAAGAAACACTACTATCCTTCTTGTTGACAAAAAGGACAGGAGCACCCCAAGGTGAAACACTAGGTCTGATGAAACCCAAATTAAGAAACTCTTGAATCTGGACCTTAAGCTTTGCTAGCTCTGCAGGTGCCATCTTGTAGGGACTCTTCGATATCGGTGCCGTTCCAGGCTGAACGTTAATACCGAACTCCACTTCCCTATCAGGGGGTAAGCCAGGCAACTCATCTGGAAAAAAATCTAAGGAGAATCGCAGTGCACCAGCGCAGCAGACTGGGAAGAGGCCGTACCAGCCAGGGCGAGTATTTGCCTTGACGGAAGCTGATGCTGATGAGGTTGATCATGTCATCACTGGTACGAGGGCTGATGTTTAGTGGTTTTTGTCATTTCTTCTGCCCGCTCATATTGTGAAACTGTTATGTAATGGTGTGTATTATGTAACAGGAGAACTCTATCTTAATGGAATGAAAGCTGTTGTATTGTTCGATACTGGATCCTCTCATACTTTTGTGTCTCCTAGATTTGCTAAAGTGTTGGGAGTGGAACCGAAGATTTTTCCAGGCAAGATCTTAGCAGTAGCTACTCCATCATGGGAAACTTTGACCACTGATCGGTATTATGCTGATTGCGAGATTGTGATTGGAGATCGAGTCTTTGGCATTCATCTGATCGAGCTGACTATCTTGGGAGTCGATGTTATCATTGGCATTGATTGGATGTCGGTGTACAGTGCAAGCATCGAGTGCAAGACCAAGACGGTAACAGTGAAGACTCCAGGTGGACCTGAAGTCACTTTCCAAGGGAAGCAGAAGTGTTCCAAATTGGTGGCAACTATCTGCAAGGAAGAGACTCCTGTGGAAGTGCAAGGGATTCCTGTGGTTCGGGACTATCCGACTGTGTTCTTAGATAATTTTCCTGGGTTACCCCCGCATCGTGATGTAGAGTTCAGCATCACTGTTCAACCGGAAAGTGCACCCATTTCTAAAGCACCGTATAGGATGGCTCCAGTGGAACAGGATGAGGTGAAATGGCAGATTGAGGAACTGTTGGTGAAAGGCTTTATTCAACCTAGTGCGTCACCTTGGGGAGCACCAGTGCTTTTGGTAAAGAAGAAGGATAGATCGATGAGAATGTGTATCGATTACCGGGAGCTGAATAAGGTCACTGTTCAGAATAAGTATCCTATTCCTCGAATTGATGACTTGTTCGATCGTCTACAAGGAGCAGCTATTTTCTCCAAAATAGATCTTCGATCAGGATATCACCAAGTTCGAGTGAAAGCTGAAGATGTGCACAAAACTGCATTTAGAACTCGGCATGGGCATTACGAATTCTTAGTTATGCCATTCGGAGTGACGAATGCATCCGCAATCTTCATGGATTTGATGAACAGAGTTCTGAGGCCGTTTATTGATTCTTTCGTCGTGGTGTTTATCGACGATATTCTCGTGTACTCCAAGTCTGAGAAGGAGCACACCGAGCATCTGACAGCAGTTTTGGAGAAGCTGAAAGAGCAGAAGTTGTATGCCAAGTTATCCAAGTGTGTTTTCTGGAAATCTGAAGTGGCATTCCTAGGTCACATCCTTTCTAAGGAGGGAGTGGCAACTGACCCTCAGAAGATAGAGGCAGTGAGAGATTGGGCAAGGCCTACTACAGTGAAGGAAGTCAGAAGTTTTCTTGGGATGACTGGATACTACAGGAGATTCATTCAAGGTTATGCTCAGATAGCTGTACCGCTTACTGGTCTGACCAAGAAGAATGTGAGCTTCAAGTGGACTGAGCAATGTGAGGCAAGCTTTCAGGAATTGAAAGAGAAACTGACTACTGCACCGATTTTGGCTTTGCCTAGAGCAGGTATCGAGTATGACGTTTATAGCGATGCTTCACATCGTGGGCTTGGTTGTGTCTTAATGCAAGAAGGAAGAGTAATCGCTTATGGGTCTAGGCAACTACGATCACATGAAAAAAATTACTCGACTCATGATCTGGAGTTGGCTGCGATTATCTTTGCCCTGAAGCAATGGAGGCACTACGTGTACGGTGAGAAGTTGAACATGTACACGGACCATAAGAGCTTGAAGTATATATATCAGCAGAGGGATCTGAATCTGAGGCAGCGAAGATGGTTGGAAGTGCTCGAGGATATGCGACCTGAGATTAAGTATCATCCTGGGAAGGCTAATGTTGTTGCTGATGCACTTAGTCGCAAGAGCAGTTTGGCCAGTTTGATTACAATTCAGAAGCATCTGATTGAGGAGTTGGATCGGGCAGGTATTGAAGTTGTCTTGCAAGGATTGGGAGCATCTTTGGTTCAGTTGAGGCTTCAGCCTACTCTGAATGCAAGGAGCATTGCAAGTTAGGAGTTTGATGCTGATATTTTGGAGATGAAGGAGCAGGTTAGTGCTGGCAGGTTGCCCGGATTTCAAATCAGGGATGGAGTGCTGTGGTTCGGAGACAGACTATGTGTTCCAAATCAGGCGGACCTGAAAGAGAGTACTCTTCAGGAGGCACATGCTACTCTTTTGTCGGTACATCCTGGGAGTACTAAGATGTACAAAGACATCAAACAGCATTTTCTGGTGGTCAGGTTTGAAGCGGGATGTGGCTGAATTTGTTGCGAAGTGTGAGGTTTGTCAGCAAGTCAAAGCCGAAAATCAGAGACCCGGAGGTCTATTACAGCCGTTACCTATTCCGGAATGGAAGTGGGATAACATCAGTATGGATTTCATTACGGGCTTGCCTAAGAGTCCTAAAGGCAATGATGCGATTTGGGTTATAGCCGTTCGACTGACCAAGTCCGCTCACTTTTTGGCGATGAAACTCACTGCTTCGATGGACAAGTTGGCTGAGTTGTATGTCGGCGAGATTGTCAGGCTTCATGGTGTTCCTTCAACTATTGTGTCGGATCGAGATGCGCGGTTTACTTCGCATTTCTGGACGAGTCTTCAGACAGCTTTGGGTACCAAGACAGATTTCAGCACTGCTTTTCATCCGCAAACCGATGGGCAGACCGAGAGAGTCAACCGTATTCTTGAGGATATGCTTCGGTGTTGTATACTAGACTTTGGAGGCAGTTGGGAAAGACATTTACCTTTGGTAGAGTTTGCCTACAACAACAGTTTTCAGGCTAGCATCGGGATGGCGCCGTACGAAGCTTTGTATGGCAGGAAGTGCAGGACTCCTGTTTGTTGGTATGAAGTTCGGGAGCGTCAGTTGTTTGGTCCTGAGCTTGTGCAGCTGACTTCTGAGAAGATTGATCTGATCAGGAAAAGGTTGGTAGAAGCTCAGAGCAGGCAGAAAAGCTATGCAGACAACCGGAGAAGGGACCTTGAGTTTGAGGTTGGTGACTTCGTCTTTCTAAAGGTATCGCCCAGTAAAGGTGTGGTTCGATTTGGCAAGGGCGGGAAGTTAGTCCCGAGGTTTATAGGCCCATATAAGATATTGAAAAGGATCGGGAAAACTGCTTACCGGCTTGAATTACCGGGAGAGTTGTCTCAGGTGCACAATGTCTTCCATGTGTCTATGCTAAGAGGTTATATTCCAGATCCGAGTCATCATTTGCCTGAAGTGCCGGAGGGTTTGCAGTTAGACCTGAATTACATCGACACTCCTGACGAGATTGTTGACTGTAGGGAGAAAGTCTTGAGGAATAAGACGATACCGATGGTCAAGGTAGTCTGGAGAAACCACTTGGTTGAAGAGGCTACTTGGGAATTTGAGGAGAGGATGTTGAAGGATTATCCTGAGCTTTTTGCTTGATTGTATCTTTGTATCTTTTGTTCTCGTTGTTGTGTTGTATTTTCTGTTTTTCTCACTCTTGATCGTAGTTCCGGGGATGGAACTATTCTAAGGAGGGAGTGTTGTAATACCCTGACTTTTTCAAATATATGAAAATTTATTTATTTTTGCACGTAGTGTGCACGTGTAATTTTGGCTATTATTTTCAACATGATGAATAAGAATATTGTTTTCTATAAAGCATTTTCCTAAAGCCCAAATGTTAGTTTACTTATTTTTTCTTTTAAATAATTATCTTGGCCCAATTAATTTAAGCCCATGGATTTAATCCCTTTTATTATTTTCTACAACGTGTAATGTGTAACATCTCTTTTTTTTAGACTTGTCATACACGTGCATGTTGCATACATGTGTAGAGCACACCCTTTTGTTTGGCCGGTTGGAGAGAGAAGTGGGTTGGAGTCATGGACGGTTATTTAAGGTGTGGGTAGTTTTTACAACTTCCTAGTGCATCCTAGCCTTTGATCCTATAACTATCTATTGAATCCTAGCCCTCCATCTCACTCAAATTTGTGTATAAATACCCCCTCTCATCCATTGTTCTTTTACACTAAGATCATTTTGTAAGAGAACTATTATTGAGAGAGAGTTGTGTGTGCTTTTCTGTGGAGACCGGGCATCATCTTCTGAAGATTTTCGGCAATGAGCAAGGAGCAAGGAGTGGTGCATTGCATTAAGGAGCTTTTCTGGATTCAGTTATTTTCGTCAATAAGGTGGGTGTTTCTCAGGACTTCTAGTGTAGAAAATATGCTATGATTATGAAGATTGCTACTATGCATATGAGAAGTAAATTCAAACGTATTAGAATTGCCTGAGTATGTTTATGATGATAATTGTGGAGGACTAATGGTGTAGTAATGACACTGTAAATAAAAGCGAATTGGGTCTGTACAGTCGACTGTTGCGTAGACAAGTCGACTGGTACGAGGCATATGTTTTATGATTGCTAAGATGTTTCTTGATGTACATGTGTACAGACTAAAAAGATATAAGTAATGCTAATTCCGTATCTTCCATGTTGCATATGACTGAGAAGACATGAACATGTGGAAAGAACTAGTGATAATTAATGAAACTAAGAATGACCTGTGCAGTCGACTGATGCTATGAACAGCCGACCGATGCATTGATTAAACTATGAATATTCCAGAAATTCAATGAAATGAGATGTTTCCTTTGTGTTTTCCTAGTGTAATAAATTGAGATTAACATCTCATCTCTGCAAGAAAGTTATGAACAAGTGTAAACGCATGTTTAACATTTCCTTGAGAAAAGAAAAATATTAGTTATGTGAAATTCCATGTCGTAATGATAGTGAACAGTTAAGAAATTACATGTTTATGCAGCATGAATATAAATATGTATATTGTAATTTGACACCATGATGCATGTGCATGTAAGAACTGATGGAGAGATAAACCCTTAAATTGAAATGTGAACCTGTCCAGTCGACCTAATGCGAATAGCAAGTCGACTGAGCTGAACATGGTTATGTACTGTTAAGACCGGGACAGACGACTGATTTGTTGACAGTCGACTGTCATGTGAATGACATTTTGAGCATAGAAAGTTGCGGGACAGCCGACTGGCCATGTGCAGCAGTCGACTCTCCCGAGTGTTTATGAAGAACTTGAATTGACTGTACAAGTCGACTGGAATGTTCCAAGTCGACTGTCCAGAGTGTCTTTTGATATGTCAGATAATCTTATTTCAGTTTATATTGAAGATTGTGAACTTCGTGGTTGATGTTGATAAACTCTATTCTGTTGTTGCATGAATTTTACATGAAATGAATCATAGTTTTGAATGGAGAATTACATGATTATGAAAGTTAAGAACATGATATGCTGAGGCAATGAAAATTAAATTCATGAGTTAGAAATGCTCAAATTGGAAATTGTGAATTGGAAATTGAACAAAAGAGTAGCTAAGTCTCCCCCGGCAATGGAAATGAAATGAAATGAAAATTGAAAAGAAGACCAAGGTTGGTCATGTGAGAATGAAATGAATAAGTCCGGCTTAGTGGAGAGGCTAACTCTAGAGCTTTGATTTTTTATTCATGATTCTAATAATTAGTACATAGTAGAGATGTGATGAAAGTGAGAGAAAACATAAGTATGAGAACTAGAGTTTACGGTGCGGGTGTGTGAGCCACAGAATGCATGCTTGATGAGTCAAGACATGGCGTGGGCATAACTCAGTAATGATCGGACTTTAGCCACGCTTGTGGGATGTTTGGTGACTGCAAGAGGATCGTGTTCAGGGAGGAGGCTGAATTGCCACAGAATGCATGCTTGATGAGTCAAGACATGGCGTGGGGTTTCCCTCCAGGGTCCAGTGCACGTGCTTGTACTCATAGATCATCTAGGATACTCACCGTAATTACAGTAGTAGATTAAGTCATGGCGAGGGATTGAACCCTACGAAAATGAAGAACGATTAAGAGGTTTGCCCTCGGACCTATGTAGTATGGGATGCATAGAATCCGAACAAGTGCGCATTAGTGTCATGTAAATTAACTAATTGCATTAAGGATTAAGTGCACAATCACAACACGACATCATTAAGATTTTTCCCTTTGATTTACCTTTTTATTGTGAACAAGTTTGTGATTTGTTAAGAAATGAGAATCGTTATACTGTTTCTGGCATAGAGAGGATGACCATGTATAATTATCGTCGGTTGAATAAACTGACGTACCCACAGTTTTGTATGCAGGATAAATGGCATGAAAAAGGTTAAAGAGGAACAAATGCTTAAAGATTCATTCAATGTTGTTGTATATTTATTCAAATGTTGTATCTTTTACTTCCGCTGTGCAAATGTAAATGTAATATATGATGTAACTCTGATGTAAAGTGGAAAGTTTTAATTCCTCGTAAAATTGTACTAAGAAAGCGAAAAGATCCTATAGAACATCTCGAATTCAGTGTATTTGAGATTCGGGGCGTTACATAATTGAACCCCAGGATGTCGAGATGCGATGCAGTGAACGCCATAATCGAACCCCACGATATCGAGATGCAAAGATAAATCACACCCTCGATACAAATAACAACAAAACTCATAAAGAGAAGAAGATCAAAACCACCACTACCATAGTAAGTAAAACCCCAGATGGGCCAGATCATGGTAAAGATGTCATTTTTCAGAAACCCCAATGTAAAAAATGGGGATTTAATGAAAGAAAATAGTGTTTTAATAATAACAAGTAAACAAAAGGTAGAAAAGCAATTGTAATTCAAGTAATTCCCAACAATAATTGCAACCTTGTTGAGATATCCAAGTAACAAAGAACCCATACCTTGATGATAATATAATGGAAATGGTCAGAGCAACAAGGGCGGTTGGATTTGGCACAGACCTTGATGAATTTCGAGGTGGAGGTGGCGATGAAGGAGCAGGAGTAGGTAGTTGTCAGGGACACTAGAGGAGTGTTGCCGGATTGTTCTACAGTGATCGGAGCTCAGAGTATCGATGAGCAGTGTTGTAATAGCTACTATTATTGATGTATCGGTTCTTTTTGTCTGTATCTGTGTTTTACGGGTGTTGCGCACTTTTTCTTTTAAATGGGTTGTTGGCAGGTAGGTTTTTATGCGCGTTGCACGTGCTTCTATTTTGTTTGTCCTGTAGCCTAACCGCCAGCCTCCGCTGCCTATAAATAGTGAACTATAATAAGAGTTGGAAATCAATAAAAATCAACAATAGTTCATCCCAAAATTCTCCAATTTCTAACCCTCGTTCTTCAACTTCGCCATTAATGCCGAGTTCAAGGCCGAGTTCAAGGTCAAAACATGATTTTGACTCTTGACACTGTGGTATCAGAGCAGGATATCGACGACGACGATGGTCATTATGAGGGGAGCACGGTGACGATCGTGGTTGAGGTAACTGATCTGAAAAACAAATGGCTTCGGTGCAAGTCCAGGTTGGATTCCTTGCTGGAAAATTTGTGGCGATGGCGACCAAAATGGACCCGATGTTGGCATCGACACAGCAACCAAATCCACAACCGCTGCTGCTCCTCAAATTTCTGATCAGGGAGGTAACTAACCCTAACCCTAACTCTGTTAATTCGAAAGGGTGTGGAGATGGTGTAAGTATGTCTAGAGCTCCATTTAAGATCGATTTTCTAATTTTTCAGGAAGGAGATCCAACAGAATGGATATGTGGAGCCGAACAATTCGTGGAATTTTATGTG
The DNA here is from genome assembly GCA_017893485.1 of Hemerocallis citrina. Lineage (NCBI taxonomy): Eukaryota > Viridiplantae > Streptophyta > Magnoliopsida > Asparagales > Asphodelaceae > Hemerocallis > Hemerocallis citrina. Next base: position 153,915,866 of record CM030364.1, on the reverse strand, counting down.
ATTCCTGACTCATAGAAGCTGAAGTATGCTTCATTGAATCTAAGCGGGAGGGCATCTTAGTGGTTTCGTAGGCATATCAAACCCTTCATTCATGTTATCTCGTGGCTAATGTTCTTGGATGAATTAATAACTAGGTTTGGACCTACTATTTTTACAAGATTACGGGGGTATATTGTCTAAATTGCAACAGAAGGGGAATCTTGAGGCTTATGTGCAAGAATTTGATATGTTATCAAACTTTGTTGAAGATTGGACTGACACCCATTTTCTTAGTACCTTCATTAGTCGGTTGAGATATGAAAAATATCAGGACATTAAATCTCAGAGACCTAGTAGTGTGATTGAAGGGGATACGAATAGAAGATAACATGTTTGAAGAAGAGTTATAAAACTCCATATGTTCCTAAGCACCCTTTGACAGCAACACCAGTTCCCTTTCAACATTCAATCAGGAGTCAAATGCAGCAACTAATTTTGTTCCTCGACAGTTAAGCATTCAAGAGATGAGGGAGAGGAAGTCAAGAGGGTTATGTTGCAATTGTGATGAGAAATATACACAAGGGCACCATTGTAAAACTCAGAAGTTTAACTTTTTGGAAGGACTGGAAGATGATGACGAAGAAGGAGCTGAGTTGGATGTTGTATTTGTCAAAGAAAGTAACCAAAATACCCCTATAAACTACAATGCAAAATCCCATACAAACTACTCTTCAACAAGAAATTTTATTTCATGCATTAGTTGGAACTCAAGTTTATCCCCAAACAATGCTGGTAATGGGCAAGATTAATGGCAGAGAGGATAATATCTTGATTGATACAGGTTCTACACAACAATCTTGACCCTGAAACAACTATAAGAGCCAATTTGCAATTCATGAAGGAACCCATATTGTAACCCTCGTTCCCGTTTATACGGATTTGTACTTATTTTCTTCTTCGTATTATTGAAATTCAATTTTTTCAGATGAATCTTCATTTTCTCCTTGAGCCAAATTGCTTTTATTTACGATATCCGATTATTTGGGTTGAATCCAGAGATTTTAATTCATACTGTTATATTATTACTATTCGATCATTTAATTATTTTAGCCCATATCTGTAATTTTGTTTATTTATTCATTGTAAACCCAACCAAATCTTGCTATCTAAAGTGAAGCCCAATTCTGTTAACCAAACAAAAAAACCCATATCACTATTGATTATTTTATTTGAAGTTCAGACCCAGCCCAATATTATAATTATTATCCTTGTTTATTAATGTAAGCCCAACTATTAAATCTAAACCCGCATCTGCATACCCAAACCCATTAACCCAATTTTCATAAATCTGCTAATCACCCCAGATCTCGTCATAAACCCCTTTCACGTTCTACACCCCCTCCTATAACTGCACAGCCCACATCCCCTCCTTAATTGTCTCAATTATTTTATTAACTACCCATTAATCCCTCACTCTCCTCAACTACTCCATTATTATATTATAATATTATTATATTGAAAACTCTCCTCCACTCTTTCTCTCTCCCTGACTTTCTCTCTCTCCCTCTCACCTCCTCTGTTTCTTCCGAAACCTGAAACCAACCCCGAGCTCCACCTCTGCCCTCCATCACCCTCGCCTCGCGACCCCCACTGCACGTCGCCGCCTCACCGCCTCGCCGTTAACGCCCCGCCGCACCGCTCTCCCTCCACCATCGCCACAGCCAAAGCCCTCCTGCTCTCACTCAACCACCGACGCCCTGCACCGCTCTCCCCTCAGCCTCGTCATCGAGCCACCAACCCTCGTCATTTCCACCCCTGCTGCCTCCACCGCAGTCTCACCACCTCCAAGCCATAGTCTCCACTGTCGTCAACCTTGCCCCTTCCACCCCATCGTGACTCTGCACTGCCATTGCGACCTTCTCCATTGCGGTGCTTTGCCATCCCCTCTCGCTGCGCCCCGCTGCCCTCCACCATTGCAGCTACCAACGCTGTAGTCACCGCCCGCACCGTTGTCACCTTCCCTCCATCCCGCTACACTCACCTGCCGCTCGCTGCCGTTGCCATTGTTGCTCCTCACCAGAGATGCCGCTGCTGCCTCCTCATCGAGCTTCACCACTGGCAGCCACCAGCCCAGACCTCCCCTTGCTGCTACTCCGGTCCCCTACCCACATCCCCTCCTTCAATCCGCCATAGCACAATCCCGATTCCTCCTCGATGTTGCTGCTGACTTGATGCCGTCTCGTTCTCGATGTCGTGCCACTGGCATCGCCATGTTGCTACCGTCTCTTGCTGTGGTTTCTGCTCAAGGCTCTTGTGGTGTGTTGATGCCGCCTTCTGTTGTTCTCTTGCGGTTGTCACTGCTGTCTTGCTGTGGTCGCTGCTGTCTCTTGCAGGTTTCCCGTGCCATTTTGTCATTGCTTTTGCATGTGTTGCCACCGTCGCTAGACTCGCTTCTGTTTATCGTCACAAAAGGCAAGTATTCAATTGTACACTCTTTGTTCCCGTACAAGCTCTGCTTGAATCCCGCAAGTAGTTTTGTGTGAGTCATCGTGTCATAATTTCGTTCTTCATTCCTTTCACATGTTGATTAAATATTGGTAATCATAGAAATACCCTTGAACTACTAGTCGTGAATGCTCTGTTAATATCTCATGGTAGTATATGCATTGTACTTCTCAATTGTCGTTAGACAAATTTAACATGTTGCTGTCCCGCTACCTAGCCTGTATTGCAGTGGACTTTCGACCCTATTGATGTTAGAATTTGATCAGCCTTTATAAATGAAAGCTAGAGCCCGTTGAATCTAGTTTCTAGAACATTCAACGGATCTAAATTCTGAGTTGTAGATAATGAGTTATTATGTTTTTCGTATTGTTAGGTCCATACATTCCAGATTGTTACTTGTAGGTCATCGACATATTTCACAAATTAAAATGTCATGTTAATAGGTTAATTAGGACTTGATATTTATCATCATACTACTAGACTTGATCAGGGGTCATAATATAATTTTTATAGGATTTTTGAATAGATTTTTAGACCCGTTATATAGATGTACACTTGACCTTAAGTTACTGTTAGAACACTAGACCAGTAAAGACCTGAACTTTTGACCCAGTAGCAATTAAAATCATTTAGAACAATTTAAATAGAAGTTATAGCCCTCTGTTTGAGGAATCCAGAACAGTTGACGGATTCTCAATATGACTTGTAGAATGCAAAATATTTGAGTTTTACTACTGTACTATCGAAATTCCAGATTTGATGTTTATAATTACGCTGCCATGTTAAATTAATTAGAACAGTAGGATAACTAAAGAAATTAGATCGAAGGATTTTAAGAATGTTAATTACCAATATCAATACTTAATTATAATTTTTGCAAGAGTGTTAGTTAAGTTCTTAGACGAATTATCCACATGATAACTTGACGCTGCGTTGCTGCCTGCACAGTAAACTCATAAAGAACTAGCTTGTAGACCTTGTTTCTGTAGTTGAAATGTATCGTGTGAATATGTGTCGGAACCGACAGGGAGTCTAGTTTCTAGAACTCTTCACAGAACTGCTTTCACTTTCCTTTAGTAGCGGGAAAGTTAGTTTTTGTGCAGCAATGTCTTGCCGCCCAGAGTTATGTCTTCATATTTTTAAATACATATTTGTTAGTTCCTTGCATTTTATGAACTAAATTATATTCCTTCATTGCAGAGACCTTGATACCTCCTTGATCCTGTCATGTTACCTGTTATCATGTCCATGTTCATATTAGCTATTATAAAAGAATTAGATTTGCCCGTGGGCACGTGCCTACCGCACGTCTTCGGAACAATACAACATATGGAAAACCTTGTAAACAGAAAAACAACAATTATGTAGCCCAAGTTTGAAAAGTATGACAATAATTAGTTGTAAATAAAAGTCCATGTTTTATTAGTATATGTTGAAAAATAATTATAAATGGGGTATAAAATCCAATTTCTTAGAACTTTGAGGGTGAAAATGATGAAATTTAACTATTGAGGAGATATTTGCTATTTTCAATGTAACATGTGCAATAAAAAAAATTCTGAAAATTTACAAACCTAAAATCTGAAAATCTAAATTTCTGAGTAAATAGAGAGAGAAGGAGAGAGAGAGAGAGAGAGAGAGAGAGAAATAATTAAATAAATAAATGAGTTATTTTTTTTTGTGGGGGGGGGGGATTTAAATTTGAGTTTTGGGGGGAAATGTGTTTTGGGAGCTTAGATTTGGACCATTGATTTCCTTACTATTAAAGGAGAGCCACTTGATAGCTTTTTTTTGTATTTTATTATATAGATAACAAGCCGGGGAATAAGGGTAAGACCCAGTAGTAGACGATATAGGAGATTGTACTCGGAAGGGGGCCCGTATTTTCCAAGCTAGTGATTTATGTTACAAGTTATATGAAACTAAGTGCCACGTCATAGGTGACGGGGGCCACCTCTAGACTCCATTACATGATTACATGATTACATGATTACATGTTCGCAAGTTACATGGAACTAAGTAGTCTGCAAAACCTCATGATTCAAAATATACATAGAGTTATAATCCTTTGAATTTAGTAGAAAAACTCATTCTGTTCTCAACAGTGTGCAAAACCTCGGATTACAAACCAATTTTGAAACCCCATCAAATTTTGTCTAAATTTTCTAAAGTTTTAGATACATGATTTAGACACATAGTAGATGCTATAATAAAAGTTTCATTGCAAAATTATATTCCATGATTTAGTTATGATTTATTAAAGTTCATCTTTGGAACAAAACATAGCCAGTTTATTGGCTCTGGACCAGTTGATAAACAGAATTTTTTTTTAAATATATCAAATAAATTCAGAAAAATCTAAAATTTGGATCGAATGTTGTTAACACATCCAGTAAAAATTTCAGCTCAAAATACCATACCAACTTCATAATATGAATTCCCAAACTTCACTTCACAACAAGGAAAAACACAGTTTCCTTCATTGCTCTCTGTTCCAAAAATAAGAATTTTGTTGAGCTACTAAACAAACCCAAAAAAATATGAAAAAAGTTGAGGATGCTCGAAACTCATCCTGTAACATGCCAACAAACTTTTGGGTCCAGATTCTAAGCCATTTGCTCAGTAGAAATTCCTAAGTCACAACATCACATACGTGTTCTTAACATGAAAACATGATATGAAACTATGTTGACATACAAGTTATATTTTTACATAACATATCAACACTCATGCATGGTATTCATGCTATTCTTATCTACTCCTACAAACCAATTCATGCAAAAAAAAATACTAATTAAAGTTGAGAACACCCACCTCCTAAAGTTGAGAATAAGCCTTGTCTTCAACGTTCTTCTCCATCACCAAGCTTGCCTCCACTTGGAAACCTACAATCAAAGAGTAAATTTTTCTTGGCTATCACTCTCTACTTCTCACTATCTTATCTTTCTTTTTCTTTTCTTTTATTTCTCCTTTTCTTATTTTTTTTCTTGAACTAAGATATGATGAAGGAAAAATGAAGAAATGGAGAAGTATGGAGTTTTATAGCAAATCGGAGTGGGGGTTTTAGGGTTGGCCAGAAATTAGGAATGGAGGGTGGAGATTTGATGGTGAAGGGTAAGTGAAATGGAGGGTGAAAATGGGAGCCAACACACCCAAAGGTCCTAGAAAATTGTTGGTTCTTCTCATTTCTACAAGAAGATCACACATGGTTCAAAGTTGACCCATGGATCTCATCAATTTTCAATCCAACACTAATCATGAGGTTGGGTTCCTAACTCTAGGTTAGGCAACCCTAACCCTAACCCTAATGCATAATAAAATATTAGGCAATGTTTACTTCAGTCGCATATTCAATCGATTCAATCGTCTACTCAATCATTTTCATATATAGGCAACCCTAACCCTAACCCTAATGCATAATAAAATATTAGGCAATGTTTACTTCAGTCGCATATTCAATCGATTCAATCGTCTACTCAATCATTTTCATATATATATATATATATAGTTCATTTAATAGACAATAAAAATTTTATTTTATTCGTGTTTTTACAGGTATGGGATGCAGGATTTCATGCATTAGATAGGACTGATGAAATGGTATCACATGTCCTGATAAAAAATCAAGTAATTTGAAGTTCATTTGCCCATCCATCATGCTGTTAGAATTTTCAGCCATACAATTTTGTGATGATGTAAATCATGGACAAATGAATTTCAAATTACTTGATTTTTTATTGTTAGGCTATCTTAGGTATATAGAACAATATGAGCGGTTTCAGATTTGTCATGGGTGCTCTATTTCGTGAGTGCTCACGGAGTGCTCACCAAAGTAGTGTGCAACCGAAGATTTCTCTCTCTTCTCTCTCTCTCTCTCTCTCTCTCTCTCTCTCTCTCTATATATATATATATATATATATATATATATATATATATATAGTTCATTTAATAGACAATAAAAATTTTATTTTATTCGGGTTTTTACAGGTATGGGATGTAGGATTTCGTGCATTAGATAGGACTGATGAATTGGTATCACATGTCCTGTTTACAAGTTATATGATTCCTGTTTACCAGTTTCGTGATTCCCGTTTACATGTTACATGATTCCTGTTTACAAGTTACATATTACCTATTTGCAAGTTTACATGATTCCAGTTTACAAGTTGCATGATTCTTGGTTATATGACATGTTTAATGATACACGATTCCTTGCTCCAGATTGATTATATTTTGATACTTGTTTAGTTCTTGTTTCCTTCTTATTATGTATATTGTTTATCGTTATCATGTTTGTTCCATATTTGAATTCCCATTTCTTATTGCTTTCCCTGTTATGCCTTGTTTCCTATTCCTATTTTGCTTGTACTACTCGCGGCCCGTAGCTTGCTCTAACGGGTACCATCTATCTTTCTTTTGAGTAAATGTTATCTAGGTACATATGATGGGTTACTGGAAGAACTCGACAGATTTATTGTAAGTTCTTGCATATTCTCGAACTTATTGTAAGTTCTTGTATCTCAGATATTGGTTATTGTATCACATTATTGTTCCCGTGATTATTATTGTATTGTTAAACTTATTGGCACTGTATAGCTTATGGATGATATGAGTTAGCACACTTATATCATTTGCTGGGCCTTAGTTGTGTGCCCATGTTTCCATATATGGGAAGCGGGGTGTGACATGTTTTTAGTGGTATCAGAGCCAGGTTTGACCCTAACCAGGATAGGCTAATATGTTAGTCGTGTTTGGCTAATATGTGAGCCAGGTTAGACTCTAACCATGTTGGAGATTAGCAAGGTTAGCTCAACAATGTACACACCACATTGATCACATGAACATGTAATAACCAACTTGAATATGGATACTTACCCTATTCGAACCACTTTTGATCCTCCATATTCAATTCTTTCAGTCCTTGTTTCCATCCGTCTCTTACAGTCGTCCACATTGATTGGTTCCTTATTGAGTATAAATTCATTCTTTTCGTACCTATATTCTTTTGATTCTGGTGCTACCATTCTGTTATTCTTGCTCAGTTCGTCGATTGGCTATACGTGGTCTACGTCGTGTCAGTGGCTTGGATCATCACCACGAGATGAAGTGTTGTCGTTGCTGTAAGGTATGCATGCAGAGTCTTGAAATCCCAAATAGTATTCAGAATCCTTAATCGCCAACAGTTCGAATTTCACACTAGAGAGATGTCGTTTGGATGTGTCAAGGATTTGGTGAGCAAGGAGGCAGATTGCTAGAGCTGATGGACTCTATTAACGGAGTCTTCTCGATCAGAGTGGCGCAGCTAAAGCGTGGTGGGCCCATAACCCACAGGTCCCAGGATTACCATGTTGTTTCTCCTTCTTTGCATTGTTTTCTTCCCTCTATCCCTTGCATTCATCTTCATCCATCCACTCATTATCTGGTTCAATTCTTCTCTATCCATTCTTTCTTCGATTCCAATTCTAGCTACTCCCTCATCTTCTTACATCGTTATCTCACAAGTCTTGTGCTGTTTCTTTTTTCCTTCTGATATCATTTACGTTCTCTACATACATTTGCATTTGTCACCATTCATCGAATCTCTAATTTCTTACATCGTTTTACTTCTTTTTCATACATTCCATTCGCCATCATCCGTCGATTCATTATTCGACATCATTTTTATCCATGTTCTTTCTTATTCTGGTGTTACCACCACTTCGTTTCCCTCCTAATTTTCTGCTTCATTATCTCTTCAACTCTGCTTTGGTTATATCCTATGTACTGCCTACACAAATTTTGAGGACGAAATTTTGTTGTAAGGTGGGTAGGATTGTGACCCTCGTTCCCGTTGATACAGATTTGTACTTATTTTCTTCTTCATATTATTGAAATTCAATTTTTTCCAGATAAATCTTTATTTTATCCTGGTGCCAAATTGCTTTTATTTTCGATATCCGATTATTTTAGTTGAACCCAGAGATTTTAATTCATACTATTATATTATTACTATTCGATCATTTAATTATTTTATCCCACAACTCCGAATCCAATTTGTAATTTTGTTTATTTATTCATTTGTAAACCCAACCCAATCTTTGCTATCTAATATGGCCCATTTCTATTAACCAAACCCAAAACCCACATCACTATTGATTATTTTATTTGAAGTTCAGACCAGCCCAATATTATTATTATTATCCTTATTTGTTAATGTAAGCCAACTAGTAAACCCAAACACGCATTTGTATACCCAAACATTTACCCAATTTCTCCTAATCTGCTAATCATCCGAGATCACTCCATAAACCCCGCTCACGTTCCTTACTCTCTCCTATAACTGCACAACCCACATTCACTCCTTATTCTCCTCCATTATTTCATTAACTACCCATTAATCCCTCACTCTCCTTAATTACGATATTATTATATTATAATTTTATTATATCAAAAACTCTCCCCCACCCTCTCTTTCCCCGACTCTTTCTTTCTGCCTCTATCATCCCTGTTTCTTCCGAAACCCAAACCCAACCCCGAGCTCCACCTCTGCCCTCCATCACCCTCACCTCGCAACCCCTACTTCACGTCACCGCCTCATCACCTCATTATCAACACCTCGTCGCACCGCTCTCCCTCCACCATCGCCACAGCCGAAGCCCTCCTGCCCTGGCTGGACTACCGATGCCCTACACCTCTCTCCCCTCAAGCCACCGACCCTCGCCATCTCCACCCCTGCCGCCTACTACCTCCACCACAGTTGCAACATCTGTCTTTTAAAATTCTTAAACATTTGAGTTATATTATTTTTATATGATTTTGAGTATATTTTGTTATATTAATTGGTTTTATTTTATTTTATAATGATTTAATTAGAATTCGGGGTTAAACGGGAAAATTGGAAATATAGGAGTTTTGAGGTGAGTTTTCTCAGAGGAGACGATTCCGATTTAATCTAATCTTTTTCCTGTGTACTTGTGCATAATAGAGGGTTAGAAAATTTATAATTTGAATGATTTTCTTGCTCTTAGTAAGAAGTTAGAAATTCTGGAGTTCGGGATCGAAATAACCCTTGAAATGTTGTTTTTATTTGAAATTGGGCATAGGCCCAAAATCCTAACCCTTCATACTATTAAAGCTCTCAAAAATTTCAATCTTGCCATTCTCATACCCTCCTTCTTTCTTCTTCCTTTCCCTTGACCGACCGAAACCCAAACTAACCCAAACTTAGGGTTTTCCCATTCAACCCTCATCCCTCATCCCACTTCAAGCTTTGTTTTGTTTGGGCGTTTTAAGAGATTTTTACGTGCTCTTTAAGTGGTAGTATTGGTTTGAAAATAGAACTTCGTTAAGGTATACCAAATTGTATCCTTGTTTATGGAATTGTATGTTTTTCATTTGTTTTCATAAAAATTGTGGTAGGATGATGTTTAGAGTATGTATAACATGCTTAAGGTGAAAGATTTCAATTTTTGTTGTAATAATATGGAAATTTCATTAAACCTAGGGTTTGAGTTTAGGAAGAGAAAAGAGAATTTCATCTATATTATGCTAGTAATTGTTTTGGACTATGTAAAATATTACGGGATTATTTAGAAGTATTTTTGATAAATTTTAATAATTATTTGACAATTATAAGGAATTTTCCCGGTATCGAAAATTGTAAAAAATAGAATTTATTGGTATAAAAACAAGATAATTCTAGAAAATTATGTACAAATAATAGACTTTATTCCCTAGATGTATATGTAAGTTAATTTTGGGATATAGAAATTGTCACGCCCCGCTTCCCAAAAAGAATACGGAATACGGATATGCGACTCAACCCAGTGAATGATTTGCATCATCCAGAAGCTGTTCAGGAATCTTTACAACATCTCACAATATAATCAGAGTCGGAAGCAAAAGAGTTAACCACACACATGAAAAATTGAATTAATGAACCAACAGAATTTACTTGAAACAAAATGTATCAATCTCAAATAAATTAGAATCTAGACAAGACAAAATCCTGTGTCACAATGTCCAAAATACAAAGAAACCAAGTACTCAAAATACATTATTCAAAGCAACAATAATAGCAATACTAATAAGAAATTCATCACTAATATCTCATTTTGCCAATGTCGTCGGGTAGCTGACCATCCTGATCTGCAATTAATAATTGCAGAAGAAGGAAAGAGAAAATAAGTACCCATCAATGCAAGTTACAGGCCACTTATAATGTAGGATACAAGCACATGAGAAAGGTAAACAAATAGCATGGAATAATGCATCAACAGTAATAACTAGCATGAATCAGTAAAATAAAGTCAACTAGCATGGTATACTAACATTACAAATGAATGTGTCAAGTATAGTATCATATGGATACTAACAGTGTCCAGTAACAGTAAGCTCAGTATGTCAGTGTAACAGTATAACAGTATCGGTCTAACAGTATCAGTCTTATGTTCTTACAGTCTTGTGTGTATTACTAGCTAGGTAGCACTTCATGCGCTCCAAAATAAAACACATGGTTGCTACAACAAACAGTTTCGCTTTTAGATTTCATAGTCGACCATAATGGGGCAGTGTACTCAGGTATCAGTAACAGTAGCAGTAGAAGTAAGAATAACAGTAACAGTAGCAGTAAAAGTAACAGTAACAGTAATAGTGTGGAACGCTAGTTTCCTTCCACGTATACGTTTCAATATTTTCCACTACTAGATCTTCCCTTAAGAAACCCCGGCTTGATCACTTTTATTATGGTTATCAACCGACATTATAGTACATGAAATAGTGTCAAACTAACATGATATAATCAGTATTAGGTTCAGGGAAACAAATAAACATGCATAGATGATATACGGTCACATAAACGAGCAAAACAGTGTATGTTCATATTCAGGACAGCATGATAGTATAGTACTAAAATAGTGATTACCGTTACTACAGAGACCCAAATCTGAATCCGTCGAAGAATCTGGAAAATAGACTTCCACATGAATCTAGAGGTTATATATAAGCCATATAGTATTTCACAAAATCATAACTCAAAACTGATTTGAATCCAGAAAATACGTTCAGCTAGAAATCAGTAAATCGAATTCTCAGTCAGGAAAATCAGCATTAAAACTCCTCAAATAAATCCAGGAAAAATCTGGGGTAGTTTCCTATATGTCTAGTATCAAAATATAATGTTTCAAAATTTTCCAGTAAGATTAGTTCAGTCAACAAAAATCAGAAAATATCAAGAAACGATAGTTTGGTAAATCTGAAATTCCCAACACTGCTGTACAAAAACTGCAATATCTCGCAAACCGTGAAACGAAATCCAAATCCTCCGAATAGAGATGAAAATAGACAAAATAAGCTAACTTTCATATTTCATAAATATTTTCATACAGTAAAAAGAAATAGGGTGAAAATACGATTCTTTACAAAACAGTGAGCAAAATACAACAAGTATAGCTTTCATAAACAAGTATGAAACGGTATATAAAACTCATCAATAAAATCCACCAAAATTCTAGGTAATCCCTAAATAGATATAGAAATATTGTCCAAAATTTCATATCAAAATAATATGCTTAGCACTAGTATCAAAATAGTTTAGTCATCAAAATCATCAAGAAACAAAATCTGGAAATGAAATACACCTCTGTAGTAAAACAATCATATCTCACATATACGAAAACGAAATCGATCAAGGTCAGAGAGTTTGGAAAGCAGACGGATTTATCAAAAAATTATGTTTAATAATGAAGTTAAGATACTGACCTTAATATGATCTAAAATAGCAATCAAAACTATCATCGACAAAATACTGATTTTCTCCTTAACAACAAATCAACATACAACATACGAAACTTGTTCCAAATACAAACAAATATGATATAGAGCCTACTAAGTGTCCAAACAACATGAAATAGGGTATATGGTATGTCCACAACAAGTATAACACATGGATCCAAACGACACACAAATTCTCATAATTATCTCACAAATATAATCACATCAAGAACGGTCAAAACCTAAGTTGTTTCATGTCAAATTTTGTGTCGTGAGGCAACTATGGTCAAATAGAACTATAGAGACAAAATCCATCAAAGATAACACACAGACAAGTTGTCTCTAGAACCCAACTACACTATAAGCGGTATTTTTGACTTGTATCATACAAAGGAATTTGAGTACAAGTTACTTGCCTTAACCGAAGACGAAAATAAAGTGATCCAAGAATAACGGTAGCGGATCCCGACAACGAACAATACCCACGAACGAAAATCCACGAACCACGAATCTAAGCAATACTCGTGCAAACTCCAACACGAGCAGAACTCATAAGCGAGAGAGAGAGATCAAGAGGGGGTGTCGGCTAACTTGCCGCTGGCTGGTGCTCCACCATTGGTCGGCGACGGCGACGGACGGTAAGGGAGAGAGACTAGGGATGGGGTTCGGGTGCTCGAGGTGTTGCGGCTAGGGTTGGGGTGCTTGGTCGGTCGGGTGTAAGCAAGGGCAGGCCGAAAGGGGGTCGGCTAGGTGCAGGTGGCATCGGGATGTTTGGGGGGTGTCGGGGGTTGGCTGATCGGGGCAGTGCAACCAGCAAGGAGAGAAAGGAGGGGCCGGGATTAGGGTAATATTAGGGTTAGGGTTTTGATGAGATGAGTTATATATATAGGGTTTGAGTTTAGGGTTTAGTATGAGATGGGTATTGGGTTAATGGGTTGTGGGTAGACTAGGAGTAGTATAGGATTTCCAATAGGATTGTGGATTTAATTTGGCATTGGTAATCAATTAGGGACCAAACAATAGAATTGAGAATATGATGAGCAACCAAATCACCATGAGCACCCAAAGATACAAATAAAGAGAGCAAGACACAAATGAAGAGCGAAAACAACAACAATGATCAAGAACAAATCAAGGAACCGAAAATAAATCACAAAAGATCAAGATTAAGCCAAAAATAAATATATATTGACAACAACTCCAATATACGGTCCAGAAAATTACAAGAGAGTATAAATACTCAAGAAGAAGAAAAAATACATCAGAAATATGAAAAAACAAAAAACAGGGGTTACAGAAGTTTATTGGGGGTATTTTACCCTTGAAATATAAAATATTGATTAGAACTCCTCTGATTGAGGGGCGAAATTTGGATTCGGTTATAGAATTAGGGAATTGTTGCCTTGGCATGCTTACGTAGGTTATTTATGTCATACGAATAGCTCCGATGTGAATTCAGGGGTAAATATTGTGTGCATTGAGGTAATGGCTTATGGGTTCGATAATTTTCCTAATATGTGTGAAATGTTAAGTTTGATTAGCGACTAGCCGAGCGAGTAGCGCATTCCAGTCGGTTCATCAGGTGAGTATGATCATACTAGATATACTTTATGTTGTGGTAAAATTTTAGACTTATCTAATTTGATTTGTGATAATTATGGTCGGATAAAGAATTAATGGAAAATATGGAATTTTGATTGTTGAAATTGTTCTAGGTGGTGTAGTTGCATGATTTTGAGTATTTGGTGTTATTAGTGATATATTGAGTTTATATATGATAATATGATGTAATTAGGGCATGGTGTACGTGTGTTATGCGGTTGATAAATAGAAATTATTTATATATATATATATATATATATATATATATATATATATATATATATATATATATATATATATTATGATGTGTTAAATGGCATGGTGCACATATGACATGTGGTGATACATGAGAATTTGATATGATAAAAAATGAGATTAATGGCTTGGTATATGTATGATATGCAGGTAATTAAAGTGAAATAATAGGTGCTAAAATGATAAGATATATATACTGTGTTAATATGATAAGATAAATAACATAGTATATGTATAATATGTGATAAAATAAGAAGATAAATAACATGGTGTATGCCAAATATGTGATAATTTGTTGAGATAAAAGATGAGATGATATGTAATAATAAAATGGGATAAAAAGATGAGATGAAAATGATTGTAAAAGATAAATTTTTTTACCGGTTCCAATAGATATCCTGGGGGTTTGGGCTAGACCTCCTAATACTCAAGAACTGGCTTAGGGTACGGTGTTTATTACCCAAATAATGTTTGGGGTGTGGTGTTTTTATTGTCCAAGCTATCGGCTTGAGATCCGGTTATTAACCAGTTTACCTAGGCTGCGGTGATTATTACACAAGTTATCGGCTTTGGGGTGCGGTGTTATATTACCCAAGTTTCACTTGGGGTGCGGTGGTTATTACCCAAACTATATTTGGGATGCAGTGTATATTACCCAAGTTCTACTTGGGGTGCGGTGTATTGCCTCGCAGGCATAGGCGGGGAGGAAGACGTAGCATCGGATGCGTAAGATCTTTGGTGGGCAGTGGTCCATGTGTTTACTGGGCTATTGACTTTCAGTATTTGGGATGATGTGGGGCATTAGCTGACAAATTAATAAAATGGGTAAATATGATTAGAAAATGAACAAGTAAAGAAAGTATGTATGTGAATGAAAGTGAAAAGTAAAGAAATTGTGTTATGAGAATGATTATGAAAAATAAAGAAAGTGCATGATATGAAAAGAGAATGAGAAAGTAAAGAAAGTGTATGATATGAAATGAGAATGATAAAGTAAAGAAAGTGTATGACATGAAATGAGAATGAAAAGTAAAGAAAGTATGTTATGTGAATGAATATGAAAGGTAAAGAAAGTATATATGAGAATGAATAAGAAAATTGAAGAAATTGTGCTATGTGAATGAATATGAAAAGTGAAGAAAATGTGTTATGAGAATAAGCATGAAAAAAGTAAAGAAAGCGTGTTATGTATTATGTGAATAAAAAGTGAAGAAAGTAATACACCTTGGAGTTGTGATGTTAAATTACCCAAGAAATGTAAAATAAAATGTAAGATGAAGATGAGAAAAATAAAGTAAAGTAATACCCAAGCCAGCGGCATGAGGTGTGATGTTAAATTACCCAAGTTATCAGCTTGGGGTGCGGTGATTATTACCCAAACTATGTTTGGGGTGCTGTGCTATATTACCCAAGTTATCAGCTTGGGGTACCCGATGAGAATGAAAAATAAAGTAAGTTGTAGTATGAGACGTGAATGAATATTAAAGTAAATTGTATGATAACATAAGAATGAAAAATAAAGTAAGTTGTATGATGAGATGATAATGAAAAAAACTAAAATAAGAATAAGAATTAAAGTAAGTGGTATGATATAATAAGAATAAAAAGAAAAGTAAATTGTATTAAGAGAAGAGAATGAATATTAATGTGTTGTGATATGTTATGAGATGATAATAAATGTGAATATAATATAAGATTGAATGAATGTGATGTTATGAGATGTGAATGAATGTGATGTTAAAAGACGTTAGTGAATGTGAATATAGTTTAAGTTTGAATGATTGTGATATTATAAGATTGAATGAATGTAAGATGATGAGATGAGAATGAATGTTAATGTATTACGAGATGTGGTGAGATGTGAATGAATGTGATGTTATGAGACATGAATGAATGTGAATATAGTATAAGATGGGAGGGAGATTAAAGTAGAAAGATGCTATGGTATGGTAGATAGAATGTATGTTGATATGATAGATTGGTTGAAGACTAATAAATTACTTTTGTGCAATATCCAGTTTCATTTACTATGATTTGATGTTTAATCTCAGGTTATCTTTAGTTATCATCATGTTAGTAAGCACTTTTAATTCCTTTCATATTATTTATTTTAGTAACTAGCCTAGTAGATTATACTCACACTAGTTATGGCTGACCCCGGTTGTTTTTGGGGGTTAGCGGAGTCCCTCCCTGAGGGAGGACGCCCCTGACCCTCTTTGGAGGTTTTGAGTAGTAGTGATGCGAGATATCTTAGTAATACTTAGTTTTGTAGTTATACTTTCTCGTAGTAGAGTTTGTGGTGTATGTATCTATATATACTTTTATTAAGCTAAGTCATGTAGAATGAGGATATATGATAGTATTTGTGTAATATTTTGTATTTTGGAAAATTATGTATATAACTATATGGGATGATGATATATAGTGATGTGATGAGGTATGCAAAACCCGTACACGCCTCATCGTGGAGTACTGGGTTCTTTGGGTTTGTTTGCAAGGTTTTTCTAAAAAATCTTTTATGTTTTTAAATGAATTTTTGGTTTTTAATTTGTATCTTGCATATTATGATGAGAGATGCCCCCAGAGCCCTATATATATATTGCCTGTGTATTGTTGCTTGGATTGGCCTGGGGAGGATTGATATATATTGTCTGTGTTGTGATATATGTAATTGTTTGCAGATTTCCGTAAGGAATTTCTGTAAAGGGGCTAATTTTTCACGGGAGACATTGCCGAAATTTTAATTCGAATTTATGATGATTATTCTAAGTAAGAAATAGTGTAAGTAAGGAATAATTTAAGTAAGAAATTGTTTATACAAGAAGTAGTTTTAAAAAAAAAATAAAAATTCGGGTGTTACAGTTTGGTATCAGAGCCTAGGTTAATTAGGAATTTCTTGCTACTCTTAGTGATCTTGTTGTGTGTGTATGGGTTTATTATCGTTAAGTAGAAAATGTGAAGTTTGTTTTATGATTTGTGGGTGTTTTGCTAAGTGTTGATTACATTATTGAGTGGTGCAGTCCCTATTTGACTTTTTTTTTACTCTGGGTCAGTGTTACCTTTCATAGCCCATGCATATATTTTGCATCATAACATTCTTATGTCCTCTTTAGAAGCACCGGTGAGAGTTAGTACACCATTGGGTAGCTCTATTATATTGTTTGATGTTTGTTTAGAGGTGCAGATTCCTATGGGATCCCGTGTGTTTTCAATAGACTGTGTGGTGACGTATTCTGATGATTATCATTTTATTTATGGGATGGATTGGTTGCGGATGCATTATGCACAGTTGGAGTGCAATGAAGGAAGGATTCGGGTGGGAAAACCCGATGAAACCCTGTTTCTAATTGAATGCAATGCCTTTGACAATCCAGTTATCTCTGTTTATTTGGGTTTGGTAGAAATGCCTAAGGTGGAGATTGAAAATATTGATGAGGTTTGTGAATTTCCTGATGTATTCGAAGAGATCCCTGGTCTTCCTCCTCGGCGGGAACTAGATTTCATGATTGAACTCTGGTACGACTCCCATTTCTAAATCAGCTTATAGTATGGCACATCAGGAATTGGGAGAGATGAAAAGTAATTAGAGGAGATGCTTATGAAAGGGTTTATTCGTCCAAGTAATTTGCCGTGGCAGCCTTTGTAAGAAAGAAAATGGTTCACTGAGAATGTGTATTGAATAAAGTGACCATTAAGAATAAGTGTCCATTGCCGAGAATAGATAATCAGCTTAATCAATTGCGGAGAGCTACAGTGTTTTCAAAGTTATATTTTCATACCGAGTATCATCAGATGAGCATAGAAGAGGGAAGTATTCCAAAGACTGCTTTTTGTACCCGGTATGGATTGTATGAATTTTCGGTGATGCCCTTTGGGCTGACGAATGCCCCTGTATTTTACACAGACTTGATGAATCGAACATTCCATCCTTATATCGACAGGCTCGTATATGTGTTTATAGATGATATTTTGGTGTATTCTCGCAGTATGGAAGAGCATAGATAGCACCTCAGAATTGTGTTGCAGACACATCGAGACCAGAAGTTTTAAAAATGCCATTTTTGGGAGTGAGAAGTTTGACTTTTGAGGTGGCATATTGTGTCTGCTAAAGGTATAGTAGTGGATTCGGAGAAAATTGCAGTGGTGAGAGATTGGGAACGGCCCACGAACGTTACAGAGATTCTGAGTTTCTTGGGTTTGGGTAGGCGGTTTATTTCTCGATTTTCTGTTATTGCTGCACCGATAACTCAGTTTATTTCATCGAATGACGTCAGCCCAAAGTAGTAAACAGCATTCTTGTTGTTAATTAAATCAGTGGGCCCCCTTATACTTCTCTTTATTTACACAATACGCCATTCCCCTTATATATATACATATATATTATATATTTATATGTTTAGAAATTACGGGGTGTTACACACTCCCCCTTCAGAAATCAGCATCCTCGCTGAGCACAGGGCATGCACAATCTAGTGCAGGATCTATTTTCTAGTCAATGTGGAGCATTCCGTACGCGTTGCTCTCATCTTTGGAATACTGGAGACCAATCCCATTCCGCGGATCATTCTGTGGCCTTTATGTCCATCGTCCTAGAATACTGCGGATTGTCTCACTCCGCCGATCATTCTGGAGTCCATAACTCACAGTTCTCCCACACTCGGTGTCGAAAGTCGGCTCTGATACCATTTGTAATGCCTTTGCCCCTAGCTTAGAAAATTTATACAATTTATGAGACAAATTATTTATAGTATAGTATAACTGTCCACCACAGGCTACCTCTCAAAAGGTGGTTAACCGAATTGGTGACTCTTGATCATAGGCAATTATATTTATAGTTAATTATTTTTTGTTCAATTCCCGATGTGGGACAATACAAATCCATAAGCTATCCCTTTCTTCCGTGTACACACAGCAGAAGCCACAGCGGGTCCCCATGTGCCATGTCAGCACATCTAAAGACAACAGCGATGTTCTTCTTCTGCCTGTGCACGTGGGTGGGCCCCCACTACTCTCCCGCTAACGTCGTCGAATGACGTCAGCCCTAAAGCAGTAAACAACATCGTTGCTGTTACTCAAATCAGTGGGCCCCTTATACTTCTCTTTATTTACACAATCTGCCATTCCCCTTATATATACATATATATTATATATTTATATGTTTAGAAATTACGGGGTGTTACAGCAGGATGGGCACCAGTTGTAACACCCCGAATTCAAAATAAACATGAAATCGAAGTTCCACAGGATCTTTACACTTCACTTCGTACAATTTTACAAGGAATTTAAAACTTTACACAAGAATGTTTACATCAATGCAACGAATAAACTACAACACGATGCATAATTAAAATAATAATTGAAACATTTCTTTAAGCATCATTCCTTCTTTAGTCCTTTCATTCATTTTATCCTGCATAGAAACTGTGGGCACGTCAGTTGCATACAACTGACGCTAGGATATAATACGTCGATTTCTCTTACTTGGAAAGCACACACTTGATCACAAACAAAGCCAACGGGGACTATCTTATTGGTGTCGTGTGTGACTGTTCACTGAGTCTTAATGCAGTTACTTATTATTTCATGACACTAATGCACACTTGTTCGAACTTATGTATCCCATTCTACATAAATCCGAGGGCAAGCCCTTAGTCGTACATCACCTTGTAGGGTTGAATCCCTCACTATGAGTTTAACTACTACAGTAACTACATGATATGGCTAAAAATAGGATTAAATCGGGGCCATTCAAATCGGACACGAATCTTAAAGCTCTCAGGGGTAAAACGGTAATTTCACCTACAAACGGGTCTGAAATGGGAAGTGGGTCTTTCTTTAAAGCCCAGTAACCCATAAATGGATCTGTCCTACTAGGTACGGGTCCCAACCCGTTACAAACCAGTTCAGAAGGATAAAGAAGAGTTCAGATTCATAATTATCCCTAAAAGGTGGTTTTAACCACTTATATCCATCCACACTGGGAAGTAGAGATTTGTCCTTATCTCGAAACGGATTCCTAAGGCGACTATAAAAACCCCTCTCCTCCACCATAACAAGGTAATCAATATTTTTCTACATTAAGCTCTTTCATAATCTTCCTGATTACTGACAAGAGCGTCGGAAGGTGCGTCGCCGGGACCCATCCCGGTGTATCGCACTTTTTGCAGGTTCGCTGCAGCGACAAGAAACAAGTCAACACGTTGGTGAAGGTCAACAGGTCAACAAGTTTACTTTATTATTTTCTCAAAAATCTACAAACTCATTTGTTTGCTCTCACACCAAAATCAACAGCAACAGATTGGCACCGTCTGTGGGAACGAAAAAAGCAATCTAACCTAACTTCATCAGCGAGATTAGTTTCAAGCCATGCATCCAAAAGAGAAGGGGAAGGCAGCAGTCTCCAGCCGAAGAACCACTCCTCTACATCCTCCTCCTCCTCCAGTTCAAGATGGTCTTCTTCAACAACCTCCTCCTCAACAGGCCCCTCCAGGGTCTCGGGGGCTGCCCAGGGGGCTCCCGTCGAAGTCGTCCAAAGCAACATCCTCCTCATGACCATGTCGCGGTTCCCAATCCTTCAGTCGACTATATAGCTTCTCAAAGCCCTCTCGAGAGGGATCTCCGTCAAGTGATGGCCAACCACCAAAAGGGGGTCGACCTCCGAACTTGCCTGAATGGATGGTGAGCCCTTGGGGGAGTCCATCAACCTGAGCACCCAGGGGTCTCAAGAGTCCGGACCCCCCGAAGACCGAGGACCAGAAGATCCCCTCCCTTGAGGAGGCAAAGAAAGTCCCCTCAATGCCATCGGCGGAGAAGTCATACTCCAGTAAACCGAGCCACACATAGGGACCACCAAGCTGGAGAGGCACCAGTCACAAGGGCAGAGTTTCAAGATTTTCAAGAGGTCGTTCTGTGGGACCTCAACATCGCTCCTAACCACGAGCAGCGGGCACGTAGTCCTCAACCTGCCCCAGGCCGTCACCACCATACTCCTAGTACCCTATCACATGGGATAGAGTTTAGGGGCTCGGTAGGATATGACCGAAGGGAAGACTTGGTCTACCGCCATCTCCACGAGATAGAGAGGCACCTTGGCCGACCTGACATAGAAGAGGAACAACGTGCGATGAATTTCCACCTGAGCAGGCCTCCGTTCTCCCAGGCCATCATGGAAGACCCGGTCCCGAAAAACTTCAAGCCCCCTAACTTTGAGTCATACAACGGGGATTCGAACCCCGCCGACCACATCGAGAGTTTTAAAACTCTCATGATGATCCGCTAGGCGTCGGATGCGCTCCTTTGCAAAACCTTCCCTGTCACGCTGAAGGGGCTTGCAAGAGAATGGTACTCTCGACTCGCTCCGGCCTCCATCTTCTCGTTCGATCTGTTCGAAGGGCTCTTCCTAACTCATTTCATAAGTAGCCACCGGTCCGAGAAAACAAGTGTATCTTTGGTGACCCTCAACTAAAGAAAGGGTGAAACACCTAAGAGATTACGTTCGGCGGTTCACCGCCGAAGCTCGGTCTATTGCCTCCCTCAACCAATCCGTAGCCTCTGTGGCATTCGGGCACAATGTCACTAATGCCGATCTCATGGCATCCCTTGCCAAGAAGCCTCCTCGGGACTTCTCAGAACTCCTGCTTAGGAGTGAGAAGTACATCTGAGTGGAAGAGGCTCTCAAACCCCCTACTCTCGAGGAATCATCTTCCGGGAACTAACGGAAGAATAAGAGTAAAGAAGGGTCCCAGAAATTCCAGAGGGACGACAACGGACAACGCTGCCCAGCTCCTCATTTTGAGAAGTTCACCCTCCTCAATGCTAGTATATCAGCAGTTCTTATGGAGGTGGACAAGGAAGGGCTACTCCGCGCTCCCCCTAGAATGAATAACCCTGGCAAGAAAAGAAACAGGGATAAGTGTTATCGCTTTCACAGGGACCATGGGCATGACACGGATGATTGTCGGGCTCTGAAAGAGGAAATCGAAGAACTCATACAGTGGGGACAGCTGGCCAAGTTCGTCCGAAGAGACGGGGCCAATCCTCCACCCCGAGGAGCCTACAAGAAAACAGAGAGGTCCACCGAGTTCCAAGATTCTGAACCTGGGGCTGTCCTCCACCTTATCCATGGAGGTCCAATGGGGGGAGGACCAAACTCCTCCCAAGAGGCCTTCACCCTATCGCAGGAGTAGGTTTTCAGTTTTCAATAAAGCCGATGCTTGTAACATGGCCAAGAAGCATGTAATAATAGCTCGCCCAATTGAAGCAGGCCACTGTTCATCTCAATAAAACCCAGCTTTTTTTTTATTGAAAATTATTGTACTTGCCTCACTTCTATCTCTCTTAGTCACGTTTACGACTCGTCAAACGGTAAGTTCAGAGCCCATCCTGTCCTACAGAGCTGCTCCCACAACTTACTAAGCTCAAAAGACGAGTTTGGAGTCCAACATTTTGTTTGACGTTGCCTTAACCGCTTCCAAACAAGCAAGTGCAGGGCAGCTCACCATTCGGAATTGCTGCTAAAAATTGTTAACTCTCTTAACAACAAGTTCGGAGTCCAACACTTGGTTCGACGTTGCTTTAGCCTCTTGCAAACAAGCAAGTGTGGCACAACTCACCATTCGGAATTACTCTCACAACTGTTGAACCTCTTCTCAACAAGTTCAGAGCTAAAACTCTCCCCTAGGGTTGCTCCTCAAACTTGTCTCCAAAACAGCTCTCTCCTAGAGCCAGGCTCTCCGCACCGCTCGCCTCCAGGGCGGACCTCTTCTTAACAAGTTCAGAGCTAAAACTCTTCCTAGAGTTGCTCCTCAAACTTGTCTCCCAAACGGCTCTCTCCTAGAGCCAGGACTTCCGCACTGCTCGCGTCTAGAGCGGACCTCTTCTCAACAAGTTCAAAGCTAAAACTATCCCTTAGAGTTGCTCCTTAAACTTGTCTCCCAAACGGCTCTCTCCTAGAGCCTAGTGATGCTCTTCACTCTGCTCGCCTCCAGAATGAACCTCTTCTCAACAAGTTCAGAGCTAAAACTCTCCCCTAGAGTTGCTCCTCAAACTTGTCTCCCAAATGGCTCTCTCCTAGAGCCAGGCTCTCCGCTCCGCTCGCCTCCATAACGGACCTCTTCTCAACGAGTTCAGCGCACAACCCTCTCCTAGAGTTGCTCCTCAGACTTGTCTCCCAAACGGCTCTCTCCTAGAGCCAAGCTCTCCGCTCCGCTCGCTTCCAGAGTGGACCTCTTCTCAACGAGTTCGAAACACAACTTTCTCCTAGAGTTGCTCCTCAAACTTGTCTCCTAAACGACTCTCTCCTAGAGCCAAGCTCTCTGCTCTGCTCGCCTCTAGGGCGGACCTCTTATCAACAAGTTTAGAGTTAAAACTCTCCCCTAGAGTTGCTCCTCAAACTTGTCTCCCAAACAGCTCTGTTCTAGATCCAGGCTCTCCGCTTCACTCGCCACCAGAACAGACCTCTTCTCAACGAGTTCGGAGCATAACTCTCTCCTAGAGTCGCTTCTCAAACCCGCTCGAAGAATGGATCTTCCCAAGAGTCATACAAAGCTCAACTCAACCGTTCACCAGACAGTGCCTATTGTTCGCCACGTTCGCCAGCATGCACCGAATAGACGTGTTTCCAAACGAAAAAAGGAGCAAAACACTGTTGACTAGTCAACGCTGCCAGTGCCACGTGTCGTTCCCCAGTCATTCGCCACGTTTGACGGTTCGTTCGACATGTTCGCCGCTGGTTGTTGAACAGACGTGATTCCGAACGTAAAATGAGCAAAATACGTTGACCAGTCAACGCTGCCAGTGCCACGTGTCACTCTCCAGTCGTTCTCCATGTTCGATGGCTCGTTCGACATGTTTGTCGCTGGTCGTCAAACAAACGTGTTCCCAAACATATTGTGAGCAAAAGATGTTGACCAGTCAACGGCCCCTGTAATACGTGTCACTTTCCTGTTGTTCGCCACGTTCAATGTCTCGTTCATCGCGTTCGCTGCTGCTTGTCGAACAAACATGGTACCGAACAAAAATGGGGGAACTGGAAGCCGACGCTCGCCGCCAAATCACCTCAAAATCCGTGCTCAAATCAAGATCGATGGATTAGATTTGCCAAACAAACAAACAAATAAAGAGGAAAAAGAATTAAGGGGTTAACGTGGGTTTTGAACCCGTTAGTGACCCCCACCTGCAATCCACACTCTCTTCTTCTCCTTCATAATTTCCCGCCAAAAACCATCAAAAGCCAGAGCCAAGCTCGACCTCACCGCCATTGTCGACGCTCTACTTCGAGCCCTCGAGCTCAACTCCTCATCTTCTTCGTCGATCATCTCCATCATCAACCCAACACTTCGCCGAGCTCACCTCCATCCCTCGTCGACCTCCACTTCGCGAGCACCAACCATAACCGAACCCACTGTCAAGCTCCAGTGCAAAGCTCGAGCATCTCGAGCTCCTCCTCCATCGTCGACCTCCGAGCTCGACACCACACTGCTATCGCCAAGCTCCGATGTCAAAGATCGAGCCCAACGTCAAGCTCCTCCTCCCTCGCGAGCTCTTCTCCTCGCCGAGCTTGCACGACGGCCAAGCTGCAACCTGTCGGGTCCCGAAGCTCCGAACTCGTCTTTCGTTCGTCGAGCTCGCTTAACTCCCTCGCCTATTTTGCCGTGCTCGCCCATCTCCTTCGACAGACTCCCCCTTCGCCACGTTTGGCCTCGCAGTGCTCACCGCGCTCGCCCAGCTCCTTTGATGAGCTCTGGTTACTCTCGAAGACAGACAAAGGCGAAGAAAGAAGAAGAAGATAGACGAAGCAGAGTCGAGAAGGAGGAAGAAAAAAAAAGTGTTGCCACATGGTGGTCAACGTTGACCGCCATGTGGCGCTGCCTGGTTGGTCGTCGAACGAAAACGTTCGGACGCGTCGAACAGAGCTAGTCCCGAATGAAAAATGGGAAAAATTTTATCTCCTCGCGATGCGTGCTCCCTGATCTTGATCAACGCGCAGGATTGCACCACATGTACATGTAAATTTTAATTAAGTTATTTAATTATTTAAAAAATCCGAAAAATTATTTAAAAATCGAAAAAATTAATAAAAAATTCTTAAAATAATTATTAATTCGGAAAAATAGTTTTAAATTCTGAAAATAATAATTATCAAATTAGAATAATTAATTAAACTTTTTGATAATTAATTATTTAATTCGGAAATTGAATAAAATATTCAAACAAATGATTAAAAATCTGGAAAAATCACAAAAATCTGGAAAAAGTCTGACAATAATTTTGGGTATTTTAAAAGCTCAGAATAACACCGTTACACCTCGAGCAAGATCGAACTCCGCCGAGAACTCCTTATGGTTTGAGACATTGAGATTGGTAATGTCCCATTTCATCACAGTTGAAGCAAGTCACCGCAGGAGGTCTCACCACATTGTTTCCAAGTCCTCCAGCTACACTAACAGCGTTCGCCCCTGTCGGTTTGAACCTCTGTGCAGATGGTTGCCCCTTGAAACTCCCAAAATTGGCGGGCCTCTTTCCAGACTGCCAGTTGTTCCTCCGGTTCTGAACAACATGGAACTGCTCCATATCCGCCTCCGTCGCAGCTGCCCTCTTGACCAACTTGTCAAAACGCCTGATACCAAGAGGTATTATCCGGGACTTCAAGCTCGGTCTCAGTCCATACTCAAACTTACGAGCCTTCTTAGCCTCATCCATCACCAGTTCAGGAGCATACCTAGAGTGCTGAGTAAACTTAGTCTCATACTCCCTCACTGACATGCTGCCTTGCTGAAGCGACAGAAAATCCATAGCCTTCTTCTCTTGAACATCGGAGGGGAAATAGTGACTGCGGAATTCTTCCAGAAATTCCTCCCAGCCAAGCAGTATGCCTCCCATGGTCCTCTTCATCGACTCCCACCAAACAGCCGCATCCTTCTCGAATTGCAAAGTCGCCAACTTGACCTTGCTGCCTTCCGGGGTCTCCAACACCTCAAAGATTGTCTCCACTTGCCGAATCCAGTTGTCCGCCGCATCTGGGTCTGACTTTCCCTTGAATACCGGTGGTTTCATTCTCTTGAATGATTCCACTAGCTTAATCGCCTCGGGCACTGGATTCGCAGGCCCCCTTCCTTGGTTCATAGCCACTGCATTAAGCGTCTGGTAGACTCTTGCAAGTTCGGTCTCCAGATCCAACCCCTCACCATTCGTAGCTCCTCTTCTCGACATATTCTGATACAAAAGATCCATCAATTCGAAGTATAAGACATGTAATTTAAATCAACTTGCATTTCATTGAATTCCAAACTTTATACATTCGAATTAAAATATTTTTGACATCAGAATAAAAGAAATAGCAGCTACAACAATCTAACTCCTATGGTTCCTCTTCGCTTCTCGAAGTTCTCCCCGTAGTTCATCAACTTCATCCTTCAGCACATCTGTCAGGTTCTTTCTTTTCTCAAGTTCCCATACCCGGTGACTGAGAACAGAAAAGTCATCCTTCTGCTTCGCTAGTTGAGCTTCCAATACTCCAACTCTCTCTCGCAGGGTTTCCACCTGCCTCTGAAGAGAAGCCACAATACTACTCAGAACTGGTCCCTCTTCTTCATCAGAAGAAGAATCGTCAGACGAGTCTGGAGGTGGGGTAATCTCTGGGATTCAGGCCACTCCTCCTCATCAGAATCTGCTTGCCCAGGGTGATACTCGTCCTCGGAATCAGCCTGCCCAGGATGGTACTTTTTCTCAATGATATGCCAGTCGTCGTCTCCAGCAGGGTCGAAGTGATCAGCCATCTTAGAAAATAGAGAGGAAGAACATAAGTCATAGAGCAACACAAATGTAAGTCACTTACATTTAAATCTCTAAACTCAGACACACACTCTAATGTCCACTTCTAGGGTGTCGTTCCTTATAAATTTGTACCAACAGGGAAAGCGTACAAAAAGCGTGGCTCTGATACCACTCTATAACGCCCCGAATCCCAAATACACTGAATTCGAGATGTTCTACAGGATCTTTTCGCTTTCTTAGTACAATTTTACGAGGAATTAAAACTTTCCACTTTACATCAGAGTTACATCATTAAGCGAAAGTAAAAGATACAACATTTGAATAAATATACAACAACATTGAATGAATCTTTAAGCATTTGTTCCTCTTTAACCTTTTTCATGCCATTTATCCTGCATACAAAACTGTGGGTACGTCAGTTTATTCAAACGACAATAATTATACATGGCCATCCTCTCTATGCCAGAAACAGTATAACGATTCTCATTTCTTAACAAATCACAAACTTGTTCACAATAAAAATGTAAATCAAAGGGAAAAATCTTAATGATTTCGTGTTGTGATTGTGCACTTAATCCTTAATGCAATTAGTTAATTTACATGATACTAATGCGCACTTATTCGGATTCTATGCATCCCATACTACATAGGTCCGAGGGCAAGCCTCTTAATCGTTCTTCATTTTCGTAGGGTTCAATCTCTCGCCATGACTTAATCTACTACTGTAATTAAGGTGAGTATCCTAGATGATCTATGAGTACAAGCACGTGCACTGGACCCTGGAAGGGAACCCCACGCCATGTCTTGACTCATCAAGCATGCATTCTGTGGCAATTCAGCCTCCTCCCTGAACACGATCCTTTTGCAGTCACCAAACATCCCACAAGTGTGGCTAAAGTCCGATCATTACTGAGTTGTGCCCACGCCATGTCTTGACTCATCAAGCATGCATTCTGTGGCTCACACACCTGCACCGTAAACTCTAGTTCTCATACTTATGTTTTCTCTCACTTTCATCACATCTCCACAATGTACTAATTATTAGAATCATGAATAAAAAATCAAAGCTCTAGAGTTAGCCTCTCCACTAAGCCGGACTTATTCATTTCATTCTCACATGACCAACCTTGGTCTTCTTTTCAATTTTCATTTCATTTCATTTCCATTGCCGGGGGAGACTTAGCTACTCTTTTGTTCAATTTCCAATTCACAATTTCCAATTTGAGCATTTCTAACTCATGAATTTAATTTTCATTGCCTCAGCATATCATGTTCTTAACTTTCATAATCATGTAATTCTCCATTCAAAACTATGATTCATTTCATGTAAAATTCATGCAACAATAGAATAGAGTTTATCAACATCAACCACGAAGTTCACAATCTTCAATATAAACTGAAATAAGATTCTCTGACATATCAAAAGACACTCTGGACAGTCGACTTGGAACATTCCAGTCGACTTGTACAGTCAATTCAAGTTCTTCATAAACACTCGGGAGAGTCGACTGCTGCAAATGGCCAGTCGGCTGTCCCGCAACTTTCTATGCTCAAAATGTCATTCACATGACAATCGACTGTCAACAAAATCAGTCGTCTGTCCCGATCTTAACAGTACATATCCATGTTCAGCTCAGTCGACTTGCTATTCGCATTAGGTCGACTGGACAGGTTCACATTTCAATTTAAGGGTTTATCTCTCCATCAGTTCTTACATGCACATGCATCATGGTGTCAAATTACAATATACATATTTATATTCATGCTGCATAAACATGTAATTTCTTAACTGTTCACTATCATTACGACATGGAATTTCACATAACTAATATTTTTCTTTTCTCAAGGAAATGTTAAACATGCGTTTACACTTGTTCATAACTTTCTTGCAGAGATGAGATGTTAATCTCAATTTATTACACTAGGAAAACACAAAGGAAACATCTCATTTCATTGAATTTCTGGAATATTCATAGTTTAATCAATGCATCGGTCGGCTGTTCATAGCATCAGTCGACTGCACAGGTCATTCTTAGTTTCATTAATTATCACTAGTTCTTTCCACATGTTCATGTCTTCTCAGTCATATGCAACATGAAAGATACGAAATTAGCATTACTTATATCTTTTTAGTCTGTACACATGTACATCAAGAAACATCTTAGCAATCATAAAACATATGCCTCGTACCAGTCGACTTGTCTACGCAGCAGTCGACTGTACAGACCCAATTCGCTTTTATTTACAGTGTCATTACTACACCATTAGTCCTCCACAATTATCATCATAAACATACTTAGGCAATTCTAATACGTTTGAATTTACTTCTCATAAGCATAGTAGCAATTTTCATAATCATAGCATATTTTCTACACTAGAAGTCCTGAGAAACACCCACCTTATTGACAAAAATAACCGAATCCAGAAAAGCTCCTTAATGCAATGCACCACTCCTTGCTCCTTGCTCCTTGCCGAAAATCTCCAGAAGATGATGCCCGGTCTCCACAGAAAAGCACACACAACTCTCTCTCAATAATAGTTCTCTTACAAAATGATCTTAGTGTAAAAGAACAATGGATGAGAGGGGGTATTTATACACAAATTTGAGTGAGATGGAGGGCTAGGATTCAATAGATAGTTATAGGATCAAGGGCTAGGATGCACTAGGAAGTTGTAAAAACTACCCACACCTTAAATAACCGCCCATGACTCCAACCCACTTCTCTCTCCAACCGGCCAAACAAAAGGGTGTGCTCTACACGTGTATGCAACATGCACGTGTATGCACCAATCACCCTACAAGAACTTGTACACAAATGACAAGTCTAAAAAAAAGAGATGCTACACATTACACGTTGTAGAAAATAATAAAAGGGATTAAATCCATGGGCTTAAATTAATTGGGCCAAGATAATTATTTAAAAGAAAAAATAAGTAAACTAACATTTGGGCTTTAGGAAAATGCTTTATAGAAAACAATATTCTTATTCATCATGTTGAAAATAGTAGCCAAAATATTACATGTGCACACTACGTGCAAAAATAAATAATTTTTCATATATTTGAAAAAATCAGGGTATTACAAATTATGGGGTTTGATTCATCGCTGCATCTCAGCACTTGTCGTCATCTTTGCATTGGCACCTTCTCTCTTAAATCGTTAGTGGATTTAGGCACAAAAAAGATGCTTCATCTTTTGGGTCGGGGGAGATGACTGAATTTGGATTTGGATAATCTACAATCCAACCTTCCCCTTTGGTTTTTTATCCCAGGACATAGTACGATTTAAGATGAGTATGCCATCAAAGGCAAGCTTTTCCAAGTGAAGTATGCCATCAAAGTAATCAAGGTTTCATTTTTTTACTGAAGTTTCATTCTTTGAGGCTTAATTGGAGATTAGCCTCAAATGAGTTCTACACTTGGTTTTGGGTTCTGTTGGGTTGAAGATGAATGGAGTGTTCTGCTCACAATTGAGAAAGGAGTAATCCTTACATTAACTCTTCTAAGGCATAGGTTCGTCTCCGAATGTTGCTATCGTGCACTAACAATTGCTTTAATCACACTATTTTCAAACATAATTGAAATTGTAAAATTGTAGATTACTAATAAAGAAGAAACGCAAAAAATGTCTCTGGCACTGAAGTTATTTTTTAATTCTAGTGTTTCATATTATTGTAGTATATGAACTCCACCATCAAAGCAAAGCCCTATTCGACGATTGCATTATCTTCACTCAGTCACGGGCTTGTCTATTCTATGAACATTAATAATTAGTTTATTTTGATTCGAATGTGAAGTTAGACGACAAGAATGTAAGTTATTTGGCGATGGTATGCTGGTAAATTCTTTATATTTGTTACCATTTTCTTTTCAGATTCCAGCAAAAAAGATGGTAGTGCCTCCTATATAATGATGAGTATGTTCTTCTTTCTCTTATCATATGTCGCTCTATTTGTCTTTTCTTATGAAGAATATTCTATGTTCAGTTAGGTTCAGTGCGATGTCCTCATGTATTTTTCGCTTTTGTTGGATCGGTTGTGGCCATTAGGCAATGCATTCGTCAACTCTCACTCACATTTTTTTGGGTTTAGCCTATTGTTTCTTTCCTCTAATTGTCTTTTGATTTTCTGTCTTCAATCAACTCTTAGACGCGTTGATTGATAATTCTTCATACAACTTTAGTTAATATTATCTGGATTCTTAATATTTCAATCATAGATAGAGTTGTTAGAAAAATGTTTACTACGTTCAATTAGATTGTCCATGAAAATTTTATGGATGGAGTTGTTAGAAATTTGTTTACTACATTTATTAGATTGTCCATGAAAATTTTACGCATTCTCAAAATATGCAGCAAATGATTGTCTATTCCATTGTGCTAATTCTTCTAGATGAAAATCGGAATACAAGTTATTTTGTATCTATTGTTTTGCATTTACTCTGGAGCATTTTTGTTTTTAAGTGTAATTGTCATAGTTACTGTGATTTTGTAAGGATTGATAAAAACTTCAATGCCAATTTTTGAAGTTGTTATGTGTTTTTAGATGTTGTAATTGTAGGTCAAGATATGAAATTTAGTAAATTTCAGCTATATTTGATGTCCTTTGGAGAGAATGACGGACCAATTAATCATGCAGAGTGTATACATTGGTGAATATATACTCCATCCATTTCAAAATATATATCAATCAAGATTTTTACACGCCTATTAAAAAAAATTAAGGATTGACAAAAAGTACTAATATTCTTGGTTTTTAAACTCATAAATGAGCAATCAATTGTAAAATGTCCAATTTACCCTTCTCTATAATTTTAGTATTACTCGTTATTTAAAAAAATAAGAGGAAAATTGTAACATCCCGCAAAATTGAGATATGACAATTTTGCCCAGGTGTATTACGCACTTTTATTTTGTACAGTTACGGGTAATATCCGTTACGTATTTTAATATGAATACCCCACGTATATCTGCATTTCGACTGTTTATATATTTTTCGTTCTCTCAAAATTCATTTTTTATCCAATTCTGAGCAAACTTAAACATTTATTTTAACCTTTGGATTTTACGTGCATTGTACGTATTTTCAATGCACGTGTCGATTACATATATTTTACCGTTACGTATAATATCTGTAATATTAATAATATAAATGTTCTATGTATTTTGTATTTTGACTATTTATGAATATTTTTTCGTTCTCTCAAATTTATTTTGTATTGATACGTGCAACGCACGTATTTGCAGTGCACGTGTTGGTTTTATCCTTTTTAAAATAAAAATTTATGAAGTGTTTATTTTTATTTTTATTTTTATTAGTTTAAACTAGTTTTAAGTGAAATATTTCTTTTTAAATATTTTTTCTACTCGTGCTTTTCCTCCTATGCACATGCTAATTACATTATTTTTTATTACAAAAGTTATGCATTAAAATTTCATTAAGATTAATTTAAGAAAATTGTACTAAAATTTTGTTAAGAAAAATTATATAACTATTTATTAAAGAAAGGGTTTTAAGTGAAATAAAATAATAGAATAAAAGTAAAATGAGAAATGTACAAAACGCGTGCATACGTGCACACATGTACACGTGCATTGCACAAAAAGAAAACCCACCGGCTGCCCTTGTTGACTTGGAATTCAAGAATGAGGGTGAGTGGATGTGTGAGTGGGTGTGTGAGTGGGTGGTTGCTAAAACTACTCCCTAATTTCTCATATAAATACCCCTAATCTAACCTCAAATGAACACATAAAATAAATCAAACAAAAGAGAGAAACCAGGAGTGTTAACTGATGTTGCTTTCGGAAAATCCAAGAGATGAAAACACTGATTTTGCGGAGGAGTGGAATGCTTTTATGAGTTTTATTTTGCTTTAAAAATTCTTCGAAGGGGTGGGTGTGTCATAATCTTCTAGTATGTAGAAATTGTGTTTGTTAAACTAAAAATGTGTAGATAGAGATGACTTGATTTGTGCATGTGAAATAATTGCTCTAGAACCTTAATTTGTGCATGCTCAACTATGATTGTGTAGTATGTGATGACTTTAATGTGTGTGTGTAGGAGGTTTATAGAAATTTTAATCTAATTGAAATTACAAAAAATACATGGGACTGATTTAGTAATATAGATACCCTTCAAGAACTCTAGGTGTATGGGGAATAATTATTCGTCTAATTCAAGTTTTATGTCTATGAGCAATTCACACAATTTTAATGAAAATTCCTATGTTCTTCAAGATAAAATTCATATAAATTATTTTGTATAGATACACTATGTTTTAGAGGAATTAATATCCGAAAATTGTAAAGAAATACATAGCAATCAAGTTATCGAAATTTTCGAGTTAATATGCATAATGTAGATCAGGTTCATAAGGTTAAGGAGACCCTTTGAATCACCAACGGTAGTTGGCACCTTGGTTGTGGGTTGCGGTTGGTCTGCTATTAGCGCTGGGTTCGAGCCTAGACAGAGGCAACTTTTTTTAAGCTTCTTTTATTACTCCTACTAGCTGATTTACTTATAATTCAATCAAGAATGAATTTAAATTTTACTAGAATATTAATGGAATATTTTGAGGTTAATTATATAAAAATCTAGAATTACATTTGGGGATAAAAACACATTCCATATTGATTAGTATGTCTAGATGGTTATTTTGGATTCTTTAAAGAAAATTGTTTTATTCTTTTGAATGAATTAACTTTGGGATAATTGAGAAAATAAAATATAATTTGGGAAATTCATTTGGATGAAATTTTTATTGAAGTAAATCTAGTAATATTTTATTTTTGTGGTGAAGAATTAAAATATGATAACTTATCCTAAAATTGTGTTTGAAAAGGAACTTCATCGTAGAATTTATGAAAGATGATTTATATGAAAAGTTACGAGATAAACAAAGAATGAATTTGGGAAAATAAATGAACTATATTTGTAAGGAGTTTTATCAAGTTGAAATGCTTTTGAGATGTATGATGAGAGAATAAGAAGATATATTTTGAAATTGACAATTTAAAGTGAATATATGAAAGAATCAAATAAATTATGAATGAGAAATTGTGTAACTGTGGTCAAGATGACTTATAAGATCTCGGTATTGAGATGATTGGAATGTAGAGGCTGAGCGAGATCCGTAGTGACCGACAAGTTGTAGTCTTGAATAATGTAGTTATTGAATTGCATTCATGATACTCTCCTCGAATACATTGATGTGATATTGTATGCGAACATGTTTTCCTTTGTATCACGAGTGCTATGGTTGGTTTGAATCTACATTCATGATACCTTATACATAGACTAACTTTTCTCTTTAATTTTTCTTCGTGGATTTTCCTCGTAGTACTTTTCATCTTTAACGTTTAATATTTTTTCAAAGAATTATTTTCTTATACTATTAATTCACTTGGATAATTATTATTCTATCTATCTTCCTTAGTCTTAATCTTTTAAGTTTGACTTACTCATTTTTCTTCCTTAATGTTTTTATCCTTCTTACTTTCATGCACTTTTATGTTATTCATTTATTTTGCTTTTACTTTTACGTATTATATTAAGTTTTAAATTACTACTTTTTAAATTATTATTTCGACTATTATTATCTTTCATTATTAATTCCATTATATTTTAAATTTTTGATTTTTGCATATTTACATTCATTTTATATATGCTATGTTATAATACTATATTTTTTCATTATTTTATATTGTCTAATTCATTTCAGTATATTTTTAACAAGATTGTAATATTTTACTTATATAAATATGACATACTTCTATACATTATAAATCTTCTTTTCCTACTATTTTTGTTTTATAGCCTATATTCGATACTATTGTTATTACATTTTATTTGCAAGTTTGTTTTGTTATATTTACTTTTCACTATTAATATCTGATATGGCTAAAAATGGGGTTAAATCGGAACCTTCCAAATCAGACGCGAATCTCAAAGCTTGGGGGTGAAATTAGGGTAAAATGGTAATTTCACCTACATAGGGGGTCTAAAATGGGTACTGGGTCTTCTCTCCTAAGACCCAATAACTCGCGAACGGATCCACCTCAACTGGGTGCGGGTTCCAACCCGCAGCAAACCCGGTCCACCAGGATAGGATTAGGGTTTCTGATTGCATTCAATCAACGGCCCTGATTCGCTCTATCCTTTTACTGGGAATTAGGGATTTCATTCCTAATCTGATCCCAAAGGCGGCTATAAATACCCCCCATCCACCACTATTAATTAAGAGGTAATCAATCTTTTGCCAATTTACGCTCTCTCATAATCTTCCTGATTACTGACTTGAGCGTCGGAGGGTGCGTGGCCGGGATCAACCCCGGTGTTTCGCACTTTTTGAAGGTGAACGGCGAGAGTCAGCGGTTAAACTTCGGCGAAAGGATTTCAGGTTCGCTATTCGGTTTTTCAAAGAATCCACAAATTCCATCTATTTGCCCCCACACCAGATTTAGCGGTAACAGATTGGTGCCGTGTGTGGGAATAGAACCAAATAGCAAACCTTCCTCTTTCCATAGGTAAGATCTACCTAGCCATGCCTCCCCGAAAGCTAAGATTCAGAGGGTCCAACCGTGGACCCACTCCTCCTCAACCACAACAAGAGATCCCCCTCCAAACCTGTAGTACATCGTATTTTTAAATATTATTTTTAAAGGTTTATAAATGATTAAAATGATTTTTGGGAATTTAATAAATATTTTCTAGAAATTTATCTTTTTACACGTGCGAAACACGTGCAAATATTTTCTTGAAAAGTTCAAAAGCCAAAATTATTTTATGGAAAATCATTATTTATTATTTGGTATTTCTTTATAATTTTTCCAGATTTTTCTGAAATTAATTGGATCTATTTGCAAATTTTATGAAAAAGAAAGATCTTTTTGCAAATTTGTCATTTTGAGGGGTGAAAGTGCAAAACTATTTTTCTGGGCTTTTAATTAGTGCCGGCTGGAAAGTAAGGGTTATTTTGCTTTTAAATCTCAATTTAATTAATTTTATCAAGTTCCAAGTATAGGAATCTATTTATGTAAAGATATGTTTTCGAGGGGTTATTTCGCAAATATGTCTACCTATTTCCGGGTTTTTAAAAGAAGAGAACGCAGCCGTCCTTCATTGCACAACACAAAGATTTATTATTTTTGGAGGATTGAGAGAATGATCTTGGATTTCGCAAAAAGGAAAGGCTTTCTTGTTGGATTTCTTCATTTCAAGGTGAGTGACATGTTTTTTTTTATTATGCGTATGTTGTATGTGAGTGATGTAAATTTGTTTTGTTGTTTTGATTTATGTGAGCGATTGTTTTGTTGGTTGTTTTGACATGTTTTTTTTTTCTTTTATGTTGTGTATGTGAGTAATGTAATGGATTTGGTAGTTTGATCTATGAATATTTATTGGATCTGGGATATTGAATTGTATTGCAAGAAAGCATGTTTAGGGTTGAACATGATTATGCATATTATGGATTAGATGAAAAATTGGATCTTGTGAAACCCTAGTGGTATGTGATTGCAAATTTGATTGTGGTTATGAGTTGTGGTAGAAATTCAGATTTTTGAGAAAATTGAATGGAAGAGTGATGAATCAGGAGATCGTGTCTTAAGAATTGAAATTTGAGGAATTAATTGAATTGAGGAAAAATATCCAAATTGGGAATTTTCTTTGAGATTGGTATTTACATGTTTTGGATCTGAATACGAAGAAATTTCAATGAGTAATTGATTTTTTAGAAAAAAAAAACTCTATTTTGATGATATGCACAATTTCATGTTTCATTGAAGGAAATCAACAAATCTCTATTTTTTATAAATTCAAGTAGTTTGATTTAGTTTTGTGGACTATTATATGTCCTACCAGTTATATTTGAACATATAAGAAATATGCTTTTTGAAGAAATCGTTTTCATGAAGTAAAACTACGATCGGTTGAATTGTGCACAACCAAAACTATACAGTCTGTAGGCCGACAGTCGACTGGCACGACCTTTCAGTCGATTGATACGACCCGGCTACTATGTTCTATAGTTGTATTGAAATTTCTCTCTGGTAAGTCGACCTATGACTTTTATAAGTCGACTTATAACACTGAATATTTTCTTAAAGATTACTGGAATTTCTCGCTGGTAAGTCGACCTATGACTTTTATAAGTCGACTTATAACACTTAGAATATTTTCTTAAAGATTATTGGAATTTCTCTCTGATAAGTCGACCTATGACTTTTATAAGTCGACTTATAACACTTAGAATATTTTCTTAAAGATTACTGGAATTTCTCTCTAGTAAGTCGACCTATGACTTTTATAAGTCGACTTATAACACTTAGCTTATTTTCTTAAAACCACGGAATTTTCTTTCTGGGCAGTTGACTTATGCTTTCTATAGTCGACTGATACTGATGTATCTTTATACCTTTGAATGTCCTTTCAAATAATTCGTTCTCTAAATGTTTTACTCCATAACTTAATATTCTATACTATATGTTCTATTGAACATATGATTCCAAGTGATTAAGTTGAACAATTTATGTTGGAAGTTCGGTTTGGATATTTGAGTGTGAGTTTCTAGAGGGTGTGTGACCCTAGTATACCGGCGGTTGAGTATTTATGTTTGGGCCTGTTGAGGCATTTAGTTGATCAGTTGTTGAATTAAGTCCGTTAGGGTACACCAACTCTAGGAGATTTGTTAAGTAATTAAATAACCTAAATGATAAGGACAGGCACTTGTGGTGATATGATGAATGGGAACATGAGTTATGGACCTTAGTATGGCTTGCGGTGTGAGATGATCCCCGGAATTATCCAGATGTGAGTGAAATAGTCTCCAGAATTACCTGTGGTGTAGGATTGATCTCCGAAATTATCGGAGTCGAGGCGACGCACATGTGGCATTCGTGTGATGAGGTGCCATTGCTTGCAGTGTGGGTTATTCTCGAAGATTCCCAGGTGTGAGTGAAATAGTCTCCGAAATTATCTGTGGATAGAGATTGACCTCCGGAATTATCGGGGCATGGGCTAATACTCACAGTTTATCTTTATCTCGAAGTAGTCATCGTACTAGGTTTAGTTGCATGTCGGGGATTAAACCCTATAATGTGGAGACGTTAAGGGCTTGCACCGGACCTATGTAGAGTGGGATGCATAGACTTCGACAAGTACGCATTAGAGAGTCAACATATAGACTTGTGTTTTCTTGAATTGGCTTTACACATGTGT
The DNA here is from genome assembly GCA_017893485.1 of Hemerocallis citrina. Taxonomy (NCBI): domain Eukaryota; kingdom Viridiplantae; phylum Streptophyta; class Magnoliopsida; order Asparagales; family Asphodelaceae; genus Hemerocallis; species Hemerocallis citrina. Next base: position 153,877,785 of record CM030364.1, on the reverse strand, counting down.
TTTCCTATTTCTCTACACTTGACACTTAGTTAGTTTCACTTGATGTTTACATGTTTCCTTGCTATGTCATATTTATGTATTCTTGTTTATTACATGTTGTTTAAGAATCCATGCTTAATGTTTATTTATGTTGTTTGTTTTTATGTCACTCACACCTTTATGGCTGACCCCTTTAGTTTTGGGGGTTAGGGATCATCTCTAGCCTCATGTTTACAGGTTGTTGTTGATTAGAGCTTGGGATTTGGATGATTGAGTTCAGTTGATTTAGTGACATATGTAAAATAAAAAGAAAGTGTTGTAAAGAAAAGAGATTTGTGATTTAAGATGTATTGTATTCCGCTGTGCTATGTAAACGATTATTGTAATGAAAGTTGAAAATTTTTATTGGTATTAAATTGTGTTTAATATTACATTGAAGTGGATGTTGGGAATTGTGCCACATATTTTCTAGGATATTATATTAGAAATTCGGGGCGCTCAGAGGTTGGTATCAGAGCATGCTTCAATAGTAATAATAAACATGGCATAAAAATAACCTAGGTGTAGACACTAGAGTGTGAGTACCTAAGTGTGGACATTAGAGGGTGAGTATCACATAGAACTGAAACATGATGTTTAGTTTGGGGTACAGCTGAGGTTTGCCAAAGGATATAGATGTGAATGTGAGTTGTGTGTTGTGGTGCTCTAACTTTTCCCTCGTTTTGCAGTATTCAGTATGGTTGCACCCAGACCGAGGAATGGTGGTAACAATGGTGATGGATCTGGAAGTTCTCGAGGAACTGGAATTGATCTCGAGGCCGAATTCGCCAGGGTGTATCAGACTTTGGAGGCACTTATGGCATCTAATTTGGTTCAGAATCAGAATCAGCATCAGAATCATGGAGCTGGACCAGGATTGGTTAATGCCGATGCCATCAAGCAGATCGAGTCCTTCAAGAGGATGAAGCCGCTGGTTTTTTAGGGGCAATCTGATCCAAACAAAGCTGATGATTGGATTAGGCGGATGGAGACAATCTTCGAGGTCTCGGAAACTCCGGCAGCCAATAAGGTGAAGTTGGCCACTATGCAACTGGAAAAGGACGCTGATGTTTGGCGGCAAACGGTGAAGAGGACATTGGGGGACCAGCAGATGACTTGGGAGGCTTTTCTGAAGGAATTCAAGGATCGCTTCTTTCCCATAGATATTCAGGAGAAGAAGGCGACAGAATTCTTGAATCTTCAGCAGGGCAGCATGACCGTGCGAGAGTATATGACCAAGTTCGCTCAACTGTCGAGGTATGCACCAGAGTTGATCGTTGACGAGGTGAACAGGGTCAAGAAGTTTGAGCAGGGCTTGAGGTCGAGAATGATTCCGTTGGGCATACGGAGGTTCGACAAGCTGGTCAGGAGAGCAGCTATGACTGAGGAAGACATGGACCAGTTCCAGAAGAAGCAAGAGACCTGGAACAGGAACAAGAGGCCAGCATCAGGTCAGAGTGGGAAGGGATTCCCGGCGAAGCAAGTCAAGTTCAGTGGACCAGTGCAGAAGGCATCTGCAACTCAGGAAGTGACTTGTTATTACTGCAAGGAGGCAGGTCATTATACAGGTCAGCGTGTCCTAAGTTGGCGAAACAGACTTGTTTTCAGTATGGGTAGTCAGGACATTCTTAGTCTCATTGTCCACAGTTGAGGAAGGATGGTTCAGGTGTAAGTAAATTCCAGAGGCAAGGGCGAGTATTTGCATTAACCGAGGAGGAAGCGGGCAACTCGGAAGATGTAATACAGGGTATGCAAGAGTTTTGATTTTTATTTTAAATCAATGTAATAAGTAAAACATTTATTTGAGAATAATTGGAGATTGAGTATCACTTTTCATGTAACAGGGATTGTTTTGATTAATGGAATAAAGGCAAAGGTTTTATTTGATACTGGTTCATCGTATACTTTTGTGTTGCCAAATTTTGCAAAGGTCTTAGGTGTGGAGCCTAAGTTGTTTCCAGGCAAGGTTTTGTCGGTGGCAACACCGTCAGGTGAAGAATTAATTGCGAACGACATTACGAGGGTTGTGATATCGAGATTGGCGGGAGATTATTCGGCATTGATCTGATCGAGCTGCAAGTCTTAGGAGTGGATGTGATCGTGGGCATTGATTGGATGGCAATATATGATGCCACAATTGAATGCAAGCAGAAAGAGGTGTTAGTAAAAGCACCAGGTGGTCCCGCAGTGACTTTCCACGGAAGAAGAAGGTTCCGAAGGTGGCTGCAATAGTATCCAAGATGGCGATTCCAGATGAAGTCAAGGGCATTCCGGTTGTCAGAGATTTTCCTAAGGTGTTCTTGGAAGATTTTCCAGGATTACCGCCGCTGAGAGATGTGGAGTTTTGCATCAATGTTCAGCAAGGGAGCGCGCCGATTTCTAAGGCTCCCTACAGGATGACACCTGTAGAGCAGGACGAAGTGAAGAAGCAGATTGAGGAGCTGTTGAGCAAGGGACTTATTAAGCCGAGTTCATCGCCATGGGGTGCGCCAGTGTTGTTAGTCAAGAAGAAGAACGGGTCAATGAGGATGTAGCGCCCCGGATCCCCATTACCGGATATCCGTGACACTCCCCAGAATCTTTGCCTTCAAATGCATCTCAACACAGTAATACCACGGAAATTTTAAAAAAAAATTATTGCCAAATGAGTCATTACATCATTGATTACAACCAATGTCTTGTTCTTGACAAGAATACAAATTACATAAACTCAGTACATCTTATTACAACATACATCACTCATTTCTGTAAAGTTAACAACTTCTCTTTCTCTGAATGGCAATCGACGGCTCACTGCCGAAGCTCCACTGAACAGTCAATCTGCTTTCCTGGGACTTGCTCCTCGGCTTGAGTCTTCTACTGCGCGACTCTGATATCTCTGCACCTGCTCGAAAGGTAGAAGTCGATACCTAAAAGGTGGGGAAACGTCAGTACTTCGATTGACGCAAAGCTGGTGATAACAGCGATCCTATAAAATTCAATCACAACCAATAATTTATGCAAAAGGAAAAAGTGTTGTACCAAAACAAGGGTTTAGTGTATTCGGGTTCTAGTGCAGTGTTATGACATGACCCTATGATTAGATGCAGCAAACTCACATGCCTAACTTCTAATACAAACAAGACTTTGGAGCACGAATGCATCCCATACTATATACGCCCCCAAATCTAGCCGTTTTTCTCCACAATGTAGGGATTCGAACCCTCGCCATGCACCCTACTCTTGTACACACTCCAGTTCCCAATAGATTGTCCGTCGCCCAAGGAGATTGCAGCGGTCGGTCTAATTTTGCCCTGCAGTGCCTAAGTATTCACCGCCAGTTGGTACCCGGGTACAGACCTCCTTAGAAACCACGTTGAACCTGGTTCTTACGACCCTTGGTTCCACATGTCCATTCATGGACTCTCGCATGCGTGTTCACCCCTGGCCCGGGTTATGAACATATATATACCAAAACACAAAACACAAATTCGCGCTTTAGGGACGTGAGCACCACGGAAGGTCAATTCCTCCGGGCCTCCTGCACCTTACTTCGGCAAAACTTTGGGAATCAACAGATCGAGATACGAGCCGGGGACGCAATCCATTAGCGGCCGAGAACGTATCCCTATGACTGGAAGATACAACACCGACTATGGTTTACTAGGACTAATACAATTTCCCAACCCCTTAATAAACCATTCTAATCCCTACCTTACTCTAATTATTCGGGTAAGAATTAACTGCTTCCACACTTGCCTATCAGCCTCTGGCCCTTGGCGACCCCGGTCTGGTTCGCCACTTCCCCGACTTGGACTCGTCCAACATAATGGCCTACGCCTGCCGCTACCCCGGTTATAAATATAAAACTGCCCCGTGAGCTCCACTCACTGGCATGCTCGAACGTCCTACGCTCGGCAGAAGTCTAATAATATAGGCTTGATAGGTGAAGGGTATCCTTTACCCTAGTGGCTAACTCGAGTCACACATCCCACTCGGGGAATCAACAACCTCAACAACAGAGATCAACCATCCCTAGACACGAGTCACTGACTCCGCTCACACATAAGGGAAAAAATGCTATCACAACCCTTAGTCCAAACCCATACTAATCGACCTACGGGTTTCTGCCCGAATCTCAAAATGGTCATCCCTCTCTCGATATAACTCCGATTGGAGTGTATGGGCCCAACCTGAGAAGGTACGATCCTAGGCTACAATTCCCTAGTTGATCACGAGCTTAGATTCAACCATCTAAGTTCTCGACATAGCTTCTCAAGCTCCAGCATGCGTGCCTCCTGTGCACGGGCTACACCTTACCAGTAACACAAAATCCTACTCGTTCATCAGAACGACACGAACTCAAATTCCGTAGAAGGGTGTGGGTGTCCTCAACAACTCTCTAGTTGGTCATGAGTACAAATTATACCAATAAGTCACCCTAACATACTCATCTATCTTCGATACACCAATTCACACAATTGGTCTCTCCAATTCAGAGCACTTAGCTCTACTCTAGTCCTCTATCCAGTCTTACAAAAATCATAATAATTCAACCGTTTACTGGAATTGCCTCAAATTTGTTTTGTTGGAAAGGTCTAGGTGTCCACTATAACTCTATCCTGAGTCATGATCCTCAAAATATGCCTCTAAGAGGTCTCAATTTCCCAATCTTTATAGAGTATCAAAACTGGCTGAAGACAGCACAGTGCTTAATCACAAAATCACAGTAAATTGCACACTTATCCAATTGACATAAAATCTTTGGTGGTAAAACTAGACATCATACCCATATCATGCAAAAGATATCATGTCAAAATTCTAATTATACAGTGAGTACTATCTATTTCAAGTGAGCACAAAAACCATCAAGTTTTCTAATTCAACATCAGCTACTGGTTATAGATCGATTTTTCTCATATCTATAATCTCATCCAAATAATTTCTTGATTCTTTTACATAATCAAAATACATGTATGAACATTGGGTAAAAATTTCAAATCAATAGAATGCTTCAATAAATCATGAAAATTCCTACAATATCAGCCATTCTGTTTTTCTTTTTCTGAGTCTGCCTTACGACACAGATCCATCTCACGATTTTATTAGCATATCAAATAATTATGAAAAAATCTGAAATAAATCATGAAATTTCCTAACACATATATGAACAAAACCTTTTAATTTCATGGTCTAATTCAACATATTTTGCTCTCGGAAAAATCTAGAAAATGGTACTCCGAATCAGGTTTTCCTAGTTCCATTCTGACTTCAACTTCTAACCTTTAGAAGATCAATCCTATGCATTCTAGAACACATGCATGCAATCAAAATCAATTAAAAGATAAGAAATTCAAGTTTAGAGAACTTCCCACCCTTGGTTGTAGTAGTAGAAGGAACTTCTTCAAGCTTCTTCTCTTGGAAATCTCCTTTTGATCCTTCTTCCTTCTCTCCTCCTTGTCTTAAGGTGTTTTCTTTCTAAAATTTCCATATTAAAATGGAGGAAATGAAGTGGGAAATGAAGGAGATGGGAGGTGTAGGTCGGATTTGACAGTGGGGGGGGGGGGGTAGGTTTAGGCTATAAGTGGTTTTGTAGACCAAAATCATGGCTTAAGCCCATTGGTTTTTGTGTTAGTTGTGTTGTGTGCCCAAATAAACCTTAATGAGTTCCAACGGGTGCGAGACGAGTGTTTTAATGAGCGCACGCCACCCATATTCACTGTAGTATCATACCGTGTTATATTTGCATGTGCATCGTGCCGAAAACTAGCGTTTATACTAGTATCGGTCCGTCTCATTCTCGTACATCTTTTAGAATACAATTCACCCATGAACCGTCCTGTAACCCTAACCATCCACCACGACAGCAAAATCGACCCATAATACTACAATCAATTGCACGCATATTAACAATATACATACACATATGCATATATTCAGGTATCGTACAAAACGGTGGTTACATCACTCTCTCCTTAAAATCGTTCTGTCCCTAGAACGACGCTAGGGGCCCAAATAATAGACACTCATTAATGATCAGAAGATACTTTTCTGGATCATCACCAATTTCCTCGAGGAACATCCTCGAAACTTACTTTTAAAGTGCTTAATACCGGCTCCCAAGCCTTAAGTGCTCAACGCACTCCTCCATCCAGGAGATCAATCTCATCATGTGGATCATTTTGGGGCATACCGTATCCCGTATCCACTGTACTGGGGATGAAGCACTTTGGGGTGTGTTGGTATTGTCCTGGACTACTGGAGATCAATCCCTCTCCATAGAACATCCCTGGGGTCTATTGCGTCCCACGTCTGGAATGCTGGGAAATATCCCTCTTCGCGGATCTTCTGGAGCCCCCTTATTCATCCTTGAATTTCCTTTGTGGGTATTACTCTCGTCCTCAGAATACTGGAGATCAATCCCTCTCCAAAGATCATTCTGGGGCCTATTTCATCCCTCATCTAGAATACTAGGAAATATCTCACTCCTTAGATCATTCTGGAGCCAATGTCCCCCTAGCCTGCCCGTGAACGTTGCTCTCGTCCCTGGAATACTGGAGATCAATCCCACTCCACAGATCATTCTGGGGCCTATTTCATCCCATGTCTGGAATACTGGGGAATATCTCACTCCCTGGATCATTCTGGAGCCAACATCACATGATCTTTCTCATGAGCGTCGCTCTCATCCCTGGAATACTGGAGACCAATCCTACTCCACAGATCATTCTGGGGCCTATTTCATCCCTCGTCTGGAATACTGAGGAATGTCTCACTCCATGGATCATTATGGAGCCGACCTCACCACACAAACTCCCCATGAGTATCGCTCTCGTCCTGGAATACTGGAGATCAATCCCTCTCTATAGAACACTCTGGGGCCTATTTCATCCCTCGTCTAGAATGCTGGGGAATATCTCCCTCCGCGGATCATTCTGAAGCCTCCATATTCACGATCGTTCTTAGTTCATCATATCTCCTTCTAGTGCCCGAGTCAAGTTCTCAGCACATTTTCTAGCTCTCGGTTTGCACTTCTAGAGGGTCAGTGACCACTCCTTCTTTAGAAGAAAACGAGGCTCACCAAGGAGAAGGCAAACATTTCAGCCTTATGCCTTATCCCAAACACTTAATAAAATAAGTATAAGACGAGACGACCAACTGCCCAAACTTTCATGCTTTATAATAGTCATAATATCATGCTACAAAACATAGTACAAGTTCATCATCCATATCTTGCAAAAATGCAACCAACAAAACATTTTATTATTTCTCGACTATGATAGCCCTCACTATTACATACTTCTTCCTAGTTAAGCTAAGGTTCGTCCCTGACGAACAGGCTTGTTTTCTTTATCGGTCACCTTTAGTAACTGGTCATTCGGTTTCCCTTGCATCGTGGACAATCTGATTTCTTGTGCCCGGCTTCTCCACAATTGTAGCAAGTGCTTGTCTGGGCTCTTCTCGGGCATTGACTCTTGAAATGACCTAATTCTTTACAAAAGTAACACACTACCGTCTGGTTGGTCCCCTTGCTGGTGTTAAGCTTTCTGGACTTGTGAGTTGAGTCCCGCTTGTCTTGGTCATTGGTGAGAATATGTTTCTCCCCCATCTTCTTTGTCTCGGCCTCGCCTTGACTCCGCCTTATGTCCATTTCTGTTACCGCAGCTCGCTTTACTAACTTGTCGAATCGGCGAATGCCTAACGGAACCATCCTTGACCTCAGCCCAGGCCTAAGCCCTTGCTCAAACCTCTGGGCTTTCCTTGCTTCCTCCTGGACCATCTCTGGTGCATACCGTCTTGAAGCTACTTTCGTTCCTTCTTTAGTTGTGTTATCTGTGCCTGACGAAATTCGATCTGCTACTGTGCCCAGTGGATTGCCTTGTCCCGGCATTTCCCCAGCCCTTTCATTTCTAGATACCCGATGGCTATCCTCTGCTAATCCGCAGTTGGGTCTACCGATGGTGGAGGCGAGTTCTCCTCACCTTCAGTCTTCTGTAGCACTTCCCTCATTTCTTCCTCCATCGTCATCATTTTCCTTGTAGATATTGGCTCATCTACTGTTACTGACCCATCCTGGATGAAGGTATCTTCGAACACCATCTGTAAAACATAACCAGGGTTTAGTTTCGGAATTACAGACACATATTGTTCTGTTTTCCTCCACTAATCTGGTAACACACTAGCTACCATTTGGACTTGACTGCTCCAAGCTTGTTAGTAAAAATGAAGTAAACTGAGACTGGTTCACATATAGGGAAGACCATAACCATAAGTTGTAAGCGCTACCATATGATTTATAATCATCCTATCTACCAACTAGAATCACTTTATCTGGCCTTCAAGTCTAATTTCTTACCGTGTTAGACTGCAAATTGAAGTCAGGTCTGATACCACTTCTGTAGTGCTCCGGATCCCCATTACCGGATATCCGTGACACTCCCCAGAATCTTTGCCTTCAAATGCATCTCAACACAGAAATACCACGAAAATTTAAAAACTTTTTATTGCCAAATGAATCATTACATCATTGATTACAACCAATGTCTTGTTCTAGACAAGAATACAAATTACATAAACTCAATACATCTTATTACAACATAAATCACTCCTTTCTGTAAAGTTAACAACTTCTCTCTCTCTGAATGGCAGTCAACGGCTCACTGCCGAAGCTCCGCTGAACAGTCAATCTGCTTTCTTGGGACTTGCTCCTCGGCTTGAGTCTTCTACTGCACAACTCTGATATCTCTGCACCTACTCGAAAGGTAGAAGTCGATACCTAAAAGATGGGGAAACGTTAGAATTTCGACTGACGCAAAGCTGGTGATAACAGCGATCCTCTAAAATTCAATCACAACCAATAATTTATGCAAAAGGGAAAAGTGTTGTGCCAAAACAAGGGTTTAGTGGATTCAGGGTTCTAGTGCAGTGTTATGACATGACCCTATGACAAGATGCAGCAAACTCACATGCCTAACTTCTAATGCAAGTAAGACTTGGGAGCACGAATGCATCCCATACTACATACGCCCCCAAATCTAGTCGTCTTTCTCCACATTGTAGGGATTCGAACCGTCGTCATTCATCCTACTCTTGTACACACTCCAGTTCCCAATAGATTGTCCGTCGCCCAAGAAGATTGCAGCGGTCGGTCTAATTCCGCCCTGCAGTGCCCAAGTGGTCACCGCCAGTTGGTACCCGCGTACGGACCTCCTCAGAAACCACGTTGAACCTGGTCCTTACGACCCTTGGTTCCACAGGTCCATTCATGGACTCTCGCATGCGTGTTCACCCCTGACCCGAGTTATGAACATATATACACCAAAATACAAAACACAAACCTGCGCTTCAGGGACGTGAGCACCACGAAAGGTCAATTCCTCCGGGCCTCCTGCACCTTACTTCGGCAAAACTTTGGGAATCAACAGATCGAGATACGAGCCGGGGACGCAATCCATTAGCGGTCGAGAACGTATCCCTACGACTGGAAGATACAACACCGACTATGGTTTACTAGGACTAATGCAATTTCCCAATCCCTTAATAAACCATTCTAACCCCTACCTTACTCTAATTATTCGGGTAAGAATTAACTGCTTCCACATTTTCCTATCAGCCTCTGGCCCCTGCTGATACCGGTCCGCTTTGCCACTTCCCCGACTTGGACTCGTCCAACATAATGGCCTACGCCTGTCGCTACCCCAGCTATAAATATAAAACTGCACCATGAGCTCCACTCACTGTCATGCTCGAACGTCCTACGCTCGGCAGAAGTCTAATAATATAGGCTTGATAGGTACAGGGTATCCTTTACCCTGATGACTAACTCGAGTCACACATCCCACTCGGGGAATCAACAACCTCAACAACAGAGATCAACCATCCTTAGACACGAGTCACTGACTCGGCACACACACAAGGGAAAAAATGCTATCACAACCCTTAGTCCAAACCCAGACTAAGTGACCTACGGGTTTCTGCCCGAATCTCAAAATGGTCATCCCTCTTTCGATACAACTCCGATTGGAGTGTATGGGCCCAACCTGGGAAGGTACGATCCTAGGCTACAATTCCCTAGTTTGTCACGAGCTTAGATTCAACCATCTAAGTTCTCGACATAGCTTCTCAAGCACCAGCCTGCGTGCCTCCTGTGCACGGGCTGCACCATACCAGTAACACAAAATCCTACTCGTTCATCAGATCGACACGAACTCAAATTCTGTAGAAGGGTGTGGGTGTCCTCAACAACTCTCTAGTTGGTCATGACTACAAATTATACCAGTAAGTCACCCTAACATACTCATCTATCATCGATACACCAATTCACACAACTGGTCTCTCCAATTCAGAGCACTCAGCTCTACTCTAGTCCTCTGTCCAGTCTTACAAAAATCATAATAATTCAACTGTTTACTGGAATTGCCTTAAATTTATTTTTTTGGAAAGGTCTAGGTGTCCACTACAACTCTATCCTGAGTCATGATCCTCAAAATATGCCTCTAAGAGGTCTTAATTTCCCAATCTTTACAGAGTATCAAAACTGGCTGAAAACAGCACAGTGCTTAATCACAAAATTACAGTAAATTACACACTTGTCCAATTGACATAAAATCTATGGTGGTGAAACTAGACATCATACTCAACATCATGCAAAAGACCTCATGTCAAAATTTCAGTTATACAGTGAGTACTACCTATTGCAAGTGAGCACAAAAACCATCAAGTTTTCTAATTCAACATCAGCTACTGGTTATAGATCGATTTCTCTCATGTCTATAACCTCATCCAAATAATTTCTTGATTTTTGTACATAATCAACATACATGTAGTAACATTGGGTAAAAATTCCAAATCAATAGAATGCTTCAATAAATCATGAAAATTCTTACAATATCAGCCATCCTGTTTTTCTTTTTCTGAGTCTGCCTTATGACACTTATCCATTTCACGATTTTATTAGCATATCAAATGATCATGGAAAAATCTGAAATAAATCATGAATTATCCTAACACAGATATGAACAAATATTTGTAATTTCATGGTCTAATTCAACATATTTTGCTCTCGGAAAAATCCACAAAATGGTACTCTGAATCAGTTTTTCCCAGTTCCATTCTGACTTCAACTTCTAACCTTTAGAAGAACAATCCTATGCATTCTAGCACACATGCATGCAATCAAAACGAATTGAAAGACAAGAAATTCAAGTTTAGAAAAACTTTCCACCCTTGATTGTAGTAGTAGAAGGAATTTCTTCAAGCTTCATTCTCTTGGAAATCTCTTTTTGATCCTTCTTCTTCACTTCTTTCTTCTTTCTCTCCTCCTTGTCTTGAGGTGTTTTCTTTCTGAAATTTCTAGAGTAAAAGGGAGAAAATGACGTGGGAAATGAAGGAGATGGGAGGTGTAGCCGGATTTGACAGGGGGGGGGGGGTAGGTTTAGGCTATAGGTGGTTTTGTCGACCAAAACCATGGCTTAAGCCCATCGGTTTTGTGTTAGTTGTGTTGGCTGCCGAAATAAACCTTAATGAGTTCCAACGGGTGCGATACGAGTGTTTTAACAAGCGCACGCAACCTATATTCACTGTAGTATCATACCGTGTTATATTTGCATGTGCGTCGTGCCAAAAACTAGCGTTTATACTAGTATCGGTCCGTCTCGTTCTCGTGCATCTTTTAGAATGCAATTCACCCATGAACCTTCCTGTAATCCTAACCATCCACCACAATAGCAAAATCGACCCATAATACTACAATCAATTGCACGCATATTAACAATATACATACACATATGCATATATTCAGGTATCATACAAAACGGGGTGTTACAGAGGATGTGCATTGAATACCAGGAGTTGAATAGGGTGACTATTCAGAACAAGTATCCACTACCACGGATTGATGATTTGTTCGACAGGCTTCGAGGAGCAGCTGTGTTTTCAAAGATTGATTTGAGATCAGGGTATCATCAAGTTCGATTCAAGGAGAAAGAAGTGAGTAAGATAGCTTTCAGGACTCGTCATGGACTCTATGAGTTTTTGGTGATGTCATTCGGGTTGATGAATGCGCCAGTAGTGTTCATGGATATGATGAATCGGGTTTTGAGGCCATTTATTGACTCCTTCGTGGTGGTTTTTATCGATGATATTTTGGTGTATTGTAAGTCGGAGGAGGAGCATTCTATGCACTTGACAGCGGTATTACAGAAATTGTAGGAGCATAGTTTGTATGCAAAGTTTTCGAAGTGTGAGTTTTGGAAGTTTGAGGTAGCTTTCCTTGGTCATATCCTTTCTAAGGAGGGAGTGGCCACTGATCCTCAGAAGGTTGAAGCAGTTAAGGATTGGCCCAGGCCAACGTCTGTGAAGGAAGTTAGAAGTTTCTTGGGTTTGGCTGGTTACTACAGGAGATTCATCCAGGTTATTCTCATATTGCAGTTCCTTTGACAGGTTTAACCCGGAAGAATATGGCATTTTTATGGACTGATAAGTGTGAGGCGAGTTTCCTTGAGTTAAAGGAGAGGCTGACTACTGCACCTACTTAGCTTTGCCACAAGCTAGAAAGGATTATGATATCTTCAGTGATGCGTCGCTCAGAGGTTTGGGTTGTGTCTTGATGCAAGAAGGCAAGGTTATTGTTGATGGTTCGAGGCAATTGCGTTCGCATGAGAAGAATTATCCGACGCATGATTTAGAGCTAGCAGCTATTATCTTTGCCTTGAAGAAGTGAAAGCATTATGTTTATGGTGAGAAGGTCAATATGTACACTAACCACAAGAGCCTGAAGTATATTTATCAACAGAAGGATCTAAATCTTCGGCAGAGAAGGTGGTTGGAAGTATTGGAAGACATTCGCCCTGAGATCAAGTATCATCCGGGCAAGGCGAATGTGGTGGCTGATGGACTTAGCAGGAAGAGTAGTTTATCAAGTTTGATCACTACTCAAAGTGAGTTGGCAGCAGAGATTGATCAGGCAGGTATCGAGGTGGTGCTGCAGGGTTTGGGTGCGTCTTTGGCTCAGTTGAGGCTGCAACCTTCCTTGAGAGAGAGGATTGTGGAAGGTCAAAGATCAGATTCAGAGATTCAGAAGATGTTACAACAGGTTTCAGAGGGCAAGCTATCAGAGTTTCGTGTCCAAGATGGAGTTCTTTGGATGGGTGAGAGGTTGTGTGTTCCGGATAATGCAGATTTGAGAGAGAGTATCTTGCAGGAAGCACATAGTACATTGTTGTCAGTACATCCTGGAGGCACGAAAATGTACAGGGACATCAAACAACATTTTTGGTGGTCTGGTATGAAAAGGGATGTGGCAGATTTCGTGGCAAGGTATCTGACTTGTCAGCAGATCAAAGCAGAAAATTAGAGACCTGGAGGTTTGTTACAACCGTTGCCTATTTCGAAGTGGAAATGGGAGAATATCAGTATGGATTTCATCACGAGTTTGCCGAGGAGTTCAAAGGGCAATGACTCGATTTGGGTTATTGTGGACCGTTTGACTAAGTCGGTTCACTTTCTAGCCATGACGATTACTTGGTCGTTGGAGAAATTGGCTGAGTTTTACATTGGTGAGATTGTGAGACTTCATGGAGTTCTAGTGTCGATCATTTCTGATAGAGATGCAAGGTTCACTTCAGGGTTTTGGAAGAGCCTACAAGCAGCTTTGGGCACCAGAACTGATTTCAGTCCGCTTTTCATGCACAGACCGATGGTCAGACGGAGAGGGTGAATCGAGTGCTGGAAGATATGTTGAGGGCTTGTGTTATGGATTTCGGTGGTAGCTGTGAGAGATACTTGGCATTGATTGAGTTTTCTTATAACAATAGTTACCATGCGAGTATCGGGATGATACCGTATGAGGCTTTGTACGGGCGGAGGTGCAGGACACTAGTTTATTGGTACGAAGTTGGCGAGAGGTAGATGTTTGGTCCTGAGATCGTGCAACAGACGTCAGAGCAGATTGAGCTGATTCGCAAAAGGTTGGTTGAGGCTCAGAGTCGGCAGAAGAGTTATGTTGATACTCGACGAAGAGACTTGGAGTTTGAGGTTGGGGACGTAGTTTTCCTCAAGGTGTCTCTGACCAAAGGAGTAATCAGATTTGGTAAGGGAGGCAAGTTGGCGCCAAGGTATATTGGGCCATACAGGATCGTGGAGCGGATTGGCAAGACAGCATATAGATTGAAGCTTCCAGAGGAGTTGGCACAAGTGCATGATGTATTCCATGTGTCATTGTTGAGGAAGTATGTGCCAGATCAGAATCATCAGTTGGTAGAGATTCCTGAAGGTTTACAGGTGAACTTGAGTTACAAGAATAGACTGTTGAGATCATTGACCGTAGGGAGAAAGTTCTTAGGAGCAAGGTGATACCTATGGTCAAGGTGCTGTGGAGGAATCAGCAGTTCGAGGAGGCTACTTGGGAGCCAGAGGATCGCATGCAGAAGAAATTTCCTGAGCTTTTTGTATGAATGTATTTTCTTTTATGTGATTGCAATTCTTTTGAATGATTGTACCTTTGATGCTGAGTTGTATTCCTTCTATTTTGATTATGTTGTCATATGCAATTGTTTGGACTATGTTTCCATTTATGAGATATTGTTTTTCTTTGTTGGTATGTTGTTTGGACTCATTAGTAGTAGTTCTGAGGACAGAACTCTTCTAAGGAGTGAGTGATGTAGTACCCTGTATTTTTAAATATTATTTTTAAAGGTTTATAAATGATTAAAATGATTTTTGGGGATTTAATAAATATTTTCGGGAAATTTATCTTTTTACACGTGCGAAACACGTGCAAATATTTTCTTGAAAAGTTCAAAAGCCAAAATTATTTTATGGAAAATCATTATTTATTACTTGGGATTTATTTATAATTTTTCCAGATTTTTCTGAAATTAATTGGATCTATTTGCAAATTTTATGAAAAAGAAGGATCTTTTTGCAAATTTGTCATTTTGAGGGGTGAAAGTGCAAAACTATTTTTCTGGGCTTTTAATCAGTTCCGGCTGGAAATTAAGGGTTATTTTGCTTTTAAATCTCAATTTAATTAATTTTATCAAGTTCCAAGTATAGGAATCTATTTATGTAAAGATATATTTTCGAGGGATTATTTCGCAAATATGTCTAAAACCCTAAGATCCTATTTCCAGGTATTTAAAAGAAGAGAACGCAGCTGTCCTTCGCTGCACAACACAAAGATTTATTATTTTTGGAGGATTGAGAGAAGGATCTTGGATTTCGCAAAAAAGGGAAGGCTTTCTTGTTGGATTTCTTCATTTCAAGGTGAGTGACATGTTGTTTTCTTTTATTATGCATATGTTGTATGTGAGTGATGTAAATTTGTTTTGTTGTTTTGATTTATGGGAGGGATTGTTTTGTTGGTTGTTTTGACATGTTTGTTTTTTTTTTCTTTTATGTTGTGTATGTGAGTAATGTAATGGATTGGTTGTTTGATCTATGAATGTTTATTGGATCTGGGATATTGAATTGTATTGCTAGGAAGCATGTTTAGGGTTGAACATGATTATGCACATTATGGATTCGATGAAAAATTGGATCTTGTGAAACCCTAGTGGTATGTGATTACAAATTTGATTATGGTTATGAGTTGTGGTAGAAATTCAGATTTTTGAGAAAATTGAATGGAAGAGTTATGAATCAGGAGATCGTGTCTTGAGAATTGAAATTTGAGGAATTAATTGAATTAAGGAAATATATCCAAATTGGGAATTTTCTTTGAGATTGGTATTTACATGTTTTGGATCTGAATACGAAGAAATTTCAATGAGTAATTGATTTTTTAGAAAAAAAAACTCTATTTTGATGATATGCACAATCTCATGTTTGATTGAAGGAAATCAACAAATCTCTATTTTTTATAAATTCAAATAGTTTGATTTAGTTTTGTGGACGATTATATGTCCTACCAGTTATATTTGAACATATAAAAAATATGCTTTTTGAAGAAATCGTTTTCATGAAGTAAAACTATGTATCGGTTGAATTGTGCACAACCAAAACTATACAGTCTATAGGCCGACAGTCGACTGGCACGACCTTTCAGTCAACTGATACGACCCGGCTGCTATGTTCTATAGTTGTATTGAAATTTCTCTCTGTTAAGTCGACCTATGACTTTTATAAGTCGACTTATAACACAGAATATTTTCTTAAAGATTACTGGAATTTCTCGCTAGTAAATCGACCTATGACTTTTATAAGTCGACTTATAACACTTAGAATATTGTCTTAAAGATTACTGGAATTTCTTTCTGGTAAGTCGACCTATGACTTTTATAAGTCGACTTATATCACTTAGAATATTTTCTTAAAGATTTCTGGAATTTCTCTCTGGTAAGTCGACCTATGATTTTTATAAGCCGATTTATAACACTTAGCTTATTTTCTTAAAACCATGGAATTTTCTTTCTGGGCAGTTGACTTATGCTTTCTATAGTGGACTGATACTGATGTATCTTTATACCTTTGAATGTCCTTTCAAATAATTCGTTCTCTAAATGTTTTACTCTATAACTTATTATTCTATACTATATGTTCTATTGAACATATGTTTCCAAGTGACTAAGTTGAACAATTTATGTTGGAAGTTCGGTTTGGATATTTGAGTGTGAGTCTCTAGAGGGTGTGTGTGACCCTAGTATACCGGCGGTTGAGTATTTATGTTTGGGCCTGTTGAAGCATTTAGTTGATCAGTTATTGAATTAAGTCCGGTAGGGTACACCAACTCTAGGAGATTTGTTAAGTAATTAAATAACCTAAATGATAAGGACAAACACTAGTGGTGATATGATGAATGGGAACATGAGTTATGGACTTAAGTATGGCTTGCGGTGTGCGATGATCCCCAGAATTATCTAGGTGTGAGTGAAATAGTCTCCGGAATTACCTGTGGTATGGGATTGATGTCCGGAATTATCGGAGTCTAGGCGACGCACATGTGGTATTCGTGTGATGAGGTGCCTTGCTTGCGGTGTGGGGTATTCTCGAAGATTCCCAGGTGTGAGTAAAATAGTCTCCGGAATTATCTGTGGATAGAGATTGACCTGCGGAATTATCGGGGCATGGGCTAATACTCACAGTTTATCTTTATCTCGAAGTAGTCATCGTACTAGGTTTAGTTGCATGTCGGGGATTAAACCCTATAATGTGGAGACGTTAAGGGCTTGCACCGGACCTATGTAGAGTAGGATGCATAGACTTCGACAAGTATGCATTAGAGAGTCAGCATATAGACTTGTGATTTCTTGACTTGGCTTTACGCATGTGTTTTCCTGTTTCTCTACACTTGACACTTTGTTAGTTTCACTTGATGTTTACATGTTTCCTTGCTATGTCATATTTATGTATTCTTGTTTATTACATGTTGTTTAAGAATCCATGCTTAATGTTTATTTATGTTGTTTGTTTTTATGTCACTCACACCTTTATGGATGACCCCTTTAGTTTTGGTGGTTAGGGATTATCTCTAGCCTCATGTTTACAGGTTGTTGTTGATTAGAGCTTGGGATTTGGATGATTGAGTTCAGTTGATTTAGTGACATATGTAAAATGAAAAGAAAGTGTTGTAAAGAAAAGAGATTTGTGATTTAAGATGTATTGTATTCTGCTGTGCTATGTAAACGATTATTGTAATGAAAGTTGAAAAATTTTATTGGTATTAAATTGTGTTTAATATTACATTGAAGTGGATACTGGGAATTGTGCCACATATTTTCTAAGATACTATATTAGAAATTCAGGGCGCTACAAAACCGTCCAGCTGGCGAGACTTCCTCCTCAATCTGATCAGGCCCCGTAGTAGGAGCAACCTCCTCATCCGAACCTCTAACCCCCTCGGGGTCAGACCGGGCCTCAGAATGCCGGTGCGGGGGCTCCCGTCCCAATCCTCAGAAACAACCTCTCCAACATGATCACGTATCCGTGCATAATCCCTCTACCGATTCCATGGCATCCCACAATCCCCGAGCTTCCGAAGACCTTCGCAATACCATCCTCCATCGGCATAAGGAAGAGGATCTTCGCCACCGTTTGGATGAAAGGCGGGTCCGAAAGGGAGCCTCCCACCAACAACATCCAAATGAGCGATCTCCTCATCCCCGAGACTACAGAAGGTCCCCTCCTCGCCGAGGGCGGAGAGAGCCCCCCGGCTACCATAGGAGAAGTGCTCACTCTCCTGACGGTCGGCGACCTCTGAGGATCGATGAAGCACCCATCACTCGTGCCGAGTTCCAGCAATTCCAAGCAACCATCTTACAAGCCCCCAATCTCCTGACCCAACAATAACAATGCTCGGAGGGTCTACACTCCTCCTCCGGTCCAAAGTCCTCGCCTGACTCCTCCCCCAGCTCCTAGCAAACCCCAGCAAATTCCTAGTCCTCGTCACTCCCGGAGCTACCGTCATCGTAGCCACCACTCCCCCTCGTACGAAGACGAGTCCAGAGGCTCGTTTGATTACCGTCGAAGGGATGACACTGTCTACCGTCGTCTCCACGAAAATGGAGAGGCACTTGGGTCAGCTAGACAAAGAAGAAGAGCTTAGAGGAAGGACCATCCGCCCAAGCCGACCTCCTTTCTCTCGAACAATCATGGAGGCCCCCGTTCTAATAGGCCTCAAGCCTCCACAATTCGAGACTTATTCCGGGGAGTCCGACCCCGTCGATCACATCGAAAGCTTTAAGACCCGCATGCTAATCCACCAAGCTTCCGATGCGCTGCTGTGCAAGACCTTCCCCGCTACTCCCAAGGGTCCGGCCCGGGAATGGTACTCTCGCCTCGCCCCATCCTCAATATTCTCCTTCAAGCAATTCGAGTAAAGGTGTGATTCGATTTGGCAAAGGCGGGAAATTAGCCCCGAGGTTTATAGGCCCGTACAAGATATTGAAAAAGATCGGGAAAACTGCTTACCGGCTTGAATTACCGGAAGAGTTATCTCAGGTGCACAATGTCTTCCATGTGTCAATGCTGAGAGGTTATATTCCAGATCCGAGTCATCATTTGCCTGAAGTGCAGGAAGGTGTGCAGTTGGTTCTGAATTACATCGAGTCTCCTGTCGAGATTGTTGATCGTCGAGAGAAAGTCTTGAGGAATAAGACGATACCGATGGTTAAGGTAGTCTGGAGAAACCATTTGGTTGAAGAGGCTACTTGGGAGTCTGAGGAGAGGATGTTGAAGGAATATCCTGAGCTTTTTGCTTGATTTGTATTTTGTATTTTGTATTTTGTATCTTTGTATCTTTTCTTCCTCTCGTGCTTGTTATGAGTGTTGTATTTTGTTTCTCACTCTTGACTGTAGTTCCGGGGACAGAACTATTCTAAGGAGGGAGTGTTATAATGCCCCGATTTTCATTTAATGAAAATTATTTATTTTGCACGTAGTGTGCACGTGCAATATTTTGGTAATTATTTTCATTATGATGAGTATAGATATTTAAATATGTGATCTTTAATTATTTTTATATAAAGCCATTTTTCAAATAGACAAAAGCCTTTCTTTTTAAAGCCCAAATTGAATTTATTTATTTTCTTTTATAAACTATTATTTTTGGCCCATAATCTAAAGCCCATGAGCTATTTTATTTTTAAATACAACTTATAATGTAGAATGCATTTTAAAGGTTATTTTTATGTAAAATATAATGTACAATTTTTTTATGGGGACCAAGTTGCATGAACGTGCATTGCACGCACACGTGCAAAATGCACATGATGGAGCTAGGCCGGTTTTGATCCAAGGAGGGAAAATCAAAATTTTGAGTGGAGTCATGGTGGTGGTGGTTACTTGATCATGGGTGGTTAGTGTAACTCCTCCTTAAATCTTAGCCATTTGCTTCTAACTCCTAAGTTAATCCTAGCCTTCCATTTTCCTAAATTTTTAGTATAAATACCCCTCCCCTAGCCTAGTTATTCTTGTGCTTATTATTTCCTCCAAACCTATAGTCTAAAATACATTATCTAGTAGTTTAAGTGAGTTAAAAGATTGAGATTGTGTGGGAGGATTGTGCTTGCAACAAAGAGGAAGGCCGGCTTTCATCAAGGGGAGTGCTCGGGTTTCGTGTGCTTGAGGCTCGGGTGCGCGCATCAAGGAGGGGGATCGTTCTTTTGCAAGGACATTTGTTTAGGAGGCGTTGCTAGTTGTATTTCTCTCCAATTAAGGTGGGTAAATTTTTCGTATTTCTAATTAGGAAACATGCTAGATGTGAATTGAAAGAATGATGCATGAAAAAGATTAATAAGAGTACACTTTAATTAGAAAAATGACCTATTGATTGATTGAAATGTTGATATGCAAATGGTATGTGGTTCTATCATCAAATTTAAGTTGTGTGTAAATTGATTATCGCCATGTATTGTTTGAAGAAAATTTCATTTTTACCATCAAGAATTATATACAAAAGTTAGTAGATTGACAATGTTACTTGATATGGTTGAATGAATCTTTGTGATAATATGTATGAATTAAGATGTAGATTGTATGTTTGGGAAATGATTAAAAACAGGGAATTATTGTGAAGTTTGCTAATAAAGAGACTAGTGATGTTAAATTCGTTAAGAAATGTCGAAAAAGAAACGTGGTAGTGGTAGTTTATAATTCGAGTCAATTGTATGAAAAATATGCATTAATTATTAAAAAATTAATTTCTATATACTGGAGTATAATTTATGATGGTATTAGTCAATCTTGAAATTTACAGCAAATTTTATAAAAATAAAATGAAATGAGAGCTTGTTGAACATCGAAATATTTTACTAAACAGAGAGAATTGATTTAATTAGATCTGGAGTTGAACTATTGACAACCTGAGCGCATAGCTCAAGTGGTTGGGATGCTTCTATTCGCTACAATAGGTTTCGGGGTCTCGGGTTGCTGGTTCGAATCCCCTTGGCACCATACTTTTGTTTCCTTTTTTTCTAAAATAAAAATAATCGCAGCCGAGAGCATTTGATGCTCTCAGCCTCTCCTTCTAACGCATAGAGCGTTCGGCCTAGTGGTCTGTGCCTTCGGTGGTTTTCCCTGTGGTCGTGGGTTCGAATACTGGGCTCGGCCAGTATTTAATTTGTGGGGAAAACTTTTTTTTTAAATTTTGATGATTGATAAATTATGGAAAAAAATATGTTTATTATTCTAAAATTATGTGGGACTTGGGAAAAATAATTTGAGAATTATTTGCAGGAAGTAGAGTATGTTTTGAGAATAAATGTATAAATAAAACTTTGGTTCTACATTTTATATTTTTGTGAAGTTATAATTTGCAAAAGAACTTGGAATGAAGTGTTAGAAAAACAATATAGCAAAGAAAGAAATTATATGAAGTGATGTGATGTAATTTATTCTCATTGGAGAATAATGTGAAAATTATGAAATGTGAATACTCAATTTTTGCTATATAAATAGTGTTGTGATTTTTAATTGATATTTGATGAAATATAAGGAATAATTGAATGCCATGTATGTAATGCTCTGATTTTTCATTTAATGAAAAATTATTTATTTTGCACGTAGTGTGCACGTGCAATATTTTTGGTTGAATTAAGTGTTATGATTATTTCCATTATGATGAGTATGGATTTTTAAATATGTGCTTTTAGATTATTTTCACAAAGCTTTCTTTCAATTAGACAAAAAGTCATTTCTTTTAAAAGCCCAAAGTTAATTTAATTTATTATTTTATAATAATTATTTTGGCCCATTAAAGTAAAGCCCATTAGTTAATTTATTTTTTAATATGACTTGTAATGTAGAATACAAAATTAAAGTTTATTTTTATATAAAATAAAATGTACAATTTTTGGACCTAGTTGCATACACGTGCACTACACGTACACGTGCAATATGCACTCCTATGATGGCCGGTTTTGATCTTTTTGGGAGGGAAACCAAAAATTTGAGTGGAGATCATGCTTGGTGGTTACTTGGTTGTGGGTAGTTAATGTAACTCCTACTTTCATCTTAGCCCTCCATCTTATAACCACTTACTTGATCCTAGCCCTCCATTCCATCAAGATTTTTGTATAAATACCCCCTTCATGGCTAGTCATTCTTGTGCCCATTACCTTCTACAACCTATAGTCTAAATTATATTATCTAGTAGTAATTTTGTGAGTTAAAAGATTGAGAGTGTGTGGGATTTTTGCTTGCAACTAGAAGAGGGAGAGGCCGGCATCAAGGAAGGAGGAGCTCTCGGTTTGCTTGGGTGTGCTTGGAGGCTTGTGTGCACGTGTTCAAGGAGGAGCAATTCGTCGCAAGGACATTCGTCTAGGGATTGCTAGTTGTATTTTTCTCTCTAACAAGGTGGGTAAATTTTCTATATTCTAATTAGGGGTGCATGCTAGATTAAATTGAATGAATGAGGCATGAAAAATATTAATAAGAGTACGCTTTAATGGAAAATTTGACCTATGAATTGATTGGAATGTGGGTGTGCAATTGTATGTGATTGATTAGTAAAATTTTAAGTTTGTATGGATTAATTATAACCATAGTTTGTTAAAGAAGGTCTCATTATCCACATCACAAATTATATACACAAAATTAGTAGATTGGCAATGCTACCTCTTGTGATTAAATGGATCATTGTGTGATATTGAAATAAATGAATTAAGTTATAGATTTGTATGTATGATAAAAGGTTAAAAACAGAGAATTAATCCTTAGTTTGCTAATAAAGAGATTAGTGGTATTATTTGTTAATTAATGTCGAAATGAAGAATGTGGTACTTATAATGTAGAATTCGGATTAATTGTATGAAAATATGTTTTAATTGTTGAAAAAAAAATTATTTTTTCATACTGATATATAAATTATACAAAAAATAATCAATCTGGAATTTTACAGTAATTTTTATAAAAGCAAAGTGAAATGAGGACTAGTTGAACATCGAGACGTTTTAATAACAGAGAGAATTGGTTCAAATGAGTCTTGAGTTGCGTTCTTGACAACTTGAGCGCATAGCTCAAGTGGTCGGGACAGCTCTGATCGCTACAGTAGCCTTGGGTTCCCTGTGGTGGCCGGTTCGAATCCCTGTGGCACCCTATTTTATTTCATGAATTTTTAAAACAAAGAATCAGTGGCTGAGAGCATTAAATACTCTCTGTCTTCCTTTGATACTGCTGGCGCAGTTGGCCTAGTGGCCGGTGCCCTTGGCTGTGTTCTCTGCGTGCTGGGTTCGAATCTTGCCCTCGGCAAGATTGGGAAAAACTTATTTTTTAACGTTTTAGTGATCCAAAAATTATGGAAAAAAATATGGTTATTTTTCTAAAAATGTGTAGGACTTATGAAAAATAATTTGGGAGTTATTTGCATGAAATAAAACATGATTTGAGAATAAAATGTGTAAATAGAACTATGGTTTTATATTTACATTTTTGTGAAATTATATCTTGCAAAAAAGAATGAAGGATTAGAAAATTAATTTGGCAAAAAGAAATTATATTGTGTGATGTGATGCAAATTATTCTCATTTGAGAATAGTGTGGAAATTATAAAGTGTAAATGTTCAACTTTGATTGAATAATTAATGATGTGGGTTTTTATGTGAAAATAACATTTCATGAGTTACATGATGAATAGTTGAATTTCATGTATAGTTATAGACTATTTGAACGAATTAGAAATCATGATTGGGAAAGAGAAATACTTTGGAGTATGATAACTCAACATGGGAATTTATATGTTGGAAATGCTCGAATTGGAAATTGTGAATTGAAATTGAAACAAAAGAGCAGTTAAGTCTCCCTCGGCATTTGGAAAGAAATGAAATGAAAATTGAAAGGAAAGACCAAGGTTGGTCATGTTTGAATGAATGAATAAGTCCGGTTTAGTGGAGATGCTAACTCTAGATCTTTGATTTTGTTCATGATTCTGATAAAAACTAAGGATTAGTACATAGTGGAGACGTGATGAAAGTAGGAGAAAAACATGAGTATGAGAGCCATCAGATTGGCGGTGTGAGAGTGATCCACAGGCTGCCTGCTTGATGCGTCAAGACATGGCATGGGCACTACTCCAGAATTATCGTCCCAGCGGTGACGCTTATGGGATGTTTGGTGACTGCAAGAGGATCGTGTGCCATGAAGGAGGCCAAATTACCACAGGCTGTCTTCACGATGCATCGTGACATGACGTGAGATTCCCCTCCTGGTTTTCTGTACACGTACTTGTACTCATAGATCATCTAGGATACCTACCGTAATTACAGTAGTAGATTAAGTCATGGCGAGGGATTGAACCCTACAAAGATGAAGAACGATTAAGAGGCTTGCCCTCGGACCTATGTAGTATGGGATGCATAGAATCCGAACAAGTGTGCATTAGTGTCATGTAACGTAAATAACTGCATTAAGGACTAAGTGCACAATCACAACACGACATCAATAGAGTAGTCCCTTTAGTTTGATATGTGACAAGTTTGTGTTTGCTAATATGGAAAATAAGTTATACTATTTCCGGCATAGAGAGGATGGTCGTGTATAATGATCGTCGGTTGAATATACTGACGTACCCACAGTCTTATATGCAGGTGAATGGCTTGATAAAGATTAAAGAGGAATAAATGCTTAAAGATTATTCAATGTTGTTGTACATTTGTTTCATTGTTGTAAAGTTTACTTTCGCTGTGTAGTGTAAATTGTAATGTTTTCATGTAAACTCTGATGTAAAGTGAAAAGTTCAAATTTCCTTGTAAAATTGTAATAAAGGAAGCAGAAAGATCCTGTAGAACATCTCGAATTCAGTGTATTTGGGATTCGGGGCGTTACAGAGTGGTATCAGAGCCACACTTTCCACACTTGTACAAATTTATAAGGAACGACACCCTAGAAGTGGATATTAGAGTGTGTGTTTGAGTTTAGAGATTTAAATGTAAGTGACTTACATTTGTGTTGCTCTATGACTTATGCTTCTTCCTCTCTATTTCTAAGATGGCTGATCACTTCGACCCTGCTGGAGACGACGAATAGCATATCATTGAGGAAGAGTACCATCCTGGACAGGCAGATTCCGAGGACGAGTACTATCCAGGGCAAGCAGATTCTGACGGAGAAGAATGGCCTGAATCCCGAGAGATCACCCCACCGCCGGATTCATCTGATGACTCTTCTGACGAAGAAGAAGAACCAGTTCCAAATGGTCTTGTGATATCTCTTCAGAGGCAGGTAGAAACAATGCGGGAGAGAGTCAGATTATTGGAGGCTCAGTTGGCAAAACGAAAGGACGATTTTGCAGTTCTCAGTCATTGGGTTTGGGAACTCGAGAAGAGGAAGAATCTAACCGATGTGCTGAAGGATGAAGTTGATGAACTACGGGGAGAACTTCGAGAAGCGAAGAGGAACCGTAGGAGTTAGACTGTTGTAGTTTCTACTATTTTCATTCTGATGTCAAGAAATGTTTTTCAATTCAAATGTATAAAGGTTGGAATTCAATGAAATGCAAGTTGATTTAAAATTCATATCTTATACTTCGAATTTAATGGATCTTTTGCATCATAATATGTCTAGAAGAGGATCTAGAAATGGTGAAGGTCTGGATCTGGAAACAGAACTTGTGAGGGTCTATCAGACGCTCAATGCCGTGGCTATGAATCAGAACCAAGGAAGGGGACCTGCGAATCTGGTGCCCGAAGCAATTAAACTAGTGGAATCATTCAAACGAATGAAACCACCTGTATTCGAAGGGAAGTCAGACCCTGATGCGGCTGACAACTGGATTCGTCAGGTAGAGACAATCTTTGAAGTGCTGGAGACCCCTGAAGGCAGTAAGGTGAAGTTGGCGACTCTACAACTTGAGAAGGATGCGGCTATTTGGTGGCAGTCAATGAAGAGGACCATGGGAGGCATAGTTCTCGGCTGGGAGGAATTTCTGGAAGAATTCTGCAGTCACTATTTCCCCTCCGATGTTCAAGAGAAGAAGGCTATGGAGTTTCTGTCGCTACAACAAGGTGGCATGTCAGTTAGAGAGTACGAGACCAAATTTACTCAGCTCTCTAGGTACGCTCCTGAATTAGTGATGGATGAAGCGAAGAAGGCTCGTAAGTTTGAGCATGGATTGAGGCCGAGCTTGAGGTCCCAAATGATACCTCTTGGTATTAGAAGATTTGACAAGTTGGTTAAGAGAGCAGCAGCCACTGAAGCAGACATGGAGCAGTTTCATGTTGTTCAGAATCGGAGGAAAAACTGGCAGTCTGGAAAGAGGCCCGCAAATTCTGGGAGTTTCAAGGGACAACCATCTGCACAAAGGTTCAAACCGACAGGGGCGAACGCTATTAGTGTAGCTGGAGGACCTGGGAACAATGTGGTGAGACCTTCTGCGGTGGATTGCTTCAACTGTGGTGCGACGGGACATTACCAATCTCAATGCTCCAAGCCACGGAATGGTAATCGCAATGTACTAATGCAGCAGACTGGGAATAGATCGTACCAACCAGGGCGAGTATTTGCCTTGACGGAAGCTGATGCCGATGAGGTTGATCATGTCATCACTGGTATGAAGGCAGATGTTTAGAGGTTTATGTTATTTCTTTTTCCTTTTATTTAGTGAACTGTTACGTAATGAGTGTGTATTATGTAACAGGGGAACTTTATTTAAATGGAATGAAAGCTGTTGTGTTGTTCGATACTGGATCCTCTCATACTTTTGTGTCTCCTAAATTTGCTAAAGTGTTGGGAGTTGAATCGAAGATTTTTCCAGGCAAGATCTTAGCAGTAGCTACTCCGTCAGGGGAAACTTTAACCACTAATCGGTATTATGTGGATTGCGAGATTGTGATCGGGGACAGAATCTTTGGGATTGATCTAATCGAGCTGACTATCTTGGGAGTCGATGTTATCATTGGCATTGATTGGATGTCGGTGTACAGTGCAAGCATCGAGTGCAAGACCAAGACGGTAACAGTGAAGGCTCCAGGAGGACCTGAAGTCACTTTCCAAGGGAAGAAGAAGTGTTCTAGGCTGGTGGCAGCTATCCGCAAGGAAGAGACTCCTGTGGAAGTGCAAGGGATTCCTGTGGTTCGGGACTATCCGACTGTGTTCTTGGATGATTTTCCTAGGTTATCCCCACATCGTAATGTAGAGTTCAGCATCACTGTTCAACCGGAAAGTGCACCTATTTCTAAGGCACCGTATAGGATGGCTCCAGTGAAACAGGATGAAGTGAAACGGCAGATTGAGGAACTGTTAGAGAAACACTTTATTCAACCTAGTACGTCACCTTGGGGAGCACCAATGCTTTTGGTAAAGAAAAAGGATGGATCTATGAGAATGTGTATCGATTACCGTAAGCTGAATAAGGTCACTGTTCAGAATAAGTATCCTATTCTCCGAATTGATGACTTGTTCGATCGTCTACAAGGAGCAGATGTTTTCTCCAAAATAGATCTTCGATCAGGATATCACCAAGTTCAAGTGAAAGCTGAAGATGTGCACAAAACTGCATTTAGAACTCGACATGGGCATTACGAATTCTTAGTTATGCCATTTGGAGTGACGAATGCACCCGCAATCTTCATGGACTTGATGAACAGAGTTCTGAGGCCGTTCATTGATTCTTTCTTCGTAGTGTTTATCGATGATATTCTCGTTTACTCCAAGTCGGAGGAGGAGCACACCGAGCATCTGGCAGCAGTTTTGAAGAAACTGGAAGAGCAGAAGTTGTATGCCAAGCTATCCAAGTGTGATTTCTAGAAATCTGAAGTGGCATTCCTAGGTCACATCCTTTCTAAGGAGGGAGTGGCAACTGACCCTCAGAAGATAGAGGTAGTGAGAGATTGGGCTAGGCCTACTACAGTGAAGGAAGTCAGAAGTTTTCTTGGAATGACTGGATACTACAGGAGATTCATTCAAGGTTATGCTCAGATAGCCGTGCCGCTTACTGGTCTGACCAAGAAGAATGTCAACTTCAAGTGGACTGAGCAATGTGAGGCAAGCTTTCAGGAGCTGAAAGAGAAGCTGACTACTGCACCTATTTTGGCTTTGCCTAGAGCAGGTGTTGAGTATGATGTTTATAGCGATGCTTCACATCGTGGACTTGGTTGTGTCTTAATGCAAGAGGAAAGAGTAATCGCTTATGGGTCTAAGCAACTACGACGGCATGAGAAGAATTACCCGACTCATGATCTGGAGTTGGTTGCGATTATCTTTGCCCTGAAGCAATGGAGGCACTACGTGTACGGTGAGAAATTGAACATGTACACGGACCACAAGAGTTTGAAGTACATATATTAGCAAAAGGATCTGAATTTGAGGCAACGAAGATGGTTGGAAGTGCTTGAGGACATGCGACCTGAGATCAAGTATCATCCTGCGAAAGCTAATGTTGTTGCTGATGCACTTAGTTGCAAGAGCAGTTTATCCTGTTTGATTACAACTCAGAAGCATCTGATTGAGGAATTGGATCGAGCAGGTATTGAGGTTGTCTTGCAAGGATTGGGAGCATCTTTAGCTCAGCTGAGGCTTCAGCCTACTTTGAATGCAAGGATCATTGCAAGTCAGGAGGTTGATGCTGATATTTTAGAGATGAAGGAGCAGGTTACTGCTGGCAGGTTGCCTGAATTTCAGATCAAGGATGGAGTGTTGTGGTTTGGAGAGAGGCTATGTGTTCCAAATCAGGCGGATCTGAAAGAGAGTATTCTTCAGGAGGCGCATGCTACTCTATTGTCGGTACATCCTGGGAATACTAAGATGTACAGAGATATCAAACCACATTTCTGGTGGTCAGGTTTGAAGCGGGATGTGGCTGAATTTGTGGCGAAGTGTGAGGTTTGTCAGAAAGTCAAAGCCAAAAATCAGAGACCCGGAGGTCTATTATAGCCGTTACCTATTCCGGAATGGAAGTGGGATAGCATCAGTATGGATTTCATTACGGGATTGCCTAAGAGTCCTAAAGGCAATGATGTGATTTGGGTTATAGTCGATCGACTAACCAAGTCTGCTCACTTTTTGGCGATGAAACTCACTGCTTCGATAGACAAGTTAGCTGAGTTGTGTGTTGGCGAGATCGTCCGGCTTCATAGTGTTCTGTCAACTATTGTGTCTGACCGAGATGTGAAGTTTACTTCGCATTCCTGGAAGAGTCTTCAAACAGCTTTGGGTACCAAGACGGATTTCAGCACTGCTTTTCATCCACAAACCAATGGGCAGACCGAGAGAGTCAACCGTATTCTTGAGGATATGCTTCGGTGTTGTGTACTAGATTTTAGAGAGAGTTGGAAAAGGCATTTACCTTTGGTAGAGTTTGCCTACAACAACAGTTTTCAGACTAGCATTGGGATGGCGCCGTACGAAGCTCTGTATGGCAGGAAGTGCAGAACACCTGTTTGTTGGTTTGAAGTTGGGGAGCATCAGTTGTTTGGTCCTGAGCTTGTACAGCAAACCTCTGAGAAGATTGATCTGATCAAGAAAAGATTGGTAGAAGCTCAGAGCAGGTAGAAAAGCTATGCAGACAACCGGAGAAGGGACCTTGAATTTGAGGCTGGTTACTTCGTCTTTCTGAAAGTATCGCCCAGTAAAGGTGTGATTCGATTTGGCAAAGGCGGGAAATTAGCCCCGAGGTTTATAGGCCCGTACAAGATATTGAAAAGGATCAGGAAAACTGCTTATCGGCTTGAATTACCGGAAGAGTTATCTCAGGTGCACAATGTCTTCCATGTGTCTATGCTGAGAGGTTATATTCCAGATCCGAGTCATCATTTGCCTGAAGTGCAGGAAGGTTTGCAGTTGGATCTGAATTACATCGAGTCTCTTGTCGAGATTGTTGATCGTCGAGAGAAAGTCTTGAAGAATAAGATGATACCGATGGTCAAGGTAGTCTGGAGAAACCATTTGGTTGAAGAGGCTACTTGGGAGTCTGAGGAGAGGATGTTGAAGGATTATCCTGAGCTTTTTGCTTGATTTGTATTTTGTATTTTGTATCTTTGTATTTTTTCTTCCTCTCGTGCTTGTTATGAGTGTTGTATTTTGTTTCTCCCTTTTGACTGTAGTTCCGGGGACGGAACTATTCTAAGGAGGGAGTGTTGTAATGCCCCGATTTTCATTTAATGAAAATTATGTATTTTGCACGTAGTGTGCACGTGCAATATTTTGATAATTATTTTCATTATGATGAGTATAGATATTTAAATATGTGCTCTTTAATTATTTTTATATAAAGCCATTTTTCAAATAGACAAAAGCCTTTCTTTTTAAAGCCCAAATTGAATTTATTTATTTTCTTTTATAAACTATTATTTTTGGCCCAAAATCTAAAGCCCAAGAGCTATTTTATTTTTAAATAAAACTTATAGTATAGAATGCATTTTAAAGGTTATTTTTATGTAAAATATAATGTACAATTTTTTTATGCGGACCAAGTTGCATGCACGTGCATTGCACGCACACGTGCAAAATGCACATGATGGAGCTAGGCCAGTTTTGATCCAAGGAGGGAAAATCAAAATTTTGAGTGGAGTCATGGTGGTGGTGGTTACTTGATCATGGGTGGTTAGTGTAACTCCTCCTTAAATCTTAGCCATTTGCTTCTAACTCCTAAGTTAATCCTAGCCTTCCATTTTCCTAAATTTTTAGTATAAATACCCCTCCCCTAGCCTAGTTATTCTTGTGCTTATTATTTCCTCCAAACCTATAGTCTAAAATACATTATCTTGTAGTTTAAGTGAGTTAAAAGATTGAGATTGTGTGGGACGATTGTGCTTGCAACAAAGAGGAAGGCCGGCTTTCATCAAGGGGAGTGCTCAGGTTTGGTGTGCTTGAGGCTCGGGTGCGCGCATCAAGTTGGGGGATCGTTCTTTTGCAAGGACATTTGTTTAGGAAGCGTTGCTAGTTGTATTTCTCTCCAATTAAGTTGGGTAAATTTTCCGTATTTCTAATTAGGAAACATGCTAGATGTGAATTGAAAGAATGATGCATGAAAAAGATTAATAAGAGTGCACTTTAATTAGAAAAATGACCTATTGATTGATTGAAATGTTGATATGCAAATGGTATGTGGTTCTATCATCAAATTTAAGTTGTGTGTGAATTGATTATCGCCATGGATTGTTTGAAGAAAATTTCATTATTACCATCAAGAATTATAT
The DNA here is from genome assembly GCA_017893485.1 of Hemerocallis citrina. Lineage (NCBI taxonomy): Eukaryota > Viridiplantae > Streptophyta > Magnoliopsida > Asparagales > Asphodelaceae > Hemerocallis > Hemerocallis citrina. The sequence goes on along the minus strand of CM030364.1, from coordinate 153,846,724 downwards.
ACAAAAGTTAGTAGATTGACAATGTTACTTGATATGGTTAAATGAATCTTTGTGATAATATGAATGAATTAAGATGTAGATTGTATGTTTGGGAAATGATTAAAAACAGGGGATTATTATGAAGTTTGCTAATAAAGAGATTAGTGATGTTAAATTCGTTAAGAAATTTCGAAAAAGAAACGTGGTAGTGGTAGTTTATAATTCGAGTCAATTGTATGAAAAATATGCATTAATTATTAAAAAATTAATTTCTATATACTGGAGTATAATTTATGATGGTATTAGTCAATCTGGAAATTTACAGCAAATTTTATAAAAGAGAAATGGAATGAGAGCTTGTTGAACATCGAAATATTTTACTAAACAGAGAGAATTGATTTAATTAGATCTTGAGTTGAACTATTGACAACCTGAGAGCATAGCTCAAGTGGTTGGGATGCTTCTATTCGCTACAGTAGGTTTCGGGGTCTCGGGTTGCTGGTTCGAATCCCCTTGGCACCATACTTTTGTTTCCTTTTTTTTAAAATAAAAATAATCACAGCCGAGAACATTTGATGCTCTCAGCGTCTCCTTCTAACGCATAGAGTGTTCGGCCTAGTGGTCTGTGCCTTCGGTGGTTTTTCCTGTGGTCGTGGGTTCGAATACTGGGCTCGGCCAGTATTTAATTTGTGGGAAAAACTTTTTTTTAGGATTTTGATGATTGATAATTTATGGAAAAAAATATGTTTATTATTCTAAAATTATGTGGGACTTGGGAAAAATAATTTGAGAATTATTTGCATGAAGTAGAGTATGTTTTGAGAATAAATGTATAAATAAAACTATGGTTCTACATTTTATATTTTTGTGAAGTTAGAATTTGCAAAAGAACTTGGAATGAAGTGTTAGAAAAACAATATAGCAAAGAAAGGAATTATATGAAGTGATGTGATGTAATTTATTCTCATTGGAGAATAGTGTGAAAATTATGAAATGTGAATACTCAATTTTTGCTTTATAAACAGTGTTGTGATTTTTAATTGATATTTGATGAAATATAAGGAATAATTGAATGCCATGTATGGCTATGGACTCATGAATAAATTAGAAATCATGCTATTGAAAAAGAAAATCTGTTATGATTATGAAGATGAACTTATGAGCTGTAAACGCTCAATTTTGGAAATTGTGAATTGGAATTGAAACAAAAGAGTAGCTAAGTCTCCCCCGGCAATTGGAAAGAAATGAAATAAAATTTGAAATGAAAGACCAAGGTTGGTCATGTTTGAATGAATGAATAAGTCCGGTTTAGTGGAGAGGCTAACTCTAGAGCTTTAATTTTGTTCATGATTCTAATAAAAACTAAGGATTAGTACATAGTGGAGACGTGATGAAAGTGAGAGAAAAACACGAGTATGAGAACTAGAGTTTACGGTGCGGGTGTGAGCCACAGAATGCATGCTTGATGAGTCAAGACATGGCGTGGGCACTACTCAGTAATGATCGGACTTTAGCCACGCTTGTGGAATATTTGGTGACTGCAAGAGGATCGTGTGCCATGAAGGAGGCTGAATTGCCACAGAATGCATGCTTGATGAGTCAAGACATGGCATGGGATTCCCCTCCAGGTTTTCTGTACACGAGCTTGTACTCATAGATCATCTAGGATACTCACCGTAGTTACAGTAGTAGATTAAGACATGATGAGGGATTAAACCCTACAAAGCTGAAGAACGATTAAGAGGCTTGCCCTCGGACCTATGTAGTATGAGATGCATAGAATCCGAACAAGTGTGCATTAGTGTCATGTAATATAAATAACTGCATTAAGGACTAAGTGCACAATCACAACATGACATTAATAGGGTATTTCCTTTAGTTGATATGTGACAAGTTTGTGTTTGTTAAATATGAAAAATGAGTTATACTATTTCCGGCATAGAGAGGATGGCCGTGTATAATGTTCGTCGGTTGAATAAACTGACATACCCATAGTTTTGTATGCAGGGTAATGACATGTTAAAGATTAAAGAGGAACAGATGCTTAAAGACTATTCAATGTTGTTGTACATTTATTTAAGTGTTGTAAATTTACTTCCGCTGTGCAAATATAAAGTGTAAAGTTTCATGTAAACTCTGATGTAAAGTGAAAAGTTTTAATTTCCTTGTAAAATTGTACTAAATGAAGTGTAAAGATCATGTGGAATCTCGAATTCAGTGTATTTTGGAATTCGGGGTGTTACATCCGGGCTGAGGAAGCTGAGCATCGCCCCACCTTTGAGGGGCTTTCCTCCGGAACCAAAAGAAAGGTATGTGAAGAAGAGGGAGCCAAGAAGCTCCAGAAGGACAACGGCGGACAGCGCCGCCCTCCTCCCAGATTCGAAAAATTCACTCCTCTTAACGCCAACATTTTCACTATTCTCATGGAAGTTGAGAAGGAAGGGGTGATACCTCCCGCCCCGAAGATGAACACCCCTGGCAAAAAGTGGGACAAAGAGAAGTGGTGCCGCTATCGCCGAGACCATGGCCACGACACCAATGATTGTCGGGCCTTGAAGAATGAGATTGAGGCCCTCATCCAAAGGGGGCAGCTGGCCAAATTTGTGAGAAAGGACCAGACCAATCCCCCTCCTCCCCCTCGGGGGCCTAACAAGCATCCTGAACGCGATGAAACTTCAGAGTTCGAAGAGGAACGCATCCTACATCTCATTCACGGAGGCCCCATGGGAGGCACCTCCAACTCCTCTCGAAAAGCTTTCATAAGGGAAGTCAACTCAATAGATGGCATGCCCCCCACCAAAGGCCTCGGAGTACCGGTCACTTTTTCAGATGAAGACCTCGAGGGTGTCCGAACCCCCCATTGTGACGCACTAGTCATCAATCTCCATATGGCGAATTTTAAAGTGGAGAGGATCCTGGTGGACAATGGCAGCTCTGTTAACATCCTCTTCCTCGCTGCTTTCAAGGGGCTCAAACTATCCCGAGACCGACTTAAGCCCGCCGGCTACACACTCCACGGGTTTACGGGAGTGCCAGTGACTATTGAAGGGGTGATCACCCTCGACGTAACCGCTGGCAAAACTCCTACTATTCGAACGGAGCCGATGGACTTCATGGTCATCGATGTCCCCGCTGCTTATAATGTGATCCTAGGCCGATCCGGTCTAGCTGCTCTCGAAGCCATCCCTTCCACTTATCACCTCAAGATGAAGTTCTCCACCCGGGCAGGAGTAGGGAAAGTAAGAGGTAGTTAGGAAATGGCCCGCAAATGCTACATGACTTCTACTGGGGATCCAGTCCTCTCCCTTGAAACTCTTGAAATCCCCCAAGACGGTGTCCGACCAACGTCCGAGCCGGTGGATGAATTGGAGGAAGTGCTCTTCTCTGAGCAAGATCCGAACCGCAAGTTCTTTATCAGCAAGACCCTCCGATCAGCCCTTAGCTCAGACATAGTCCAATGTATTAGAAAGAACCGTGACCTCTTCGCATGGTCGGCTGCCAACATGCCAGGAATCTCCGAAGAGCTCCTCGTCCACCACCTGAGTGTTGCACCGGGGTCCAAACTGGTTCAATAGAAGAGGCGCAAATTTGCTCCTGAGCGCCAATAAGCTATAAAAGAAGAGGTGGACAAGCTCCTTAAGGCTCGGTTCATACAGGAGGTCAATTATATCGAATGGCTCTCAAATGTTGTGATGGTAAAGAAAGCCAACGGAAGCTGGAGAATCTGCATCGATTTTACCGACCTGAATAAAGCATGCCCCAAAGATCCATTCCCTCTTCCAAGCATCGACACCCTGATTAACGCCACTTCGGGCCATGAGCTTCTCAGCTTCATGGATGCTTTCTCCGGATACAATCAAATCCGCATGTCCCTTTGGATATCCCGAAGACCTCCTTTGTTACCGATCAGGGCCTCTACTGCTACAGGGTGATGCCTTTCGGGTTGAAGAATGCAGGCGCCACTTATCAACGCCTCGTTAACAAAGTCTTCCAAAATCAGATTGGCCGCACACATGGAGGTGTATGTTGATGATATGCTTGTGAAGAGCATCCGTCGGACCGACCATGTCACTGATCTGCAGGAGGCATTCGATGTATTAAGGAAACATGACATGAGGGTCAATCCGAACAAGTGTGCGTTCGGAGTCTCGTCGGGGAAATTCATAGGCTTCATGGTCAGCCGAAGAGGGATCGAAGCCAACCCCGAGAACGTCAAAGCCATACTGGATATGGCACCTCCCAAAAATGTGAAAGAAGTCCAGAAGCTAACCGAGCGCCTCGCAGCTATAGGGCACTTCCTTTCCAAGTCAGGGGAGAAGTGTCTTCCCTTCTTCAAGGCTCTCAGGGGGGCTAAGGGCTTCGAATGGGGTCAGCAACAACAGGAGTCGTTCGATCAGCTTAAATCCTATCTAGTCAACCCCCCTCTCCTCAGCAAGCCTATCCCTGGGGAAACACTCTACCTCTACTTAGCTGCCTTCGAACAAACCCTCAACACTGTCTTGGTGAGGGAAGAAGACAAGGCTCAGAAGCCCATCTATTACGTAAGCAAGGTACTTCGGGATGTCAAGCTTCGTTATCCAAGGCTAGAGAAGATGACATATGCCTTGGTTATGGTAGCTAGGAAGCTTCGCCCATTTTTTCAGTCTCACTCGGTTGTCGTTCTTACCGACCAACCGCTGAAGCAAGTCTGCACAAGCCGGAGACCTCTGGCCGTCTTATGAAGTGGTTGATCGAGTTGAGCTAGCATGATATATCATACCAGCCTCGGACCGCAATCAAAGCTCAGGCCTTAGCAGAATTTATAGTTGAGAGCACCATTTCCGAGGTCAGTCAAGCGGCAAACGGACCTCCCATTTGGACGGTATATGTAGATGGATCCTCTTGCACCGAAGGGAGCAGAGCCGGGGTCATTCTGGCAGGCCCAGATGACTTCGTTCTTCAATACTCCCTCCGCATCAACTTCAAGGCCTCCAACAATGAAGCGGAGTATGAAGCCCTTATAGCCGGTCTCGAAATGGCCCGCAAAGCAGGGGCGCAATGCCTCCGCATATTTATTGACTCTCAGCTGGTTGTGAATCAAGTCTTGGGCGAGTATGAAGCGCGAGATGACTGAATGGCTAAGTATCTAGCCAAGGTCCAAAATCTCATGGCTCTGTTCGAAGAGGCACTTATTCGGCGAATCCCCAGGGAGGAAAATGCCCATGCAGATGCCCTCTCCAAGTTAGCCTCTTCCTCCCTCCAAGGCCTCGAGCAGACCGTCTTGATTGAAGTGCTCCTGAAACCAAGCATAGAAGAAGAAACTTCCGACTCAATAGAGTCACTGCCGGTTCAACTTCAAGATAATTGGATGAAACCCCAGGTAGAATTTCTAAGGGATGGGCTCCTCCCCGAAGACCCTAAGGAAGCTCGTCGAGTCAGAACTAGAGCGGAGCGGTACACCCTTGTTGAGGGGATTTTGTACAAACGCTCCTTCACACAAGTTGACGGCAGACCTTATCTGAGGTGCCTCTCCCCCGAACAAGCCACATACACCTTGCAAGAGCTTCACGAAGGCATAGGCGGAGCACACTCAGGGTCCAAATCCCTTGCCCGGAAGGTGTTGAATTATGGATGTTTCTGGCCTACCCTCCTACAAGATGCCGAGCGACATGTTCGGCAATGCGGCTTTTGTCAAAAGCATTCCAACATTCGTCGCCTACCCCAAGCTCATCTCACATCCCTATCGACTCTGATCTCCTTTGCAATGTGGGGAATAGATTTACTAGGACCGTTTCCCCCAGCTCCTGGCCAGCTCAAATTCTTGGTCGTGGCAATCGACTACTTTTCAAAGTGGATAGAAGCTGAGCCCTTGGCCACAATCACCGAGAACAAAGTACTTCAATTCTTCTGGAAGAGCATTATCTGCAGGTTCGGCATCCCTCGAGTCCTTATAACAGACAATGGAACACAATTTACAGGGACCGCATTCCGAACTCTTTGTGAAGACCTCGCCATCCAACAACGTTTCTCCTCCGTCTCCCACCCACAGTCAAATGGTCAAGTTGAAAATGCCAACCGACAAATCCTCTCCAGTATTAAGAAGAGGCTGGACATGTCCGCTAAAGGCTTATGGGTAGATCATCTCCCTAACGTACTGTGGAATTACCGCACCACGAAACGAACCCCCACAGGAGAGTCGCCGTTCAATCTCACCTATGGGTCCGAAGCCGCGATCCCCCTAGAAGTCGGCGTACCCTCTTCTCGCCTCATTGCCTATGAAGAAGAGTAGAATGCCAGGGAGCTTCAGGCGAATTTGGATCTGATTGATGAGCTCCGTGAAAGAGCCTCGATTCGCCAACAAAGCTACTGAAGGAGGATCGAGCTGGCCTACAACAAGAGGGTCCGTCCCACCGACCTCAAAGAAGGGGACGTGGTCCTCAGAAAGTTAGCTATATCATTCCCCAGTCAGAAGAACAAGCTAGCCCCAAATTAGGAAGGACCCTACAAGATCACCAAAGTGGTTCGGCCGGGGACATACCGTCTAGAAGACCTTGAAGGAAGAGAGATTCCCAGGACATGGAATGCCGACCATCTTTTTAAGTACCAAGAGAGCGCATGAATGCCTCTATAAGTACCTTCAGATGTCGAACCGTTCCTTTCCCTTCACTTGTATTTTACTTTTGCTTCTTTATTTCTCCAATGTAATAACGGCTCACAACATAGAAGCAGCCGACTATTAGTTTTCAATAAAGAACATTTTTCTTCATATCTTACTTGTGAATAGCTTGTATCTCTCTATTTTTACCTTCTTTATACTCTAACAATGAGTTCGGAGTCCAACACTTGGCTCGACTCCGCTTCGCAAGCTCGCTCTTAAGCGAGCTAGAAGTGGTTCGCCATTCGGAATTGCTCCCAAAACCGTTGAAACATACTCTAACGACGAGTTCGGAGTCCAACACTTGGCTCGACTCCGCTTCACAAGCTCGCTCTTAAGCGAGCTAGAAGTGGTTCGCCATTCGGAATTGCTCCCACAACCGTTGCAACATACTCTAACGACGAGTTCGGAGTCCAACACATGGCTCGACTCCGCTTCGCAAGCTCGCTCTTAAGCGAGCTAGAAGTGGTTTGCCATTCGGAATTGCTACCACAACCGTTGAAACATACCCTAACGACGAGTTCAGAGTCTAACACTTGGCTCGACTCCGCTTTGCAAGCTCGCTCTTAAGTGAGCTAGAAGTGGTTTGCCATTCGGAATTGCTCCCACAACCATTGCAACATACTCTAATGATGAGTTCGGAGTCCAACACTTGGCTCGACTTCGCTTCGCAAGCTCGCTCTTAAGCGAGCTAGAAGTGGTTTGCCATTCGGAATTTCTCTCACAACCGTTGAAACATACTCAAACGACGAATTCGGAGTCCAAGACTTGGCTCGACTCCGCTTCGCAAGCTCGCTCTTAAGCGAGCTGGAAGTGGTTCGCCATTCGGAATTGCTCCCGCAACCGTTGAAACATACTCAAACGACGAGTTCGGAGTCCAAGACTTGGCTCGACTCTACTTCGCAAGCTTGCTCTTAAGCAAGTTAGAAGTGGCTCGCCATTCGGAATTGCTCCCACAACCGTTGAATTATACTCTCGTTTCGCCGCCGAAGCGTGAAATCCTTACAGCTAAACTAAACATGGGAGAAGCTGATGCTAGGTCTACCATTCGTATGCTAGTCTTGGTACACTGCATCTCTTAATCCTCGTGGTTGGAAGGTCAATGATATGAATTTGCTATATTCTTCGTGTTTCCTCGAGAGAAGGTATCAGCTTCAAACATGAACTTGTTAGAGGCTTCGGTAAATTCCCAGCGTGGACAGTCCTCAACTTTTTCACAAGGCGAAGTCGAAGGTCCACGACCGCCCTAGTCCTTGATCAAATACCGGACTATGAAATCACCTCTAGAATCTTGTATATTGCCGACCCATGCCCAGGACCCTAAGGAGCTAACCTCTGGTTCTTATGGTTCGTTTAAAAGTTGAACTAACCCTCCAATAGGCGGCTCTCCACTGCGAGGAACTCGTCCTCACGGATTCACAAGCCAAGAGGTTCGAAGCAGTGCTCAGCCCGCCTAGTCTTACTCTAAACTTCGGCACACGTTGCCGAGCGGTCCTGGCACCGACGCACAAACAAGCAAAAACCTTGTTCTAGACTTCGGCACACATTATCGAGCGCACTTGGTGCCGAGGCCCAAACGAGCGAAGCTCTCCGGATCTCGGCACACTTTAGTCATGAGTAACACAACAACAGAAAGGGTTCAAAAATGCACAAGTTCCACAAAGAAAAATCATCATTTTGATTAAGTGCGGGGAGACAATTACAAAGCGGCATCTTCTGTACAGCCGAGCTACAAGACTTCCAAAATCAAAAACTACAATGCCGACTCGTTACACTTAGACGAAATACAAAACTTGGAAAACAAAAAATCTTCAGCACTTCCTTGGCGCAGGGATATTTTGCTTCAAAGACACCCGAGGGCGGCGACGCTTGATCTCGGTACTCGTCCCTAAACCGGCGAATTGAGATGTATCCTCGGCACTGCTCCTGACAGTTGCGCCGACGGATGCTCCACTCGATGAAATCGCCATGCCACTTTGGGCATCACCCGGACTTGGTCGCCCTACGGGAAAACGTGTCGCGGGCTCATAAAACGAAATGCCTCGCTCGCCCTCCTCGCGAGTGCATGAAGTGCTACTGACGTTAATTGGTCCCGAGTGCGGCTTTAGGCATGCCACTTCAACCTCCAACTCAGCGATCCTCTGTTTCAGAGACTCGTCTCCTGCCTCTACCTCGAAGCGAGGAGGCACGGCAGAGCTCGGAATGCTTGGGCGACGGGCGATAATCCGGTGGAGGTGAGTGACTTCGATGCCCCTATCCACTGTGGCTCTTTTCAACGCATCGACCTCCGCCATCAGCTCGTCACGTTCGGACATCAACCTGCTCACTGCCTTGGTTAGCTCCTCTTCCTCCTCCAGAAGTTTGGCCTCCATTATCTGCAAGTGGTGCACCTCGGTGAGCATATCGTCCCTCTCCGCAGAGATAGCTGGAGACACTTCAACCTTAGACCATTTGAGAAGGCTGTCGACGAGCCATCCTCCTCGTCCACAGGAGGGATATCGGCGAGCCGACCCTCTAGTCGCCGAATCTCAATGTCCCATTGGCTCAAGACCACCTGCAGATGGTTCCGTTCGCTCTCAGCCCTACGCAACCCCAACTCGACCTCATAAAGATGCTCTCGGCATCTGGATAAACTCAACCTCGTCGACCCCAAGGTATCCTTGGACCCAAACTTCTCCCCGAAGCGAGTGGGTTCGGCTGAGTGGGTCGCCTCGGCTAGCTGAAAAGATCAAAGCAAATAACGAGACTTAGTAAATAGTCACAAGTTCACTCCTCGTCCAACCTCTGAATAAAAGCTACATGCACTAAAGCGAAAGTTCTTTGTCTAAACACTTAGTCAAATTTCAAGCCAAAAAAAGAAGGGGGGGTTAGTCAAAGGCGACATGGGGTCGAGCTCAAAACTTTCTTTCATTCATCACAAAAAATGCGGTGGCCAGTCCGCAATTAGGCAATACAGGACAAGACAAAAAAAAAGAAAACAAGAGGAGGTGAAATCAAGGGTCGACCTCTTTCCCGAGGCGTCGAGGCTGGATGGGGACGGACCCCCCCCCCCCCCGATGGGGGCTGAATTGCCAGCTGGGTTACTTCGGTGACCTGCACCTTGCCGACGAACTCTGTAGAACCCCATATTTTCAAATGTTATTTTTATATTCGAAAATGAATTTAAATTTATTTTGGAGATTTAATGAATATTATCAGAAAATTTATCTTTTGTACACGTGCGAAACACGTGCAAACGCTTTTATGAGAAGTGTGAAAATTTAGTTTTTCTTATGAAAAATCTTTATTTAATATTTGAGATTTAATTAGTATTTTTCCAGATTTGTTCTGAAATTTATTGGAGCTATTTGCAATTTTTGAGAAAAGAAGGACCTTTTTGCAAAACTGACATTTTAGGGGTTAAAGTGCAAAAGGCACATTCTGGACATTTTGAGCAGTGCTAATTGAGATTTAGAATGCATATTTTCTTATAAAACCCAATTTAAATGAGTTTTGATGGAATTTCCAAAGAATGATCTATACATGCAAATTGTATTTTGGGAAGGGTTGTTTTGCAAAGCGTGGGTAAAACCCTAATTACCCATCCGGCATATTTAAGAGAATTCCTTTCCCAGCGTCATGGCTGATAAAATATTGTATTTTGGAGATTTATTTTGGAGGAAGCAAGGAGCTCTTTGGATCTAGCAAAAGGGGAGATTTTCGTGGACTTTTCCCAAACTCTAAAGGTGAGCAATATAGAAATTGTCTTGTGGTTGTTTTATGCGTGTGACTTGTTTTGTTATTTGATTTTGTGAGACGTATGATTCGTCTTGTTGATCTATCTATGTGTACCAATATCATGATGTAATGATTGGATGATGTGAACAATAAAGATGTTGTGATGTGGTATGAATCATGCGAAAAATGGTGGATGAAATAGTAGATCTTTGTAATTAAAAATTGTTTGCTAAGAGCATGTTGAGATTTGAGTATGAACACCTGGACATTAGTTTATGAATCAAATTTTATTTAGATTTGTGAAAGAAACTTAGATCTTGTAAAACCCTAACAAAGGATTTTGTGATTTAGAACATGAGAACCTAAATTTTGACATATTGATATTTTGAGTGATATATACATATACCTGATGTAGATTCGTGGAGATTTATTATTTTCCTGAATACGAACTATTTTTCATAAACATTGATTCATTAGAAACTCCAAATTTCGATTTTGTAATCAGACTTGGATCTTGAAATTCTGTAGGCCGACAGTCGACTGGCCTACTGTGCAGTCGACTGGTACGAGCCTGGTACCTTATTCTAGAATTGTTGAAAAAGTTGTTCTGGACAGTCGACTTAGCCCATAGGCAGTCGACTGGTCAACTGTAAGAAATTATTTTTGAAAGAATTATTTGTCCTTCTGGACAGTCGACCTATTAACCGTTTAAGTCGACTTGTATACTTAGAAAAATTTTGAGAAGATTATTGGAAGTTAGCTCGGGTAAGTCGACTGATCCTCTTTTAAGTCGACTGTTACGAGACTTAGTTTATTTTTGTAAGATCTTGAATTTGGTCCTCTGGACAGTCGACTTATCATCAGCATGAGTCGACTGGTACTGAAGGACATTTGTAAACTTCAGTGTTAATTCGAATGATTAGTTTTTATATACTTGTTATTCAAGTTCAGTTTAAGATTAAGAAATGGACCTTGAGATATTCAGTTGAGTTGGTTATTGGGGACATTTAGTTCAGCCACTTTGTTTAGTGGAATTTGGTTTAGACTTTTGAGTTTGAGTCTCTAGAGGCGTATGACCCTAGTATACCGGTATTGAGTTATTTGTTGAGGCCCATTGAGGCATTTCAGTTATTTGAATTTGAATTTAGGCTGGTAGGGTACATCACTCTAGGAGATTCGTTAAGTAATCAATTAATCAAATATTAAGGATAGGCACTAGTGGTGATATGATGAATGGGAACATGAGTCACGAACCTCAGTATGGCTTTCGGTGTGGGATTTAATCTCCGGAATTATCACAGTAGATTATTAGTGGTGTGGGATATGTCTCCGGAATTATCACAGTCATGTGGTGTGGGACAATCTCCGAAATTATCACGGTAACTATTGTGGTGTGGGATTGATCTCCGGAATTATCTGAGTCGAAGTGAAGCACATGTGGTATATTGTGGTGAAATGTCAATGTTTCGGTGTGGGATGATCTCCGGAATTATTCAAGTGAAATACCTTGGGTGTGGGATCCATCTCCGGAATTATCGGGCATGAGATACTAACCATAGTTTATCTTTATCTCGTAGTAGTCATCGTGTTAGGATTAGTTCATAACGTGGGGATTGAACCCTATGAGGTGAAGACGTTAAGGGCTTGCACCGAACCTATGTAGAATGGGATGCATAGACTTCGACAAGTACGCATTAGAGAGTCTGCATCTAGAGTAACTGTTTCTTGACTTGGTTTTATGCATGTGGTTTTCTTGTTTTCTACACATGACACTTAGCTTAGTATCACTTGACGTTTTATGATACCTGTCATTCCGTATTTCTCATTTGCTTACTTAGTACTTGTTGTTTAAGAATTTATGAGGTATGAGCTTATGTTGTTTATTTGTTTATTTTTATATTTCTCACACCATTTATGGCTAACCCCTTTAGTTTGGGGGTTAGGGATCATCTCTAGCCTCACATGTTGCAGGTTGTGCTTATAGTTGGAGATGGGATGCTTAAGTTGGTTTTTTTGAGAATTAATTGACATATAAGAGAATGTGTAAATTTGTAATATCGGTTGTTGAGACAAAATTGTGTTGTAAATGAGGTGAATATAGAGTTGAGTTATTTTGAGTTCCGCTGTGCATTGTAAAAGATTTGTTGAGATAAAAGTTGAAAATTTTAGTGGTGTTGTTGATGTTTAATATTGTATTGAAGTGGATCACTGGGAATGTGCCACGTAATTTCTATGTTATTAATCAAGAAATTCGGGGCGCTACAAACTCAACCTCGCGGTCGTCCTCATCATCGCCTTCTTCTTCTTCTCCCTCCGACTCAGGGTCGAAGCCCTCAACATGGCCCGGGAACAGCCTCCACCCCAAGCAGTCCACCTCAGGGTATCGCGTCGACACCTAGAAATGGCTTGGGCGTAGGCCTTGACCATGTTTTGGGCAAGGAAACCCTGTGCCTTCGCCATGGTGGCCTCTTCGGCCCCCTTCACCGCGGCATCCATGGTCTTCGCCACCTCGGCTAGCTGTTTGGCTGACTCCTCCTTCTGCCGTAGAAGGTCGGCCTCGAGCTTCGCGACTTGGCCTTCAAGATACTTGAGTCTCGTCGACCTATCCTCGGACTCGACCCTCAGCTTGTCGAGCTCGGTGCCCATTCGAGCCTTTTCAGCCCGAGCCCGGTCAGTTTCATGTTTCAGCTCCTTCTCCAACTCCGTCATCTTTTCTGAAAGATGACCGAAGTGGACGATGATCTACAACGAAAACAATAAAAAGTACAAAGAGTTAGAAAAATCCGAAGGGAAAGTAACCAACAAAGGCAGAAATTTGATACTTACTGAAACCGCCGAGCGCGCGATCTCGATAGCGTCGTCACCCTCCAGACCGGCCTCCATGGCGGCTCGGTCCTTTGGCGTCGCCAGGTGTTTGACCACCTGCATGCTCGCCAACGAGTCGCCGAGGAACCCATCATGCTTCCGAACCTGCCAGTCCGAAATATGGATCCTCTTGTGCTCCTCAGTCAGGAGCTCCTCGGCCGTCACCGTCAGCGGGGGGGTCCCCATCCCGAGAGCTGCAGCGATCGGGAAGTCCCCTGCCGCAGTCGACGCCGAGGCTACTCCTACGTCAGTGGTCGGGGTCACCACAGCCGGAGGCTCCACCTCCTCGGCTACACTCGCGCCCCTCGGAGTCTTCGAAGGCAGCAACTTGGTAGAAACCCTCTTGCGCTTCTTCGGCGCCTTACTTCCAAGGGGGGCCCTTTGCGCCATCACCGCATCGAAATCCATTGCCTCTACATCAAATAAGAAGCCGGTTAAAGATACAAGTTGGAACAAGCAAATTTTTAAGGGGAAAAAAAAGAGCATAGAAAGAGCCGCGTACTGAAATCTACGCGGCTGAGCCCTCCCCTCTAGAGAATGTCCTCGGTCAGCTCTCTCCAATCGTATTTCGGCCTGTCAAGAAGAGTCTGCACTGCCTCCTCTTCTTGAGGGTGAAGCACCGACGACTCCCTCACTCGCCTCGACACCTCCTCCACGAAACTAGTAGGTATGGGCCATGCCTCCACGCTCCGCACTATCAAGTACTTATCCCGCCAGTGCTTGATGGAGTCGGGGCAGACGACGAGCCGACCTCCGTGCCTCGGAGCTAGGTAATACCGGAACTCCAATCGGTTCTGCTGATGAAGCCGGTAGATAGTTTGGAGTACCCTCAGCTCCGGCTCAATCCCAGCCGCTTGGCAGTGGAGTACGAACCCATTGATAACTCTCCATGCGTTCGGCATCAGTTGGACGGGGCTGACCCTAAACCACCTCAGCACTTGGATCGCGAACGGGTGGAAAGGTAGGCGAGCCCCAGCGATGAAGGCATCGACCGGCTAGAAACACATGTTTACTGGCATCGGCGAATTTGCCCTAACCCCGGGTCCCGGCAACATGAGCTCGTACTCCTCCGGAATTTGGAAGCAGTTCCGGATCACTACCAAATCCTCCAGGCTAAGGATCGATACCATTTCGTCGGCTTCGGAGGTCTCCCTTGCATCATTTTCCTTGAAGGCTCTCCCCCTCCCGTGAATAATGCGCTCAGCCTCCTCCCCCGAGAGTTCTCGAACTCTTTGGAGTCCTGTCAATGGCCCTGGCAACCTACCGAACTCCCCCATATGCTTCGGGTCCTCCACTATAGTGTCCCGGCCTGAGACCCTCCTGCCCTTGTCTTGGCGACCTATCTGACACGGAGAAGGGACTTCGGCGGCAGAAGGGGAGGGCTCGGAGATAGGAGAAAGAGACATATTTATACTTAAAAAATGACTAAATATAAATTACCTTTGAGTTGATGGGAACAGACGGAATTCTCACAGGAAAAGCAATTGACGATCACCGTAAGCTCTCACTAGTAGAAATTACTGCCTGAGTAAAAATTCGGAGAAGTGAGAAATGAGAGGGGGGGTGAAGTTTTATAGTGCTTGGCACGCGAAACGAGGATAATGGGCCCACAGAGCCAGTCCATTTACACAAGGCGACAAAATGACCTCAACTGTCACATTATTCATTGCGTCCAGCTGTACTATCGCATTAATGGCTGACACATCTGTCAGAGTAGTCAGAAGATCAGCAGCCATCGCATTAATTACTGTCACATCTATCAGAAGATCAGCAGTCGGCAACTCAGCCTGACGTTTTGTACGTTGCCAAAAAACGCAATCCAAGGCCTCGGCACATGCTGCCGAGCGCTCTTGCCACCAACCATGTTACATGGAAAATGTGGACCTCGGCACATGTTGCCGAGCGCTCTTGTCACCGACCATGTTGCATGGAAAATGTGGACCTCAGCACATGCTGCCGAGCGCTCTTGCCACCGACCAAGTTGCATGGAAAATGTGGACCTCGGCACATGCTGCGGAGCGCTCTTGCCACCGACCATGTTACATGGAAAATGTGGACCTCCGCATGTGCTGCCGAGCGCTCTTGCCACCGACCATGTTACATGGAAAATGTGGACCTTGGCACATGCTGCCGAGCACTCTTGCCACCGACCATGTTATATGGAAAATGTGGACCTCGGCACATGCTGCCGAGCGCTCTTGCCACCGACCAGGTTACATGAAAAATGTGGACCTCGGCACATGCTGCCGAGCGCTCTTACCACCGACCATGTTATATGGAAAATGTGGACATCGGCATATACTGTCGAGCGCTCTTGCCACCGACCATGTTACATGGAAAATGTGAACCTCGGCACATGCTACCGAGCTCTCTCGGCACTGACCCTCTTACAAGGAGGAAACTACTCCGAACTCCGCCAAAGATCCGCCGAACGCGCCTATAGCCTGGCCGAAGTATCTGTGCGCTTCGGCAGTAAGTGCCGAACCCCCATGGACCTCGGCTTTCTTCATGGCGTAAGCTCGGAAGGGGTCGGCGGCGAAGTCGAAGCGTCTAAGCCATGAAACGACGCAAATAACATCAAATCATCTACCTAAATACTGCAAAAAAATAATTTAGAATTCGGGAGAATTAATTAAGAATTCTAAAAAATAATTATAAATCTAGGGAAATATTTTTGAAACCCTGGGTAGATAATTATTGCCCGGAAAGGTTAATTAAGACCCCCGAATGACAAATCACCACTTCGCAAAGTTAGGAAAAATCACCAGAAGTCGAAGAAAGATCAAGAGTAACCTTGAGCGCGCAAATAGCTTCGAAAATTACCATTTTACCACATACAAAGATTCAACATCCCTCGTTTGGACTCCGATACCACCCTGCAAGCCATTAAAACAGTGAAACTACTCCTCAAAGGCTGATTAAACTCAGTCTTTGGGAGTGGGGGGCTCATGATATGGCTAAAAATGGGGTTAAATCGAAACCGTCCAAATCAGGCGCGAATCTCAAAGCTTGGGGGTAAAATGGTAGTTTCACCTACAAATGGGTCTAAAACGGGTACTGGGTCTTCTCTCCTAAGACCCAATAACCCGCGAATAGATCCACCTCAACTGGGTGCGGGTTCCAACCCGCAGCAAACCCGTTCCACCAGGATAGGATTAGGGTTTCTGATTGCATTCAATCAACGACCCTGATTCGCTCTATCCTTTTACTGGGAATTAGGGATTTCATTCCTAATCTGATCCGAATGGCGGCTATAAATACCCCCCATCCACCACCATTAAGTGTAACACCCCGAATTCCAAATACAACTGAATTCGAGAGTTCTACAGGATCTTTTTACTTCTTTCGTACAATTTTACAAGGAATTTAAAACTTTTATTTCAACAATAATTACATCAGAGTTTTTTACATCAATAAGCAGCAGAATCAATAAAATACAACAACAATGAATGTACAATTGTTACAACTTTAACATTTAAATAATCAACAGCATCATCAATCATTTTTATATCTTCATGTAACTCTATTTCCTGCATATAAAACTGTGGGCGCGTCAGTTGCTTACAACTGACGAAATATTATACACGGCCATCCTCTCTATGCCGGAAACAGTATAACGATTCTCAAATGCTTTAGCAAACACAAACTTGATCACAAACAAATCTACCAAGGGACTATCCTGTTGATGTCGTGTTGTGCGGTGCACTTAGTCCTTAATGCAGTTGTTTATATTATATGACACTAATGCACACTTGTTCGGATTCTATGCATCCCATACTACATAGGTCCGAGGGCAAGCCTCTTAATCGTCTTCATTATTGTAGGGTTCAATCCCTCGCCATGACTTAATCTACTACTGTAATTTCAGTGAGTATCCTAGATGATTCTATGAGTACAAGCATGTATCCTGGCCCCTGGAGTAGAATTTCGCGCCATGTCTTGACTCGTCAAGCATGCATTCTGCGACAATTCAGCCTCGTCCCTGAACACAATCCTCTTGCAGTCACCAAAACATCCCATAAGCGTGACTAAAGTCCGATCATTACTGAGTTGTGCCCGCGCCATGTCTTGACTCATCAAGCATGCATTCTGCGGTTCACATACCCGCACCGTACCCTAGCTCTCATACTCATATTTTTCTCTCACCTTCATCACCTCCACACTATGTATCTATCTGTAATTTCGGTAAGTGTCATAGACGTTCCATGATTACAAGCACGTGTCCAAGACCCTGGAGGGGAACCTCGCGCCATGTCTTGACTCATCAAGCATGCATTCTGCGATAGTTCAGCCTCCTCCCTGAACACGATCCTCTTGCCGTCACCAAACATCCCACAAGCGTCGCCAAGATCCCGATCATTCTGGAGTATATTGTCCACGCCATGTCTTGACTCATCAAGCATGCATTCTGTGGATCACATCCGCATCGTAGACTCTAGGCTCCCATACTTATATTTTTCTCTTACTTTCATTACAGCCTTACAATGTATTAATTATTAGAATCATGAATAAAATCAAAGCTCTAGAGTTAGCCTCTCCACTCAACCGGACTTATCATTTCATTTACACACGACCAACCTTGGTCTTCTTTTCAATATCATTTCATTTCACTGCCGGGGGAGACTTAGCTACTCTTTCATTTCAATTTCAAATTCACAATTTCCAATTGAGCACTTTCAGCTCATAATTCATTTTAGAGTCTCACAGACTTTCTCATCATGATCTTAGCCTTTCATATTCATTTAATTCTCAATCCTCATCTATGATTCATTTCATGTAAATTCTCAATTCAACTATGATTCACTTCATATAAATTTATGCAGCAACAAATAGAGTTTACCAATATCCAGATTCACAATCTTTACCACAAACAATTCACAAGATTTTAGATATATCAAAAGCACTCTGGACAGTCGACTGGGAACTCTTCCAGTCGACTTGTTCAGTCAAAACCAGTTATTCATCACCACTCGGGAGAGTCGACTGCTGCACATGGCAGTCGGCTGTTCCGCAGTGTTCCACTTCAATTTTTTTTTGTCAATTTCATCTTTCATAACCTTGTGTACATTTCACAATAAAACTCAATTAAATCTTAATAATCATAAAATCTTGTATTCAAAACTTATTTAACTTTCATTTGTCAAAATCAATTTCAAACTCAAGAATCATAACAGTTCGGTTCAGTCGACTGGTGGCAGTATCAGTCGACTGTCCCGCAAATATCTTGAAAACTCAACATCAAAGCAGCAGTCGACTGTAACTGTATTCAGTCGACTGTCCCGCTGATGAAAACCAACTTTTAACACTTACCAGTCGACTGTGGAAGTAATCAGTCGACTGTTAAGTCCACAATTTGCATCTTTGCCTGCACTTTTCGACCTTTTAATCAATTGGTACTTCCATATACAAAATATAAATTATTTCCAGAATATATTCCTTTTAAAACATTATCATATATACTATCAAATTCTCAAGTTTCTTATTTTTTTAATGAAGTCCTCAAAATTCATCAAAACACATATTCAATCGATTTTCCAAAATAGACTGTTTTCTTTTATCAAAATCACTTTACAAAAATCTCTATATTTTATAAATAACATTTTGAGGTTATAAATCATACTTTTTGCCACATTTTGCATTATTCCAATAATGTCTCAATATGCATCAATTCCATACAATCACTTCAATTCTAGCAATTCAACTAGCAATCGTAACAAGCATAGCAATTTGCATTTACCATAATCAATTTCATGCAATCAATTCAATTTCGACCAAGTAAATCACATATCATCTATCATGCAGATTATATTCCTAAATTAGAAAGCATTTAAGAAACATCCACCTAAAAATGAAGATTTGTTACCCAAATGAACTCCTAGAATTAGGAGCTCCTAAAGAAAGCTCCAATTGCAATCCTCCTCGAAATCCGTGCACCAAAGCAAGCCTCCAAGCTCCACATTTCGGCAAGCATCCATCAATGAGCATCTCCATCTCCGGTTGGTAATATCAAGAACAACTCCCATCTTCTTTCACATACACATACTATGTATGTACATATATATACATTAGTATATGTATATAGGCAAGTGGAATAGTGACTTAGGTGGAGAATGGGAATGGCTTTGCTGCCATTTGGTTGGTTTCGGCATGGGCAAGAGAGAAGGAGAAGAAGAGATGAGAGAATAAGAGATTAAGGGTGCACTTTTATAAGAAAGCTAATGGGTAGTTAGTATAACTACCTCCACATGAACACCACTAACCCATTATAAATTTTTGTAACTTACTTTCCCTCTTGTTTCAAAATTAAAACTCCAGATTTTCCCTCCTCTCTAATCAGCCCGGTCCCCCAAAAATTGTGTGCACAACGCACGTGTGCACGTGCACGTGCTTTGTGTACAAAACAATTTATTTATTTAATCCTTTTAAAATAATTATTTATATATGTAATAAATATGTAAAAATAACTTTAAAATTATACTTTTCATGCACAATAAAGATAGACACAAACAATTTTATGAAATTTATTTTGAAAGAATAATACGCTTACAACACGTGCACCAAAACACGTGCGTTGCCCGTAAAATCTCAAAAATACAAAAATTGACTTTATGAACCGAAAAATATTTATAATCAATTAGAATGCAATAGAAAGTATATTTAATATACATATTTGATGATATACTCAAACATACAGAAAACACGTGTATTGCACGTAGAAATTTATTTTAATTAAAATAGACAAAAATCGAATTCTATTTACAAAAATGAATTTAAACATGTTTATAAAAAATAAATAGTTGAAACTCATCGAAAACTTTGCACGTAACGGTGGAATATCCGAAAATCGACACGTGCATTGATAATACGTAGAAAGCACGTAAAAACTCAAAGATTGAAATTTAGCATTTGAGTTGTCCCAAATGTGATTTTAAGAATACGAGATTGTATAGATAATCAGAATTCAAAATACAGATCAAAATGCATTATGGATATAATCAATAACAGTACAAAATGCACGTGCGTAACACCCGAGGGCAAAATTGTCATTTAAATTTTGCGGGGTGTTACATTAAGAGGTAATCAATCTTTTGCCAATTTACGCTCTCTCATAATCTTCCTGATTACTGACTTGAGCGTCGGATGGTGCGTCGCCGGGATCAACCCCGGTGTTTAGCACTTTTTGCAGGTGAACGGCGGGAGTCAGCAGTCAAACTCCGGCGGAAGGATTTCAGGTTCGCTATTAGGTTTTTCAAAGAATCCACAAATTCTATCTGTTTGCCCCCACACCAGATTTAGCGGTAACAATATCTACTTATTATTTTTGTCTCTTTATACTTCTCTAACTACTATGTACACTGACTATTTATATTTTTACATTCTTGGTTACTACATGTACTTTCCACTGATTTCTATATATATATATCATGTATTTCAACATACTTACTAGACATATCGTTTTACACATCCAATTACTACATTACTATATATTTATATATATATATATAAATATTTATGTTTATTATCTTAATTTACTACGCTACATAATTATTGTTCTCATTCGAATTAGTATTTAAGTTCATGCATATATTTTATTCTATTTTTGTCTTAATGTTATAATTCCTTTTCATTACTACTAATTTTATATACTCGATATTTAAAATCTATACTTCTATTTTTTATCTTTGTAATTTTCTACTTCATTTTCTCATCTTACTATCCCAGCTTTTATGTCTATTTTTATATCACAAATTTCGAAACGAGCATCATAGTTTATTAAGCATTCAATATCCAAGTACATATGGAAGATTACATCATTTCATTCATCATTTTCTTTGCAACCGGATGTCGAGAGGGCAAATCTGCAACTAGATGTTAAGGGGGACAATTCGCAACTGGATGTCAAGGAGGTAAAATATGCAACTGAATGTCCAGATGGAAACCGACAACCTAATGTCGTGGGGACAAATCTGCAACTTGATGTCAAGGAGGTAAGCCTGCAGCTAGACATCAATGAGGCGAACCCAAAACAAAGGAGATTTTCTACTTTAATAACCCCCACTTTTAGTTTTATATATATTACTTACCACTATTCCATTCTTTTGTACTAATTTATACTATTTTAACTTGATGTCCAGACGTCAATGGAGGCAAATGTTTTAAAACTTAGCTTACACTACTTCAACTTTATTATTTATAATACAGTTATACTTATATACACATTTAACTAATTATCTTATTACTTATACTTGTTTCAATATCTATCCTATATGCGTTATTTTATTTTTCATCATAAATTATTGCTGCTTACTATTAACTATTTTGCTATCTTCTTATTATTATTTTGTATATATGCTTTATCTTTACATATGTTAGCATTCTTGTATTTTTATACCACTTTACCTTATTTATTTTTTTTGCTAACTCATCTTATATTCGGCGGATAATCATGTAATATGGCTTTTATTATTTATACTTTTATCTACTATTTACATTTTATTTCTATGAAATTAATATTATATATTATTTCAATAATGTCTTGTTACTTTTACTTTTTGTTTCTCCGATTGCTTATGATTTATAGTATTGTTGTTTCGTCATATAGTTCTTACGTGTATTTACGTATAAAATATTATATGTTGATTTTCATGCGATACCTAGAAACTTATAAATATTTGATATATACAAATCATTATTCTATAAAATTATTATGTAACTTTTACAAAAGAAAATTTTATGATATTATTTTATACACATCATTATAACTTTTACTAATATAATTATATTATATTGTTTATTCTTTCAACTAAAATTTAACACTCATATATTTTCTGATTTTTATCCAACAACATTCACTTAAATTGCTAATTCAATTTTTGTCTCGTAATATATAGTACTAGTTCAGTTTGCGGTTTTAATCATTCAACCGCTTATTAATGTAATAAATTTTGCTTACTAAGTCTGTTAATAATTTATTAAAGTATCTATTTGACTATGCTTCTCTTTTTTCTTTACAATTACTTTGTTTTCCAGTTTCTTTCAAAATTGATAACTTAATTTGTATTTTCTTTATACTATGTTATCTATTGCTTCATCTAATATTATTTCGTATGAAAATTTCTTTCAATCTATACTATCTTTTATGGTGACGTTTCTTTTTCTACTATTTTTCTAATTTTTTTCTTGTTTCGTTCTAATTAACTTTGATACTCATAGATATACGTTTACCTTCTTTTCCACATTACATATCTTTATACTACATTTCTTTTCTTTGTATTGGCACCTTTTCTATATACAATAACGATTTTTTTTTCTTTTTGCTGTGTACAAGATACAACTTTTATCCTAGTAAGTTCTGAGGATAGAACTGATCTAAGGTGGGGAGACTATAACACACTACAAAACAGTGTGATGACAATTTTGCCCGTGTGTATTATGCACTTGTATTTTGTACTTTTACGGGTAATATCCGTTATGTATTTTAATATAAATACCCTATGTATATCTGCATTTTGACTATTTATATATTTTCCATCCTCTCAAATTCATTTTTTATCCAATTCTGAGCCAAATTAAACATTTATTTTAATCTTTGGATTTTTACATACATTGCTCGTATTTTCAATGCACATGTCGATTACGTATATTTTACTGTCACGTGTAATATCCATAATATTATTAATATAAATGTTCTACATATTTTGTATTTTGACTATTTATGAATTTTTTTTTTCTTTCTCTCGAATTTATTTTATATTGATACGTGCAACGCATGTGTTTGCAGTGCACGTGTTGATTGTATCATTTTTCAAAATAAAATTTATGAAGTGTGTATGTCTATTTTTTTATTAGTTTAAACTAGTTTTACGTGAAATATTTATTTTTAAATATTTTTGCTACACGCGCTTTACACGTGATAATTACGTTATTTTTTATTACAAAAATTGTGCATTACAATTTCATTAAGATTAATTTTAGGCAAATTATACTAAAATTTCGTTAATAAAAATAATATAATTATTTATTAAAGAAGAGGGTTTATTGAATAAAAGTAAAAAAGAGAAATGTACAAAACACGTGCACACGTGCACACATGTACACGTGCATTGCACACAAAGAAAACCGACCGGCTGCCCTTGTTGACTTGGTATTCAAGAATGAGGGTGAGTGAATGTGTGAGTGGGTGTTTGAGTGTTTTATTGGATGGTTGGTTGCTAAAACTACTCCTTAATTTCTCATATAAATACCCCCTAATCTAACCCCAAACGAACACATAAAATAAATCAAACAAAAGAGAGAAACTAGGAATGTTTGCTGTTGTTGCTTTCGTAAAATCCAAGGGAGGAAAGCACAGATTTTGAGGAGGAGGAGTGGAAGGCTTTTAGGAGTTTTATTTTGCTTGGAAAATTCTTCAAAGAGGTGGGTGTTTTCATAATCTTCTAATATGTGAAAATTGTGTTTGTTAAACTAGAAATGTGTAAATAGAGATGACTTGATTTGTGCACGTGAAATAATTGCTGTAGAATATTAATTTGTGCATGCTCAACTATGATTGTGTAGTATGTGATGACTTTAATGTGTGTGTGTGTGTAGAAGGTTTATGGAAAATTTTATCTAATTGAAATTACAATAAATACATTAGATTAATTTTCTTGTATGCATTTTAGTAATATAAATACCCCTCAAGAACTCTTGTTGTGTGGAGAACAATTATTCGTCTAATTCAAGCTTTATGTCTATGAGCATTCACACAATTTAAATGAAAATTCCTATGTACTTCAAGATAAAATTGGCATATAAATTATTTTGTATAGACACACAAAGTTTTCGAGGAATTTATTTTTTAAAATTGCAAAGAAATATATAGCAATCAAGTTATCGAAATTTTCGAGTTAATATGCATAATGTAGATCGGGTTCATAAGGTTAAGGCGACCCTTTGAATCACCAACGGTAGTTGGCACCTTGGTTGTGGGTTGCGGTTGGTCTGCTATTGGCGCTGGGTTTGAGCCTAGACAGAGGCAACTTTTTTTAAGCATCTTTTATTACTCCTACTAGCTGATTTACTTATAATTCAATCAAGAATGAATTTAAATTTTACTAGAATATTAATGGAATATTTTGAGGTTAATTATATAAAAATCTAGAATTACATTTGGGGATAAAAACACATTCCATATTGATTAGTATGTCTAGATGGTTATTTTGGATTCTTTAAAGAAAATTCTTTTATTCTTTTGAATGAATTAACTTTGGGATAATTGAGACAATAAAATATAATTTGGGAAATTCATTTGGATGAAATTTTTATTCTATATTATTTACTTAAGAAGTAAATCTAGTAATATTTTAATTTTTTGGTGAAGAATTAAAATATGATAACTTATCCTAAAATTGTGTTTGAAAAGGAACTTCATCCTAGAATTTATGAAAGATGATTTATATGAAAAGTTACGAGATAAACAAAGAATGTATTTGGGAAAATAAATGAACCATATTTGTAAGGAGTTTTATCAAGTTGAAATGCTTTTGAGATGTATGATGAGAGAATAAGAAGATATATTTTGAAATTGACAATTTAAAGTGAATATATGAAAGAATCAAATAAATTATAAATGAGAAATTGTGTAACTGTGGTCAAGATGACTTATAAGATCTCGGTATTGAGATGATTGGAATGTAGAGTCTGAGCTAGATCCGTAGTGACCGACAAGTTTTGATAAATAAAAATTGAGAAGTAGCCAGTGTTGGCTAATAATTATCCTTGCGTTTATTTAAGTCTGGTGGGGTAAGCTAGCTTTAGGTCGTAATGATTATAATCAAACCTAAGGAGATGCACTAGATTGGGGAAGTAAGGTCAAACATGAGTATGAGGACCTCAGTTGGTCTGCGGTGTGAGATTGTCTCCCCAGAATTATCGAGATGTGATTGGGATTGTCCCCAGCTCATCTGCGGTGTGGATTCATTTCTAGAATTATCAGGATCGAGACGACGCTCATGAGTAGTTTGGTGACTATTAAGGCACCGTACCTTGCGGTGTGAGTTGGATCGCCAGAATTATCGAGATGTGATTGGGAGTATCCCCAGCTCATTTGCGGTGTCGGATTCATCTTCGGAATTATCGGGGTGTGGGCTTAATACTCATAGAATGTATAAATCTTATGCTAGTCACAGGTGAAAATTTGCTTAACGAGGGACTGAACCCTATAATGAGAAGTACGATAAGGGCTTGCCCTTAGACCTATGTAGTATGGGATGCATAGAATCCGAACAAGTGTGCATTAGTGTCATCGTAAATGTAAATGTCTATATTAGGAATTAAGTTCATTTCATACACTGACATAATTAGAATAGTCATCTTTCTATTTTTGTGCATTCAAGTTTGTGATTTGTATGATGGTGAAATCGCTGTATTATAGCATTGCGTCAGTTGTATGCAACTGACGTACCCACAGTTTTCTAGTTGCATGATTGGATTTGGCATGGACTTGAAGTCACGATGATGGGTTGTCATAAGATTGAAGAGCTTCCATTATCACATGTTGTATTGTACTTATTTATTTCCGCTGTGTTATTGTAAAGAACGATGTTGTAAATAAAAAAGTTCTAAATTCCTTAGAAATTTGTACGAAGTTGAAGTAAACGATTCTGTTTGTGCCTACGAATTACATGTGTTTAGAATTCGGGACGTTATAAGTATTCCTCGATTTATAAAAAAATAAGAGTTAAATTTAAATTTCATAAAAAAGTATTTGAACGACATTTGAGAATGACAAGACATTTACCTCAAAAATTTTAAGTGAGTTATATTTTGAAACATAAAAAAATGCTAGAAGAACTAATATTTTAAAATGGAGGGAGTATAGGGAAAGTCGGGGAGGTTTAGAGATGTGATTTGAGTTCTTGGAGACAGTGAAGGCGCAAGAGATGCAGTCATTAGTGACAATGCATAATGCCTTAATCAATACCTATGCGCTAAGGGATCTGCAATATAAAGCATCATTTTAAAGAAAAATGTTTTATCTACCCAAAATAGAGATTATACTTAATCACAGTAACTTTGGTACATAGCTAGAAAATCTATACCTAACACGTGTGTATACATCAAACCCAACTCTTTTTTAAAGCAACAAATGTAGCCAACGTTATTATGGATTTCAAATAGCAACCGTTTTTCTTTCAACCTTTCTCTAATAATTATTGTTCAATTTAGTCATTAGTAATCTATCTATATATCCTTTCTATATCATAAATGCCACCGGGGAGCAGAAACTTTTATCTATATATCCTTTCTATATCATAAATGCCACCGGGGAGCAGAAACTTTTATCTATATATCCTTTCTATATCATAAATGCCACCGGGGAGCAGAAACTTTGGGCCGAAGTTGATCCCAAAATGCCCCCCATGTGCTCAGCGTGGCGAAAATTGTTCTGAAATTGCATCCCCATCACAAGTGATTTGTGTGTGATCCTCAACTAGCGCTCCGATCTGCCAACTTTTTGCCGTATACTTCCGATTTTGCCCCTTATTTTGAGAACCCTTCAATTGCATTTGGAGTTATGAGAGCATAAGGTTCTATTTAGAACCTGGTGTTTTAGTCGTTTTAAGTATACACCTCAATGCCTACATGCAAGTGAGATTTGTCCTCTTACATGTTTACTCATTAGTTTTTTAGTTTTTGCTAATAATCTTTCCTCGTTAGTTATCAGTTAATGTTTATATTTCTTCGTTAATGTAATTCAGATTTTGTTAATTTGCGGCAATTAATTTTCATTTTTTTGCACATGTTCTTCCTTTTCCCTGTTCTTGCTTTTCACATTCTTACTCATTACTGCATCTTCTATAGTATACAAATGGGATATCATGAGATTCTTGAGATGTTGTAGTTACTGTGATGAAAGTTTTAGTCATGAATAATGGACCGATACCATCTATTTACAATGAAATAATTTTGACATTATCATTATAGGAAAGCTAGAGTGATATCCACCTTTGTTACTGTATCGTTGCAGCAATTTAGCAACGCATTATAGAAGGAACCTTAGTTCTTTCTTTTGTGCTACTAATTGATTTACTGTAGTGTATGAATTGTGTGCCTCCTTTGAAGTTTCAATTCTTGCGGCCTGCTCTAGGCTCATGAGCATTTACCCTTTCGTATATCTTCCTTATAAAGGATCTGTACTAGCATTTTTTGGGCAGAGAATCATCCCGTTTGTGGATACAGTTCAAGGCCGCCGGTTGGTGAATGATTCGAGGATAATAATAATCTTTCTTTTTTCAAAGACCTCGGCCATTTATAGTTTATACATGTAAAGAATTATTGTTGCATGCAACAAAACATATGTTTTGTCTCATTATACTTGGACATTTGTAGGAGCTTAAGTGGGTATCAGGGCCGGCCCTGAGTTCCGGGGGGCCCTAGGCGAACTTCCGAAATGGCCCCCCTGCCCCATATTAAAAAAAAAAAAAAAATTACGCACGAAACGCGTGCCTATATTTACAAGAGAAGTTTGAAATCGGGGGCCCCAAAAATGGCGAATTCCGCGGGGGCCCGAGGCGGCCGCCTTCCCTGCCTTCATATCAGGGCCGGCCCTGGTGGGTATCAATAATTTGAATTTTTTACCAAAACGACCCCTTTTTGTAAAGTTTTTTCCAAACTGTCCTACTTTTTTTTTTTTTCCAAAGCGCCCCCAAATAAACTCGGTCTTTTTTGTACTAAACTCGGTCTTTCAAAGACCGAGTCTTGCGCTTTGAAAAATCAAAGAGCAAGACTTGATCTTTCAAAGACCGAGCGTATTTGTACTAGACTCGGTCTTTCAATAACGCAGATCCCCTTTCTCCTCTTCTCTCTCTCTACTTTAACCTATTGTATTTCTCTAACCCATCTTCCTAAATCTAGGGCGACCTCCTACCCACAAAATCTCATCTTAATCCAAATATATTTACCAATTTCTTCCTAACTCTCTAAGCATCTCCACTAAAAAAACCCTAAACCCATCTTTTGAAAGATCCCTATCTTGGATTTTTGCTAAATTTGAAGATGATAGCAATTTCAACTCTTTTACCCAAATATCTACGGCTCTATCCTTGACGCTTGTGAAGGTACGATGAATATTGGCCTTTAATTTTCTATCTTTTTTTATAGATTTTGTTTGTGGTTAGATAATAACTCGCATATCCGTATAAATATACGTAGGTATGGATCTTGAGATTCCTATTTGGTTATACTTTGGTGGTAAAATAATTCGTGGTCCAAAGATTGGTATTTGTTACAGTGTGTTGGATCCGGAAATAGTTTGGGTACCTCGTACCATAACACTTGCAGAAGTAGTTAAAAAAATTTATGAAGTTACTAATTGGGATAGGAATCAATGGAAGGTAAAAATTTCAGCTCGATACGCAGCTAGTAGAGGAGATGGTCAGTATTTTATGACAGTGCTCGTACCTACTGATAATGCACTGAAGTCATTGATTGCTAGGACATTTGATCCCAATTGTGCTTGGTCTGCATTAGAGTTATACATTCAGCAAATTCAAAATTTGGATGCTCAGCCATATGATATTCTCAGTTCAAGCTTCATAAGGGTAGTACCTACACAGCAGATGAGGTCTAACCCTGCTCAACCTTCACAACCAAATCCACTGTCCTCACAAGAAAACACCTCCACAAATACAAGAAACGCTGATTCTACAGATGTTGAGTTGCCACCCCAACCTAGTCCGGTTCCTGAGTATGTTCCAAATGACAGTGTATTTGAGCTCTTTCAAAATGCAGTGGTTAACAACAGCTTATTAGATGATGATGAAGAAGAGGAAGAAACAGACGATGATGAAAGTGTAGAAAATGATGATGGAGAAGAAGATGATGATGTAGCAAATGTAAATCCTACGAACAACAGTTCTAACGAAGTGAGAGCTACTGATAGCTATGCTAATGTTAACGCTCATGTTACGGAGGAGATGGCTCAAGCTGCTAGAGTCCCCCCATTTCCACAAGAGTCCCTATGGTTCATCCAATGCAGACGAATTTTACGTTGGACAGGAGTTTGTAAGCAAAGAGTCCATTCAGCAAGCTGTGAAGGTGTATTCTATCAAGAAACATCGTGAATTTGTCACATTGAAAACAACACCGTCACTGTACACTGTTAAATGCAAAATGGCACCTAGAAAATGTACAATTGAGGAGATCGTACAAGGTCCCCCAGGAGTAAGTGATGATGGATGTCCTTGGAGATTACGAGCTATTGTTCCAAAAGGGAGGAGAAATTTTGTGGTGAAGAAGATAGTTGGGCCTCATACTTGTACGAATCCCACGTTGAATCAAGACCACTGTAAGATTGATGCTAACCTTGTTAGTAATTTGATTGTGAGTGTGGTGAAGAAGGATATTGCTTTATCACCGGAGGCAATTATTGAGATTGTGAAAATAGAATATAATTATCAGATTTCATATAAGAAAGCTTGGAAAGCAAAATAAAAGGAAATTGAGAGGTTGTATGGTACCTTCGAAGAAGCATACACGAAGCTGCCTTTTCTACTAACAGCAATTCAAGCAGCAAATTCAGGGACCGTTGTCCACTGGGATAAATATGAGTCTAGCCCCAGCGAGGAAACATTCAAGGAAGTATTTTGGACATTTGGTCCTTCCATTGAAGGTTTCAAGTCTTGCAGACCGGTTATTAGTGTAGATGGAACTCACTTGTACGGTAAGTACAAGGGTTGTTTGCTAATTGTTGTTTTCCCCGGATGCGAATGGTTACTTATTTCCATTTGCATTTGCATTAGTTGATGGAGAGAGTATAAATACGTGGACATGGTTTATGACTTGCATCCGGTATTATGTCATCGATCGCACTGAGTTGTGTGTTATCTCGGATCGTCATGCTGGTATACTGTCTGCTATGGATTTGCAAAACGGTGCTTGGAACGAACCGAATGGATTACATCGATATTGTATGCATCATTTTGCCACAATTGTGACCGGGGGTACGATCCATTCCTGTTATGTTGTGCATCTCGGCATTGAATGGTGCAGCAACTGGAATCCCTTGGTGAAGGCCGAACTGGCGTAACACTCTATCGGAGTAATAAAACTCGACAACCCCAAAGTTGATTAGCGGTGCTTTCGTGAGCCACAAATCGCACGTGTACGTGCAAATAGGCGGCAGTCGAATCAGTCGCTCCTCCGTGTAAGGGGACCACACTACATAGTCAGCGGCCAACCTATCGAGCTCATCGCGGTAGTATGTCAAGAACCTATTGGGGTTGGCTGTCCATGTCAGTTTGCCTGTCCAGTACACACTGATAGGAGGTAGCATGTCAATATCATCGGGAAGAACTCTCCAATGTTGAGATTGGATCCGTACCACGGGCCGACCTACGTGAATCCGCTCCCAACTCCATATCTATAGTAAAATCAGAGGTCCATTTGGAAACATCAATGCTACGGTATTTCCGGTCGAATTTGGAAACAAGACGGTGCCGAATAGCGTGAGAATATACGCCCTACAGTAGCACTCCACCTCCGCTGCAGTTGAACCGTCATTCAATCTATCTTTAAATGTGTCCTTCAACCACATTAAACGGATAAATTTTCTATTTATTGCACCGGCTTCTACTTCAACCCCTAAGTACTCCTCTACTATATACACTGGGTCGAAGTCTATCGATCCTGTGACTGCCTCTCCATCGATTGGAAGCCCGGTAAGTATGGCAACGTCCTGTAGAGTCACCGTCATCTCCCCAATTGGCAGATGAAATGAATGTATCTCGGGCCTCCATCTTTCAAGTAGTGCTTCCAAAAGAGGACGATCGCACTTGATGGATGTCATCCTAGCAATACCGTAGAACCCACAGTCTCTAAGTATCTCGTGTATACGTGGGTGCACAGGTAGCAGATGACCGGTCCTAAAGCGGCACTCCGTAGCCTCACCGTTCCAAACATTCTGCGATCGGTGCAACGGCTGAAGAGTGAGTAGTGAAGGGTCGAGGGGTCCTGGCCCTCCAAAAGGGACATATGATGACGAAGGGAGTGAAGAAGAGGTGCCCGCCTCATTTAGATTGACTTCAACCTATACAACAATAACATTTACATCAATAGACCGAAATGTAATATAATTTTATTACAATCAACAATTAATTACTTACATTAATACCCTCGGTACGACCACGACCACGACCACGAACACGTCCACCACGAGTACGTGGTCCATCACGTGTACCTCTACTACTTTCTCCTACCTCCATGTTATCCCTTGTGCGTGCCATTGACAATAGACTACAAATCCTACAACTTCAACAAAAATGTTATTAACTATACATAACCTAGATATAAAAACAATTTCTATATAACAATGTCGTTGATTCTCTAATTTTAGCAAATTAGAGAGTTTTAACTCTTTCTTAGCAAAATTCTATATGGAATTCTATATAACAAATTCAACTTCAACAAATTCTAAAATTTCTAACTCTTTCTTAATTTTAGCAAAAAACTATATAGAATTCAACAAATACTATATAACAATGCCGTTGATAGCAACAACTTCAACTCTTTCAACTCTTTCTTTTTCAACAAAATTAAAACTAAAAATAACAACAATAACTACTCTACATTGTCAACAATAAGTCAAATTCAACTCATCAACTTCACAATAACATCAATAGAACCACAAATTTTGCTTAGCAAAAGCTTAAGAAATATACCTTACAAGTAGGAGAATCCAAAACGAGCTACTGACAAGGTAGAGAAGAGCAAGACCCTTCAACCAAGATCTTCCAAAGACGAAGACGAAATTGGCGAGGTATACGAAATTGGGTATTCGGGGTTTAGGGTTTTAAGAAATAATCAATTTTGGGAAATAGGATTGGGGAAAATCGAAAATGGATTAGAGATTAATTGGTTTTGTGGAGTTTATCGATCGATTAAAGGAGTAATCGACAAAAAAATTGGCGAGGGCGATGGATTCGTTGAGGGACAGCGAGAAGAAGAAAAGAAACTCTAAAAATTCGAGAAGAAGAAGAAGAGGAGAAAGGGGATCTGCGTTATTAAAAATGCCTAAGTACAAGACTCAGTCTTTGAAAGACCGAGTCTAGTACAATTACGCTCGGTCTTTAAAAGACCGAGCCTTGCTCTTTGATTTTTCAAAGCGCAAGACTCGGTCTTTGAAAGACCGAGTTTATTTGTACTAAACTCGGTCTTTCAAAGACCGAGTGGGGCGCTTTGGAAAATAAAAAAAATAAGGTGGTTTGGAAAAAACTTTACAAAAAAAAGGGTCGTTTTGAGAAAAAATTCCAATAATTTATCATTGGCCTAATTAGGCCCACTCATGGTCAGCATATATTGGCTTTTAGTGAGGGATATAGATAATGGAGCTGACACCACAAAATTTTCACATCATTTTATGAATCATGTGGGTAATTAATACATGTCATTTCCCTGTAATATAATAATAATTTTTAACTCCTTTTAAACCTATTTGTTAGTGTCTATTTGCAAGCTAGTAAGAACTCGTTTTTTGCTTTATGTTATCTTATGGATGTGGTTTAGTTCTCAGTTAATGTAACCTTCATTTGCTAAATGAGTAGTAGTTTATTTTTTAATTTAATGCTCCTCATATGCTCTCTGCAGTTATGGCATGTAGTTTAGGTGGAACATTTTGGTTGTATGCATTGCAATTTACTTCTTCGTTAGGAGGTTTGGAGGTTACTTCGGAACATTATTTTGAGGAATATTTTGCTTGCAATTATAAAGATTGGCAATTTTCATTGTTCTTGCATGTACATCGAGAACATGGTACTTTTTCTAGCCTGGTTTATTCTTTTGAGGCAATGATGATAATCAAAATATTTAAACACTAATGTTTGGAAAATTTCTCTAGTCTTTTTATTTGAAAAGGGAAGCAAAACCAAATCCTTCATTTCTCTTTGCTAACTCGATCATATCTACAACATTAGCGAGGCACCTGTAATGTTTGCATCCAAATGTTTGGATAGAAAGAAATAGAAAGTATTGCAAAGAAGCATATTAATTGTATATCGAATTCAAGATAAATCCGAGCCTCCATCATTCTATCTCATTTTCGCAATATTTTTTCCTTTCATTTCTTATCCTTATTGAATTTATTGTTAATTTGGTGCATTAATTTTCCCATTTATTATTTACTTGGTTGTAGTTTGATTTTTTGGGCGGGGTGGTTTCATCGGTTCTATTTCGAATTTATTGTTATATTTCAATACGTATGAAATCCCCCCCCCCCCCCCCTTTTTTAGCATATTCATGAATATGTTTTCTTGTGTTTCTTGCTTTGGTGTATTTCCTTTATGAGGATTTTGGGTTATGGAACTTCATTACATGTTTGGCTTATGAGTATGTGTTTGGCTATGGGTTTCTAATTAAGTTTGTTGTTAATGTTGATGTTGCTGGAAAAAGGGATTTGGTGTATGGATGTTGGAGCAACGGGTTCATCGTGCTCAAAAGTTGAAGTTGTTTAAATCCTCAAAGGAATTTGGGGTTTTTGGAAAGCTTTTGCTTGATTACTTAAGGGATATGTTTTCTGCACAATTCTTTTGAAGAAGAGGGTTGTTAGGGTTGTTGATTTCTCTGTTCTAGAGATATGAGTTTTCATTAACATCGTCATACAAATCTACATGCATTGTTTCGAGCTGAGGTTATGTCAATTTCTCCTATGGTATGGTTTCCCTTTATTGTAGTTTTTTATTTTCAAATAACTCTTTTACTGTTTTTTTATTTGCTTTCAATACCTTATTCGAACATATAGGAAATTTGGAATATCATCAAAGTGTCTTTTTTTTAAGCTTCAACAAATTTTCAATTAACTAATAATGTAACGCCTCGAATTCCACATACAGGTAATTCATAGAAAATACAGGATTTTATACTTCAATTCGTACAAAAATACAAGGAATCTAAAATATTTTATTACAACAATGTTCTTTACAATAACACAACAGAAATAAATGAACGCAATACAATCTACGATAATCAAATTTTTTCAATCTTGTAACAACCTATCATAGTGGGCTCAAGTCCATGCCAAGTCCAATCCTGTAACTGAAAAACTGTGGGTACGTCAGTTGCATACAACTGACACAATGCTATAATACAGCGACTCTTTAATTTAGCAAACACAAACATGAATGCAAACAGGAAAAGTGATTATCCTAGTCGTGTCAATGTATGATATGACTTAATTCCTAATGTAGATATTACGCTACGATGACACTAATGCATACTTGTTCGTATTCTATGCATCCCATACTACATAGGTCCGAGTGCAAGACCTTATCGTACTCCTCAATATATGGTTTACATCCCACGTCATGCAACCTAACCCAATTAATATACTCCAACGCGTAGTCACAGAGGAGTCGTAGCCCCAGGATAGTGGACCTTACCGGCCTACCCCTAGCCCGCATATAGTGGATTTACCGGGCGTATCGTCAGCCACGAATCTTAGCAAGTTGGTCTCCCACAACTACGGACCTTACTGGCATATCCCTATCCCACACACCATGGATTTACCGGGCGTATCCTCGGTCACGACCATTCCAAGGAATTGCAGATACTTTATCGACGTTTTCGATGATAGACGGACATACCCCTTGTAATGCCCCAATTTTCATTTATGAAAATTATTTATTTATTTTGCACGTAGTGTGCACGTGCAATTTTTATACTATGAAATCTTATAATTATTTTCATTATGGATGATGAGTATATGTATATATATATATATATGTATATGTGTTCTTTAATTATTTTTATAAAGGCCCATTTTTCTTCAAATAAACATAAGCCTTTTTTTCTAGCCCAAATATAATTTATTTAATTTCTTTATATAAGACTATTATTTTGGCCCATTAATTAAAGCCCATGAGGTATTTTTATTTTAATTGCAACTTGTAATGTAGAACATCTTTCAAAGATTATTTTTGTAGAAAATATAATGTACAACTTTTTTAAATGAAGGATAAATGCATGCACGTGCATTGCACGTACACGTGCAAATGCACCATGGTGAGGCCGGTTTTGACATGAAGGGAAATGAAAAAAAATGAGTGGAGTCATGGGTGGTGGTTGCTTGATCATGGTTGGTTACCATAACTCCCCGTTGAATCCTAGCCTTTTAATTCTAACTCCTAGTTTGATCCTAGCCTCCCATTCGCACCAAATTTTAGTATAAATACCCCCCTTAGCCTAGTTATTTTTGTACTCTTTATTTCTCCACAACCTATAGTATAAAATACATTGTTAGTAGTACAGTAAGTGAGTTAAAAGATTGAGAGTTGTGAGTTGTGTTTGCACCAAGAAAGGGAAGGCCGGCATCACTAGGGAGGCTCGGGTTGGCATCTTTGAAGGCTTGGGTGCGCATCGAGGAGGAGGAGGAACGCTCTTTTGGCAAGGACTCTTGTTTAGGAGGTGTTGCAATTTGATTTCTCTCCAAAATAAGGTGGGTTATTTTCCATGTTTCTAATTAGAAAGCATGCTAAGATTGAATTGAAATATTAATGCATGAAAAAGATTAATAAGAGTACATTTAATTGGAAAAATGGCTTATTAGTTGATTGGAATGTTAATAAATAGCTTGTATGTGGTTCCATCATCAAACTTAAGTTGTGTGTGAAATAATTATAGCTATGGATTGCTTGAAGAAAAATTCATTGTTAGCATCAAAAACTATATGCAAATGTTAGTAAATGAAAATGTTGTTTTATGTGCCTAAATGAACCTTTTGTGATAGTGTTGCAATGAATGACTTAAAATATATTTTGTGGGTTTGTGAAATGAATATAAACAGGGAATTGATATAGAGATTATTGATGTTAAAGTTAGATAAGAAATGTCGAAAAAGAAATGTAGTAGTAGTAGCATACAATTTAACTAATTGTATGCAAAATATGTGTTTAATTATTGGAAAAATTATTTTTAAATTACTGGAGTAATAATTATTATTTGAATAATTATTCTGGGAATTTACAGGAAGATTAGTAAAAGCAAAACTCAAATGAGAGCTTTTGGAACATTGAAATGTGCTATTAAACAGAGAGTTGATTTAATTAAAATTCGAGTTGTATTCAAGACAACTTGAGCCTATAGCTCAAGTTGTTGGGGGACTCTTTTGCGCTACAGTGCGTGCGGTTGGTTCCCTGGATCGCTGGTTTGATACTTGAGAACACCATCTTTTTGTGTGCATTTTTAAAATTAAATCAATTTTCAAACCGAGAGCATTTAAGTCTCTGACCCCTCTTTATATCGATGAGCACATGTGGCCATATGGCCAGAGCGTGCGGTTAGGTTCTCTTTGGTCGCTGGTTCGAATCCTAGTCTCGGCCAGAATATTATTTTTTGAAAAAATGATTTTTTTGATTTTTTTGATGTTTAAGAATTATGAAAAAAATATTATTATTATTCTAAAATTATGCTGGGACTTATGAAAAATAAATTGGGATTTATTAAAATGAAATAGAGTATATTTTTTAGAACAAAAGTGTAATTGGAACTTTGTATCTACACTTATATTTTGGTGAAAGTTGTACTTTGCAAAAGAACTTAAAATAAAGTGCTAGAAAGGAAATATAAATAAGAAAGGAAATATATGAAGTGAAGTGGTATGAATTATTCTTATTGAAGAATAGTGTGATAATTATGAGTTGTGAATATTCATTTTGACCATATAATTGGTGATATGATTTTTAATATGGAAATAAATATTTGATGAAATGCATGCATGATAATTGAATTCCATGTATGGTTATAGACTCATGAATAATTTAGAAATCATGTGATTAGAAAAGAGAATGTTATTGAGCATGAAAACTCAAACATATGAATTGTGAATTGAAATTGAAAATTAGAGTGTAGCCAAAACTCTCACCGGCAAGTGAAAGTGATGAATTATGATTATTGATATTGAAAAGACCAGTTTGGGTCATTGTGAAATGAAAGAAATAAGACCGGTAGTAGAGAGAGGGCTAACTCTGAGAGATTGATTTTGTTCATGATTTCATTAAATTTAAGAATTTAGTACATAGTGAAGAGGTGATGAAAGTGAGAGAAAAATACAATTATGAGGGCCTCGAGCCTACGATGTCGGTGTGATCCACAGAATGCATACTTGATGCGTCAAGACATGGTGTAGGCACTACTCCAGAAGGATCGGGATCTTGGCGATGCATGTGGGATGTTTGGTGACTGTAAGAGGATCGTGTACCATGAAGGAGGACTGAATTGTCACAGAATGTATGCTTGATGCGTCAAGACATGGCGTGGGATTCCCCTCAAGGTTTTCTGTACACGAGCTTGTACTCATAGATCATCTAGGATACTTACCGTAGTTACAGTAGTAGATTAAGTCATGACGAGAGATTGAACCCTACAAGATGAAGAACGATTAAGAGGCTTGCCCTCGGACCTATGTAGTATGGGATGCATAGAATCCGAACAAGTGTGCATTAGTGTCATGTAATATAAATAACCGCATTAAGGACTAAGTGCACAATCACAACACGACATCAATAGGGTATTCCGTTTAGTTTGATATGTGACAAGTTTGTGTTTGTTAAACATGAAAAATCAGTTATACTATTTCCAGCATAGAGAGGATGGCCGTGTATAATGTTCGTCGGTTGAATAAACTGACGTACCTACAGTTTTGTATGCAGGATAAATAACTTGATAAAGATTAAAGAGGCACAGATGCTTAGAGATTAATCAAATGTTATTGTACATTTATTTAAAAGTTGTAAATTTGCTTCCACTGTACAATATAAAGTGTAAAGTTTTCATGTAACTCTGATGTAAAGTGAAAAGTTTTAAATTCCTTATAAAATTGTACGAAAGAAGTGTAAAGATCCTATGGAATCTCGAATTCAGTGTATTTTGGAATTCGGGGCGTTACAGAGTGGTATCAGAGCCACGCTTCATACTAGTACAAATTTATAAGGCACGACACCCTAGAAGTAGACATTAGAGTGTATGTTGAGTCTAGAGATTTAAATGTAAGTTACTTACATTTGTGTTGCTCTATGACTTATGCTTCTTCCTCCCTATTTCTAAGATGGCTGATCACTTCGACCCTGTTGGAGACGACAATTGGCATATCATAAAGGAAGATTATTATCCTGGACAAGCAGATTCCGAGGAAGAGTACTATCCAGGGCAAGCAGATTCTGACGGAGAAGAATGGCCTGAATCTCGAGAGATCACCCCTACTTCCGGATTCATCTGATGACTCTTCTGACGAAGAAGAAGAACCAGTTCCAAGTAGTCTTGTGATATCTCTTCAGAGGTAGGTAGAAACACTGCGGGAGAGAGTCGGATTATTGGAGGCTCAATTGGCAAAGCGCAAGGACGACTTTTCAGTTCTCAGACATCGTGTATGGGAACTCGAGAAGAGGAAGAATATGACTGATGTGCTGAAGGAAGAAATTGATGAACTACGGGGAGAGCTTCGTGAAGCGAAGAGGAACCGTAGGAGTTAGACCGTTGTTTCTTTTACCCGTTTATTTAGTGAACTGTTACGTAATGAGTGTGTATTATGTAACAGGAGAACTTTATTTGAATGGAATGAAAGCTGTTGTTTTGTTCGATACTGGATCCTCTCATACTTTTGTGTCTCATAAATTTGCTAAAGTGTTGGGAGTTGAACCGAAGATTTTTCCAGGCAAGATCTTAGCAGTAGCTACTCCATTAGGGGAAACTTTAACCACTGATCGGTATTATGCGGATTGCGAGATTATGATTGGGGACAGAATCTTTGGAATTGATCTAATCGAGTTGACTATCAAGGGAGTCGATGTGTCACGCCCCGCTTTCCAAAAATATGGAATACGAGCACGTGACGAAGCCCAGCGGATGATTTTAACATCATCCATAAGACTCAGCATCACAACAAGAATATAACAACATATATATACAACCAAGCATGCATGAATAATTCATTAAGCAACAGGAAACGATTTAAACATTATTAATATCCAAAATGTTTTCAATGTCTGGAACAAAAGTAAACTCGGGAATTCAACACACTCATGAAAATAATGCAATAATAATAATAATAACGATAACATAATAAAAATATCAACAATAATAATAACATAATAAAAATATCAACACACTCATGAAAATACAGGTAATAATAACATAATAAAAATATCAACAATAATAATAATAACGATAACACATACATGACATAATAGAATTCAACACACTCATGAATAATGCAATAATAATAATAATGATAAGATTAAAAATAATATCAATAATGATAATAAATAATACGATAATAGCAATAATAACAATAATATCAAATAAAGTAACAGCAATAATAATAAAAATAATAACAGTAATATTGGTGATGAAAACAATAATAATAACATCAATTGAAATGACAATGATAATAATAATACCAATAATAACGAAAATATTCCTTTACCATCAGTTTCATTATATAAGTAAGAATTGTCTTGAAATACCAATTTGTAATAAGTAGAAAATCTTGTCTCCATAACATCAAGTTGCATGTTTGCCTTCACGACATCAGGTTGCAGGTTACCGTCCGGATATTCGGCTGCACATTTTGTCTCGCCGATATCCAGTTGCAATTTGCCTCCATTGACATCGAATTGCATATTTTCCATCTCGACATTAGGTTGCACCGAAGTGGTGAAATGTATATAAAATTGAGCATGCTCAGGCTCAAAATAAATTAATAATAATAATAATAGTAACGATAAAAATAATAG
This sequence comes from Hemerocallis citrina, assembly GCA_017893485.1. Taxonomy (NCBI): domain Eukaryota; kingdom Viridiplantae; phylum Streptophyta; class Magnoliopsida; order Asparagales; family Asphodelaceae; genus Hemerocallis; species Hemerocallis citrina. The sequence continues at coordinate 153,806,767 of CM030364.1, read as the reverse complement.
TACCAATAACAATAACAATAATAAAATATCGATACTAATAACAATAAGAATAACAATGATAATAACAATGATCATAACAATAATAATAATAGTAATCGCAAAAAAAATGATAATAATAATAATAATAGCAATAATATTAAAATATCAACAACACTAGTAAAAATAATAATGCAAGACAAGATATAGCTTGTGCCCAACATTTTTGTGGAAGTAATTTAATATTAACAATAATAATAAAATAATGAAAACAACAATAAGAATATCAATAGTAGTAACAATAATAATAATATAGGGATGGCGAACGGGTCATTCGGGCCGGGCCGGGCCCAACCCGTACGGGTTGGGACGAATTCGTAGCCGGGCCGGGTTACGTTTTCACTTGGGTGGCCCGCCCAACCCGCGAACCCTTTAGGGCTCAACCTGGGTTGGGCCGGGTCGACTCGCGGGTTGGCCCGTTTAATAATATTTATAATTTTTTTTTAGCTTAAATTAAAATAATAATAATAGTAATTTTTTGAATGATGTATACAAACAACCATATCTTTGTTTGATGAATACTACAATTCTTCAAAAATTATATTACTAAGTAAGTAATATTAGTATCAATAAGTAATTATACTACAATTCTTCAAATATCCCCAAATGATGTTTAATTATAATACTAAGTATGTAATTCACTAAATTCAGTAATAATAATAATAAGTAATAATACTACAATTCTTCAAATATCCCCAAATGATGTTTAATTATAATACTAAGTAAGTAATAATATTAATAAACAAAAAAAATCGTTGAAGAGTGAAGACTAATAATAAGATTGAAAGAGTGAAAATGACAACAAATTTTGGAATTTTATTCATATGAATTTAAGTTATACAATTTGAACAATTTATGACGAAATAAAGAATTCACTTCACAAATAAGTTTTATACAATAACATATTTGTTATATACAATTTTAATTGAGTACAAGTTTTCTAATTTGACATAACAAGAGAAAGCTATTGTAAGTATTATTGTTGTTGTTGTTGTTGTTGTTGTTGTTGTTGATCTTCGGGCGAGTTGCTCCCACTTGTTGAACTTGATAGTGCTTTTCCTTGCGTCCTATCTTCAGCCTTCAGCCAGTCTTCTGTGCAAACGAGCATCTCCAACGACTCCGGCTTCAACCTATTTCTGTAATCAGATAGAACCCTGCCACTTGTAAAAAATGCACTCTCAGAAGCAACTGTAAAGACAGGAGGAGTTAGAAAATCTTTAGCCATAATTGACAGAATACTAAAAGTGTGTTCATGTTCTTTCCACCACTGTAAAATATCTAGTGGAGAAATAGTAGGCTCAGTATCCTGTTGGTTATACCAATTTAATTCATTTGGTTGATTAGTCCTAGGTTTTTTAGATTGAATTTGTTCAAGTAAACTAAATGTTCTATCACCAGTTCTACTTTTATCCTTACCTTTAGAACTACCAGAAGAAGAACTAACTACAGAAGTTGTACTACTAGAAGCAAAACGTCTATCATAATAATCATACAAGTTATGTAAGGTAGATTCAAACTGAACTAAAAAGGATGCGCAATCAATTGTTAATTCTACATTGTCCTCTAAAAATCCAAAAATATTTGTATCAAATTCTTCGTACCTTCTAATTTGATACGGGGATCCATGACAGTAGCAACACAAATCAACATAGGAGGAGGAAAATAATACTTCAAAAATTTTTGAAATGCAGGTATTACAATGTCACTAATATAGGCATCATTTAACATTTCGTTAAATATTTGTACCATGCTAACTAATTTAATAAAAATGCTACTAGAAGTAGATTCATATGTTTTAGAAAACTTTAAAGTTGCGGTTTTAAAAGGTTCTACAAATTTCAACAAAGATTCGGCAAAAAACCAATCGGGGGGAGTCATTTCAAAATTGTGCATATTTTTTGCGATACAAAAATTATTTACAACTACTTTATAATCAGTGACAACATTTAGTAAATCAAAAGTAGAATTCCATCGGTGTCTAACATCCTTTGGAAATTTTCTAAAAGGAACATTTCTAACCTTACACCAAGCTTTCCATTCTTGTAAAATGGTTGGACTTAATGCAATGAAATGTACACAATTTCTAATTTTATGTATATATGGATCAGCTATTTTTAATGCGTCTTGAACACATAAATTTATAATATGACATACACATCTAACATGAAAAATATTGTCAGATGGAGGGTTTAATACAGATTTTAAAGTAGTAATTGCTACATTGTTGTTAGATGCATTATCAAAACTAATAGCCATAATTTTATCGCGAATATGAAAAACATCACAAATTTCTATAATACGGTTTGCTATTTCGTCGCCACTATGGAGATACGGCAACGACGCAAGTGATATGATTCTTTTATTAAGAATCCAATCATTGTCGGTCCAATGACAGGTTATTCCCATCGTTGGAATATTGTTGACACCCGTCCAACAATCCGAAGTTAAACTAACCCTACAAGTTAAACTCCATAAAATTGCAATTAACGCGTCCTTCATTTCAACATACATTTTAAAACAATCCGATTTGCAAGTGTTTCTCGGAATTCTCCTAAAATGAGGGTTTAAAGCCGTTTGATTAAAGTTTTCCAAGTTCCTACTCTCGGGATAGGAAAATGGTAACTCTTCCTTAATTACTAATCGGGCCATTTCCCGATGAACAAGTTCGGGATCATAAGGGTGGCTATCTACTTGACCGGTCCTAGGATTGATTTTTTGTTGGCCTTGTATTTGATCAAGAAGTTCTTTATGATTATTTTGGATGTGCCTACTAATTGTACCGGTTCCGTCACCCCTTTTGAATTTGTATTGTTTACCACATGCTTTACACACTTTCACACCTACACCCGGAGTATGTTCGTCCGGGATATAATCATAAAACTTATGCCAATCGCTAGTTTCTCCTCTACTTTTCCTACTACTACGGGGTTGTGTGGTATCGGTTTGTTGTTGTTGTTGTTCTTCTATTTGTATGTCTTCTACAAATTCGTCGTGTGTACCACATTGTTCCATAGTAGGATCAATGTAATCTTGGGCGGGCTCACTAGTTGGGACAATTGGTGGCCTACGTGAAGAGGAGGAGGAATCTTGTCCGCTACGACCGCTACCGCGTGATCTAGACATAATGTAGTAATGTGGTATATAAAAAAAAATCTACAATGTAGGAGGGGTGAATTATACAAAAAAAAAACTAAAAAAACAAGAGGGTTGAGAATCCTGAGATAGAGAAGTTCAAAAAACGAACAATAATTTTAACTACAACGCAAAAAAAAATAACAAGAGAGATAGAAATATTTTGATACCGTTCACCGTGGAATACGCGTAAAAACCGTGAAAATTAGAAAATAATAGACAAGATGGAGGAGCGCTTTGATGATTTCGCAATTGAAGAGTTGAATTGAGAAGAGGTTGAAGTAGATTTGAGTCGATGGTTGAAGAGAGTTGAAGACGTTGAATTTTGTTCTCCGATACGACCGAAATTTGATCGTGTGTACGCCTCCTTGTACACTTGTTTGATGATTACTACAATTGTTCAATTTTTTTTTTTTTTGATGTATAATAGTAGAGAGAGTGAGAGAGGGAGGTGTGATTTTTTTGGAGATTTTTGGGGGCTATTTATAGTCTAAATAAGTTGGAAAAAACCAAAAAAAAAAAAAAAAAAAAAATCCCTAACGGCCTAAAGAGCCGTTGAACGGCTCTGTTTTGGAGACAGAGGCTGCAGCGTCAGAACAGGGCGATTTTCGACCGTTCGACCCGTCACGGGTCGAACGTTCGACCCATACGGGTCGAACGGGTCGAAACCCGCGGGTCGACCTGCGGGTTGGCGGGTCCAATTTGCGGGTTGGAGCGAGTTCGTGGGCCGGGTTTTGCGAATTCGATTCGCGTGAATAGCGACCCGGGACGACCCGGTACTGTTCACCGGGTTCGACCCGAACCCGCGAAGCTCTTAACCGGGCCGGTTTGGTGGGCCGGGTCGCGAGTGGGTCGGCGGTTGACCCGGCCCAGTTGCCATCCCTATAATAATACTAGTAATGATAATGAAAAAAATAGCAACAATACTAATGGTAGTAAAAATAATGGTAGTAAAAATAGCGTTATACAACGAAAGAAGTATTTGTCTTATCTAAATAATCCATTAGAAATATATAGTCGATCAAAAATAAAAAGTGAAGTTAAAATACACCATCGCTCGAAATAACAAAATCTCTGTCGAGAAACATTTTTATAGAGATCGAAAATAAATGTAACAAATAATCATCGAAATACAGAAAGTATTCGGGAAAAATAATTATAAGGAGAAAATAGGTAGGAGGAAAACGAAGCTACACCCAAAAAAGAATTAAAAAGAATGATGACTAGATGAGAGAAGAGAAAATTAAGGAATTGAATGCGAAGGAAGAAGAACGGGGACAAAATCGGTAATTGAAGAGAATATAACAGGGTAGAAATAATCAGCATGATACTCAATATGAATCAACAAATAAAATGAATGCAAGGCAGGAAAAGCAATGAACGACACACGAGTTGAAATAAGAAGGGATCAACGAGACATGTAGAAAATCGGAGATTGCTTGCACCGGATCCGAAAGTATATGGGTATAGAAAGAATAAGTTTGTACCCAATAAGGAGTCAACAATTCAGGTTGTCTGTAAGAGACGGAAGAAAGCAATGAATCAAAGAATTGAATATGAAGGGACAAAAATGGATGGGATAAGACTTGTGTCCAGATCGAGTTGACTATTAAATTATTCATGTGATTGCATGGCCTGTTTAATGTTGAGTTAATCCTGACTGAGTCAAGCCTGTCTAATGTATAAGTTAACTAACACATTAGCTAAACCTGGCTCTGATACCATTAAAAACCTTGTTCACGCCCCGCTTCCCAAAAATATGGAATACAAGCACGTGACGAAGCCCAGCGGATGATTTTAAAATCATCCATAAGCTGTAGGATCGACTCAGCATCACAACAAGAATATAACAACATATATATACAACAAAGCATGCATGAATAATTCATTAAGCAACAGGAAACAATTTAAACATTAATAATATCCAAAATGTTTTCAATGTCTGGAACAAAAGTAAACTCGGGAACGTAAGTCCGTTACAAGTCTTATACTGCAGGAGAAATAAATACCTTAAGGAAAGCAATTATTTAAACAAGTCCTTGCTCCAAGCAAAACCAGAAATGTCTGCTCACCAGTTCCAGCAGGTAGCTTGTCTCCAAAGTCTACTTAACAAATATAAAAGGAAAAAAACATAGGAAAAACAAGAGAAAATGCCCTTAGTGCAAGCTAGGGCCACAAATAGTAAAAACGAGTACAAGTAATGGGGAATTGAAATCAAGAACGTAACAGGGATATAACAAGTAGTGGAAAGAACCAAGAACTAGTTAACAAGAAGGATAACTCATGTAAACAGGCTGGATATCAAATACTAGTGGTAAAACAAGTGACAAGTGAACACATAGGGTATCTAACCTCAAGTGACCGCATCTTGTTCAAGTGTCAGGTATCTAGTCTCAAGTCTAGTGTCAAGTTGTCAGGTCCAGTATCAAAATTTTATTTCAAGTGTCAAGCCTCAAGTAACAAGTTGTCAAGTATCAAGTAACAAGTTATCAAGTATCAAGTAACATGTATCCAGTTCAAGTTTCATGTATCGGATTTCATGTGTCAAGTTCCAAGTATCAAGTAGTCAAGAATCGTGCGAGCATGTTTCATTTTCAAGTCTCATAGTTATTACTATCTAGGTAGCACTTCATGCATCCATCCTTTTACTACATGGTTGCTACAGTCAAAACAATTTCGTTTAGACCTAGTAATGGATTTTATAGGGCGGCGTACTCAGGTATCAAGTATCAAGCAAGCACGGTTCATGAATACGAAACTAAATAACAAGTTCACGAAGCGAGTCCGTGAATACTAACAAGTTCAAAAACCACACAGTGGGTTCATGAATACAACAAGTTCATGAGCCAAGTAATTGACTCCATGAATACATCAAGTGCAACAAGTTCATGAACCGAGTACTGGGAAACACGGGCCCCCTTCCGAGTACACTTACCTATATTGTCCACTACTATAGCCTTTCCCTTAAACCCCGGCTTGTTACATTTATTATTTTATCAAGCAAGCATACATGTGTACGAAACAAGGCAAGAAATCAGGGTCATGTACATGGGATGAGCTTAGGGTAATTATATGGGATAATCGAGAGTCGACATGAATAAATTTTCCAGCTAAAATGTTCAGGCAGAATTTGTGTATTTATATTTATGCATATGAAATAGTATTGAAATAATGTAAATTAATTCTAAGAAAAATTGGGGATGTCCTATAGGGTGTCCAGCAACTACATATAAAATTTCGAGTCGAGCGCTCGCTGTTAACATGACTAAACTAATTCGCAAAGTAAGGGTGTACAACAGTTTTTGCGAATCTGTGCCTACCGAACAGCTGCAGTAAAACTGCAATAACTTCTAGACTGTAACTCCAAATTCGAAAATTTTGGATTCTAACGACCTCTAGACATCCAGATCTACAACCTCTATTCAGGTCTCACATTCAGATTCTAATGTTAAATGGGTTGAAACAGCAAAAAAAGATTCAGGACAGCAACATGCGGGAATAAGTTTAGATTTCAGGGAAATTTGTTATTAGGCGTCTAAGTTATTGTGTGATATAAATATATGATATTGGTGGTCCAAACAGCAAGTAATAATTATTCTCTAAGTCATATGGTTGCAAGTTCATCAAATACAAAATATACCATGTGTCTACAAATTTAGGGCTCCTTAATCTCATGTGTTCATGTGTTCAAGGGGTAAAAGAGTCCAAGTAATTATAATTTAATACAAAAAAATTATTGTGACTCTTAGAATTATAAATTTTGGAGGTTCAATATTGATCAACAACGATATTTAAGGAGGAGTCACAATTCTAACTATTTGTAGTATTTTTCAAGGGGTGCTTGTACTAGAACAAATAAATTGTACAAGTAATACTTGCCTTAATTTGACGGTGATTAGATCCACTTGTTGTAGAAAATTGGGTTGAAAAATCCCGGAAGAAGTCCTCCAAAAACACGTGCAAAGATCCAATAGAAGAGCCCAAAAATCCCCACACCGGATCGTCAAAACAGCAAATAGCAACGTGGGATTTGGCGCGGCAGAACACGGTACAGCAAATCCCACCAATCGGATTTATCCCGCACACCGGATCGGCGACGAACAGGGAACAGCGAAGGGGATCCGCTGCGGGTGAAACACGGAACACAGATCGGATCAGATCTGAGCGGCACGAATCTTGGTGCGATCCAATGGACGAGATTCAAACTCGCCCAAACCGGCTGCTTCTTCTTCTTCGTTCTTTCGATCGGCGGAGGGCGAGGGTGCGGCGGCGACGCTGGCGATGGCTTCGACGGTGAGGCGGCGTGACTGTGACACTGGCGGCGGCGCGAGTGTGACGGGAGGCGACGGCGGTGGGTGCTCCTCCGTTCGTGGGTTCGAGAGCAGGGGAGTGCGGAGGATGGTGGCGATGTTGGCGACGGTGTGGATGGGCGAGGCGAGGTGAGGTGACGGTGGTGCGAGGCTTGGGTATTGGGTAATGGTGGAGGTCGAGAGCGATGGGTTGCGAGGTTGAAGAAGATGGGTAATGGTGGGGTTGGGTTCGATGGTTTGAGGACGACGGCGGGGGTGCTGTGGTGGTAGTGACGAAGGTCAGGGATGGGGACGGAGTTGGCGATGGGGAGGCGAAGCTTGGGTAATGGGTTCGACGGTTTGGGTGAGCGGGAGGAAGGGGTGTTGCGATGGAGAAGGTAGGAGATGGGGAGTTGGTTTCGGGTTTGTTTGTTTTGTTCGGGTTTTGTTCTGGTTGGGGGAAGACACAGAGGGAGAGATGGAGTAACGGGAGGGAGAGAGAGTATGGTAGGGTTTTAATAAAATAATAATTAAAGTTGTGGGTAGTTAGAGAAAGTGGGGATGTGGTTACGGGGATGTGGGAAGAGTGGGGAAAATTGCATACGGGTGTGTGTGTGGGGTTAATCTGTATAATATATGGGTTCTAGAATTGGGCTTGGTTCTTGGGCTCAAAAATATTTAATTAAAACAATTAGGACATTGGGCTAAAATATTTTGGGCTCAAATTAATTTAACAAAATTAAAATACAAAAATGGGCTTTTAACTAAATATTTAAACAATCGAAAAATTTGTATATTGGCTCATAAAATAGTTTGAATAATAATATAATCAATTAGGAGAAAATACGTACAAAATACTAATGATTTAAAATACCGAAAAATACTTTAAAATTACGTATTAATGAAGACAGGAGTTACAAATCCTACCCACCTTACAACAAAATTTCGTCCTCGAAATTTAAGTAGGCGGTATATAAGATAGGACAAAAGCAAGCTATGGGGTAACAAAATAGAGAATTTAAAAGGGAATGAACAAGGTGGTGGCAATACCCGAATTTGAAGAGATTGCGGTAAGAAAGAAATGCAAGCGTGATATTCAATATTGAATCAACAATGGGGATGAATGCAAGTGCAGAAGAATGATGACCCAAGAATTGAAATGCGACAAAATAATAAAATACCTGCAATCGCACTCAGGCAGTCTCTACTTCCACTGCAATACTCTGATGGTGACGTTCCAAGATCTAGACATGTCGTTGTAGACCACGTAACACCAATCGACGATCCAAGCAGGAAAAAAAGAATGAGAGACCAAGATCAAAGAGAGTATGGGCTCCAAATAGAGATAGGCAATAATGCAAAATGGATATAAGGCTTGAGCTTCAATCTTCATAATTAAAAGATAGAATACATATAAAAACTAATGGCTTTTAATAGAAATAATAACACAACAAATATCAATAATAATAATATCAATAGTAACGGAATAATAATAACAATAAATAAAAATAAATATACCAATGATAATAATAAAATTAGTAATAATAGTAACAAAATAATAATAATAACAGAAATCAAAATCATCATAACCATACAGGTAATAATAACATAATAAAAATATCGACAATAATAATAATACCGATAACACATACATGACATAATAGAATTCAACACACTCATGAAAATAATGCAATAATAATAATAATGATAAGATTAAAAATAATATCAATAATGATAATAAATAATACGATAATAGCAATAATAACAATAATATCAAATAAAGTAACAGCAATAATAATAAAAATAATAACAGTAATAAAGGTGATGAAAACAATAATAATAACATCAATTGAAACGACAATGATAATAATAATACCAATAATAACGAAAATATTCTTTTACCATCAGTTTCATTATATAAGTAAGAATTGTCTTGAAATACCAATTTGTAATAAGTAGAAAATCTTGTCTCCCTAACATCAAGTTGCATGTTTGCCTTCACGACATCAGGTTGCAGGTTACCGTCCGGATATTCAGCTGCACATTTTGCCTCGCCGATATCCAGTTGCAATTTGCCTCCATTGACATCGAGTTGCATATTTGCCATCTCGACATTAGAGCATGCTCAGGATCAAAATAAATTAATAATAATAATAATAGTACCAATAACAATAATAATAATAAAATATCGATACTAATAACAATAAGAATAACAATGATAATAACAATGATCATAACAGTAATAATAACAGTAATCACAAAAAGAATGATAATAATAATAATAATAATAATAATAGCAATAATATTAAAATTTCAACAACACTAGTAAAAATAATAATGCAAGACAAGATATAGTTTGTGCCCAACATTTTTGTGGAAGTAATTTAATATTAACAATAATAATAAAATAATGAAAACAACAATAAGAATATCAATAGTAGTAACAATAATAATAATACTAGTAATGATAATGAAAAAAATAGCAACAATACTAATGGTAGTAAAAATAGCGTTATACAACGAAATAAGAATTTGTCTTATCTAAATAATCCATTAGAAATATATAGTCAATCAAAAATGAAAAGTGAAGTTAAAATACACCATCGCTCGAAATAACAAAATCTCTGTCGAGAAACATTTTTATAGAGATCGAAAATAAATGTAACAAATAATCATCGAAATACAGAAAGTATTCGGGAAAAATAATTATAAGGAGAAAATAGGTAGGAGGAAAACGAAGCTACACCCAAAAAAGAATTAAAGAGAATGATGACTAGAAGGGAGAAGAGAAAATTAAGGAATTGAATGCGAAGGAAGAAGAACGTGGGCAAAATCGGTAATTGAAGAGAATATAACAGGGAAGAAATAATCAGCATGACACTCAATATGAATCAACAAATAAAATGAATGCAAGGCAGGAAAAGCAATGAATGACACACGAGTTGAAATAAGAAGGGATCAACGAGACATGTAGAAAATCGGAGATTGCTTGCACCGGATCCGAAAGTATATGGGTACAGAAAGAATAAGTTTGTACCCAATAAGGAGTCAACAATTCAGGTTGTCTGTAAGAGACGGAAGGAAGCAATGAATCAAAGAATTGAATATGAAGGGACCAAAATGGATGGGATAAGACTTGTGTCCAGATCGAGTTGACTATTAAATTATTCATGTGAGTGCATGGCCTGTTTAATGTTGAGTTAATCCTGACTGAGTCAAGACTGTCTAATGTATAAGTTAACTAACACATTAGCCAAACCTGGCTCTGATACCGCTAAAAACCTTGTCACGCCCCGCTTCTCAAAAATATGGAATACGAGCACGTGACGAAGCCCAGCAGATGATTTTAACATCATCCATAAGCTGTAGGATCGACTCTGCATCACAACAAGAATATAACAACATATATATACAACCAAGCATGCGTGAATAATTCATTAAGCAACAGGAAACGATTTAAACATTAATAATATCCAAAATGTTTTCAATGTCTGGAACAGAAGTAAACTCGGGAATGTAAGCCCGTTACAAGTCTTATACTGCATGTGAAATAAATACCTTAAGGAAAGAAATTATTTAAACAAGTCCTTGCTCCTAGCAAAACCTAAAATGTCTGCGTGCCAGTTCCGGCAGGTAGCTCGTTTCCAAAGTCTGCTTAACAAATATAAAAGAAAAAAAACATAGGGAAAACAAGAGAAAATGCCCTTAGTGCAAGCTAGGGCCACAAATAGTAAAAACGACTACAAGTAATGGGGAATTGGAATCAAGAACGTAACAGGGATATAACAAGTAGTGGAAAGAACTAAGAACTAGATAACAAGAAGGATAACTCAAGTAAACAGGCTGGATATCAAATACTAGTGGTAAAACAAGTGACAAGTGAACACATAGGGTATTTAACCTCAAGTGACACGCATCTAGTTCAAGTGTCAGATATCTAGTCTCAAGTCTAGTGTCAAGTTGTCAGGTCCAGTATCAAAATTTTATTTCAAGTGTCAAGCCTCAAGTAACAAGTTATCAAGTATCAAGTAACAAGTTATCAAGTATCAAGTAACATGTATCCAGTTCAAGTTTCATGTATCGGGTTTCATGTGTCAAGTTCCAAGTATCAAGTAGTCAAGAATCGTGCGAGCATGTTTCATTTTCAAGTCTTATAGTTATTACTATCTAGGTAGCACTTCATGCATCCATCCTTTTACTACATGGTTGCTACAGTCAAAACAATTTCGTTTAGACCTAGTAATGAATTTTATAGGGCGGCGTACTCAGGTATGAAGTATCAAGCAAACACGGTTCATGAATACGAAACTAAATAACAAGTTCACGAAGCGAGTCCGTGAATACTAACAAGTTCAAGAACCACACAGTGGGTTCATGAATACAACAAGTTCATGAGCCAAGTAATTGACTCCATGAATACATCAAGTGCAACAAGTTCATGAACCGAGTACTGGGAAACACGGGTCCCCTTCCAAGTATATTTACCTATATTGTCCACTACTATAGCCTTTCCCTTAAACCCCGGCTTGTTACATTTATTATTTTATCAAGCAAGCATACATGTATACGAAACAAGTCAAGAAATCAGGGTCATGTACATGGGATGAGCTTAGGGTAATTATATGGGATAATCGAGGGTCGACATGAATAAATTTCCCAGGTAAAATGTTCAGGCAGAATTTGTGTATTTGTATTTATGCATATGAAATAGTGTTGAAATAATGTAAATTAATTCGAAGAAAAATTGGGGATGTCCTATAGGGTGTCCAGCAACTACATATAAAATTTCGAGTCAAGCGCTCGCTGTTAACATGACTAAACTAATTCGCAAAGTAAGGGTGTACAGCAGTTTTTGCGAATCTGTGCCTACCGACACAGCTGCAGTAAAACTGCAATAACTTCTAGACTGTAACTCCAAATTCGAAAATTTTGGATTCTAACGACATCTAGACATCCAGATCTACAACCTCTATTCAGGTCTCACATTCAGATTCTAATGTTAAATGGGTTGAAACAGCAAAAGAAAATTCAGGACAGCAACATGCGGGAATAACTTACTAGTTTAGATTTCAGGGAAATTTATTATTAGGCGTCTAAGTTATTGTGTGATATAAATACATGATATTGGTGGTCCAAACAGCAAGTAATAATTATTCTCTAAGTCATATGGTTGCAAGTTCATCAAATACAAAATATACCCTGTGTCCACAAATTTAGGGCTCCTTAATCTCATGTGTTCATGTGTTCAAGGGGTAAAAGAGTCCAAGTAATTATAATTTAATACAACGAAATTATTGTGACTCTTAGAATTATAAATTTTGGAGGTTCAACATTGATCAACAATGATATTCAAGGAGGAGTCACAAATCTAACTATTTGTAGTATTTTTCAAGGGGTGCTTGTACTAGAACAAATAAATTGTACAAGGAATACTTGCTTTAATTTGACGGTGATTAGATCCACTTGTTGTAGAAAATTGGGTTGAAAAATCCCGGAAGAAGTCCTCCAAAAACACGTGCGAAGATCCAATAGAAGAGCCCAAAAATCCCCACACCGGATCGTCAAAACAGCAAACAGCAACGTGGGATTTGGCACGGCAAAACACGGTACAGAAAATCCCACCAATCGGATTTATCCTGCACACCGGATCGGCGACAAACAGGGAACAGCGAAGGGGATCCGCTGCGGGTGAAACACAGAAAACAGATCGGATCAGATCTGAGCGGCACGAATCTTGGCGCGATCCAATGGTCGAGATTCAAACTCGCCCAAACCGGCTGCTTCTTCTTCTTCGTTCTTTCGATCGGCGGAGGGCGAGGGAGCGGCGGCGACGCTGGCAATGGCTTCGACGGCGAGGCGGCGTGACTGTGACACTGGCGGCGGCGCAAGTGTGACGGGAGGCGACGGCGGTGGGTGCTCCTCCGTTCGTGGGTTCGAGAGCAGGGGAGTGCGGAGGTTGGTGGTGATGTTGGCAACGGTGTGGATGGGCGAGGCGAGGTGAGGCGACGGTGGTGCGAGGCTTGGGTATTGGGTAATGGTGGAGGTCGAGAGCGATGGGTTGCGAGGTTGAAGAAGATGGGTAATGGTGGGGTTGGGTTCGATGGTTTGAGGACGACGGCGGGGGTGCTGTGGTGGTAGTGACGAAGGTCAGGGATGGGGACGGAGTTGGCGATGGGGAGGCGAAGCTTGGGTAATGGGTTCGACGGTTTGGGTGAGCGGGAGGAAGGGGTGTTGAGATGGAGAAGGAAGGAGATGGGGAGTTGGTTTCGGGTTTGTTTGTTTTGTTTGGGTTTTGTTCTGGTTGGGGGAAGACACAGAGGGAGAGATGGAGTAACGGGAGGGAGAGAGAGTAATGGTAGGGTTTTAATAAAATAATAATTAAAGTTGTGGGTAGTTAGAGAAAGTGGGGATGTGGTTACGGGGATGTGGGAAGAGTGGGGAAAATTGTATACGGGTGTGTGTGTGGGGTTAATCTGTATAATATATGGGTTCTGGATTTGGGCTTGGTTCTTGGGCTCAAAAATATTTAATTAAAACAATTAGGACATTGGGCTAAAATATTTTGGGCTCAAATTAATTTAACAAAATTAAAATACAAAAATGGGCTTTTAACTATATATTTAAACAATCGAAAAATTTGTATATTGGCTCATAAAATAGTTTGAATAATAATATAATCAATTAGGAGAAAATACTTACAAAATATTAATGATTTAAAATACCGAAAAATACTTGAAAATTACGTATTAATGAAGACAGGAGTTACACGATGTTATCATTGGCATTGATTGGATGTCGGTGTACAGTGCAAGCATCGAGTGTAAGACCAAGACGGTAACAGTGAAGGCTCCAGGTGGACCTGAAGTCACTTTCCAAGGAAAGAAGAAGTGTTCTAGGCTGGTGGCAGCCATCCGTAAGGAAGAGATTCCTGTGGAAGTGCAAAGGATTCCTGTGGTTCGGGACTATCCGACTGTGTTCTTGGATGATTTTCCTGGGTTACCCCCGCATCGTGATGGAGAGTTCAGCATCACTGTTCAACCAGGATGTGCACCCATTTCTAAGGCACCGCATAAGATGGCTCCAGTGGAACAGGATGAGGTGAAACGGCAGATTGAGGAACTATTGGAGAAAGGCTTTATTCAACCTAGTGCGTCACCTTGGGGAGCACTAGTGCTTTTGGTAAAGAAAAAGGATGGATCGATGAGAATGTGCATCGATTACCGAGAGCTGAATAAGGTCACTGTTCAGAATAATTATCCTATTCCCCGAATTGATGACTTGTTCGATCGTCTACAAGGAGCGGTTGTTTTCTCCAAAATAGATCTTCGATCAGGATATCACCAAGTTCGAGTGAAAGCTGAAGATGTGCATAAAATTGCATTTAGAACTCGACATGGTCATTATTAATTCTTAGTTATGCCATTTAGAGTGACGAATGCACCTGCAATCTTCATGGATTTGATGAACAGAGTTCTGCGGCCATTCATTGATTCTTTTATCGTGGTGTTTATCGACGATATCCTCGTGTACTCCAAGTCAGAAAAGGAGCACACCGAGCATTTGGCAGCAGTTTTGAAGAAGCTGGAAGAGCAAGAGTTGTATGCCAAGCTATCCAAGTGCGATTTCTGGAAATCTGAAGTGGCATTCCTAGGTCACATCCTTTCTAAGGAGGGAGTGGCAACTGATCCTCAGAAGATAGAGGCAGTGAGAGATTGGGCTAGGCCTACTACAGTAAAGGAAGTCAGAAGTTTTCTTGGAATGACTAGATACTACAGGAGATTCATTTCAGGTTATGCTCAGTTAGCTGTACCGCTTACTAGTTTGACCAAGAAGAATGTAAACTTCAAGTGGATTGAGCAATGTGAGGCGAGCTTTCAGGAGTTGAAAGAGAAGCTGACTACTGCACCTATTTTGGCATTTCCTAGAGCAGGTGTTGAGTATGATGTTTACAGCGATGCTTCACATCGTGGGCTTGGTTGTGTCTTAATGCAAGAAGGAAGAGTAATCGCTTATGGGTCTAGGCAACTACGACCGCATGAGAAGAATTATCCGACTCATGATCTGGAGTTGGCTGCAATTATCTTTGCCCTGAAGCAATGGAGGCACTACGTGTACGGTGAGAAACTGAACATGTACACGGATCACAAGAGTTTGAAGTACATATATCAGCAGAAGGATCTGAATTTGAGGCAACGAAGATGGTTGGAAGTGCTTGAGGACATGCGACCTGAGATCAAGTATCATCCTGGGAAGCTAATGTTGTTGCTGATGCACTTAGTCGCAAGAGCAGTTTATCCAGTTTGATTACAACTCAAAAGCATCTGATGGAGAAATTGGATCGAGTAGGTATTGAAGTTGTCTTACAAGGATTGGGAGCATCTTTAGCTCAATTGAGGCTTCAGCCTACATTGAATGAAAGGATCATTGCAAGTCAGGAGGTTGATGCTGATATCTTGGAGATGAAGGAGCAGGTTGGTGCTGGCAGGTTGCCCGGATTTCAAATCAGGGATGGAGTGCTGTGGTTCGGAGATAGACTATGTGTTCCAAATCAGGCAGACCTGAAAGAGAGTATTCTTCAGGAGGCGCATGCTACTCTTTTGTCGCTACATCCTGGAAGTAATAAGATGTACAGAGACATCAAACCGTATTTCTGGTGGTCAGGTTTGAAGCGGGATGTGGCTGAGTTTGTGGCGAAGTGTGAGGTTTGTCAGCAAGTCAAAGCCGAGAATCAGAGACCCGGAGGTCTATTACAGCCGTTACCTATTCTGGAATGGAAGTGGGATAACATTAGTATGGATTTCATTACGGGATTGTCCAAGAGTCCTAAAGGCAATGATGTGATTTGGGTTATAGTCGATCGACTAACCAAGTCCGCTCACTTTTTGGCGATGAAACTCACTGCTTCGATGGACAAGTTAGCTGAGTTGTATGTTGGCGAAATCGTCAGGCTTCATGGTGTTCCGTCAACTATTGTGTCTGATCGAGATGCGCAATTTACTTCACATTTCTAGAGGAGTTTTCAGACAGCTTTGGGTACCAAGACAGATTTCAGCACTGCTTTTCATCCGCAAACCGATGGGCAGACCGAGAGAGTCAACTGTATTCTTGAGGATATGCTTCGGTATTGTGTACTAGACTTTGGAGGCCGTTGGGAAAGACATTTATCTTTGGTAGAGTTTGCCTACAACAACAGTTTTCAGACTAGCATCGGGATGGCGCCGTCCCAAACTCTGTATGGCAGGAAGTGCAGGACACCTATTTGTTGGTTTGAAGTTAGGGAGTGTCAATTGTTTGGTCCTGAGCTTGTGCAGCAAACCTCTGAGAAGATTGGTATGATCAGGAAAAGGTTGGTAGAAGCTCAGAGCAGGCAGAAAAGCTATGCAGACAACCGAAGAAGGGACCTTGAGTTTGAGGAAGGTGACTTCATCTTTTTAAAAGTATCGCCCAGTAAAGGTGTGATTCGATTTGGCAAAGGCGGAAAATTAGCCCCGATGTTTCTAGGCCCGTACAAGATATTGAAAAGGGTCGGGAAAACTGCTTACCGGCTTGAATTACCGGAAGAGTTATCTCAGGTGCACAATGTCTTTCATGTGTCTATGCTGAGAGGTTATATTCCAGATCCGAGTCATCATTTGCATGAAGTGCCGGAAGGTTTGCATTTGGATCTCAACTACATCGAGTCTCCTGTCGAGATTGTTGATCGTCAAGAGAAAGTCTTGAGGAATAAGATGATACCGATGGTCAAGGTAGTCTGGAGGAACCATTTGGTTGAAGAGGCTACTTGGGAGTCTGAGAAGAGGATGTTGAAAGATTATCCTGAGCTTTTTGCTTGATTTGTATTTTGTATTTTGTATTTTCTTGTGCTTGTTGTGAGTGTTTTGTTTCTCGCTCTTGACTGTAGTTCCGGGGACGGAACTATTCTAGGGAGGGAGTGTTGTAATGCCCCGATTTTCATTTATGAAAATTATTTATTTATTTTGCACGTAGTGTGTATGTGCAATTTTTGTAGTATGAAATCTTATAATTATTTTCATTATGGATGATGAGTATATATATATATATATATATATATATGTATGTTTATGTGTTCTTTCATTATTTTTATAAAGGCCCATTTTTCTTCAAATAAACATAAGCCTTTCTTTCTAGCCCAAATATAATTTATTTAATTTCTTTATATAAGACTATTATTTTGGCCCATTAATTAAAGCCCATGAGTTATTTTTATTTTAATTACAACTTGTAACGTAGAACATCTTTTAAAGATTATTTTTATAGAAAATATAATGTACAACTTTTTTAAATGGAGAATAAATGCATGCACGTGCATTGCACGTACACGTGCAAATGCACCATGGTGAGGCCGGTTTTGACATGGAGGGAAATGAAAAAAAATGAGTGGAGTCATGGGTGGTGGTTGCTTGATCATGGTTGGTTACCATAACTCCCCCTTGAATCCTAGCCTTTTAATTCTAACTCCTAGTTTGATCCTAGCCTTCCATTCACTCCAAATTTTAGTATAAATACCCCCCTCCCCCTAGCCTAGTTATTTTTGTACTCCTTATTTCTCCACAACCTATAGTATAAAATACATTGTTAGTAGTATAGTAATTGAGTTAAAAGATTGAGAGTTGTGAGTTGTGTTTGCACCAAGAAAGTGAAGGCCGGCATCACTAGGGAGGCTCGGGTTGGCATCTTTGAAGGCTTGGGTGCGCATCGAGGAGGAGGAGGAACGCTCTTTTGGCAAGAACTCTAGTTTAGGAGGTGTTGCAATTTGATTTATCTCCAAAATAAGGTGGGTTATTTTCCATGTTTCTAATTAGAAAGCATGCTAAGATTGAATTGAAATATTAATGCATGAAAAAAATTAATAAGAGTACATTTAATTGGAAAAATGGCTTATTAGTTAATTGGAATGTTAATAAATAGCTTGTATGTGGTTCCATCATCAAACTTAAGTTGTGTGTGAAATAATTATAGCTATGGATTGCTTGAAGAAAAATTCATTGTTAGCATCAAAAACTATATGCAAATGTTAGTAAATGAAAATGTTGTTTTATGTGCTTAAATGAACCTTTTATGATAGTGTTGCAATGAATGACTTAAAATATATTTTGTGGGTTTGTGAAATGAATATAAACAGGGAATTGATATAGAGATTATTGATGTTAAAGTTAGATAAGAAATGTCGAAAAAGAAATGTAGTAGTAGTAGCATACAATTTAACTAATTGTATGCAAAATATGTGTTTAATTATTGGAAAAATTATTTTTAAATTACTGGAGTATTAATTATTATTTGAATAATTATTCTGGGAATTTACAGTAAGATTAGTAAAAGCAAAACACAAATGAGAGCTTTTGGAACATTGAAATGTGCTATTAAACAGAGAGTTGATTTAATTAAAATTCGAGTTGTATTCAAGACAACTTGAGCTTATAGCTCAAGTGGTCGGGGGACTCTTTAGCGCTACAGTGCGTGTGGTTGGTTCCCTTGGATCGCTGGTTCGATACTTGAGAACACCATCTTTTTGTGTGTGTTTTTAAAATTAAATCAATTTTCAAACCGAGAGCATCTAAGTCTCTGACCCCTCATTATATCGATGAGCACAAGTGGCCTTATGGCCAGAGCGTGCGGTTGGGTTCTTTTTGGTCGCTGGTTCGAATCCTGGTCTCGGCCAGAATATTACTTTTTTAAAAAATGATTTTTTTGATGAATTTTGTTGTTTAAAAATTATGAAAAAAATATTATTATTATTCTAAAATTATGTGGGACTTATGAAAAATAAATTGGGATTTATTATAATGAAATAGAGTATATTTTTTAGAACAAAAGTGTAATTGGAACTTTGTATCTACACTTATATTTTGGTGAAAGTTGTACTTTGCAAAAGAACTTAAAATAAAGTGCTAGAAAGGAAATATAAATAAGAAAGAAAATATATGAAGTGAAGTGGTATGAATTATTCTTATTGAAGAATAGTGTGATAATTATGAGTTGTGAATATTCATTTTGACCATATAATTGGTGATATGATTTTTAAAGTGGAAATAAATATTTGATGAAATGCATGCATGATAATTGAATTCCATGTATGGTTATGGACTCATGAATAATTTAGAAATCATGTGATTAGAAAAGAGAATGTTATTGAGCATGAAAACTCAAACATATGAATTGTGAATTGAAATGAAAATTAGAGTGTAGCCAAAACTCACACCGACAAGTGAAAGTGATGAATTATGATTATTGATATTGAAAAGACCAGTTTGAGTCATTGTGAAATAAAAGAAATAAGACCGGTAGTAGAGAGAGGGCTAACTCTAATAGATTGATTTTGTTCATGATTTCATTAAATTTAAGGATTTAGTACATAGTGAAGAGGTGATGAAAGTGAGAGAAAAACACAAGTATGAGGGCCTCGAGTCTACGATGTGGGTGTGATCCACAGAATGCATGCTTGATGCGTCAAGACATGGCGTGGGCACTACTCCAGAAGGATCGGGATCTTGGCGACGCTTGTGGGATGTTTGGTGACTGCAAGAGGATCTGTGCCATGAAGGAGGCTGAATTGCCACAGAATGCATGCTTGATGCGTCAAGACATGGCGTGGAATTCCCCTCCAGGTTTTCTGTACACGAGCTTGTACTCATAGATTATCTAGGATACTTACCGTAGTTACAGTAGTAGATTAAGCCATGACGAGGGATTGAACCCTACAAGATGAAGAACGATTAAGAGGCTTGCCCTCGAACCTATGTAATATGGGATGCATAGAATCTGAACAAGTGTGCATTAGTGTCATGTAATATAAATAACCGCATTAAGGACTAAGTGCACAATCACAACACGACATCAATAGGGTATTCCCTTTAGTTTGATATGTGACAAGTTTGTGTTTGTTAAACATGGAAAATCAGTTATACTATTTCCGGCATAGAGAGGATGGCCGTGTATAATGTTCGTCGGTTGAATAAACTGACGTACCCACAGTTTTGTATGCAGGGTAAATGACATGATAAAGATTTAAGAGGCACAAATGCTTAAAGATTATTCAAATGTTGTTGTACATTTATTTAAAAGTTGTAAATTTGCTTCCGCTGTACAATGTAAAGTGTAAAGTTTTCATGTAACTCTGATGTAAAGTGAAAAGTTTAAATTCCTTGTAAAATTGTACGAAAGAAGTGTAAAGATCCTGTGGAATCTCGAATTCAGGGTATTTTTGGAATTTGGGGCGTTACACCCCTACCCCACACCGTGAATTTATCGGGCGTATTCCTCGATCTCGAACCCCTAGGAGCTACACACTCCATACCAGACATGTTCGTCGTTGATTCTACTATATATTCTTCTAGTGCCTATTCTTAAGCTCAAACATAAATAATATCACCACCTATAGCTAGCTTACCCTCCTACCGGTCTTAAACAATATACTGAGAATGATAGCCCATATTGGTAACTTCTCAAATTTCAATTATCACTTCCATCATTGTGCCGGTACACTGGGTCTTGCTTAGCCTCTAGAATCTATGCATTTCATGTTCACAACATCATGGGTTATTCATATAATCTTTATTCACATTTTAAAGTGTCATTCATTCATATATCCAATTATTCTCTTGCTCACACAACCCAATTATTCGATCAACTAGTTTCATAATCTTATTCAACAATTTCAAATCGACATTCTCTATGTAATAATGGATAGTTTCCCCATCTCTTTTAATAGAATTTCAATGAAGCTGTAGATTGACGAACTTCACCAATTACATTCAATAAACTCCTTCTTCCAAAATAATATGATGTTCAACTTTCAAATTATTCTTTAACAACTCAAATTTAACTCACGATATAATTCTAGAATACCTCTAGTCCAATAATTCACTTTGTTTCTTAAGCAAAAGATATAAAATACTATTTATTTAGCCACCATCTACATCTCAAATCCACATATTCTTCCACTTAAACCACATTTAAATTTCACAATATAACTCTAGTTTCAATAATTGAATTGTTCCCTTAATACAAACATAAGTTACTATTTATTCGCCTTCCAAAAAAAACTCAAATTTTTTTTTTGATCAACTCCTTTTCCACAATTCTTCTTAATTCACTTTATTTTTTAAATCTAATCGAACAACTCTAGTCAAAGTACTAAAGTGTCTCTTATTCAAAATAATTTAATATTTATATTAATTCCCAAATAAACCTCAGTCTTTATAATCACTTAATTTCAATTATCCCCTTTAATTCATATTTTGAATCTGATAATATCATAATTAGATGTACTTAATCAGATACAAATTTTCATTTATTTAGTTCCCAAATAAATCTAAATTTTATATTTACTCATTTATAAACTTTCCCTTATTTTTTTTAAAAATTTCTCTTCTAGACCCCCCCCCCTCTCGGGTGGAACCCGGACCCCACACGTGCTAGCCAAGGAGTCCAACACCACAATCAGAACATAACTCCATTAGAGTCCTTTTATACCAACTCTCAATTTCTCAATTATTTTTTTAATCTAATCATATAACTACAAGTTTTCTTCTTCTTTAATTATTTTCATTATTATTTCTATACACAGCACCACAAAAATTTCTAGAACGAATAATCTCCCTAATTTAATGTATTATAACTTACAAATTATTCAAATCAATTTAGATTAAAGAAAGCTTGACTTTTCTTTTATTCCTGTTCCTCCTTAATCAAATTAGACTACATTTTGTTTTTTTAAAAATATATTAAATTAGTATGAATGTCGTACCAATTGTTATAGAGTTAGGAAAAATACACATGCCCCAATTCACTTGCAAATCTACATGCAATTCTAACATAAACTTCTCAATTTTGTAAATTGCTATGCATATTCAATTTCACATATATAATTTAATCATGGTGTAGCAAAAACTAACATGAATCAGCATTCATAAATTAACACACATGAGCAAACACAAATGATATTAACACACAAGAAATTTTATGCAAATTTATTTTAAAATCATGATGAATCAATTTCCATGTTGTATCTTCATCTGTTCATCTAGTCTATTTTGATCTAGCATGCATCCATACTCAATTTAATTCACCGATCACATTCTAGATTACACAAAGCAATTATCTAACAATTTCATGCATTAAAATAACTAAATTAGAAATTAAAGAGACACCCACCTCAATCGGGAGAATTCCTAGTAGTAGAACCCTTCCAAAATGCTCCAAAACCTCCCAAGAAATCCCAACCTCCTCCTCTAGCTTAACTGCAAGCTAATCACCAATACTCTTTTTTTAAATTTTTTTTTATTTGCATTTTCCTCATGATAAGAGGTGATCTATTGATAGGACGAATTAAGAGGTAGTTACAATAACTCCCCACCTCCTAAAAGGGCTCACCACTTCTCCACACTCTCACCCACTCTCCCTCTTTCTCAAAGATGGCCGACCACTTCTCAAATGGGTGAGAAACACGTGCACGTGCATCAAATGTGTGTGCACACTACTTCATACAAAATTTATTATTAGTTTTTGTTAAGTTAAATGTGTGGGTTACACATGGCAAGGTGCACCAATTTCACTAAATTTTAAATATACATTAAGTGCACACAAAAATAATCATGAATTTTAATTTGTAATAGTTTTAGTGTGCTACAAAATGGATTTAGGCCTAGTTGATTTTAATTAAAATAAATCACACAATTGTGACTAGTAAAATGAGAGGAAAAACCTTCATGACTCAAGAAAATTTTAGGAATCAACACTTGAACAGAATTTTACGTGCAATGCACGTGCAAACGAAAAATAATAAAAATAATTTTTCTTTGGGGATGTTACAGCGCTCCCTCCTTAGAATAGTTCTGTCCTAAGAACTATACTTAAAGAGTAAGAAAATGCAAAAGAAACAAAATTACAGGGTTTAGGAAAAAAGTTTGGGATGGTCCCTCATCATCATCTCCTCTGATTTCTAGGTGGCTTCCTCGACTAGCTGATTCCTCCACAATACCTTGACCATGGGTATAGTTTTGTTTCTCAAAACTTTTTCTCCTCTATCCACGATCTCTACTGGATGCTCCTTGTAGCTCAAGCCTATCTGTAAATCTCCTGGCACTTCTAGTAAGTAATGACTTGGATCTGGAATGTAGCCTCGCAACATGGACACATGAAAGACATTGTGCACTTGAGCTAGCTCTTCTGGTAATTCCACCAATAAGTTGTCTTCTCAATCCTCTTCAATATCTTATATGGTCTTATATATCTTGGAGCTAACTTTCCTCCTTTCCCAAATCGGATCACACCCTAAGTTGGAGATACCTTGAAGAAAATATAATCACCCTCTTCAAATTCCAAATTCCTTCACCAATTATCTGCATAGCTCTTTTGTCTGCTCTGTGCCTCGACCAACCTCTTCCGGATCAACTTGATTTTCTCTGAGGTTTGTTGCACTATCTTCGGCCTGTACATCTGCCTTTCTCCCACTTCATACCAACACACCGGCGTTCTACACTTCCTCCCATACAAAGCCTCATATGGTGCCATACCGATTCTAGTCTGAAAATTGTTATTGTAGGTAAACTCCACTAGAGCTAAGTGCCTCTCCCAACTTCCGCCGAAATCCATCACACAGCACCTCAACATGTCCTCCAACACACGATTGACCCTCTCAATCTGCCTATCAGTTTGAGGATGAAAGGCAGTACTGAAGTCAGTCCTCGTTTCTAAAGCTGCCTGAAGACTTATCCAAAAGTTTGACGTTAACAGTGCATCTCGATCCAAAACTATCGATACAGGAATTCCATGCAACCTTGCTATCTCTCCGATGTACAATTCTGCCAACTTTTCCATCGACCAGGTGATTTTATCGCCAAGAAATGAGTAGATTTGGTTAATCGATCCACTATTACCCAAATCGCATCATTCCCTTTGGGACTTCTAGGTAGCAACGTGATGAAATCCATGCTAATGTTCTCCCATTTCCATTTCGGAATGGGTGACGGTTGTAACAACCCTCCAGGTCTTTGATTCTATGCCTTGATTTGTTGACATGTTGCACATTTTGCTAAAAAATCCACTACATCCCTCTTCATTCCCGACCACCACAAATGCTGCTTAATATCCTTGTACATCTTGGTACTCCCTGGATGCATTGATAATAGAGTAGTGTGCGCCTCCTCTAGAATGGTCTCTTTCAATTATGCTTGATCAGGTACACACAATCTTTCTCCGAACAACACCACTTCGTCCTTCACTTGAAATCCTGACAATTTGCCTGTGCAGACTTGTTCCTTCATCTTCTGAATTTCTGGATCAGATTTCTGATCATCGACAATTTGCTTTCTCAGCTTGGGCTGAAGCCCTCAACTGCGCCAAAGACGCTCTCAGTCCTTGCAATACTACTTCGATTCAAGCTTGGTCAAACTTCTCTGCTAGTTTCTCCTGAGTTGTAATCAAACAGGATAAGCTACTTTCCGACTGAGCGCATCTGCCACCACATTTACTTTACCCGGGTGATTCTTTGTCTTTGGACAGATATCTTCAAGCACTTCCAACCACCTTCTCTGCCTCAAGTTCAGATCTCTTTGCTAATAGATGTACTTCAAACTCTTGTGATCTGTGCACATGTTGACTTTCTCCCTATACACATAATGCCTCCACTGCTTCGAGGCGAATATGATTGCTGCCAACTCCAAATCATGGGTTGGGTAATTTTTCTCATGCGGTCTCAATTTTCTAGACCCATAAACTATTACCTTTCCCTCCTGCATCAGTATACAGCCAAGTCCTCGATGCGAAGCTCGCTGTAGATATCATAATCGATTCCCGCTCGCGGCAAAGCCAAAGTTGGAGCAATAGTCAATCTTTCCTTCAACTCTTGGAAGCTTGCTTCGCATTGCTCTGAACACTTGAAACTTACATTCTTCCTTGTAAGTCTTGTGAGCAGCATGGCTAACTGAGCATAACCCTGATTGAATCGGCGATAGTAACCACTCAAGCCCAAAAAATTCTTGATCTCCTTTAATGATGTGGGTCTTGGCCAATCCTTCACTACTTCTATCTTCTGCGAATCAATGGCCACTCCCTCCTTAGAAAGGATATGACCCAAGAACGCGACTTCGGACTTCCAGAAGTCACTTGGATAACTTGGCATATAGCTTCTGTTCCTGCAGCCTCTTCAATACCTCTACCAAATGCTTAGCATGCTCCTCTTCTGACTTGGAATATACCAGATATCATCGATAAACACCACGATGAAAGAGTTGATGAATGGTCGTAGGACCATGTTCATTATATCCATGAATATGGCCGGTGCATTCGTAACCCCAAATGGCATAACTAAGAATTCGTAGTATCCATGTCGAGTTTAGAACACAGTCTTATGTAGTACCCCGTATTTTTTAAGTACTATTTTTGAGATTAGAAAATGAATTGAAATGATTTTTGGTAATTTAATAAATGTTCATTTATAAATTTATCTTTTACACGTGCAAAACACCTACGAATGTTGTCTTTGAAAGTTTAAAGCCAAAATTTATTTTGGAGAAACTCATTATTTATTATTTGAGATTATTCGTGATTTTTCTAGATTTTTCTGATAATTATTAGATCTATTTCCAAATATTTTAAAAAGAATGAATTTTGTGCAAAAATTACCAATGGGGTGAAAACTCCAGATTTTCAGATTTTTAGGCTAGATATAATGCCTAGTCAATTTAGGTATAACGAGTTTACCTTTTGCTTCAACACATTCAATTTATTTTCAAGGTTTTGATAAAAGAGGATCTTTTCGCAAAATTTGCTATTTTAGGGGGTGAAAGTGCAAAACTATTTTTCTGGATTTTCCTACAGAGCCGGCTGATGCTGGAGGGGATCTTTTTGATTTTTGAACTTGATTAAATTGATTTTAACTAATTTCCAATAAAAGATCTAATTATGTGAAGGGATATTTTAAAAGGAGTATTTTGCAAATATTTTCTAAAACCCTAGAATCTTAAATCCCGGACTATATAGGGTTTGTGCAGCCATCTTTTGCTGTAAAACACTGGAGATTTCTTATTTCTAATTATTTTGGATTTCGAAGGAGGAGCTTTTCTTATTTTTATATTCATCTTTGTTCGATCTCTTCAACAAGGTGAGTGACATGTTTTGTTTTATTTTGTTTTATGTAGGATGTATGTGAGTGATATATTGGTTTTGTTTTTTTCTTTGAATGATATATGTGGTGTTTCATCTCCTAGAGATCATGCTAGGGTTTGGGTATTAAAATAGTTGTTGGATTGATGGTCAAAAATTGAATTTTTGTGAAAACCTTAATTATTTATGAGTAGAATTTTATGTGAATAATTTGAAAATGTTGAACGACCTATTATGGATCATGTGTAGGTTATTTCTTAGGATAGATGTTGAATTGATTGAGTATGGTGATTGTCATGCATAGATTGAATAAAGATGAGATTTTTATTACCCTTGAGTAATGGTTGAATGCAATTGATTTGGTAATGTTAAATTTGTTTATGATCATGAGTTAATCATGGTGATTGAGTTTGAGGAACCCTGAGCAGGGCTAATGAATCAAAAGATTAAGTCTTGAGAATTAAATGGTGGAAATTGATTTGGGATTTGATGTAGTATAACCAAATTGGGAATTTTGAGATTTTAGTGAAAGGTTTGTTTGCGTTTGGATTTCGTAAACCCTGAGACTTAATTCTGAATATGTTTTACTTTAATTGACGGATTGTGAAGTTCTTTGGTGTATAAACATGCACAATATTTTTCATGAATACCTTATGTTGTGAGTTTTGAGGGAAATTGAGTTTTTATGTGTTTTCGAAGAATTAGACTATATCTCGACCTATTTTGGTATTGATATGGTTTGAACCTGAATACGAAGCTATTTCAATGAATAATTGATAAATAAGAAACTCTATTTTGATGATAGGCACAATTCATGTTTTAATTGAAAGAAATCAACAAATTGGTATTCTTATAAATTCAGGTAGTTTTGATTTGGTTTTATTGACTATTATATATCCTACAAGTTGTATTTGATCATATAAGAAATATGATTTTTACAAAAATAATTTTCATAATTTAAAAATCTGTATCGGTTGAATGTGCACAACCAAAAATCTACAGTCTGCAGTTCGACAGTCGGCCATCGCGACCTGGCTGCGGTGCTTTTTAGTTTTCTTGAAATTTCGTTCTGGACAACCGACTGGCGCTACTTAGAATTATTTTAATTGAAGTTTTGGATTTTTCGCTCTGGACAGTTGACCGACGCTTGTCTATAGTCGCCTGATGCTGATGTATCTTGATATGTTTGAATGTTCTTTTAAATGAATTGTTCTCTTAATGTTTTAATCTATAAATTACTGTTCTATACCTTATCTTCGAATGAACATATGTTTTCAACTTGTTTTAATTGAGCAATTTATGATGGCAGTTGGTTTGGATATTGGGTGTGAGTCTCTAGAGGGTGTGTGTGTGACCCTAGTATACCGGCAGTTGAGATATTTGTGTTTTGGGCCTGTTGAGACATTTTAGTTGATCAGTTGTTGAGTTAAGTCCGGTAGGGTACACCAACTCTAGGAGATTCGTAAAGTAATTAAATAGCCTAAATGATAAGGGACAGGCACTAGTGGTGATATGATGAATGAGAACATGGGTTATGGACCTCAGTATGGCTCGCAGTGTGAGATAATCCCTGGAATTATCTAGGTGTGAGTGAAATAGTCTTCGAAATTACCTGTGGTGTGGGATTAATCTCCGGAATTATTGGGGTCGAGGCGACACTCATGTGGTATTCGTGTGATGAGGTGTCATAGCTTGCGGTGTGGGGTATTCTCGAAGATTCCCAGATGTGAGTGAAATAGTCTCCGGAATTATTTGTGGATAGAGATTGACCTCCGAAATTATCGGGGCATGGGCTAATACTCACAGTGTATCTATATCTTGTAATAATCATAGAAGTAGGATTAGTTGCATAGCGGGGGATTGAACCCTATAAATTGGAGAACGTTAAGGGCTTGCACCGGACCTATATAGAGTGGGATGCATAGACTTCGACAAGTATGCATTAGAGAGTCAGCATATAGCATCGATGTTTTCTTGACTTGGTATTATGCATGTGTTTTCGGTTTCCTACACTTGATACTTAGTCTAGCTTCACTTGATGTTTTCGTGTTTCATGGTTATTCCCTAATTCATTTACTCTTGTCTATTTCCTGTTGTTGATGAATCTATGATCTATTTATGTTGTTTGTTTTTATGTCACTCATACCGTTATGGCTGACCGCTTTAGTTTTGGGAGTTAGAGTTATCTCTAGCCTCATATTTTACAGGTGATTACCTATAGCTTGGGATTTGGATGCGTGAGTTAAAGTGATGTCATGGATTGTGTGATTTTGTAAAAGAAAGTGTTGTAAAGAAAGAAAGTTTGTAATTAAAGGTGTATGTATTCCGCTGTGCTATGTAAATATTGTTGTAATATTATTTTGAGAAAAATTTTATTGGTATTTTAGGCTGTGTTTGATATTACATTTGAAGTCGATGCTGGAAATTGTGCCACGTATTTCTGAGATATCATATTAGAAATTCGGGGTGCTACATCTTATGCACATCCTCTTCCTTAACACAGACTTGGTGATAACCTGACCGAAGGTCAATTTTGGAGAAAAATGCTGCTCCTTGAAGTCGGTCAAACAAATCATCGATCCGCGGAATAGGATACTTATTCTAGATAGTCACCTTGTTTAGATCCCTATAATCGATGCACATCCTCATCGATCCATCTTTCATATTCACCAATAAAACTGGCGCTCCCCAAGGCGATGCACTCGGTTTGATGGAACCCTTGTGCAAAAGCTCTTCAATCTGCTTCTTTACCTCATCCTGTTCCACTGGCGCCATTCTGTAAGGTGCCTTGGATATCGGTACACTTCCTGGCTAAATGAATTTGCTAAACTCAACGTCTCAATGAGGTGGTAGTCCAGGTAGATCCTCCAAGAATACCGTCGGAAAGTTTCAGACTACAGGATTCTTCTTGACTTCCTCAAGGATCGTCTTCTTGGTCAAAGCTGCCACCAACTCCTTGCACTTCCTCTTCCCCTAAAATGTTACTGCTGGTCCTCCTGGTCACTTCACCATAACTTTCTTGCTCTTGCATTCGATACTAGCATTGTAGATCGACATCCAGTCTATGCTAATGATTATATCGACTCCCAAGACTCCCAATTCTATGAGATAGATTCCAAAAACTTTTCCTCCGATCTCGAGGTCACAACCAACATAGTACCGATCGGTAGTCAATGTTTCTCCTGAAACAGTGGCTACTGCTAATACCTTGCCCAGGAAAATTTTTGGCTCAACCCCCAACTATTTTGCAAATTTAGGAAACACAAAAGTGTGTGACGATCCAGTATCAAACAAAATGGTAGCTTTCATTCCATTTACTAGAAGTTCCCCGGTGATGACATTGTTGGCATCCTCTGCGTTCTCTTTAGTCAGAGCGAACACTTGCCCTTGCCGGTACGGTTTCTTCCCTCGGTCGGCCTGCTTCGGATTTTGCCCTCCCTGCTGAATTGTAGGCAGTTTGACTTGATATGGCCCTCTTTCCCACAATTGAAGCAAGTTATTCCCTTCCTCCCGTTCAGGCTACCTTGAAGTGATCATTCCCTCCACATAGGAAACAAGTGCTTCGCATTCCGGCTACAGCAACAACATTTGCCCCTTCTTGAAGCTGTAAGATGTTGCGGGCCTTTTTCCAGTACTCCAGTTGTTCTTCTTGTTAGCACCAATTTGTATAGTTTCATGTCCGCTTCCGTTGCCGCCAACCTCCGGACAAGATTGTCGAATTTCCTAATACCGAGGGATATCATAGGAGACCTCCGACCAGGCCTCAGCCCCTGCTCAAACTTCCTCGCCTTCTTAGCCTCATCAGTTACCAACTAGGGTGCATACCTGGAGAGTTGAGTAAACTTCATCTCATACTCTCAGACAGTCATGTTACCCTGCTGCAAGGCTAGAAATTTCATTGCCTTCTTCTCCTGCACATCCATTGGGAAGTAATGGCTGCGGAACTCCTCCAGGAAGTCCTCCCAGGTAATAGGTTCATCGCCCAGGGTACGCTTCATGGACTGCCACTAGACTACGGCGTCCTTCTCCAACTGAATGGTTGCTAGCTTCACCTTACTAGCGTCTGGGGTTTCGAAGACCTCAAACACCGTTTCAATCTGTCAGATCCAATCATCAGCTGCATCAGGATCCGCCTTTCCCTAAAAAATATGTGGTTTCATCATCTTGAAGGATTCCACCAATTTGATAGCCTTTGGGACTTGCACTGCCTGCCCCGCCCTTGTGTTTCAGTTCACACTAGTCACAACAAAAGTGATGAGTGTCTGGTACACACAGGCCAGTTCTGTTTCCAGATGAAGTCGATTACCTTCTCCACTTGATCCTTCACCATTTCTAGTCATTCTTCCGGCCATTTCTGGTTCATTAAACTTCATCAATCATCAAAAATAGAATAGATCTTTCTTCTATTCATTTCCAAAAATAAACGTTATACATTCAGAAATAAAACAGGTCCATAATCCATACATAAAACACCAGATAACTCTGAATCTTCATACAAACATAAAGCAGTCTAGACTCTACGGTTCCTCTTGGCTTCTCTGAGCTCTCCCCGTAGATCATCTATTTCCTCTGCATCTTCTCGCATCTTTGATGGCATTCTTGCCTCTCCCAACGAGTTTTGTTGTCTAGCTGGGTGAAATGTCGAGCATTCCTGTGTCGACACTTCTCCAGTTCCCATACTCGCTGACTTAGAGCTGCGAAGTCTTACTTGTCCTCCGCATGATGCGCCTCATGTGGGTTACTCTCCACTGGTGGATAATCAACTGCTAATGGAGAGAAGCGATGATATGGTCCTTTTTGTCTCGAACGGGCTCATCGTCTGAGAATTCATCTTGGGAATCAGGTGGAGGTCGAGTGATTTCCCGAGATTTCAGTAATTCCTCCTCTTCTTCTAGGTCCTTTTCTTCTTCTGGTTCTTCTACTTCTTCTTCAGGATCTACTTCTTCGGGTAGTTCCTCTTCCACTTTATCCACCGAGTTTTGATTATCAGCCATCTTATAGGGAAAGGGAGGAGAAGATATCAGTGTATAGAGCAACACAAATGTAAATCAACTTACATATAAATCTTTATAAACCGAACTCACACTTCTAATGTCCACCATAATGTGTCGTCCTTATAATTTTGTACTACTTATTGAAGTCAGCTCTAATACCACTCTGTGTAGATTGCCACCTGCTACCCAGGACGATAATGGCCACAAAGGTAACCTCAGAGCTTATTTTATGCCAACAGCCTCTCGACTATTGCAACCGCATCGGTGGCTAGCCTACCTAGGCATGTCAAGGGTAAGAGCCGATGCTTCGCCATCAATCACACTGTGAGAATCCTTGATCATGCTTCCGACATTGCCTTCTTATCTAACCAAGCTCTGATACCATTCTATAATGCCCTGAATTCCAAACACAGGTAATTCGTAGTAAATACATGATCTTATACTTCAACTCGTACAAAGATTCAAGGAATTTAAAACTTTTTATTACAACAATGTTCTTTAGAACAGCACAACAGAAATAAATGAATACAATAAAATCTACGATAATGAAAAAATTTCAATCTTGTAACAACCCATCATAGTGACTTCAAGTCCATGCCAAGTCCAATCCTACAACTGGGAAACTATGGGCACGTCAGTTGCATACAACTGGCGCAATGCTATAATACATCGACTCTTTAATTTAGCAAACACAATTTTGAATGCAAACAGGAAAAGTGACTATCCTAGTCGTGTCAATGTATGATATGACTAAGTGCCTAATGCAGACATTACACTACGATGACACTAATGCATACTTGTTCGGATTCTATTTATCCCATACTACATAGGTCCGAGGCCAAGCCCTTATCGTACTACTCATTATAGGGTTTACATCCCACATCATGCAACCTAACCCAATAAATATACTTCAACGCATAGTCACCAAGGAGTCGCAGCCCCAGGATACTGGACCTTACCGGCCTACCCCTAGCCCACATATAATAGATTTACCGGGCGTATCCTCAGCCACTAACCCTAGCAAGTTGATCCCCCGCAACTACGGACCTTACCGACATACCCCTAGCCCACACACCGTACATTTACCAGGCGTATCCTCGGTCTCGACCATTCCTAGGAACTGTAGACTCTTTACCAGTAAAGCCCCATCCCAATACTCAGACAATTTTTATTATTTTTAGAAGACAAATTAGATACTATGTACTACAACTGCCCACCACAGGCTGCCTCTCAAAAGGTGGTTAACCAATTAGGTGACTCTTGATCATAGGCAATTTTATTTATACTCAATTAATTTTTGTATACTCCCGATATGGGACAACTCTTCACAATTCTCATCTTTTTTTTAATTATCAATCCCATGCACACGGTTTGTAGGAGACCCCGTGGGCCCCCCTTTCCATATGCCACATCAAAATTCCACAGACAGCAACCATCTGTATTTAAACCGAGTGGGCCCCTTCCCTGTGCCACGTCACCCTAAGGTGACGTCATCTAGAGAGCCCCCATATCTAGCTGTTCAATTCAGTCGTGGGACCTTTCTTTCAACAACCGAATTTTTTTCATACAATCCCCCTATAGAGTTCTTCTATAGGACAACTCCTATTTCGTTATATATATATATATTTATATATTTCCTTCGAAATTACGGGGTATTACATACACCCCACCTTTAGAAATCAGCATCCTCGCTGAGTACGGGGCACACATCTAGTGTAGGATCTGCCTTTCTAGCCGATGTGACGTCATCCTCGATCCCGGAGATCAATCACTCTCAACACTGCAGATCGGGTACCCGGAGATCAGTAACTCTCAACACCGCAGATCATACCCGATCCCGGAGATCAGTGACTTTCAACACCACAGATCATACCCGATCCCGGAGATCAATGACTCTCAATACCGTGGATCATACTGAGGCCCTCTTCCACACCCGGTGTTAAAAGTCGGCTCTGATACCATTTGTAACGCCCTGCCCCAATTCTCAGACAATTTTTATTATTTTTAGAAGACAAATTAGATACTATGTACTACAACTGCCCACCGCAGGCTGTCTCTCAAAAGGTGGTTAACCAATTAGGTGACTCTTGATCATAGGCAATTCTATTTATACTTAATTAATTTTTGTATACTCCCGATATGGGACAACTCTTCACAATTCTCATCTCTTTTTTAATTATCAATCCCGTACACACATTTTGTAGGAGACCCCGTGGGCCCACTTTCCATATGCCATGTCACAATTCCACAGACGGCAACCATCTTTCTTTAAACCGGGTGGGTCCCCTTCCCTGTGCCACGTCACCCTACGGTGACGTCATCCAGAGAGCCCCCACATCTTGCTGTTCAATTCAGCCGTGGGACCCCCCTTTCAACAACCGAATTTTTTTCATACAATCCCTATATAGTTCTTCTATAGGACAACTCCTATTTCTTTATATATATATTTATATATTTCCTTCGAAATTACGGGGTATTACATTACCGCCCTTTTCGATGATAGACTGACATACCCTTAGCCCACACACCATGGATTTACCGGACTATTCCTCGATCTTGAACCCCTAGGAGCTGAACATTCTTTACCGACATGTTCGTTTTTGTTTCTACCATATCTTCTTCTAGTGCCTATCCTTAGGTCCCAACATGAATAATATTACCACCTAGAGCTAGCTTACCCTCCTACCGGTCTTA
Organism: Hemerocallis citrina; assembly: GCA_017893485.1. Lineage (NCBI taxonomy): Eukaryota > Viridiplantae > Streptophyta > Magnoliopsida > Asparagales > Asphodelaceae > Hemerocallis > Hemerocallis citrina. The sequence continues at coordinate 153,772,497 of CM030364.1, read as the reverse complement.
AAATATATACTGATAATGACAGTCCATATTGGCCACTTCTCAAATTTCAATTATCACTTTCATCACTTTGTCGGTACTCTGGGTCTCACTTAGCCTATAGAATCTATGCATTTCATGTTCACAACATCATGGGTTAATCATATCATCTTTATTCACATTTTAAAGTTTCATTCATTCATATATCCAATTATTCTCTTGCTCACACAATCCGATTATTCGATCAACTAGTTTCATAATCTTATTCAACAATTTCAAATCAACATTCTCTATGTAATAATGGATAGTTTCTCCATCTCTTTGATTAGAATTTCAATGAAGTTGTAGATTGACAAACTTTACCAATTACATTCAATAAACTCTTTCTTCCAGAATAATATGATGTTCAACTTTCAAATTAGTCCTTAACAACTCAAATTAACTCACGATATAATTTCTAGAATACCTATAGTCCAATAATTCACTTTGTTCCTTAATCAAAAGGTATAATTTACTATTTATTTAGCAACCATATACATCTCAAATCCACATATTCTTCCACATAAGCCACATTTAAATCTCACAATATTACTCTAGTTTCAATAATCGAATTGTTCTTTTAATACAAACATAAGTTACTATTTATTCGCCTTCCAAAATAAACTCAATATTTTTTTTATAATCAACTCCATTTCAACGATTCTTCTTAATTCACATTTTTTAAAAAATCTAATAGAACAACTCTAGTCAAAGTACTAAAATGTCTCTTATTCAAAATAATTTAGTTTTTTTTTTAATTCCCAAATAAACCTCACTTTATAATCACTCAATTTCAATTATCCCCTGTAATTCATATTTTGAATCTAATAATAACATAATTAGATGTATCTTGATCAAATACAAATTTTCATTTATTTAGTTCCCAAATAAATCTAAATTTTATATTTACTCATTTATAAACTTTCCCTTAAATCCATAATTTTATTTCTCTTACTAAGCCCAAAGATTCATGAAGATAAAGAAAAATAAAATAAAATAAAAAGAAACAAGTCCTCCCCCTTTGGCTCGAACCCGCGCACAACCAGAGGCACCCAGACCCCACACGTGGTAACCAAGGAGTCCAACACCACAATCTAAACATAACTCCATTAAAGTCCTTTTATACCAACTCTCTGTTTCTCGATTATTTTTTTAATCTAATCATATAACTTCAAGTTTTCTTCTTCTTTAATTATTTTCAAGATTATCGCTATACACAACACCTTTAAAATTTCCAGAATAAAAAATCTCCCAAATTTAATGTATTTTAACTTAGAAATTATTCAAATCAATTTAAATTAAAAAAAGATTGGCTTTTCTTTTCTTCATATTCCTCTTTAATCAAATTAGACCACAATTTGTTTTAAAAAAAATTATAAAATTAGTATTTATGCCCTACAGATTATTATAGAGTTTGGAAAAATACCCCAATCCACTTGCAAATCTACATGCAATTCTAACATAAATTTCACAATTTTGTAAATTGCTATGCATACTCAATTTCACATATACAATTCAATCATGGTGTAGCAAAATCTAACATGAACCAACATTCATGAATTAACACACATGAGCAAACACACATGATATTAACAGACAAAAAATCTTATGCAAATTTATTTTAAAAGCATGATAAATCAATTTCCATGTTGTATTTTCATCTATTCATCTAGTCTATTTAATCTAGCATGCATCCATACTCAATTTAATTTAATAATCACATTCTAGATTACACAAAGCAATTATCTAACAATTTCATGCATCAAAATAACTAAATTAGAAATTAAAGAGATACCACCTCAAAAGGGAGAATTCCTAGTAGTTGAACCCCTAAAAAAAGCTCCAAAACCTCCCAAGAAATCCCAGCCTCCTCCTCTAGCAAAACTGCAAGCCAATCACCAATACTCTCTGTATTTTTTTTTAATTTTAATTTGCATTTTTCTCATAACAAGAAGTGATCTATTTATAGGAAAAATTAAGGGGTAGTTACCATAACTCCCCACCTCCTAAAAGTGCTCACCACACTTCCACACTCTCACCCACTCTCCCTCATTCTCAAAGATGGCCGACCACTTCTCAAACGGGTGAGAAACACGTGCACGTGCATCAAATGTGTGTGCACACTACTTCATACAAATTTTATTATAAGTTTTTATTAAGTTAGATGTGTGTGTTACATATGGCAAAGTGCACCAATTTAACTAAATTTTAAATGTACATTAAGTGCACACAAAAAATAATCATGAGCTTTAATTTGTAATAGTACAAAATGGATTTAGTCCTATTTAATTTTAATTAAAATAAATCACACAATTGTGACAAGTAAAATGAGAGAAAAAACCTTCATGACTCAATAAAATTTTAAGTGTAACGCCACGAATTCCAAATACAGGTAATTCGTAGCAAAAACAGGATCTTTTACTTCAAATTCGTACAAATTTACAAGGAATTTAAAACTTTTTATTTACAACATGATTTTTACAACAGCACAGCAAAATTAAATGAATACAATACAATCTACAATAATAAAAATTCTTCAATCTTTTAACAACTCATCATGGTGACTTCAAGTCCATGCGAAGTCCAATCCTGCAACTAGGAAACTGTGGGCACGTCAGTTGCATACAACTGATGCAATGGTATAATACAGCGATTCTTCTACTTTAGCAATCATAAAATGGAATTCAAATAGGAAAAGTGACTATCCTAGTCGTGTCAGTGTATGATATAACTTAATGCCTAATACAGACGTCACACAACGATGACACTAATGCATACTTGTTCGGATTTCATGCATCCCGTACTACAGAGGTCCGAGGGCAAACCCTTAACGTACTCCTCATTATAGGGTTCAATCCCTCGCTATGAAAATTCTACTTCGGTAACAAAAGCAAGGTTTAGACATTCCACGAGTACGGATCTCAATCCTGGAATCTATGAATCCTCGTCGTGCGAACATGCCGCAAGTGCCACTCTTCCCCGGTATATACATATATATTGGTGATATGCCTCCCATGTGCCCGACTATTCATGACCCTGGAATCCACTGTCAGATCAATCGTAGTCCTGGATTTAATTAAGGCTCGTCTCACCCCACAAGCAACAACAGTTCAGGAATCCACCGTCTGACTGGGTCTATAGTCCAGAAATCCACCGTCGGACTATATAGAAGCACCCCACTTACGTTTGCCCAAGTTTCATCTCATCTCCCTCTAGTGTATGTTCTTAGGTTTAATTATAATCATCACAACCTAAAGCTAGCTTACCCTACCGAACTTAAATCAACACACGAAAAAATATTAGCCCACACTGGCTTCTTCTCAAATCATAACTTGTCGGTCTCTACGGGTCTTGCTCAGTCTCTAGATTCCAACAACCATCTCAATATAGAGATCAACTAGGTTACATCTTACCTCTTATAAAATTTCCATTCATTAAACATTTGTTAACTTTTTTATCCATTCTCTTTGTTATTATCAATTATGAAGTATCCAACTTCTTATAGCAACATTAAATAACACTTGATGAGTTAAAATCCTTACAAACATCACATGATTAATATTCCAAATTCATCCTTTAATTACCTTTTGATTCCTCATAAGGTGCATCTTACTAATATTCCAATTTTAAATCCAATTTTATATATTGTAAAAGTTTTAGGACACCTAGATAAAAGACATCAACCCAATGGTATTGGAAAAATCATATAAATTCCAGTACTACTCCAAAAATAGATGTATTAGTTTCATAGGAATCATAAATGAGTCTACTACAACTTTGTAGTTAAGATCATCTATATTCATCCTCAATTACTTCATCTAAATTCATTTGCAAAACACTATTTTCAAAATCTGAAAACTGCAGCTCATGCTACTTGTAAAAATCATAGAAAATTATATACTTCATAAAAATATGTGTTCGTTAGGTAAAATTAAAGGTATACAAGTCTACTATAACTTTATAGTTATAAACTTCCCCAAAATATTATGTCTATAACACTGAAATTTTCGAAATCTATAGTAGGGTCGAAATGTTATACATACTGCCACTGTTCAAACTTATAAAATTCATTATAAATTCAATTCTATTCGAAAAATTGATTTCTTAGACTTTACAGAAAGGTTAACAAGTTTACTTCAAGTTCTTAGTTTTGACTTTCCTCAAAATACTTCATCTATGATGCTGAAATGATCAAAATCCGAAATATGTATAAATTTCCAGCAACTAACCAACTGCCAACCAGTCCTAAGTTTGGATTTTATTAAAATATTAAATGAAATCAAAATATTATGAAATTTTTAAGAGATGTTCTTGACATACACGAGATGCTCCTATAAAAATTTTAGCTCTAAATTCCATATAGTTTAATAGTTATGATTTTTTGAAGTGCAACTAGAACTCAAGACAGAACCTTATGAAAATACCCCCAAATCAATCATATCATAATTTCACACATTCAATCAACAAAAAATAAATAAATAAACATGAATGTCCAATCTATATAAGTTATCATGCATCTAACAATTCACACATGTCAAGCATTCTAATAATAAAACTATATTACAAATTTGAAGAAACACCCACCTCAATTGTAGAATTCCTAGTAGTATAACTCCTTGAAAAATAATGCTCCAAAGCTCCAAACTCCCTAAAAAATGGTCGTCTTCTTACTAGCACAGCCCGCAAGCTCTTCTCTCTTTTTCCCTCTTTTGTTTTTGTTTTGGGTTGTGTTGTTCATGAAAAAAGTAGGGACTATAGGAAAATTGTGTGGTAAAAATAGCTCCCCACTTTTCACTAACTCACACCTCTCCCTCATTCTCAACCATGGTAAGAAACACGTGCACGTGTAGTCAATGTGTGTGCACACTCTTTCATATAAATTTTATTATTAGTTTTTATTAAGTTAGATGTATGTGTCACACATGGCAAGGTGTACCAATCTAATTAGATTTTAAATGTACATTTAAGTGCACACAAAATTAATCATGGCCTTTAAATTTGTAATTAGTTTTAGTGTGCTACAAAAATAGATTTAGTCTTAATGGATTTTAATTAAAATAAATCAAATAATTGTGACTAGAAAATGAGAGAAAAAATGTCCATGACTCAAAAAAAGTTTAGGAACCAACATGTGCACTACAAACACGTGTGTTGCATGTAAAAACAAATATTCAAATACGAAATAAATTTGATTAACGGGAAAATATTTATAAATAACGGAAATATAACATACGAAAAATATTTATTTTGATAATGTTACGGATATTTCGCATAACAGTAAAATTTACGTAATTGACACGTGTATTGAAAGCACGTGCACTACACGTAAAATAAAAAGATTAGAATTTATATTTGAGTTGGCTCAAAATGGGATAAAAAGAATTTTGAGATGACGAAAAATATATCATTAATCGAAATAAAAAAATACGTAGGACATTTATATTAAATTACGCTACGGATATTACTCGTAACAGTACAAAAATACACGTGCGTAACACCCGTGGACAAAATTTTCATAACTCAATTTTGCGGGGTGTTACATTAGGAACCAACACGTGCACAAAATTTTACGTGCAATGCACGTGCAAAAGAAAAATAAAAAAAAAATTCTCTACGGATGTTACAAATTGTCTCTGTCACGCTCTGCTTCCCAAAAAGAGAATACGGAATATGGATACGTGACTAAGCTCAGCGAATGATTTTCATCATCCATAAGCTGTTTAGAATCTTTACAATATCTCACAGAAATAATCAGAGTTAGAAGCAAGAGAAATCAACCAAGTATGCATAATCGAATCAAATATACCAACCGAAAATTACTTGAAACCAAAATATAATCTCAAATAAATCAGATCTGAACAAGTCAATATCCTTGGTCACATCGTCCAAATACAAAATAAATTCAAGTAATCAAGTACAATTGTGCAAGCAGCAATAGGAAATATTAATAGTAAATGCAAAACTCCAGCACTAATATCTCATATCGCCAACTCCATCTGGCAATTGGTCACCCTGATCTACAATTTAATAAATTGTAGGAAAAAGGAAAAGAAAGAAAACAAACTCCCGTCAATGCAAGTTATGGGCCGCTTGTAGTACAAGATACAAGTACATGGGAAAGAATAACAAATATAGAATAACAGCAGGAATAAACATGGCATGGTATAAGCATATCAACAGAACATGATAACTAACATGGATCAAGAAAATATAATCAAGTAACATGGTATACTAACAGGGTACAGGTAACATGTATCAGGTGTCAAGCAAGCAGGTAAATATGTAACTTGTAAATAGGTAATCAGGTATACAGGTAAATAGGTGAACATGTACAAGTAGTCATGTAACATGCATCAAGTTATGTCAAGTCTTGTATTATTACTATCTAGGTAGCACTTCATGCGTCCTAGGTTTTACCACATTGTTGTTACATTCAAACAAGTTACGTTTAGATTTCGTAGTGGAGTCCATAGGGCCGTGTACTTAGGGATCAGGAAAACAGAAAAACAGGAACAGGTAGAACCTAGTGGTTCTCTTCCGAGTACACCTTCCTATAGGGAAGCATGTAGTCAGGTAATCAGGTAAACAGGAACAGGTAGAACCTAGTGGTTCTCTTCTGAGTACACCTTCCTATAGGGAAGTATGCAGTCGGGTAACAGGATCATGAACCATGTAGTCATGAACACGTAACAGGTAGGGAACACGGGCCCTATTCTCAGTACATATTTCTATATTTTTCACTACTAGATCTTTCCCTTAACACCGGCTTGGTTATTTTGTTATTTTTAACAAACCGGCATGTATGTGTCACAAACAGAGCAAGAATAACATGGTATAAACAAGTAACAAATTCAGGTTGAAAGATAAACAAGTACAAGTACAAGATAATACATTAAAAGGGTAGAACAACAAGAATTCTAGTTCAGGACAGCAAGACAGTACTGCACTAAATCTGGGTTCCCGTTGCTACAAACATGCAAACCTGGATCCGTCAAAGAATCTGGAAAATAGACTCCTGGAGCCGAATCTAGCAAATATATATAAGTCATATAGTGTTTTACAAAAACATGAGTCAAAACTGAATTAAAACCAGAAAACGTGTTCATCCAGAAATCAGAAGATTGTATTCAAAGTCAGAAAAACAGCATGAAAACTCATTAATTAAATCCACAAAAAATCTGGGGTATTCCCTTATATGTGCAGCATCAGAATATAAAGTTTCATAATTTTTTAATATAAATAGTTTAGTCAACAAAAATCAGAAAACATCAAGATGCAGTAGTTTTGTAAATCTGGAAGTATAAACACTGCAGTACGGAAACAACAATATCTCACAAAATCGAAATCCAGATCCGTCAAAAGGGTGATAAAATAGACACAGTAGTCTAACTTTCATATTCACAAAGATTTTATAGAAAGCAAGTAGAATTAGGTCGAAAATCAGGTTATTTACTGAACAGTATGGAAATTCTGCATGTATAGTAATTGTTTGGAAACATAGAATGGTTTGTAAAACTCATCAGATAATTCCACAAAAATTCAGGGTTAATCCCAATCAGGTCTAGTTGTATTGTGCAAAATATTGGATCAAAATAATGCTTTTAAAATCATGATAAAAATAGATTACTCTTCAGAATTCATAAAAAACAAAATCTGGAAATCTCTCTACACTTCTGTAGTAAAATAGACAAAACTCACAACTCGTAAAACAAAACTGAGATCTGTCAGAAGGGTTAGAAAGTAGACAGAATTCTCTACAGTTTATGTTCACAAATAATTTTAATATACTGACCTTAATATGGTCTAAAATACTGATCAAAAGAAAGGTAACAGAAAAATACAGAATTATTCTTCGAACATAAAATCATCTAGTTCATATAAAACTCATCCAAATAAACCCAAACATGAAATATAGTGTACTAGATGTCCAAAAAATATGGTATAGGGTATTCTGCAAGTCCATGACAAGTTATAGCACGAATAACACATCAAGCACACGATATCACAAAATAGCATGCATATATACATCCAAAAAGTGGTCATCCCTAGTTGTTTCATGTTATGTATGTCGTAAGGAAACTATGGCCGAATCAACACAATAGAGACAATATAAAACAAAGGACTCATACACGAATTTTCTCTAGAACCCAGCTACACTACAGGCAGTATTTAGTACTTGTATTACACAAAGAAAAGAATACAAGTTACTTACCTAAAAGACGACGACGGAAACAGCACAAAAGCAAGAATAACGGGAATGGATTCCTGAGCAACGAACTCAACGAACGACGAACCCACGAACACAATAACGAGCACACGAACCCAACTAACGAGCAACACAAACACGAACCAAACTCTCGAACAACGAATGGACGAAAACCCAGATAGAGAGACGCCAAGACACAACGACAACGACAGCGGGTAGTGGTTTCTGTCGCTGCACCAGAAAGAATTCGTGGCACTAGGAGCGCTATCGCTGCTGGCCTAGCGATAGGGAGACGCGACCAGGTCGGATGCAGGCATCGCAAGAAGGCAACAGCCTGGGGGGTTGCGACGGGGGACGAACGGGAGGATCGAGAGGAGGATGAGTGGGAGGACGGCAGGGCTAGGAGGTGCAGGAGATAGGAGGTCGGGGGTGCAAGGGAGAGGGATGAAGATGGCTAGGGGAAGCACACAGGAGCATGGGTTCTCATATATATATGGGTTCCGAAGCTTTAGGGTTAGGGCAAAGGGGTGGTGACGGCTGAGAGGTAGGGGGTAACCGGTTGGGTAGTTTAGGTTTTAACGGGTATGAGTAGTATAGGATTTAACTGGTTATGGGTATATAAGTGGATAGGTTATTTAGGTAAATGGGTTGAGTATAAATTAATGGGTATATGGGTTTTAATAATAAATGGGTTCAAATAGAAAATAGAATAGGGTTTATGAAATAGGTCCACAAGGAAAAATAAAGTGATGCAAAAATAAGACGGCACGAAAAAATAAACAAATAAAATAGGCACGAACAATTGAATAAAGAGGATAAACCAAATAATAGATCGACCAAACAGAGACAAAACAAAATGAGATAATGGAATCGAGAACTCAAATAAAAGATGACAAAATGATAAAATAAATATATATTGAAGAATAAAAATCCAATATATGGTCCCAGAAAAAGATACAAAGAGAGAAATACACCAAAAGAAAAATACACCCAAAAATACACAAAAGGGAAAACAGGGGTTACAGTCTCTCAACTTCGTAATTGACAACATATTCTGTTAATTGTAGCACTTTCATGAGTTATCCATTTTTTAAGTCTTTTTACATGTTATTTCAAACATCGGTAAGAGAGAACAATAAGAGATACATGGAGAATGTTAAACCTGGAAATAGGTTTTCTAGAACATGTCTTTAAAGTTTCATGAATATACAACCTTCATATTCTGCCATCATTTAGAAGTTTTGATGCTCGTTCCTTATTATTTTTTCCGCTCCTGCCAATTTCTTTAGAAGGTAAAATATGGAATTTTGAATAGGGTCATTCTTAATTGGAAGAAGGTTTCAAGTATTTGGGTGATTCCTACTTGATGACTACAATGCTGGTAAACTCTTCACATCTTTTTCTTGCTTCTCTTTCTTTTCCTTGTGTTAGATTCAAAATAAAGAATTTTGGTTTTTTTTTTTCTTTATCTGCCAATTGGAATTGGGATTTTGCACATATTTATTTGTCAATTTTGAAGTTTAATTAGAATTCTTCGCAACCCTGACTTGAAAATGGATGTTGAAGGCCCAATTGTTTGACAAGATTGCATTTTCCCATTTCATTTCAACGAATATTGTTTGAATATATTATGAAGTGACCATGAAAAATTTTCTTCGGGCATCAATTGTATAATGTTTTATGTTGAAATTGAGTAAGATTTAATTAAATTCTCTATCAATTTTCGGCTTGTATAAATAGAAATTTATTTCTATTTATGAGTAAGATGCAGTATTTAAATCGTAAAAAGTCGAAATTGGCCAAAAAGCTTAAAACCATTAAAAGTTGACTTCACAGAAAATGATGTGTACTTTACCAGCTCATTCTGAACTACGGCAAAGTTGTTGCTCTTAGTAGTGTGCTTCACCTTCAATTTCTTTCGGCTGTTTAAACCGATTTCAGTCTTCCTGTATACAATTTGAGAATTGGAGTATATGTTTATGATTACCAATATCAATGAAATATATCATCTATGAACTATGATTACCTTACATATATCAAATTTTCAGTAATTGACAAGAAATTGGAAATCTTGAGCAGTCACACATTAGGGAACTTCCCTAGCATTTTGGGACTCGATCTTCTTCTCATCATCGTACTTTTCTTTTAAGAAGTTCTTGTGCTCCCTTTATTTCTTTGAGACCGATTTATCCACCCATCTGTCAAGATTGTCAGGGATAGCAAAATTTTGCTGCAAAATAACATTAATCGAAGATATCTATAGTTACCAATATTGATACAATATAAAACTTAAATATTCATATTGGGAATTCAGTACTAAAACCTCCGTATACACTATATACTATAAACTGTATACTATATACTATGTACTATATACTGTATACTATATAAACTGTTTTGGGTTGTGTTGTTCAAGAAAAAAGTAAGGACTATTTATAGGAAAATTGTTTGGTCAAAATAGCTCCCCACTTTTCACTAACTCACACCTCTCCCTCATTCTCAACCATGGAAAGAAACACGTGCACGTGTAGTCAATGTGTGTTCACACTCTTTCATATAAATTTTATTATTAGTTTTTATTAAGTTAGATATATGTGTTACACACGGCAAGGTGTACCATTCTAATTAGATTTTAAATGTACATTTAAGTGAACATCTAAATTAATCATGGGATTTAAATTTGTAATTAGTTTTAGTGTGCTACAAAAATAGATTTAGGCATAATGGATTTTAATTAAAATAAATAACATAATTGTTGCTAGAAAAATGAGAGAAAAAATGTCCATGACTCAAGAAAATTTTAGGAACCAATATGTGCACTGCAAACACGTGTTGCACGTAAAAAAAAATATTCAGTTACGAAATAAATTTGATTAACTGGAAAATGTTTATAAATAACCAAAATATACCATACGAAAAATATTTATTTTGATAATGTTATAGATATTTCGCGTAACGGTAAAATTTACGTAATCGACACGTGTATTGAAAGCACGTGCACTACACGTAAACCACAAAAAAATTAGAATTTATATTTGAGTTGGCTCAAAATGGGATAAAAAGAATTTTGAGATGACAGAAAATATATCATTAATCGAAATAAAAAAATATGTAGGCCATTTATATTAAAATACGCTACGGATATTACTCGTAACAGTACAAAAATACATGTGCGTAACACCCGTGGGCAAAATTGTCATGACTCAATTTTGCGGGGTGTTACATTAGGAACCAACACGTGCATATAATTTTACATGCAATGCAGGTGCAAAAGAAAATTAATAAAAATAATTTTTCTCCGGGGATGTTACAAATTGTCTCTCAACTTCGTAATTGACAACATGTTATGTTAATTGTAGCACTTTCATGCCTTATCCATTTTTTTACTCTTTTTACATGTTATTTCAAACATCGATAAGAGAGAACAATAAGAAATACATGGAGAATGTTAAACCTGGAAATAGGTTTTCTAGAACATGTCTTTTGAAGTTTCATGAATATACAACCTTCATATTCTGCCATCATTTAAAAGTTTGGATGCTCGATCCTTATTATTTTTTCCGCTCCTGCCAATTTCTTTAGGAGGTAAAATATGGAATTTTGAATAGGGTCATTCTTAATTGGAAGAAGGTTTCAAATAGTTGGGTGATTCCTTCTTGATGAATACAATGTTGGTAAACTCTTCACATTTTTTTTATGCTTCTCTTTCTTTCCTTGTGTTAGATTCAAAAAAATTAATTTTTGTTTTTTTTTCTTTTTCTGCCAGTTGGAATTGGGTTTTGCATATATTATTTGTCAATTTTGAAGTCTAATTAGAAATCTTTGCAACTTTGACTTGAAAATGGATGTTGAAGGCCCAATTGTTTAACAAGATTGCATTTTCCCATTTCATTTCACCGAGTATTGTTTGAATAAATTATGAAGTGACCATGAAAATTTTTCTTCGGGCATCAATTGTATAGTGTTTTATGTTGAAATTAAGTAAGATTTAATTGATTTCTCTATCAATTTTCGGCTTGTATAAATAGAAATTTATTTATATTTATGAGTAAGATGCAGTATTTAAATTGTAAAAAGTCGAAATTGGCCAAAAAGCTTAAAACCATTATAAATTAACTTCACAGAAAATGATGTGTACTTTACCATCTCATTCCGAACTACGGCAAAGTTGTTGCTCTTAGTAGTGTGCTTCACCTTCAACTGCTTTCGGTTGTTTAAACCGATTTCAGTCTTCCTCTATACAATTTGAGAATTGGAGTATATGTTTATGATTACCAATATAAATGAAATATATCATCAATGAACTGTGATTACCTTACCTATATCAAATTTTCAATAATTGACAAGAAATTGGAAATCTTGAGTAGTCACACATTTGGGAACTTCCCTAGCATTTTGGGACTCGATCTTCTCCTCATCATAGTACTTCTCTTTTAAGAAGTTCTTGTGGTCCCTCCATTTCTTTGCGACCCATCTATCAAGATTGTCAGGGATAGCAAACTTTTGCTGCAAAATAACATTAATTGAAGATATATATAGTTACCAATATTGATACAATATAAAACTTAATTATTCATATTGGGAATTTAGTACTAAAATGTCTGTATACACTATATACTATAAACTGTATACTATATACTATCTACTATATACTGTATACTATATATTCTATAGCATATGCTATTTATTACATATTATATATTATATATTATTTCTAGTTTGCAAAATATATTTATTTTTGTAATATACCTTAACAGCAGAGATTGTCTTCGCCTTGGTCGTTGTTGGAACTTTCAACAAACTCTCATAGCTTAAGGGAAGAATGCGAGAATTTCAAGCAATTATCCTGTAAAATTTCTGAAGCTTACTCTCGGCTTCTCCAATTAGCTGATTGACATTGTTGATGTTTACCAATATTTTTTCATCGTTCGGGAGCATCCAGATCATCTCCTTCATCTTAGTCGGCCCTCTCAACCTCCTCGAGGTGCTAGGCGTGCTACCTTCACCCACCTCGACTGAAGTACCACCTACATGCGCAGCAACTCCACTTTCTTCGATAGGGTGCTGAGTCGAAGGTCCGATGATGGGCTGATCTACCGCTTCCTCTTGATTTTACACAATCCTACCAACTTTCTCTTTGCCAAATGTCACATGTTTAAAGGAAATTCAGATAAATCATAAATAAAACAACAAATCAACATATAAAAAACAATGACATAAAAAAATTTATTACTTAAGGATGGATATATATATATCTATATAGATATATAGATATATAGATATATATACATGAAAACAATGATACTTAAGGATATATGTAAAGTAAAATCATTAAATTGAGACAAGTCATTTGCAATAAATTATTTAAAAACACAAATCATCACAATATACAAACAATTTCTATCTCTTTACGCCAATTAACATTATTTGTAATCCATTAAACCTTACGTATCGCTAATTAACAGTAGTGACATATATGAAAATGATTGGCACTCAATTGAAATGACATAAGAATAAGATGTGTAAGATACTATATTACAACACCATTAAATACTTCGCCCTCTTCTCCATCCGTACGAAGCCAAGTAGGGCCCCTATTAACTTCAATAATGTTACATGAAATGTAGGAAACTCAGAAGCAGTAAAATTGTTCATAACATCAGCATCCTTATAATCTGAATCGTCCTCCAATTGAAATTCATCTCTTGGATGCATAGGTAGTGCCACGTAAGAATTTGGAATTATTGGGTCTTGAATATAGACAACTTGGAGCACTTGAGATGGGACCACATAAATGGTTCATGGCTGATATGTGTCCTAGTGTGAATCGGAAGTGATAAATTTTCAACTGTAAAACCCAACTTATACTGATTATTGTTATTTAACCCAACTCAATCTCGACGAAATAAGACTACTCGAAAGTGCCCGTAATAATCCCAATCTATGATATTTGTGAGCACCCCATAATAGTCAACATCTTCAACTACTGGATTTGTTTCTTTATTAGAGGAATAGCTTCTAGTTTTTGAAGTCAGTGCAATGCCACTATTTTGAGACTTCAAGTTTTTTTCACGGTCCTTATTACAAAATCTGAAGTCGTCGTATATATATACATTGTATCTTTTAACCATTTTATGTGGACCTTTCGCAAGAATCTTAATTCAGATGTCACATCATCATCATCCAACGAGGAAGCCTATAATTATAAAGTAAATCATATTAGCATAAGACTTAAATTTTCAAAAATTACTTTAATTCAAACCTTTGTTGGTGACTTACGTGAGTTTCAAACCACTTTTAGAATTGTTCATTCATTAACTTATGCTGCTCATGTGGCTTCAAGTTTTTTTTGTCTATGCCTTCTTTTCATTTTCCAGACAAATTCACTAGACCAAGATAAAATGAATTCAGATTTAAATTTAGGGTAACTACTTCCTAATTGTAAGAATTAAATTCACATTAATCCAAATCCAACTTACACTTGATATGGTGCACATGATGCATGGTGATCCAACACATATCGATGTGTTTGTCTCCATGTTAAGTCATGTAACTCAAATGCATCAATCTTCTTGAAAGCAGTGTTAGGAGTGTGGAAGAAACATTTAGCCCTTTGAAGTTTGAAGTGTCTGAGTTTCTCCTTGGTCTAGTAAGACATGTCTCCACACTCTGAAGATACCTTAAGCAGAAGTTGGAGAAGTCCTTCAAAAGATACCCTTCTGCTATTGAGCCTTCTGAATTAACTTTATTTCTAATATAACCCTGAAGTCTGTAAAGGTATCTAAACAACCATATTTGGATTAAAAAATGTATGAGAATACAACATCTAAGAAGTACATAATTTTTGAATTGAATAAGGCATGAAGAATTACCTCTCAATGGGATACATCCACTGTTAATGTACTGGTCCACCAAGTCTTGCGTCAATGGCAAGGTGAATTATTAAGTGAATCATTATAGTGAAGAATTATGGGGGAAATATCTTCTTCATTTGACAAAGTATCAATGCCTCACGTTGCTCCAATTTGTCAATATCTTCAACACGTAACACTCTTGAGCAAAGTTCTTTATATATGCTACATATTTTTTTCAGGACGGAAGTGACTTGCTCATACATTGAAAACCTCAGAGCCATGGGAAGGAGATCTTGCATCAAGATATGGTAGTTGTGTGACTTTAGACCCTGAAGCTTCTTCTCCTTATAGTTGACTCATCTTGATATATTAGATGAATAGTCATCGGGGACTTTAAGCTCCTGTAAAACTTTGCAAAACATCTTCAACTCCCTTTTTGACAATGAGTAAATTGCAGGAGGAAGTCATACTCTACCACTAGGTAATTCTTCATGATACAACTCATGCCTTGTGCTCATTTCTACTAAATCAATGCGAGACTTAAGATTGTCCTTTGTCTTCCCGTCATTCCCCAAAACTATTTTTATACAGTTTTCACCGATGTTTTTTTTCAAGGTGCATCACATCTGTGTTATGGCGTAGTAAGGTGAACTCCCAATACAGTAACTAGAATAAGTACTCTTCTTCTTCCATGACCATAAATCAAGAAGGCTGTCACACTCATTTTTATCACATAAATCGGTGTTCTCTTGGTGCTCATCTCTAGCCTACTTCTTGGCTTTTTGTAATGACTTCTGGTTCCACTAACAAAGTGAATTGATGGCCTTCTAGCCGCTTTAATGCATCCAACCTAGAAGAAGCTATAGGAGTATGTTTCCACTCATCCGTACCGTCAAATATCGATGTTTCTATCCTAAAAATGTGTGTCAGACAACCATCTCCTATGATGCATATAGCAAAACTTTCTGCCTTTATATAGTCACTTAGAAACAGTTTGCTCAGCACAATAATGACAAGCATAACGTTCTTTTGTGCTATAACAAGATAAACTTGCATATGTAGGGAAGTCGTTGATTGTCCAAGTCAAAGAAACTATGGCCTTCTAGCCATCTTAAAACATCCAACCCATCCAACCCAAACAAAGCTATAGAAGCATGTCTCCACTTATCGATACCATCAAAAGTTGTTGTTTCTGCAATGAAAATGTGTGTGTTAGACAATCATCTCCTATGAACCATGTAGCAAAATTTTTTGCCTTTATACAGCCACTTTGAAACAGTTTGCTCAGCACAACAAGGACAAGCATAGTAACTTTTCTTGCTATAACAAGATAAACTTGCAGATGTAGGGAAATCGTTAATTTTCCAAGTCAACGCAACCTGGAGAAGGAAAGTTTCTTTAGATGTTGCATCAATCAATGGTTGTAGATACATATCTATATCATTTCCTGGGATTTTTGGTCCAGGAATTATCATGCACAAAATGAAGTGAGTGCTTCATACACAGCTAAGGGGGCAGACTATATGGAATTAACATAACGGGCCATATGTTGTAGGTGCTACTCATTGGCGTAAATGGGTTAAACCATCACTGGCCAATCCAAGTCTCACATTCCGATGATCTTCAGAAAAATCAGGATATCTTTCATCAAAAAATTTCCAAGATTTAGAATTAGCTGGGTGCCGAAGCATCTAATCATTCTTACGACCTTCCGCATGCCACCTCATATCAGAAGATGCTTTAGAGGACATGAAAGTCTTTGCAACCTAGGAATTAAACAAAAGTAATGATGTAGTTTTGCAGGCTTTTTTCTCCTACTTGTTGTAACTGGCTCATCTGCATTTGGCATTTTACCTATTTTGAAGTATCACAGACTTGACAATCTTCGAGAGTCTCCTTATCCCCCCCTGAATAGCATACAATCATATGGGCATGCTGCTACCTTCTCATACCCTAAATCAAAATACTCGAGGATTTTTGTGTGTGACATGAGTTGAATTTAGGAAAGAGATTTGAGGAAAATCATTATTCAACAATTCAAAAAGCAAGGTGAAAGACTTGGCAGACCACCCATTTAGATATTTAATCTGAAATTGTCTTGCAGTGAAAGAAAACTTACAATACTTGGGGCAATCACGATAAAAAGGAGTATTTGCATCTTTCAACAACTTATTAAATGCTTCGTATTCTTTCTTAGTTTCAGAACCGGGCATTTCTTCTGCCACCTCAATACCATGATCTGATGTTTATGCTGATTAGTTATGGACTTGGTTGATTGGGTTATTTATGTGGACTTGAAAGTTATGGAATCCCACGCCATTCCACACAAAAGAGTGCATCTCATCAGCATCACTTAGATCATTTCTAAATAAAATGTGTATACCCTAGTAGAAAACCAATGTGTATACCATAGTATAAAACCATTTGCAAATTAAATGTGTCTCAACTACATCACATGTCCTCAAACCACAGTTTGAACATCGGACACATAGACACAAAATTAAGTTCAGATCAGGAGAATTGCTCTTCGAAATGTTAATAAAATCTTTAACATCATCCTGATACTCCTTGGATAATCATGACTTATTAATCAAACTTTTGTCCATTTCGAAAATAGGATTCAATCTAAAATTTAAATTTCATAAACTAAAACTCATATTCTATCATTAAAGTGACTAACAGATATATATCAATTCCAGAATATACAAAATAGCTAACTAAGCATACAACATATGTATTAATCTAGATATGTTATAGAACAAAAACTATTAATTACATAATCTTTTCATAATCTTTTCCAGTAGTAGTTATTAGATTAGTATCATAATCTTTTTATAACAATCATAAAACCATTCTTCATCGGGAAACATCACAATTTAAGAAGTTCGATAATTCAAAGAATCTTTAACCTGATACTCCTTGGATAATCATGACTTATTAATCAAACTTTTGTCCATTTCGAAAATAGGAGTCAATCAAAAATTTAAATTTCATAAACTAAAACTCGTATTCTATCATTAAAGTGACTATCAGATATAGATCAATTCCAAAATATACATAAATAGCTAAATAAGCATATAACATATGTATTCATCTATATATGTCATAGAACAAAAATATTAATTACATAATTTTTTCATAATCTTTTCCAGTAGTAGTTATTAGATTATTATCATAATCCTTTCATAACAATCATAAAATCATTCTTCATCGAGAAACATCAAAATTTAAGAAGTTCAATAATTCAAAGAATCAATAGATATTTTGTTTAATATACTCATAGCACGAGAGAAACCAAAAATCTAGTGAATTAAACAAACACTTTCATATTCTCTTACAAATAATGATATTAAAATAGACTTGGTTAATACAACATCAACACCAACACCAATAGTTTCCTACAATAAAAACACGCCTAAAACTACCAACACATGAATTCTCAAGAACAAAAAAAAAATTCCACATGCCCCTTTCCCACATTGTTTCATCACTTGCCCACATTAGCTATAACAGAGAATACAAAAAATGTACTTTTATTCAACTAGCCCATTCAACCCAAATTAAAACAAAAATCTGAATGTTGAGTATATATGAAACACTATACTTGACACATATGTGAATAAAAAGTAATCACAAATTTTAGAATTATATGATTAAATATTCGTGACAACCACATCAACAAATCTCAAATCCAGATCAACAGATCTCAAATCCATATCAAGTATCAACTAATCTCACAAGTGACAAAACCCTAACTTTCTTATAACTCAGCAACCAGGCAATATCACTAAACCCTAGCAATATGATAAACAAAATTGATAAATTACCGAAGTAGTCGATTAGTAAAAAGAGTGTCGGCGGAAGGAGAGAGCACCGCCGGCAGAGAGCGGCGGCTGAGGGGGAGAGAGAAAGCAATGGTAGCGAGATGACGGGAAGAGAGTGCTGGCGGAGTGAGAGAGCTGTGGCAGAGGGAGGGGAGAGATATAGTCGACGGTGACCGCGAGGAAGCGGCTGTGACGAGGGGTTAGCGACAACGAGGGAGGGGCGATGAGGGGGGAGAGAGAGAGAGATTTGTTTGGGGGAAAATGGAAACAAAGGTGGGGGATATTAAATCCACACCCTATCCCAGCGTTCTTCTGCCAAACATCGGGGTGGGGGATATTAAATCCACACCCTATCCCAGCGTTCTTTTGCCAAACATCGGGATAGGTATTTTAATATATATATATATATATATATATATAGAGAGAGAGAGAGAGAGAGAGAGAGAGGGAGATTAATTTGGGGAAAATGAAAACAAAGGCCAAACGCCGGGATAGGTATTTTAATATATATAAGTCAAAACTCACTTCTATAAGTTGTATTAGCTTATGTGTGGTGAATCCTATCCTATCGCAACGTTTCATATTTTATGGATGTCGTCATTGTGCTTTTCAATCGCTTCGCTCACTTTTTCAAATATCGTCTGCTTATCAAAAATTCAACTCTTCCCAATTTAGACTAGAATCTAAATACTTTGCTTATGAAAAAGGAAACTGTTGTTGCTCGCTAATAACTCCATTTTCACAATCCAACAAACCATAATTTTTCCTGTATTCTAGAAATTCAATCAACTTTAATATTCTTCTCACAATCCCAATTCTCAAATTCTCAAATTCATACATAGAGTTTGACGAAGGGAAGAAGATGATGGTGATCATCATGACAATACGGGAACAGCAATAATGTTGGCAACGATGATGTGGAGGAGGGCACGGGCGGCACAACTTTGAAATCCCCGCTACCCTTTATATCCCGGATTTTTGTGTTAACATCTGGGGTAGACCCCTACCTAAAAACAGTGGTACCCCTAATGTTTTTTATTTCCCTCCCTAAAAATCTCAAATTCCAAATCATGAGGCTGAGATAGTGAGCAAGAATGTTGTCCCTTCCTGCACTGTACTTTTGTATTCTCCCGGTTCTGCGGGGTTGTTTATTAATTTCTTATTAATGAAACAGGGTGGCGTTATTCCACCTTTTAACTCAAAAAAAAAAAAAGAATGTTATCCCAGAGGAGGAGGAAGAGAGGGCCCTGATTCAATCACAATTTTCACCCATATCACTTATATTATATAAGAAAATTTTGCATCTAATTCTTGGTGAACCAAATTATATGAGAACTATTATTGCCAATAACAACAAACAGACTCTTGTACTAGGCGTTTATACTTCCGGCGAGGTAACATTGTTATTAAACTAGAGCTTCCTTTTTTGGCCCGACGCCTATGATATCTCTTCGTTGCTCATTCTCTCTATTCTTCATTTTATTACAATCCTCTATTTATCATTTCTAAATTTACAACTTGGTTTCATTTTATATACAGCTATCACTGAATCTGGGTGTAATCATCTTGTTAGCACATGGGTTAATCATAAAACCATTATCAAGCTTCTTCTTTATTTTATGGGTAATACTAACTGGTAAAAGTGAACATAAAGATTATAACTAATTTAAAAAGAGTACAATTCTTATTCACGAAATGTAGAACACAGTTATTTGTAGCACTGGTAACAAAATCTGACACCCGGATCTGACCAGGACCAGGCATTGGAATGGAACTGACTCGGTCTTGTCACGCCCCGCTTCCCAAAAATACGGAACACGAGTACATGACATTGGCCCAGCGAATGACTAACGTCATTCATAAGCTGTTTATCCGATCAGCTCAACAATATAATCAATACAGAACAATTGCGCAGGCAATAATAATAATCTCATGAACAATAATACTTGGAATAAAGCAATCTGAAATATAGAAATACAATAAACCAATGTCTGAAAACAAATAATAAAATCCGGATCGTAATCCCAATACAATAATAAATCCAATCACAATAATAATAATTCTCAATACATTAAGTTCAATGCAATAAAAATAAACTAGAAAGCAGTAAAACTTTAGAAAGTTTGTTCTCCAATCCCAGTAGACAATTCTCCTTCATTACCTATGAACACTTCATCTGAAAAGAGGAGAAAATTGTCCTTAGAGCAAGTCAGGACAGCAAGTAGAGAAAGTAAGGAACAATGGAATAACGATATAACAATGAATCACTGGATCAGTAGGAATCAATAACATGAGACAATAGCAATAATCAATATCATGATCATCAATAAAATGGTTATAAACAATGTTTCAATAATCGATAATAATATTCAATGATCAATATCAATAACTTTTAGACAATATTCGATATCAATAGAAACAATACAATATGCAATGCGATGTGTAAACCTCAAGTCTATTAATCATTTTAATCCTAACTAATGCACGTACTACTGCAAATCATTCTATAGGTTCGATGCATACAATCACTTTCGTTTATACTTAAGTGGAAGATTTTATAGATCATGTACACGGCACTATAACATTATTTGTAGCATTGGTGCACACTGGTTGGCTCAATAACAATAAAATAATACACGGTCAATTGGGATTTTGTAGTCAGTAATCCAACAATAATCCGATAACAATAACAATAGCCAACACACAATATTTTGAAAAATATGGCCCACACTTCTGCATACTGTCACTATATCATCAACTACTCCAGTCAATCCCTTAAACCCCAGATTATTTTATTTTATTAATGCAACAATACAATATACAAATATGAGACATGAGATGAACGATGGTAACAATAGGGAAACAATAGGATGATAACTTGAATTGGAACAATTAGAATGATGACAATAACTAATTAGGATCCTGCAATACAATATACACACTTCGATTCATGCAATACTACGATATAGGAATAATTAAAATAAGAAAAAGTGAAAAGTGAAATTCTGGATAGCAAGAGTCATCTGTACTAAAATGTAATTTCCTACTGTTACAGAATCGAAAAATGAATTCGTCAGAAGTTCTGAGAACTAGACTTCCCAACGAATCCAACGTATATTTAAAGTTTAAAATCCGACAGTAGTAGCTAGGTCAAACACATTATTCTTTACAGATTACATGTTCAGGCAGAAAATCAATATCAAGTTCTTATATTTTTAGAATCAGCAAAATCTCAATAACAAATTCATTAAAAATATTTATTAGACTCCTAAACATGTTACTAAAATTCTGCAAATTTTCAGAGCAATATTTTAATATTAAATTAACCTTTTAACTGATTAAACATGAATCATACAAGAATCTAAAATTTTGGAAACAAAAACACAGCAGTAGTAAAACGAGCATAACCTTTGCTACACAACTCGGAATCGAGCGATTCTACATGGGGATACAACTCTTATTCAGAAAGTTATTCATTTTAAGATTATTTACTAGGTCGAAATTATTAGGCAAAATACAGACAGCAACCAACATACAAAATTTTCAGTATCTTTCAGGAAATAAATTAATTAAATATAATGGGTATCAATTCTATTAGTCGATAAACTTCATAATCAACATGATGGTATTTGCAAGTGTATAAAATCGCAACAAGTAGTATAGTTAATTGAAAAGAGTGTCTAACCCACAAGAACCGATTATTTTATCGAGTACCGAAATTACTAAATTGATTACTATTTGGAAAATCAAAATTCAATAAAGAAAGCAATTAAATTAAATTAATCTAAAGAACTAACTAAATTAATTAAAAATGAGGAGAATCTAAAATTTTGTTGTTTATTAATTGCAAAACTAATTCTAGGGTTTTTTATTTCACCTAGTTAATCCTGCACAATTTATAACTCCATGTGAATAAAAATATTATTTTTCCAAGTTGTAGACCAAAATCCCCAAATTATTCAATATTTCCCTTTCAAGCAATTTCAAAAATATTCTCAAATAATTATTTTTCATAGTTCATGCACAAATTACTAATTGAAAATTCATTAAGATCTATGAATTTCTTAACAGTCTTATTAACAGCGGTTCGCTTTTGTAACGATGTTTAATTTTATTAATTCGAAATCACAAATTACCAGTTCGGTCTCTCCATGATTTAATAAGTCATACAAAAGTTGGTCAACCAATTGAAAGCATTAAGAACGAAAATTAAACACACAACCGTGGAAACATAGAAAAATAATATGAAATTAAAAATTGTGTTCTCAAAACTAGGCTACATCGAAGCCCTAGAAAAATAAAATTTAGTTCATAATAAAATTGCAACTAACAAATACTGTCTTAGATTGCATTATAGAATTAAACAAAGAGAAAAGAGGCACAGAAAGAACTCCTTTGTTAAAAAAATTTCAAACCGAAGCTTCGATTTCCGAGCTGCCAAAGTCAGCACTTCTCTTTCTCTCTCTTCTTTGTACCGTTTCTGTCTCGAGCACTGCGCCACTGACGTCAGCACAGAGCTGCTAAACAGTGCCCACACGTCACGTCTCTGTTATCGTCTGTTTCGTCTTAAACACCGCGCCGCTGACATGGCGCTGATGTCAGCGCAATAGAGCCGCCAACGTTTTACCTTCAACCCTCTCTCTTCTTGCCTTGAAACCCGAGCGCCCAAGTACGCTCTTCTCCCTTTCTCTCTTCGTCTCTTTCTCCTTTTATTATTAAATAATTTTTTTATTGATTGAGGTCAGCCGTCTTTATTTTTTGCGTGCTCTCCTATTTTCTCTTTGCTGTTTGTTCTATTTATAGGAGCACGAACGTGAGAATTAGGGTTTATTTTTGCAGAAAAATTCCCACATCTTCATTTATTTGTTTCCTTATTTAATTTGCTCTTTTCTTTCTTCTTTTTCTTCTTTTTCTTTTTCTTGAAGCACGTGCTGCACAAAAAAAATCAGAATTTAGGATTTAAAAATAAAATAAAATAAGTTAGTTTAAATTAATTAAACTAACTAATAATCACATTAGCTCAAATAAACCCTTTTAAATTTGTTTATTTCATTTTCACCCTCTGTTGGCAATTAAAATTTCTATTTTGCTTTTCATATTGCCAAATTGTAAAATTTAAAATTAAAAAAATCAATAAAATTTAATAAATCATTGTCGTTGGTTTCTTTGTTGACTTTTATCGAAAATCTTCACATTTTGCATCAAAAAATCTTATTCCTTCACAAATAATTAATTAACTGAAATCTATGGAAATAAGATAAATTATTAACATGATAGACGAATACAAGTAATTTTTATGGATAAATGATTACAAATATTTATATAAAAATTAGACACATCAAATATTCCCAAACTTAAGATTTTGCTTGTCTTCGAGCAAAAAGTAAAACCATGAATAAAGGAATCATAATTAATAATAAGCTCAACTGATCACACTAAGAGATCTCATCATGCAAGCATCAAAATTTCAATTAAATATATGAACAATAGCAAATAAAGTAAAGCCAAGCATACTCACTTTCTCCAGTGCAATTATTCAATCATAATTCCCAACCCAATCATATTTTTCATGTAATTAATGTAATTATATTATGTAACAACTTTATCAGTGATTTTCCCTTCTCAATCTACAAACCGAGTAGCAAACTAGAATTTTTTATTTATTAACTTATTATTTATTTTTTTTCTCTTCCCTAAGTTGTCACTTGCCTTTTGACGCGAATGCAAACATTTATAATGAATTCACCTGGTTACTCAACAAGTCAGAAACTTAAGTTCTTTGCATACTCATATTTCAAGTTGTCGTTTGACATGAAAGTAAACATTGGTGATGAATACCCCTAGTTACTAAGCAACTCAAAACATTGGAGTAGATAGACTTTATTTATTCAATTATTTGATCATTATCACTCTGTTTTGTAGCGCCCTGAATTTCCAATATAATATCTCAGAAATACGTGACACAATTTCCAGAATCAACTTCAATGTAATCATAAACATAGAAACCAAATACAGAGAAAATTAAAACTTTTATTACATCAATTGTTTACAAAGCACAGCGAAAAATAAAACACCTTGAATTACAATTCTTTCTTTTACAACACATTCTTTTACAATTTACATAAGCCATATATCATTCTACCCCATGCATCCAAATCCCAAGCTATAGGTACCTACCTGTAAAATATGAGGCTAGAGATAACTGTGACCCCCAAAACTACAGGGGTCAGCCATAACGGTGTGAGTGGCATAAAAAGAAAAGCAACATAAATAAAGCATAAGGCATAGAGTCATAAACAACATGTATTGTCAGCAAGATTAAATGAAATAAGAAATAACAATAAATAAAACATGAAAACATCAAGGAAAATGAAATAGTAAATAGTAGGGCATGAAAACACCAAGTGAAATTAGAATAAGTGTCAAGTGTAGAAAAAACAGAAAACAACATGCATAAAACCAAGTCAATAAAATATCAATGCTATATGCCGACTCTCTAATGTATACTTGTCGAATTCTATGCATCCCATAATACATCGGTCCGGTGGAAGCCCTTATCGTTCTCCACTATAGAGGGTTAAATCCCTCGTTATGCAACTAATCCTACTACGGTGATGGAAACAAGATCCAGCATACTCCGCGAATAAGTATCACAGCCCTCGACGAGCAAGCATCCTGTAAGAATAGCTCAAAAACCAGAGAATCATCTCCCTGCCGTGTACCCTACGAATAGGCTTGCAAAGCCCTCGATGTGCAGATAGACCAGGTACATCCCGCGAATAGGCCCGCCGACCCTCGATATGCGAATGCACCTTACATGCTCCGTGAATAGGCCTGCAGATCCTCAACACGCGAACATACAAATGTCCTCTCGAGACAGAACAACACACAAGTCCTGGAACGCATCCGTTGGACCAGAACCAAGAGCATATACTTTTGTTTCCCAAGTTCCATCACATCTCTACTAGTGCCTGTCCTTAAGTTGGTTATTATTAAAACACAAATTCCTCATCTCTAGAGTTAGTGTATCCTGCCGGACTTAATTTCATAACAACAACCCCAAGACTCAACTGGTCTAAATCAACTAAATCTCATCTGCCGGTTCACAGGACTCCCACTCAACTCCTAGAGATTCACAACTCAACCATCAACACAAAATAAAACTTTCATTTTAATCATTTCGTTGTTAATCTACTCACAGTGAGAATTCATTCATTTTCGATTACTCATCTTCAAAACATACAAGCTCCCAACAGCTTAATTAATCTCATATTAATGCAACAATACCCCCCAATAGTTAACAGAAATAGATTATTAAATAAATAGTTAACAAAATAGTTTAATTAATAAACAGTAAAAGCAGAAAAATCCAACAGTTTAAAATTAATAAACAGTTAACAAAAACCAAACAATTTAATTAAACAAAACTACACAATTTAATTAACGGTTAACAGAACCAAACAGTTTAATTGATAATCATTAACAAAAATAGTTTAATAGTGATCGTTAACAAATATTTTAATAACAATCATTAGCAAAACAAATTAATATTAATTGTTAACAAAACAGATTAATTTTTAATCATTGAAAACAGTTTAATAATAATCCTCAACAAGGCAAATTAGTATTAGTCATTAAGAAAACCCCTAAAATCTAAAATTAACTTCTTCCAAAATTAGAAAATATGTGGTTCAAAATTGAACAATTAAACTCCACAGAATACATGGTCCTCATACTCATTAAAATGGAGTCTAAATATATATGTAAAAAAAATGAAATTTATCTCACAACAAAAAGAATCTGAAACTAAATCATCAAAACTTGAAGTTTAAACCAAGAAATCTATAAACATATAGGTTTACTAAACTAATTCTCCGTTAAAATTTTTTTAAAAAAATTAAACCAAAAGAAACTCAATGCCTAACAGAAAACCCCACCTAAATAGAAAACAAAACAAACAAAAAAATAAAAAATAACAACCCACATGAATAGAAAAAAAATTAAAAAAAATAAAAAAAAGTAACAAACCCAAGTTTTGAACCCGTACCACCCCAAAGTGACCATTCTAGCCCATGGGCTAGCCAACTAGGCGGAGTGCGTCAACTGATTTGTTATGAAGACATATCCCTTTTTAGTCTTCGGTCACTATACAGACCTTAGGTCTGTACAATACTGATCTGCCTCCTTCTTTCTCAAAAAAAAATATGTATATATTTTTGTTGTTTACTTAATAACAGTACAAAATAAATCCAAAAAAAAATTATTCAAACATTTAAAAATTATTTATACCATGTATGTGTCCATCATGACAATTTCTAGGATGCAAGTCACAAAATCCATTATTTGCTAGAATGATAAATACATCTCAAGATCTCCTCTTTTGAATAACGAATAAAAAAAATCAAATACTAGATCTTTCAATCTATATCATGACATATTAAAAATATCTATTATGCCAAGATCTAAATACATTTATTCATATACAAATATACAAAGATCTAAATCATCCAAAATCTAGCACATCAATCTATTCTACCATGGAAACACAACACATAAAATTTGAATAACTACTCACAAGATGCAATTAGTCAAGTTTTATCTATCGAAATGTCAAGAACAGAACAACATATGCATACACACATTAGGGTTCATCTTTAATCAATTTTGTTTACTTTCATGCAATAATATTATACAACTCATATATATTTAAATCAGCAACAATATGAGTGAAAGCATCCTACTCATGATTTCTATTAGGTTCTTTAACAATCTCAAGTCATTAAATCAGGGTTTCAATCATCAAAAGTGTGGTCTCATGAAAAGATTCAATTTTTAATTCATCTACTCATAAGAATTTATTCTATCTACATATAATCATCTAACATGCTTTCTAATAGATAAATCATCACATACAACATGCTTAGAACAATAAGAAGACAAATACAAGTCACTCACCTCAATGAAGAAATCAATCGAATTAATAAAGAATGAGAAAAAACCCTTCTTTTGCAAAATCCAAGATCATCGCTTTGAAATTGCAAGAAATTAATAGTAAAATTATATTATATTTTTTGCATAGGAGAGGGACTGCTATAGTGGCCATAATATAGGCCGAAATCTGGAGTTTTTAGGGTTTTACAAGTTTATGGAAACATCTGTTAACAAATTATTACTTTACATATATAAACCTTTCTTTAATAAAGTAATTAAATAAGTTAAATAAATTAAAGTAAAACCAAATCTTTTTACTACTAAGTTATCCAACCATCAAGCATAACACAGAAATTTAAAAAATTTGGATTTGTACTCAATGTGGTAATTTTGCACAAAAGTCCATCTTTTCGTAACATTTGTAAATATGTCATAAAATATTCGTAAAAATCCAGAAAATTAGAAATAATATCTAAAAATAAATATTAGATTTTACAGTTAAAAAATTTTGACTTTTACTTTTCAAGAAAACATTTGCACAAGATCTACTCAAAACTCCGTATTTACAAAAACACCATATTTGTTTAAATCTTTACCAAATTACCTCTAAATAAAATTTAAATAGATTTTATTTTCAATGATGACCATGGAAAGCTCAAAATCAGTAAAAATGAATTTTCATTATTTGTTTAAGATCCGAATGGCTTTTTACATAAAAGCCCATCTCTTTTGAAGTATTTACAAACATAGTTTCTTTATTCAGAAAAATCCCAAAATTTAGGATATACTTAATTATAAAGAGGAAAAAGTATCCAAAAATTTGAAAGTGGAGAATTGCACCTAAAAAATATTTGCACATGTAAAATTGAGAAATTCATAAAATAGTCAAATATATTCAAATAAATTTGAAAAATTAAAATATCATAAATAAATGAGGAAAATATATCATTAACCATAAAATTTTAAGAATTTGAAATTTCCTAACTTTGCACGTGTGTTGCACATGCAAAATTGCAATTTCAAGAAAATCGTCAAAATAGTCAACTTTACCAATTTAGTACTATTTAATAATGCATAATAAATCATTTTATTTTGTGGGGTGTTACATCACTCCCCCCTTAGAAAAGTTCTGTCCTCAGAACTACTCTAAGCAAAAGAAAACAAAATACAAAACATACTAGACAGTTTCGAAAACTTACCCATAATTATTTTTATAGTTGAATTTAATTACTAAGCAAAACAAAAATAACATATAATTATAGCTCGAAGAGTAAAAGGTAAAAACTGACATGACAAAAGTATAAAAAATCCAGTTGAATACACCATTAATCCCCAAACGTAAAAAAATAGCAAGACTATTCTCATAGAATAAGAAGTCAAAAGTGAAGAGAGAAACCCAAATATAAAAAGGTTAATAACCATACAAACAACAAAAGAACATAAACTTAAAGGTTATATAAAAAATAATTTTTGGAACATAACCAGTCAAAAAACATAGAAATACGAACAAATTTAGCTAAGTAAAGAAAATATTAATAACAATGAATGTAAAAGAGATATAATAATGAGTATATTAGTGAATGTTGACATTATAATTAATATTCTAAAAACACATTAAAAGGTAACGAGCAAAATAGACCAAAAATATATATATGCAAGAAGACTTAAAAGAAGATTATCAGATACTACAAAAGTAAGCATCAAATCATTAATTGGGACGTGGAAACAAAAGTAAGTGAGAAATTTAATATGTTAAAGAATTGAAAAATGGTCACAATAAATAGCAGTCACAAAAGAATGAAAACTTAGACCATAATTGATGTACTCAATCTTAAAAATTTTGTAACCCCAAAATAGAGTAAAATCAACTATACTAGTTCAAATTGTATGGAAACATAAAGTGTAATTGTATAAACAAAATGTCATAAAAATATTTCTTTACCATTAGTTTCATTATATAAGTAAAAAGTCTTGAAATATCAATTATCAAATAGGTAGAAAATCTCTCGTCTTAACATCAAGTTGCAGATTTGCCTTCACGTCATCAGGTTGCAGATTGCCGTCTGGATATTCGGTTGCACATTTTGCCTCCCCCGATATCCAGTTGCAATTTGCCTCCATTGACATCGAGTTGCATATTTGCCATCTCGACATTAGGTTGCACCGAAATGGTGAAATGGAAGATGTAACCTTCCATATGCACAGGGATATTGGACACTTAATTTAAATATGATGTTATGTTTTGAAATTCGTGAAATAAAAATAGTAGAAAAAGTAAGAAATGGAGTTGAAAGTCACATGACGGAATATCAAAATAGATGTATAGATTATAAATATCAAACACAATAGTACAAAATAGTAGTAGTGAAAATAATTTATAGAAATAAGAAGAAAACGGAATGAAATACATGCATAAGCACAATGCAAATGTAAATGTGAAAATAAATATGCAGTGTAGCAAATTTACACAAAAAGTTATCTAGTAAACAAACAAATGTAAAACAGTAAAAGTGATAGGATACAAGAGCGAGGAATACAAAACTAAAGGTCATTTTAAAAATACAAGAAAATAAATAATTAAAAGAATGTAGCGGAAGATAATTAAATTTAATAACCGAAAATAAATAAATATATAGAATAAAATAATACTGGCAAAAATCATAGAATCCAAAATGATACACAATGAGTAAATAGAAAAAGATATAGCGAATATTAGTAAGTGAGATAGAAAGTATACAAGTTGAGGGGGTAATAATAAAATATAAAATGCATAAAGCGGACAAAAGAGGTCAGAAAAAACTAGTGAGAAAAGTATATGATTTATGCAAAAATAACCAATGCACTTGCAATAAAGAAATTTCATTCAAGTTTAAGCATACAAACAGTCTAAATCTCACTACAGGTCTTCATGACCAAACAATCAATTCACACACATCAGATGTCCACCAAGGTACTCACAGTTCTAATGTCCACCTAGGTTCTTTTTAATGTCCACTTGTGTACTCACATCTAATGTCCACCTAGGTTCTCACACATCAAATGTCCATTTATGTATATTCCCCGTACTATGTTTAAAATTACTAGTTAAAGTATGCTCTGATACCAACTCTGTAGCACCCCGAATTTCCAAAATAATACCTCAGAAATACATGGCACAATTTTCAAAATCAATTTCATTGTAATCATAAAAATAGCAACCAAATACATGGAAAAATAAAACTCTCATTACATCAATTATTTACAAAGCACAACGAAAAATAAAAGACCATGAATTACAATTCTTTCTTTTACAACACATTCTTTTACAATTTACATAAGCCGTATATCATTCTACCCCATGCATCCAAATCCCAAGCTATAGGTACCTACCTGTAAAACATGATGCTAGAGATAATCCTAACCCCCAAAACTACAAGGATCAGCCATAACGGTGTGAGTGACATAAAAAGAAAAGAAACATAAATCAAGCATAAGGCATAGAGTCATAAACAACATGTATTGACAGCAAGATTAAATGAAATAAGAAATAACAATAAATAAAACATGAAAACAACAAGAAAAATGAAATAGTAAATAGTAGGGCATGAAAACACCAAGTGAAACTAAACTAAGTGTCAAGTATAGAAAAAACAATATACAACATGCATAAAACCAATTTAAGAAAACATCAATGCTATATGCCGAATCTCTAATGCACTTGTCGCATTCTATGCATCCCACAATACATAATTCCGGTGCAAGCCCTTATCGTTTTTCACTTTATAGAGTTAAATCTATCGTTATGCAACTAATCCTACAACGGTGATGGAAATAAGATCCGGAATACTCCGCGAATAGGTATCACAGTCCTCGACGCGCAAGCATCATGTAAGAATAGCTCAAAAACCGGAGAATTATCTCCCTGCCATGTACCCCACGAATAGACTTGCGAGGCCATCGACGTGCAGATAGACCAGGTACATCCCGTGAATAGGCCCGCCGACCCTCGACACCCGAATGCACCCTGCATGCTCCCTGAATAGGCCTGCAGACCCTCGACAAGCAAACATACAAATGTTCTCGAGATAGAACAACACACAAGTCCTGGAACGCACCTATTAGACCAGAACCAAGAGCATATACTTACGTTTTCCAAGTTCCATCACATTGCCGCTAGTGCCTGTCCTTATGTTGGTTATTATTAAAACACAAACTCCTCATCTCTAGAATTAGTGTATCCTACCGGACTTAATTTCATAATATCAACCCCAAGACCCAACTGGTCTAAATCAACTAAATCTCATCTGCTGGTTCACAGAACTCCCACTCAACTCCTAGAGATTCACAATGACCATTAACACAAAATAAAACTTTCATTTTAATCATTTCGTTGTTAATCTACTCACATTGAGAATTCATTCATTTTCGATTACTCATCTTCAAAACATACAAGCTCCCAACAGCTTAATTAATCTCATATTAATGCAACAATACCCTCAACAGTTAATAGAAATAGATTATTAAGTACACAGTTAACAAAACAGTTTAATTAATAAACAGTAAAAGCACAAAAATCCAACAGTTTTAAATTAATAAACAATTAACAAAAACCAAACAATTTAATTAAAAAAAACTACACAATTTAATTAACGGTTAACAAAACCAAACAGTTTAATTGATAATCATTAACAAAAACAGTTTAATAGTGATCGTTAACAAATATTTTAATAACAATCAGTAGCAAAACAAATTAATATTAATTGTTAACAAAACAGATTAATTTTTAATCATTGAAAACAGTTTAATAATAATCCTTAACAAGGCAAATTAGTATTAGTCATTAAGAAAACCCCTACGAATCTAAAATTAACTTCTTCAAAAATCTGAAAATATGTGGTTCAAAATTGAACAATTAAACTCCACAGAATATATGGTCCTTATACTCATTAAAATGGAGTCTAAATATATATGTAAAAAAAAAAATGAAATTTATCTCACAACAAAAAGAATCTGAAACTAAATCATCAAAACTTGTAGTTTAAACCAAGAAATCTATAAACATATAGGTTTAATAAACTAATTCTCCTTTAAAATTTTTAAAAAGAAATTAAACCAAAAGAAACTCAATGCCTAACAGAAAACCCCACCTTAATAGAAAACAAAACAAACAAAAAAATAAAAAATAACAACCCACATGAATAGAAAAAAAAAGTAACAAACCCAAGTTTTGAACCCGTACCAACCCAAAGTGACCACTCTAGCCCATGGGCTAGCCAACTGAGTCGAGTGCGTCAACTGATTTGTTATGAAATCCAAGAAATTAATAGTAAAAATATATTTTTTTTTTTTGCAGAGGAGAGGGACGGCTGTAGTGGCTATAATATAGGCCAAAATCTGGAATTTTTAGTGTTTTACAAGTTTATGGAAACATCCCTTAACAAATTATTACTTTACATATATAATCCTTTCTTTAATAAAGTAATTAAATAAGTTAAATAAATTAAAATAAAACCAAATCTTTTTACTACTGAGTTATCCAACCATCAAGCATAGCCCAAAAATTAAAAAAATCGGATTTGTACTCAATGTGGTAATTTTGCACAAAAGTCTCTCTTTTTGTAATATTTTCAAATATGTCATAAAATATTCCTAAAAATCCAGAAAATTCAGAAATAGTATCTAAAATAAATATTAGATTTTCCAATCAAAAATTTCTGACTTTTACTTTCCAAGAAAACATTTGTACAAGATCCACTTAAATTCCATATTTGCAAAAACACCATATTTGTTTAAATCTTTACCAAATCAACTCTAAATAAAATTTAAATAGATTTTATTTTCAATGATGACCATGGAAAGCCCAAAAATCTGTAAAAATGAATTTTTATTATTTGTTTGAGATCCAAATGACTTTTTACATAAAAGCCCCTCTCTTTCGAAGTATTTACAAAAATAGTTTTTTTATTCAGAAAAATATCAAAATTTAGGATATTCTTAATTAGAAATATGAGAAAGTATCCAGAAATTTAAAAGTGGAGATTTGCACCCAAAAAATATTTGGACGTTTTTTGTACGTATAAAATTGAGAAATTTATAAAATAGTCAAATAAATTCAAATAAATCTGAAAATTAGAATATCATAAATAAATAAGGAAAAACAATCATTAACCATAAAATTTTAAGAATTCGAAATTTCCTAACTCTGCACATGTGTTGCACGTGCAAAATTGCAATTTTAAGAAAATAGTCAAAATAGTTAACTTTACCAATTTAGTACTATTTAATAATACAAAATAAATCATTTTATTTTGCGGGGTGTTACATGTTTAGGACTAGATCAAAGGGGATAATCACAAGAAAAAGCATCACAATTTTCTTTTATGTATAATCCATTGACTGTCACAATTGTGTAAGAAATTTTGAAATTCAATAATCCTTAATTAAATAAGTATGCTTAATCTTGCTTTATAAGGTATTTTCTATCTTAAAAAAATATTTCAATGTTTCAGCACAATAAAGAACTCAAAAGTGTAATGGTGAGCCCAACTGAAATCCCTCTTGTTTTGTTTTTTCTTTCTTTTCAAATATATATAAAATAAAATAAATTTGTACCCCTTAACCCAAACTTGAATATCACATTGTCCTTAATGGGAAAGTAAAAGGAAAAACAAAAATAATGCAAAAGGTACAGAATTTCTCCCCTGGTTTGTGTTAAAATTCTGCATACGCGACATTTATTATTTCAGCGATATCTAGAGCTGTAAGTGTCCAAATGAACTGATTCTTTTTGTTCTGGAAAGCTAAGACAATTGGCTACAATCGCTTTTGGAAACACTTTTTCAGATTTGACTCCATCCTGCTAACAAATAGCCATCAATGCAGGTGTAGAAAACAGCTCCGCCCCGATGACTTTCAAACTCATGCAATCCTACAAGATAAAATCAAAAATTTAGATTTTAATAAACTAAAAGAAAAATCAATTCTAAATGTAGTCAAAGAAAACATGGGTTTCCTTCCAAGAAGCGCTAAGTTTAAAGTCTTCAGCCAGACTTTCTCCAATTTGTCACTGTTGTTTGGCCTTATCGATGTACAAGATTTCCTTGCCAACTTCTCCATCCATGTATGGCTACAACCGCTGTCCATTGACCTTGAATGTCCCTTTTTACTCATGATGAATTTCTATAGCTCCATATGGAAAAACTCGTGTAACAACAATTGGTCACGTCCACCTAGATCGCAATTTTCCTGGAAAAAGCACATTCTCCCCTTCCTTGAATTCTTTTCTCAAAATATGCTTATCATGCCACCGTTTAGTCTTTTCTTTATAGATCTTGGCATTTTCATAAGCATCATTGCGAAACTCGTCCATCTCATTCAGTTGCAACATTCTCTTTTCACCTGTATTTTTATGTCAAAATTAAGTGACTTTATTGCCCAATAAGCGCGATGTTCAAGTTCCACCGGTAAGTGACATGCTTTACCATACACCAATCTATATGGGGACATTCCAATTTGTGTTTTAAATGCCGTCCTATATGCCCATAATGCATCATCTAATTTTCTTGCCCAATCCGTTCGTGACATATTAACCATCTTCTCAAGTATACGCTTCAACTCTCGATTTGAAACCTCCACTTGACCACTTGTTTAAGGGTGATATGGTGTTGCCACATGATGAGTAACTCCATACTTAGCAAGTAAAGAATCAAATTGACGGTTGCAAAAATATTTTCCTCCATTGCTAATAATTGCCCTTGGAGCTCCAAATCGTGAAAAGATGTTTTTCTTAATGAAGTTCACCACCACTCTTGCATCATTGGTTGGTAAGGCAGCAGCTTCCACCCACTTGGAGATATAATCTATAGCAACCAAAATATATTTATTAGAAAATGAAGATGGAAAATGACCCATAAAATTTATCCCCCAAGCATCAAATAATTCAATCACTAAGATATTATTTAGGGGCATGTCATGTTTTCTAGAAATATTTTCCACCCTTTGACAATGATCACATAAACAAAATTAAAAGCATCTTTAAAAATTGAGGGCCAATAAAATCCTGATTGTAAAAATTTTGCTACTGTTTTTGCTCCACTAAAATGGCCGCTAACTTCCAATGTATGGCAATGTTTGAGTATGCTTTCCATTTTCTCTTCAGGTACACATCTCCTTATTACTTGATCTACACAATGGAGAAATAAAAAAAGGTTCCTCCCTAAAATAATATTTCAAGTCAGAGAAAAATTTCTTCTTTTGTTGATAAGTAATTTCAGAAGGTAGAACTTTTGATACCAAGTAGTTAACTATATGGGCATACCATGGAGGAGCTTGTATCATCATTAAATACTCATTTGGAAATTCTTCATTGATTGGTGTAACCTGCAATTTGTTTTCATCTTTAGGCTCAATGCGAGATAAATGATCGGCCACCACATTTTCTACACCCTTCTTGTCCTTGATTTCCACATCGAACTATTGTAAAAGTAAAATCCAGTGTAGCAATCTTTGGTTTGGCTTCCTTCTTTGCAAACAAGTATTTGAGAGCTGAATGATCCATATACACAACCACCTTTGAACCTATCAAATAAGATCGAAATTGTAATATCCCGGTTGGATATTATATTTATAATAATTATTTTTTTAAATTAAAATATTTTTATAGAAATTTCTTAGTTTTACTAAATAAATACTTACCTATATATATATTTGAGTTGTATCGGTTTTGTGCACTTGTACAAAATCCTGTAAAATACGTTTTTGAGAAAATGTCTAGAAAATCCCAGACAAATATTAAAAATTATTATTTTATTTTTATTTTTCAGAATTGAAATATTTTTGGTGGATATTACCCAGTTTTGTTAATAAACATTGTCTGTGCGTATATATTAGTCGGTATACATCTATATTGTATCAAATTGGTATTGTAATCTTCCGAGCCGATAATAAAATTTATTTTATTATTATTTTTGGAATTAAATTATTTTTATACGGATTGTGCGGTTTAACAAACGGAAATTATCGGTATGTGTGTGTGTATATATATATATATATATATATATATATAGAGAGAGAGAGAGAAATCTTCGGTTGCACACTACTTTGGTGAGCACTCCGTGAGCACTCACGAACTAGAGACCCTATGAAAAATCCGAACCGCTCATATCGTTCTATATGCCTTAGATAGCCTAACAATAAAAAATCAAGTAATTTGAAGTTCATTTGCCCATGATTTACATCATCACAAAATTGTATGGCTGAAAATTCTAACAGCTTGATGGATGGGCAAATGAACTTCAAATTACTTGATTTTTTATTGTTAGGCTATCTAAGGCATATAGAACAATATGAACGGTTCGGATTTTTCATAGGGTCTCTAGTTTGTGAGTGCTCACGGAGTGCTCACCAAAAGTAGTGTGCAACCGAAGGGGACTCTATATATATATATATATATATATATATATATATATATATATATATATATTGTATCGATTTCGTATGCTTGTACAAATCATGTAGTATGTGTTTTGGAAAAAAAATATCTTATTTTGTCATGATTAATCAAAATTGGATGGTTAGGATTTGTTTGGAGGCTTAAACCTAAGGTTTAGAATTAATAGAAATGCATAAGAGTTTAATAGGTGGTTTTCTACTAAAACCCTCTTCTCCACCTCACCCTCCACCTCATCCTATTGTTGGCCGGCCACCCCTTGCTTCAAGGGTGTTTGTGCAAAAAACCTTGGTGCATTTGCACTCTCCACCCTCTCTTTCATCATATAAATACCCCTCCCCTTCACCCTTTGTCTCATTTACAAGAAAAAAAAATAGAGAGGAAAAGAAAGAAAAGAAACCCTAAATTGAGAGTTCTCCATTGAAGTTGTAGTAGAAGCTAAGGAGGAAGGAGAAGATTACTAGGCTAGTCCTTCCTACAAAGAATCAAATGTGGGGGTTCTCTACTTCTCTTTATGTGTTTCTTTCTCTTTTATTTTTGCTATATGTGAAAAAGAACCTATATTTAGGGTTAATAATTGTTGTATGTGAGAAAGAACCCATCTTATGATGTATATTTGTTGTAGGTTAAAAAGAACTCATCTTTATGATGTATGGTTGTTGTATGTGTGTTTCTAAACAACTTGGACTAAGATCTTAAGCATAAAGTGGCTGTAGGGATCAAAATGATCCCATGAAAAAGATGGATAGTAGAACTTAATCAAAACAACATAAAGGTGTAATCTTTAGACTTTTGTGATGGTTATTTTTGCTAAACTAACAACTTGGACTAAATTGTTTGGGCATATGAGTAGTGTGAGTCCAAGTGGACCACATGAAGAGTTTTGAATGAAGAAATTGCTAAAAACATATAAAGGTTGAATCTTTAACCTTGTTATGATTATTATTGTTATTATGGTTATTTTCTTAAGACAAAACTACAACTTGGACTATAACTATGAGCATATAAGATTAAGTGAAGTGAAAATACTTACATACCCATTTTGGGTTTGTAGAACTCATCTAGCTATTTAAATATAAGTCTTTTGTTGTATGTTGCTCTCTACTTTGTTAAGAAATCAATCTTTGCTAACCCTAGTCCATAAAAAGTGGACCTTGTTGTATGTTGGAACTTGTAGGTTGGATAAAAGTAGGTTTGCAATATGTAGGATTTATAGATTCAATAAATGTAATTTTTGTATTATGTAGAACTTGTAGGATTAAATAAAAGTAGGTTTTGTAATATGTAGGAACTTGTAGATTTGATAAAATTAGATTTTTGTAATATGTGGATAGTTGTAAGTCATGAAACAAGTAGTTTTTGTAATATGTAAGGCTTGTAATTCATAAAAGATGTAGTTTATGTAATATCTACATAAGTCTTTAGTAGTCTTTATGAGTTTACCACCCACGCTTGAGTTGCTAATTATTGTAGTAAAGAACCCATCATGCTTGAGTTGTAGTGAGAATCATGCTTGAGTTGCTAATTATTCTAGTAAAGAACCCATCATGCTTGAGTTGTAGTAAGAAACCCATGCTTGAGTTGCTAATTATTGTAGTAAGGAACCATGCTTAAGTTGTTGTAGGTTGTTGTAGTAAAGAACTATGCTTAAGTTGTTGTAGGTTGTTGTAGTAAGAAACCCATGCTTGAGTTGTTGTAGTAAGAAACCCATGCGAGAATTGTTGTGGTAAGAAACCCATACTTGAGTTGTTGTAGTTATTCTAGTAAAGAACCCATGCTTGAGTTGCTAGTTGTTCTAGTAAAGAACCCATACTTGAGATGTGTAGTTGCTCTAGATTTAAAAGAACCCATGCTTGACTTTGTATGGTTGTTTTAGATTCAAAAGAACCCATGCTTGAGTTATATGTTGTAGTATTCTAGTTAAAAGAATTCATGCATGTTTAAGTTATAT
This sequence comes from Hemerocallis citrina, assembly GCA_017893485.1. NCBI lineage: Eukaryota > Viridiplantae > Streptophyta > Magnoliopsida > Asparagales > Asphodelaceae > Hemerocallis > Hemerocallis citrina. The sequence continues at coordinate 153,733,289 of CM030364.1, read as the reverse complement.
GTGGTTGTGGTTTTGGTTAAATTCTAAAAGGAACCCATGAGTTCAGCTTGCATGCTAATCCAATTGAACTATTGAAATGAACCCATGTTCCATATTTGTTCTAGTTCGATTTTTAAGAAGAAACCCATGAAACTAGCTCCACTATAGTTCTAGCTCAAATTGGCGAGGAACCCATGCATTTAGGTTCTAGGTGGTTCTAGCTCAACCTTGAGAAAGAACCCGTGAACCTAGTCGCGTGTTGTCCTAGTTCAATTTTGAGAAAAAGAACCCATGAATTCTAGTTGTATGTGGTTCTAATTGAAATTGGACTATATAATGTGAACATGCTTCATCTTCAATATATGGGTAATAATGGTCGGAAAAGTCACTAGTATTGTTAGCTCGATAAAGGCTCGTCTAGGGTCTTATGGTTACCCTAGGGGTCATCGACCGTCAAGACTCGCATCTTACCACCTTGGAAACTATGGATATATCATACCTCGTGCACCGACGGATCTTAACTGATGTGGGTTGATCGCAGGCCGAGAGTGTTGACGAGATCCGAGTTAGGGGTAGTGATGAGTGGGGGAGATCCCTTCACCAGTGTCTTGGATCGATAGGCCATGAGTTGGACCGGGATAATCTTAAAAAAGTTTATTGAAAACCCCGTGAGATTGTTTAGGTTTAGGAACATCGGTAGGGTAGTAACTTATGACTATTACTACTTAACCTTTACTTATTATCATTTTTTGCCGAAGAGAAAGAGTTGGTGTTAAGAGTGATACCTTATGATCCGACCTGTCCTATAGGCCGACACTAGGTGGTGTTATTGGTTGTACCCTTCTTATCAAAGGGATACGATCTGTGCCTTCTCACGAGTTGGGAGCACGGGATCCGTATCTCGTCTGTTAATTTCTGAAGTGCCTTGATAAGGTCAGGATCGATTCTTGTCGGAGCCAGGGAGATGGACCCCCTGAACTCTGTCATATTCTATTTCTAAGGGAGAAAAGCCATAGACTACGGTCTATCAGCTAGGGGGTCATAGAGGATGCTTCGAGCTAACCTGCACTACAGAAACCCCAAAGATTCATCAGATTTTTGAGTGATCTCTGGTACACTGGGTAGTAGTAGCAAACATAGACACCATGATCTGACAGCGGCAGGATTAGACCATTTCAGGGCAACCTCATCAGTCACGTTATATCTTCATAAACTAGTTAAGTACAAGAGTGGAATTTATGGCGTGGGTTCAAATTTCTATATATGAAGAAACGGCTTGATATGGGCGTACGTAATATGGGCTGCATACTTTTCTAGAGCATTGCTTGCATTAGAATAAGTGCATCATTGCGTTAGCTAATCCTGCATTAAATTCTAAGTCATAGCATATACTGACACATCAATTATATATACACGTTTTTCTTTTTATCAATCTATTTGCTTAAAGTAGAGAATTGGTGCTAGTCATTAGTCTTAAAGCGTCAGTATTTGTACTGACGTCCCCATTTCAATAGGTACTGAATTGCAAATCTATAGGTACAGGATTCAGAAGGACTCAAGGCGAGAGAAGCAAGAGTCGATTTTATTTTCTGCAGTAATATATATTGTATACTATTGTTCCATTTGTAACAATTCTTGTAATTTATTTAATTGTTGGGAAGCATCCAAGTGAAATACCAAGTGTTGTTCTTTATTCATTGTACTCTGATGTAATTCGTTGAGAGTTGTAACACTTAGGCTTATAAAGGTATTATTGTAACACTGATGTAATGTATTGCAGTTTTACAACATTCGGACTCGTAATACATTTGTGTTGAATAAAAAGTTTTAAATTTTTCTATTTTTCTTTGTATTGTGGCTAATTGAAGAAAATATTCTGGCTTATGTCACTCTTTTGATGTAATAATATCAAAAGATATTATTATTTCACAAATAATTAATTAACCGAAATCTATGGAAAAAAGATAAATTATTAACATGATAAACAAATACAAGCAATTTTTGTGTAAATGAGTAAAAATATTAATATAAAAATTAGACACATCAATAACATGATAAATAAAATTATCAATACACACATTCACTATTTTAACATCAACCAAACATCAATCGATCGATCAATCAAACATGTACCCTAGCAATTCTTTCTACAATAAACTAATTGTGTTGTGATTATATGAACAACCCTATTATCAATTCTATATGAACACATGAAAGATTCGATCTTTGGAGTCAATAGAGGCACGAAGTCAAGAATATTGGGGTTAGCTCGTGTAAACCCTTAATATACACAACAAAAAGAGATGAACAATATACAATATGATAAACAATTGGATCTACTTGCAAGAATATCAATAAAAATTTGAATTGATACAAGATTCAATTCAAGAGGAAAAGTGACTTGCCTTGTGGACGATGAAATTGAATACCAAGAATAACGGGATGACAATCTCGGAGCAACGAACCCACGAACTCACGAAGATCACACGTCCGAACTACGTGCAATAGAGACAAAGCAACAACCGCAAGAGCAAAGAGCAGCAATGGCGAGATTCGGCCTGGCAGTGCTCGACGTTGACGGCAATCGATGGCGTCGCAGGTGGGCGGCACGACTAGAACAGGACAGAGGGGCATCGGGGTTTGGCTGATGTTCGACAGGATAACAGAGAGACAGCGGGGAACAGGGGTGGAGAGTGTTCGGGTTGGGTCTGGGCGTCAATTAAGGGGGGGGGGGTCGGCGAGGGTTAGGTCGCCGGAGGTTGGTCGGAGAGGGTGAACAGTATGTGCGGAAAAAACTGAGGTCGGGGAGAGAGAAAACGGGAGGAGAGAGAGATGACGGCTAGAGTATAGGGTTTCAAATTATGTGATTTTAGGGTTTACAATAGAATTGTATTTATAAAGTACAATTAGGATGTTGGGTTAATAGTTTAGGATCCAATAATAGTGGGTTTGGGTCAAGAGTTAATTGTGATTGGGTTTTGGGTTCAATAAGAGGTGGAATTAAAGACAATAGGGTTCAAATAAAATACCCACTATTAAATAAAGATAGGATCAACAAGAAAATAGTCCATCAAGAAGAACAAAAGAAATTCATGAACAAAATTTAATAAAGATGATCAAGAAAAAAAATGGAGTATTTATTTAGTTGCAAATAAAATATTACAAAAAGAAGGAAAAATGAAAAGAGTGAAAACGGTAGTTACAGGTCTAATGCGGGTCTGGTCCGGGTCCAACAATAAGACCCATTTCATTTCCCGGTTTGGGTCCGGGTCTGCTCAATATTGACCCGACCCGGACTAGGACCTGAACCCGAAAACAAAAAGAAAACCCCCTATTAAATTTTTTTAAAAAAATTTAATCATCTTCATCCTCTTCTTCTACCCCCTCCTCCTCCAATCTCCTAAACCCTAAAATAAAAACCCCCCAAATTCTCCACCACCACTACCTCATTTTCAACCACCATCTCCTCCCCCGCCAATTCCCCGTTCGCTCCACCACCACCACCAATCCCCTGTTCGCTCCCGCACTACCAATCCCCCGCTCCCCGCCCCTGCCCTGCTCACAACGGCTGTCGATGCCCCCATTCATGGCCCCCGGCCTCAGTCGCAGTTCCCGTCGTTGCCCCGGTCACTGCCCCTGCTCGCTATCGCCGCTCCCCGCTCGCCAGACCGAACGGGTAATTCTTTTTAATTAGAAACCGGATCTGAACCCAGTTCTCGCAGGTCCTGGTCCAAGTTTGGGTCCAATTCTTGGACCCGTGAAGTACCAGGTTCGGGATGTGGAGGACCCGACACCAGTGCTAGTTATTAGTAATGAGATAATAAATATATAATCAAACGGAGATAATATAGATTTGATAAATTGTGTTTTATAGAGTAACTAGATTTGCCCGTGGGCACGTTTGAATCGTATGTAAACAGTAAAACAACAATTATATAACTCAAGTTTGAATAGTATGGCAATAATTAGTTGTAAATAAAAGTCCATGTTTCTATTAGTATATGTTGAAAAATAATTATAAATGGGGATATAAAACCTAACTTCTTAGAACTTTAAGTGTGGAGTTAAAGAAATATTTACTATTTTCAATATAACATGTGCAAAAAAAAAACATTAAAATTCTGAAAATCTAGATTTCTAAGTAAATATAGAAAGAATTGGAGAGAGAGATAGGAAGAGAGAGAAAGAGAGAAATATGAAAAAATGAAGAGAGAAGAGAGAGATAGTAATAAAGTAATAAGTTGGTCACCTTTTTCTCAAAAAAATAAATTAAGTAATAAGTTTTTTAGTTTTGGGGAGAAATTTTTGATTTTGGGATTTAAAATTTTGGAGGGAAAATATGTTTTGTGAGATTTGATCTAGGCCTTTGATTTTAGGGGGGATTGATTATGAGCCGCTTGATAGCTTTCTTTGTAATTTATTATATAGATATATAGTATTATTGATAATTCTATTTTATCAAATTCATATTTCAGAATAATTTGTATTATTTATCATAATATTCCATTAAAAAACGTTCGTGGTATCTGCGTATGAAAAAAATATAATAGATAAAATAACATAAAAAAACATTACAAAAAAAACATAATTAATAACTTAAATTTTATTTGTTAAGAATATGCACATTGTCTATCCCGACGTTTAATGTAGAAACAGTGGGATATGCACAAGATATACCGGTGTTTATACTAAAAATGTCGGGATATTGTTGTGTATATCCCGGCGTTTATACAGAACGCCAAGATAGGTAGGAGAAATTTACAAAAAAAAAAAAAAAAAAAACCGCATCTATCCCAGCGTTCCTACCGAAACATCATGATAGGAACATCGGAATAGACGTTGCGATTCGTAGTGACATAAATATTTTCAAACATATTTAGGTTCCTTCTTTGCCTGGTTGGATTTAGATACCACCAAGTTGGAATACTGAAATATCTCAAGTTGCAGATTTACTTCTCCCAATGTCCTCTTTTGCCGCCCAATGTCCTCTTTTGCCGCACGCCGGCCCCTTAATCTTCAACGTGTCTCATTAAGGGCGAGCAACATGTCCTCGCTGTTCCCATGCCCGGCTGACACCGTCGCCCCATTGCAGACTTGAGACTCGAGCTGCTCCCATCCTCAACACCCTGAATCTACAGCAGGATCATGATCCACTCTGACGCTGCATGTGGCTTGATAAGTATATGGGAGTGAGCTTGTACAAAAGCCAACAAAATACTTTGGTGATAGTAGCAGTTGAGAAGTTAGCTTGTAATGATCCAAACTGCACCAGGGCTTAAGTATCATCCAAGATTTACATTGGGCTCTGAGCATGGGACGGGAAGCTTTTATATATTCGGATGCTCTTCTAGATGTTAATTGATTGAATGATTCTATACTTGAGGGGGTTCCTTGCCGAATAAGTCATTCAACGATCGATGAGTGTAAGGAGGAAATTGTTATCTAAATCTCCCATGCTGAAATTAAGATATGTGTGTTGGAATTATAATGGGTAAGCTAATAATGTGGCTAATTTTTCTTGTAATTCTGAGATTTTTGAAGAATGGGAATTCATCCCCAGCTTCTTATGAATTGTAATGTTTTTGTTGATTAGCCTTGTTATGATTTTCTAGAGTTGTTTACAGATTAACTCGCTAAGAAATATTCTAATTTCCTGTACCCTATAAAATCGCTATTTCCATATTACAACCTTGACTAACTCCCAAGAGCGTTCATTCATAACTTCAATTGTAATATTATTTAAATTCTAATAAGCTAAGCCAACTTATGAAACTAATATATTAAATATGATGGTCTATTTTGAGAGATCAATGAGACCCTTACATATCAAAAAAATTTCTGGAAAAACGCTATTTTACAAGATCTAATTAGTGATATATTAGGCTAGGTCCAATCTACTTGTTCCAAGAATTTATGTTTAGATTATGTTAATGGGCATTTGATTGGACCAAACAAAACACATACGTTCAAATATCAAGCCCAACTAGTGTTTAACTTTGTCATTTACTAAACAATGAAAACGAAATTAATTACATTTCGGGCCTGATTTGTTAGCCACACGAGTCAGGATGCTTTCGGATCCGATACTGATCAGATATGGCCTATTCCAACATCCGTATCCGCATTCACAACACGGATTCGGATACGAATATGGATATGACTCGGAAAAAAAATCGTATCCGTATCCGCAAATTTCGAATACGGATGCGAATTAGATACGGTCTCCCGGATAACGAATAGGAATTCGGATATCAAACATATAGTTTTTGCTAAATTTGTTTTCCTTAACTAGTACTTATATATGTACTAGGTATGCCCGTGGGACGTGCCTACGGCACGTATTCGGGACTGCATGTAAATTTAGTTAGATTTATTTGATTGGGTAAATTGCATATAAATTTCTTAAAAAATTAAAATATTTTAACGAATAAGTGGGTGTAAACAAAAAAAGGTGGGTGTAAACAAATACATCTATCTTTCTAATACAATCAACTACTCTATACAGGCCTCATCTGAAATTATATTGCTTCCTAATAGTTTTCTAATACGACGTCTTTAAAATGTTTCATACGGCACGTTATCGCGACGTCTTAACTTTCTTTAAAATGTTTAGTAAATATTTCGACAGTATTATTTAAAATTTTACTGGCAGGATTGTAGTAAAAATTTCGATAGAATCTTTTATGAAATATTATTCCTTTGAGAGCAATTCCTTAACATCATAGACAGTCAAATTGAATCCTCCCTAGCCCAACCCAAGCCACATTACACAGACATAATATATATTAGGCTCTAGGAAAAAAAAAACTTCATGACTAAAGAAATAGTTTGGAATCATAATAGATTTTAGGAAATTTTCTGAAAATTTTGACAGAACTTCCCTTAAAATATTAGCCATTTTACAGCAATTCCTTACGGAATTCTACTGACAATTAAAAATTTATCATCACAGTCAAGCAATATAAATCCTCCCCAGACCAATCCAAGCAACATCACACAGACATTATATATATAGGGCTCTAGGAAGAAAAAATCTTCATAAGACTAAGATACAAAATAAAAACCAAAATATCGTTTGAAAACATAATAGATTTTAGAAAATTTAGTAAAAATTTTGGCAGAACCTCCCCTAAAATATTAGCCCTTTTACAGAAATTCCTTACGGAATTCTGCTAACAATTAAATATATGACATCACAGGCAATAAATATCAATTCTCCCCAGGCTCAACCGAGCAACATCACACAGGCATCATATATATAAGGCTCTGGGAGAAAAAATCAGAATATAATGCAAGATACAAAATAAAAACCAAAAATTCATTTGAAAATATAATGAATTTTTTGAAAAACCTTCGAAAAACCTTTAAAAAACCAAACAGAACCCAATACTCCACAAAATTGCGGGTACGGGTATTAACATAACTATATTATATCATCATTATATATAGTTACTTACATCATCTCCCAAAATGCTAAATATTACAATTATTACAACTATTACATCCTCCACCATACTAAACACCAACCAACTGAATGAAAAAAAATTACATGGTTGTAGGAGAACACAAAGGTTTAAGTCTTCAAAAATGGGACCAAACAGTGAGCCTAAAAAAACAGTAAGGATTTTGAATCAAATAGTAAGAGTTTACAATAAACAATTAAAACAATAAAAGTTTGAAAACAATAGTAGGAGTTTTGAAACCATTTCCTTTCAAACAGAACAATGCTTTGAACCAAACATGTTCTTCATCACCTTACCAAAAGTAAAACTGTCAATATGTACATAAACGGTTCTGAGTGTAGATGACAATCTGGGGGGAAAAAGAAGCATTAAATTAGCTTTAAAAAAAGAATCATTAAAAAGAAGCAATTGATCTGTATATAAAGGAGAGGAAATATATGATGATTAACTTTGACGTTCTAATTATTTTAACAAACCAATCAAGACATGGTTGTGTTCTGAGCCTACATTTACTTAAAATATTTTGAGATTAGTTGTGTTGATATGTAAGATAAATAATTACAAATCATCTATCTAAACCCTTTCATTCTTATTGCATGCAGTTTGTACAGTGACTGAAGGTGACCGAAGGTGTGATGCTGAAAATGCGTTACGGCAAAATGAGCTCTGTATTTTATTTCATTGTATACATTTGAGAACTGTATGTAATATATTTGAGTCTGTTCATTATACTACTGTAAGTCAAACCATATATCAGATTTCTATGTTTAAGCTTTGTTTATTTGAATGTGTTAACCGTTTGCATTAACCATATACTAATGTACATTGTTCAAACCATATATTTTAGATAAGAAATTTTGTATGGATTAAGTTCTTGGTTCTTGGTTCAGATTAAGTTCAGTTGCAGTTCTTGGATATTGATTATCTTTGCAGATTGTTATCTGGTTCAGTTGCAGATTAAGTTCTTTGGTTCCGTTTCAGTTTTAGTTTAGTTTCAGTTCAGCATGGAGAAGAAAAAAAATTGTTCAGCTTCAGATTTGTATGTTTGAGCTTCAGATTGTTTCAGATTAAATTTTGGTTTGAGCTTCAGATTGTTTCAGATTAAATTTGGGTTTGAGCTTCAGATTTCAGTTCAGCATGTATGTTTCAAATTTTGGTTCAGCTTCAAAAATTTTGAGTGAATTTTGGTTCAGCTTCAAAAAATTAATTAAAGGTTTAAATATCGAAAACATTATAAAGAAAATAATCCAACAAATTTATCAGTATAGTATACTGTGTCTGATATACAATAACTTTGTAAACAGACTTGGTTGCACGCATAACAGGAAACGTTATTCATCATAACATAGAATAAGTAAAGGACCTAAACATAAAAGAATGATGCAAGAAAAAGATTGATCTATCTAGAATATATATATCGGTCTTTGATATAAATTGTTTTTTTTTCAACCTATCTGTATAATTGTAAGGGCTGTTTGTTTGCGTTTCTAATTTTATAAATATTTATTGTGTGATTTCTCTTATAAACTAAACTTATGTGTATTATTGTGAGGGCTGTTTGTCTGCCTTTCTAATTTTATTAACTTTTGTTGTCCATAATTAGGACAATTATGGAGGTCAGGGCGTTATTAGAGGTAGTATTTAGTGACAGTAAAATGAAGGAGAAGTTTGAAATAGTAGCTTTCAGAAGAAAACCATGATTTAAACAACCTGTACATAATTATGCAATGCCCTGTCCTATTTTTGACTAAGATATCAGTTACATACTTAGATTCCTAAGATATCAAACAGTGATCATAATCTTCATCCCAAAAATCTGTTACAACCTGTTATAACGACATTAAAAGTATATATATATTTAAAATATTTTTTGATTCTTTGTATTTTGTTATAAATGCACGGCATTAGTGGAAGAGTAAAAAGTAAATTTTTGATGGATTTTTACCACTATGAAGAACTCAACTAAATGATTTCTTCCAAACTACTAGAATGCAATTACTACCGTAACATCAATGAATTTTGAAAAGACAACTGTAGTTGAGAATTTACAGATATAGTCATAGACAAATGTTTGTGTAATTCCCATAATGGGTAAGCTCATATACAAAGCCTGAATCCATCATGAAATTGAATGGGATCAAAGAGATTTATAAAAAAAACAAAGCTATTTTAAAAATCTGTTGAAGCTGAAATATTAAATATTATACTACATGTGTGGATATGTCAAAACCTAATCCGATTAAGCATATTTCTAACTTAAATGCAACGGGAAAATGTGGCCAAAGGGTCTAAAGGACATTTTTCTCATTAAGTTATCCCTTCTTTCACAGCGAATTAGCCATGATCTAAACGAAGGATTTCTAACCAGTTAACCACCAATTTTTAAATTAGCCAAGATCAATTTGGCAAAGGCATTAGCAAATTTTTTTTTTAAAATATTAAAAACTACCATCTAATGGGATAATTTGGGCCAAAAAAGAAGATAAATAAAGTTGCCAAATGTGTTGGAAATTGTCATAAAGTTGGAATGTAAATAAGAACTAACCGAAAGCCAATTCTTGGTCAGCTGTGGTAGCATCTGACATGTCAGTCTGCAATTGCACCCCCACCAGACCTAGCATCATCCATGGACATTGCAAGAGCCTGCTGTAGCAACGCATTCTCATCATCCTGTTACCATATTGTTATATTCAAAGTTAGCACATCAGAATAAAATGCTCTCTGAAGATAATTACAGTATAAGAAATCAGTGACCAAGTGCATTTCTTAATAATATCAAACCAGATCCAAATAAGCTACAAAATTGAATGAACATGATTTCTTTCAAAGCCTATAAGAACTTAGAACAAAGCCTATAAGATACAAAAGCCTACAAATCTAATCTTTACATTAGAATGAGCATCAAAATTAGAATTCAACTAAAATTACATAAAATGAATAAAATACTGATTTGCCAGAGCATTTCGACATCAACAAATATTTTAAAGAACAATTAATGTACCACGTGAACTGTACCAGTAAAAATGAATAAAAAGGTAGCTTATCTTGTAGAGTTTTATACTCACAGAGTCACTGCTGATATTTTGATCAGCAGCCTCAGAGAAAATGGTAGTAGGTAGAAAATTGGAGTCCTTACAGAAAGTGACAACACCATCCCAACCTCCAATCTCCTGCATACAATAATAGCTTGATTAGATATGATTACAGAAAGCAATGTAGGGGATGTAGGGGACTTATAGCTTACACTTGAAGTCAGGCCATCATACTTGACCCAGATTCCACAGGGATTGCGAATAAAGCAAATATAATGTTTAGAACAAAAACAAACCTGCGAAAAGGGGGAAATGAAAAATAAAATTTCAAAATTTAAAATCAAAACTCATACTCTCTGTATCTGCATGATTTAACTACTTAAAACAACTAAGTGGGTTTTCTTACTTACAACTGAAACCAGGTGATATTTATTATCCCTCCACACGAAGCAAAATAAACTTCGGTAGGCATGCTTTCAAGTGTTTCAGATATCTGGGCTTTGGGCTTTGAGTTCATCAGATATCTTGTCTTCTTCAGGCTGCTATATGGAGGCAAAGATGAAACATATGACATGACCTCAATACAACTTGATTTGAGCGAGATTTATAAGTATGTACGGTGCACATGTTTTCCTCTCCCATTTTGTTTATAGGTATATTTGTATGTGCTGACTTGTAGTAATTCCCAATTTGGGACTGTGGAAAAAAAGCATGTGTATTACCAATCTAAAAAATTTTATAAAGGCAGGTTGTTCCTTCATGTGTGGGAGAAAAAGAGAAGTGTTAACATGAAGATAACTAAATGGAAGTCACACACTATCGCTACTCTCATAATTGCAGCGTCAAATGCAAATGTATTGACATAAGGTGTTTGCCCATGCTTTTCATTTCTATTTGCCATACTCATTATAAACTAAGTATCCATTGAGACAATAGATCATACTCCCAACAATTAACATCACCGACAAAAACACATATGAGTCGCATGTGAATCATTTAATTCAGTATACTACTAATTTCAAAACATCACGGAATTTACCAAAGAGATGCCTCCTCTGCAAAGGCCCTTCCACCCTCTTCCTCCTCTCCTTCCATCTCACTGTAAACCCAACACAGCAATCAACAAATAACTCGACCATGAAAGAAAATTAAAAAAAATAAAAAAATAGTAAATCCAAACTTAACCACAAACAACATTACCAAGCCTCAAGAATCTCCTCCTCAAAACGTCCCCAATCCAGTGCTCATCACCACCACCACCACCCCTCCTATCCAAATCGCCGCAATCATCAAAAAAACGACACTTGCAAGCGACAATCTGAGGTAAATCCTCAACCTCTCTTCCATCTAAGAAATCAACCAACCAAACCATCCATCAATCATCAACCAAAAGCAACAAATCAAGAAGAGGAACTGCGAATTGCGTTAGGGTTTATGCACCTTCGAGTTGGTTGAGCTCCTCTCTGAGCCTTAGGATCTCCGACTTCCGATCCTTGGCCTGAAAAGAGTTAGGGTTAGGGTTTTAATGGATGGATTGTGGATTTGAGTGAGAGATTCGGTACCTTTTTCTTCCATTTTTGGATGTCGGAAGTGGAAGAGGGGGAGTGCGAGAGGCGGGAGTTGAGCTTCTTGAATCGGAGGAGGGCGATGGCGAGCGCGAGCTTGACGGCGTTCGGGTCGGAGGTTGAAGCCGATTGGGGCGCCATTCGAAAAGAGAGAATCTTTTTAGGAAATCAGAGAGAGGGATCTTTTATAGTGGCGGCGGTGATTGGGATCGTGTTCTCGTTTGTGCAGTGGGCGCTGGTGTCGAAGGTGAAGCTAACGCCGGAGGCGCAGTCGCCGGTGGCGCAAAGTAGCAAGAAGAACGAATATGGGGGTTGGTAAGTGAGGAGAGGGAGAGAGAGAGAAAGAGACCGGGGTTGGGAAAAGGAACTGAGAGAGAGAGAGAGAGATGGGAGGCGGAGAGAGAGAGTGATAGACAGTGAGAAAGAGAGAGAGAGAGAGGGAGAGAGAAAGGGTTTTGAAAAATGTGAGATTTGAAATTTTGGGCGGAAAAATATGTTTTGTGAGAGTAGATCTGGTCCATTGATTTTGGGATAGATTGAATGTGAGCCACCTGATAGCTTTCTTTGTGTTTTATTATATAGATATCACTGAATTGCGGGTATCAATTTTCATATCTATTAACAAAATAGAAATCAACACAACAAAAGAAGCTAAGAAAATTTATTTCATATATTTACAGCTCGTATAAAAGTAAATATAGTACGCATTTACCTGTCTATTTTGCATATGGTTTGAACATGACTTTTTAACTACTGCTCCAGGATCATTCGTTACTCCCAAAAATTCATCTTTGATGGTGCCAATGCAGAACTACCATTGTAAGAGAAAAAAATAAGGCAAATGATATAATCATGATCTAGGAGCATCAACTATAAAAAAGCTTTAGATGCAGTTGATAGAGGGGAAACATTGAAACAACACCTAATGCTTCAGGGGATTTTCCCTACCTATAATACCATTACTTCCAAAATGTCTGATATTAAAATGACAGACTGATACCCCGATCCTCATATCAATCTTTCTAACTATGGTTGCAACTTTCTTTTTCTCCACTCCTCTTGATGGTCATTTGATTATGCTTTGACAGATAAAGGCAGTAATTCCTCCTCAAATAGATGTCATCTAATTGACACAACATACTTTCCCGTCATAGTGTACCTGATTCCATCATTAGAATCCACGACGTGACTAAGCCAAATCATGAATTAGCATCTTCTTGTGGGGGGGATACAATTTATAGAATTGTAAAAACAAGAAGGAAGCACTCATAGACCATGCAATCAACCCGTGAATCCATGCAAGTAGTAATAAAGTGAGCATTAGTGAGCTTGGTGGCACATGAGCCTTCTTATTTTCAACTTCAGCTGCATCTTTAATAAGTTTATAGCATAATTCTGCAATAAAAATCAAACAATAAAGCACCATGAAATTCTAATTTAGAGAGATTACAGTAAAGTAATCTGAACACCCTAAAACTGAGTAAATTTGCACTTGGCTTATTTTCATGTGCTTAATTACCTTAAAGATACATATGTTTTTGTGGTTTAATACCCCTTTTTTTACTTTTGTGCATGGATAGTCCAGGACAATTCATTAATCAGATCGTGATGGAGCGACAATACTGCAACTACTCTTACAAGTGCAGACTCAAAGCAAACCAAAACCAACCAAGTCTCAAGCAACGCAACATCCCATATAGATTCCTAAATAACAAAAGCATCAACCCAACACCATATATATGAGAAAATTTGATGAGTAACTGGATAAATCTTAAGATAGTATTACAAAAACAAATCCATTTCTAAAGCCATTGGGTCCACAAGGAAGCTCAAACTGTGATGTCCCAAGCTAATCTATCATCTTTTCCCACACATCCCACTTTCCAGTCTCCGCTCTTCCCAATTGCACAACTCTGAAGTTGCGCACTCTGCTATCCCAAACCCACAGCAAACCATCGCAATCACTCTAATTGTAAGACACTGAAAAATATACATAAACCGCCCAATTCACCCCCGACCATATCTGTACACTGTACATCTATATGGCTCACGTTTTACTATATTCTCCTTTACAAACACATATTCAAGGACAAGCGAAGGAAAACATTGAAATGAAAGTGTCAAACTCCGTCTTTTAACTCGATATTGCATTGGCATGAAAGTGTCAAACTTAAACTAAATGATAAAATATAGTTAAGTGTAAAAATGGAGTAAAGCGTGATTCAATGAAAAACACTATCAAGTTAGTTTTCAGTGCAATTTACCCAAAATTTTCTGACATAATGAAACAATTAGGCAACACTCACTGCTTGTTTTCACTGGATCCTTCCCCAGAACAGGCATTTTCCTCTTCCGAGAAACCATCTTTGATTCATAGTGATGCAACCAGTAGCCTTTTTTTGCAATGGGCCTTCCTTCTTCCTCTTCGTCTTTCATCTTCAATTCTTCTTCTTCTTTTCCTTCACTCCATAATCCATTAGTTGTAAAATGAACACACCCCTCCCTGTTGCAACCCGAAATCCCATAAATTTTAACACCAAACCCCACATCACCATCATAAACAAAAACCAAGAAGTCCCCTAAAGAAACTGCATTATCATAGACAAACATCTCCTATCCATCCGAGTTTGCGGTTTTTCCAATTTGAATATAGGGTTTCTGGTTTGAAGAAGCCGCAGGGAGATGTAGACGACGGAGCTGGGGGGAGGAGAACGTAGGAGATGAGGTTGGTCGGAGATATCAACAGCAAGGAGGTTGGAGACGGAGAAGATGAGACCGAGTTTGGGGGTTTTCCAATTTGGGATATAGGGTTTTCGATTTGGGGCAGTAGCAAGATGTAGTCTTGTTGTAATATCCTGAATTTTCATTTAATGAAAAATGTTGATTTTTATGTGTTGTGCACGTACAAATTTTGTATGCATATTTTCTTATAAAATTATCTTTTATAACATGGACAATTATTTCTTTCTTTCTCCTTATTATTCTAAAAAGTCTATTTTATAAAGCCTAAACTTGTTTTCTTATTTTTATGCGCACCCTAATAAATTAAATATTTTATTAAATAGCCCATGAGCCTAAAGCCCACTATTTTTTAAACACACAACTTAATTAATCTTTTAATTGTCACAACTTGTCATGTAGACATAATTAGTGGACAACTGATTAATTAAATTTGTACCACTTTTAATAGGAGGTACTAGAAGGGGCACGTGCACACACTAGAGTGTGCAATGCACACCCTAGAGGTGGCTGGTTTTGAGCAAAGAGAGAGGGAGAGTGGATGGAGTTGAGGGGAGTGGTTATGTGATCATGGAAGTTACTACAGCTTCCCAATTCATCTTGGTCCTTAATCTCTAACTCCTTGATTGAATCCCAGCATTCTATTCTCATCCTAAATATGTACAAATACTCCAGGCTATTCTTCTCATTAGTGCACTAAACATTTATTAAAAGAAAAGATAAGAGAGGAAAAAGATTGAGCAGAAATAGTGAGTAAAAGATTAGAGGGTGAAACTTTTGTGTGTGCTCCAACAAGAGGACGCCGGCCAACTATCCAAGGAAGCAAGGAGTTCGGGTTCCATCAAACACAAGGAGGAGGAGACAATTTGCTACACAATCTAGGAGGAGAATGCCACTTTTCTTGCATTCTAGGAGCTTTCAATTCGTTTTCTCCAATAGGTGGGTGTTTCTCATGCTTCTAGATATAGATGCCATGCTAGAGATATTAGATAAGTTGAGAAGAAATTGATAAATTGTAGTCCCATGATTGGTTGATTAGAGATAAGATAGTAGTTTAAAGAATAATTGTTAAGATGATTGTTAATGGATAAAGATGCGAAATTGAAATGCTAGAATCTATCTTATCATCATGCTTTATGTTTATAAATTGTGCTATGTGAAACAAATTTGTACTTATGAGACACAAATTGACTAAATGCATCTTGTAAAATCAGAACAACTCAATTGTAGAGAACAAGATCTAGTGCTCTAATCATAGTAATGGGTTAATGAAGTATTAAATAGAGACATAAAGTGAATTTTGGGAAACTAGATTTATAAATTATGTAGAAATGGAAAGTGTTCTCAATGTCGAAATTATGGACATAAAACACAAATATGACTCAAATATATGTTTTTATTAAGCAAATAATGACTATAAAAATACTGGTTTACTGTATTTTCATATAATTTACCTTCTAGAAATTTTGAGTTCAAAATAGAAGAAAAAGAATTAAAAACGTTTTTGGAAATTTTGAAAACTACTAATGAAAAGAAAATCGGATCAAAAGGATTCTAATTCACTTTGAAACGATATGGTCACTTAGACTAGTTGGTCAGGTTGGTCTCAGTCGCTACAGTAGCGAGGGGGGGCTTGGTCTCTGGTCTCGAGTTCAATCCTGAGTAGGGGCACTTTGTTTTTATTTTGAAAAAAATAAAATAAAACCCAAATTGCTGAGACTGAATTTAAAAGAATTAAAACCCTTCTCTATCGCTCTAGCGGGTTGCCGCAGCGGTCTTGGGCGTTGTCTTTGGGGCGCTGGTTGTAGGTTCGGGGCCGGGTGTGGGCTTTGACTTTAAAAAATGTTTTTTTTTTGAAGAGTGTATTAATGAAATTGGGTTATAAAAAAGAATGAGTTATAAATTGGAAAAAAATGTGGGAAATTACTTTAAATTATTTAGTCTTCATGAAATAAACTTATATGACTTTTGATGAAAAGTAACAAATAATTTGAGACTAAATTTCATGAATGAACTTGGGTTTATTTATTAAATTAAATTGTCTCTTTTGATTAAAAAAATGGATTACTTTGGGAGTTTAAAATGAGATTTTTGCAAAGATAAAATTCAGTATGAATTTGTGAAATCAAATGAAATTGTGATTGTGAATTTGGTATTGATAAAAAGAGATTAAGAGCATTATGTGGGAGATATGAACTAATAATTGTGATATGTTAGAAGGATTGAATTGAATTGTTTATGCGTAATATTGTGTATGAAATCGAATTAATTGACATGATGAGTTATGAAGAAATGCGAATATGAATACATGAATACTATGAACATGAAATGTGAATTATGATTAATCATGAAAACGGCTTTTTGAGTATGGAAACTCGACATTATTATTATGAGTGAAATTAAGATCTAGGGTGTAGCTAAGCCTCATACCAGCAAATGAAAGAAATATTGAGATGATATATGAAATGAAAAGACCAAGTTTGGGTCAACGTGAAATAAATGAATAAGACCGGTATAGTGGGAGTGCTAACCTTAAGGAATTGATTTTTGTTCATGATTCAATTAAATTAAGGACTAGTTACATAGTGAAGATGTGATGAATGTAGGAGAAAAACATTGAGTATGAGGGCCATTGGATTGGCGGTGTGAGAGTATCCACAGGATGTCCCATGATGAGTCATGAGTAGGACGTGGATACTGCTCCAGAGTACCGTCCCGGTGGCGACGTTCGTGGGGTGTTCGGCGACTGCGGGTGGTATCATGTCTATGGTAGGAGGTGAATTACCACAGGATGCTTGCATGATGAGTCATGTGTCAGTGCGTTGGGATTCTCTCTAGGGTGCCTAGACATGAGTTCGTAGTGCGTAGAACATCTAGGATACTTACCATAGTTACAGAAGTAGATTAAGTCATAACGAGGGATTGAACCCTACAAGATGAAGAACGATTAAGGGCTTGCCCTCGGACCTATGTAGTATGGGATGCATAGAATCCGAACAAGTGTGCATTTGTGTCATATAACATAAATAATTGCATTAGAGACTAAGTGCACATTCACAACACGATATCAATAGGATAACCCCTTTAGCTTTGTTTGTGAACAAGTTTGTGATTGTTTAAGTTTTGAGAATCGTTATATTGTTTCCGGCAAAGAGAAAATAGCCGTGTATAATATTTCATCAGTTAAATGAATTGACGTGCCCACAGTTCTTATGCAGGATAAAACTACATGAAAAAGACTAAAGAGGAACTGATGCTTAAAGATTATTCAAGTGTTATAATATTTCATTCATGTAATAATTGTAACATAGCTTCCGTTGTTTTTAAGGTTTAAATGTAAATGTAACTCTGATGTAAAGTAAAGTTTTATTTTCCTTGTAAAAGTGTACGAAGTGAAGTGAAAAGATCCTGTGGAACTCGAATTCAGTTGTTTTGGAATTCGGGGTGTTACAGAGTGGTATCAGAGCCACGCTTCCAAGTAGTACAAATTTATAAGTAACGACACCCTAGAAGTGGACATTAGAGCATGTGTTGAGTCTAGAGATATAAATGTAAGTCACTTATATTTGTGTTGCTCTATAATTTATGCTTCTTCTTCTCCTTTCTTTAAGATGGCGAACCACTTTGACCCAGCTGGAGGTGACGATTGGCACATAATTGAAGAGTATTACTACCCTGGGCAAGCTGATTCAGACGAAGAGGATCCTGAATAATTTGAAGAGGAATGGCCTGAGTCCAGAGAGATCACTCCACCTCCGGATTCATCTGATGATTCCTCCGACGAGGAAGAATCGGTTCCCAGTAGTCTCATTGTGTCTCTTCAGAGGCAGGTAGAGACTCAGAGGGAGAGAGCAGAGCTGTTGCAGGCATAATGTGCAAAGTGCAAGGAGAGTATCGCAACTCTCAGTCATCGTGTTTGGGAACTCGATAAAAGGAAAAACATGTACAATGTACTGAAGGAACAGGTGGCGGAACTACGGGAAGATCTTCGAGAAGCCAAGAGGAACCGTAGGAACTAGACTGTTGTATCTTCTTACTGCTTTCGTTTGATGTCAGAAATGTTTTAAATTCGAATGTATAAAATTTGAAATTTAATGAAATGAAAAGTTGATTAAAAATTCATGTTCTATACTTCGAGTTTAATGGATCGTTTGCATCAGAATATGGCTAGAAGAGGAGCTTGAAATGGAGAAGGTCTGAACTTGGAAACGGAACTAGCGAGGGTCTATCAGACACTCAATGCCGTTGCCATGAATCAGAATCAAGGAAGGGTGCCTGCGAATCCAGTACCCGAAGCAATCAAAATCGTGGAATCATTCAAGCGAATGAAACCACCGGTGTTTGAGGGGAAGTCAGACCCTGACACGGCTGACAATTGGATCCGACAGGTCGAGACTATCTTCAAAGTCGTGGAAACTCCAGAGGGTAGCAAGGTGAAGCTAGCTGCACTGTAGTTCGAGAAAGATGCGGCTGTGTGGTGGCAGCCAATGAAGTGGACGATGGAAAATGTAGTTCTTGGCTGGGAGGAATTCTTGGACGAGTTCCGCAGTCATTATTTTCCATAAGATTTCCAGGAGAAGAAGGCCATGGAGTTTCTGGCGCTGCAGTAGGGCGACATGTCGGTTAGGGAGTATGAGACAAGATTCACTCAGCTCTCTATGTATGCACCCGAACTGGTGATGGACGAGGCGAAGAAGGCTCGAAAGTTCGAGCATGGGTTGAAGTCAAGTCTGAGATCCAGGATGATACCCCTCGGTATCAGGAGGTTTGACAAGCTGGTCAAACGAGCTACAGCCACGGAGGCAGACATGGAGCAGTTCCACACTGTTCCAAATCGGAGGAACAACTGGAATGTGGGGAAGCTGCCCGCTATTTCTGGCAATTTCAGGGGACAGCCACCGGCTCAAAGGTTCAAACCGACAGGTGCGAACGCTGTTAACGTGGCTGGAAGACCCGGGAATGGTTTTGTGAGCCTCCTATGGTGACTTGCTTCAACTGTGGTGAGACAGGACATTATAAATCTCAATGCCCTAAGCCGTAGAGTGTCAACCGAAGTGGTCCAACGCAGCAAGTTGGGAAGAAGCTGTACCAGCAGGGGTAAGTATTTGCCTTAACTTAAGCTGACGCTGATGAGTTGGATCACGTCATCACTGGTACGAGTGAGGATGTTTAGGAGTGTTTTTTTGTTGTCTCTTTTCCCACTTATTTAGTAAACTGTTATGTAACGAGTCTGTGTTATGTAACAGGAGAACTTTATTTGAATGGAAAGAAAGCTGTTGTTTTGTTCGATACTGGGTCCTCTCATACTTTTATATCACCTAAGTTTGCTAAAGTTCTGGGAGTAGAACCGAAGATATTTTAAGGCAAGGTCTTAGCAGTAGCTACTCCGTCAGGAGAGACTTTAACCACTGATCAGTACTATGCGGACTGTGAGATCGTGATTGGAGATAGAATTTTCGAGATCGATCTGATCGAGCTGAATGTCTTGGGAGTCGATGTTATCATTGGCATTGATTGGATGTCGGTGTACAGTGTGAGCATCGAGTGTAATACCAAGGTAGTAACAGTGAAGAATCCAGGTGGACCTGAAGTCACTTTCCAAGGGAAGAGGAGATGTTCAGATTTGGTGGCTGCTATCAGCCAGAAGAAAGGAATTCTTTTAGAGGTGCAGCAAATTCCAGTGATTCGGGACTATCCGACTGTGTTCTTGAATGGTTTGCCTGGGTTACCTCCGCAACGTGATGTAGAGTTCAGCATCACTATTCAGCTGGGGAGTGCACCCATTTCCAAGGCACCGTATAGGATGTTGCCTATGGAACAGGATGAGGTGAAAACGGCAGATTGAGGAACTGTTGGAGAAAGGCTTTATTCAACCGAGTGCGTCACCTTGGGGAGCTCCGTTGCTTTTGGTAAAGAAGAAGGATGGATCAATGAGGATGTGTATCGATTACCGAGAGCTGAATAAGGTCACTGTTCAGAACAAGTATCCTATTCCGCGAATTGATGACTTGTTCGATCATCTACAAAGAGCTGCTGTTTTCTCCAAAATAGATCTTCGATCAGGAAATCATCAAGTTCGAGTAAAAGCTGAAGATGTGCATAAGACTGTATTTAGAACTCGACATGGGCATTACAAATTCTTAGTTATGCCATTTGGAGTGACGAATGCACCTGCAATCTTCATGGACATGATGAACATAGTTCTGAGGCCGTTCATTGATTCTTTCATCGTGATGTTTATCGAAGATATTCTTGTGTACTCCAAGTCGGAGGAGGAGCACATAGAGCATCTGGCAGCAGTTTTGAAGAAGCTGGAATAGCAAAAATTATATGCCAAGTTATCCAAGTGCGATTTCTGGAAATCTGAGGTGGCATTCCTAGGTCACATCATTTCTAAGGAGGGAGTGACAACTGATCCCCAGAAGATAGAGGCGGTGAAGGATTGGGCAAAGTCTATTACAGTGAAGAAAATCAGGAGTTTTCTTGAGATAGCTGTGCCGCTCACTGGTCTGACCAAGAAGAATGTGAATTTTGAGTGGACCGAGCAGTGCAAGGCAAGCTTTCAGGAGTTGAAAGAGAAGCTGACAACTGCACCTATTTTGGCATTGCCTAGAGCAGGTATTGAGTATGATGTTTACAGCGATACTTCACATCGTGGGCTTGGTTGTGTCTTAATGCAAGAAGGAAAAGTGATCGCTTATGGGTCTAGGCAACTATGACCGCATGAGAAGAATTATCCGACACATGATCTGGAGTTGGCTGCGATTATCTTCGCCTTAAAGCAATGGAGACACTATGTGTACGGTGAGAAATTGAACATGTACACGGACCACAAGAGCTTGAAATACATCTATCAGCAGAAGGATCTGAATCTGAGGTAGCGGAGATGGTTGGAAGTGCTTGAGGACATGCATCCTGAGATCAAGTATCATCTTGGAAAGGCTAATGTTGTTGCTGATGCACTTAGCCGTAAGAGCAGTTTGGCCAGTTTGATTACAACTTAGAGGCATCTGGCAGAGGAATTGGATCGGGCTAGTATTGAAGTTGTCTTGCAGGGATTGGGAGTATCCTTAGCTCAGTTGAGGCTTCAACCTACGCTGAATGAAAGGGTTATTGCAAGTCAGCAGGAAGATGTTGATATTCTGAAGATGAAGGAGCAGGTTGATGCAGGCAAGTTGCCTGGATTTCAAATTAGGGATGGAGTGCTGTGGTTTGGAGAGAGGCTGTGTGTTCCGGATCAGTCGGACTTGAAAGAAAGTATTCTTCAGGAGGCACATGCTACTCTTTTGTTAGTACATCCTGGGAGTACTAAGATGTAAAAGGACATTAAACAGCATTTCTGGTGGTCAGGTTTGAAGCGGGACGTGGCTGAATTTATGGCGATGTGTGAGATTTGTCAGCAAGTCAAAGCCGAGAATCAGAAACCCGAAAGTCTATTGCAACCGTTACCTATTTTGGAATGGAAGTGGGATAACATCAGTATGGATTTCATCACGGGTTTTCCCAAGAGTTCAAAGGGCAATGATGCAATTTGGTTCATAGTCAATCGACTGACCAAGTCCGCTCACTTCTTGGCGATGAAACGCACTGCTTCGATGGACAAGTTAGCTGAGCTGTATGTTGGTGAGATCGTTAGGCTTCATGGTGTTCCGTTAACCATTGTGTCTGATCGAGATTCATGGTTTACTTTGCATTTCTGGAGGAGTCTTCAGACAGCTTTGGGTACCAAGACGGATTTTAGCACTGCTTTTCATCTGCAAACCGATGGGCAGACCGAGAGAGCCATCCGTATTCTTGAGGATATGCTTCGGTGTTGTGTGCTAGAGTTTAGAGGTAGTTGGGAAAGGCATCTAGCTTTGGTGGAGTTTGCCTACAACAATAGTTTTCAAACTAGTATTGGGATGGCGCCGTACGAAGCTCTGTATGGCAGGAAGTGTAGAACGCCTGTTTGTTGGTTCGAAGTTGGGGAACGGGAAATGTTTGGGTCTGAGACTGTGCAGCAGACCTCTAAAAAGATTGATCTGATCAGGAAAAGGTTAGTGGATACTCAGAGTAGGCAGAAAAGCTATGTAGACAACCGGAGAAGGGACCTTGAGTTTGAGGAAGGTGACTTTGTCTTTCTAAAAGTATCTCCCAGTAAAGGTGTGATCCGATTTGGCAAAGGCGGGAAGTTAGCCCCGAGATTTATAGGCCCGTATAAGATATTGAAAATGATCGGGAAAACTGCTTACCGGCTTGAGTTACCGGAAGAGTTGTCTCAGGTGCACAATGTCTTTCATGTGTCTATGCTGAGAGGTTACATTCCAGATCTCAGTCATCATTTGCCCGAAGTGCCGGAAGGTTTGCAAATGGATCTGAATTACATTGAGCTCCCAGTTGAGATTGTTGATCGTCGGGAGAAAGTCTTGAGGAATAAGACGATACCGATGGTCAAGGTAGTCTGGAGAAACCATTCGGTTGAAGAGGCTACTTGGGAATCTGAGGAGAGGATGTTGAAGGATCATCCTGAGCTTTTGCTTGATTTGTATTTTTTTTCTTTTCTTTTTTTGTTATGTTTTGTTTCTCACTCTTTGATTGTAGTTTCGGGGACAGAACTATTCTATGGAGGGAGTGTTGTAATATCCTGAATTTTCATTTAATGAGAAATGTTGATTTTTACGTGTTGTGCACGTACAAATTTTGTATGCATATTTTCTTATAAAATTATCTTTTATAACATGGACAATTATTTCTTTCTTTCTCCGTATTTTTTTAAAAAGTCTATTTTATAAAGCCTAAACTTGTTTTCTTAATTTTAAGCCCACCCTAATAAATTAAATATTTTATTAAATAGCCCATTAGCCTAAAGCCCACTATTTTTGAAACCCACAACTTAATTAATCTTTCAATTGTCACAACTTGTCATATAGACACAATTAATGGACAACTGATTAATTAAATTTTATACAACTTTTAATAGGGGGTACTAGAAGGGGCACATGCACACACTAGAGTGTGCAATGCACACCCTAGAGGTGGCCGGTTTTGAGCAAAGAGAGAGGGAGAGTGGATGGAGTTGAGGGGAGTGGTTATGTGATCATGGAAGTTACTACAACTTCCCAATTCAACTTGGTCCTTAATCTCTAACTCCTTGATTGAATCCTAGCCTTCTATTCTCATCCTAAATAGGTATAAATACCCCTAGCTATTCTTCTCATTAGTGCACTAAACTTTTATTAAAAGAAAAGATAAGAGAGGAAAAGATTGAGTAGAAATAGTGAGTAAAAGATTAGAGGGTGAAACTTTTTTGTGTGTTCTAACAAGAGGAGGCCGGCCAACTATCCAAGGAAGCAAGGAGTTCGGGTTCCATCAAACACAAGGAGGAGGAGACAATTTGCTACACAATCTAGGAGGAGAAGGCCACTTTTCTTGCATTCTATGAGCTTTCAATTCGTTTTCTCCAATAGGTGGGTGTTTCTCATGCTTCTAGATATAGATGCCATGCTAGGGATGTTTGATAAAATAGTTGAGAAGAAATTGATAAATTGTAGTCCCATGGTTGGTTGATTAGAGATAAGATAGTAGTTTAAAGAATAATTGTTAATGGATAAAGATGCGAAATTGAAATGCTAGAATCTATTTTATCATCATGCTTTATGTTTATAAATTGTGCTATGTGAAACAAATTTGTACTTATGAGACACAAATTGACTGAATGCATCTTGTAAAATTAGAACAACTCAATTGTAGAGAACAAGATCTAGTGCTCTAATCATGGTAATGGGTTAATGAAGTATTAAATAGAGACATAAAGTGAATTTTGGGAAACTAGATTTATAAATTATGTAGAAATGGAAAGTGTAATATCCCGGACGGATATTACCTTGTATAAATGACTATTTTATTATTATTTTTATTATTATTTTGTTATTAATCCCAAAATTGAAATATTTTGGTGATTTTCACCCGGTTTGTTCATAGACATTATCTGTACCCAGATACCGGTCGGTATACATCCGTATTGTATCAAATTGATACCGTGATCTTCCGAACTAATAATAGAATTTATTTTATTATTATTTCCGAGATTAAATTATTTTTATACGGATTATGCGAAGATTTTCGGTATACATACAAATATGCGCACATACGCGTAGTATGTCGATTAGTACATTGTACAAAGTATATGGTATGTATTTTAGGGATAAAATTGTTCTCCTTGTCATGACAATCCTAATTAGATAGTTAGGATTATAGGAGAATTAAACATAGGATTAAGATGTATGCATAAGAGAATTAGGAGGTAATCTTCTAGAAACTCCCTTCCCTCACATAACACCTCCCCCACACCACCACCTCCCTTAGTAGAAACCGGCCATGAATTGTGGAGGGGCTTTTATGCAAGTGTGTGTATGCACATTTGCACTCTCCACCATTCTCTCCACCTGTAAATACGCCCTCCCTTCACCATTGTCTCATGTTTAGAAAGACAAAAAGAAAGAAAGGAAAAGAAAGAGAGGAACCATACTAACTTGAGAGTTTTCCATTGTAGGTTTCATAAGGATTCCTAGGAGCTAAAGAGGAGAGTTAGTCTAGTTCTTCCATCAAAAAGAGATTAAGGTGGGGGTTTCTCTTTTGATTGTTTGTGTTGTTGTTTTGATGCTTCTTCTTCTCATCCTCCTTGTTGTTCTTTCATTTTGGGTGCTTTTTGTGATGTTTTTATGTGTGTGGTATGTGTTGTAACTTGTATGGATGAAAGAAAGTAACTAGTGGTAATGTCTACTAAACACATAAAGATTAAATCTTTATAGTTGTAGTTGTTGTTCTTGTATGGTTAATTGGACTAAAATGAACATATGCATATAGACTTGTGTATACAACCATCTTTGGTTGTAGGACTTGAATGTGAACTCATACATAAAGCATATGGAGTTGTATACAACCAATTTGGTTGTAGGACACACATTGGACTTGGACTAAAAAGAAAGCATATGTTGGATGGACCAAAATAAAGGGTTCTTACTTTATCTTATTATTGTTATTTTCTTTTATAATCTTAAGTAAGAAAGAACCCATTGTAGATGTTAATTCTAATTATGAAAAAGAAACTAATCTAAAATCACTAGTTGTAGAATGATTAAAAAGATCTCTTTTTATGTTCACTAGTAATCATAAGAAATAGATGCTAATAAAGAGTTAGTAGATATTTAAGTAGTAGATGTTTTATGTTTAAATAAAGTAGTAGTAGTAGATGTGTATGTTTCAAATAAAATAGTTATAGTAGATGTCTACACAAAATAGTAGAAATGTTTATGTTTCTATAAAAGTTATAGTAGATGTTTATGTGTTTAGTAGTAGATGTTTATGTTTAGATAAAGATTTTAGTAGAAGTATTAGTAGTAGATGTTTATGTTTAGATAAAGATTCTAGTAGAAGTTTTAGTAGTAGATGTTTATGTTTAGATAAAGATTTTAGTAGAAGTTTTAGTAGTAGATGTTATGTTGTAGTAGATGTTGTGTTTAATTAAATTGTTGTAGATGCATATGAATGTTAAATGGATGTTTATGCTTATATCAAAGTAATTTATCTATACTTAGATGATTGTAGGAAGGTGTATACCATGCTAGATTAATTTATCTACACTTAGATGGGTGTAGGAAAGTTGTATACCATGCTAGATTAATTTATCTACACTTAGATGGGTGTAAGGAAAGTGCATACCATGCTAGATTAATTTATCTACACTTAGATGGGTATCGGAAAGTTGTATACCATGCTAGATTAATTTATCTATACTTAGATGGTTGTAGAAAAGTTGTATACCATGCTAGATCAATTTATCTATGCTTAGATGATTGTAGGAAAGTGTATACTATGCTAGATTAATTTATCTATGCTTAGATGATTGTAGGAAAGTAGTATACCATGCTAGATTAATTTATCTACACTTAGATGGGTATAGGAAAGTTGTATACCATGCTAGATTAATTTATCTATACTTAGATGGTTGTAGGAAAGTTGTATACCATGCTAGATCAATTTATCTATGCTTAGATGATTGTAGGAAAGTGTATACGATGCTAGATTAATTTATCTATGCTTAGATGATTGTAGGAAAGTAGTATACCATGCAAGATTAATTTATCAACACTTAGATGGTTGTAGGGAAGTTGTATACTATGCTAGATTAAATAAATATTCATGCTTAGATGACATCCATGCTTAGATAAGTATATGTTCATACTAAATGTCATTCATAGTAGACGGTCATGCTAAATATTCATGCTTAGTTAGTAGACATTCATGCTTAGATAATATCCATGCTTAGATAAGTATATGTTCATGCTAAGCTAGTAGATGATCATGCTTAATCATTATTCATGCTAAGATAGTAGATGTCATGCTAATTATTGTTTATGTTAAGTTAGTAGATGACCATGCTAATGATTGTTTATGTTAAGTTAGTAGATGACCATGCTAATGATTGTTCATGCTAAGTTAGTAGAGGACATGCTTAATCATTGTTCATGCCAGGTTAGTAGATGATCATGCTTAGATGATATCCATGCTTAAATAGTGTATGTTCATGCCTAAATATTGTTCAAGATCGAGCTAGAAGATACTCATGTTTAACAAATGCCATGTTTAGATTAAGGTAGGAATTAATCTACCATGCTTAGAATATTGTAGGAGTTATAATTCGTGCTTAGAATATTGTAGGAATTATAATTCATGCTTAGGAATATTGTAGGTTAATATCCATGCTTGGGTTGTGATAATTAATCATGTTAAGTAATGAAGATCCATGCTTAAGGTGGTAGTAGAGATATATACTCTAAGTAGTAAGTATTCACGCTCAAGTTGTAACTTATGCTTGACTATAGTAGACTTCATGTTTAGATCATAGTGATTTTCATGCTTAAGCTTGACATAAGCACATGCTTAAATCATACTCGTACTTAGGAGTATTGTGGTGGGTGGTTATGTTATGTGCCATAATTAGATTGTCGTAGGTAGATGCTTACAATTGTATGCCATGCTTAAAGTGCTATAAGTAATAGGGAAGGAATCATGTTGAAATTGTATTGACGACTACCTTGTTGTAGTTAATATTAGTAGGGAGCCCACACATGCTTGAAGAGTATAGTGTAGCATCCTAGTGGAATATTGAACGAACGTAGGTTCTATGTTGTTCTAGTTCGTTTGAAAGGAAACCGTGAGTTCTAGTGCGTGAGGTTCAAATTAGAATTAGACCCTATCATGGGGACATTCCTCATCCGTAGGGGTAATAAGGATCAGGAAGATCACTAGTAATAGTTAGTTTGATAAAGGTTGTTATGTCGCCTTCGGTTTTTCATTGGTAGAATACCAATCATAGACTATTAGTAGATTCTTCTGTTGCTTCTAATGATAGAAGATCAAGTTTTCTAGTAAGCACATTTGGTTGCTTCTAGGTTGATTACCTGTATGGTTGTTTGCATATGGTTGTGCTCATACGTGGCTCGACTGGCCCGTATGTAGCTGTGGGTCTCATACAAAGTTATTTAGCTCGTTTGTAGGTTGTTGTCTCGTACGCGGCTCAACCGGCCCGTGCGTAGCTGTTGGTCTCATACGCGGCTTATTTGGCTAGTATGTACGTTGTCATCATACGTAGCTTATTGGCTTGTATGTGGTTAGTTACCGTGTGTAGCTTATTAGCTAGTACACAGTTGTTGTGCTCATCTAGGGTAATATTACTACCCTAGGGCTATCGACCATCAGGACATGTGTTTTCTTACCCTAAGGAACTGTGGAGGAGTCACTCCTCGGGTACCATCGGATCTTAACCTGTGTAGGTTGATCGAGGACCGGAGTATAGACGGAATCCAAGTTTAGGGTAGTGGCATGCATATATATTCGCATTGCTGAGGTCTTGGATCGATAAGCCACGAACCAGATCCTGAAGGGTTCTGGTAAGTCTAGGTTGAGCAGCCTAGTAGAGTTGTCTTGCGAAGTCTAAATTAAGGCCTAGCATGTTGTGGTTATAATATTGCCCTCCCTAGGAGTGTTCAGGGTTAGGGACATTATTAGGGTAGTGACTTATAAAGATCATTGCTTAAACCCTTGCCGGAAGAGAGGAGTCGGTTGTAGGGGGCACCTTACGACTAACTCGTCCCTTGAGGCAGATCATAGGTGGTGTTATTGGGTTGCATCTTCTTGTCAAAGGGATACGTATGGTGCCGTCTCACAAGTTGGGAGCACGGGTTGCGTATCTCGCGCTGTTAATTCCTGAAGTACCGTGGCTTGGGGTGCCACAGGATGCATTTGGCAGTCCTGCGCTTGCGAGACCCCAGGGGTGCCACAAGGGTAGGCTTCGCGCTACCCTGCGCTTGCGAGACCCTATGATTTTGGATTTTGGAATGACGCCCGATACATTGGGTTCGTCTAGTTTTGAGTGAGGTCCGGTTAGCCGAGGTAGC
Organism: Hemerocallis citrina; assembly: GCA_017893485.1. NCBI lineage: Eukaryota > Viridiplantae > Streptophyta > Magnoliopsida > Asparagales > Asphodelaceae > Hemerocallis > Hemerocallis citrina. Next base: position 153,704,073 of record CM030364.1, on the reverse strand, counting down.
AGTGGCGAACATGGACACCACTGGCGGACTGCATTAGTGGGACTTGACCACGTCTGCAACCTCATCAGTCACGTTGTATCTGTCAGGAACAGGTTGTGTACAATTAGAATTCATAACGTGGGTTCAAATCCCTATATATGGAGAAACGACTTGAGAAGGGTCGCATGTAGTATGGGCTGCATGTTGCTTCGAAGACTTGCTGACATTAGAATAGGAGCATCCTAGTTCTAGTTAAATATCACATTAGAGTCTAGTCATAGCACTCACGAACACTTAAACTACACTAACACCATTGCCATGTTTTGTATGTTATTTGGGAGATTTGCTACTTCGTTATCAGCCTTTAAGCGTCAGTGAATACTGACGTCCCCACTTCCATAGGTACTGGATCGCCGAAGTACAAGGGCGAGATTCAGGAGGACTCAAGGCAAGGAAAGCAAGGAGTTAATGTCATGTTTAGTTTCCGCTGTAATAATTACGTTGATTATCTATTGTTGAAAGGTACTCAAGTAAGAGTTACCAAGTGTTGTTCCTTATTCTTGTACTCTGATGTAAGCTATTGAAAGTTGTAATACTTGGGTATGTAAAGGTATTATTGTAACACTATTGTAATATATTGCCATTGCATGATATTCAGACTTATAATACATTGGGTGTTGAATAAAAAGTTTTAAATTCTCCTGTTTTTCTGTGTATTGTGACTAATTGAAGAAAAGATTCTGGCTCGTGTCACGGTTTCCCAGTATAAGGAAATCGGGGCGCTACAGAAAGTGTTCTCAATGTCGAAATTATAGACATAAAACATAAATATGACTCAAATATATGTTTTTATAAAGCAAATAATGACTATAAAAATACTGGTTTACTGTATTTTCATATAATTTACATTTTGGAAATTTTCAGTTCAAAAGAGAAGAAAAAGAATTAAAAACGTTTTTGGAAATTTTGAAAACTAGTAATGAACAGAAAATCGGATCAAAAGGATTCTAATTCACTTTGAAAAGATATGGTCACTTAGACTAGTTGGTCAGGTTGGTCTCAGTCGCTACAGTAGCGAGGGGGGGGGGGAGGTTGGTCTCTGGTCTCAAGTTCGATCCTGAGTAGGGGCACTTTGTTTTTATTTTGAAAAAAACAACCCAAATTGTTGAGACTGAATATAAAAGAATTAAAACCCATTCTCTATCGCTCTAGCTGGTTGGCACAGCGGTCTTGGGCGCTATCTTTGGGGCGCTGGTTGTAGGTTCGAAGCCGGGTGTGGGCTTTGACTTTAAAAAACGTTTTTTTTTGGAAGAGTGTATTAATGAAATTGGGTTATAAAAAAGAATGGGTTATAAATTGGGAAAAAATGTGGGAAATTACTTTAAATTATTTAGTCCTCATGAAATAAATTTATATGACTTTTGATGAAAAGTAACAAAGAATTTGAGACTAAATTTCAAGAATGAACTTGGGTTTAATTATTAAATTAAATTGTCTCTTTTGTTGGAAAAAAAATGGATTATTTTAGGAGTTTAAAATGAGATTTTTGAAAAGATTAAATTTAGTATGAATTTATGAAATCAAATGAAATTGTGATTGTGAATTTGGTATTGATAAAAAGAGATTAAGAGCATTATGTCGGAGATATGAACTAATAATTGTGTTATGTTAGAAGGATTGAATTAAATTGTTTATGCGTAATATTGTGTATGAAATCGAATTAATTGATATGATGAGTTATGAAGAAATGCGAATATGAATACATGAATACTATGAACATGAAATGTGAATTATGATTAATCATGAAAAAAGCTTTATGAGTATGGAAACTCGACGTTATTATTATGAGTGAAATTAAGAACTAGGGTGTAGCTAAGCCTCATACCGGCAAATGAAAGAAATATTGAGATGATATATGAAATGAAAAGACCAAGTTTGGGTCAACGTGAAATAAATGAATAAGACCGGTATAGTAGGAGTGCTAACCCTAAGGAATTGATTTTTGTTCATGATTCAATTAAATTAAGGACTAGTTACATAGTGAAGATGTAATGAAAGTAAGAGAAAAACATTGAGTATGAGGGCCATTGGATTGGCGGTGTGAGAGTATCCATAGGATGTCCCATGATGAGTCATGAGTAGGATGTGGATATTGCTCCAGAATACCTTCCCGATGACGACGCTGGTGGGGTGTTTGCCGACTGCGGGTAGGTATTATGTCTATGGTAGGAGGTGAATTACCACAGGATGCCTGCATGATGAGTCATGTGTCAGTGCGTTGAGATTCTCTCTAGGGCGCCTAGACATGAGTTCGTAGTGCGTAGAACATCTGGGATACTTACCGTAGTTAAAGTAGATTAAGTCATAACGAGGGATTGAACCCTACAAGATGAAGAACGGTTAAGTACTTGCCCTCGGACCTATGTAGTATGGGATGCATAGAATCTGAACAAGTGCGCATTAGTGTCATATAACATAAATAATTGTATTAAGGACTAAGTGCACATTCACAACATGACATCAATAGGGTAGCCCCTTTAGCTTTGTTTGTGAACAAGTTTGTGATTGTTTAAGTTTTGAGAATCGTTATACTGTTTCCGGCATAGAGAGGATTACCGTGTATAATATTTCGTCAGTTGATTGAACTGACGTGCTCACAGTTCTTATGCAGGATAAAAGTACATGAAAAGGACTAAAGAGGAATTGATGCTTAAAGATTATTCAAGTGTTATTGTATTTCATTCATGTAATAATTGTAACAATGCTTCCGCTGTTTTTAAGGTTTAAATGTAAATGTAACTCTGATGTAAAGTAAAGTTTTATTTTCCTTGTAAAAGTGTACGAAGTGAAGTGAAAAGATTCTATGGAACTCGAATTCATTTGTTTTGGAATTCGGGGTGTTACACTTGTTGACGAAGAGGATGGGTGGAGAAGAAGGTTGGAGACGAAGTTGGTTGGAGATCCCGACGACGAAGAGGTCGGACTTCGCCAGAGAAGACGAGAACGGGGTTGGGGTTTTTCCAATTTGGATATTTAGTTTGGGAATAATATTAGTAATGTAGTGTATGTATATAAAATAAATATATTATTAATTAAGTGGATATATGTATCCAAATCCCCTTTTTTAGGGATATCTGTATCCGTATCCGTATCCAAATTTTTTTGGATTTGGATATCCAAATCCGTATCCGTATCCATCCGGATATGGATTTTTCATATCCGTATCGGATACGGATTGGATCGGATATATATTTTTATCCGAGAGCATCCCTACACACGAGGGAGAGAGGCCGAGAGCGATTTTATTATTATTGCTAATATTGACCCATGCGGATGGCGTGCGGAGATCGGGGGTGTTTCTGATCACGACTTGGGGCAAAGTGAGGACGACCTGATGGAGACCGCAACGGTGTTTGCTCTCAAGATCGCTATTTTTCTCAAAGGTTGATGTGGTTCATGATTTCTTTGAAAGGGACGATGGGTTAGGGTGACTCTACAACTGATCCTGCAGCCGTGATTGGCAGTGACGGTACGGCAACTGCGACGGGGAGGGTTTCTCCTTCCAAGCCTGGTCCTCAGGGATTTGTCTCAGGTATTTGCCAAAGGACTTGCTAGAGTCTAATAATTTTTTACTGATACCACTGAGCATGATCCGTAAATAGTTGAAGCTTCGCGTTCACGTTGGAAATATGCTTTGTTTGGAAAGGTTTTGGGACATCAAGCTGATGTCAGTTTTGTTTGCCGAGTCCTAGGTCAGAAGTGACAGCTTAAGGGCAAGTATGAAGTCATCCCAATATGATAGGACACTTTCTTTTCAAATTTAGTGGTGAAGAAGATATGACATTTGTTCAGACAAGTGGTCTGTGGGTGACTAGGGGTGCAGTTTTGGCCCTTTAGGAGTGAAAGCCACATTTTCGGTCGTTAACGGACACTATTGTTTCAGAAGCTGGTAGAGAATAGAATAGGCTGTGATGCCAAAAGAAGGGGAGAGATTCTCACTCTTGAGAGATCCTTTTAATACGACCAGGGGGATAGAAGCCCACGGAGCGGTAGGCTAAGTTGGTTGTGCTAAGAGTGTGGCTTCCTGATCTTCCTTCAGAGTATTATGAACGAGATATGGTGTTGGATATAATTCATATCGCAAGAAAACCCTTGGAAATTGATATGTGCACAAGTTCCATGATGCGAGAAATTTTTGCAAGAGCTTGTATGGAGGTTGACCTAACCAAGCCTCTTTCTCCGGGAAGATTTATTGGTCCACGTGGTGGTGCTAAATTTTGGCAATAACTAGTGTATGAGAACGTGCGTGTATTTTATTATAGATGTGTCCATCTAGATCTTTGCATTGTCCAGGTTAAAGCATGCCATAGTGTCGTAGTCTCAAATTCATCAACAACCACACTTCGGTCGAGAACAACCGCTCTGGTACTAATCCACAATGATCCCTTAGAGCAAAACCCACCTCGGCAGTTCCATAAACTCCGACAAAGCCGTCCAAATTGAGTTTTAACAAGCCTACTGGGGTTGTTACCCATACCTTACTATTGCACTTTTTTCTCGAGTTGACCCACCTTTTGAAACTGATTCCTAAGATAGACCAGTTTAGAAACTAATTTTGAGGATAAACCAGTCCTCATAGGCCGTTCGATTGTGAGGTTGTATTTTTTCGAGGTCGCAGTTCCTAACTGTGGCCTTAGTTCATTTCAGATTTGGGCTAGAGAGACTTCGAAACATAGACAAACTTTTCTAAGTAAAAAAAGTGCTAAATGTAGACCGTAGTTCCCAACTATAGAAACACAAGAGTATATAGGAAGATTAGACCTAGGGAGAAAGATGCGAGAGAGAGAGGAGAGAGAGAGGAGAGAAGTTGTGCGTGCATGGCTTCCTTGGAACAAGAGCAAATCTTTTGCTCAGGTTCTCATGTCATCCCGCCCTGCTTCTCATCATTATCCTTTTCATGCAACCCCTCGAATCCCATGCCAACCTCGATACCCTCATTTCGCCTTTACTCCTCCACCCTCCAAACTCCCCCCTATCCTCAAAAATCCCCATCTCCCCCCCCCAAAACCCATCTTCCCTCCCAACCCCTATACTCGCAGCTGTAATCCTCTCCCTCAGAAAACTCGACAACGGAAGATGGAATGGAGATGCATGAAGTGCAGAGATTCTGATCACCTGGCTGCCTGATTGCCGTAAGAGCGGCTTTCACTGTTTTAACTGCCAAAAGTTCGGCCATCGAGTCCGCGATTGCCCTCTCCACAATCGCAGAGATTCCCAAACTATTGAAGTGTAACGCCCCGAATTCCAGAATACACTGAATTCGAGATTCCACAGGATCTTTACACTTCATTTAGTACAATTTTACAAGAAATTTAAAACTTTTCATTTTACATCAGAGTTACATGAAAAACTTTACTCTTTACATTGCATAGCGGAAGTAAATTTACAACATTTAAATAAATGTACAACAACATTGAATAATCTTTAAGCATCTCTTCCTCTTTAATCTTTACCATGTCATTTATCTTGCACACAAAACTGTGGGTACGTCAGTTTATTCAACCGACGAACATTATACACGGCCATCCTCTCTATGCCGGAAATAGTATAACTGATTTTCCATATTTAACAAACACACACTTGTCACATATCAAACTAAAGGGAATACCCTAATGATGTCGTGTTGTGATTGTGCACTTAGTCCTTAATGCAGTTGTTTATATTATATGACACTAATGCACGCTTGTTCGGATTCTATGCATCCCATACTACATAGGTCCGAGGGCAAGCCCTTAATCGTTCTTCATCTTGTAGGGTTCAATCCCTCGTCATGACTTAATCTACTACTGTAACTACGGTAAGTATCCTAGATGTTTTCTGACATACGAACTCATGTCTAGGCGCCCTGGAGGGAATCCCAACGCACTGACACATGACTCATCATGCAGGCATCCTGTGGTAACTCAGCTCCTACCATAGACATGACACCACCCGCAGTTGTCCTAACACCCCACAAGTGTCGCCACTGGGACGGTACTCTGGAGCAGTATCCATGCCCTATCATGACTCATCATGGGACATCCAGGGATACGCTCTCGCCGCCAATCCAATGGCTCTCATACTCAATGTTTTTCTCTTACTTTCATCACATCTTCACTATGTAACTAATCCTTAATTCTAATGAAATCATGACCAAAATCAAAGTTCTAGAGTTAGCCCTCTCACTACCTACCGGTCTTATTTCTTTCATTTCACAATAACCCAAACCTGGTCTTTTCAATGTCAATAATCATGATTCATCATTTTTCACTTGCCGGTGTGAGTTTTGGCTACACTCTAATTTTCAATTTCAATTCATAAGTTCACATGTTTGAGTTTTCATACTCAAAAAATATTTCCCTTTTCCAATCATGATTTCTAAATTATTCAATAGTCCATAACTATATATGGAATTCAATTATTCATCATGTAATTCATGAAATATTATTTTCATATTAAAAACCACATCACTAGTTATACGATCAGAGATGAATATTTATACTTTATAATTTGTCACTCAATTCTCCAATGAGAATAATTCACATCACTTCACATAATTCCTTTCTCATTCATATTTCTTTTCTAATATTCCATTTCAAGTCCTTTTGCAAAGTACAATTTTCATAAAAATGCAAGTGTAGAACCATAGTTCTAAATTATACTTTTGGTCTCAAAATATACTATATTTCATTTAAATAATTCCCAATTTAATTTTCATAAATCCCACATATTTTTAGGATAATAATCATATTTTTTTTCATAATTTTCCAATCATCAAAACCCCCAAAAAAAATTAGTTTTTCCCACAACACAACACAGCCGAGACCAAGGATCGAACCAGCGACCACAGGGAAACCAACCGAAGGCACAGGCCACTAGGCCGAACGCGCTATGCGTTAGAAAGGGGGGCTGAGAGCATTAAGTGCTCTCGACTGAACCTTATTATTTTTTTGAATGTTCGAAACAAAAATATATGGTGTCAACGGGATTCGATCCCTTAACCTCTGAGAAACCCCCGCATATACTGTAGCGATTAAGAGCATTCCGACCACTCGAGCTATAGGCTCGGGTTGTCATAGTGCAATTCGAATTCCAATTAAATCAACCCTCTCTGTTTAGTAAAACATTTCGATGTTCATCAAGTTCTCATTTCATTTTGCTCTTACTAACATGCTGTAAAAATTCCAGATTAATTATTCTCATCATAAATTATACTCCAGTGTATAAAAATAATTTTTTTTTTCAATAATTAAATTTATTTTTCCCAATAATTAACACATATCTACCATACAATTTGGTTAAATTTATATACTACTACTAACACATTTCTTTTTCGACATTTCTTATCTAATTTTAATTTTACTAATCTCTACATCAATTTTCTGTTTTTATTCTTTTCACAAACACACCAATTACATTCTAGTTCATTCATTACAACGTTATCACGAAAGTCCATTTAAGCACATAAAGCGACATTTTCAATCTACTAATTCTTGCATATAATTTTTAATGTTAATAATGAAGTTTTCTTCAAACAATCCATGGCTATAATCAATTAGCACACAACTTAAATTTTAATAATAGAACCACATACAATTGCATATCAACATTTCAATCAATCAATATGTCATTTTTCCAATTAAATGTGTTCTCTTATTAATCTTTTTCATGCATCATTCTTTCAATTCAAATCTAGCATGCTTCCTAATTAGAAATATGGAAAATTTACCCACCTTGATTGGAGAGAAGCACAAATAGCAACACCTCCTAAACAAATGTCCTTGCCAAAAGAGCGGTCCTCCTCCTTGTCGATGGGCACACTAGCCTCCAAGATGCAACCCGAGCACTCCCTATTGATGCCGTCCTTTCCTTGATGATGCAAGCACGAAATCCCCACACACACTCTCAATCTTTTAACTCACTTGCTATATTACTAATAATGTATTTTAACTATAGGTTTGGAGGAATAATTTGCACAAGAATAACTAGGCTAAGGGGGGGTATTTATACTAAAAATTTAGGAAAATGGAAGGCTAAGATTGAAGTAGGAGTTAGGATTAAAAGGCTAGGATTCAAGGAGGAGTTACAATAACCAACCATGATCAAGTAACCATCACCCATGATTCCAATTGAAATTTTCATTTTCCATCCTTGGATTGCAACCGGCCATACACAATGGTGCAATTTGCACGTGTACGTGCAATGCACGTGCATGCAATTGTCTCCAAAAATTTGTACATTATATTTTACATAAAAATAATCTTTAAAATGTATTCTACACTAAAAGTTGTATTTAAACTAAAAATAGTTCATGGGCTTTAGTTTATGGGCCAAAATAATAATTAAAAAAAATAACAAATAAATTAGATTTGGGCTTTTTAAAAGAAGGGCTTTTGTCTATTTGAAAAAGGGCTTTATATAGAAAATAGCACATATTTAGTCATCCATACTCATCATAATGAAAATAATTATAGGATTTAATTCTACCAAAAAAAATTGCACGTGCACACTACGTGCAAAATAAAATAATTTTCATTAAATAAAAAAAGGGGCATTACAACACTCTCTCCTTAGAATAGTTTCGTCCCCGGAACTACTGTCAAGAGCGAGAAACAAAACCCAAACAACAAGCACAAGAATAAAATACAAAATACAAATCAAGCAAAAAGCTCAGGATAATCCTTCAACATCTTCTCCTCAGACTCCCAAGTAGCCTCTTCAACCAAATGTTTTCTTCAGACTACCTTGACCATCGGTATCGTCTTATTCCTCAAGACTTTCTCTCGACAATCAACAATCTCGACAGGAGACTCGATGTAATTCAGATCCAACTGCAAACCTTCCGGCACTTCAGATAAATGATGACTCGGATCTGAAATATAACCTCTCAGCATAGACACATGAAAGACATTGTGCACCTGAGATAACTCTTCCGGTAACTCAAGCCAGTAAGCAGTTTTTCCGATCCTTTTCAATATCTTGTACGGGCCTATAAACCTCGGGGCTAATTTTCCGCCTTTGCCAAATCGAATCACACCTTTACTGGGCGATACTTTCAGAAAGACGAAGTCACCTTCCTCAAACTCAAGGTCCCTTCTCCGGTTGTCTGCATAGCTTTTCTGCCTGCTCTGAGCCTCTACCAACCTTTTCCTGATCAGATCAATCTTCTCAGAGGTTTGCTGTACAAGCTCAGGACCAAACAACTGACGCTCCCCAACTTCAAACCAACAAACAGGCGTCCTGCACTTCCTGCCATACAAAGCTTCGTACGGCGCCATCCCAATACTGGTCTGAAAACTGTTGTTGTAGGCAAACTCTACCAAGGGTAAATGCCTTTCCCAACTGCCTCCAAAGTCTAGTACACAACACCGAAGTATATCCTCAAGAATATGGTTGACTCTCTCGGTCTGCCCATCGGTCTGCGGATGAAAAGCAGTGCTGAAATCCATCTTGGTACCCAAAGCTGTCTGAAGACTCTTCCAGAAATGCGAAGTAAACCACGCATCTCGATCAGACACAATAGTTGACGGAACACCATGAAGCCGGATGATCTCGCCAACATACAACTCAGCTAACTTGTCCATCGAAGCAGTGAGTTTCGTCGCCAAAAAGTGAGCGGACTTGGTTAGTCGATCGACTATAACCCAGATCACATCATTGCCTTTAGGACTTTTGGGCAATCCCGTAATGAAATCCATACTGATGTTATCCCACTTCCATTCCGGAATAGGTAACGGCTGTAATAGACCTCTGGGTCTCTAATTTTCGGCTTTGACTTGCTGACAAACCTCACACTTCGCCACAAATTCAGCCACATCCCGCTTCAAACCTGACCACCAGAAATGCAGTTTGATATCTCTGTACATCTTAGTACTCCCAGGATGTACCGACAAAAGAGTAGCATGCGCTTCCTGAAGAATACTCTCTTTCAGGTCCGCCTGATTCGAAACACATAGCCTCTTTCCAAACCACAGCACTCCATCCTTGATTTGAAATCCAGGCAACCTGCCAGCATTAACCTGCTCCTTCATCTCCAAAATATCAGCATCAACCTCCTGACCTGCAATGATCCTTCCATTCAAAGTAGGCTGAAGCCTCAACTGAGCTAAAGATGCTCCCAATCCTTGCAAGACAACTTCAATACCTGCTCGGTCCAATTCTTCAATCAGATGCTTCTGAGTTGTAATCAAACTGGATAAACTGCTCTTACGACTAAGTGCATCAGCAACAACGTTAGCTTTCCCAGGATGATACTTGATCTCAGGTCGCATGTCCTCAAGCACTTCCAACCATCTTCGCTGTCTCAAATTCAGATCCTTCTGCTGATATATGTACTTCAAACTCTTGTGGTCCGTGTACATGTTCAATTTCTCACCGTACACGTAGTGTCTCCATTGCTTCAGGGCAAAGATAATCGCAGCTAGCTCCAGATCATGAGTCGGGTAATTCTTCTCATGCGGTCGTAGTTGCCTAGACCCATAAGCGATTACTCTTCCTTCTTGCATTAAGACACAACCAAGCCCACGATGTGAAGCATCGCTGTAAACATCATACTCAACACCTGCTCTAGGCAAAGCTAAAATAGGTGCAGTAGTCAGCTTCTGTTTCAACTCCTGAAAGCTCGCCTCACATTGCTCAGTCCACTTGAAGTTCACATTCTTCTTGGTCAAACTAGTAAGCGGCACAGCTAACTGAGCATAACCTTGAATGAATCTCCTGTAGTATCCAGTCATTCCAAGAAAGCTTCTAACTTCCTTCACTGTAGTAGGCCTGGCCCAATCTCTCACTGCCTCTATCTTCTAAGGGTCAGTTGCCACTCCCTCCTTAGAAAGGATGTGACCTAGGAATGCCACTTCAGATTTCCAGAAATCACACTTGGATAGCTTGGCATACAACTCCTGCTCTTCCAGCTTCTTCAAAACTGCTGCCAGATGCTCGGTGTGCTCCTCCTCTGACTTGGAGTACACGAGGATATCGTCGATAAACACCACGATGAAAGAATCAATGAACGGCCTCAGAACTCTGTTAATCAAATCCATGAAGATTGCGGGTGCATTCGTCACTCCAAATGGCACAACTAAGAATTCGTAATGCCCATGTCGAGTTCTAAATGTAGTCTTGTGCACATCTTCAGCTTTCACTCGAACTTTGGTGATATCCTGATCGAAGATCTATTTTGGAGAAAACAGCTACTCCTTGTAGACGATCGAACAAGTCATGAATTCGGAGAATAGGATACTTATTCTGAACAGTGACCTTATTCAGCTCTCGGTAATCGATACACATTCTCATCGATCCATCCTTCTTCTTTACCAAAAGCACTGGTGCTCCCTAAGGTGACGCACTAGGTTGAATAAAGCCTTTCTCCAACAGTTCCTCAATCTGTCGTTTCACCTCATCCTATTCCACTGTAGCCATCCTATACGGTGCCTTAGAAATGGGTGCACTTCTCGGTTGAACAGTGATGCTGAACTCTACATCACGATGTGGGGGTAACACAGAAAAATCATCCAAGAACACAGTCGGATAGTCCCGAACCACAGGAATCCCTTGCACTTCCACTGGAATCTCTTCCTTGCGGATAGCTGCCACCAGTCTAGAACACTTCTTCTTCCCTTGGAAAGTGACTTCAGGTCCACCTAGAGCCTTCACTGTTACCGTCTTGGTCTTGCACTCGATGCTTGCACTGTACACCGACATCCAATCAATGCCAACGATAACATTGACTCCCAAGATAGTCAGCTCGATTAGATCAATCCCAAAGATTCTGTCCCCAATCACAATCTCGCAATCCGCATAGTACCGATCAGTGGTTAAAGTTTTCCCTGATGGAGTAGCTACTGCTAAGATCTTGCCTGAAAAAATCTTCGGTTCAACTCCCAACACTTTAGCAAATTTAGGAGACACAAAAATATGAGAGGATCCAGTATCTAACAACACAACAGCTTTCATTCCATTCAAATTCTGATGCAAAAGATCCATTAAATTCGAAGTTTGAAACATGAACTTTCAAGTCCATTTCATTGAATTTCAAACTTTATACATTCGAATTGAAAAACATTTCTTGACATCAGAATGAAAACAGTAGAAGCTACAACAGTCTAACTCCTACGGTTCCTCTTCGTTTCTCGAAGTTCTCCCCGTAGTTCATCAACTTCTTCCTTCAGCACATCGGTCAGATTCTTCCTCTTCTCGAGTTCCCATACCCGATGACTGAGAACTGCAAAGTCGTCCTTACGCTTTGCCAATTGAGCCTCCAATAAACCAACTCTCTCCCGCAGTGTTTCTACCTGCCTCTGAAGAGAAGTCACAAGACTACTTGGAACTGGTTCTTCTTCTTCGTCAGAAGAGTCATCAGATGAATCCGGAGGTGGGGTGATCTCTCGGGATTCAGGTCATTCTTTTCCGTCAGAATCTGCTTGCCCTGGGTAGAACTCTTCCTCGGAATCTGCTTGTCAAGGATGGTACTCTTCCTCGATGATATGCCAGTCGTCGTCTCCAGCAGGGTCGAAGTGATCAGCCATCTTAGAAATAGGGAGGAAGAAGCATAAGTCATAGAGCAACACAAATGTAAGTCACTTACATTTAAATCTCTAGACTCAAACACACACTATAATGTCCAATTCTAGGGTGTCGTTCCTTATAAATTTGTACAAGTGTTAAGCGTGGCTCTGATTCCACTCTATAACGCCCCGAATTCCAAAATACACTGAATTCGAGATTCCACAGGATCTTTACACTTCATTTAATACAATTTTACAAGGAATTTAAAACTTTTCACTTTACATCAGAGTTACATGAAAAACTTTACTCTTTACATTGCACAGCGGAAGTAAATTTACAACATTTAAATAAATGTACAACAACATTGAATAATCTTTAAGCATCTCTTCCTCTTTAATCTTTACCATGTCATTTATCTTACACACAAAACTGTGGGTACGTCAGTTTATTCAACCAACGAACATTATACACAGTCTTTATCTCTATGCCGGAAATAGTATAACTGATTTTTCATATTTAACAAACACACACTTGTCACATATCAAACTAAAGGGAATACCCTAATGATGTCGTGTTGTGATTGTGCACTTAGTCCTTAATGCAGTTGTTTATATTATATGACACTAATGCATGCTTGTTCGGATTCTATGCATCTCATACTACATAGGTCCGAGGGCAAGCCCTTAATCGTTCTTCATCTTGTAGGATTCAATCCCTCGTCATGACTTAATCTACTACTGTAACTACGGTAAGTATCCTAGATGTTTTCTGACATACGAACTCATGTCTAGGCGCCCTGAAGGGAATCCCAACGCACTGACACATGACTCATCATGCAGGCATCCTGTGGTAACTCAGCTTCTACCATAGACATGATACCACCCGCAGTCGTCTAACACCCCACGAGCGTCGCCACTGGGACAGTACTCTGGAGCAGTATCCACGCCTTATCATGACTCATCATGGGACATCCTGGGTCTACGCTCTCGCCGCCAATCCAATGGCCCTTATACTCAATGTTTTTCTCTTACTTTCATCACATCTTCACTATGTAACTAATCCTTAATTCTAATGAAATCATGACCAAAATCAAAGTTCTAGAGTTAGCCCTCTCACTACTACCGGTCTTATTTCTTTCATTTCACAATGACCCAAACCTGGTCTTTTCAATGTCAAGAATCATGATTCATCATTTTTCACTTGCTGGTGTGAGTTTTGGCTACACTCTAATTTTCAATTTCAATTCATAAGTTCATATGTTTGAGTTGTCATACTCAAAAAATATTTCCCTTTTCCAATCATGATTTCTAAATTATTCAATAGTCCATAACTATATATGGAATTCAATTATTCATCATGTAATTCATGAAATATTATTTTCACATTAAAAACCACATCACTAGTTATACGATCAGAGATGAATATTTATACTTCATAATTTGTCACACTATTCTCCAATGAGAATAATTCACATCACTTCACATAATTCCTTTCTCATTCAAATTTCTTTTCTAATATTCCATTTCAAGTCCTTTTGCAAGGTACAATTTTCATAAAAATGCAAGTGTAGAACCATAGTTCTAAATTATACTTTTGGTCTCAAAATATACTCTATTTCATTTAAATAATTCCCTATTTAATTTTCATAAATCCCACATATTTTTAGGATAATAATCATATTTTTTTCATAATTTTCCAATCATCAAAACCCCGCAAAAAAATTATTTTTTTCCACCACACAACACAGCCGAGACCAAGGATCGAACCAGCGACCACAGGGAAACCAACCAAAGGCACAGGCCACTAGGCCGAATGCGCTATGCGTTAGAAAGGGGAGCTGAGAGCATTAAGTGCTCTCGGCTGAACCTTATTATTTTTTTAAATGTTCGAAACAAAAATATATGGTGTCAACGGGATTCGATCCCTCAACCTCTAAGAAATCCCGCATATACTGTAGTGATTAAGAGCATTCCGACCACTCGAGCTATAGGCTCGGGTTGTCATAGTGCAATTCGAATTCCAATTAAATCAACCCTCTCTGTTTAGTAAAACATTTCGATGTTCATCAAGTTCTCATTTCATTTTGCTCTTATTAACATGCTGTAAAAATTCCAGATTAATTATTCTCATCATAAATTATACTCCAGTATATAAAAATAATTTTTTTTTTCAATAATTAAATATATTTTCCCAATAATTAACACATATCTACCATACAATTTGGTTAAATTTATATACTACTACTAACACATTTCTTTTTCGACATTTCTTATCTAATTTTAATTTCACTAATCTCTACATTAATTTTCTGTTTTTATTTATTTCACAAACACACCAATTACATTATAGTTCATTCATTACAACGTTATCACGAAAGTCCATTTAAGCACATAAAGCGACATTGTCATTCTACTAATTCTTGCATATAATTTTTAATGTTAATAATGAAGTTTTCTTCAAACAATCCATGGCTATAATCAATTCGCACAAAACTTAAATTTTAATAATAGAACCACATACAATTGCATATCAACATTTCAATCAATCAATATGTCATTTTTCCTATTAAATGTGTTCTCTTATTAATCTTTTTCATGCATCATTCTTTCAATTCAAATCTAGCATGCTTCCTAATTAGAAATATGGAAAATTTACCCACCTTGATTGGAGAGAAGTACAAATAGCAACACCTCCTAAACAAATATCCTTGCCAAAAGAGCGGTCCTCCTCCTCGTCGATGCGCACACTAGCCTCCAAGATGCAACCCGAGCACTCCCTATTGATGCCGGCCTTTCCTTGATGATGCAAGCACGAGATCTCCACACACACTCTCAATCTTTTAACTCACTTGCTATATTACTAATAATGTATTTTAACTATAGGTTTGGAGGAATAATTAGCACAAGAGTAACTAGGCTAGGGGAGGTATTTATACTAAAAATTTAGGGAAATGGAAGGCTAAGATTGAAGTAGGAGTTAGGATTAAAAGGCTAGGATTCAAGGAGGAGTTACAATAACCAACCATGATCAAGTAACCACCACTCATGATTCCAATTGAAATTTTCATTTTCCCTCCTTGGATTGCAACCAGCCATACACAATGGTGTAATTTGCATGTGTACGTGCAATGCACGTGCATGCAATTGTCTCCAAAAATTTGTACATTATATTTTACATAAAAATAATCTTTAAAATGTATTCTACACTACAAGTTGCATTTAAAATAAAAATAGTTCATGGGCTTTAGTTTATGGTCCAAAATAATAATTACAAAAAAATAACAAATAAATTAGATTTGGGATTTTTAAAAGAAGGGCTTTTGTCTATTTGAAATAGGGCTTTATATAGAAAAGAGCACATATTTACTCATCCATACTCATCGTAATGAAAATAATTATAGGATTTAATTCTACCAAAAAATATTGCACGTGCACACTACGTGCAAAATAAAATAATTTTCATTAAATGAAAAATCGGTGCATTACATGAAGTCCCCCACAACTCCGAGATCGCCTCGGCCTCTCCCAGGGCTTCATGCGAGTGCCTTCTTACATCTCATCAACCCTAGGACTCGCCCAGATGCTGTGACCGTTGAGAGTGCTCTTAACTTTGCTTGGAAGAGGCAAGGTGGATGGTGGATAGTGAAGAGGGTTAGCGAGGCGGTCTTTCATGTCCAGTTCCCATCTGAAGAGGAGGGTAAGAAGGCAATTGCAGATGAAGTCTTTCAATTTTCAGGGTTCAATGCTATTTTTTCACCATGGTCGATGGATTATGGTGCCAAGCTCAAGCCCCAACCCTGCTTCGTATGGATCAACATGCCACTACTTTCCTTTTATCTTTGGAATCAAGCATCCTTAGAACAATTGATTCTTCCGTTTGGTACTTTTATTACCATGAGCGCTGATATGAAGATTGCTACATCCAGAGATCAGGCTCTCGTTCTCATTGAAGTTCAAGATGTCAGTCTCATCCCTAAGAACATCCTCGTCAAGTACAGAGTGCCGTAGAATCAAGAGATCCAAATGCATGAAGTTCTAGTCCTCATTCTGGGCAGCCCCATTCCCTCTGATGATGTGGCTAAAGGAAAGGTATAGCTCTTCACCTCCATTTCCAGCTCATCAACCTCGTTCTGGCGACGTAGGAGTTCTCCAGCGGAGCAACAAGCCCATAACGTTCAGCCGCAAATTCAAGAATCTGGTAGAGGCATAGTTGGAAAGGAGAAAATCTCGGATTCAAATCTTTCAGGTAAAATTTCGGTTGCGAAATTTTTGCCCCCCTTATGTTGGTAACCCTGATGGTAAGTTCCTCAACATATCTGGCATGGCTGATTACTCTACGGAAGTTTCGAAAATGGAGCCCATATCCCCCCCCCCCTCAACTGATTGTCAATGATCCTGTGGGGACCAATTTGATTGAAAATCTCGCTTCCAATGCCCCACCTGTTATTGATGTTCCCTCTGATTCCCCCAAGGGTAATTTGGGGATTGCGTCTAGCGCATTTCACAATGACCCTGCCATCTCCTCTAACTCCCATGACATCCCCTAAGGAAAAGAAATTCGACAGATGGTTTGGAAGGGAAATTTAGTGAATATCCCCCTATCTCTTAACAAGGAAATCAAGCCTGCAGTTGAAATGCCCTTGAGAGCTGTGTTGCCAAGCGCGCAGGTAAAGTTGAAGCATCCACGGCTATGCAATTTAGTGCTGGCACTAAGGGAATGTGATGTGTCTAATTTTTATACAAATATTTGTACTCATTTACCCATTAAAATTATTTGTTTTCGTTTATATTATTTATAATTCATCTTATTTCTAATAAATTTCAATTAATAAATTATTTTTGAAGGAATGAGATTTTTGATGCAAAAAGTGAAAATTCTTGATAAAAAACAACAAAGAAAGCAAAACTATTGATTTATTATTTCTAATGATTTGTTGAATTTTATATTTTACAAATTGACAATATGAGGAGCAAAATACAATTTTAATTGTCAAGAGGGTGTAAAAAGAATAAACAAATTTAAATGGATTTTGATAAGGCCAAAATGAAAATTAGTTATTTTTAAATTGATCTAATTAATTTAAATTTAAATGTTTATTTTAAATTCTGATTTTTATTTTGCAGAATATATCTTAATCCTCTTCTACAACTCATCTACAACTCCTATAAAAGCAAACCCGAAGCAAAACACACAGGGACGGGGGGGAGAGCGCTAGAAAAGCGAACAGAAAAACAACAGAGAAGCGGAAAAGAAAAAAATAACACAACAGGAAAAGAGAAGGAGACTTGCAGTTCGGTTTTAGAGGCAATACATCAGCATCCAAGGAAGAAAAAGAAGTCAGCGCTACTGTGTTCGACCTGTGCGGGCGCTGAACTCAAGGACTTGACAGCACCCAGGCGACAGCGACAGAGGCGTACGGACTCCCGAGGCTGACGCGTGAAGTAACCAGGCAGACAACGATTTGACAGCAGCGGTTTGACTGCTTCTGTTTCAATCTGTTTTGGCTGACGATTCATTCTGTGGCGCTGAGTTCGAGATAGAGAAGGGAGATACAGAGAACAATTGTTTTACTGGATTCGGTTTGCAAATTATTTATTTACAAAACAGTACTTTTGTATCTTCTTTTGTCTTCTAAAATTTAAATATGCAATCCATGAACAAATTTGTTAATTGCAATTTTATTATGAACTAAATTTATTTTTCTAGGGTTTAGATGTAGCCTAGTTTTGAGAACACAATTTTTAATTCCATATTTTTTTTGTATTTCTCTATGGTTGTGTGTTTAATTTTTGTGCTTAATGCTTACAATTATGCGGCCAGTTTTTGTTTGATTTTTGGATCATGGAGAGACCGAGAGGTAATTTGTGATTTAGAACGATAAAAATTGAACACCATTGATTGAGCGAAATTAGAGATAATTTACCGCGATTGATGTGACCGTTAAGAAATACATAGAACTTAATGAGTCTTTAATTAATTAAATTTGCATAGAGATATGTCAAACTGTTAGTTGGAGATATTTTTGGTGTTGTTCGAGAGAAAATATTGAATAATTAGGGGATTTTGGTCTACAACCTGGAAAAATAAATTCTTTATTCATGGAGTCATAAATTGTGTTTGATTAATTAGGTGAAATAAAAAACCCTAGAATTGACTTTATTTGTAATTAATAAACAACAAAATTTCTTATTCCGTTTCCCTTCACTTAATTTAGTTAGTTTTACTTTAGATTAGTTTAATTTAGTGGTCTTCTTTATTAATTTCGATTTTCCAAATAGTAGCTACTCTAGTAATATCGGTACTCAATAAAATAATTAGTCCCTGTGGGTTCGACACTCTATTCACTTAACTATACTACTTGTTGCGATTTTGTACACTTGCAAATATTCACATCAAGTTTTTGGCGTCGCTGTCGGGGACTAGTTATTCTTTTATTGATATTGAAAATTGCTAGATTATTACTACTTTGGATTTTTGTATTTATTTTTATTTTATTATTATTTTACCTTTTTATTTTCTTTTGACTTACTTTTACTTTCATTTATTTTTCTTATTTTATTTTTTTTTAGTTTTTCTATCATTTTTTTAATACTTACATTTCAGCACATACAAGAAAATTATCACGACAAACGATAAAAACAGGCCTTTGAGAGACTATGCAATGCACTCGATTTATGAATCAAGCATAAAGAAGCCGGTTATTGAAGCTACCGATTTTGAGATTGAACCGGAGATAATTCTATTGATTCATCAGATTGTTCAATTTTGGGGACTACCGCACGAGGATCCTTATGCTCACATTGCAAACTTTCTAGAAATTTGAGACACTTTCAAACACAGCGTAGTATCAGATGATGCAATCAGATTGAGACTCTTTCCTTTTTCATTGAGAGATAAGGAGAAGGCTTGGCTACATTATCTACCACCCGGTAGTATTACTACTTGGGAGAGACTTGCACAAAAATTTCTAGCTAAGTATTTTCCGCCAGCAAAGACAGCAAAACTAAGGAATGATATTGCCACATTCACTCAATTTGAGACCGAGTCTTTGTATGATGCATGGGAAAGGTGCAAAGAGATATTAAGAATGTGTCCTCATCATGAACTACCGAAATGGCTGCAAATTCAAATATTCTATAATGGTTTGGGAGTTACACATCGATCTATGGTTGACGCAGCAGCCGGAGGTGCCATAATGAGCAAAAATTACGAAGCAGCCTATGAGCTTTTAGAGGAGATGACATTTAATCATTATCAGTGGTCTGCAGAAAGTACAATGCCAAGAAAAGCGGCTGGAGTTTTTGAACTTGACCCTATTTCTGCTTTAACTGCACAAATGGCTACTTTATCTAAACAAATAGGTAATTTAAATGTTAATTCTATTCAATCTAATATCATTTGTGATCTTTGTGCAGGAAACCATTCTAGTGCAGATTGCTAAGTGGGGAACCCTTTTGCTCTATCAAATGCCGAACATGAAAATTTTGTGTCAAACTTTCAAATGCAAAACAATCATTATGCAAACACATACAATTTAGGATGGAGAAACACCCATAATTGTCCATGGAACAACAATCAAGGAGCAGTTATACCACCTCAAAATTTTTCACAGCAAGAAAAGAAGCCGATATTAGAAGAGATGTTCATGCAACACATGCAAAGTTCAGAGCAATACATTCAAAAGACAGATTTGGCGATTCAAAATGTTGTAAATTTAACTTCGGCTTCCATTCACAATCATGAGGTACACATTAGTCAAATTTCAAATACTCTTAATGAAAAAACTGCAGGAACATTACCAAGCAACACAGTTGTCAATCCCACAGAAGATGTCAAAGCAATAACACTAAGCAGCTGGAGGACAATTGAGCAGCCACAAGAAGAAAATGGCGAACAAAATGTGTTTGAAAAGGAAGAAGAGTACGAACAAATCGTGGAGGAACAAATGCAGGATGAGCAAGTAACGTACAATGCTTTTAATTCCATAAAATTTCCTCCTGAAGAACAGTCATTTTTTAAGTAAGTAAAACTGATTTAATTGTGGGCGAGAAACATAAGGCTGAAACTGAAAACTCACCTATTAAAGTTTGTCCAACAAATGCAGCAACTTTTGAAACTGAAACAGAAAATATTTTTGATCATGTTATGTATTTGGATGCTGCACCCTCTATTTATTCATATTTTCAGAAAAATTTCAAAGAGGTGGGGGAATCAAAGACGTCATCATCAAGAAGGAAACACCTCAAACCAGAGCTTGAACCTGATCCACACCTGAAGAGAAGAATCAGAAAAGATGTTTTAATGTTGTTGGATCTTGGCGTTACATAACCATCTCACCACCATGTCTGGCTGAAGACTTAAAACTTAGCGCTTCTTGGGAGGCAACTCATATTTTCTTTCGTTGCATTTAGATTTAATTTTTCTTTTAGTTTAGTATAATTTTAATTTTTGATTTATTTTGTAGGATTGCATAAATTTTGAAGTTAACGGGCGGAGCTGTTTTGTACGCCTTCATTGATGGCTGTTTTTGAGCAGTATGGAGTCAGAATCTGGAAAACTGATTCAAAGAGCGATTGTAGCCTATCGTCTTAACTTTCCAGAAAAATAAAATTCAACCCATTTGGACACCTACAGCTCCAGATATCGCCAAAATACTGAACACCGCGCGTGCAGAAATTTTAAGACGAATCAGAAGAGAAATTCCGAACTTTTTGCAATATTTTTGTTTATCTTTTTTCTTTCCCAATGAGGAAAATGTGATATTCAAGTTTGGGGGGATGGTTTAAAAATTTATTATTTATTATTTATTATTTATTTAAAAAGAAAAAGAAGGAAAAACAAAACAAAAGAGATTTCAATTAGGCTTACCTTTACACTTTTGAGTTCTTTATTGTGATAAGCAATGAAATAACATTTTTTTTTGGGATAGAAAATTCCGTACAAAGAAAGAGTAAGCATACTTATTTACTTTAGGATTATTGAGTTTCATAATTCCGTACAAAATTGTATGAGTCATGCGGTTATACATAAAAGACAAATGTGATGCTTTTTCTTGTGATGATCCCCTTTGATCTAGTCCTAAACAGAGTTTAAGTAAATAGAGTAATACTGAAAAAAAAATTAAAAATTAAAAATTTGAATAAAGTCAATCTACTCCAATGTTTTGAGTTGCTTAGTAACTAGGGGTATTCATCACAATTGTTTACTTTTACGTCAAACGGCAACTTGAAATATGAGTATGCAAAGCACTTTATGTTTGTGACTTGTTAAGTAATCGGGTGAATTCATCACAAATGTTTTGCATTCGCGTCAAAAGGCAAGTGACAACTTAAAAAAAAGACTAATAAAAAAAATCTAGTTTGCTGCTCTGTTTGTAGTAGTGTGAAAGGGAAATCACCGATGAAGTTGTCACATACTATACTTACATTAATTGCATGACAAATATGATTGGGTTTGGAATTATGAATACATAATTTCCCTGGAGAAAGTGGGTATACTTAGTTTTACTTTATTTGCTATTATTTATATTTTTAATTGAATTTTTTATGCTTGCATGATAAGATCTCTTAGTGTGATGGGTTGAGTCTATTATTGATTATAATTCATCCCCTATTATTGATTTTACTTTTTCCTTGAGGACAAGCAAAATCTTAAGTTTGGGGGTATTTGATGTGTCTAATTTTTATACAAATATTTACACTTATTTACCCATTAAAATTATTTGTTTTCATTTATATTATTTATAATTCATCTTATTTCTAAAAAATTTCAATTAATAAATTATTTTTGAAGGAAAGAGATTTTTGATGCAAAAAGTGAAGATTTTTGATAAAAAACAACAAATTAACGCAAAAACTTTGATTTACTATTTCTAATGATTTGTTGAATTTTATATTTTACAAATTGACAATAGGAGGAGCAAAATATAATTTTAATTGTCAAGAGGGTGTAAAAAGAATAAACAAATTTAAATGGATTTTGATAAGGCTAAAATGAAAATTAGTTATTTTTAAGTTGATCTAATTAATTTAAATTGAAATGTTTATTTTAAATTCTGATATTTATTTTGCAGAATATATCTTAATCCTCTTCCACAACTCGTCTACAACTCCTATAAAAGCAAACCCGAAGCAAAACCCACAGGGACGGGGGGGGGGGGGGAGACCGCGGAAAAGCGAACAGAAAAACAACAGAGAAGCGGAAAAGAAAAAAATAACACAACAGGAAAAGAGAAGGAGACTTGCAGTTCTGTTTCAGAGGCAATACATCAGCATCCAGGGAAGAAAAAGAAGTCAGCGCTACTGTGTTCGACCTTTGCGGGTGCTGAACACGAGGACTTGACAGCACCCAGGCGATAGCGACAGAGGTGTACGGACTCCCGAGGCAGACGCGTGAAGTGACCAGGCAGAGAGCGATTGGACAGCAGCGGTTTGACTGCTTCTGTTTCAATCTGTTTTGGCTGGCAATTCGTTCTATGGCGCTGAGTTCGAGACAGAGAAGAGAGATACAAAGAACAATTGTTTTACTGGATTCGGTTTGCAAATTATTTATTTACAAAACAGTACTTTTGTATCTTCTTTTCTCTTCTAAAACTTAAATATGCATTCCATGAACAAATTTGTTAATTGCAATTTTATTATGAACTAAATTTATTTTTCTACGGTTTAGATGTAGCCTAGTTTTAAGAACACAATTTTTAATTCCATATTTTTTTTATATTTCTCTATGGTTGTGTTTTTAGTTTTTGTGCTTAATGCTTACAATTATTTGGCCAGTTTTTGTTTGATTTTTGGATCATGGAGAGACCGAGAGGTAATTTGTGATTTAGAACAATAAAAATTGAACACCATTGATTGACCGAAACTAGAGATAATTTACCGCGATTGATGTGACCGTTAAGAAATACATAGAACTTAATGAGTCTTTAATTAAATAAATTTGCATAGAGATATGTCAAACTGTTAGTTGGAGATATTTTTGGTGTTGTTCGAGAGAAAACATTGAATAATTAGGGAATTTTGGTCTACAACCTGGAAAAATAAATTCTTTATTCATGGAGTCATAAATTGTGTTTGATTAATTAGGTGAAATAAAAAACCCTAGAATTGACTTTATTTGCAATTAATAAACAACAAAATTTCTTATTCCGTTTCCCTTCACTTAATTTAGTTAGTTTTACTTTAGATTAGTTTAATTTAGTGGTCTTCTTTATTAATTTCGATTTTCCAAATAGTAGCTACTCTAGTAATATCGGTACTCAATAAAATAATTAGTCCCTGTGGGTTCGACACTCTATTCACTTAACTATACTACTTGTTGCGATTTTGTACACTTGCAAATATTCACATCAAGTTTTTGGCGTCGCTGTCGGGGACTAGTTATTCTTTTATTGATATTGAAAATTGCTAGATTATTACTACTTTGGATTTTTTGTATTTATTTTTATTTTATTATTATTTTACCTTTTTATTTTCTTTTGACTTACTTTTACTTTCATTTATTTTTCTTATTTTATTTTTTTTTAGTTTTGCTATTATTTTTTTAATACTTACATTTCAGCACATACAAGAAAATTATCACGACAAACGATAAAAATAGGCCTTTGAGAGACTATGCAATGCACTCGATTTATGAATCAAGCATAAAGAAGCCGGTTATTGAAGCTACTGATTTTGAGATTGAACAGGAGATTATTCTATTGATTCATCAGACTGTTCAATTTTGGGGACTACCGCTCGAGGATCCTTATGCTCACATTGCAAACTTTCTAGAAATTTGAGACACTTTCAAACACAGCGGAGTATCAGATGATGCAATCAGATTGAGACTCTTTCCTTTTTCATTGAGAGATAAGGAAAAGGCTTGGCTACATTATCTACCACCCGGTAGTATTACTACTTGGGAGAGACATGCACAAAAATTTCTAGCTAAGTATTTTCCGCCGGCAAAGACAGCAAAACTAAGAAATGATATTGCCACATTCACTCAATTTGAGACCGAGTCTTTGTATGATGCATGAGAAAGGTACAAAGAGTTATTAAGAATGTGTCCTCATCATGAACTACCGAAATGGCTACAAATTCAAATATTCTATAATGGTTTGGGAGTTACATATGGATCTATGGTTGACGCAGCAGCCGGAGGTGCCATAATGAGCAAAAATTACGAAGCAGCCTATGAGCTTTTAGAGGAGATGACATTTAATCATTATCAGTGGTCTGCAGAAAGTACAATGCCAAGAAAAGCGGCTGAAGTTTTTGAACTTGATCCTATTTCTGCTTTAACTGTACAAATGGCTACTTTATCTAAACAAATAGGTAATTTAAATGTTAATTCTATTCAATCTAATATCATTTGTGATCTTTGTGCGGGAAACCATTCTAGTGCAGATTGCTAAGTGGGGAACCCTTTTGCTCTATCAAATGCCGAACATGAAAATTTTGTGTCAAACTTTCAAATGCAAAACAATCATTATGCAAACACATACAATTCAGGATGGAGAAACACCCATAATTGTCCATGGAACAACAATCAAGGAGCAGTTATACCACCTCAAAATTTTTCACAGCAAGAAAAGAAGCCGATATTAGAAGAGATGTTCATGCAACACATGCAAAGTTCAGAGCAATACATTCAAAAGACAGATTTGGCTATTCAAAATGTTGCAAATTTAACTTTGGCTTCCATTCACAATCATGAGGTACACATTAGTCAAATTTCAAATACTCTTAATGAAAAAACTGCAGGAACATTACCAAGCAACACAGTTGTCAATCCCACGGAAGATGTCAAAGCAATAACACTAAGCAACGGGAGGACAATTGAGCAGCCACAAGAAGAAAATGGCGAACAAAATGTGGTTGAAAAGGAAGAAGAGTACGAACAAATCGTGGAGGAACAAATGCAGCATGAGCAAGTAATGTATGATGTTTTTAATTCCATAAAATTTCCTCCTGAAGAACAGTCATCTTTTTAAGTAAGTAAAACTGATTTAATTGTGGGCGAGAAACATAAGGCTGAAACTGAAAACTCACCTATAAAAGTATGTCCAACAAATGCAGCAACTTTTGAAACTGAAACAGAAAATATTTTTGAACATGTTATGTATTTGGATGCTGCACCCTTTATTTATTCATTTTTTCAGAAAAATTTCAAAGAGGTGGGGGAATCAAAGACGTCATCATCAAGAAGGAATCACCTCAAACCAGAGCTTGAACCTGATCCACACCTGAAGAGAAGAATCAGAAAAGATATTTTAATGTTGTTGGATCTTGGCGTTACATAACCATCTCACCACCATATCTGGCTGAAGACTTAAAACTTAGCGCTTCTTGGGAGGCAACCCATATTTTCTTTCACTGCATTAAGATTTAAATTTTTTTTTTGTTTAGTATAATTTTAATTTTTGATTTATTTTGTAGGATTGCATAAATTTTGAAGTTAACGGGCGGAGCTGTTTTGTACGCCTTCATTGATGGCTGTTTTTGAGCAGTATGAAGTCAGAATCTGGAAAACTGATTCAAAGAGCGATTGTAGCCTATCGTCTTAGCTTTCCAGCAAAATAAAATTCAGCCCATTTGGACACCTACAGCTCCAGATATCACCAAAATACTGAACACCGCGCGTGCAGAAATTTTAAGACGAATCAGGGGAGAAATTCTAAACTTTTTGCATTATTTTTGTTTTTCTTTTTTTCTTTCCCATTGAGGAAAATGTGATATTTAAGTTTGGGGGGAAGGTTTAAAAATTTATTATTTATTATTTATTATTTACTTTAAAAAAAAGAAGGAAAAACAAAACAAAAGAGATTTCAATTAGGCTTACCTTTACACTTTTGAGTTCTTTATTGTGATAAGCAATGAAATAACATTGTTTTTTGGGATAGAAAATTCCGTACAAAGAAAGAGTAAGCATACTTATTTACTTTAAGATTATTGAGTTTCACAATTCCGTACAAAATTGTATGAGTCATGCGGTTATACATAAAAGACAAATGTGATGCTTTTTCTTGTGATGATCCCCTTTGATCTAGTCCTAAACAGAGTTTAAGTAAATAGAGTAATAAGGAAAAAAAATTAAAAATTAAAAATTTGAATAAAGTCAATCTACTCCAATGTTTTGAGTTGCCTAGTAACTAGGGGTATCCATCACAATTGTTTACTTTTACGTCAAACAGCAACTTGAAATATGAGTATGCAAAGCAGTTTATGTTTGTGACTTGTTAAGTAACCGGGTGAATTCATCTCAAATGTTTTGCATTCCCGTCAAAAGGCAAGTGATAACTTAAAAAAAAGACTAAAAAAAAAAAATCTAGTTTGCTGCTCTGTTTGTAGTAGTGTGAAGGGGAAAGCACAGATGAAGTTGTTACGTTCTATACTTACATTAATTGCATGATAAATATGATTGGGTTTGGAATTATGAATAAATAATTTTACTGGAGAAAGTGGGTATGCTTAGTTTTACTTTATTTGCTATTATTTATATTTTTAATTGAATTTTTGATGCTTGCATGATAAGATCTCTTAGTGTGATGGGTTGAGTCTATTGTTGATTATAATTCATCCCCTATTATTGATTTTACTTTTTGCTCGAGAACAAGCACAATCTTAAGTTTGGGGTTATTTGATGTGTCTAATTTTTATACAAATATTTGTGCTTATTTACCCATTAAAATTATTTGTTTTCGTTTATATTATTTATAATTCATCTTATTTCTATAAAATTTCAATTAATAAATTATTTTTGATGGAATGAGATTTTTGATGCAAAAAGTGAAGATTTTTGATAAAAAACAACAAACAAAGCAAAACTATTGATTTATTATTTCTAATGAATTGTTGAATCTTATATTTTACAAATTGACAATATGAGGAGCAAAATACAATTTTAATTGTCAAGAGGGTGTAAAAAGAATAAACAAATTTAAATGGATTTTGAGAAGGCTAAAATGAAAATTAATTATTTTTAAGTTGATCTAATTAATTTAAATTTGAATGTTTATTTTAAATTCTGATTTTTATTTTGCGGAATATATCTTAATCCTCTTCTACAACTCGTCTACAACTCCTATAAAAGCAAACCCGAAGCAAAACACATAGGGACGGGGGGGAGAGCGCGGAAAAGCGAACAGAAAAACAACAGAGAAGCGGAAAAGAAAAAAATATCACAACAGGAAAAGAGAAGGAGACTTGTAGTTCGGTTTCAGAGGCAATACATCAGCATCCAAGGAAGAAACAGTAGTCAGCACTACTGTGTTCGACCTGTGCGGGCGCTGAACTCGAGGACTTGACAACACCCAGGCAACAGCGACAGAGGCGCACGGACTCCCGAGGCTAACGCGTGAAGTGACCAGGCAGACAGCGATTTGACAGCACCAGTTTGACTGCTTCTGTTTCAATCTGTTTTGGCTGGCGATTCGTTCTGTGGCACTGAGTTCAAGACAGAGAAGAGAGATACAGAGAACAATTGTTTTACTGGATTCGGTTTGCATATTATTTATTTACAAAACAGTACATTTGTATCTTCTTTTCTCTTCTAAAATTTAAATATGCAATCCATGAACAAATTTGTTAATTGCAATTTTATTATGAAATAAATTTATTTTTCTAGGGTTTAGATGTAGCCTAGTTTTGATAACACAATTTTTAATTCCACATTTTTTTTCTATTTCTCTATGGTTGTGTGTTTAATTTTTGTGCTTAATGCTTACAATTATTTGGCCAGTTTTTGTTTGATTTTTGGATCATGGAGAGACCGAGAGGTAATTTGTGATTTAAAAATTGAACACCATTGATTGAGCGAAATTAGAAATAATTTACCGCGATTGATTTGACCGTTAAGAAATCCACAGAACTTAATGAGTCTTTGACTAATTAAATTTGCATAGAGATATGTCAAACTGTTAGTTGGAGATATTTTTGGTGTTGTTCGAGAGAAAGCATTGAATAATTAGGGGATTTTGGTCTACAACCTGAAAAAATAAATTCTTTATTCATGGA
Source organism: Hemerocallis citrina (assembly GCA_017893485.1). Taxonomy (NCBI): domain Eukaryota; kingdom Viridiplantae; phylum Streptophyta; class Magnoliopsida; order Asparagales; family Asphodelaceae; genus Hemerocallis; species Hemerocallis citrina. The sequence goes on along the minus strand of CM030364.1, from coordinate 153,675,553 downwards.
GTCATAAATTGTGTTTGATTAATTAGGTGAAATAAAATACCCTAGAATTGATTTTAATTGCAATTAATAAACAACAAAATTTCTTATTCCGTTTCCCTTTACTTAATTTAGTTAGTTTTACTTTAGATTAGTTTAATTTAGTGGTCTTCTTAATTAATCTCGATTTTCCAACTAGTAGCTACTCTAGTAATATCGGTACTCAATAAAATAATTAGTCCCTATGGGTTCGACACTCTATTCATTTCACTATACTACTTTTTGCGATTTTGTACACTTGCAAATATTCACATCAAGTTTTTGGCGCCGCTGCGGGGAACTAGTTATTCTTTTATTGATATTGAAAATTGCTAGATTATTACTAGTTTGGATTTTTTGTATTTTTTTTTAATTTTATTATTATTTTACCTTTTTATTTTCTTTTGACTTACTTTTACTTTCATTTGTTTTTCTTATTTTATTTATTTTTAGTTTTTCTATTATTTTTTTAATACTTACATTTCAGCACATACATGAAAATTATCACGGCAAACGATAAAAACAGGCCTTTGAGAGACTATGCTATGCCCTCGATTTATGAATCAAGCATAAAGAAGCCGGTTATTAAAGCTACCGATTTTGAGATTGAACCGGAGATTATTCTATTGATTTATCAGACTGTTCAATTTTGGGGACTACCGCACGAGGATCCTTACGCTCACATTGCAAACTTTCTAGAATTTTGTGACACTTTCAAACACAGCGGAGTATCAGATGATGCAATCAGATTGAGACTCTTTCCTTTTTCATTGAGAGATAAAGCGAAGGCTTGGCTACATTATCTACCACCCGGTAGTATTACTACTTAGGAGGGACTTGCACAAAAATTTTTAGCTAAGTATTTTTCGCCGGCAAACACAGCAAAACTAAGGAATGATATTGCCACATTCACTTAATTTGAGACCGAGTCTTTGTATGATGCATGTGAAAGGTACAAAGAGTTATTAAGAATGTGTCCTCATCATGAACTACGAAAATGATTGCAAATTCAAATATTCTATAATGGTTTGGGAGTTACACATCGATCTATGGTTGACGCAGCAGCCGGAGGTGCCATAATGAGCAAAAATAACGAAGCAGCCTATGAGCTTTTAGAGGAGATGACATTTAATCATTATCAGTGGTCTGCAGAAAGTACAATGCCAAGAAAAGCGGCTGGAGTTTTTGAACTTGACCCTATTTCTGCTTTAACTGCACAAATGGCTACTTTATCTAAACAAATAGGTAATTTAAATTTTAATTCTATTCAATCTAATTTCATTTGTGATCTTTGTGCAGGAAACCATTCTAGTGCAGATTGCCAAGTGGGGAACCCTTTTGCTCTATCAAACGCCGAATATGAAAATTTTGTGTCAAACTTTCAAATGCAAAACAATCATTATGCAAACACATACAATTCAGGATGGAGAAACACCCATAATTGTCCATGGAACAACAATCATGGAGCAGTTATACCAACTCAAAATTTTTCACAGCAAGAAAAGAAGCCGACATTAGAAGAGATGTTCATGCAATACATGCAAAGGACAGAGCAATACATTCAAAAGACAGATTTGGCTATTCAAAATGTTGCAAATTTAACTTCGGCTTCCATTCACAATCATGAGGTACACATTAGTCAAATTTCAAATACTCTTAATGAAAAAACTGCAGGAACATTACCAAGCAACACAGTTGTCAATCCTACGGAAGATGTCAATGCAATAACACTAAGCAGCGGGAGGACAATTGAGCAGCCACAAGAAGAAAATGGCGAACAAAATGTGGTTGAAAAGGAAGAAGAGTACGAACAAATCGTGGAGGAACAAACGCAGCATGAGCAAGTAACGTATGATGTTTTTAATTCCATAAAATTTCCTCCTGAAGAACAGTCATCTTTTCAAGTAAGTAAAACTGATTTAATTGTGGACGAGAAACATAAGGCTGAAACTGCAAACTCACCTATAAAAGTATGTCCAACAAATGCAGCAACTTTTGAAACTGAAACAGATAATATTTTTGAACAAGTTATGTATTTGGATGTTGCACCCTCTATTTATTCATTTTTTCAGAAAAATTTCAAAGAGGTGGGGGAATCAAAGACGTCATCATACAAAAGGAAACGCCTCAAACTAGAGCTTGAACCTGATCCACGCCTGAAGAGAAGAATCAGAAAAGATGTTTTAATGTTGTTGGATCTTGGCGTTACATAACCATCTCACCACCATGTTTGGCTGAAGACTTAAAACTTAGCGCTTCTTGGGAGGCAACCCATATTTTCTTTCACTGCATTAAGATTTAATTTTTTTTTTGTTTAGTATAATTTTAATTTTTGATTTATTTTGTAGGATTGCATAAATTTTGAAGTTAACGGGCGGAGCTGTTTTGTACGCCTTCATTGATGGCTGTTTTTGAGCAGTATTAAGTCAGAATCTGGAAAACTGATTCAAAGAGCGATTGTAGCCTATCGTCTTAGCTTTCCAGCAAAATAAAATTCAGCCCATTTGGACACCTACAGCTCCAGATATCACCAAAATACTGAACACCGTGCATGCAGAAATTTTAAGACGAATCAGGGGAGAAATTCTGAACTTTTTGCATTATTTTTGTTTTTCTTTTTTCTTTCCCATTGAGGAAAATGTGTTATTCAAGTTTGGGGGGAAGGTTTAAAAATTTATTATTTAATTTTTTTTAAAAAAAAGAATGAAAAACAAAAGAAAAGAGATTTCAATTAGGCTTACCTTTACCCTTTTGAGTTCTTTATTGTGATAAGCATTGAAATAATTTTTTTTTGGGGATAGACAATTCCGTACAAAGAAAGAGTAAGCATACTTATTTACTTGAGGATTATTGAGTTTCACAATTCCGTACAAAATAGTATGAGTCATGCGATTATATATAAAAGACAAATGTGATGCTTTTTCTTGTGATGATCCCCTTTGATCGAGTCCTAAATAGAGTTTAAGTAAATAGAGTAATTACAAAATAAAAAAATTAAAATTAAAAATTTGAATAAAGTCAATCTACTCCAATGTTTTGAGTTGCTTAGTAACTAGGGGTATTCATCACAATTGTTTACTTTTAAGTCAAACGGCAACTTGAAATATGAGTATGCAAAGCACTTTAAGTTTGTGACATGTTAAGTAATCGGGTGAATTCATCACAAATGTTTTGCATTCGCGTTAAAAGGCAAGTGACAACTTAAAGAAAAGACAAAAAAAAAAAAATCATGTTTGCTACTTTGTTTGTAGTAGTGTGAAGGGGAAATCACAAATGAAGTTGTTACATACTATACTTACATTAATTGCATGACAAATATGATTGGGGTTGGAATTATGAATAAATAATTTCACTGGAGAAAGTGGGTACGCTTAGTTTTACTTTATTTGCTATTATTTATATTTTTAATTGAATTTTTTATGCTTGCATGATAAGATCTCTTAGTGATATGGGTTGAGTCTATTATTGATTATAATTCATCCCCTATTATTGATTTTACTTTTTGCTCGAGGACAAGCAAAATCTTAAGTTTGGGGGTATTTGATGTGTCTAATTTTTATACAAATATTTGTACTCATTTACCCATTAAAATTATTTGTTTTCGTTTATATTATTTATAATTCATCTTATTTCTATAAAATTTCAATTAATAAATTATTTTTGAAGGAATGAGATTTTTGATGCAAAAGGTGAAGATTTTTGATAAAAAACAACAAACAAAGCAAAACTATTGATTTATTATTTCTAATGATTTGTTGAATTTTATATTTTACAAATTGATAACATGAGGAGCAAAATACAATTTTAATTGTCAAGAGGGTATAAAAAGAATAAACAAATTTAAATGGATTTTGATAAGGCTAAAATGAAAATTAGTTATTTTTAAGTTGATCTAATTAATTTAAATTTAAATGTTTATTTTAAATTCTGATTTTTATTTTGCAGAATATATCTTAATCATCTTCTACAACTCGTCTACAACTCCTATAAAAGCAAACCCGAAGCAAAACACACAGGGATGGGGGGGAGAGCGCGGAAAAGTGAATAGAAAAACAACAGAGAAGCGGAAAAGAAAAAAATAACACAACAGGAAAAGAGAAGGAGACTTGCAGTTCGGTTTCAGAGGTAATACATCAGCATCCAAGGAAGAAAAAGAAGTCAACGCTACTGTGTTCGACCTGTGCGGGCGCTGAACTCGTGGACTTGACAGCACCAAAGCGACAGCGACAGAGGCGTACGGACTCCCAAGGCTGACGCGTGAAGTGACCAGGCAGACAGCGATTTGACAGTAGCGGTTTGACTGCTTCTGTTTCAATCTGTTTTGGCTGGCGATTCATTCTGTGGCGCTGAGTTCGAGACAGAGAAGAGAGATACAGAGAACAATTATTTTACTGGATTCGGTTTGCAAATTATTTATTTACAAAACAGTATTTTTGTATATTCTTTTCTCTTGTAAAATTTAACTCTGCAATCCATGAACAAATTTGTTAATTGCAATTTTATTATGAACTAAATTTATTTTTCTAGGATTTAGATGTAGCCTAGTTTTGAGAACACAATTTTTAATTCCAAATGTTTTTTCTATTTCTCTATGGTTTTGTGTTTAATTTTTGTGCTTAATGCTTACAATTATTTGGCCAGTTTTTGTTTGAATTTGGATCATGGAGAGATAGAGAGGTAGTTTGTGATTTAGAACAATAAAAATTGAACTCCATTGATTGAGCAAAATTAAAGATAATTTACCGCGATTGATGTGACCGTTAAGAAATCCATAGATAAAAAAATAAATTTAGTTCATAATAAAATTGCAATTAACAAATTTGTTCATGGATTGCATATTTAAATTTTAGAAGACAAAAGAAGATACAAAAGTACTGTTTTGTAAATAAATAATTTGCAAACCGAATCCAGTAAAACAATTGTTCTCTGTATCTCTCTTCTCTATCTTGAACTCAGCGCCACAGAACGAATCGCCAGCCAAAACAGATTGAAACAGAAGCAGTCAAACCGCTGCTGTCAAATCGCTGTTTGCCTAGTCACTTCATGCGTCAGCCTCGAGAGTCCGTACGCCTCTGTCGCTGTCAACTGGGTGCTATCAGGTCCTCGAGTTCAGCGCCCGCACAGATCGAACACAGTAGCGCTGACTTCTTTTTCTTCCTTGGATGCTGATGTATTGCCTCTACAACCGAACTGCAAGTCTCCTTCTCTTTTCCTGTTTCTTTTCCTCTTCTCTGCTGTTTTTCTGTTCACTTTTCCGCGCTCTCCCCCCCGTCCCTGTGTGTTTTGCTTCGGGTTTGCTTTTATAGGAGTTGTAGACGAGTTGTAGAAGAGGATTAAGATATATTCTGCAAAATAAAAATCAGAATTTAAAATAAACATTTAAATTTAAATTAATTGGATCAACTTAAAAATAACTAATTTTCATTTTAGCCTTATCAAAATCCATTTAAATTTGTTTATTCTTTTTACACCCTCTTGACAATTAAAATTGTATTTTGCTCCTCATATTGTCAATTTGTAAAATATAAAATTCAACAAATCATTAGAAATAATAAATCAATAGTTTTGCGTTGTTTGTTGTTTTTAATCAAAAATCTTCACTTTTTGCATCAAAAATCTCTTTCCATCAAAAATAATTTATTAATTGAAATTTTATAGAAATAAGATGAATTATAAATAATATAAACAAAAACAAATAATTTTAATGGGTAAATGAGTACAAATATTTGTATAAAAATTAGACACATCAAATACCCCCCAAACTTAAGATTTTGCTTGTCCTCAAGCAAAAAGTAAAATCAGTAATAGGGGATGAATAATAATCAATAATAGACTCAACCCATCACACTAAAAGATCTTATCATGCAAGCATAAAAAATTCAATTAAAAATATAAATAATAGCAAATAAAGTAAAACTAAGCATACACACTTTCTCCAGTGAAATTATTTATTCATAATTCTAAACCCAATCATATTTGTCATGAAATTAATGTAAGTATAGTATGTAACATTTTCATCTGTGATTTGAATGGTCGCTTCCAGTTTCCGCACAAAGTCCTTCATCCCCAGGTATCGTCGCCTTATAGCTTATTCCGCCTCAGGCTCAGCCCCCCCAGGTTTTGATGAAACCTGTAGCAAAAGGCACAAGCGCAGTCGCTCTGCAGCCAAAATTCCCTTCACCAGACCATTCATGCACCACCTCCGGGTTTCTACTAAATCCGCTTCTCAACGCTCCTCCGAAGGTACCTCCTCTTCGTCTAATTCAGTTAATAATGCATGCCATAATCCATTTGCTTTACTTTCGTGCGAAGACATCATTGAAGTTGCGAAAACCATTGGAGTGGAGGCTTTGGGGCCACACTCTGTAGACAAGATTAAGCAGGTTGCTGCAGTTACTGTTGATCCTCCTGATCAACAGCAACAGCTCATTTGAAAGCCTTCTCTCTATTTTGATCCCTGCTCTGTTTTGTTTTCATTGCTGCGTGATATTTCTAGCTGGAATGATGGCTTTGCTGTTTTCAATGAAGATTGGTAGCTGGAACGTTCGGGAGTTGGGCAACCCCAACAAATGTGCCCTTATCAAAGATGGTATTCTAAGCGCTAAGATTTCAGTCGTATGCCTTCAAGAATCGAAACTCTCAAAGCCCTCCGACCGTAAACTTGCTTCCATAGGAGGTTCAGCCCTTACAAACTGGAAATCTCTAGATGCCATTGATAGCTGTGGCGGTGTACTCATTGGATGGAATGACAACATTCTAGAGTGTTTTTATTGTGCAATTGATATTTTCTCCCTTATCTTTCATTCTGCACTCGAGCAATGGAAGCTGAGTGGTCTCTTACTTCCGTATATGCTCCTTTTGAACTGGATGACAGAGTGCTCTGCTTCCAAGAAATTACTCAGCGTAGAAGTCTTTTATGCGGTGCCTAGGTCATCTGAGGAGACTTTAATGCCACTATCTCTAATTCTGAAAGGAACGGAGGTATTAGTTCGAGCAGGGACATGAAGGATTTTAGGAGCTGGATCCAAAATCTCCAACTGATCGACCTCCCCCCTGCTAGTAGGAAGTTCACTTGGTCTAATCTGCGAGCAAAGCCAGCACTTGCTAGATTGGATCGTTTTCTTATTTCGAGTCATTTTGAACAACTGTTCCCAAACTGCCTGCAGCTTTCTCTCTCCTGCATTGTCTCTGACCATTGCCCCCTCATCCTTGATTCACAAGCAATTGCCCCCAGAATCCACTACTTCAAATTTGAAAAGGCATGGTCCACCCACTCTAACTTCATGTCCGCTATCACTTCTTAGTGGTCTTCATTCACTTGTTCTGGCTCTTCAGTTGACATCTTCGCCACTAAGCTTACTCTGCTTAAGCGACGGATCAAACGATGGCGTAATGAGGAATTTGGCCACATCCCTGTCCGCAAAAAGACCCTTCTTGATCGTATCCACAGCTTGGACATCTTAGCTGACACTCAGCCCCTTGATGATATGCAAGCTGCTGAACTGTATACAGCACACAGGGAATATCAGTCTCTCACTAAGGCTGAGTCAACCTATTGGAGGCAACGTGCCAGAGTTTCTTGGATCAAAGAGGGGGATGCCAACACTAAAATTTTCCACGCTATTGCAAATGGCAGAAGGCGGAAAAAATTTATCTACTCTATTGTCCACAATGGGGATCTCATTACGGATCAATCTTCCATCCGATCATGTTTTGAGCGACACTTTAGTGAAATCTATGGCTCTGCCTCCCGACCTGACTTCAAAGTGGACTGGGCGACTTTATACCCTAACCCTGCTCCTGCCCTCCCTGAACTTGATGCACCTTTCACTAAGGAAGAGATACACTAAGCTGTCTTCTGTATGAACGGAGACAAGGCCCCTGGCCCCAATGGATTTTCAATGCACTTCTATCAACAACAGTCGGAGGCAATCCAAGAAGACCTATGTCGCATGCTCCTTGATATCCAGGATGGGTGAGCTGACTTCACTAGGTTGAACTACTCAAACATAGTCCTCATTCCTAAATGCGAAGGCACTGGTACAATCTCTGAATTCTGCCCCATAAGTCTGCTCAACTGCTCAGTTAAAATCTTCACCAAAATCCTTGCTAATCGACTTAGCCTTCTCATTCATACTCTTGTCTCTTCTTCTCAAAGCGCATTTCTCAAAGGGAAGTCTACGGTCGACTGCTTCCTCATTGCACATGAAGCAATCAACCTTTGCTGCTCTAAAAAGTCCGACACTCTCATGCTCAAGATTGACTTCCATAAGGCCTTCGATACTCTGAGTTGGAATTTCATTGAGGAAATGCTTGCTGCTCGAGGATTTGGACCTCGATGGTGTAAATGGATCAAAGACATCCTCCATTCTACCAAATCCTCTGTTCTCCTTAACGGCATGGCGGGGAAAACTATTCTTTCCAAGAGAGGCTTGAAGCAAGGGGACCCCCTATCTCCCATGTTCTTCATATTGGGAGTTGATGTTCTTGCTCAAATGCTGAAATTGGATAGAGACTATGACACTTTTTCTCATCTTAATCTCAAGGGATCACTCGCAGAGCTATCCATCCTGCAATTTGCCAATGACACACTCTTATTTTGCAAAGGAGATGAGCAGGAGGTCATTCATCTTAAACTGCTTCTCCACATTTTTGTAAATGTATCTGGCCTTCACATCAACTTCTCTAAATCAGCCATAGTATATTTTGGGCACTCCAAAGCGAAATTGCAAGCTTTCGCTCATATATTAGGCTGCAAACAAGATACCCTCCCTACTAAGTATCTAGGTATGCCACTCTCCAAAGGAAAACTTAAAAGACGTGATTGGCAACCCCTCATTCTCAAGATAGAGAGATGACTTTCAACATGGAAGGGATGACTCCTATCCGGGGGGGGGGGAGACTAATCCTTATAAACTCAGTTCTCAGTGCGCTGCCTACATACTTTGCCTCCTTCTTCAAACTTTCTCAATGGGTGATTGCTCGGATTGATCAGATTAGGAGCAAATTTTTTTGGGTTGGAGGGGACACTAAGTCTTTCGGCATTTGTTGTTCAAGTTGGTAGTGCATGTGTCAACCCAAAAGGCAAGGGGGAATTAGGGATTTTAAACCTTAATCAGTTTAACAACGCTCTCCTCATGAAATGGTGGTGGAAATTTTACTCGGAGCAATCCCTCTGCACTAAAGTCATCAAATCTCTTTATTTCAGGAATGCAACTAATTCTTTCATCTGCACGGCCAAGGCCTCTGAATTTTGGAAAAGTGTTTTTAAGCTCAAAGAGCAATTTGATTTGAGCATCTCCTGGCAACTTGGAAATGGATATCTCATCAAGTTTTGGACATCAAAGTGGATCGAAGGCAACAACATCGCCACCTTATTCCCTGCCCTGTTTGATGCAGCCTGGAATAAGAATGCTAACCAGATAACCCAAGGCTTCATGCAGCAAGGTAGATGGATTTGGAAACCTGGCCTGCACTCTTCCACCTCCACTCGTATCATCCTCGAAAAAAGAAGCCTCCTTCAACTTCTCCAAGACACTCAGCCAACATCTGATATAGACACTATTCACTGGAGACATTCAGCCACTGGGGTCTTCTCCGTCAAGTCAGCATATCAGTTTTTCAGCATCTCTGGGCTTATTACTCCATTCTACCGAGCGTGTTGGAAAAGCATGGTGCTGCCCAAATGCAAAATCTTTATTTGGTTGTTGAGTTCGGAGGCACTCAACTCCAAAGCAAGACTTCTCTCCAAGGGTTGGGACAGTGATCTGACATGCACAACTTGCGCATGTCCGATTGAAACCACCTACCACATTTTCTTTCAATGCCCTTTGGCTATTCAAACATAGCACTACTTCATGCAACGTTTTGATATCTCGCACCTCCCCATTTCTATCACTGATTGCTTCACACAATGGTGTTTTGATCATCACAAGCACAAGTTTACTTATTCATGGCATATGGTTACTATTGCATCTTGTTGGAGTATTTGGAAGGCTCGCAATGAATCTATTTTTCATAACATATCTATTACAGTGGACAAGCTTATCGCTAACACTAAATTTTGGCTATTTCATTGGATAGATTCAAGTGGAGAATCAAAGAAGAAGGCCAATATTATGCAGGAGCTTCAAGCCATAGGAGACAGTGACCCGATGAGGCCAGTTGCAGCTATTTCCCAACCTAGCGACGGAAGTTCCCAAACATGACTCTCGGTTCTGTATCTCAGTCTGTTATGCTGGGTCTTTTTGAGGACTCTGTTTGTCCTAGTTTTTTGCTTTGTTAACTCTTTTATTTTGGTTAGCTCTTTGTTGGTTTGGCTCTTTTGTATGAGATTGTTGTGTTGTATATCTAGGAGATGGGATCATATCATTGGGCTAGTTGAGGTGCACGACAGATGTCCAATGCCCTCTCTACGCCCCAATGTTATGCCATTCCGAACCTAGTTGTACACACAACATTTCAATATCGCCATTCGACCAACATCTTTCTGTAAACTCTTGTTAACTATTTCGTATCTAATATATTCTCTTGTGAGGTAGGATAATCCTAACTTTTGCCAGTCAAAAAAAAAGTTCCCAACTATAGACTAAAAATATCAGAAGCCGTAGACTAAATATACATAGGAAAAAAATTGAATATAACATATTTAGCACATTTTTACTTAGGAAAATTTGTCTATGTCTCGAATCTCTCTAACATAAATATGAAATGAACTAAGGCTACAGTCGGGAACTGCGGCCTCGGAAAAACATATTTTTGAAGAGGAGGTAGTTGGGAACAGCGGTCTCACGATTGAACAAGCCTCAGTTCACAACTGCGGCCTATGAGGACTGGTCTATCCTCAGAAATAGTTTCAAAACTGGTCTATCTTGAAAATTAGTTTCAAAAAGTGGGTCAGTTTGGGAAAAAAATCTTACTATTGTGCGCCTCATTTCCAATTACCTCATTATCTTTTATGACCTCATCTCTAGAGTAGTACAACTCCCATCTATCATGTACTTGTTTGGATATGCTCCAAATAACCTCCTTTATACACGACATCATCTCCTGAAAAGCTAGTGCATTCTGGTGCTTCCATAAGGCCCACCCAATATAGATAATCAAGGCTGGCCCAAGGGTAAGCCCAATAAGCCAGCAGGCTTGGGCAACCCCCCTTTTATGGAGCAACAAATTTTTTTAAGGCTCTATGTATGTATAACATATAAGGGCAACATAATTGGGCTACAACAACCCACTAGGTAATTTTGGCTTTTGAAGCTTTAACTAGGTAATTTTGGCTTTTGGGCTTTCACAGTCCAACCAAATTCTAATCCGAATGTAATTTTGATTTTGCAAATGTAATCATATCAGTGAGATATTCTTCGCAATATTTTGTTTGACTTTATGATGTAGTTAAGGATAAAAAGACAATGTAATCATGTTTTTTATCAAAAAAATAAATTTTATTTGCTTTTATTTTTACTTTTTGTTGTTATTATTAAAAAAAAATACTAAGGGACAACAAAATATGAGCTTCGCTATGGCAACCCGGATCTCCGAGCCGGTCCTTGCAGACAATCATATATTTCCTCCATTCTTTGCACATATTGTCTGGCCTAATTGTTGGGATCGTGAGAAAAACAACAGAGATAAATTTGAGAAGAAAACAACACAAATATTATTTCTCAATCTCAAAAGATTTACAAAAAAACTCTCAATACTTTATAAGCTCTCTGTGGCTATCAATCTCTATTTTTCTCTTCAGTTGAGTGTATCTACAAATGAAGAAAATAGTGAAAATTTATAGGAGGGGAAGAGACACCATGCTTTCGAAGAGACACCATGCTTCGGAAGAGACACCATGCTTCGGAAGAGACACCATGCTTCGGAAAAGACACCATGCTTCGGAAGAGACACCATGCTTCGGAAAAGACACCATGCATGCACCAAACGTTGCATGCATGAGTGCATGCTCTTTTGTGGCGGGACCTACAATTCTCCCCCTCACGCCACATCTGCACCAATCGTCATCTCTCATCCATTCCAGTTATGTCTCTGCATAACTCTAGTTTCTCCCGAGACACAATCTTTGTCAACATGTCTGCTGGATTCTCCTTCGTGTGGATCTTCATCAATTTCAACAATTGTTGATCCATCACCTCGCGTATCCAGTGATAGCGAATATCAATATGTTTTGTTCGGGAATGGTACATTGAATTCTTGCTCAAATCTAGAGCACTCTGACTGTCACAATGTACCTTGTAGTCATTCTGCTTGATCCCGAGTTCTGGTAGAAATCGCTTTAACCACAACATCTCCTTGCCAGCTTCAGCGGCAGCAATGTACTCTGCTTCTGTCGTAGATAGTGCAACGCACTTCTGCAACCTTGACTGCCATGACACAGCTCCCCCTGCAAAAGTGTAGATAAAACCAGAAGTCAATTTTCTACCATCAAGATCTCCGGCCATATCTGCATCTGTATAGCCTTCCAAAACCGGATCAGCTCCCCCGTAACACAAACATATCTTTGAAGTACCCTTAAGATACCTGAGAATCCACTTAACAGCCTCCCAATGCTCATTTCCTGGATTGGAGAGAAATCTGCTTGCCACACCCACTGCATGTGCAATATCCGGCCTCGTACACACCATTGCATACATCAGACTTCCAACCGCTGAAGAATAAGGCACAACTTCCATTTCCTCGATCTCTTTCCTGGATGAGGGACACGAACTCTTGCTCAACTTGAAATGATTAGCCAGTGGGATGCTAACTGGCTTGGCACCCTCCATGTTGAATCGCTTGATCACACGTTCAACATATTTCTCTTGAGATAACCACAATCTTCGGGCCTTTCTGTCTCGAGAGATGTTCATACCTAAAATCTGCTGAGCTGGCCCAAGGTCCTTCATATCAAAGACCTTAGAGAGTTCTATCTTCAGCTGTCTGATCTTCACTGCATCTTGTCCGACGATCAACATGTCATCGACATATAGTAACAGTGCAATGAAATTTCCATCAGGGGACCTTTGAATGTAGACGCATTGATCTGCAGCAGTCCTCTTGTAGCCTTGACTCACCATGAATGAATCAAACTTCTTGTACCATTGCCTTGGTGCTTGCTTGAGGCCACACAAACTCTTCTTCAGCTTACATACGAGATTCTCTTTCCCTGGAACCTCGTATCCCTCTGGCTGCTCCATGTAAATTTCTTCATGTAGATCACCGTGAAGAAATGCAGTCTTCACATCCATTTGTTCAAGCTCCAAGTCTAGGCTAGCTGCTAATCCGAGCATGACTCGGATTGAAGTCATCTTTACAACTGGAGAAAAAATCTCACCAAAATCGATGCCTTTCTTCTGAAGGAATCCTTTGACCACTAGCCGAGCTTTGTGCTTCACCACCTTTCCGCTGCCATCTTTCTTGAGCTTGAATACCCACTTGTTCTTTAGTGCCTTCTTCCCTCCTGGAAGCTTAACCAAATCGTAGGTTTGGTTCTTCTCTAAAGAGTCCATCTCATCCCGCATAGCGTGCAGCCATTTGTCTTTGTCTGGATGAGACAATGCTTCCTGGAAATTCTCTGGCTCCCCTTCATCAGTAAGAAGAATGTACTCTGATTCTGGATATTTAGTAGACGGAACATGGCCTCTTTCAGATCTACGTAGCTGAGGCTCACTCGTCTCAGGCGGTGTATCATTATCTTGTACTGGTTCTGCAGCTGTGAAAGGTTGCGGCTCCCCAGGCTCATCAATCCCTTCTTCCTCCTGCTCTGGTTCTGCTTCTAGTTCTTGATCGGACACATCATCATCTGCGGCAGCTTGTACTGGTACTGTATCTGGAACAAAGTCCTGAGTACTGTCAGGACTTTCAGCAATTGTAGGCTTTTCAGTGTCCCCAGCAATTGTAGGTTTTTCAGTATCCCCATATGTCTGATTTTCATGGAACACCACGTCTCTACTTCTGATGGGCTTCTTCGTCTTTAGATCCCATAGCCTGTATCCAAACTCCTCGTCTCCATAGCCTATGAAAATGCATGGAGTGGTTCTCGCATCGAGCTTCTGCCTGAGCTCCTTTGAGACATGTGCATAAGCCAGACATCCAAATGTCCTCAGGTGAGAGTAGGAGGGGTTTTTGCCGGTCCATTTCTTCTCCGGGATGTTGAAATTCAGTGGGACTGATGGAGAACGATTGATCAAGTAGCAGGCGGTGCGAACAGCTTCTCCCCAAAATGGCTTTGGCAGCTTTGCTGTGCTGAGCATACTTCTGACTCTTTCCATGATTGTTCGGTTCATTCTTTCTGCTACCCCATTGTGTTGCGGGGTACGTGGAACCGTCTTCTCGTGCCGAATGCCCTGACTCTTGCAATAGGCATCAAAACTCCTGGATGTATACTCGCCTCCGTTATCTGAGCGGAGGCACTTCAGCTTCTTCCCCGTTTCACGCTCTACCATGGCATGAAATGATTTGAAGCTTTCCAAGACCTGATCTTTTGTCTTCAAAAAATACACCCACACCTTCCGAGAAGCATCATCAATAAATGTCAGAAAGTATTTGTTACCGCCTAGCGACTCCACCTCCATGGGACCGCAAACATCAGAATGTATCAGACTGAGCAACTCTGATCTCCTTGTCGAAGAGGAACTAAAAGAGACTCTTCGCTGCTTGCCAAATAAACAGCTGCTGCAAGGTTGAAGCTCTGCATTCTTGGTAATGGAGATAAGATTTTCCTTCATCAAGGTTGATAAACCTTTCTCACTCATGTGACCGAGTCTCTGGTGCCGCAGTTTCTGCGAAGCTTCATGTTGAACAATATTGAGACTCTCCACATTGATCTTCACATGAGTCTTGTACAAAGTGCTGCAGAGATGTCCACGAGCGATCACCATTACACCTTTCAGCATCCTCCACGAGCCATTGCAAAAACGGTTATCATAGCCCTTTTCATCTAGGGCTCTCACTGAAAGAAGATTTTGTCGAAGTTCAGGTACATGGCGAACATCCTGCAGTGTGATTGTGCACCCGGCATCAGTCTGCATCCGAACGTCACCAATTCTGACAATCTTAGCAAAGCTAGAATTGCCCATCCTCACCGAGCCAAAGTCTCCAGCTTTGTACGTCGTGAAGATGTCCTTTCGAGGAGTGGCATGGCAAGATGCTGCAGTATCTACCACCCATTCTACGCCCTGATTCGACACATGGAGGCATGTCTCATCCTCATGAGAGCAAAGAGCCACATCTTCTAGTACTGTGACTTGTGCATCTCCTTCCTTCTTTGGTTGTGACCTTCCTTGACCGCCTTGCTTTTGTAACTTCCAACAATTTCTTTTCATGTGGCCTGGTTTGCCACAGTGATGGCAGTTGTATGCAGGCCTCCTCCCATCACTTGATTTGCCTCTCGATCTGCCTCTGCTTTGGCTCCTGCCTCTCCACCTGCCTCGATCTTCCTCTCGCTGTCTCCCACGGACTTCTGTGACGCAGGCTTGTGCTTCTGTGCCAACGTCCTTTCTTCGAGCTTCCTCATTGAATAGGGCATCCTTAACCATAGACATGGTAAGATTGCCAGTCGAAGCCGAGTTGCTGAGGGAGACCACCAATGTCTCCCAACTGTCTGGAAGAGAGCTGAGAAGTAGAAGTGCCTGTAACTCATCTTCAAGTGGTAACTCCACTGAAGATAGCTGATTCACCAGGCTCTGAAACTCGCTGGTATGTTCTGCTACAGAAGTTCCTCCCTGTAGCTTCAGGTTCACCAACCGTCTCATCAGCAGGGCCTTATTTCGAGCTGTCTTGGCCTGGTACATATCCGCCAGCTTCTTCCAAAGGGCAAAAGCATCCGTCTCATGGGCAACATGATGGAAGACACTGTGATCGATCCACTGTCGAATCTGACCGATCGTTTTCCTGTTCATCTTCTTCCAGTCCGCCTCATTGGTAGCTTCAGGTCTCTCTCCCTTCTCCTCAATAGGATCAAAGAGATCTTTACAACTTAGGAGATCTTCCATCCGAGGTCTCCAAAGTGTATAGTTGGTGGCAGTAAGCTTGATCATGGCTCCAAATGATGATGATGATATTGATTCCTCCATCGACATCTTGATCTGCAAAGGCTTTTGGCACTCAACAACTCAACCTCGCTCTGATACCACTTGTTGGGATCGTGAGAAAAACAACAGAGATAAATTTGAGAAGAAAACAACACAAATATTATTTCTCAATCTCAAAAGATTTACAAAAAAACTCTCAATACTTTATAAGCTCTCTGTGGCTATCAATCTCTATTTTTCTCTTCAGTTGAGTGTATCTACAAATGAAGAAAATAGTGAGAATTTATAGGAGGGAAAGAGACACCATGCTTTCGAAGAGACACCATGCTTCGGAAAAGACACCATGCTTTGGAAGAGACACCATGCTTCGGAAAAGACACCATGCTTCGGAAGAGACACCATGCTTCGGAAAAGACACCATGCATGCACCAAACGTTGCATGCATGAGTGCATGCTCTTTTGTGGCGGGACCTACACTAATTTTCCCTCCAGCCTTTCGAAACAACCGCCACTCCTCCATTGAAGTTGGCAGCTCATCTGACTGCAATATCTCCTTCAAAACAGTCCATACCTGCATGGAGTTTTCACACTCAAGTAGCAAATGAAGCTGGTCCTAAGAATAATATGACACCGGGGACAACGGAGAGAAACGGCAAGCCCTCTTCTCCCTACAAATGCCATGGTAGGTACACAATGTTGTCCGATTTTCCAAATCCATGTTCTGACTCTCTCCGGCGAAACCAATTTCCAAATCCATTTCCATTCGGTACGTAGAGAGTTTTCACCTGAATTTCTAGGAGTGGAAATGCTATATGCTTGGCTAACCTTTTAATTGGCAGGAGGTTTACCCATCCACAGTAAGGAGTCTGGTGTTCTCGACCTTGGTATCGGAATTATCCTAATAGTTATGCCAATCTTCTATAGAAATTAGGTTCAAACTTTATCAGCATCCCACCTTCCATCAATAATGAGATCCACCCACAACCAAGCTATCCCACTCTAAATTAAGATACATCGATGGCACCCTAGCAAGGGGGAGTTTCGCTTGTCTATGGACCAATCCATACTTCAATTTTTTGACCATCCGCAACACTCCACTTCAAGCCTTGCCGCACAACTTCCTTCCCATGAATCATTGCACATCACGAAAAGGAGTTCCTTGGGTTTGCTTTCAATGTCCATATGTTATTAACCTGATATTTACTCTTTGATGATTCTAGTAATATGAGTGTAATTATCACTCATAACCCGAGCCAATTGTTTTCCCATGAATACATCAAAAAATGGCCGCATCTGTCTTGGTCATAGTCCCCATTCCTCTCTTGGTTGACATACATTGTCCAAGATAATGAGAAATGCTACACATAAACTAAATTCTATCCCAAGATTAGATGAAGTCCCTTCTGATTATCTCACATTCCCCATGTGAAAGAATAAAAAAGTTGCTCCAACTTTTCAGGCACACTCTTAGGAACAACAGTACAAAAAATCAAATACGTGGGCAATGACTGCAAAACCGAATTCACCAAAGTGAGGTCCTGCGAAAGACAACGCGGAATTTTTCCACGTGCTCAACTTGGCTTTAACATTATCTAAAAGCGGATTAAAACCACTTAAGGCTAGTCTCTTCATTCCCACCATCACCCCTAAATATTTAAAGGGCATACATTTGTCCTGCACCACCTCTTAGGTTGAACCCTGTGATAAGTCCTTCAACCCTAGTCAACCTCAACTTCCTTAATAAGACCTCCACACATATGAGAATTATAAGGCAATAATGGATCATCTTGCTGAAGACCGACTGCAGAAGTGGTTACAAAATTTTGTTTACAAATATCGTTTGCTATAAAACCAAGTATGATTGAGAGGCACAAAATAAGAGAAGAAGAAGAAGAAGTATGATTGAGAGGCACAAAATAAGAGAAGAAGAAGAAGAAGAAGAAGAAGAAGAAAATGGAGAAAACCAACAAATAAAGAGAAAAGAAAAGAAATAACAAAATTATAAACCAATCAATTTGTGTCGAGACTTGTGTACCACACAATCTCTTTAAAACAGATTTCGCCTCGTCCGGATGCTGAAATTTGCGTAGGTGTCTGTCTCCCAAGATACAATGACTGAAGAGTTGACGCAGGCACCACATCATGCTCACGAACTGGACATCGTTTGAATCTATCACCGAACGACCGAAGAGTGGAACTTTACTTGAAGCAAAGAACAGAGGGGGGAAGAGAATAGTTTCTGGTGTGTTGATTCAGGGGAGAGGGGGTTTCTATTTATAAGGCCAAGATGAAAATTGTAACAACAGACAACTCATTGACTGCATCCATTGTAACGGAAGACGACTCTTTTATGCATCGACTGTAAAGGTAAACAGAAGCTTGAATGCACCACTATAATGGTGGACAAATCGATGCTACAGATTTAAACGTGAATAAATCACAGAAAAAACTGTTTCTGCATTTATTTCAGACGTAACAGATCAGAAAAGTCCGAATTGTAGCAAAAGGAGGCTCTGCACGGGGTGGTGGGATTCATGTCGATCCAGAATTTGGGTTCGCAGGATGTTCAAGTCCGCAGAAGCCACATGTAATCCGGTCCGAGATTTGCACCCCCCCTACGCGCGCGAGAGAGATCCTCTTGTCTTGTCTTGCTATCTAACAATGCCAAGAAAGAGGTTATTATATATCATCTTCTAATTCCTTTAATTTTTTCGATGGGGGACTAAAATCCCTCAACTCATTTTCAGAAATGAAACCATCTCACTTAGGGAGACAATTTCTCATTCATCCCTTAATCGTTTTGAGCAAGTAAATATATGATTTTGATCTACTTATGAAGGAGAACACAAATCAATAAAGATCTCTCACTAATTCATAGTGGATCTTACTCAAAAATTACCTCAAAATGGTTCGTAAAATGGTGTTAATACACCCATTTTCTAACATTCCCCACATAAATGAAATTGCCAACCACAGACTGACACGACATACTTGGTGATAGAATTCAGCGGTTGAAACATGCATAGAATAGGTATGTAGCGCCCCGAATTTCCAATATGATATTTTAGAAATACGTGCACAATTCCCAGCATCTACCTCAATTGTAATAGTAAATATAGCCAAAACATAGATAAAATCTTTCAACTTTTATTACATTAATTTATTACAAAGTACAGCGGAAAAACAAACATCCAGAATTACAATCTTTTCTTTTACAACACTTCTTTTTCAATTTACATAAGCCACATTATCATTCTACCACATGCATCCAGATCCCAATGCTATAAGCACCTACCTGTAAAACATGAGGCTAGGGATAACCCTAACCCCCAAAACTACAGGGGTCAGCCATAACGGTGTGAGTGACATTAAAAGAAAACAACATAAATAAAGCATAAATGATAAATTCATAAACAACATATATCAACAATAATAACAATGAAAATGAAATAACAATAAATAAAATATTAAAACATCAAGTGAAACTGGACTAAGTATGAAGTGTAGGAAAAATAGAAAACAACATGCATAAAACCAAGTCAAAAAAACACAATGCTATATGCTGACTCTCTAATGCACACTTGTCGAATTCTATGCATTCCATACTACATAGGTCCGGTGCAGGCCCTTATCGTTCTCCACTTTATAGAGTTAGATCCTCCGTTATGCAACTAATCCTACTACGGTGATGGAAACAAGATCCAGAATACTCCGCGAATAGGCATCACAACCCTTGACGTGCAAGCATCACTAGTAGAAAACCTTGCAATAATAATGGATTATTTGCAAGCACAAAAACTCCCTTGTTGGTGCTACCATCAATAATAAATTAATCACAACAAACTCATTCATTGCAAATGTTTTAACATCCGCAACAGATTCTATTGAATTGTTGCAGGTGTTGATAATTATAAGGAAACAATTGTAACAAACAATATTCCATTACCAAAATAGAAATAAAATATTTAAATTTTAAAATAAATTAAGTATGAACACGTGCTTTACACATATAATTTTGCCGCTCAACAATTTGATGCTAAAAAGATACCCATGCTTCTCAAATATTGAGCGGGCAAAAAAAAAAGAAAAAAAAAATCAAAACCGGCAACACTCCCAATAACCGATCAGACCTCTCCCCATTCCCATTTCCCAATCTCACAAACCCTAGAAATAAAAAAAAAAACAAAACCAAAACCCCAACCCTATCATCCATCTTCTTCTCCGTTGGATTCTCAAATCGGAACAGAGAGAGAGATAGAAATGGTGGCGGCGAATCAAGTGGCGGCAACGGTGATCCAATTCCACCCGTCATCCACCAGCCTAACGGCCAAGATCCACCCGCTCGTCTTCTTCAACATGTATTTGTAGAAAGGAGGAGGGTTTGAGAAGAATTGTTTGGAGAATTTGAGGAATTTGAGAAATGATGGTTGTTAGTTCATGCAAGGATGGGAAAGGTGGGATAGACCCGGGGAAGTATGTTCGGTATACACCAGAACAAGTTGAGGCTGTGGAGAGGGTTTATCATGAGTGTCCGAAGCCGAGCTCGATGAGGAGGCAGCAGTTGATTAGGGAGTGTCCGATTCTGTCGAACATTGAGCCGAAGCAGATTAAAGTTTGGTTTCAGAATAGAAGGTATATGGGTTTTTGTATATGGTGATGAATTTTGATTTTGTGGTGTTGAGAGTAGGTAGGTACTTATGTTGGGTTTGTTTTGGTGTTTGGTGTTTAGGTGTAGGAAGAAACAGCGGAAGGAATCGTCAAGGATTCAGGTGATGAATCGGAAGCTGACTGTGATGAATAAGCTTTTGATGGAGGAGAATGATCGGTTGCAGAAGCAAGTGTCACATTTGGTGTATAAGAATGGCTACTTTCGTCAACAGACACAAACTGTAAGTGTTTGTTCTCTTTGTAGTTTGCTTTGATTTGTTTAATCTTGTTCTTGTATCTTGACAATCATTTGTTGGCAGGTTGCGTTGGCGACGACAGACACGAGCTGCGAGTCTATGGTAACAAGTGGTCAGCATCATTTAACACCTCAGCATCCACCAAGGGATGCTAGTCTTGCTGGGTAAGTGGAAATGTTTGCGGGGTTAATTTTTTGTGCATTCATTTTTTTGGCATTTGGCTAACATATATTGAATCATCTATTGTGTTTGCTGTAGACTTATGTCCATTGCAGAGGAAACTTTAGCAGAGTTTCTATCAAAGGAAACTGGAACTGCAGTCGAGTGGGTCCAGATGCCTAGGATGAAGGTGTGACCCTCTCTGTTTTCATGTACTTGATGAGTGGTATTTGATAGTTTGCACTTACGCCTATTCGATCATTTGGATATTGTGCAGCCTGGTCCGGATTCCATTGGAATCGTTGCTATCTCACATGGTTGTGCTGGTGTGGCAGCACGAGCTTGCGGCCTAGTAGGTCTTGAACCTACAAGGGTAAGCATCTGGATTGCTCTAACAATTCTTATCAAGTTTGAGTCTTTCTTATTGCTATTTAATGGCTGAGCTAATTTTTATGTTTAATTGTTAAATTTTTTTATCAAGTTGTTGAGATCCTGAAAGATCGACCATCATGGCTCCGTGATTGTCGATCTGTGGATGTCATTAACGTGCTGCCTGCTGGAAATAATGGAACCATTGAGCTGCTTTATATGCAGGTTAGCAGATATAGTATAATCCATTTCTGTTATGAGGTAATCTGTATGCAAATATTGAATTAATTTCTGGTTAATTGTAGCTATATGCTCCTTCAACATTGGCACCTGCACGTGATTTGTGGTTGCTTCAGTATACATCAGTTTTGGAAGATGGAAGTCTAGTGGTATGTTAATAACTATATGGCCTTGTATTCAGTGGTGTGCATGCTAATTTAGAAACTTTGTAAAATTAATTTGTTTGTAGTTGTTTTGCTCACTTCTTCGTGCATTTATTGGATTGTGTTTAATCTGCCTTTCTAATGCTCACCAATCAAAGTGATATAGATCCAGACCATGATAGCTAAATATATTTAACCTGCAATAAGATTCATTTAGGAATCTTCTTATACATCAAACTAAAGTTTATGAAAGTAAAGAAATTGATATGTCTCAACTCTTAACTTCTTTGGTTAGGCGTAACTCTGGAGCGGATCTTCTTAAACCAACTACTGAAGGCAATGATTCACTTCTGAAAGCACTTTGGCATCATTCAGATGCTATTGTTTGCTGTTCATTGAAGGTAGTATTTTATTTCCTTTTAGTTTCTGCAATATTTGATTTCATTAAATTATCTAGATGTTTCTATGTATATATTTCTGGGTTTGATTACGTAATTATTTAATTCTGTAATTTCCTTTTGATAGATAGGATTTAAATTTATTGATTCAGATAAACTTACACAAATGAACTTATAAATCTGTGTAACCTTATTATGACCAAGTTTCTTTTCTGCAATTTCTTCCTCTTTTTTTTTACCCAACTGTTAAATGCATGGTCAGGTTTCAACTTTTTTACCCATCCGTACAGAAGCTATGATTTGTTAAGTATGGGAGATGATTAAGTGATAGAATGTGTTGGAACAAAAGATAATCATAGAAAAGGAAAACATTTTACGTTGTGAAACTGTTGAGTGGAGCAGAGAATAAGCCAGTTCAGTGAACCATGGGGGAGTATTGTTTGATAGCAAAGAAAGTGCTTGGCATCTGATATTAGATCAATGAGGATTTATTATGAAGGAAACTCCTTGTGAGAATAAACAAGAGCCTAATTTATGAGGATCCCGAACATAGCATTACTCTTGTTATAATATAATAATAATATCAATTTACTATGTTGGCTATAAGTACAAATGGCAAGAAATATCAATAAAATGTCTCATAATTAAACTTAGCTAGGCTTTTGGCTCTCACAAAGGTGAAGGACATTGAATCTTGAAAATTTGTCTATTCTTATATGTAGCTTATATCGTTATTTGCATCATGCTTGATCCCAGGAAAAAGGCTAAAGTGACGATTATGGTTAGAGATTATTCCATTTCATTACAAAGAGAATGACAAAGTGAAATATCTTTGATTTAAATGTTTGTTACTTGACCATCATGCTTGTTAGGCTTTGTTTGTCTCCTTGCTTCTAAAAGGAGAGAGTTATGAGCTATAATATTTTATTCAAATAGATAACTTTTGCTCTTTGTCTGAGGGGTTGTAGAGAGGGAGTTAGCTCTTGAGACCCTCGCCAACTCCCCTATCAGTTAGAGCGTTATATTATAAGTAGGTCCTAGCAAGACTGAGCTAACTCCTCCACGTTAGGGGTTCACCACTATATCTCAAACTGGTAATTTTTTCTTCTTTTTCCATTGCATGTATTACAAGATTTAAAATGTAAAGCAGATTTTCTACACTAAAACTTGGGCACAATGTATAATAGGGGTCCAAAGCTTAAGCTATATATAGAAGGTGTTAATTGAAAGTGGGACATGGTACATACATTTTAGATCAATTTAGGGAGGCAGATGCAACTGACAAATTTGTCCCAGATCTCTCCAAAGGCACTATATCTTTGAGATTAAACAAATAATAAGTAATCAGTTGGCAAACAATGCTTACCTAATTTTACCTGTATCTCTTGCAGGCAATGCCAGTCTTCACCTTCGCAAACCAAGCAGGACTTGACATGCTTGAGACGACCCTGATTGCTCTTCAAGACATCACTTTGGAAAAGATATTTGATGATGATGGACGGAAAACTCTCTGCAATGAATTCCCACAGATGAAAACATTTATTTTGTTTCTTGGAGTTTTACAACTTATCTTTTCTTCTAGAATGTATTGTTGTTTTGGTACTATGAAACGAACAAAAAATTTTGTAATGAGAAGGTTCTGAATTATATAATTTTCAAACTTATTTTGCATTATTGTGTTTTCTTTATATAATTGTGTGAATCAATGTGTGAAATAATTATATATTCTTCATTGTAAAAATACATTGTTTTAATTTGTAAATTTGGTTAAGCCATTCAAATATAATCAGTAATGAAGAAAAAATGTGTGCAATTGCATTTGCGAGATAGCAATTCCAAGGGAATCAGTATCTTGCAGATCTCTATAGCAATAGTTCATCAGCAACGGGAAAAATTCCTTTTAAAACACATTTGCAAGAGACGAATTTGTTGTAGATATTCTCTTATATATGGGGATAGCAAGGTACAACTTCCATTGCAGATATTCTATTGTGGCTAATATTCGCAAGGGATAGTTAAAATTCCGTTGCGAATGTGTACATTAACCAGGAGAGATTTCGCAACAGCACAATTACAAGGGAATGAAGAAAAATTCCCTTACAAATGTACACTAACCATGGAATTGTACTCTTCTACAAGGGAAATTTCTATTGCGACTGTAGCATTTTCTACTAGTGCATCAAGTAAGAATAGCTCAAAAATCGGAGAATCACCTCCTGTTGCCGCTAAATTTGGTGTGGGGGCAAACAGATAGTATTTGTGGATTCTTAGAGAAACTGAATAGTAAACCTGTATACCTGTTCTGTCGGAGTTTGACGCTGACTCCTGTCGTACACCTGCAAAAAGTGCGAGACACCGAGGGTTGTTCCCGGCGACGCACCCTCCGACGCTCAAGTCAGTAATCAGAGAAGATTATGAAAGAGCGTAAAAACTGGCAAAAGATTGATTACCTCTTAATGGAGATGGATGGGTGGTATTTATAGGTGCCGCTGGGATCAGATTAAGAATATAATCCCCCTGTGGTTAGATAAGGAATGTTATCCCTAATCCCTAGTGAAGGGATAGATATGAATCAGGGCCGTTGATTAGAATTTAATCAGAAACCCTAATTCTATCCTTTCTGTACCGGATGGCTGCAGGTTGAAACCCGCACCCGGTTAAGGTGGATCCGTTCGCGGGTAAGTGGGTCTTTGGAGAGGATAACTAGTACCCGCTTCAGACCCGTTGGTAGGTAAAATTACCATTTTACCCCCGAGCTTCGAGATTCGTGCCCAATTTGGACGGTTCCGATTTAACCCCATTTTTAGCCATATCACGAGCCCCCCACTCCTAAAGACTGAGTTCGATCAGCCTTTGAGGAGTAGTTTAGCTGTTTTAATAGCTAGTGGAGTTGTATCGGAGCCCAAATGGAGGGTTGTGAATCTCGAAGGGGGTAGTGAGGTGATTTTTCAAGCTGTAAGCTGTTCTTAAGCTTCTCTGGATATCCGGCGGTTTTTATCTATTTTTTCAGATTATTTATTTAATTTTGCGATGTGTCAACCAGTCGTTCGGGGGTCTTAACAACACATTCTAGGCAATAATTGTTCGTTCAGGGGTTCAAAAATATTCCCCCGAATTCATAATTATGTTCTAGAATTTCTAGTTAATTTTCCCAAATTTTTAGCAATTTTTTCGCAATTTTTAAATAAATAAAATGATTAAAATAAATAAAAACTAATTTTTAATACCGATTTATGGCGTGGCACAATCTGGGCCCTTAATCAGCGCCGAGCGCGATTTTCTGGGCGATCAGACGATCCTGCGCTCCTCGGCAGATAGTTTCTTCATATACGAGGGTCGGTTCCTCGTCCCTTCGGCTCGGCGGGTCGGCACATGCCTCGAAATCAGCCGAACTACGCGGCGTGATCCTGATCGTCCATCTCAGCGTGGATCCCCAAAAAACACTGTCTTGTCGTTTAGTGGATGTGGCAAGATCTGAGCCGTCCATCATGACGAGCGAGCTTTTTTAAAAGATCCAACGGCTGAGGGGGGTCGGCGGTTCTTTTCTCCATATACGAGGGTCGGTTCCTCGTCCCTTCGGCTCGGCAGGTCGGTACATGCCTCGAAATCAGCCAAACTACGTGGCGTGATCCTGAGCGTCCATCTCAGTGTAGATCCCCAAAAAACACTATCTTGTCGTTTAGTGGACGTGGCAAGATCTGAGCCGTCCATCAAGACGAGCGCGCTTTTTGATAAGATCCAATGGCTGAGGAGGGTCGGCGGATCTTTTCTCCATATACGAGGGTCGGTTCCTCGTCCCCTCGGCTCGGAGGCTCGGTGTCTTTGGCCGAGGTATGGAGTTAGGCATTTTGAAGAGTCTTGGCACAGGATCGTCGCCACCCTCCGTCCCGGTAGCTCGGCCGCTTAGCCAAGCTGTTCGGTAGCTCGGCTAGGCAGACCGGTGGCAGGCAGCCCGGAAGGTACACGTGGTCAGATCTGGAGCGTCCATCATTGCGTGAATCACGAGGGCTGGGTTCAGATCACGAGAAAACGTTATTTTGTCGTTTTGTGAGCGTGGCACAATCTGAACCGTCCATCGTGTCTTGACACGAATTTTAGAAGGATCCGATGGTGATTTGTCCTTGGAAGGATTTTTCTCCATATACGAGGGTCGGTTCCTCGTCCCCTCGGTTCGGAAGCTCGGTGCCTTTGGTCGAGGTATGGAGTTAGACGTTTTAAAGAGTCTTGGCACCAGATCGTCGCCACCCTCCGTCCCAGTAGCTCGGCTGCTTAGCCAAGCTGTTCGATAGCTCGGCTAGGCAGACCGGTGGCAGGCAGCTCAGAAGGTACACGTGGTCAGATCTGGTGCGTTCATCATTGCGTGAATCACGAGGGCTGGGTTCAGATCACGAGAAAACGTTATTTTGTCATTTTGTGAGCGTGGCACAATCTGAACCGTCCATCGTATCTTGACACAAATTTTGGTAAGATCCGACGGTGATTTGTCCTCGGAAGGATTTTTCTCTATATATGAGGGTCGGTTCCTCGTCCCCTCGGTTCGGAGGCTCGGTGCCTTTGGCCGAGGTATGGAGTTAGACGTTTTGAAGAGTCTTGGCTTCGAAGCGTCGCCTCCACCCGACTCAGTAGTTCTGCTGCTTAGCCAAGCTGTTTGGTAGCTCAGCTAGGCAGACCGGTGGCCGAGTCGTGGACTTGAGCGCTTCGTGGAGCCTTTGTTGTGATACTGAAACGTCCCAACTCTCCGCTTTGGCGCTTTGGCTTCTTAGTGGGCTTTTCAGATTCCTAAGGCAGCCCAAACATCGCATTGGGGGTATAAGTTCTTACTCCCCCACCCCCCAAGCTAATTTGTCACTTTTCACTCCAAGTTTTCACTTTTACTCTCTGTGCTCTCCGCTAGCGGCGATTTTTGATCCAAGGCGGCGACGTTAGCTGTCGCGTGGGCCAGGCAATTTCCGGCGAGCTTTTTCTGACCGTGAACGTCACTTCAAGGGCACGTCACTTCAAGGTTAGTCAACTTGCCTTAGTTTTTTTATAGAGATGTCAAGGGTGAACTCGGGGAGTGAGGCATCGTCTTCGGACGATAGTGGCGCCGAGGAGAGGAGGTAGACGGAGATCCGAAGGAAGGGGAAGCAAGTAGCCGAGCTGTCTGTGGTCGAGGTGGGGAAGGAGAAGAAGAGGAGGGTAGTGGCCCAGTCTCCTGTGGTCGAGGTGATTGTGGAGAATCTGAGGCAAGCCCCTGAGACGGGCCGATACCCTTGTGTACTGTCCGGGAATGCTAGGGGTTAGGCAGTACGTGGGCGATCTCATGAAGAAGGCGATCATTGTCCAGTCGGAGGTCTACGAAGAGAACAACCCGGTTCTGACTACCGAGGCAGATGAAATTGGATCGGTGCTATCCGAGAGGGACCTCTTTCGGATCAGAAAGGGGTTTGCCATCCCTCCGGAGTACAAGCTAATTCTCCCCGGCCATGGGATGCGGGCGAACTCCAAGTTGTCGTCGTCGGATATGTGCATGTTCGACTACGACTCTCTGAACGCCGGACTACGTTTTCCACTGCATCCCTTCATTCACCAGGTCCTCGGATGGTACTACCTTGCGCCGACTCAATTTATGCCGAACACATGGCGTCATGTGAATGCCTTTCTGCTCCAGTGCCGCAACGCCGAAGTCGAGCCGGACCTGACGGTCTTCCGAAGCATGTATCGGATAAACCGGATGCACAAGACCGAGCATCGATACTACCTGGCGCCGAGGAAGGGTGTTCGGATTATAGAAAACCCGGACTCGATCAAAGGCTGGAAGGAAAAGTTCTTCATATTGAAGGAGGCATCGATACTGCAAATTCCGAGCCGGTGGAAGCCAGAGGTGCCCAAGTTTGCGAAGGCCGACCCTAGAACTGACTGCGGCCGAGGAGGAGGTGGCGAGGAAGATCGTAGCCCTCCCGATGTTGAGTTTGAGGGAGATGACCGAGGAGGTGCTGTACGGGTCAGGCCTTAGCCCGATCGACCCGAGTACGCTCCTGACATCTCGTTTATTTTTTTCTAAGTCTTTAGCTCATCTCACTAACTCTTAATTTGTTTGTTGTTTGGTTCATAAGCGCCGAAGTTGGACTTTATGGCCATGATGAACGAGAGGGGTAAGGTGGCCGATGGAAGGAAGAGGAAGAGGCAGAGCACCACCACTGCGTCAGGCCGGCCCATCAAGGTCGCTTCGACCACCACTCTGCCTCCCCCAGTCGCTGAGGTGCCCTCGTCAGCAGTGGTTGTTGCCGAAGGGCCCTCGGCTAATGTCGCCTCTACCCCGGTCGGTGAGGCCTTCAACATCACGGCGGCGTTGTCGCTCGAGGCTCCGCCGTTGACTACTCCGGCCGAGGTGATCTTGACCGAGCAGCACAAGCAGTTGTTCGTTCCGAACTGGCGAGTCAAGAATCATGATGGATTCCTCGGCAACTCGCAGATGTCGATGCAGGCCGTCAAACACTTGGCGACCCCGAAGGATCGAGCCGCGCTGCAGGTGGGGACGGTCGGCGACGACACTTATGAGGTCGCCCGGTCGCTCGTATCCATAAGTCTCGTGTACCTTTTTTAT
This sequence comes from Hemerocallis citrina, assembly GCA_017893485.1. NCBI lineage: Eukaryota > Viridiplantae > Streptophyta > Magnoliopsida > Asparagales > Asphodelaceae > Hemerocallis > Hemerocallis citrina. Next base: position 153,646,720 of record CM030364.1, on the reverse strand, counting down.
AGAATTTCTTTGTCTGCCGTTCGGCTCCTACCCTGTTCTCACCGTCGTCTTGTTTTGGCAGGCCACTTGTCACTTCAACCATCTCCTCGAAGTGTTCGCCGAACAGGAGAAGGAGTTGAAGGCCGCTAGTGATAAGGACAGGGCGGACAAGGTGAAGGCGGTTCGGCAGCTCGAAGTAGAGCAGAGGCGAGCCGAGGGCTTGGAGGTCCAGGTGGCCGATCTTGTGGCCGACCTGGAGCGAGTCAAGGGGCGGCTCACTGAGGAGGCTGCTAAAGCCGCCAAGGCTGTCGAGTAGCTGGCGACGTCAGCGAAGGCTCTGGCCGAGGTGAAGGCGGAGAAAGAGGCCTTGGCAACGAAGATCAAGGCCGAGGTCGAGGCCGAGGCGAAGAAGCACATGGCCTCGAACATGGAGAAGTCCTACCAGAGGGCGCTCGACCATGTTCAGGACCGCATCCCTGGATTCGAACAGGTCGGCTATAGACTGTGGCCCGGATCCCCATCGGACGGCGAGGAGGAAGGAGGCGAAGGTGACGAGGTGGAGGGCGACGAGGAGGAGGAGGTTGTCGCCGATGCTTTGGAGACAAACCCCCAGGGCAGGGCGAGAAATGAGGGGCCATCTGGCGAAGCGCCTGTGGTCGAACCGGCGACGCAGGTGGACACCTGATCTTCTCGTCTTTTTGTAGTCTTCGTTTTTTTTTTTCAAATATGTAACGCCTCCTTGCAGACTGGCCACCGCTCCTTTTTATGAATAAAAAGTTTACTTCGAATTTGTCTAAGTGTTTGGGTCGGTGTATAATTTTCCAATTGCGATGTTCTTGTATTTCAGATCCTCGAGTACGCCCCAAATACCACAGCAGCTCGGCGTTGCGCCGTGCTGTTTAAGCAATCTCGCGAGGCTCGCCTCATGGGTGAAATCGAGCTCACCAGGAGGTTGATGTTCAACGTGGAAAAGAAGAACAGCGAGCTTCTGGCCGAGGTGCACCATCTCTGGATAGTCGAGGAGGAGCTATCGGAGAAAGAGGCCAAGCTAGCTTCGGCGCTGGCCGAGCGAGATGAGCTCGAGAAGAAGGTCGAACAGCTGCAGAGGGTCACGGTTGACAAGAGCATCGAGGTGACTAACTTATGTCGTATTATATCCGATAGTGCTGAGTACCCCGGTTCGGCAAAGCTCCCTCGGTTCAAGATAATGGTCAAGGACGACACTCTGAAGGATAGGATCGTCGAGCTCGAGGAGGAGGTGGCTCGACTGAAGCCTCAGCCTGTGAGGGCTAATGTCCGTAGCACTTCTTGCACTCATGAGGAGAGAGAACGGGGGATCACCTTTTACGAGCTAGCTACTCGTGGCCAAGTTATTGGTCGGACAGCGGCCGACACGCAAAGTGGAGTAGCTGTTAGCTCGAGCGGGGCCTCGGTCGGAGCCACCGTTAGGGTTAGTGGCGAGGCGGCGTCCCAGTTCGTCGGCCTAGAGACAAGCTCGGAGGTGAAGAGACGGAAGCCGCGATTGTCTCTGAATCGGAACGTCCCTGTTCCGAGGAGGCACTGAACGAGTGGCATCGCCTTTTACCTCTTGCGTCGTCCCTGTTGCTGTAATAACATGCCTTGTAATTTTATTTAGTTGCTTTCCCGCTGTAAATTTACCAAGTGTCTTAATAAAATCAAAGTTGTTTTGTTCATTGTTGTGCTGTGGTCGCCATATTCTTGATGCCGAACCATAAGGACCCATAGTTGTCTTCTTTGTAGGTTTTAGCCACAGAACGTTAGTTTTTTGCTCGGAGTATACCGAGGTGACTGTGCTATTTCGAGGTGCGATAGCTCGGACATCAAATTCCGCCCACATGGCAACATCTAGACGGTCGATCATGATCGTGGTACGTATTGCGAGGTGGGAGGCACGAGTTCCAAGAAAATACTATCTTGTCGTTTTGTGGACACGTGGCATGATCAGATCCGTTCATCACGTTCTAGCACGCATTTTGAGATGATCCAACGGTGAAATCGGTTCGGCAGAATTTTTCTCCATATACGAGGGTCGGTTCCTCGTCTGCTCGGCTCGGGGTTTTGAGTGGGTGCGGTTGAGCCGAACGATGGATTCCGAACCACCGTTAGAGTTGCTCGACGGTTGTGGAAGTAGTTCCGAACAGCGACCTGCTTCTAGCTCGCCGAGGAGCGAACTTGCGAAGTAGGTTCGAGCCGAGTGTTGGACTCCGAACCATCGGTTGAGTTGTTCGACAGTTGTAGGAGCAGTTCCGAATGGCTACCTACTTCTAGCTCGCCGAGGAGCGAACTTGCGAAGTAGGGCCGAGCCGAGTGTTGGACTCCGAACTATCGGTTGAGTTGTTCAACGGTTGTGGGAGCAGTTCCGAACGACGACCTACTTCTAGCTCGCCGAGGAGCGAACTTGTGAAGTAGGGTCGAGCAGAGTGTTGGACTCCGAACCATCGGTTGAGTTGTTCAACGGTTGTGGGAGCAGTTCTGAACGACGACCTACTTCTAACTCGCCGAGGAGCGAACTTGCGAAGTAGGGTCGAGCCGAGTGTTGGACTCCGAACCATCGGTTGAGTTGTTCAACAGTTGTGGGAGCAGTTCCGAACGGCGACCTACTTCTAGCTCACCAAGGAGCGAACTTGCGAAGTAGGGTCGAGCCGAGTGTTGGACTCCGAACCATCGGTTGAGTTGTTCAACGGTTGTGGGAGCAGTTCCGAACGGCGACCTACTTCTAGCTAGCCGAGGAGCGAACTTGCGAAGTAGGATCGAGCCGAGTGTTGGAATCCGAACCATCGGTTGAGTTGTTCAACGGTTGTGGGAGCAGTTCCGAACGGCGAGCTACTTCTAGCTCGCCGAGGAGCGAACTTGCGAAGTAGGGTCGAGCCGAGTGTTGGACTCCAAACCATCAGTAGAGTGAAGAGTAAAGGCAGAGAGATGTAAGCAATTTTTACAAGTATAATATGAAAAAACTCTTTATTGATGACTAGTGTCCGGCTGCTTCTAAAGTTGCGAGCCGTTATTACAAGAGAAAAATAAAAGAAAATCATTACAAGCAATAGGAGAGGAACAGTTCGATGTCTCAAAGTGCTTAGAGAGGCGTTGGTGCTCTTTCTTGGTACTTTAAGAGATGGTCGGCATTCCATGTCCTAGGGATCTCCCTTCCTTCGAGGTCTTCTAGTCTGTATGTGCCGGGCCGAACTTCTTTGACGATCTTGTAAGGTCCCTCCCAGTTCGGAGCGAGTTTACTCTTCTGACCGGGGAAAGAGATGGATACTTTCCTGAGGACCAGGTCTCCTTCTTTGAGGTCCGTAGGGTGGACTTTCTTGTTGTATGCCAACTCGATCCTTCTTCGGTAGCTTTGTTGACGAATGGCAGCTCTTTCTCGGATTTCATCTATCAGGTCTAGGCTCGCTCGGAACTCTCTGGCGTTTTGCTCTTCTTCGTAAGCTATCAGACGAGGAGAGGGTATTCCGACTTCTAGAGGAATGATGGCCTCGGACCCATAGGTGAGATTAAATGGGCTCTCTCCTGTGGGGGTCCGTTTTGTGGTGCGGTAGTTCCACAGCACGTTGGGAAGCTGATCGACCCATAAGCCTTTGGAACACTTATCTAACCTCTTCTTAATGCCAGAGAGGATCTGCTAGTTAGCATTTTCGGGTTGGCCATTCGACTGGGGATGAGAGACGGAGGAGAACCGGTGTTGGATGGCAAGGTCTTCGCATAGAGCTCGGAAGGTAGCCCCGGTGAACTGGGTTTCGTTGTCTGTTATTAGGACCCTAGGGACGCCGAATCGGCAGATCACGCTCTTCCAAAAGAACTGAACAACCTTGTTCTCGGTGATCGTGGCCAAGGGCTCGGCCTCTATCCACTTTGAAAAGTAGTCGATCGCCACGACTAAGAATTTGAACTGTCCGGGAGCTGGTGGAAATGGCCCTAGTAAATCCATCCCCCACATTGCAAAGGGGATCGGACTTGATAGGGAAGTGAGTGGAGCTTGTGGGAGGCATCGGATGTCGGAGTACTTCTGATAGGAGTTGCATTGCCGAACGTGCCGTTCGGTGTCTCGTAGGAGAGTGGGCCAGAAATATCCGTAATTCAACACTTTACGGGCTAAGGATCTGGATCCCGAATGTGCCCCGCCAATGCCCTTGTGAAGCTCTTGTAGGGCGTAGTCTGCCTGCTCGGGGGAGTGGCATCTCAGGTAAGGCCGGCCGTCTACCTGTGTGAAGGAGCGTTTGTATAAGATACCTCCGATTAGTGTGTAATGCTCGGCTCGGGTTCTCACTCTTCGAGCTTCTTTGGGATCCTCGGGGAGGAGTCCATCCCTTAAGAATTTGATGAGGGGTTTCATCCAGTTTTCTTCGAGCAGGACAGGCAGCGACTCCCTAGAGTCAGAAGTTTCTTCCTCAATACTCGGCCTCAGAAGGACTTCTATCAAGACGGTCTGCTCGAGACCTTGAAGGGAGGAAGAGGCTAGTTTGGAGAGGGCGTCTGCTTGAGCATTTTCTTCCTGGGGTATGCGTTGGATGAAGGCTTCTTCAAATAGTGCCATGAGGCTCTTGACCTTGGCTAAGTATTTAACCATCCTGTCATCACATGCGTCATACTTGCCGAGGACCTGATTTACGACTAGCTGAGAGTCGTTACAGATTCGGAAGCGTTGGGCCCCTGCATTTCGAGCCATTCCAAGGTCGGCTATGAGTGCCTCGTATTCTACTTCGTTGTTCGAGGCCTTGAAGTTGATACGGAGGGAGTATTGGAGGATGAAGTCATCTGGGCCTGCCAGAATGACCCCTACCCCGCTTCCCTCGTTGCAGGAGGATCTGTCCACATAGACCGACCAGACGGGTGGTCCCTTTACTATTTGGCTGGACTCGAGGATGGTACTCTCCACTATGAATTCTGCTAAGGCCTGAGCCTTAATTGCGGTCTGAGGCTGATAAGTTATATCGTGCTGGCTCAGCTCGACAGACCATTTCATAAGGCGACCCGAGGTTTCTGGCTTGTGGAGGACCTGCTTCAGCGGTTGGTCGGTTAGAACGACCATCGAATGGGACTGAAAGTACGGGCGAAGTTTTCTCGCGGCCATCACCAGGGCGTAAGCCATCTTTTCTATTTTCGGATAGCGGAGCTCGGCATCCGAAGTACCTTGCTCACGTAGTAAATGGGCTTTTAAGCCCGGTCTTCTTCCCTTACCAAAACTGCACTGAGGGTCTGCTCGAAGGCTGCCAGGTAGAGGTAGAGGGGTTCACCAGGAATTGGTTTGCTGAGGAGAGGGGGATTGACGAGGTAAGCCTTGAGCTGGTCGAAGGACTCCTGTTGCTGTTGTCCCCATTCAAAACCTTTAGCCTCCCTGAGGGCCTTGAAGAAAGGGAGGCATTTCTCCCCGGACTTCGAGAGAAAATGCCCTATGGCGGCTAGGCGGCCTGTTAACCTCTGAACTTCTTTAACGTTCTTGGGAGGGGCCATGTCTAGTATGGCCTTGATTTTCTCAGGGTTTGCTTCAATTTCTCGTTGGCTAACCATGAAGCCGAGGAACTTTCCAGACGAGACTCCGAACGCACATTTGTTCGGATTGAGTCTCATGTTGTGCTTTCTCAGAACATCAAATGCTTCTTGGAGGTCGGTCACATGATCGGCACTCCGGATGCTTTTTACAAGCATGTCGTCAACATACACCTCCATGTTTCGGCCAATTTGAGCTTGGAAAACCTTGTTGACGAGGCGTTGGTATGTGGCTCCGAAATTCTTCAAACCGAAAGGCATGACTCTGTAGCAATAGAGGCCCTGGTCGGTAATGAATGAGGTCTTTGGGATATCCGGAGGGAACATCGGATCTGACTGTAGCCTGAGAAGGCATCCACGAAGCTGAGGAGTTCATGTCTCGAGGTGGCATCAATCAGAGTGTCAATACTCAGAAGAGGGAAGGGATCCTTGGGGCAAGCCTTGTTGAGATCGGTAAAATCGATACAGATCCTCCAAGTCCCGTTCGACTTCTTCACCATTACTACATTCGACAACCACTCGAGGTAGTTCACCTCTTGTATGAACCAGGCCTTCAAGAGCTTGTCCACCTCCTCTTTTATAGCTAGCTGTCGTTCGGGGGCGAACTTGCGCCTCTTCTGTTGAATCGGTTTGGACCCCGGAACAACGCTGAGGTGGTGGACTAAGAGCTCCTCGGAAATTCTGGGCATGTCTGCAGCTGACCAAGCGAAGAGGTCTCGGTTCCTTCGGATGCACTGTACAATGTCCGAGCATAAGGAGGACGGGAGGGTCTTGCTAACAAAGAACTTGCGAGTTGGATCCTGCTCAGAGAAGAGCACTTCCTCCAATTCATCCACCAGCTCGGACGTCGGTCGGGCGGCATCTTGGGGGATTTCCAGAGTTTCTAGGGAGAGGACTGGTCCGAGGGTGGAGGTCATGTAGCACTTACGGGGTGTTTCCTGATTGCCCCTCACTTCCCCTACTCCGGCCCTGGTGGGGGCCCTGGTGGGGAATTTCATCTTAAGATGGTACGCCGAAGGAACAGCTTCTAGAGCTGCTAGGCCAGGTCGGCCTAGGATGACATTGTAACCTGCAAGAACATCCACAACCATAAAATCCATCGCCTCCGTTCGGGTAGTAGGAGTTTTTCCAGTGGTTACGTCGAGGGTAATCACCCCTTCAATAGTCACTGGCACTCCCGTGAACCCATGAAGCGTGTAGCCGGCGGGCTTGAGTCTGTCTCGGGAGAGCTTTAGGCCTTTAAAAGCGGCGAGGAAGAGGATGTTAACGGAGCTGCCATTGTCTACTAGGATCCTCTCCATGTGGAGGCTGATGACGAGTGCGTCACAATGAGGGGTGCGGACACCTTCAAGATCTTCGTCTGAGAATGTGACGGGCACTCCGAGGCCTTTGGGAGGAGGGGTGGTGCGAACCGAATTGACTTCTCTTATAAATGCCTTTCGAGAGGATTTTGAGGAGCCCCCATTGGATCCCCATGGATGAGGTGTAGGACACGCTCCTCTTCAAAGTCGGGCGTTTCATTGCGCTCCAGACGCTTATTAGCCCCCGAGGTGGGGGAGGGAGTTCGGCTCGGTCCTTTCTGACGAACCTTGTCAGCTGCCCCCTCTGGATGAGGGCTTCTATCTCATTCTTCAAGACCCGACAATCATTGGTGTCAGGCCCGTGGTCCCGGTGAAAGCGGCACCACTTCTCTTTATCCCTCTTCTTGGCGGGGGTGTTCATCCTTGGAGCAGGAGGAATGATCCCTTCCTTCTCAACATCCATCAGAATGGTAGAGACGTTAGTGGTGAGGGGAGTAAACTTCTCAAATCTGGGGAGAGGTCGGCGCTGGCCCGCATTATCCTTCTGGAGCTTCTTGGCTCCTTCCTCTTCTGTTCCCTTTCTCTTAAACCCGGAGGAGGACCCCTCCAAGTTGGGGCGGTGCTCGGCTTCTTTGGCCCGAATGTACTTTTCGCTTCGGAGGAGGAGGTCAGAGAAGTTCTGTGGGGGCTTCTTGGCGAGGGAGGAGCGGAGGTTGGGATTGAGGACATTGGACTGAAATGCTGCTGCAGCGACCGACTGGTCGAGGGATGCTATGGACCTAGCTTCAGCCGTGAACCTCTTCACATAGTCTCTCAACTTCTCACCCTTCTTCTGGTGGAGGTGTAGAACCCCGTATTTTCAAATATTATTATAAAAGATTTGAAAATGAATTTAAATGATTTTCTGGAGATTTAATGAATATTTTCTAAAAGATTTATCTTTTTACACTGCAGAACACGTGCAAATGTATTTTTGAGAAGTTTGAAAGTCAAGTTTTCTTCATGAAAAATTATTATTTAATATTTGGAATTTATTTAGTATTTTTCCAGATTTTTTTGAAATTAATTGGACCAATTTGCAATTTTCGAGAAAAGAAGGGCCGTTTTTGCAAAATTGACATTTTTGGGGGTTAAAGTGCAAAATGTATATTCTGGACGTTTTGAACAGTATTGATTGAGATTTAGAATTTATATTTTCTTTTAAAACCTAATTTAAATGAATTTTATTAAATTTCCAAGAATCGAACCATATATGTAAAGTTATAATTTGGGAAGGACTATTTTGCAAATGCATTTCTAAACCCTAAAAACAGTATTTCCGGCCTATAAAAGTGAGTGTGCAGCCATCTTTCGCTGCACAACTCAGGTTTCATTAGATTATTATTCTTGGGGATTGAAGAGGGAGATTTGGATCTCACAAAGGGAAGGCTTGTTCGTTGGATCTTTCAATTCAAAGGTGAGTGATATTGTTTTATTTTGATTTGTTTTGTATGTAATATGAACTTTGTTTTGTGGGTTGATTTAAGTGAACGATTGTTTGATTGTTGTTTGGCATGTATGTTTATTTAGTACCTTGCATGAAAACGATGCAATGATTGTTGTTTGTATCAGGTATGTGAAATCTAAGAATGTTGAGTAGATCTTGGTTCATAAAATTGTATTGCTAGAAATGCATGCTTATGATTTGAGTATGGTTATGATCAGATGGAGGAACATCTGGATCTTGTGTACACAAATTAGATGTGGTTTTGAGTTGTGGAAGATATTGAGTATTGAGAAATCCTAATGGAAGAATTAGGAGTTTAGAACATAAGAATTGAGTTTTGAGATATTGGTTGATTTGAGGAAATGTATCCATAATGAGGATTATTTGAGATTATCGTTTTATTCGAATACAAGTTATTTTAGTAAACCATGATTGCTTTAGAAAACCCTAATTTTGATTATCATGAACAACCAAAACCTTGCAGACTGAAGGCCGACGGTCGACTGATAGACTTTTCAGTCGACTGGTACGACCCAGCTACTGTATCTTTAGTTTTCTTGAAAATCCGCTCTGGACAGTCGACTTAGACCCTTTTCAGTCGACTGGTACACTTAGAATTTATTTTCCAAAGTTATCGTAGATTTTTCTCTGGTAAGTCGACTTATGACTTTTTAAGTCGACTTATAATCTCTTTTAAGTCGACTTATGACTTTACAAGTCGACTTATGACACTTAGAATATTTTCTTAAAGATTTCTAGAATTTCTCTCTGGTAAGTCGACTTATGTTCTTATAAGTCGACTTATGTCTCCCTTAAGTCGACTTATGTTTTTATAAGTCTACTTATGATCTGGTAAGTCAACTTATGATTTTTATAAGTCATCTTATATTGTTGGTAAGTCAACTTATGATTTTTATAAGTCATCTTATATTGTTGGTAAGTCAACTTATGATTTTTATAAGACATCTTATATTGTTGGTAAGTCAACTTATGATTTTTATAAGTTAACTTATAGTACTTAACTTATTTTCATAAAATTATTGGATTTCCCTCTGGACAGTCGACTGGTGACCTTTGCAGTCGACTGGTACTAATACTTTTCTAAGGTATTTTGATGTTCTTTTAAACGACTATTTCTTTAAACGTTTTGGATCTATAACCTACCCTTATAAATATTATTCTTCTATAGAACATATGTTTTCAATATATTTTATTGTCGGATTTGAATTATGGAACTTATTAAAACTTGGGTATTGTTGAGTGGAGAGATTTCTCCTTTGACCGTTGACGATGGATTAGTGAATTATGGACATATTGAGAGTGATTGTTAGTCGGGTATACTCTGCGGTATTGGGAGTCATTGAGCTCTGGGATTGGGTATACTCTGCGGTATTGGGAGTCACTGTTAGTGATCGATAACCGTGTATCCAATCTGCAGTGTTGTGAGTGATCGATAATCGGGTATCCGATCTATGGTATTGTTAGTGTTTGTAGATGGATATATTCTGTGGTATTGGGAGTCATTGAGCTCTGGGGTTGGGTATACGCTGCGGTATTGGGAGTCACTGTTAGTGATCGATAACCGGGTATCCAATCTACAGTGTTGTGAGTGACCGATAACCGGGTATCCGATCTATGGTATTGTTAGTGTTTTTAGATGGATATACTCTGCGGTATTGGGAGTCATTGAGCTCTGGGGTTGGGTATACTCTGCGGTATTGGGAGTCACTGTTAGTGATCGATAACCGGGTATCCAATCTGCAGTGTTGTGAGTGACCGATAACCAAGTATCCGATCTATGGTATTGTTTGTGTTTGTAAATGGATATACTCTGTGGTATTGGGAGTCATTGAGCTCTGGGGTTGGGTATACTCTGCGGTATTGGGAGTCACTGTTAGTGATCGATAACCGGGTATCCAATCTGCAGTGTTGTGAGTGACCGATAACCGGGTATCCGATCTATGGTATTGTTAGTGTTTGTAGATGGATATACTCCACGGTATTGGGAGTTATTGAGTTCTGGGGTTGGGTATACTCTGCGGTATTGGGAGTCGCTGTTAGTGATCGATAACCGGGTATCCAATCTGCAGTGTTGTGAGTGACCGATAACTGGGTATCCGATCTATGGTATTGTTAGTGTTTGTAAATGGATATACTCTGCGGTATTGAGAGTCATTGAGCTCTGGGGTTGGGTATACTCTGCGGTAATGGGAGTTACTGTTAGTGATCGATAACCGGGTATCCAATCTGTGGTGTTGTGAGTGACTGATAATCGGGTATCCGATCTGTGGCATTGAGAATGACCGATAGCCGAATATTGGCAGCGAACAGTCGACTGGTCCATTAAGCAGTCGACTGTACTGCACAATTGAGCTGTAATTGTTTGAGAAGGATTCTTCTGACACTTAGTTAAGCTATACCTGATGTTTTCATGGTTTCCTGTCATTTCTTACTTCACAATACATGTTTATTATATGTTTCCCTCGTTCAGTACATGTTGCTTAAGAAATCATGTTTATTGTTTATTTATGTTTGTTGTTTATATCACTCACACCATTTATGGCTAACCCCTTTAGTTTGGGGGTTAGGGTTCAACTCTAGCCGCATGTGTTACAGGTTGTTGGTTAGAGTTTGGAGGCTTGGAGGCTTGAGTTAGTTTTGAGATTTGCAGATGTAATAGATCTTTGTGTAAAATTTTAGTAAAAGGAATGTTGTAAAAAGAATGTTGTAATTCAAGGTGTTTGTAATTCCACTGTGTTTGAGAAAGATTGATGTAATAAGAAATTGGGATAAAATTATTTGTGTTTTTGGGCTATGTGTACTATTACATTGAAGTTGATGCTGGGATTGTGCCACGTATTTTCTAAGTTATTATATTAGAAATTCGGGGCGCTACAGATTTGGTATCAGAGCATGCTTCAATAGTAATAATAGACATAGTATGAAAACCAACCTAGGTGTGGACACTAGAGGGTGAGTACCTAGGTGTGGACATTAGAGTGTGAGTATCACATAGAATTGAAACATGATGTTTGGTTTGGGGTATGGTTATGGTTTTACCATAGGGTATGGATGTGGATGTGAAATGTGTGTGTGATGCTCTAACTTTACCCTCGTTTTGTAGTGATCAGTATGGTTGCATCTAGACCCAGGAACGAGGACAACAATGAGGACGGATCTGGTAGTTCTCAAGGAACTGGGTTGATCTTGAGGCTGCATTTGCCAAGGTGTATCAGACTCTGGATGCGCTGATGGCAGCTAATTTGGCGCAGATTCGGAACCAGAATCAGAACTATAGGATTGGACCAGTGTTTATTAACGCTGATCCCATCAAGCAGGACGAGTCTCTCAAGAGGAGGAGGCCAGCATCAGATCAGGAAGGGAAGGAATCCCCAGCGAAACAAGCCAAGTCCAGTGACCCAGTGCAGAAGGCACCTGCAACTCGGAAAGTGACTTGTTATTTCTGCAAGGAGGCAGGTCATTACAGGTCAGCGTGCCCGAAGTTGGCAAAGCAGACTTGTTTTCATTGTGGTCAAGAAGGGCACATTCGACCAAACTGTCCGCAGCTGAAGAAAGATGGGGCAGGGAAAGGTAAGGATCTGAAGCAGGGGCGAGAGTTTGCATTGACTGAGGAGGATGCGGGTAACTCAGGAATGTGATCCGTGCGTGCAAAAATGTTGAAATTTATTCTTTTGTATTAAGTAAAACTTTTATTTGGGGAATAATTGAAGATTGAGAATTTTTCTTCATGTAACAAGATTTATTTGGATTAATGGAATAACGAGAAAGTTTTAATTTGATACTGTTATCTTACATGCAATTGTGTCGGCCATTTATTGCTAGTCTTAAGTATGGAGCTCAAGGTGTTTCCAGGCAAGGTCTTGAGGTGGCTATCCTTAGTCATGTCCTTTCTAAGGAGGGAGTGTCCACTGATCCTCGGAAGGATGAAGCAGATGTGGAAGGTCAGAGTTGGATGCAGGAGTTCAGTAGTTGTTGCAATTGGCTTCCGATGGCAAGTTATCAGAGTTGCGCAGCGGAAGTTTGTTTTTCTGAATTCTTTGCATGATTGTGTTTCTTCTGCATGTTTGTATTTCTCTTGTTGGAATGCATTCTTTCGTGTGATTGTATTTCTTTAAATTATGTTTCTATCCGTGAGTTTTCATTCCTTGTTAGCGGGTTTGTTCGGACCCCATTAGCAGTAGTTCTGAGGACAGAACTCTTCTAAGGAGGGAGTGATGTAGAATCCCGTATTTTCAAATATTATTTTAAAAGATTTGAAAATGAATTTAAATGATTTTCTGGAGATTTAATGAATATTTTCTAAAAGATTTATCTTTTTACACGTGCAGAACACGTGCAAATGTATTCTTGAGAAGTTTGAAAGTCAAGTTTTCTTCATGAAAAATCATTATTTAATATTTGGAATTTATTTAGTATTTTTCCAGATTTTTTGAAATTAATTGGACCAATTTGCAATTTTCGAGAAAAGAAGGGCCTTTTTGCAAAATTGACATTTTTGGGGGTTAAAGTGCAAAATGTATATTCTGGACGTTTTGAACAGTATTGATTGAGATTTAGAATTTATATTTTCTTTTAAATCCTAATTTAAATGAATTTTATTAAATTTCCAAGAATAGAACCATATATGTAAAGTTATAATTTGGGAAGGACTATTTTGCAAATGCATTTCTAAACCCTAAAAACAGTATTTCCGGCCTATAAAAGTGAGTGTGCAGCCATCTTTCGCTGCACAACTCAGGTTTCATTATATTATTATTCTTGGGGATTGAAGAGGGAGATTTGGATCTCAAAAAGGGAAGGCTTGTTCGTTGGATCTTTCAATTCAAAGGTGAGTGATATTGTTTTATTTTGATTTGTTTTGTATGTAATATGAACTTTGTTTTGTGGGTTGATTTAAGTGAACGATTGTTTGATTGTTGTTTGGCATGTATGTTTATTTAGTACCTTGCATGAAAACGATGCAATGATTGTTGTTTGTATCAGGTATGTGAAATCTAAGAATGTTGAGTAGATCTTGGTTCATAAAATTGTATTGCTAGAAATGCATGCTTATGATTTGAGTATGGTTATGATCAGATGGAGGAACATCTGGATCTTGTGTATACAAATTAGATGTGGTTTTGAGTTGTGGAAGATATTGAGTATTGAGAAATCCTAATGGAAGAATTAGGAGTTTAGAACATAAGAATTGAGTTTTGAGATATTGGTTGATTTGAGGAAATGTATCCATAATGAGGATTATTTGAGATTATCGTTTTGTTCGAATACAAGTTATTTTAGTAAACCATGATTGCTTTAGAAAACCCTAATTTTGATTATCATGAACAACCAAAACCTTGCAGACTGAAGGCCGACGGTCGACTGATAGACTTTTCAGTCGACTGGTACGACCCAGCTGCTGTATCTTTAGTTTTCTAGAAAATCCGCTCTGGACAGTCGACTTAGACCCTTTTCAGTCGACTGGTACACTTAGAATTTATTTTTTCAAAGTTATCGTAGATTTTTCTCTGGTAAGTCGACTTATGACTTTTTAAGTCGACTTATAATCTCTTTTAAGTCGACTTATGACTTTACAAGTCGACTTATGACACTTAGAATATTTTCTTAAAGATTTCTGGAATTTCTCTCTGGTAAGTCGACTTATGTTCTTATAAGTCGACTTATGTCTCCCTTAAGTCGACTTATGTTTTTATAAGTCTACTTATGATTTTTATAAGTCATCTTATATTGTTGGTAAGTCAACTTATGATTTTTATAAGTCATCTTATATTGTTGGTAAGTCAACTTATGATTTTTATAAGTCATCTTATATTGTTGGTAAGTCAACTTATGATTTTTATAAGACATCTTATATTGTTGGTATGTCAACTTATAATTTTTATAAGTCAACTTATAGTACTTAACTTATTTTCTTAAAATTACTGGATTTCCCTCTGGACAGTCGACTGGTACCTTTGCAGTCGACTGGTACTGATACTTTTCTAAGGTATTTTGATATTATTTAAACGACTATTTCTTTAAACTTTTTGGATCTATAACCTATCCTTATAAATATTATTCTTCTATAGAACATATGTTTTCAATATATTTTATTGTCGGATTTGAATTTTGGAATTTATTAAGACTTGGGTATTGTTGAGTGGAGAGATTTCTCCTTTGACCGTTGACGATGGATTAGTGAATTATGGACATATTGAGAGTGATTGTTAGTCGGGTATACTCTGCGGTATTGGGAGTCATTGAGCTATGGGGTTGGGTATACTCTGCGGTATTGGGAGTCACTGTTAGTGATAGATAACTGGGTATCCAATCTGTAGTGTTGTGAGTGACCGATAACCGGGTATCCGATCTATGGTATTGTTAGTGTTTGTAGATAGATATATTCCGCGGTATTGGGAGTCATCGAGCTCTGGGGTTGGGTATACTCTGCGGTATTGGGAGTCACTGTTAGTGATCGATAACCGGGTATCCAATCTGCAGTGTTGTGAGTGACCGATAACCGGGTATCCGATCTATGGTATTGTTAGTGTTTGTAGATGGATATACTCTGCGGTATTGGGATTCATTGAGCTCTGGGGTTGGGTATACTCTGCGGTATTGGGAGTCACTGTTAGTGATCGATAACTGGGTATCCAATCTGCAGTGTTGTGAGTGACATTGAAGTTGATGCTGGGATTGTGCCACGTATTTTCTAAGTTATTATATTAGAAATTCGGGGCGCTACAGGAGGTACAGTAGTGAGATGCTGGTCTTCTCTGTTCTACGGCTACTTACAAAATGGGTGACGAAGAGGGTCTCGAATTGCTCGAAGGAGAATATGGAGGATGGGGCAAGGCGAGAGTACCATTCTCGAGCTGGGCCCTTAAGGGTTGCGGGGAAGGTCTTGCAGAGGAGAGCATCGGAAGCTTGATGGATGAGCATTAGGGTCTTGAAGCTCTCAATGTGATCGACGGGGTCAGTCTCCCCGGAGTAGGTCTCAAATTGAGGAGGCTTGAAGCCGACTGTACAGGTGCATCCATTATAGTTCGAGAAAAAGGAGGTCAGCTAGGACGAAGGGTCCTTCCTCTAAGCTCTTCTTCTCGGTCTAGCTGACCCAAGCGCCTCTCCATCTCATGGAGACGGCGGTACACAGCGTCGTCCCTTCGACGGTAATCAGCCGAGCCTCTAGACTCGTCTTCGTACGAGGGAGAGCGGGGGCTACGACGACGGTAGCTTCTGGAGCGGCGAGGACTTTGCTCATGACGGGAGTTGCTGGGAGCTGGAGGAGGAGATGGGGACCGTCAGCGAGGACTTCGGACCGGAGGAGGAGAAGGGATCTTGGGTGCATTGGTGTTGGGACGGAGATTGAGAGCTTGTAGGACGGTCGCTTGGAACTGCTGGAACTCGGCACGGGTGATGGGTGCCTCATCGTTCCTAGGCTGTTGCCGACCTGCGGGGGAGTGTGGCCTTCTTCTGTAATGCTCGGGGGACTCTCTCCGCCCCCTTCGGGTAGGGGATCTTCTGTATTCTCGGTGGTGAGGAGATCGCTCATCCGGACGGTGTTGCGCGGGAGGTTCCCTCTCGGGCCCGCTTTTCATCCAGATGGCAACGAAGATCCTCATCCTTCTGCTGATTGAGGACGGTGTTGTGGAGACCGGAAGTTCGGGGATGATGGGAGGCCATAGAGTCCGAAGAGGCATTGTGGATGGAGACGTGGTCCGGATGGAGGGGCTGTTTCTGCGGGTTGGGGCCCCTAGGAGGTTGCTGATTTTGCAGGAGGAGGCAGGTCCTGTTGGAGTGGGTCTTCTGCTGGAGGAGGAAGTTGCCCTTGCTGCGGAGCCGGTTTGATGGGAATGTCTTGTGGCTGATCGGGGTTTGGTCCTCGGTTGGACCCTCTTGATCTGACTTTCCTAGGAGGCATGGCTGGAGAAGATCTGTCCAACGGGAAGAGGGGAGGTTGCTATTCGTTAGTTTCCCACAGACGGCGCCAAACTGTTGCCGCTAAATTTGGTGTGGGGGCAAACAGATAGTATTTGTGCATTCTTAGGGAAACTGAATAGTAAACCTGTATACCTGTTCCGTCGGAGTTTGACGCTGACTCCTGCCGTACACCTGCAAAAAGTGCGAGACACCGGGGTTGTTCCCAGCGACGCACCCTCCGACGCTCAAGTCAGTAATCAGAGAAGATTATGAAAGAGCGTAAAAACTGGCAAAAGATTGATTACCTCTCAATGGAGATGGATAGGTGGTATTTATAGGCGCCGCTGGGATCAGATTAGGAATGTAATCCCCCTATGGTTAGATAAGGAATGTAATCCCTAATCCCCAGTGAAGGGATAGATATGAATCAGGGCCGTTGATTAGGATTTAATCAGAAACCCTAATTCTATCCCTTCTGTACCGGGTTGGCTGCGGGTTGAAACCCGCACCCGGTTGAGGTGGATCCGTTCACGGGTAAGTGGGTCTTTGGAGAGGATAACCAGTACCCGCTTCAGACCCGTTGGTAGGTGAAATTACCATTTTACCTCTGAGCTTCGAGATTCGTGCCCAATTTGGACGGTTCCGATTTAACCCCATTTTTAGCCATATCACCTCCCTACCGTGTACCCAACGAATAGTCTTGTGAGGCCCTCGACGTGCGGATACCCCAGGTACATCTCGTGAATAGGCCGCCGACCCTCAACACGCGAATGCACCTGCATGCTCCGTGAATAGGCCAGCAGACCCTTGACACGCGAACATACAAATGTCCTTTCGAGACAGAACAACACACAAGTCCTGGAATGCATCGGTTGGACCTTAACCCAAGTGCATATACTTATATTTCCCAAGTTCCATCACATCTCCACCAATGTCTGTCCTTAAGTTGGTTATTATATATAAAAAAATATACAAATCTCCCTTATCTAGAGTTAGTGTATCCTGTCGGACTTAATTCCACAACAACAAACCCAAGACCCCACTGGTCTAAATCCACAAAATCTCATCTGCCGGTTCACAGGACTCCCACTCAACTCCTAGAGATTCACAACTCAACCATCAATACCAAAACTTTTATTAAAACTCACCAATCCATCATCAAAACGATTATATGAAGAAAACTTCTTAAATCAACAAAAATCCCAATCTATATAATGTACTCGTAAAATTCCGAAATTCAAATTAAATATTAAATCCATTAAATAACAGAAAACCATATTTTGAAGTCATAGAATATCACAAACCATCAATTCTTTTGAAAACACATAACTCACTTAATAAGGTCATAAGAATACAATTTAAATTCTATTATAAATAAAATATAATTCTCTGTAAAATACTGTAATCTGTAGTAAAAACATCATTTAATATCGAGGAAATAACCATTTAAAAGAAACGAAGAAAATCAACAAAACAGCCAACAAAAACAATTGACGGTCGACCGCTCAAAGCAAAGCAGTCGACTGTCAATTAGGGATTCTCAAATAAGGGGTATGACAGTCGACCGTGCGGTCGACCGTGACCTACTATACAGCCAGGTTAGGGTTTTTGTGCACGTTTCGACTGATACATCAATTAAACTTCATGAAATTGAAGATAAACTTCCTAAGATGCTAAAGTATGACTTTTACAACATATATGAATTTATAAAATACATCAAAACTTCGTCACGATTGCAAAATAGCAAATTCTCATTAAAACTTCTCAAAACAGATTATACATATATATATATGGTCATATAAGTGTTTAAATATCAGTCATAGCATCAAAACTCTTCAAATAGGAGTAGTATACTGTTTAAATTTAGTCTTAGTGTTAAAACAGATCAAATCCAATCGAAAACACTCAAAACATCAACTTTTGACAATTCTTCAAATAGTATATTTATGTGTATATATATAATTGTTGGTAAGTGTGTTTTTGCATCAGTAAACATCAAGAAATCCATTGTATATCTATAGTATATTATTTCCAAACAACCTCAGTGCCAAACAACTCAGATCTACATCGATTTTTCGCAAAAGCATCAAATCAATTTTCGGCCTGCACAACTACAAACCCGAAAACAATTGCCAATACAAAACCCCAAACTTGGTTCTTTTGATTCAAAACTCTTCTACTACTTGTCATAACTACTCACCTCAGTTTTTCATGGGTATATGCAGGTTTTTAACTTGTATTAATCAAGTAGTTCACATCAAAACATTGAGAACAGATCATATACATTCATACATAGTAATAGTTCAATTTTTTTTTTCTCTTTCATACTATATTCCTCATTCAATTCGTTAAACTCCATCAAATCAGTAACAACATGAATGGAAGCCACCTACTCATGATTAAAATGCAAGTATAACAATCATTCATCAAGTTCTTTACTTCAAAACCCCATTCAGTGTGTGTATGCATACTCAGCATTAAAAAACTCATCTTTATCCAAATTTGTGCACCTCTTCAAATAATCTTCATAAAATCAATTAAAACAACAAGTATGTGAAGGGAATTAACCCACTCCTGATTTTTATTAGGTTCTTTAACAATCTCAAATCATCTATATGAAGTTTTGATCATCAAAGCATAGGTTTCATGAAAAGATCAATTTTTAGTTAATCTACTCATCAAAATCCATTATATCTTCATACTATCATCTAACATGCTTTCTAATAGAAAATCATCACATACAACATGCTTAGAACAATAAGAAAACAAACATATATCACTCACCTTATTGAAGAATCAACCGAAGAAAAATAAAGAGAATAAGAAAATTTTTCCTTTCGCAAGAAAACCAAGATCCTCGCTTTGAAACTCCAAGAAAATAATAATAAGAAAATCCCTTTATGTTGTGTAGCAAAAAGACGGCTGCACCTCACTTTATATTGGCCGAAAATAGGGTATCTAGGGTTTGTGAATAGATTTGCAAAATATCTCTTTTGAATATATGTTTACATATATAAATCTTTATACTTCAAAATTAGATAAAACCAATTTAATTGTGATTTAAAAACAAAAAAAACCACCCTAATATTGGCCGACACTGTTTTAAAAACCCAGAAAACAAATTTTTACTTTTGCCCTCTAAGTGGCAATTTTGCAAAAAGACCCTTATTTATCAAAACTTGCAAAATAAACCAAATTTATTAAAACAAAAAGTAAAAAAGTAAAATATTTACCTCTGAGTTGACTAGGCTTCATTCCCAGCCCAAAAATCCAAAAATTTGGAGTTTTCACTCCAAGTGGTAATTTTGCACAAAAGTCCATCTTTTTGTAATATTTGCAAATAGGTCAAATAATTATCAAAAAATTCCAGAAAATTCAAAAATAATATCTATTAATTTATAATGGGTTTCCCCAAAATAATTTTTGACTTTGAATTTTCCAATAAAATATTTGCACGTGAATAAAGGTAAATTTTAGAAAAATATTTATTAAATCACCAAAAAAACCATTTTAATACATTTATTAATCTTAAAAATATTATTTAAAAAATCTGGGATATTACATCACTCCCTCCTTAGAATAGTTCTGTCATCAGAACTGCTACTAACAGGGACCAACCAATATAAGCAAAAGAAAATGAAATCTCATAGATAGAAACATAGTTTAAGAATTACACAAGAGAATGTAACCTAACAAAAGAAATACAAACATACAAAAGGAACATAATCACACAAAAAGCTCAGGAAAATTCTTCCGCACGCGATCCTCCGACTCCTAAGTAGCTTCCGCCGCGCAACTCTGATAACTTGCCTTTTGTTGTGCAATCTAGCTATCTAAATAAATAGATTAAACTAGACACAAATTAAAAACCTCACAAGTGCACGAATCGTTTATAGAAGCGTAGCAATAGCAAGGGTCGATCCCACAGAGATTGTAGAAATTAACTTACTAATCAATAAAAAGAATAAGAATCATAAAGAGTTGTTCTAAAGGTCTAAAGGAAATGAAAAGATTAAAACTAAAGTAAGAAATGCTGAATCACAAATATCTATTAAGTAGTTGGGTTTAGATTTCCAACAATAGTCAATAATGCTAAGTCACCTTCTGAACTTCTTCTTATTACTCATGTTTGTTCCCTTCAAGGGCATGGTATCTACTCCTTAAAGTAATGTTTCCCTAAGCCAAGAATTAGGCATGGTATCTACTCTAATTCGTTTCTTTCATTAAGTATTTAGCATGGTATCTACTAAGTTGCACTTAAAGAAAACATAAGAACAGTGGAAACGAACAAACACTCAAGGTTCTAGAAATTGGTATCAGATCTAGATCCCTTAAGTTGATCAAACCAAGAACCCCTAAGGACTCCCTTGTTACAAGTTATGAACATGAGATACGGGTCGTCTCAATATGCTCATATAACAGATTCAGATAGATGGTAATGCAAACTTGATATTATCAAGTTCTGTATGTCAGTCGACTGGCTGTCACCTCAGTCGACTGCTCTCAGAACTTGAGAACAAGTTTGATTATCATCAATCTATATCAATTCAATCAGATTCAATCAATAAGTAAAGTAGAAGGATTCAGAAGAATATAGCACTACATAACTACGGCTTCAATCTACCCAACTATGAAATTAGTTCCACATAATAATACTTTTATTAATCAACAAGTTCGAATACATGATTAACATAAAAGAATTAGAAAGAGAAGGGATAAACTGATGTGGTTCGGTTAGATGACTCGGCTGGCTGTCACACAGTCGATCGGCCGTTCCTTTCCTTATGCTTGCTCTCCTCTCTTCTTCTTCGATGCTGATAAAGTGCTCTTGTTGATAACTCTGGAACTCTGTGATTCGGTGATTCAGGATGCGTGGAAGAGTCCTCCTTTTGAATAATGCTTCTTGGTTGGTATTTATAGAACACGGCTAGAGAATTAGGGTTTGCACTTTTCTTTTTATAGAAAAGTCCTTTCCTTTTATTTATTTCCTCCCTTGTTGCTCTGCGTGTTATTTCTTTCTCGTTGCTCTGCGTGTTATTTCTTTCTCTTTTCTTCTATTCTTCCTTTTCTGTTCTGATTTGGATTAGATTTGGACGAATCTTTAAATATCTTATCTTTCAACTCTGCCGCCTACCAGTCGACTTGTCAGCGAACCAGTCGACTGTACCGAGACTTCTGAAGATTTCATAATTGATCATACAAGTCGACTGTGCTGAGCGGCTGTGGAAAATCAACTTCTCTATCCAGTCGACTGCTATGGGGAACCAGTCGACCGATGATCTGCAGTTTTCTGTGTATCATCCTGAATCTGCTTCGTTTCTCCGTTTTAGGCTGTTCCCTATGGAAAAGAGAAAATAAGAGTTAAATACCACATATAGAGCTTTTAAATGTCCAATTGTATTAAGATTATTGCTCCTAAATGTGGATAATATTGTGTTCATCACCTTTGGAAACCTGCTACAACCTCCTCTGAATCTCTGCATCTAATTTATGACCTTCCACGATCTGCTTTCTCATGGAAGGCTGCAGCCTCGACTGAGCCAAAGACGCACTCCAAACTCTGCAGTACAACCCCGATACCTGCCCGATCAATCTCTGCTGCCAACTTACTCTGAGTAGTGATCAAGCTCGCCAAACTGCTCTTCCGACTAACCCCATCGGCCACCACATTTGCCTTGTCCGGACGATACTTGATCTCAGGACGAATGTCTTCCAACACTTCCAACCACCTTCTCTGCTGAAGATTTAGATCCTTCTGCTGATAAATGTACTTCAGGCTCTTGTGGTCGGTATACATATTGACCTTCTCACCATATACATAATGCCTAAACGCTTCAAGGCAAAGATAATAGCTGCTAACTCCAAATCATGCGATGGATAAATCTTCTCATGCGGACGCAACTGCCTCGAACCATAGGCAATAACCTTGCCTTCCTACATCAAGACACACCCCAAACCTCTGAGAGATGCATCGCTGTAGAAATCATAATCCTTCCCAGCTTGTGGCAAAGCTAAGTTAGGCACAGTTGTCAACCTCTCATTTAGCTCAAGGAAACTCGCCTCACACTTATCAGTCCATGTGAATGCCACATTCTTCCGGGTTAACCCTGTCAAAGGAAATACAATTTGTGCATAACCCTGAATGAATCTCCTGTAGTACCCAGCCAAACCCAAGAAACTCCTGACTTCCTTCACCGACGTTGGCCTGGGCCAATCCTTCACTGCTTCAACCTTCTGAGGATCAGTGGCCACTCCCTCCTTAGAAAGGATATGACCAAGAAAAGTTACCTCAAACTTCCAAAACTCACACTTGGACAGCTTGACATACAATTTATGCTCCTGTAACTTCTGTAACACCTCTGTCAGGTGCATAAAATGCTCTTCCTCCCGCTTCGAATACACCAAAATATCATCAACGAAACCACCACGAAGGAATCAATTAATGGCCACAAGATCTGATTCATCATATCCATGAATACTGCCGGCACATTCGTCACTCCGAATGGCATTACCAAAAACTCATAGAGTCCATGATGAGTCTTGAAAGCTGTTTTAGTCACATCTTCCTCCTTGACTCGAACTTGATGATACCCTGATCTTAAATCAATCTTCGAAAACACAGTTGCTCTCCGACGCCTATCCAACAGATCATCGATCCGTGGAAGCGGATATTTGTCCTGAATAGTCACCCTATTCAACTCTCGATAGTCAATGCACATCCTTATTGACTTATCATTCTTCTTGACCAACAACACTAGCGCTCTCCATGGTGAAGAACTCGGCCTGATGGAACCCTTACTCAGAAATTCCTCAATCTGCTTCTGACTTCATCTAGAATCCTCAACTTAGATTCCATAGCAGTCACTTTCGGGTCCTTCTTCTTCTCCCTGAAAAGTCACTGCGGAACCACCTGGTGCTTTCACTAACACCTCTTCTTCTTGCTTTCAATTGTGGCATCATATATTGCCATTCAATCAATGCCAACAATCACATCCCTACCCAGAACTTGCAGCTCAAAAAGATCAATACAAAATAATCTCCCACCAATCTTGATATCACAGCCTTCGTAATATCGATTAGCAATCAATTCTTCCCCTGATGGTGTTGCCACCGTCAAGACCCTGCCTGTTCCAAACCGCTTTAGAAAAAAAGAAAATTGGGCGACACAAATGTATGCGAAGAACCAGTTTCAAATAAAACTTTTGCTTTTATTCCATTAACCAAAACAAATTGTGTTATATGGAGAATGATACTCAAATCTCCAATTTATTCTTAAACAAAGTTTTAATTAATACATAAATGAATGAATTCAAAATTCTTGCAAACCCTGGATCACATCCTCTGAGTTACCTGCATCCTCTTCAGTCAATGCAAACACTCGCCCCTGCCTCTGAAATTTGCCTCCGCCTGCACCATCCTTGTTCAACTACAGACAGTTTGGTCTGAGATGCCCTTCACGACCACACTGATAATAAATCTTTGCCTTCCGAGCCTTGGTGCATGCTGGCTGATAATGACCTGCCTTTCCACAGTTGAAACAAGTCACATCTTGAATTGCGGGTGTCTTCTGCACTAGCCTACTGAACTTGCCCTGCTTCGATAGGAACTTCTTCCCACTATGACTAACTTCTGGCCCCTTGTTCCTGTTCCAGGTTTCATGCTTCTTCTGGAACTGATCCATATCTTCTTCTGTCATAGATGCTCTCTTGACCAGCTTATCAAACCTCCTGCTGCCAAATGGAATCATCCTCGACCTTAAATTTCGGCCTCAAGCCCTGCTCAAATTTCTTGACCTTCTTCGCCACATCCACAATCAGCTCCAGTGCATACCTTGACAGCTGGGCAAATTTAGTTTCATAGTCGCGTACTGTCATGCTGCCTTGCTACAGATTCAAGAATTCTGTTGCCTTCTTCTCCTGAATATCCAGAGGAAATAAACGATCCCTGAACTCCTCCAGAAAAGCCTCTCAAGTTACTTGCTGATCACCAAAAGTCCTCTTCACTGACTGCCACCAAACGCCAGCATCCATCTCTAACTGCATCGTAGCCAATTTCACCTTATTGACTATTGGGGTTTCCAGAACTTCGATGATCATCTCCATCTGTCTAATCCAATCATCAGACTCATTTGGATCAGACTGCACCTCAAACACTGGCGGCTTCATCTACTTGAAGGACTCAACCTGCTTGATCGGATTAGCATTAACAAACACTGGTCTAGTTCCCAGATTCTGGTTTTGATTCTGTGCCATATTAGCTGCCATGAATGTGTTCAA
The DNA here is from genome assembly GCA_017893485.1 of Hemerocallis citrina. Lineage (NCBI taxonomy): Eukaryota > Viridiplantae > Streptophyta > Magnoliopsida > Asparagales > Asphodelaceae > Hemerocallis > Hemerocallis citrina. Next base: position 153,622,247 of record CM030364.1, on the reverse strand, counting down.
GGTCTGATACAGCCAGACAATCTCAGTCTCAAGATCAAATCCAGCCCCATGGGAACTTCTAGCCCCATCACCATTACCACCATTCCTGGTCCTGGGTCCTGCCATTATACTGAATACTGCAAAATAAGGATAAAGTTAGAGCATCACAACACAATTCATATTCATATCTATACCCCATGGCAAAACCTCAGTCATACCCCAAGCCAAAACATCATGTTTTAACTCTATGTGATACTCACACTCTAATGTCCACACCTAGATACTCACGCTCTAATGTCCACACCCAGGTTTATTTTTATACCATGTTTATTATTACTATTGAAGCATGCTCTGATACCAATCTCGGTAGTGCCCCAAATTTCCAATATGATATCTCAGAAATATGTCGGGACAATTTGCAGCATCTATCTCAATTGTAATAGTAAATATAGCCAAAACACAGATAAAATCTTTCAACTTTTATTACATTAATTCTTTACAAAGCACAGCGGAAAAACAAACACCTTGAATTACAATCTTTTCTTTTACAACACTTCTTTTACAATTTGCATAAGCTACATTATCATTCTACCACATGCATCCAGATCTCAATGTTATAAGCACCTACCTGTAAAAAATGAGGCTAAAGATAACCCTAACCCCCAAAACTACAGGGGTTATCCATAACGGTGTGAGTGACATCAAAAGAAAAGCAACATAAATAAAGCATAAAGGATAAAGTCATAAACAACATATATCAACAATAATAACAATGAGAATGAAATAACAATAAATAAAACATTAAAACATCAAGTGAAACTAGACTAAGTGTCAAGTGTAGAAAAAACAGAAAATAACATGCATAAAACCAAGTCAAGAAAACACAAAGCTATATGCTCACTCTCTAATGCACACTTGTCGGATTCGATACATTTCATACTAAATAGGTCCGGTGCAAGCCACTTTATAGGGTTAGATACCCTGTTATGCAACTAATCCTACTACGGTGATGGAAACAAGATCCAGAATACTCTGCAAATAGGCATCACAACCCTTGATGCGCAAGCATCCTGTAAGAATAGCTCAAAAACCGGAGAATCACCTCCCTGCCGTGTACCCAACGAATAGGCTTGCGAGGCCCTCGACATGCGGATACACCAGGTACATCCCATGAATAGGCCCGCCGACCCTCAACACGCGAATGCACCCTGTATGCTCCGTGAATATGCCTGCAAACCCTCGACATGTGAACATACAAATGTCCTCTTGAGACAGAACAACACACAAGTCCTAGAACGCATCCGTTGGACCTAAACCCAAGTGCATATACTTACATTTCCCAAGTTTCATCACATCTCTACTAGTGCCTGTCCTTAAGTTGGTTATTATACATAAAGATTTATACAAATCCCCCTTCTCTAGAGTTAGTGTATCCTTCCGGACTTAATTCCACAACAACAAACCCAAGACCCCACTGGTTTAAATCCACAAAATCTCATCTGCCGGTTCACAGAACTCCCAGTCAACTCCTAGAGATTCATAACTCAACCATCAATACCAAAACTTTCAATAGAACTCTTAAATCCATCATCATATGAAGAAAACTTCTTAAACCAACAAAAAACCCAATCTATATAATGTACTCGTAAAATTTTAGAATTCAAATTAAATATTAAATCCATTAAATAACAAAAAACCATATTTTGAAGTCGTAAAATATCACAAAATATCAATTCTTTTGAAAACACATATAACTCACTTAATAAGTTCATAAGAATACATTTTAAATTATATTATAAATTAAATATAACTCTTTATAAAATACTGTAATCTGTAGTAAAAATATTATCAAAAACAATAGAGCAATAATCCATAATATCGAGGAAATAACCATTTAAAAGAAACGAAGAAAATCAATAAAACTGCCAAATAAAAAAAAACAATTGGCAGTCGACCGCTCAAAGCAGAGCAATCGACTGTCAATTAGGGATTCTCAAATAAGGGTATGACGGTCGACCGTGACCTGCTATACATTCAGGTTAGGGTTTTTGTGCATGTTTCGACTAATACGTCGATTAAACTTCATGAAATCAAAGATAAACTTTCTGAGATGCTAAAGTATGACTTTTACAACATATATGAATTTATAAAATACATCAAAACTTTGCCACGATTGCAAAATAGCAAGTTCTCATTAAAACTTCCCAAAACAAATTATACGTATATATATATATATATATATATATATATATATATATATATATATATATCTTCATGTAAGTGTTTAAATATCAGTCATAGCATCAAAACTCTTCAAATAGGAGTAGTATACTGTTTAGATTTAGTCTCAGTGTTAAAACAAATCAAATCCAATCGAAAACTCTCAAAACATCAACTTTTGACAATTCTTCAAATAGTATATCTGTGTGTATATATATAAGTGTTGGTAAGTGTGTTTTTGCATCAGTAAAGATCAAGAAACCCATTGTATATTTGTAGTATATTGTTTCCAAACAACCTCAGTGCCAAACAACTCATATCTAAATCAAGATTTTGCAAAAGCATCAAAGCAATTTTTGGCCTGCACAACTACAGACCGAAAAACAATTGCCAATACAGAACCCCAAACCTGGTTCTTTTGATTCAAAACTCTTCTATTACTTGTCGTAATTACTCACCTTAGTTTTTCATGGGTATATGTAAGTTTTTAACATGTATTAATCAAGTAGTTCACATCAAAGCATTGAGAACAGATCATATACATTCATACATAGTAATAGTTCAATTTTTGTTCACTTTCATGCTATATTCCTCATTCAATTCGTTAAACTCCATCAAATCAGTAACAACATGAATGGAAGCCACCTACTCATGATTAAAATGCAAGTATAACAATTATTCATCAAGTTCTTTACTGTTCAAAACCCCAAACAGTGTGTGTATGCATACTCAATATTAAAGAACTCATCTTTTTCCAAATTTGTGCATCTCTTCAAATAATCTTAATACAGTCAATTAAAACAACAAATATGTGAAGGGAATTAACCTACTCCTGATTTCTATTAGGTTCTTTGACAATCTCAAATCATCCATATGAAGTTGATCATCAAAGCATAGGTTTCATGAAAAGATTCAATTTTTAGTTAATCTACTCATCAAAATCCATTGTATCTTCATACCATCATCTAACATGCTTTCTAATAGATAAATCATCACATACAACATTCTTAGAACAATAAGAAAACAAACATATGTCACTCACCTTATTGAAGAATCAACCGAAGAAAAATAAAGAGAATTAAGAAAATTCTTCCTTTCGCAAGAAAACCAAGATCCTTGATTTGAAACTCCTAGAAAATAATAATAAGAAAATTCCTTTGTGTTGTGCAGCAAAGAGACAGCTGCACCTCACCTTATATTGGCCAGAAATAGGGTATCTAGGGTTTGTGAGTTGATTTGCAAAGTATCTCTTTTGAATATATCTTTACATATATAAATCTTTATACTTGGAAATTAGATAAAACCAAATTAATTGTGATTTAAAAAAAAACAACCACCTTAATATTGGCCAGAACTATTTTAAAAACCTAGAAAACGAAATTGTACTTTTTGCCCTCTAAGTGGCAATTTTGCAGAAGGACCATTCTTTATCAAAACTTGCAAAACAAACCAAATTTATTAAAAAAAAATTAAAATATTTACCTCTGAGTTGGCTAGGCATCATTCCCAGTCCAAAAATCTGAAAATATGGAGTTTTCACTCCAAGTGGTAATTTTGCACAAAAGTCCATCTTTTTGTAATATTTGCAAATAAGTCAAATAATTATCAGGAAAATCCAGAAAATTCACAAATAATATCTATTAATAAATAATGGGTTTCCCCCAAAATAGTTTTTGACTTTGAATTTCCCAAAAAAATATTTGCACGTGTAAAAAGGTAAATTTCAGAAAAATGTTTATTAAATCACCAAAAAATCATTTTAATCCATTTATTAATCTTAAAAATATTATTTAAAAAATATGGGGTATTAAAAGGTAGGTGTTACCCTTTGAACCTTCCCTTATGAAAATATGTTTACTTTACTAACTGAACAGTAGACACGATGTTTTTTTGAAGTAGACACGATGTTCTTAAACTGTTGTGTCATTTGTTTAAACGATGACTTATCTCACACAGGAATCTTTCTAACGCATTTTATTTCTCACTGTTATGTTCATTTTGGCCATGAACATACACCTGGTTCTGCAAGAGTTTAACAGAAATATTGCTCTACATTATTCCCATGGAAGTGGCCCTTCTTCCCTCTCACATAAGTGATATCTTAGTTAAGTGTAACCCACATTATTTTGTTTGGATTTCTGACTCATTAGAATCATTAAAATCCTAACTTAACCTCTTACCTTACGAGCATCATTGTTTCTTCATGGGAATGGACATGAAAAAATCCCTACGGTGATTTAACATGGTCTTTACACTTTAGTTGTCCCTTTAAACCTAGATCTTGGGATCTCCAATTAGCTAGGTTGGGTGTCCATTGTATTGACTTATTCTTTTATGGGCTTTAGTCACATTTCCTTTGATGACATATTAACTAACTCTCTGTCCTTGATCGTGAGACAGATAATTGTCACTCTAAATAAGAACCGGGATTCCAACAGTAGTAATTATCCTTCTCAGGATCGGAGGTAATAGAGGCATGCAAAGATTTCCTTGGGTCGGACGGAGATTGGCCCTCGAGTGCAAAGGCATAAGGGGGATTGACTGGAAGACTTAACACTTTGGTTAGCAGATCCACAATTTTATCCTTTGACTTTACACAGTCCACTGAGATAAACCCAGTAGAGAGTAGTTATCTAATGGTATTATGTCTTTGACGAACATGATTAGATTTACCATTATACAAATTGCAATGTGCTCTACAAATTGCAGATTAACTGTCTGAATTTATGCAGATTGGGAGCATAGGTCTTTTCCACCTTGGAATATCTTCAAGGAAGTGACGTAACCATTCAGCCTCTTCCCCACATTTGTCCAGTGCGATAAATTCAAATTTCATCGTGGGTTTAGCAATCACTGTTGGTTTCGAGGATTTCTAAGAAACTGCTGCACCACCTAGTGTAAACATACAACCACTAGTAGATTTTAAATTATCACTAGATATCCAGTTCGTACCAATGTATTCTTCAAGTATAGCCGAATATCTTGTATAATGCAGCCCATAATTATGAGTAAAATGCAAGTACTTCAGTACTCTTGTAATTGCTTGCCAATGCTCACTTCCAGGATTTCTTGTATATCTACTTAGTTTGCAAACTGCATAGGCTATGTGTCGTCTTGTACAACTCATGAAGTACATTAGACTGGCTATAATTCTAGAGTATTCTACTTGAGAAATACTCTCTCCTTTATTCTCGGATAAATGTAAAGTTAGATCTATTGGAGTTTTGGCAATTCCAGAATTATCTTTGTCAAATTTTCGAAGAATATTGTCAATATATGTGACTGACATAAAACAAACTTGTCTGATGTTCTTGTGATTTTAATTCCCAATATAACATCTGCTAGTCCCATGTATTTCATGCCAAACCTCGAGTTTCACATATTTTTAGTAGATTTAATCTTCTTATCATTATTTTTAATAATAAGAATGTCATCTATGTAAAAACATATTATGACATATCCACTTTCTGTGTCTTTGACATACACGCATATCGCACTCATTGATTTTGAAACTATTTGTCATTATAACATTGTCAAATTTCTCATGCTATTGCTTTGGTGCTTGTTTCAAGCGATATAATGACTTCACCAGTTTACATACTTTCTTTTCTTATCTTGGAGCAGAAAAACCCTCAGGTTGTTCATGTAGATTTCTTCATCTAGATCTCCATTAAGTAAAGCTGTTTTTACTTTCATTTGATGTACTTCAAGATTTCGCAGAGCTGTTATTGCAAGTACCATCATAGTGGAATTTATTCTCGTCATAGGAGAATATATATCAAAGTAATCCAGCCCTTCTTTTTGTCTATATTCTTTGGTTACAAGTTTTGACTTCATTTATCAATTGATCCATCAGGTTTCATTTTTCTCTTGAAAATCCACTTGGAACCTAAAGGTTTACTACCCGGTGGAAGATCCACTTGTTCCCAAGTATGATTTTGCAATATTGAATCAATTTCACTCTTAATGGCTTCTTTCTACAGATGACCATCACTAAAGTTCACGCTTCTTTGAAAGTTTGGGGTTCACCTTCAAGCATAAATGTCAAGAAAACTGGAACAAAATATTTTTCCGTTCTTGTTCTTTTACTGCGTCTGTGTTCTTCCTCATTTTCTTCATCTTGATTTTTACTATCTTCACCGATAGTCTCATGTGTTCGTTTGGAAGAACTTGGTTCTTTCTTATACTTACATGGAAATACTTCTTCAAAAAACAATGCATTTCTAGACTCCATTAGTGTGTTCTTTGGTATCTCAGGGATGTCGGATTTATATACCAAGAACCGATAAGCATTACTATTATGTGCAGCGCCAATAAAAATGCAATCAACCTTTTTTTGTCCTATTATTAGTTTCTTAGATGGAGGTACTGCAATCTTGACAAGACATCCCCACATTCACAAATAATTGTAGGATTGCTTTCTTCCTTTCTATTGTTCATATGGAGTTTTCTTTTCTTTCTTTTTGGGTACCTTATTCAAAAGGTAATTTACTGAAAGAATAGCTCCCCCGACACCCCCCCTACAAGTTTGGTGGCAAACCAGAACTTATTGACATTGCATTCATCATTTTCTTCAATGTACGATTCTTTCGCTCAGCAACACCGTTGGACTGAGGAGAATAATGTGATGTAGTTTCATGTATAATCACATGCTTAGCACAAGTTTCAGCAAATGTCGATTCAAACTCTCCACCTCGGTCACTTCTTAGCACCTTAATTTTCATGTTGAGTTGATTCTCAACTTCATTTTTATAGAAAACAAATTTCTCTATCACTTCGTGTTTGATTTTAAGCAAATACACATAACAATATTTTGTGGTATCATCTACAAAGGTAAAAAATACTTATTACCACCTTTTGTTTGTGTCATTTATAAATTACATATATCTCTGTGAATTAAATCAGGAGGTTCAGTGTTTCTTTCAACAATTTCAAAGGATGATCTTGATAGTTTTGCCTCAACAAAAGTTTCACACTTATATTTAGAATTAATGTGGAACGTTGGTATATGATTCATGTTAATTAGTCTATGTAAAGTATCATAATTAACATGGCCTAGTCTGCCACGTCATAAATTGGAAGATTCATGCATATAAGTAAAAGAGCTAGCTTTATTGATATTCTTGACCATGGTCATTACATTGAGTTTAAACATTCCACCACTCATGTATCCTCTACCAATATACTTTCCAATCTTCGATAAAACAAATTTGTTTACTCAAACACTAAATGACATCCGTGATTATTAAGCTAAGCAACGAACCAGATACCAAGTTTTTACGTATTTCAGGAACATATGCAACATTGTTCAGAGTCAATTCCATCTCAAAAGTCATCTTTAAGATCACCTTGCCTTGGCCCTTTATTTCTAAAGTAGTTGAGTTCCCCCAAAAACATCTTCTCCCCTTTCTCTAATGGTTCGAAAGTGGAGAACATACTTCTGTTGGAGCACACGTGTCGAGTAGCTCCAGTGGCAATCAACCATTCCTTGAGGTTTGAATCCATCAAGTTCACCTCTGAGACCACAGCTGAGAGGTTGATATCAGAAACATCTTGAGCAGTGCCTTCAATTATATTTGCTTCCATATTCATGTTCTTCTTGGGTAGTCTGCAATTAGTAACATGTGACCTAGCTTGTCACAGTTGAAGTACTTGCGTTGGAACTTCGCTTCCTGGAGATACCTCCCTTAGGTCCAACTTGGGTCCCTTTTCTTTGTTGTTGTGTTTTTTAGAATGTTGATTATATTCCACCACATTTGTCGTGGCCGCATGACCGATGGCTCCGACTTTTTCAGAACCTCGATTGTCTTCTTCAATACGAAGCCTGACCATGGGATCCTCAATGCCCAATTTTTTTTGCTTATGCTTCAAATAATTTTTGAAGTCTTTTCAACCTGCTGGCAATTTTTAATAATACAAGCAACTTGAAAGCTTTCACTTAGGTTCATACCTTCAGCATGTATTTTATGCAAGATCTGTTGAATTTCTTGAACCTGGATGATCACTATTATAGAATTAACAATTTTATAGTCTAGGAAGCAGCCCATAATAAATTTCTTGGCGTCAGCCTCACTTTTATATTTATGTTCTAGGGATTTCCAAAGTTTTTTAGGTGTTCTTTTATCAATATAAACAATGTACAAAGAATCGGCTAATCCGTTCATTATGTAGTTCCTACATAAGTAGTTGGCATTTTTCCAAGTATCTACAGCGGCGATGCCTTAGTTAACTTGCTCATCTTCTTCAAGATTTGGAACTTCTTTGTTCAAGAATTTTGCGAGATTCAAGGTGGTCAAATAGAACATCATTTTATGTTGTTACCTCTTGAAATTCTGCCCATTGAACTTCTCAGGTTTCTCCCCATGGGAGACTGAGACAGGTACAATAGCTGGCACTGGCACTCGTCCACAGCAATAGTCGGCAATTGTGCCGCATCAGCCACTGGCACTTGGACCATTCCAGCCACAACAGCATTCTCCGATGCATTTGTCATTTTTAATCTGAAAACACACAACACGAGCGTAAATTTTCAGAATGAAAAAGGAAATAAAAAAAAGTGCCTCAAAATTAGAAATGAAGAAAATCTAATCTGTTTTAAGTTTGTTACAAAACTTTGTTTCCAAATATCGTTTGTAATAAAACCAAGTATGATTGAAAGACACAAAATCGGAGAAGAAAAAGAAGGAGAAGAAGAAGAAGAGGGAGAAAACCAACAAATAAATAGAATAGAAAAGAAATAACAAACTTACAAACCAAACATTTTATGTTGAGGCTTGTGTACCACGCAATCTCCTTAAAATAGATTTCACCTCATTCAGGTGGTGGAATTTGCAAAGGCATCTGTCTCTCAGGATGCAACGACAGAAGATTTGATGCAAGCACCATGCCACGCACTCGAACTGGAGATCATTTGAAATCTATCACCGAACGACCAAAGAATGGAACTTGACTTGAAGCACAGAACAGAGGGGGGAAGAGTAGAGTTTCTGGTGTATAGATTCAGGGACCTCTATTTATAGGGTCAGGGTGAAAATCGTAACGACATACAACTCATTGACTGCATCCACTACAACGGCAGATAAGCTCATTTAATGTACCGACTGTAAAGGCAGACAGAAGCTTGAATGACCACTGTAATGGCAAACAAAACCATTTCTGCAGTTTACACCTGAAAAATCCAAACTGTAGCAAAAAGAGGCTCTGCATACGGGTTCATGTCGGTACTGCATTCGTGTCCGTAGGACGTGCAGGCCCACACACGCCACATGTAATCTGGTTCCGAGATTTGCACTTGTAACACCGCGCAAAATTGAGTTATGACAATTTTGCCCACGAGTGTTACGGACATGTATTTTGTACTGTTACGAGTAATATTCATAACATATTTTTATTTAAATGTCATACGTATTTTATATTCCGATTATTTATATGTTTTTCGTTCTCTTAAAATTCATTGTTATCCTATTTTGAGCCAACTCAAATATTAATTTTAATCTTTGTGTTTTTTACATGTATTGCACGTGTTTCAATACACGTGTTGATTACGTATGTTTTATCGTTACATGAAATATCCATAACATTATTAATATACATGTTCTGCATATTTTATATTTTGACTATTTTTCGTTCTCTCAAATTTATTTTGTATTGATACGTGCAACGCACATGTTTACAGTGCACATGTTGGTTCCTAAAATTTTCTTGAGTCATGAATATTTTTCTCATTTTTCTAGTCACAATTGTGTGATTTATTTTTAATTAAAATCCACAAGGACTAAATCCATTTTTGTTCCCCACTAAAAATTAATTACAAATTTATAGCCTATGATTATTTTTACACGTAAATGTACATTGAAAATCTAGTACACTTGCCACGTGTATAACACACATACATCTATCCTAAGAAAAATTAATAATAAAATTTGTATGAAGATTGTGCACACACATTGACTACATGTACATGTGTTTCTCACCATGCTTAAGGATGAGAGAGAGTGGTGTGAGTTAGTGGGAAGTTGAGAGTTATTTTGGGTAGGGGGAAGCTATTTTAGCCACACAATTTTTCAATAAATAGCCCCTAACTTTTTCATGAACAACACAACTCAAAACAAAAACAAAAGAGACAAAGAGAGAGAAGAGCTTGCGGGCTGTGCTAGGAAGAGGCCGGCCATTTTTTAGGGAGCTTGGAGCTTTGTAGCATTATTTTTTAGGAATTCCTACTACTAGTAATTCTACATTTGAGGTGGGTTTTTCTTCAACTTTCTAATATAGTTTTATTAGTAGAATGCTTGACATATGTATATTGTTAGATGCATGATAACTTATATAGAATTGAACATTCATGTTTAGATTCTTTGTTGTTGATTGAATGTGTGAAATTATGATATGATTGATTTGGGGACATTTTTAAGTTGCTGTTTTGAGTGCTAGTTGTACTTCGAAAAAAACGTATCTGTTAAACTAGATAGAATTTAGAGCTAAAATTTTTATAGAAGCATCTCGTATATGTCAAGAGCATCTCCTTAAAATTTCATGATTTTTGAATTTCCTTTACTATTTTAATAAAATCCAAACTTAGGACTGGTTGGCAGTTAACTAGTTGCTGGAAATTTGTACACATTTCGGATTTTAATCATTTTAATATCTTAGATGAAGTATTTTGAGAAAAGTCAAAACTAAAAACTTGAAGTAGACTCATTAACCTTTCTGTAAAATCTAAGAAATTAATTTTTCTTAAAGAAATGAATTTATAATGAATTTTACAAGACTTAACAAGTGGCAGTACTTTAACATTTCGACCATATTGTAGATTTCGAAGAACTCAGGGTTATAGACACCATATTTTGGGGAAACTTATAACTAAAAAGTTATAGTAGACTTGTATATACCTTTATTTTGGTCTAAAGAACACAAATTTTCATGAAGTATAAAAGTTTCTATGAATTTTACAAGCAGCTTGAGCTGCAGTTTTCATATTTTGAACCTACTGTTTTGCAAATGAATTTAGACGAAGTAATTAAGGATGAATGTAGATGATCTTAACTACAAAGTTGTAGTAAACTAATTCATGATTTCTGTAAAGCTAATAAACCTATTTTTAGATTAGTACTGAAATTTGTATGATTTTTACAATACTATTGCGTTGATGTCTTTTAGCTAGTTGTCCTAAAACTTTTACAACATATAAAATTGGATTTAAATTTGAAATGTTAGTAATTAAGAGGTAATTAAATGATGAAGTAGCAATATTAAACATGTGATGTCTATAAGGGTTTTAACTCATCAAGTATTATTGAATGTTGCTATAAGAAGTTTATCACTTAATGATTGATAATAGTAAAGGAATAATTGGATATGTGAATGAATAAAATTTTAAAATGTGAATAATGAGGGTATGGATAACCTATGATGTTGTGAGCATGAATTGTGAATACTAGAGGCTAAGTGAGACCCAGGTACCGGCAAAGTGATGAAAGTGATTATTGAGATTTGAGAAGTGCCAAGATGGGCTATCGTTCTCGGTATATTGTTTAAGACCGGTAGGATGGTAAGCTAGCTCTAGGTGATATTATTATTCATGTTTAAATTTAAGGGTAAGCACTAGAAGAAGATGTGATGAAACTTCGGCAAACGTAAGTGGGGCATCTCTATAAAGTCTGACGGTGGACTCCAGGACTATAGACCCAGTTTGAAGGTGGACTCTGGGACTGTAGTGGCTTGTGAGGTGAGACGAGCCTTAATTAAATTCGGGACTACGATTAATTTGAAGGTGGACTCCATGATCATGAATAGTCGGACGGATGAGAGGCAAATATCCAATGTATATGTATATACAGGGGCTAGAGGGGCACTTGCGGGATGTTTCCACGACGAGAATTCTGTATAGTTTGACGGTGGACTCTGGGACAGGAATTCGTACTCATGGAATGTCTAAACCTTACTTTTGTTACCATAGTAGGTTTTTCGTAACGAGGGATTGAACCCTATAATGAGAAGTACGATAAAGGTTTTTCCCTTGGACCTATATAGCATAGGATGCATAGAATCTGAATAAGTATGCATTAGTATCATCGTAGTGTATTGTCTGCATTAGGCATTAAGTCATATCATACACTAACACGACTAGGATAGTCACATTTTCTGTTTGCATTCAAGTTTGTGTTTGCTAAAGTAGAAGAATCGCTGTATTATAGCATTGCGTCAGTTGTATGCAACTGACGTGCCCACAGTTTCCTAAATGTTGGTTTGGACTTGGCATGGGCTTGAAGTCACTATGATGAGTCGTTATAAGATTGAAGAATTTTCATTATTATAGATTATACTGTATTCATTAAATTCCGCTGTGCTATTGTAAAGAACATGTTGTAAATAAAAAGTTTTAAATTCCTTGTAAATTTGTACGAATTTGAAGTAAAGTTCCTGTATTTTCTACGAATTACATGTGTTTGGAATTCGGGACGTTACAACACCCCCCCTATGCGCGCGAGATAGAGCTTCTTAGCTTGCTATCTTATAATGCCAAGAAAGAGGTTATTATGTATCCTCTTCTAATTCCTTTCATTTTTCCAATATGGGACTAAAATCCCCCAACTCATTTTTAGAAATGAAACCGTCTCACTTTGGAAGAAAATTTCTCATTCACCCCTTAACCATTTTGAGTAAGTAAATATATGATTTTGATCTACTCATGAAGGAGAACATAAATCAATGAAGATCTCTTACTAATTCATAATGGATCTTACTCAAAAAGTTGCATCAAAATGGTTCGTAAAAAGGTGTTAATACACCCATTTTCTAACAGAGGTAAACCACCCTGACGGAGAACCATTAACAAGCACCGCAAATGAAGGAGATCTAACACAACCCATAATCAATTTCACAAAAGAAATATGGAATCCAAACTTCAAAAGCATGACCTCCAGTTTATCCCACAAGATTGTACGGTAAGCCCACTACATATCTAATTTGATTGACATTAAGTCCCTCCCATCACAAATATTCCTAATAGTTTTAAGCAGTTCTTGAACCAACAATGCATTATCGGTAACTAATCACCCTTTAACAAAGGCGCTTATGTCCTCAGCGAGGATAGGCTTGAGACGATTCACTAAAGCATTGGAAATGACTTTCTAGCAGACAGTACAAAGGAAGATGGGTAGATAATCCTTTGGCCTTCTCGGATTGGAGATTTTCGGATTGAGTGCAATAAATGTAGGTCTCCAGCAAATATGAAGCTAACTTGATTGGAAGAAAGAGTTCCTTGCCTCTCACACCCCCCATGAATAATCCCCCGAATTTTTTATATAACTCGCTCATCATACCGTCTAGCCCTGGCGCTTTGTTCCTAGGGAGTTCCTTAATCACAACTTTAATTTCCTGCTTAGTAAATGGCCTACACAAGACTTGATTCACTTCATTAGAAATTAGGGTGGGAATACATTCCATATCAATATCATTACGTCGACTCCTCCATCATTGTCCATTTTACCTTGAAATAATCCTCGAACCCTCTAGGTCTTCCACCACCATTTCATCTTCTAGGTTAGCAATAAGATTTTGCAACCTATGACAGATGATAGATTTATGGAAAAAATTCTGTGATACGATCTCCGTCCTTAAACCAACAAAATTTGGACCTTCGTCGCCAAAATAGCTCTTGACACCTATAATTATTTTGCAAGTTACTCGAAACCACACATAATCTCGACTCAACCTCTTCATCATAGCTAACTAGCTCCTTTTTTCTCTGCAACTCAACAAGTTTAATTTGTAGACGCTTTTCTTTTTCAAAAATATTTCCGACCCTTTATTTGTTCCTATTAGATTCAGAGAAAGAAAAGAATACTTTATTGGATTCTTGGATTCTTGGATTCTTAAATTGATGGATTGATTATAACTGAGTACAATGTTTCACATATATAGGAGAGAAGCAAAGATTAGACTAATACATTATTCGATATGGAACTAAACTAAATAATATAATATCTCACATCTAACACACCCTCTCAAACTAAAGTTGGTTCAATCAATATGAGTTTGGAATATTGATGATGTTCATGTAGCCAAGGGTGATGGCGCTCGGTGACGGCGTATGGGACGGCGCTCGATGGCGCAAGGGACAATGCTCGATGGCACAAGGGACAATGTATGGTGGCACAGGGACGATCTAGATCTTGGATCAAGGAAGTGTGGTGGTAGTGCTCTTCGGTAGGAGGTAGTATAAGTAGTGCTCTTCGGCGGGAAATATTAGAAGTAGTGGTGCTCTTCGGTGTGAAGTACTAGAAGTAGTAGTGGTAGTAGTTCAGGATGGCCCTGGACAGACAGGATGGACATCGGGATCTGGGATGACGTCGGGAACTGGGATGATGATAACGGAGATGGGAGTTGGGATGAGTTGTGTTGAGATTTGGATTTTGGGGATTTTTTGGGTATCTTTTTTCTTTTTTTCTTTTATTTTTGGGTTTTTTTTTTATTTTTTCTTTTTTTTTTTCTTTTTCTTTTTTTTAAAAAAAACAAGAAAATAGGAAGCGGATCAGATTTTTTGTGTGAGTTTTGGGTAAGGAATATGGAATGAGGTTGTGGTTGAGTAGAATAGGGTTTTGGAAATAGGGACAAACATTGGCAGATTTTTTTTGCAAGCGGGCCAGGTTTGGGGAAGAAAAGAAAACGATTAGGGTTTTAAGGGAGTGGATAGGAATGGGTTTCGGGTTTGCAGTTGAAGTGGGTTAAGATTTTGGGTTTTAGATATGAGTATGGGTTTTTTTTATTCAGGTTTGGGTTTCTGGTAGATTAGGGTGTTGAATATAGGGAGAAAGGGGTGTAGGTTTCAGGTATAGAGAAAGTGGGTATAAGAAAAGTGGATTAGGATTTAGATTTTGGGGGTTTCGGGATTCAGGAAGCTGCTAGGGGGCATCGGGATTTTGGGGGATTTTCGGTTGTTGGGTTAGTTCTGGGTGTTGGGATTCCGGGAGTTCGGGAGCGGCAGTAAAGGCACCAAGGAGAAGTGGCCGCAGGCAAGGTTCGTGTAACACCCCGCAAAATTGAGTTATGACATTTTTGTTCCACATGTGTTACGCATGTGTATTTCGTACTGTTACAAGTAATAGTCGCAACGTATGTTCCTACTTATTTCTATGATTCAACTGTTCATACATTTTTTGTCTCCTCAAAACTCATTTTATCTTATTTTGAGCCAACTTAAACATTTAATTTTAATCATTTTATTTTTACATACGTTGTATGTGCTTTCAATACACGTGTCGATTACGTATATTTTCCGTTACTTGAGATATCCGTAACATTATCAAATATAAATGTTTTGTATTTTGACTGTTTTTTGTTTCAAGTTAATTTGCACATTTTTTGCACATGCATTGCACGTAAATTTTTTTACACATGGTCATTTCTAAAATTTTCTATGAAGTAATGCACATTTTTCTTCTCACTTTATTTATTACACCTCGTATTTTTTATTTTTTAAAAATCCATGGGCCTAAAATTGCTTTTAATGCCCACAAAATTATTTAAATGGAAACCTACACAACCTGTCATGTAGGATACCCATTTTTATTAATTTTTTTTATCAATTATGTGAGTGTACACAAAACACGTGCACGTGCACACGTGCAATGTGCACACTCCAAAAATGGGCCTGCTGTTCATTAGAGGAGTGGAGATTGAGAGTGGGGTAGTGAAAGTATTAGTGGGTGATTAGTTATATTAACTACTCTAAACTAATCCTACTAATACCCTACATCTTAAGCCATTTCAATACACAAAATTAATCAAAAACCAAACAGAGTAATAGGCTGGCTTTCGGTCTTGCTTGCTGTTGGATTTCGGAGGTGGATTAGCTTGGGTTTTGTGGATTTTTGGAGTGCTTTTGAAGGAAGGTTACTACTAGTATACCCTTCTAATAGGTTGGTGTCTCTACTTGCTTTCTAATTGTATATAGAATTCATGTTTAGGGAATGCATGTTAGAATTGTAGATGGGTTTTGAATTATTTAACTTCTAATGTTTTTGTGTGATGCATATCGAGTTGATATCCAGAAATTAGTAGTTGAGGAATGTGCAAAAATGCATGTTAATGAAAATTTATAATGTAGAAATATGGTGTAGCAGAACTTCAATTTACATTAAAATACTTTATATGATTGTCAAGCAAAATCGTAATATAACATGAGTAGATTTGGTAGATAAATTGCAAATAAGATTGAGTTGTGTTTGATTTGAGTAGATTATAAATTTTGGAGAATTTCCCCACAATTTTAAATTACATTAAAAAAATAAAAAGCTAGTAGAGTAGTGTGGTGATTTTATAAAGGCATATTGTGCATGAAAAATCTAAAAATTGTTATTTACATTTGTTGTGTATAGAATTACATTATTATAAATAAAATCAGTAAGAAATCGTTACTGGAATTTTAGAAATGTATTATGTGAACAATTAAATTTGATACAAATGATGGAAGTTAATTTGAATGAATAAGCTAGAATGTATGAAAAAACTGAGAGTGGGTTTTTAAAGTTTTTAACTCCTATATGATTAGGATTGAGGCTTGGTCTCCGTGGCTAGCGTGTGCGCCTTGCACTAGGCACTGCCACGTGGCGCTTGGGGGTCTTTGTGGTCGCGGGTTCGTGCTGGAGTCGACTCTATTTTTATTTCAAATTATTTTTTTAAAGGACAGAATAGAGGGTAGTTGAGTATTTAAAGACTCAGAGCCCTTTAATACAGAGAACTGAGTTGGCTCAGTAGGTCGGCATTTGGTTTGCTTGCTGTTTGGCACTGGTTCGAGCTAGGGGGTGTAGTTGAGTTTAAAACAATTTTTTTGTGAATTCTAGTGTTTTTAAAATGTGAAAAACTTTATAGAAATATTACATAATATTGTCAAAACATTTGGGAGTTGTTTCATGTTATTCTAAAGATATTTTTAGAACTTGAAGGTCATACTTTATATATTAGTTGAGTTGAGGATCAATTTTTAAAATAAAGAAGATGTACATGGTTAAAAGGAGTTGGTTTTAAACGAAATTAATGCAAGGTTGTGATTGGGAATTTGAGAAGTTCTAGGCATGATCTTTAATGAAGTTTGGTATTAAAAATAGTGACCTCATAAATGAGTTTTGTATTAATATACTTGAAGTAGGGATAAATATGAGAAAAGATGTATTAGTCGAGAGAACTTTGAGAATCATGAAAGTGATTAGTTGGGTTGGCTAATTAAGAAGTTGTTTACAAAAAATTCGATTGGGGATATTGTTATTGAATGCGAATATAAGAAGTGATTACTTCATGATTGATAAATAAAAGAATGGATGAAAGAATTGAATAAGATGTGAATAAATGAAATTGAAAACATGAATGATGAGGGTATGAGTACCCCATAATGTTGAACATGGAAGATGTTCATTCCAGAGGCTGAATGAGACCCAGGTACCAGCAAAGTGATGAAAATGATTAATTGATTTTAGAAATAACTGTATAGGCTATCGTTCTCGGTATTTTGTTTATGTCTGGTTGGAGGATAAACTAGCCCTAGGTAGTATTATTTTATTCATGATTCAAATTAAGGATAGGCACTAGAAGATGTAATAAAACTTGGGCAAACGTAAGTGGAACGCATCTATATAGTCTGACGGTGGATTCCTGGACTATAGACCCATACAGATGGTGGATTCCTGGACTGTGGTTGCTTGCGGGGTGAGACGATCCTCAATTAAATCAGGGACTATGATTGGTTTGACGGTGGATTACTGGACCATGAATAGTCGGCCGGATGGGAGGTAGTTCACCATTATATATGTATATACCGGGGCTGGAGCAGCATTTGCGGGATGTTCGCACGACGAGGATTTCCGTATAGTCTGACGGTGGATTCCAGGGCTGGAGTCCGTACTCGTGGGATGTATAATACTTGTTTTTGTTACCGTAGTAGAGTGTTCACAACGGGGACTAAAACCCTATAAAGTGGAGTACGATAAGGGCTTACCCTCGGACCAATGTAGATGGGATGCATAGTACCCGAACAAGTATGCATTAGTGACATCATAGTATAAACATCTGCATTAGGCATTAAGTCATATCATACACTGACATATTTAGGATAGTTACTTTTACACTTTATTGTGCATTCAAATTTGTGTTTTGCTAAAGTAAGAAAATCGTTATACTATGGCATAGCGACGATCGCTGTATTATAGCATTGCGTCAGTTGTATGCAACTGACGTGCCCACAGTTTTTCAGTGCAGGGCTTGGATTGGCAAAAAGACATAAAGATGAATTGATGCTGAAGATTACTTTCAGATTTAAGTTGTGATGTTAAAGTTGTATTTATCGTGTTGTATTTATTTAAATTCTGCTGCGTTGATGTAAAAGAACAATGTTGTATGAAAAAGTTTTGAATTTCTTGTAAAATTGTACGAATTTGAAGTAAAAGATTCTATTGTGCTACGAATTGAAGTGTTTTGGAATTCGGGGCATTACAGAGTGGCATTACAGAGCAAACTTCAAAAAGTAGTACACAATTACAAGGACAACACATTAGGGTGGATATTAGAAGTGTGAGTTCAGTTTATAGAGATTTAAATGTAAGTGATTTACATTTCTGTTGCTCTATACACTGGTGTCTTCTCCTCCATCTCCCTATAAGATGGCTGATAACCCAGACCCAGTGAATGAAGTAGTTAATGAACTTGCATTCATGATGCTCTCCTCGTATACATTGATGTGAGATTGTATGCGAGCATGTTTTTCCTTGGTATCAGAGTGGCGCAGTGGAAGCGTGGTGGGTTTGAACCCTCATTCATGATACCTTATACATAGACTAACTTTTGCCCGTAATTTTTTTCTTCGTGGACTTTCCTTGTAGTGCCTTCCGTCTTTGACGTTTAATATATTTTTCCCAAAAAATTACTTTTTTTATACTATTAGTTAATTTTTATATTTATTATTTTATCTACAATCCTTAGTCTAAATCTTTCAATTTTGACTTGCTCGTTTTCTTTCGTGATGTTTTATCCTCCTTACTTTTATGCGCTTTTACGTTACTTATTTATTTACACTATTTCTTATACGTATTCTTTTAAGTTTTAAACTACTACTTATTAAATTATTATTAAGACTATCAACTTCTTTTGTTATTATTTCTATCAGATTTTCAATTCTGATTTTTGTACGTTTACATTAAGTTTACAAATACTTGATTTTTACAATACTATAATTTTTCCATGATTGAAATATTCTACTCATATAAATATGACATACCATTTTGTTTTATAGCCTATATTCGATACTATTGTCATTACATACTATTTGCTAATTTATTTTGTTATATTCACTTTTCACTATTAATCGCTACTTATTAATTTTAAAGCTTTACACTTCTCTAATATGATACATACACTCACTACTTATATTTTTATTTTCATTTCAATTTTTATTATTATTTTTTTCATTCTTGGTTACTACATATACTTTCCACTGATTTCCATATATTTTCATATATATATATATATATATATATATATATATTTCAACATACTTACTAGACACATCATTTTATACTTATTTAACTATTTATGTTTATTATCCAAATTCACTAAACTACTTAATTATTATCCTCATTTATATTTTCAGCCCATGCATATATTTTATACTATTTTCATCTTAATGTTGTAAATTCCTTTTCATTACTACTAACTTTATATATTCAATATTTAAAATCAATACATTTATTTTAATATTTTGACGTTGTAATTTCATTCACAACTTTTACATCTATTTTTGTATCCCAAATTTCAAAATGTGACACCATACATTATTAAACATCCAACATCCAAGTACATATAGAAGATTACATCTTCCCACCTCCCGTTTTGGTGCAATCTGGTGTCGAGAGGGCAAATACGCAACTAGATATCAATGGAGGCAAACTGCAACGTGATGTTGGGGAGGCAAAGTCTGCAACTGAACGTCCAGAAGGCAAACTGCAATTGGATGTCGTAGAGGCAATTCTGCAACTTGATGTCAAGAAAGCAGGCCAGCAGTTGGACACCAACGAGGCGAACCCACAACAAAAGAGATTTTCTACTTTAATAACCTCCACATTTATTTATACATATATAACTCACTACTATTTTATTTTTGTACTAGTTTATACCATTTTATGATATTTTGTGGCCTAGCATTAAATTAATCACCTTACTATTTATACTGGTTTCTGCATCTATCCTACTTGTGTATTTACTACTTAACATCAACTATCTTGTCATCTTATTCTTATTTTATTTTGAATCTTTACATATGTTAGCATTTCAAACCACTTTATCGTATTTTATTTTGCTGCTAACTTAGCTTAGATTTGGTGGCTACTCACCTAACCAAAAAAATCTTATTATTTATACTTTTGTTTACGATTCATAATTGATTTCTATATGATTAGTTTTTGTATTGTTTCAATGATATGTTATTGCTTTTTCTACTATGATGTATTGTCTTACTCTTACAAACCATTTATATAATTTTCATATTGTTTGTTTCACCATATAATTCTTACGCCTATGTACGTATATAATTTTGTATGTTGGTTTTTCTTACTTTACTTGACAATTTGAAAGTATTTTGATATATGCCAACCAGTATTCTATATCTTTAGTTTTTAAATCGTATGTATAATTATCGTATTTACTTTACAAATTATTTTAAGACTAGGTTTGCCCGTTGACACGTGCCTACGGCACGTCTTCGAAATAGTACACCTGGTTTGATTATATAAAATAGTTTTGGAGGTCCAACAAATTAATTGAAGTAGCAAACATATTATATGAGAAAGCAGTATATATACCTTTAAGCTCAACCATCGCCTTCTTGATCATTAGCTTGAATTTACCTGGAATGCATATAGTTGGTTAGAAACACTGCATAGAGTTTTTTTAACTTCAACATCACTTTTAGATACTTGAAATAGTTATGCAAGGACATTATCATATAGGTTTTATAGAGCTTAGCATGTCTAAATACAATGGTAACACAAATGCATGTGTGACAGTATCTACAATACCAATAATCTAAATATTTGTTTGTCTGAGACTCGGGTACTGTTCTTTTTCTCTTCTTATAAGCGATTCACCTCCTATAAGAGGTGGTCCACCTCTTTTTCCATAATTTTTAGTGTTCTTTTTTTACCTCTTATAAGCAATTTCTCCCAAAAACGCTTATAAGCCTAAACGGCTTCTAGTAGCCTCTTTCAAATTCTTATAAGCCTTCTGTCACTTAAAAAGTCTATATTACCCCCAAAGTATAAATAGAGAAATTATATAGTAAGGACAAAAATGTGTAAAAGTAGATAAAAGACTCTTGTAAGAGGTGAAAAAAGAACAGAAATATCTTATATGAGGTTCTTATAAGTGGTTATTTTTATATAAAAAGAACACCTCAAAAAAAGGCTCTTACAAGAGGCTCTTACTGTAAATCTCTTATAAGAGGGAGGTAAAAAAAAGAACAGTACCTCAGTTTGCAATTGAAATATCTCTTATTATTATTTCAACCAAAATGAAATACATGAAGTTCTCAAAACTCAATCCAAGCTAATCATTTCTTTTATCTCCACTTTGTCTTCCCATTGAACCTTTATAAAAAAAATAAAAATGGATAAATAACAAATTTACTTTAATTATCTTTCTTGAGTGCAGAGTTTGCACCCTTCACTGGTAGACTCCAGTCATCCCAATCTTATATATCCAAACATACACTAAAAGTTCTTATATGTTATGTTATCCATGGTTTCTAATACCAGTGAAGGGAACACTTCACGATAGTATTTTCTCTTGTAGAAAAGAAATTAATGTTGCATATTTGCCAAGTTATTTTAGGTTGCTACTCAGCTTACCTGTCCTGCTATGGTTTGGAAGCCCAAATTGAGGCCACCAAATAATTCATCTCTCACTTGCGTACACCTTAAATCAAAACCAATAAAAATCTCATCAAATAAATCACCAAATTAAAATTTTTAAAATCCAAAAATAAAACAATCATACCTCTCTGAACTTAAATTCCATGCACACACAAAATTCGAGTCAGCAAAAAACTGAGTAATCCCCTGCACGCAAAAAATTAAAAATTAGAATTAGAATTCGGTTAATGAGATAAAATTAGAGTCCTCGCATCGCATATAGAGGCTCTCGGTTCGGTGGAGGGGAGTCGCTGATACGGAGTCACTTGATATTCACGCCAGATTTGGTGGAGGGGAGCCACCGATACGAATCAGCAACGGATCAGATATTGGAGACAACCTCTTAATTGGGGTTCGACATTGGATTTGGATTTGGATTTGCTTTGAGATTTTCAAATTTCGAAATTTTAAAAATTTTAAAATTTTTTATTTTAATTATTTTAATTATTTTTTTTATTTTCAAATTTTTTTTAAATTTAAAAATTAAAAATTTTAAAAATATATATATTTAAATTTTTTATAATTTTTTATAAGTTTTTGATTTTTTTGAATTATTTTTGAAGGTTTTAGTTTTTATTTTTTTATTTAAAAAAAATAAAATTTTCATTTCTTTATTTTTTGAATAGAAGAGAGAGAGAGAGAAATAATTAAATAAATAAAGGAGTTGTTTTGGGTAGGGGAATTTTAATTTGAGTTTTGGGGGGGAACTTTGGGGGGGGGGGGGGGAAATGTGTTTTGTGAGGTTAGATCTGGACCATTGATTTTTGGGGGATTGAAGGAGAGCCACTTGATAGCTCTCTTTGTGATTTATTATATAGATATTAACTTGTTATACAGAGTTATTGTATATTGTCTATACTTTTAACTAAATTTCATACTCGTATATTTTTCAAACTTTTGACCAATAGTCTCCCCTTAATTCAAATTTTTTCTCGTAACATATAGTACTAGTTCAGTTTGCGATTTTTAATTATTGTCCGCTTTTTACTTTGATAAATTTTGATTACTAAGCCTACTAATAATTTATTAAAGTATATGTTGACTATGTTTCTCTTTATTCATTCCAACTGCTTTGTTTTCCAAACTCTTTCACAATTAACGACTTAATTTATATTTTCCTTTTATCTAACACTTTACCAAATATAATTTTTGTATGTAAATTTCTCTCGATCAATCCAATCTTTTATGGTCACATTTCTTTTCTTATGTTATTTTTCTTTTTTTCATCATGTCCCGTTCTTATAAATTTTGATACTTATAGTTTTCTTAAATAAGTTTGTCTTTTTTTCCACATTGCATATTTTTAAACTACATTTATTTTCTTAATGTTCGCATTTTTTGTATATACAATAATGATACTTTCCATGGTGTGTATGAAATACAACCTTTACCATAGTATGTTCTGAGGACAAAACTGTTCTAATGGAGGTTTCGTGTAACACCCTGCAAAATTGAGTTATGACAATTTTGCTCCACGTGTGTTACGCACGTGTACTATACCGAGTAATAGTCGTAATGTATTTTTCTACGTAATTCTGCAATTCAACTATTTATACATTTTTCGTCTCCTCAAAACTCATTTTATCCTATTTTGAGCCAACTTAAATATTTATTTTTAATCTTATTGTTTTTACGTATGTTGCATGTGCTTTCAATACACGTGTCGATTACATATATTTTCCGTTACGTGAGATATCCGTAAAATTATTAAATAAACATGTTTTGTATTTTGACTGTTTTTCGTTCTCTAAAGTTAATTTTCACATTTTTTGCACGTAAAATTTTATATGCATGGTCGTTTCTAAAATTTTCTAAGAAGTAATGCACATTTTTCTTCTCACTTTATTTATTACACTTCGTATTTTTTGTTTTATAAAAATCCATGGGCCTAAAATTGCTTTTAAAAGCCCACAAAATTATTTAAATGAAAATGTACACAACCTGTCATGTAGGATACCCATTTTTATTCAATAAAAAAATTATCAATTATGTGAGTGTACACAAAGCATGTGAACGTGCACACGTGCAATGTGCACACTCCAAAAATGGCCGGCTGTTCATTAGAGGAGTGGAGAGAGAGAGAGTGGGGTAGTGGAAATATTAGTGGGTGATTAGTTATACTAAGTACTCTAAACTAATCCTACTAATACCCTACATCTTAAGCCATTTCCATAC
Organism: Hemerocallis citrina; assembly: GCA_017893485.1. Lineage (NCBI taxonomy): Eukaryota > Viridiplantae > Streptophyta > Magnoliopsida > Asparagales > Asphodelaceae > Hemerocallis > Hemerocallis citrina. The sequence goes on along the minus strand of CM030364.1, from coordinate 153,597,921 downwards.
ATAAAATTAATCAAAAACCAAACAAATTAATAGGCTGGCTTTCGGTCTTGCTTGATGTTGGATTTCAGAGGTGGATTGGCTTGGGTTTTGTGGACTTTTGGAGTGTTTTTGAAGGGAGGTTACGACTAGTATAACCTTCTAATAGGTGGGTGTCTCTACTTGCTTTCTAATTTTTTATAGAATTCCTGTTTAGGAAATGCATGTTAGAATTGTGGATGTGTTTTGAATTATTTAACTTCTAATGTTTTTGTGTGATGCATATCGAATTGATATCTAGAAATTAGTAGTTGGGGAATGTGCAAAAATGCATGTTAATGAAAATTTATAATGTTGAATTATGGTGTTGTTGAACTACAATTTACATTAAAATAATTTATATGATTGTCATGCAAAATCGTAATATAATATGAGTAGATTTGGTAGATAAATTGTAAATGAGATTGAGTTGTGTTTGATTTGATTTGAGTAGATTACAAATTTTGGAGAATTTCCCCACAATTTTAAATTACATTAAAAAAATAAAAAACTAGTAAAGTAGTGTGGTGATTTTATAAAGGCGTATTGTGCATGAAAATTCTAAAAAATGTTATTTACATTTGTTGTGCACAGAATTACTTTATCATAAATAAAATCAGTAAGAATTCGTTACTGGAATTTTAGAAATGTATTATGTGAACAATTAAACTTGATACAAATGATGGAAGTTAATTTGAATGAATAAGTTAGAATGTATGAATAAACCGATAGTGGGTTTTTAAAGTTTTTAACTCCTATATGATTAGGATTGAGGCTTGGTCTCTGTGGCTAGCGTGTGCGCCTTGCGCTAGGCGCTGCCACATGGCATTTGGGGTCTCTGTGGTCGTAGGTTCATGTTGGGTTTGGCTCTATTTTTATTTCAATTTTTTAAGGACTAACAAGAGGGTGGTTGAGTATTTAAAGACTCAGAGCCCTTTAATACCTAGAACTGAGTTGGCTCAGTGGGTCAGCGTTTGATTTGCTTGCTGTTTGGCGCTGGTTCGAGCCAGGGGGGGTGCAGTTGAGTTTAAAACATTTTTTTTTTTTGAATTCTAGTGTTTTTAAAATAGGGAATACTTCATAGAAATATTATATAATATTGTCAGAACATTTGGGAGTTGTTTTATGTTATTCTAAGGATATTTTTAGAACTTGAAGGTCAAACTTTATATATTAGTTGAGTTGAGGATCAAATTTTAAAATAAAGAAGATGTACATGGTTAAAAGGAGTTGGTTTTAAACGAAATTAAAGCAAGGTTCTGATTGGGAATTTGATAGTCATGATCTTTTAAAAAGTTTGGTATTAAAAATAGTGACCTAAGAAATGAGTTTTGTATTAATATACTTGAAGTATGGATAAATATAAGAAAAGTTGAATTAGTGAAGAGAACTTTGAGAATCATTAAAATGATTAGTTGGGTTGGCTAATTAAGAAGTTGTTTACAAGAAATTCGATTGGAGATATTGTTATTGAATGCGAATATAATAAGTGATTACTTCATGATTGATAAATAAGAGAATGGATGAAAGAATTGAATAAGATGTGAATAAATAAAATTGAAAACATGAATGATGAGGGTATGAGTATCCCATAACGTTAAACATGAAAAGATGTTGATTCTAGAGGCTTAGTGAGACTCATTTACCAGCAAAGTGATAAAAATAATTAATTGATTTGAGAAATGGCTATATGGGCTATCGTTCTCAGTATTTTGTTTAAGTCCGGTAGGAGGGTAAGCTAGCTCTAGGTGGTATTATTTTATTCATGATTCAAATAAAGGACAGGCACTAGGAGAAGATGTAATAAAACTTTGGCAAACATATATAGTATGACGGTGGAGTCCTGGACTACAGACCCAGTCAGACGGTGGATCCTGGACTGTGGTTGCTTGCGGGGTGAGACTATCCTCAATTAAATCTGGGATTATGATTGGTTTGACGGTGGATTCCAGGACCATGAATAGTCGGGTGGATGGGAGGTAATGGTTTAACCCACATTGTCCCGACCTTATCATCTTTAAACCGATAATCAACTCCAACTCCTCCACCACCTGAACAACCACCTTCTTGCAGCCTCCTCTACCTGATAGCCGCACTGTGCCATCAACCCATCTCCAACAAACCCGAACAGTTGAACATCAAGCCTCCATCTTCCCGAAACTCCACCTACTCCATTCCGAACCCATCACAAACACCCAAACTGCTTGTTCCACATCATCTCCACCCATCATTCTCTACACCCTCCTACACGAACTCTAATCCCACAGCCACCTCATCATTAAACTCGACCATGCTGCCATTCTTCACAACCTTCTCCCCTTCCCTCGTGCGCGCATCCCGTAGCTAACACGATGCAAGTCCCGACCCAAACTCCATCATCTCCTGCCTCTAATCCCTCTCTCCACCTCTTCCCTCGTGTGCGCACCCCTGAGCTAACTTGGCATCAGTCCCAACCAGAACTGTAATGCCCCGAATTCCAAAACATGACAATTCGTAGAACAACAGGATCTTTTACTTCAAATTCGTACAATTTTACAAGAAATTCAAAACTTTTTTCCTACAACATTGTTCTTTTATATTAACGCGGTGGAATTTAAATAAATATAACATGATAAATACAACTTGAACATCACAACTTAAATATGAAAGTAATCTTTAGTAACAATTCATCTTTATGTCTTTTTGCCAATCCAAGCCCTACACTGGAAAACTGTGGGCACGTCAGTTGCATACAACTGACGCAATGCTATAATACAACGATCCTCACTATGCCATAATATAATGATTCTCTTACTTTAGCAAAACAAAAATTTGAATGCACAATAAAGTGTAAAAAGTAACTATCCTAAACATGTCACTGTAAGATATGACTTAATGCCTAATGCAGATGTTTATACTATGATGTCACTAATGCATACTTGTTCGGTTTCTATGCATCCCATTCTCCATAGGTCCGAGGGCAAGCCCTTATCGTACTCCACTTTATCAAGCCAAAACCTCTCAAACTTGAACAGTTTGGGACCCAAAAAGTTGCATCCATCCATATCTAGTAAGATGGATCCCTGATCACTCGCGACCCTTACAAGATGTTGAACTATAAATCTCAAATGTGTGTCTACCCATTATGTATTCCCAACTGTTCTGTCAAGCCTTTCAAGAGTGCAACATCGTCTAGGACCATTACTTCTTTTCCATATGAACTTCGAACCGGTAAACTAAAGGTCAAGTAAACCACAACTCTGTAAAACTTCTCTGTTATTGCTTATTTTAGAGTGGGAGCAAACAGATAGTGAGTTTATATTTTGAAGGAAACTAATATAGATCTAACCTTTGATCCTCGCCGTAAAAATTGGTTAGAGTTCATGAGTTTGAATTTGAATCATTGAAAGAGCACCGTGATTTGAATCCGAAGGTTGCTGACACGGCTGGTGGACCTCCAAAAAGCCTGAAATACTGGGGATGGCCCCAACTACAGACCTTCTAATGATCAAGTCAGAACTAGAGAGAGAAAGAGAGTTTGAGAGAGGAATTGCCGATTACTGATTACCTTCTGAGTAAGGGAGGGGGCAGGATATTTATAGGTTTGAGAAACGGTTAGGAGATTGATATGACTTTTTTTATCTCATGTCTGATTCTCTCCATTTTAAGAGATAGAAATAGTTACTCTCATGTTCGAGGATAAGAGATTTGACTTACAACCATCATAGGCTGGGTCTCTCTCCTAGTGAGCCCAATCGCTTTTAATGAGACTTGAAAGCGGTTCATGTCTTATTAATGACCTGAAGAAGACTCGAACCTCCTAAAGGTTCCCATTACTGTTAATCCTCCTGTAGAGGATTTAAGTTCTGTGCTAGAATCATACGTCCCGAATTTTCTGTGATTTTTACCATTATCATTCTCTAAACTGGCAGACACCCAAATCCTCCCTAAATGGCTCTCGAGATTTTTCAGATTCGTGAAGTAGAGTGTTAAAATTTCCCGCACACATCACTCCCATTTTACTGTCAGGATAGGAATCGAGTTTACCACAAATTACACCTTTCTTCAGTTGCACCAGCCGTCACCCATTCTAAACCACTCTTCTTTTTAACAACACCAATAATCGCTTGTTGATAAAGCTCCAAAATAGAAAACTGGAATAACTGAGGCTTCCATATCATGATGATTCCTCTTGATCGCCCTCTTGACGGAATACACAATACTTGCCATTTTTTGCGAGGTTAGAACAAACAAAATCAAATCCATCCCAGCATAATTGAATCTCCAATAGTATTACAATTTTTGGATTATGCTTAGCAATTAGCTTTTCCCAATATACACGAGTAGCTTCTTGTGCCGCTTTCCTGCAATTCCAAAAATAGAATTCATTAAGACCGAGTGAGATTAAGATAACACCACTCACCCCACTAACGGGTCATCCCAGTAGTCATTGCGCTACCGTCCATTGGTATTAAATCCAAACCACCCCTGTCATTGTCAAGAGTTATGTTGTTCATGGAGCTTCTCTGACATTTGAGTGGACCGCCCCCATCCCCAGAGCTCTCCTCTTGTTGGAGTATGGCATATGCACTGTCACAGTCCATCTCCATTTCAAGAAAGTCTCCTTGTTTGTATCTCAAATCGGACCCCCGCTCGATTTGGTGATGAGGATGACCCGCAATTCAGTGCGTCATTACTTTCTTTATTTACCACTTGACGGACTGCCCCAAATAACTAAACTTTTCGATTAAGTCCGAGGCCCACTGGCACTTCAAATTTCTCATTTCCAATTTTTGAGTGCCCTCCCTAAGTAAGGCTCCCAAAATCCTCATTAGTACAGCTAGTAAGACAAACGTTGCTATTAATTTCTGTGTGGGAGCAAACAGATTATACGAGTTCTTTTAAAAACAATAAAAAGCTGATCTTTTTTTACTTTCACCGATGTTGACTGCTTTCAACTGATGTTGATTTTTGAATCTGATTCGTTTGCACCGTTGGATCTGATCTTGATGGTGACGCTGCGATTGACCTGCAAAAGTCTGACACATCGGGGTTGATCTCGACGATAGACCCTCCGATGCTGAAGTCAGAACTCAAGACGAATATGAGAGCTTTTTGATGACAAAATACTGATTACCTATTTTTGGTGGAGGTAAGGGGTATTTATACTCACTTTGGAGGTTAGTTTCAAGATAATGATTTATGTCTACTTCTCGATATTTTTTGATCTATCTTTTCTTCATGAAGAGATAAGAGTGGTTGGGGAGATTGAGTTTAAACTCTTTTCATAGTAAGAAAGCTGGTTTTTGAACCGTATCTTGTTGATAATTATAAGTTTAAATCATATTCAAATAATATGGACTCATTTATATTGGGCTATTATGACAACCAGTAAGATAGACTCGTTTTGGGCTATTGGTTTCAAAAGCGGCCCAACTCCCATTTACGAACGGTTTGTAGTGGAATTTATCGTTTTACCCCCTAGAGCATTAAGAACCATGCCCGATTTGAATCGTCCCGATTTGGTTCTATTGCTACCCATATCACAAAGCCTCCACTCCTGAAGACTAAATTTCACAGCCTTGGAGAAGTAGTTCGCCCATTTTTAATGGTTTACAATAGTTATCGGAGTTCTCGGGGAAGTTTGGATCTTGTTCAAGGTGTGTTATAATGAGGAAAAATACCCCCCCCCCCCCCAATTTTCTTTTTAGAATTTTCTGGATTTTTGTGAATTTTCCACGGTTTTCAGTTTTTTTCCAATTTTCAATCATTTTTTGAATTTTTATTCAATTTCTAAAATTTAATAATTTATTTTTGAAAACATTAATTAATTATTCTAAATTAATATTTATTTTTCAAAATTTTAAAATATTTTTCAGAATTAATAATTATTTTTAGAATTTGTAATTATTTTTTTACGATTTTTAATTATTTTTCAGAATTTATAAATAATAATTCAATTTAATAATTAAATAAAGGAATTAGTTAAATACCTAATGACGTGGTGAAATCTGGATCATTGGTCTTGTCTTGGTGCAAAAATCCTGAAGATCGAACGACAGACGAGCTGCGTTGACCGTTGACTTGTCAACACTTCGCGTGCTCGTTTGGATCGGTGGTGCATGTCTGCTCAGTTTGTGACTCTGAGATAATGTGGAGAACTACAGCAGTGACACGTGGCATTGACCTTGACCATTGGCAGTCGCTTCGGTCGGCGTCACGTTTATTCGATGCGCGACCCCGAACCATCGTGGTCCAATCAGGAGTTGACAAGTGGCGCGATGATCGTTGACCAGTCAACAATTTTTGTGCCATTTTGGGTATGGAGCACATTTGCTCGGTGCGTGCCCCCGAGCTAACGTGGTGCTCTCGGGTGCTGCCACGTGGTGCGTTAACCGTTGATCAGTCAACAATTTTTACGCCATTTTGGGTCGAGAGCACATTTTCTCGGCATGAGCCCCGAGCTAACGCTTGCGTTGACTGTTGACCATTGACCAATCAACAATTTTTATGCTATTTTGGGTTAGGAGAGCATTTGCTCGGCACGTGCCCCTGAGCTAACATGGCGCTCTCTAGTGCTGCCACGTAGCGCGTTGGACGTTGACTACTCAACGATTTTTTCGCCATTCTGGGTTGGGAGCATGTTTGCTCGGTGTGTGCCCCCGAGCTAATGTGGAACTTTTTTTTGCTGCCACCTAGCGCGATGAGAAGTGACTAGTCAACAATTTTTGTGTCTTGTTTGGTCAGGAGCTCGTTTGCTTGTTGTGTACTCCCGAGCTCACGTGGCGCTCTCTAGTGGTGCCACACGGCATGTTGATTGTTGGCCATTCAACAATATTTATGTCATTTTGGGTCGGGAGCACGTTTGCTCAGAGCGTGCCCCCGAGCTAACGTGGCACTCTCTGGTATTGCCACATGACAAGTTCACCGTTGACCATTGACGGTTGACCAGTCAACGACTTTTGCGCATATTTTGGTTCTGGAGTACGTTTGTTCAGTGTGTGCCCCCGAGCTAATGTGGTGCTCTCTGGTGCTGCCACGTGGCACGTTGACCGTTGACTAGTCAATGATTTTTGTATTATTTTGGGTCGGGAGCACGTTTGTTCAGCACATGCCCCCAAGCTAACGTTGCTCTCTCTGGAGCTGCCACATTGCGCGTTGACCGTTGACCGTTGACCGTTGACCAATCAACGATTTTTGTGCCACTTTGGTTCGGGATCGCATTTGCCCGATGTGTGCCCCCGAGCTAACGTGGCGCTCTCTGGGGCTGCCACGTAGCGCGTTGACCGTTGACTGGTCAACGATTCTGTGCTAATTTTGTAACACCCCGAAAAATTTAGTTATGACAATTTTGTCCACGGGTGTCACGCACATGTATTTTGTACTGTTACGGGTAATGTCTGTAACGTATTTCAATATACATATCATACGTATTTTGTATTTCGACTATTTATACATTTTCCGTCTTCTCAAAATTTATTTTTTATTCTATTGAGCCAACTCAAATATTAAATTTTATCTGTGTTTTTGCCTGCATTGCACGGGTTTTCAATACACATGTCGATTATGCATGTTTTACCGTTACGTGAAGTATATGTAACATTATTAATATACATGTTCTATGTATTTTGTATTTTGACTGTTTTCGTTCTCTCAAATTTATTTTGTATTGATACGTGCAACGTACGTGTTTGCAGTGTACATGTTGCTTCCTAAAAATTTTCTTCAGTCGTGGGAATTTTTCTTCTCATTTTTTAGTCAAAATTTTGTGACATATTTTTAATTAAAATCCATTAGGCCTAATTCCATTTTATAGCCCACTAAAATTAATTTGAAGCCCATGATTGATTTTGTGCACACTAAAGTGTACATTTAAAATATAGTTAGTTTGGTACACTTACCATGTGTAACACACACATCTAACCTAATAAAAATTAATAATAAAATTTGTATGAAGAGTGTGCACACACATTGACTACACGTGCAGGTGTTTCTTATCACGGTTCAGAATGAGGGAGAGAGGTGTGAGTTAGTGGGAAGTAGGGAGTTATTTTGGGAAGTGGAGAGTTATTTTGACCACACAATTTTCCTATAAATAGTCCTTACTTTTGTGATGAACAACACAACTCAAAATAAAAAACAGAAGAGAGAAAAAGGGATAAGAGCTTGCAGGTTGTGCTAGGAAGAGGCCGACCATTTTTCAGGGAGCTTGGAGCTTTGGAGCATTACTTTGTAGGAGTTCTACTATTAGAAATTCTACATTTGAGGTGAGTATTTCTCCAACATTCTAATACAGTTTTATTAGTAGAATGCTAGATATGTGTGAATTGTTAGATGCATGATAACTTATATAGATTGAAAAGTCATGTTTAGATTATTTGTTGTTGATTGAATGTGTGAAATTTTGATATGTTTGATTTGGGGGCATTTTCATAAGGTTCTGTTTTGAGTTCTAGTTTCACTTCAAATAATCATAACTATTAAACTAGATGAAATCTAGAGCTAAAATTATTAAAGGATAATCTCGTATATGTCAGGAACATCTCCTTAAAATTTCATAATATTTGGATGTCGTTTACTATTTTAATAAAATACAAACTTTGGACTGATTGACAGTTGGCTAGTTGCTGGAAATTTGTACACATTTCAGATATTGATCTTTTAAACATCTTAGATGAAGTATTTTGAGAAAAGTCAAAACTAATAAGTTTAATTAGAATCAAAAAACTTCTCTAAAGTCTAAGAAATCATTTTTTCATAAATAATTGAAATTATAATGGATTTTACAAGACTGAACAAGTGACAATACTTTAACATTTCAACTCTACTGTAAATTTGGAAGAATTCAGGGTTATAAACACAATATTTTGGAGAAACTTATAACTAAAAAAATTATATTAGAGTTTTATACCTTTAATTTGATCTGAAGAACACAAAATTTTATGAAGTATAGAATTTTCTGTGATTTTTACAAGTAGCATGAGCTGTAGTTTTTGGATTGTGAACCTACTGTTTTGCAAATGAATTTAGACAGAGTAATTGAGGATGGATGTAGATAATCCCAACTAAAAAGTTGTACTAAACTCATTTATGATTCCTGTAAAACTAATAAATCTATTTTTGGAGTAGTATTGGAATTTATATTTGTAATTACTGCGTAGTAACTCTGTGTTGAAGAAAAGTTTTTAAATTTTCCCTGCTTTTCTGTGTATCGTGAATAATTGAAGGAAAGGTCTTGGCATGTGTCACGGTTTCCCAGTTTCGGGGAAATCGGGCATTACAGATGGTATCAGAGCCGACTTCAATTTTCAGTCCAACACAGTAGGAAAATTAAACTTGGATGCCCTTTAGGAGTTGGGTTTTAGCTAGTTGTAGATATTTATAATTCATATTGTTGGTTCTTTCAACTTATGTTTTATAATTTTTCTATATCTGGACTAATTCCAGTATATGTGTTACCATCCTTTAAACACATGAAGGATGTTCGAGGATGTCCTAACCGAGGAGGTGTTGATGGAAGAGAGTGATCGATATCGCTGGAATTTCGATGATCTTGAGCGCAGAGCCTCAGGAGATTTCACCGCCGCATGGATTAAGTGTGGATCAACGCACAGCGGCGACAGCCAGCATAACACTGGGGAATGAGGAAACTTAGGAAGTACGTGATCAAGAAAGGTTGTTAAGCTAAGCAACTGAGAAAAGCTTGCAGAGCTATATTAGCAGGTCTAGCAAGGGAGTAGGAATACCTTGATTCCAGATTGGCACGACTACAACATGAATGGGAGCGAATCTCAGAGACCACTAAGGTTGTAGTATGCAATCCTTGTGCGAGAGTTGGGCACAAGAAATCAGTACGTCCACGACTATAAGGGAAAAGATCTGCACCAGCATCAGGGTTCAAAAACCAAGGTCAGAAGCAGAAGACTCAGAAAACGAAGGGAAAATTTGGAGGGACCAAGACAAGAAGTTGTTCTTATGTGGTGAGTAAGGTCATCTCAAGAACTAGTGTTCGAGGAAGGACACTTAGATACCAGTACATGTTACAAATGTGGGAGGATTGGTCATATCCGACCAGATTGTCCCCCAGCTTCACAGAAAGGACAGCAGATCAACCCCGAAGGTGAACAACAAAGGAAAAGGGCCTGTTCACCAAGGGTAGAGTTCGCACTTATTACCAGCAAGCTATAAAAAGCAGGAGTGCTAGTACTGGTGTGTGCATATAGAACTATAACTAAGTTAAAAGTTGTATTTTTGAAATTTATTTTGGACTAAGAAATAAGGTATGATGAAACACTTTCGTAACCAGTCGGATTCATATATGTATGGAATCCATGCAACTGTTTCGTTTAATTGTGATTCATCACATTCTTTTGTCTAAATTATTTTCAAGAGTTGAGATGTGTGCGGGAGGCAACTCTAGATTTGGTTTGGTTGAATACACCATCTGGAGCATCAACTTCGAGCAAATTACAGGAGAGAATCATGGAAGTTTGAAGTAATGATCGTAGGCCATGCCCTATTCTAAGGAGAGAGTGGCTACTGAACTGCAAAAGATCGAGATAAGTGGAGGATTGACCTCAGCCAAAGACCGTGAAGAAAGCAAGAAGCTAGATGATGAGATCAAGCAAGCCAGTATTAGGGTGATTACTTAAGTTTAGACCTTGATTTTGACACGATGGGAGCTACAACCGAGTCCAAGTGAGCAAGTCAGAAGGCTTAGGCAGAAAATACAGGAATTGAAGCACTAAAGCTGCAGAGTTCTCTAAGATCAGCTTTTGGTTAAGTAGCCACTAGGAGCACACCATGGAGGGAATCTCGCTCAGACAGAGGGCAATCGTGTTAACAATTCAGCAAGGTCACCAAGAGGAGCTACTCAGGGGCTGAAGCGGCAATGTGTGACTTCGTCCTTTCTAAGGAGGGAGTGACCACCAACTAACAGAAGTCGTAATTAAGGAGTGAATCAACATCACTTGTAGACAAGAATAGAGCAAGGTAATGCAGCCACTATCTACTCCAGAGCAGGAGCAGAAGAATGTCAGCATCAAATTCATGGTGGGTCTGTCCAAAAGGCTGAAGGACAACAGTTCAACTTGGTAGAAGACCAGTTTTCGAGAATATCACTCGAGGAACTGGAGATGGTTCAAGGAAATGTCTCCTGAACCGTTGATGTTTGTGGTGGTTTTCCTCTCCACTAGCAGCATTGAGGACAGAACGATTCTAAGGAGGGAGTAATGTAACAACCTGAAAAATAGTATATGGCTATTTTGCATCGTAATGTGTGCGCAATTGAAAATTGCACGCGAGTATGTATTTTTCTGATAACAAATATTTTAATTGAGGAATATCAGTTATTGTCTACTTTATTAAATTACTTTTATACGGATTATCTACGAAGTAGTTTTAATGTATTTTTGTATTGTTTATAATATTAAAGTAGAGAGTTGGGTTTTATTTGGAATGTATTAAGAACTAGGGGGCTTATATGTAATATTTCCTTTACATTATTTATCTATCTACTTCTTTATTTAATTACATTTTTACAAAGAGACCCCCACCTTTTCTCCTTCTCCATCTTTCTCCTTCCGTCTTTCTTCTTCTTCCCGTCTGGTTCCACCTGACCCAGAAAACCACTCCCCCGGTCCCCCACTCCTTCTCCTTCCCCCTACTTATTCCTCCTCCCGTTCACTCCCAACCAAAGAAACCCCCCCCCACTCACTCCCGTTCCCTTCTTCCTTCTTCTTCTCCCTTCTTGTTCGACGCCGACCCCAGGAAACCCCGGCCTCCTCTCCCGACCTCCTCCTTCCGTTCGTTCCAGCCGAGATCGAAGAAACCCCGACCCCACCTCCCTTCTTCTCCTTCTTCTCCTTCCCCTCCGATCTCCATCCCGAACCCAAAAGAACCCATCGCCGATCGTTTTCCCCACCTCAATCCCCTCCGATTCTTCGTCAAATTCAAATTAAATTGAGGGGTAGACTAAGTGAGGGATTCTCTACGTCGTAGTAGCGTCGGATTTTCGAATGGATTCGGGAAGGTAAAATCTTAACTATTTTATTGTATAAAATTTAGTTGGGTTAATTTTTATTGAGTAGGATTATTGTGGTAGAGAGATTTAGAGATGTTGGAAATTGTAGATGTGAGAAATTAGCGGATTTTTAGAGAGATTGCAAGTTGTTTGTAAAATAGAATTTTTGGATTGTAAAAGAGAATTATATGGATATGAATTAATTCTCGTATGGTAATAGAAATTGTAGTTGGACTATTAGAATATTTTGGGGGCGATTTTAGTAATTAATTGGGAATGAAAATACCGTAAGCATTAGATTATCATGTGCATCGCATGTGTATATCCCAAGCGTTCAGTAAACGCTTGTGTGATATTTGGGGATAGTGTTATTAGCTTTTATGATTGGTTTGAATTATTTGAGTTTAATTGCTTTGAAATTTGGTGATAGGATATATTCACGACTTCGGATGCGGGGTGGCATGGTGACGCTTCGAATCTTCGCGAAATGTGGTGAGTTATATTATTTATATATTTTCGTGGTTTAAAAATATATGTGAGTTAATTTATCTATGTATTTTGTGATTTAAGAAATATGTGAGTTAACTTATTTATATATTTTTGTGGTTTGAAGAATATGTGAGTATGATTTATTTATGTATAGATGTTTAAAGATGTTTGAATAACGTATATGTATAAGGGGATGAGTTATATCTATATGATGATATCAAAATATGGTTAGTATAAATTTATCTATGTATTTTGTGGTTAAGAATATGTGAGTGTAAAATTATTTACGTATTTCTGCGGTTAAAAATATATGTGAGTTAATTTATCTATATATTTTTTGTGGTTTAAGAAATATGTGAGTTATATTATTTATATATTTTCGTGGTTTAAAGATATATGTGAGTTGATTTATTTACGTATTTTTGTGGGTTTAAGAAATATGTGAGTATGATGTATCTACATATATTTTATGTTGTGGCCAAATTTTATGGCTTTTTGATACACTTCGTAGAAGTTATGTTAAAGATTGATTTTGAGGGAAAATACGGATTTTTATGGGTCCGAAAATAGGTTTTTGTGATATTTGGTGAAGTTAACTATTTTGAGTTTGTAAAACCGATATAAGGGATTAGTTATGTATGTGAGGATTCTCTACTTCTAAATTAGTTGTTTGCTCTCCTTATTTGTTTATGTATATGTAGAAAGAACCATCTTTAGGGTTACTACTTGTGTAGGTGAAGAAAGGAACCCATCTTTTAGGTGTGAGTTGTTGTAGGTTGAGATAGAACCCATTTTGAGGGTTGAGTAAATTGTGGATGCTAAAAGAACCCATCTTTTGGGTATGAGTTGTTGTAGGTTGAGAAAGAACCTATTTTGAGGGTTGAGTAAATTGTGGATGCTAAAAGAACCCAACTTGATGTTATGTTGGTTGTAGTATGATAAAGAAACAATCTTTTGATGTTGTCAGTTATAGGATGTTAAAAGATCACACCTTGATGTTGATTACTTGTTATAGGTTGAGAAAGAACCTATTCCTATGGCTATATTATTTGTGTATGCGAAAAAGAACCCAATTTTGTTGTTAGTAGTGGTGAGTAGAAAGAACCCATCCTATGGATTTGGATTGTTGTAAAGAAAGAACCCACACTTGGGATATATTAAGAATCCATACTTGAGTTGTGTGAAGAACCCATTCATATGTGATATTCCAGTAAAACCTACCATGCTCGAGTTGATTTTCGAAAGATACCATGCTTGAGTTGTTGTAGGCTGGTTATAGTGAGAAACTCATGTTGAGTTGATTATAGTAGGTATGCCATGATGAGTTGATTTTAGAAGGATACCATGCTTAAGTTAATTATAGTAGATTTCTGTTACTTCTAATTATAGAAGATCAAGTTTGCTAGTAAGCACAGATGGTTGCTTCTAGGTTTGATTACCTGTATGGTTGTTTGTATGTGGTTTTGCACGTACGTGGCTCGACTGGCCCGTATGTAGCTGTGGGTCTCATACGCAGCTTATTTGGCTCGTATATATGTTGTTGTCTCATACGCGGCTTGACTGGCCCGTATGTAGATGTTGGTCTCATACGGAGCTTATTTGGCTCGTATGCATGTTGTTGTCTTATACGCGGTTCGACTGGCCCGTATGTAGTTGTTGGTTCCATACGCAGCTTATTTAGCTCGTATGTGTTTTTGGTTACTCGTATGTAGCGTCTTAGCTAATACGCAGTTGTTGTGCTCATCTAGGGTGATATCATTGCCCTAGGGCTATCGACCATCAAGACGTGTGTTTATCTTACTCCTAAGGAACTGTGGACGAGTCACTTCGCGGGTGCCGTCAGATCTTAACCGTTGGTTGATTGCGGACCGGAGTGTGACGAAATCCAAGTTCAGGTAGTAGCATGCGAATACGTTCGTATTGCCGGGGTCTTGAATCGATAGGCCATGAACCAGATCCTGAGGGATTTTGGTAAGTCTAGGTTGAGCAACCTGGTAGAGTTATCTTGCGAAGTCTAATTTAAGACCTAGCATGTTGTGTTTAAAATATTGTCATCCCTAGGATTGTTCAGGGTTAGTGACATCGTTAGGGTAGTGAATTATAAAGATCTTTTACTTAACCATTTTGCCAGAAAGGAGGAGTTGGTAGTAGGGGGCACCTTACGACCAACTCGCCCTTTGGGGCCGACCTTAGGTGGTGTTACTGGGTTGTACCTTCCTGTCAAAGGGATACGTACGGTGTCTTCTCACGGGTTGGGAGCACGAGTTGCGTATCTCACACTGTTAATTCCTGAAGTGCCATGATAAGGCGGGCGGAGCTAGGGGATGGACCTCGGAACTCCGTCGGGTCCTTGGCCAGGGTGAAGCGAACAGGCCATAGATCACGGTCTATGAGTTGTGGGTGACACAGGATAGGCTTTATGCTATACTGCGCTCGGGAGACCCTGTGTTCGTCTGGTTTTTGAGTGAGGTCCGGTGTACCGGGTAGTAGTGGCAAACATAGACACCATGAGCATACTGCATTGGTGGGACTTGACCACGTTTGCAACCTCATCAGTCATGTCGTATCTGTCAGGAACAGGTTGTGTACAATTAGAAATTCATAACGCGGGTTCAAATCCCTATATATGGAGAAACGGCTTGAGATGGGCGCATGTAGTATGGGCTGCATGTTGCTTCGGAGACTTGCTTGCATTAGAATAAGAGCATCATTGTATTGGTAATTTTGCATTAGAGTTAAGTCATAACATACACTGACACATCAATTATATGTACATGTGTCTTTTCCATTCGAGATGAATTGCGAGTGTGATAGTTGAAGTAAATTAATAACCAAGCTATGGGCTTGGGATGTGATGTGATATTACCCAAGTTGGGCTTGGGATGTGCGGTGATTATTACCCAAGCTATCGGCTTGGCATGTGATATGTTATTGCCAAACTATGTTGGGATATGGGGTATATTGTGATAAAATAAAAGTAAATGGTAAGGTGCAATGAGATGTTAGGTTGGACAGGAATGAATGTGGTAGTATGAGAATGAAGGCATATGTCTATGATGTGATACGTGATATAAGGAAATAAAATCAGTATTGTATTATGAGAGTGGTTATTCAAATGGTTACTAAGTATAAGTATGTTATGAGCGGGTATAGATATACATACAGGTGATGACTCAGAGAGTATTTGATGTAAAATCTCATTTATGATGTTTACTTATTCAGATGTCAAGTAAGATTTTTTTATCTTGGAAATTGTGAGTTCGTTATGTTTTTACTTGTAAGTTTAATTTATTTACTTATTTAATAAATTATACTCACACCAGAAATGGCTAACCCCTTAGTGTTTGGGGGTTAGGGAGTCCCTCGACAACCCTAGGTTCCTACTGTTACAGGTCCTCAGCATTGCAGAGGTGAGGTGTAGGTACAGGTTTCTGTGGAGTGGAGCTCCAGTTTACAAATTTGTTGTTATGGTTTTATTGTAAATAGTAAAGGTTTTATGCTTTAAATTGTATTTTTGATGTATAAGTATGTGGATGATGATGAAGAGTATAGTGCGAGGTGGCATGATATGGTTTTGACCCATACCCATCTCGTTGTGGAGTACCGGGCGCTGTAGTATGTTTTTACAAATTATTTTCTAAAAACTTACTGCGTTTTCAAAAGAATTTATGGTTTTTAATTGATAATTGATATATCGTTATGAGTTTGGCCCCCAGAGCATATAATATATTGCCTGTGTGATGATGCTCATTTTGGCCTGGGGAGCCCGTGATATTATTTCCTGTGATGTGAGCTACGAAATTTAGAGCAGAATTCCGTAAGCTTTTTGTGTTTTGGGACAGAAATTACAAGGGAAACTCTGCCCAAATTTTCTTTGAAACATAACTATTTTAGTTTATGTTTAAAGTGATATAGAAATTGGAAGAATTGATTTTGGAGTCAAAAAGAAAAGAAAAGGAGCAGGCGTTACAGTTTGGTATTTCAAACTGATATTTGTAATTACTGCGTAGTAACTCTGTGTTGAAGAAAAGTTTTTAAATTTTCCCTGCTTTTCTGTGTATCGTGACTAATTGAAGGAAAGATCTTGGCATGTGTCACGGTTTTCCGGTTACGGGGAAATTGGGGGCGTTACACGAAGTGTCCTCACTTCATTCTTTTTCGGGTGGGTCAGTCCACGGAGAGTTTGGCCGAGCAGTACATTCAGGAGGTTGTTTGTCTGCATGGAGTTCCTTTCAGTATCGTATCGGATAGAGATACGAGATTCAGATCTCAGTTCTAGGAGAGCTTGTAGAAGAGCTTGGGTACTAAGTTGAGCTATAGTACAGTGTTCCATCCTCAGACGGATGGGCAGTCAGAAAGGACAATTCAGACCCTAGAAGATATGTTGAGATCCTGCGTTCTTCAGTTTGGAGGTTCATGGGAGGATCATCTTCACTTTGTCGAGTTCTCTTATAATAACAGTTACCAGGCGAGTCCCAAGGCTGGTCCATTCGAAGCTTTTTATGGGCGAAGTGTAGATCGCTGGTCTATTGGGATGATATCAGCGAGAGGAAGCTTTTAGGTCCTGAGTTGATATGAAGACAGTTCATGCCGTGGCTCAGATTCGCAAGCATTTGCAAGCCTCTCAGGGTCGGTAGAAGAGGTGGGCTGATTGTCGTTGGAGACCTCTAGAGTTTAAGGCAAGCGAGCATGTGTTCCTCAAGGTATCGCCTTGTAAAGGTGTTATCCATTTTGGAGGTAGAGGCAAGTTGAGTTCTCGATTCATCGGTCCATTCGATATTGTGGAACGTGTGGGCACGGTAGCTTACAGTCTCGCACTACTACCAGCTTTAGTAGGTGTCCATGACGTATTCCATGTTTCTCAGCTCAGGAAATACATCAGAGATGACAGTTATGTGGTTGACTACTCAAACTTGTACTCAAACTGGACCAGTCTCTATCTTAGGCCGTCGAGAGAAGGTGCTAAAGAATAGAGTCATCAAGTTGGTTCGAGTTTCTTGGGATCCTCGCTCGCCAAGGGAGTCTACTTGGGAGTTAGAGGAAGAGATTCGGGAGAGGTTCCCTCATTTGTTTGAGTAGTGCTTGTTTTGCTTTGTTTTGTTTTGTTTGTTTCGGGGTTTGCCCTATGTGCCTCTTGTATAAATTTCGAGGACGAAATTCTTCTTGTAAGGTGGGTAGGATTTGTAAGCCCTATTTTCGGATTTTACTATATTTTTGTTTTCTTTTGATTATTGTATTTGGATTCCCTTATTATATTATATTTCGACTTTTCTTGGGTTCTTTTATTCTCTCTTAATCAATCTGTGTTCTTTGGTTGGATTCTATTCTCTTTGCAAATTTCACTCTTTCTATTTTGAGTCTGATTTGTTCTCCTTTATGTTCGTCTCATCTCATTGCATTCATTTTTCTCTTTTTGGAGCCAAAACCAATACCCAAAACCCACTAAATCTCAACCCAAAACCATATTTCTTGATCCCCTATATATACACCATTAATATAACCCTAATTATTATTCCACTCTCTCTCTCCACCGTTTTCTTTATCCATGATCCCAATCTCTCTCTTTCCCTCTCTCTGTTTCATTGCGCCTAAACCCAACCATTCCCCTACACCCCCTGTTGCCATCTCCGATCGCCTTCCACCACCATCACCATCATCATATCCATCACCATCCCCTCGCCACCGCAACCTCATCGCCCTCTGTTGTCACCCCCATCATCGCCATTACCTGCTCGAACCCATCTCGCCGTAACCCATCACCCAAGTTTTTTTGCCACCGTTCCTCCACTCCGTGCACCCCTGTGCCTTCGCCTTCCCTCACCGCTCACACTCGCATCCACCGCATATCCCTAGCATCACCATCCAAGCCCCAGAGTTGTCGACGTCGTCTTCCTATGTTTTTGAGCGAAAACATAAAGTGCACGTCGGAGTCTCGTCGCTGCGTCGCTTCCCGACCGTAGCGTTGCCTCCATCGTCGTCGTCGTCAGTCATCGCGCCGCTCCGCCGTCGTCCAAAGCCGCATTGTTGTTGCCCGCTCTCTCTCTCTTTGTCGAAGGTTGAAGAAAATCACCCATTGGGTTATTTTGCTGTTCGGGCCGATCTGGTGTGGGTTTTTCCGAGAGCTGCTGCTGTTGCTTTGCTGTTGGTTTCTTCGCACGTGTCTCGCACGTGCATTTGGTGTTTGTCGCCCGGGATTCCAGTCCCGTTATTCTTATTGTTCAAATCTGCAATTTACCTGGCAGGTCTCTTCTTGAACTACTATTTTATTTTGTTCAAGAATGATTGATCTCCCGCAAGTAGATCCCGTCCCTTTCGTTATCACACTGCTTTTGAACCTTCGTTAAGTCTATTGAGGGTTTACACGAGATAACCCGATATATGCTTAACATCGTGCCACTCTCTTTGATCTAAAACTTATTCCCTATTGTTTCATGCATATGCACATTTAAATAACTAGATTCATGCATAGGACTACTTGATAAATTGGACATGTTAAATTGAATGTGCTAGATTGAAGTTGATCGATGAATTGATACCATGCTTTTGATAATTGTATCTTAAACTTAGAAATTTGCATGTTAACACCTAGGATCACTTTCATTGCCAATTTGCATGAAAAATATGATTGTATGATTTATTTATTTCCTATTCATGTTAAAATAATTTCTGAATTGTTAGTTGTTTAATTTTGAATCAGATTTTCACCCATGATAATATCAAAGTTTGAATTACCTTTAACAACATGAATTTTTAGCCTCTGATGTCTAGTTTAACACCCTTTTGACTGATCTAAGTTCTGATGTGTCATTTGCTAGATATCAACATTTTGGTACAGCCATGTTAGAAATTTCACACTCACAAATGCATGTGTATCCTGCTGTTCTACAATTTATTTGACCCTGTTAGTAATAAGATAAAATTCTGAAATAAATTAGTCTAGATCTAGACATGTATAAGTACTTTCCAGAATTTTTATAGATTTTATTAATGAGTTCTCTGACCTGAAATAAATAGTTGAAGTCAAATTATAGCATGCTGCTTGAACATGAAACTTGAAAAGAATAGGTTGGACACGCTAGTTTCTGTAACCGTTATATGTCTTGTATATACTCGTCGAAATCGGCAAAGAGTCTACTTTCCAGATTCTTTGACGGATCCAGATTTGCTATCCTATGGTAGCGGTAATCAGTATTTTAGTACAGCAATGTCATGCTGTCCTGGTTATGTGAATTGTGCTGATTTGATTTGTTTGCCTTTTGCTTCGCCTGTAACGCATAGAACTATACACACTTAGCATTATAAAACATTGACACCCTCTTGCATGCTCACATTTGATGAAAAAATAACCTATTAACAAGCCGGGATATTATGGGTAGACTTGGTAGTGAACGATTGGAAAATGTACTCGGTAAAGGCCTTCTCGCTCACTTGAACACTTGACAAGGAAGGAGTATTGATTGCAGTGATTAATTGTTGATTCTTGCATGTAAATTATTGTTATCAATACCGAGTACACGATCCGTGCATGTAAAGTGATCACTGTGCTTGCGCCGAACCTGTGGAATGGGATGCAGTAGCACGTGCACTAGATAGATTAATAAAATGGCTAAGAACCTGCATATGACATCTCATGCTTGGTCTTGACTTGATATCACTCATTACATGCGTCAAATATTGTCGACCCTTGATATTACTTCCTGTCTTTGCTTTGTTTCTTTGTCTTTGACCATATCCTTATTCTTTGATATACATGCTTCCTATTATTCTTTGTTTCTCTACTTGCTGCACAAGACTTGCTCTAAGGGCACTCTTTTCTCTCTATTTAGATCAGGAATTTATAGGTACTAAAGGATCTATTCCCGAAGGAATTCGTGAGCAATGATTCTAAAGATGGAACCAGAATGCGCTGCTTAAATTTATTTGCTGCTAGATTTATTTCTCGAATATTGTTATGACTTGTACTTTGTTTTGGGCCTTATGACCTGAAGTTTTTTTTGATCCCAGATGTTGGATATTTATATTGTTGGATTATTTCATTTATTATTGGAATTTATCTTTGATTCATGTGGTTATATTTCTTGCGTGGTTGTACTTTGTTGTTCATATTGCTGAGTTAGTCTGGTACAGCTTATGGATGATGTTTACGTCATTCACTGGGCCTATGTCACGTACTCGTATTCCGTATTTTGGGAAGTAGGGCGCGACAGTAACCATGGTTAAGAATTTTTTGTACAAGAGACCTCGCGTATTCGGCCTTCGAGGGAGAAGCATCTTAGGTAGGGTCGGCCGTCGACTTTAGTGTAGGAGCGCTTGTGGAGGATTCCTTCGACAAATGTATATCTCTTCGCCCTAACTCGAGTCTTTTGAGCATCTTTCTAATCCGCATAGAGGACTCCCTTGTCGAGGAAATCGGCTAAGCGTTTCATCCAACAGTCTTCGAGTGTCTACGGGAGTGATGGACAAGAGCTTCAATGCATCCTTTTCGATGCTTAGCTTGAGTAGAACCTCAATCAACACGGTGTGGTTGAGCCCATCAAGTGAGGAGGAGGCAAGCTTAGAGAGGGCGTCGGCTTGCTCGTTTTCTTCGCGTGGGATGCGTTTGACTACAGCTTCCTTGAAAGTATCCATGTGTTTCTTCACGTGGGCCAAGAACTTGATCATGCAGTCATCCCGGACATCATACTCGCCCTGAATTTGGTTCACTTCCAATTGGGAGTCGCTGAACACTCTGGCTTTTAGTGCCCCTGCCTTCTTTGCTAAGAGGAGTCTGGCTATGAGGGCTTCATATTCAGACTGGAAGTTGTGAAGTTGAGGCGCAGCAAGTATTGGAGGGTGAACTCATCAGGATGTAGTAGGATGACACCGGCTCCACACCCCTTGAGACAGGTGGTCTCGTCCACGTATATACTCACAGTGGGGGGTTTTCTCCTTCTTGGGGAGAATCAAAAGATAGTGATCTCTACAATGAATTTGGCTAAGGCTTGGGCCTTGATGGCATTTCTTGGCCGATAAGTGTTGTCATGTTGGCTTAGCTCGATGAACCTCTTTATAACTCTTCTAGAGCTATCTGGCTTATATAGGACTTGATTGAGCGGTTGATCGGTGAGAACCCAGATAGAGTGTGCTTAGAAGTATGGTCAGAGCTTTCAGGTAGCCATTCCCAGAGCGTAGGCCATTAACCATCTTTGAGTATCGGAGTTCAGCATCATAAAGAACCTTACTCACATAGTAGATTTACTTTTGCACTCAATCTTTTTCTCTTACCAAGAAAGCGATGAGGGTTTGATCCGAAGTAGCCAGGTAGAGGTAGAGAACTTCTCCTAGTTTGGGCTTGCTAAGGGGTGGAGGATTGACAAGATGTGCTTTGAGGCCTTCGAAGGCTATTTATTGTTCTTCCCCTACTCAAAATTCTTTGTTCCACGAAGAGCTTTAAAGGAAGAATGCACTTCTCCCCAGACTTGGAAAGGAAACGCCCAATGGCGGCGAGATGGCCAGTGAGCTTCTGGACTTCTTTGACTGTAGTTAGGGGAGACATGTCGAGTATGACTTTGATCTTCTAAGGGTTAACTTTGATACCTCTCTGGCTTATCATGAACCCTAAGAACTTCCCTGAGGAGACCCTGAAGGCACATTTCGAAGGGTTCAACGTCATGTTGTTAATTTGAAGCACGTTAAAGGCTTCTTAGTGGTCGGCCACAGGGTATTCTTTCCTGAGGCTCTTGATGAGCATATCATCATCATATTCCTACATGTTTTGGCCAATTTTCTCCTTGAAGACTTGGTTCACCAAGCACTGATTGTAACGCCCCGAATTCCAAATCACTGAATTCGAGATGTTCTTCAGGATCTTTTCGCTTTCCTTGGGTACAATTTTACAAGGAAATTCAAACTTTTCTTTTTACATCAGAGTTTACAACATTTTACATTTAGATTTACACAGCGGAAGCAAAATATACAACATTTACATAAATGAACAACAACATGATAAACTCTTTATGCATCCATTCCTCTTTACATGTAATTTGTCCTGCATACAAAAGTGTGGGTACGTCAGTTTATTCAACCGACGATAATTATACATGGCCATCCTCTCTATGCCAGAAACAGTATAATGAATCTCATTTCTTAACAAATCACAATTTGTTCATAATAAACATGTAAATCAAAAAGGGAACTTTTAAAGATGTCGTGTCGTGATTGTGCACTTAATCCTTAATGCATTTATTTAATTTTCACATGACACTAATGCACACTTGTTCGAATTCTATGCATCCCATTCTACATAGGTTCGAGGGCAAGCCTCTTATTCGTTCTTCATTTTTATAGGGTTCGATTCCTCGCCATGATTTACTCTACTACTGTAATTACAATGAGTATCCTAGATGATTCTATGAGTACAAGCATGTATCCTGGACCCTGGAGGGGAATCCCACGCCATGTCTTGGCTCACCAAGCATGCATTCTGTGGTAAAATTCAAGCCTCCTCCCTGAATACAATCCTCTTGCAGTCACCAAAACATCCCACAAGCGTTACTAAAGTCCGATCATTACTGAGTTGTGCCCGCGCCATGTCTTGACTCATCAAGCATGCATTCTACGGCTCACACACCCGCACCGTAAAACTCTAGTTCTCATACTTATGTTTTTCTCTCACTTTCATCACCTCCACACTATGTATTAAAGTTATATTAGAATCATGAATAAAAATCAAGCTCTAGAGTTAGCCTCTCCATCAACCGGACTTATCATTTCATTTCACATGACCAACCTTGGTCTATTTCTCAACATCATTTCATTTCACTGCCGGGGAGACTTAGCTACTCTTTCGTTCAATTTCAAATTCACAATATCCAATTGAGCATCCTCAGCCCATAATTCATTTTAGAGTCTCACAGACTTTCTTATCATGATTTAGCCTTTCATATTTTCATTTAATTCTCAATGATTCATTTACATAATTCATACAGTCATAAACAAAGTCCATCGATTCAAATCATACAGTTCATAATTACCAACAGCAAATAACATGAGGTTCAAATATATCAAAGTCAACTCTGTACAGTCGACTTGGAAGAACACCAGTCGACTTATACAGTCACATACAGGTTTATCATAAATGCTCGGGATAGTCGACTGTTGCACACCACTAGTCGCCTGTCCCGCAACTTTCATGTTCACAAATTTGTCCCTGTGACAGTCGACTGTTCATCGATCAGTCGTCTGTCCTGGAGACTTCAATAGCACAATTCTATGTCCAGATCAGTCGACTTGCTACATGCATTCGTTCGACTGGACAGATCCATTTTCAAATAAAAGATCATTTACAGTTCTTACGTGCACTTGCATCATGGTGTCCATTAACAGTATACATAAGTTCATGTTTCATAGACAGAGTCTCTTATCGTTCAGTAACATTACAACATGAAGTACTAATATGCTCTTTCCTTTAGAGAAAAATACTCTAAACATGCATTCACATTGCTCACACTTTATTACGACCATGAAGATATGAATCCCAGGTCATCATACTAGGTCTACATAAATAGAATATCTTAATTCATGGAATTCCCAAACAGTCATACTCAAGTACGGTACCAGTCGGCTGAATCCAGTATCAGTCGACTGCTCCGACCATTCTAAGTTATTAATCACCATTAGTTCTTTTCATTCACTTACATTCCCTCCATCATATGTGTCATAGGGAGAATATACATATTTAATAATCACACCATCATGTCTATATGCACACATTCTTATTAGCACATTATGAAAAATAGTGTCTCGTACCAGTCGGCTGGTTCACATGCCAGTCGACTGTGCCGACAGATCCGTTTTCAATATTAATAGCATGTTCAAGCAATTTCTACTACATTCAATTTACTTTTCAAAACATGGTAGTATTCAAATAGTCATAGTATAATTTCCTACATTAGAAGTCCTGAGAAACACCCACCTTATAGGAAGAAATAACGAAATCCCGCAAAACTCCTCAAAGTAGAGAACGCCTTCTTGCTCCTTTGCTCCACACCGAGCTCCTCAGCAATGCTGCTTGCCTCCACAGAAAAGCTCCCACACAAACTCACAAATACTCTCTTATAATAATAATCCTTAGAAAATTTTAGTGTAAAAGAGATAGGGAAATAGGAGGGGTATTTATACATAAACTAGAGTGAGATGGAGGGTTGAGATGAATTAGGAGGTTGGAAAATCAAGGGCTGAGATCCATTCGGGAGTTGAGAAACTACCCACACCCCAAAAGTAACTACCCATGACTCAAGTCCATCACTCCACAATCCGGCCAAGTTTGTGCCTTGTGCACGTGTACATGGAGTGCACGTGTACACACAAACCCCACTACATAAAATGTACATCAAATACCAGAAAAAAGAGAAAAGAAAAGGTGCTACACATACAAGTTGTAGGAATTAAATAAATAAAAGGTTAAGTTTATGGGCTTAAATCCATTGGGCCAAAAATAAATATTTTGAAAGAGAAAATAAATAGATCAACATTAGGCTCTAAGAAAAATACTTTATAGGAAGCAATATACTTTATTCATCATGGAGAAAAATAATAGTCACATGCTACGCAAGTATACCAAATAAATAAATAAACTTCATGTAT
Source organism: Hemerocallis citrina (assembly GCA_017893485.1). NCBI lineage: Eukaryota > Viridiplantae > Streptophyta > Magnoliopsida > Asparagales > Asphodelaceae > Hemerocallis > Hemerocallis citrina. The sequence goes on along the minus strand of CM030364.1, from coordinate 153,572,792 downwards.
TAAGGAAAATCGGGATATTACATCACTCCCTCCTTAGAATAGTTCCGTCCCCGGAACTACAGCCAAGAGCGAGAAAACAGAAAACATCAACAAAACAAAAGATACAAATATATAATCAAACAAAAATACGATCAAAATCCAACAAAAAGCTCAGCATAGTCCTTCAACATCTTCTCCTCAGATTCCCAAGTAGCCTCTTCAACCAAGTGGTTTCTCCAGACTACCTTGACCATCGGTATCGTCTTATTCCTCAAGACTTTCTCCCTACGGTCAACAATCTCAACAGGAGTCTCGATGTAATTCAGGTCTAACTGCAGACCTTCCGGCACTTCAGGCAAATGATGACTCGGATCTGGAATGTAACCTCTCAGCTTAGACACATGAAAGACATTGTGCACCTGAGACAACTCTTCCGGTAATTCAAGCCGGTAAGCAGTTTTCCCGATCCTTTTCAATATCTTGTATGGGCCTATAAACCTCGGGACTAACTTCCTGCCTTTGCCAAAACGAACCACACCTTTACTGGGTGATACCTTCAGAAAGACAAAGTCACCAACCTCAAACTCAAGGTCCCTTCTCCGGTTGTCTGCATAGCTTTTCTGCCTGCTCTGAGCTTCCACCAACCTTTTCCTGATCAGATCAATCTTCTCAGAAGTCAGCTACACAAGCTCAGGACCAAACAACTGACGCTCCCCAACCTCATACCAGCAAACAGGAGTCCTGCACTTCCTGCCATACAAAGCTTCATACGGCGCCATCCCGATGCTAGCTTGAAAACTGTTGTTGTAGGCAAACTCCACCAAGGGTAAATGCCTTTCCCAACTGCCTCCAAAGTCTAGTATACAACACCGAAGCATATCCTCAAGAATACGATTGACTCTCTCGGTCTGCCCATCGGTCTGCGGATGAAAAGCAGTGCTGAAATCTGTTTTGGTACCCAAAGCTGCCTGAAGACTCCTCCAGAAATGCGAAGTAAACCGCGCATCTCGATCAGACACAATAGTTGAGGGAACACCATGAAGTCGGACAATCTCACCAACATACATCTCAGCCAACTTGTCCATCGAAGCAGTGAGTTTCATCGCCAAAAAGTGAGCGGACTTGGTAAGTCGATCGACTATAACCCAAATCGCATCATTGCCTTTAGAACTCTTAGGCAATCCCGTGATGAAATCCATACTGATGTTATCCCACTTCCATTCCGGAATAGGTAACGGCTGTAATAGACCTCCGGGTTTCTGATTTTCGGCCTTGACTTGCTGACAAACCTCACACTTCGCGACGAATTCGGCCACATCCCGCTTCAAACCTGACCACCAGAAATGCTGTTTGATGTCCTTGTACATCTTAGTGCTCCCAGGATGTACTGACAAAAGAGTAGCATGCGCCTCCTGAAGAATACTCTCTTTCAGGTCCGCCTGATCTGGAACACATAGCCTATCTCCGAACCACAGCACTCCATCCCTGGTTTGAAATCCGGGAAACCTGCCAGCACCAACCTGCTGCTTCATCTCCCAGATATCAGCATCAACTTCCTGACTTGCAATGATCCTTGCATTCAAAGTAGGCTGAAGCTTCAACTGAGATAAAGATGCTCCCAATCCTTGCAAGACAACCTCAATACCTGCCCGATCCAACTCCTCAATCAGATGCCTCTGAGTTGTAATCAAACTGGCCAAACTGCTCTTGCGACTAAGTGCATCAGCCACAACATTAGCCTTTCCAGGATGATACTTGATCTCAGGTCGCATATCCTCGAGCACTTCCAACCATCTCTGCTGCCTTAGATTGAGATCCCTCTGCTGGTATATGTACTTCAAGCTCTTGTGGTCCGTGTACATGTTCAACTTCTCACCGTACACATAGTGCCTCCATTGCTTCAGGGCAAAGATAATCGCAGCCAACTCCAGATCATGAGTCGGATAATTCTTCTCATGCGGTCGTAGTTGCCTAGACCCATAGGCGATTACTTTACCTTCTTGCATTAAGACACAACCAAGCCCCCGATGTGAAGCATTGCTATAGACATCATACTCAACTCCTGCTCTAGGCAAAACCAAAATAGGTGCAGTAGTCAGTCTATCTTTCAACTCCTGAAAACTCGCCTCACATTGCTCAGTCCACTTGAAGCTCACATTCTTCTTGGTCAACTCAGTAAGCGGCATAGCTATCTGAGCATAACCTTGAATGAATCTCCTGTAGTATCCAGTCATCCCAAGAAAGCTTCTGACTTCCTTCACTGTAGTAGGCCTAGCCCAATCTCTCACTGCCTCTATCTTCTGAGGGTCAGTTGCCACTCCCTCCTTAGAAAGGATGTGACCTAGGAATGCCACTTCAGATTTCCAGAAATCACACTTGGATAACTTGGCATACAACCGCTGCTCTTCCAACTTCTGCAAAACTGCTGCCAGATGCTCAGTGTGCTCCGCCTCAGACTTGGAGTACACGAGAATATCGTCGATAAACACCACGACGAAAGAATCAATAAACGGCCTCAGAACTCTGTTCATTAAATCCATGAAGATTGCAGGTGCATTCGTCACTCCGAATGACATAACTAAGAATTCGTAATGCCCATGTCGAGTTCTAAATGCAGTTTTGTGCACATCTTCAGCTTTCACTCGCACTTGATGATATCCTGATCGAAGATCTATTTTGGCGAATACAGCTGCTCCTTGTAGACGATCGAACAAGTCATCAATTCGAGGAATCGGATACTTATTCTGAACAGTGACCTTATTCAGCTCTCGGTAATCGATACACATCCTTATCGATCCATCCTTCTTCTTTACCAAGAGCACTGGTGCTCCCCAAGGTGACGCACTAGGTTGAATAAAGCCTTTTCCCAATAGTTCTTCAATCTGCCGTTTCACTTCATCCTGTTCCACTGGAGCCATCCTATACGGTGCCTTAGAAATTGGTGCACTTCCCGGTTGAACAGTGATGCTGAACTCTACATCACGATGCGGAGGTAACCCAGGAAAATCTTCCAAGAACACTGTCGGATAGTCCCGAACCACAGGAATCCCTTGCACTTCCACAGGAGTCTCTTCCTTGCGGATAGTTGCCACCAACTTAGAACACTTCTTCTTCCCTTAGAAAGTGACTTCAGGTCCTCCTGGAGCCTTCACTGTTACGGTCTTGGTCTTACACTCGATGCTTGCACTGTACACCGACATCCAATCGATGCCAATGATAACATCGACTCCCAAGATAGTCAGCTCGATCAGATCAATGCCAAAGATTCGATCCCCAATCACTATCTCGCAATCAGCATAATACCGATCAGTGGTCAAAGTTTCCCCTGACGGAGTAGCTACTGCTAAGATCTTGCCTGGAAAAATCTTCGGTTCCGCTCCCAACACTTTAGCAAATCTAGGAGACACAAAAGTATCAGAGGATCCAGTATCGAACAATACAACAGCTTTCTTTCCATTAAGATAAAGTTCTTCTGTTACATAATACACACCATTACATAACTGTTTCACAATATAAACGGGAAGGAGAAATGACAAAAACCACACTAAACATCAGCCCTCGTACCAGAGATGACCTGATCTGCCTCATCAGCATCAGCTTCCGTCAAAGCAAATACTCGCCCTGACTGGTACGGCCTCTTCCCAGTCTGCTGTATTGGCACATTGTGATTGCCAGCCCGTGGTTTGAGACATTGAGATTGGTAATGTCCCACTTCACCACAGTTAAAGCAAGTGACTGCGGAAGGTCTCCCCACATTGTTTCCCGGTCCTCCAGCTACACTGATAGCGTTCACCCCTGTCGGTTTGAACCTCTGTGCAGATGGTTGCCCCTTGAAACTCCCCGATTGTGCAGGCCTCTTCCCGGACTGCCAGTTGTTCCTCCGGCTCTGAACAACATGGAACTGCTCCATATCCGCCTCCGTCGCTGCCGCCCTCTTCACCAGCTTATCGAATCTCCTGATACCAAGAGGTATCATACGAGACCTCAAGCTCGGCCTCAGACCATGATCGAACTTGCGAGCCTTCCTCGCCTCATCCATCACCAGTTCTGGAGCATACCTGGAGAGCTGAGTAAACTTAGTCTCATACTCCCTTACTGACATGCTGCCTTGCTGAAGTGACAGAAACTCCATGGCCTTCTTCTCCTGGACGTCGGAGGGGAAATAATGGCTGCGGAATTCTTCCAGAAATTCCTCCCAGCCAAGCAACACGCCACCCATGGTCCTCTTCATCGACTGCCACCAAACAGCCGCATCCTTCTCCAACTGCAAAGTCGCCAACTTGACCTTGCTGCCCTCCGGTGTCTCCAACACCTCGAAGATTGTCTCCACTTGCCGAATCCAGTTGTCAGCCGCATCTGGATCTGACTTTTCCTCGAACACTGGTGGTTTCATTCTCTTGAACGATTCCACTAGCTTAATTGCCTCGGGTACTGGATTCACCGGTCCCCTTCCTTGGTTCGCAGCCACTGCATTCAGCGTCTGGTAAACCCTTGCAAGTTCGGTCTCCAGGTCCAAACCTTCACCATTCTGGCTCCCCTTCTCGACATATTCTGATGCAAAAGATCCATTAAATTCGAAGTATATGACAAGAATTTAAACCAACTTTCATTTCATTGAATTCCCAAGTTTATACATTCGAATTAAAACATTTTGACATCAGAACAGAAGAAAATAGAAACTAGGACAATCTAATCTCTACGGGTCCTCTTCGCTGCTCGAAGTTCATCCCGTAGTTCATCCACTTGGTCTTTCAACACATCTGTTAGGTTCTTTCTCTTCTCAAGTTCCCATACTCGGTGACTGAGAACAGAGAAATCGGCCTTCCGCTGCGCCAGCTGAGCCTCCAAAGCTCCAACTCTATACTTCAGGGTATCCACTTGCCTCTGAAGAGAAGCCACAGTGCCACTCAGAGCTGGTCCCTCTTCTTCATCGGAAGAAGAATCATCAGATGATTCCGGCGGTGGGGTGATCTCTCGAGATTCAGGGTACTCCTCATCATCCGAATCTGCTTGCCCATGGTGATACTCGTCCTCAGAATCAGCCTGTCCAGGATGGTACTCTTCCTCAATAATATGCCAGTCGTCGCCTCCAGCAGGGTCGAAGTGATCAGCCATCTTAGAAAAGAGAGGAAGGAGCATAGAGCAACACAAATGTAAGTCACTTACATTTAAATCTCTAAACTCAAACACACATTCTAATGTCCACATCTAGGGGGTCGTTCCTTATAAACTTGTACAAGTGTGAAAGCGTAGAAAAGCGTGGCTCTGATACCACTCTGTAACGCCCCGAATTCCAAATCACTGAATTCGAGATGTTCTTCAGGATCTTTTCGCTTTCCTTGGGTACAATTTTACAAGGAAATTCAAACTTTTCTTTTTACATCAGAGTTTACAACATTTTACATTTAGATTTACACAGCGGAAGCAAAATATACAACATTTACATAAATGAACAACAACATGATAAACTCTTTATGCATCCATTCCTCTTTACATGTAATTTGTCCTGCATACAAAACTGTGGGTACGTCAGTTTATTCAACCGACGATAATTATACATGGCCATCCTCTCTATGCCAGAAACAGTATAATGAATCTCATTTCTTAACAAATCACAATTTGTTCATAATAAACATGTAAATCAAAAAGGGAACTTTTAAAGATGTCGTGTCGTGATTGTGCACTTAATCCTTAATGCATTTATTTAATTTTCACATGACACTAATGCACACTTGTTCGAATTCTATGCATCCCATTCTACATAGGTTCGAGGGCAAGCCTCTTATTCGTTCTTCATTTTTATAGGGTTCGATCCCTCGCCATGATTTACTCTACTACTGTAATTACAATGAGTATCCTAGATGATTCTATGAGTACAAGCATGTATCCTGGACCCTGGAGGGGAATCCTACGCCATGGCTTGGCTCACCAAGCATGCATTCTATGGTAAAATTCAAGTCTCCTCCCTGAATACAATCCTCTTGCAGTCACCAAAACATCCCACAAGCGTTACTAAAGTCCGATCATTACTGAGTTGTGCCCGCGCCATGTCTTGACTCATCAAGCATGCATTCTGCGGCTCACACACCCGCACCGTAAAACTCTAGTTCTCATACTTATGTTTTTCTCTCACTTTCATCACCTCCACACTATGTATTAAAGTTATATTAGAATCATGAATAAAAATCAAGCTCTAGAGTTAGCCTCTCCATCAACCGGACTTATCATTTCATTTCACATGACCAACCTTGGTCTATTTCTCAACATCATTTCATTTCACTGCCGGAGAGACTTAGCTACTCTTTCGTTCAATTTCAAATTCACAATATCCAATTGAGCATCCTCAGTCCATAATTCATTTTAGAGTCTCACAGACTTTCTTATCATCATTTAGCCTTTCATATTTTCATTTAATTCTCAATGATTCATTTACATAATTCATACAGTCATAAACAGAGTCCATCGATTCAAATCATACAGTTCATAATTACCAACAGCAAATAACATGAGGTTCAAATATATCAAAGTCAACTCTGTACAGTCGACTTGGAAGAACACCAGTCGACTTATACAGTCACATACAGGTTTATCATAAATGCTCGGGATAGTCGACTGTTGCACACCACTAGTCGCCTGTCCCGCAACTTTCATGTTCACAAATTTGTCCCTGTGACAGTCGACTGTTCATCGATCAGTCGTCTGTCCTGGAGATTTCAACAGCACAATTCTATGTCCAGATCAGTCGACTTGCTACATGCATTCGGTCGACTGGACAGATCCATTTTCAAAATAAAAGATCATTTACAGTTCTTACGTGCACTTGCATCATGGTGTCCATTAACAGTATACATAAGTTCATGTTTCATAGACAGAGTCTCTTATCGTTCAGTAACATTACAACATGAAGTACTAATATGCTCTTTCCTTTAGAGAAAAATACTCTAAACATGCATTCACATTGCTCACACTTTCTTACGACCATGAAGATATGAATCCTAGGTCATCATACTAGGTCTACATAAATAGAATATCTTAATTCATGGAATTCCCAAACAGTCATACTCAAGTACGGTACCAGTCGGCTGAATCCAGTATCAGTCGACTGCTCCGACCATTCTAAGTTATTAATCACCATTAGTTCTTTTCATTCACTTACATTCCCTCCATCATATGTGTCATAGGGAGAATATACATATTTAATAATCACACCATCATGTCTATATGCACACATGCTTATTAGCACATTATGAAAAATAGTGTCTCGTACCAGTCGGCTGGTTCACATGCCAGTCGACTGTGCCGACAGATCCGTTTTCAATATTAATAGCATGTTCAAGCAATTTCTACTACATTCAATTTACTTTTCAAAACATGGTAGTATTCAAATAGTCATAGTATAATTTCCTACATTAGAAGTCCTGAGAAACACCCACCTTATAGGAAGAAATAACGAAATCCCGCAAAACTCCTCAAAGTAGAGAACGCCTTCTTGCTCCTTTGCTCCACACCGAGCTCCTCAGCAATGCTGCTTGCCTCTACAGAAAAGCTACCACACAAACTCACAAATACTCTCTTATAATAATAATCCTTAGAAAATTTTAGTGTAAAAGAGATAGGGAAATAGGAGGGGTATTTATACATAAACTAGAGTGAGATGGAGGGTTGAGATGAATTAGGAGGTTGGAAAATCAAGGGCTGAGATCCATTCGGGAGTTGAGAAACTACCCACACCCCAAAAGTAACTACCCATGACTCAAGTCCATCACTCCACAATCCGGCCAAGTTTGTGCCTTGTGCACGTGTACATGGAGTGCACGTGTACACACAAACCCCACTACATAAAATGTACATCAAATACCCAAAAAAAGAGAAAAGAAAAGGTGCTACACATACAAGTTGTAGGAATTAAATAAATAAAAGGTTAAGTTTATGGGCTTAAATCCATTGGGCCAAAAATAAATATTTTGAAAGAGAAAATAAATAGATCAACATTGGGCTCTAAGAAAAATACTTTATAGGAAGCAATATACTTTATTCATCATGGAGAAAAATAATAGTCACATGCTACGCAAGTATACCAAATAAATAAATAAACTTCATGTATTAAGGAAAATCGGGGTATTACACTGATACGTAGCTTTGGCATTCTTTAGTCCGAAGGGCATAACTCGATAGAAATATAGTCCTTGATCAATGATGAAGGATGTCTTTGGAATGTCGGGAGGGAATATTCGGATCTCGTTGTATCCCAAGAAGGTGTCCATAAAGCTTAAGAGCTCATGGTCTGAAGTGGCGTCGATTAAGGCATCTATGCGTGGTAGAGGGAAATGATCTTTTGGGCATGCTTTGTTCAAGTCGGTTAAGTCTATGCAAATTCTCCATTTGTTGTTTACTTTCTTGACCATGACCACATTCGCTAGCCACTCGGGGTAGCTAACTTCCTGAATGAAGCAGGTGGCTAGGAGCTTTTCTACTTCTTCCTTGATTGCTTGCTGCCTCTCTGGGGTGAAATTGTGGTGCTTCTGTTGGACAGGATTGGTTTCCGGGTTCACACTTAAACGGTGCATGATTAGGTCTTCGAATATTCCCGACATGTCTGTGGTTGTACAAGCAAAGAGATCTTGCTTTTCCTTATGCATGTGATGAGATGGTCCTTGACCTGATGTGTAAGAACCTTGCTCACCCAAAAATACTTAGCTTGATTCTCTTGGGAGAAGGGGATTTCTGCTAGTTTGTTTACGGGTTCATAGCTAGCTATTCCTCTGTCTTGAGGAAGTTCCAAAGCATCCAGAGGAAGGATTGAGCCCCCCATTGTAGTTGTTAACATGCCCTAGCAGCTTCTTGGCTCCCTTTGGCTTCCCATACTTCTGTTGTCGTAGAGATTTCATCTTCATACGGTAAGCGGAGGCAATAGTGTGAAGGGCTGCTAATCCTGGGCGACCAAAGATGGCATTAGAGACGTTCTTCATGTCGACTACCATGAAATCTAGTGCTTCTGTGCGGGTGGCTGGAGCTTTCCTCTTGGTCACATCAATGTTAACTATTCCTTCAATCTGAACGGGGGCTCCGAGAATCCATGGAGGGTGTACCCGGTGGACTTGAGATGATCTTGTTTGAGATTGAGGCCCTCGAACACATTCACGAAGAGAATGTTTACCGAGCTTCTGTTATCTACTAAGAGACAACGCACTCATGGTTTGTCATGTATATGCTGATTACGAATGCGTTGCAATGAGGTGTTCGAACACCTCCAAGGTCTCGATCTTAAAATGTGATATGAACCCCCCAATCCTCGGGCGGAGAGATGTTGTGCACTGAGTCCACTTCGCGAATAAATATTTTCCTTATGGAGTTAGATAATCCCCCCATAGGTCCCCTATGGATTGAGTGGAATATCTCCCTACGCCCCTAAGTCTTGGAACTCGGTTGGTTTCTTTGGTCGCTTATTGGCTCCTCTTGCAGAAGGTTCGATATCATTTTCTTGAGCAAACTTGGCATGGTACCCACGCCGGAGTAGTCATTCGAGTTCGTCCCTAAGGACTCGATAGTCATCTGTGAGGTATCCATGATCTTTGTGGAAGGCACACCACTTGTTCTTACCCCTTCTCTTTTTTGAGGCGTTCATCTCAGGGGGAGGTTGGAGGAGTCCCTCATTGTCGACTTCCAGCATAATAGTAAAGATGCTGGCATTAAGTGTAACCCCTATTTTTCTATTTTGGAATTTATTGTATTTTATTTTTTTTCTTGATTATTGTATTTGAATTCCTTTTAAATAATAAATCTTGCTTTTCTTTGGGTTCTTTTACTCTCTCTTAATCATTTTGTACTCTTTTGGCTTGAATCCTGTATTTTTGGGCTTACTACAAATTTTACTCTTTTGTGTTTTGGGTTTATATTGATCCGTTATATCTTTATCCCATTGATTTCTATTTATTGTTCTCTTTTTGGAGCCTAAACCCATACCCTAAATCTATTAACCCGCTACCCAAAACCCAACATCTTAACAACCAAATCAATACCACATTAACCCTAATTAATTAATTCATCTTTCCCTCTGTCCTACCCCACTGCTCTCATCTCTCACCTCCCAACTCTCTCTTATCCTCTAGTTCCCGAAGCCCCTGCCACTTCGACCATCCCGTCATCATCCCCGACCACCACTCCTTGTCGACCCTCCTCCGCTGCCTCCCATCCTCAACCACTCCCGAAGCCACCGTCAACCTTGCCCTTGTCGATCGCTCACCATCCCCTGCCTCCGAGAACCCATCACACCACCACTGCCTTCCTCGTCCTCATTTGCAGCCATCCGTCGTCCCGAAGTCGTCGACCATCCTAGCCTCGACAGCCTACACCCCTGATCACCTCCATCCTCTCCCTCTATTTCAGGAAGAAATAGAGCATCACCACCGATCCCCAGCGCCGCCGTCGATCGCCGATGTTCCCCTCCGCAAGCCCCTCTCTCTCCGCTCAGTCGACCATCACCCTCCGTGTAGTTGCCGCCAGTCATTGATCGCCGCTACTCGTTCCCTTCTTTCCTTATTGTTTGGTGTTCGGGAAGTAGGGGGGTTTGGTGTTTGCTGTTTTGGGATCCAGGACTTGAGTTGCTGCTTTGGTTGTTTTGCTGTGTTGGTGTTGCACGTAGAGCGCACGTGCTTCCGTGTTCCGTGTTTCGTTGTTCATCGCCCAGGATTCTTATCCCGTTATTCTGTTATATTTGAATTCATCATCTAACAAGAAAGTCTCTTCTGGATCCCCTCTATTGTTTGTGTTCAAGAATTTGTTGATCCTCGCAAGTAGATCTTTTATCATATTGTTATACTATTTAATTCAGTTCAGAATATTGAGGGTTTATACGAGCTAATCCAATATATTCTTAACATCGTGCCTATATCTTTGATCCAAATCCTAGTCCATATTGCACATTGCATATGCAGCTTATACGTGAAAAATAACTAGTTCCATGTTATAGAATAATTTGATGAATTGAATATTCCGATTGAAATTGAATTGATGAATTAAATTACCAAGATCATGAATTGCATAATAAATCTAGAAATCTGCATGTTAATCATCAAATAACACTTTGTTTGTTAATTTTCACGAATTATATATTTGTATGATGAAATTATTGCTTATTCATATCAAATTATATTCTGGTTTGTTGCTTGTTTCTTTTTGTATCAGATTTTTGACCATGTTACTCTTGTAATTTGAAATAACTTTGTGACTAAGAATTTTAGCCCCATGAATCTATTTTCCATAACATTCGACGAATTTGAATTCCGATATATAATCTGTTAGATATCAGTATTTTAGTACATCTGGGTCTGGATTTCCAGATTCACAAACTTCTGTGCATCACCTAGATTTAATAATAAATAGAACATGATAACAGTAAAATAAAAATATGAAATTAATTTTTCTGAGACTAGACATGTGTAGGAACTACCCTAAATTTTTGTAGATTTAATAGATGAGTTTTCTGACCTGATTCATGTATGTTTATACAATTTATAACTTGATGCATGAACATAAAATCTGAAAAGAATAACAATTTCAACCTAATTTCTTTAACTTTTATATGTCATATATATATTCGCTGGAACCGGCAAAAAGTCTAGTTTCTAGAACTCTAACAGATCTAGATTTAATATGTTTGCTTCTTCCTTTGTCTGTAACGAGCAGAATTAGTCACACCTAGCATGATACAACCATGACACCTTCTTGCATGCTCACATAGGATGAAATAAAATGTTAACAAGTTGGGGTATTATGGGATGACTTGGTAGTGAACAGTCAGAAACTGTACTCAGTCGGGCCATACTGTCCGACTTGTACTGATACTGACTGATGGCCATAAAATACTGCTTGATAATTACTTTCACTGAACATTAATCACTAATTACTGGCCGAGTACACGATCCGTGAATTCACCATCAGTCTAAAGCGTTCACTGTGTGCTTGCGCCGAACCTATGGATTGGGATGCAGTATTACGTGCACTAGATAGGTTAATAAAATGATTAACAACCCTCCCCTGATATGTCATGCTTGATCCCGTATACTATCATCAACATTGGACTTGAATTGAAATCATTAATTAAAAGCATGATTAAACATAGACCCTTGACATTATTACCAATCTTTGATTTTGCTATTGACTTTGATCCAGTCCCTTCTTTTTGATTTACCATGTTCCTATTATTCCCTGTTTTCTCTACTTGCTGTCCATGACTTACTCTAAGGACATTATTTTTTCTCTTTTTAGATCACGAATTTACAGGTACTGAAGGATCAATACCAGAGGAATTAGTGAGCAAAGATTCTAGAAGATGGAACCGAAGATTGCGTTGCTTGAATTAATTCATGCTAAATTTATTTCTTTTGAACATTGTCTTTGACATTATACATTGTTTTGGGCTTTTGTCTCGGAGTTTATTTATTTTCCCATAAATTGGATATTATGTTGGATATTATTTTGGATTATTTCATTATTATTGAAGTTTTTCTTTGATTCGTGTGATTATATTTTCTTGTGTGGCTGTGTTTGTTGTTCATATTGTTGAGTTAGACTGGTACAACTTTTGGATAGTGTTTACATCATTCGCTGGGCCTACGTTACGTACTCGTATTTCTGTATTTTGGGAAGCAGTGCGTGACATTAAGTGGGGTGTATTTCTCGAAGCGTGCCACTGGGGGTTGACGACATTGGATTTAGGCATCCTTCTGGGTCTTCCTGGGTCATTTTTCATCGGTGATCTTCTGTTTTTTCTCGGATGAGGGCACTTTCTGTTCTTGGGGTCGGATGGCATCTTCTACTCGGATGTATTTCTCGACCCGTTGAAGGAGGTCGGAAAAGTCCCATGAGGTTTTTTGACGAAGGAAGCTTTGAGGTGGTCATGGTTCACGTTGTACCTAAAGGCAGCAGTGGCCATGCCCGAGTCGAGCGAAGGGGTTGAATGGGACTCGACTGTGAAGCGTCGAACATAGCTTGTGAGGGACTCCCCTTCTCTTTTCCTTATATCAAGTACGAAGGCACTTATCTTCTCTGTCTTGAGGCTATTGATGAAGTGAGTGAGGAAGAGCTCCTCAAGTTGGTCAAAGGAGAATATGGGCCCTGAAGAGAGACGAGAGAACCACTCCCATGCGGATCTCTTCATGGTTGCTGGAAAAAGTCATGCAGATGAAAAAATTAGATGCTTGGTGGATCATCATGAGGGTTTTAAAACTCTTAATGTGGTCGACTGGATCGGTCTCCCCGTTGAAAGAGCCGAAGGCTGGGATCTTGAAGTTGGTCAGAATAGGTGTGTCGATGATTTTTTGGGAGAAAGGGGGTCTGGAGGGACGGTATGTTCCTCCATGTTTTTTTTTCTTCTTGCTTCAGCAGTTCAAGGCGATCTTCCATCTTCTTGAGGCAATGAAAGAAAACATTGTCCTGCTTCTCGAATTTAGTGGACTCGTGGGATTCTTCACGCTGAGGTGGAGTGGGACGGCGATGGCTAGTTTGTCAGCTCCCACTATGAGCGGCATTAAGGTCTTTAAGGATCTCATCTTTGAATTCTCGCAACTCTGCCCAGGTGACAGACATTTCTTCTCCTTTTTCTCTCCTGGGAGGTGGTCGGCTTGTTGGAGTAGGGTTCCTTCCCCCCCGAGGGGGAGTTCTTCTATGTTCCACGGAGAATGTTAGCTTCTTCGACCTCTAGGAGATGGGGTCCTTCTGCATTCCCGACTGTTGGGAGAGGGGCCCCCTTGTGTCTTCTTAGCGAGATGGATGGGGGAGACCGCCCCTTGCTCGTGGCCTGCTCGAGTAGTCCCGACGTTCAGACTCTTGATGTTTGGAGTTTATGAGATGGCGAAGGTCTTGATGTGGCTGAGGTACTTTAGGAGGTACCATGGAGGATGTGGAGGTGTAGACCGACCCTATGTTCTCTCCAATCTGTTGTGCAGGGTGTTGACTCCTTCGGGAGCCCCCTGGTGGAGCCTCTATACGGGAAGGCTGGGTAAGCTGTTCTGGATGAAGAGGTTGATCCACTTGAAGGGTAGGTGAGACATCCTCATGATGAGGAGGTGGAGGAAGTGGATTGGCTCGTCGGCTTGAGGCCACCGTCTTCCCTTTCCTCTTTGGAGGCAAGGCTAAAAACTATTTTTTTACAAGCAAAGTTTGGTCGGATTGTTTTTTCTGTTTCCCACAGACAGATCAAATTTGTTGCTGCTAATTCTGTGTGGGAGCAAACAGATGATATGAGTTTGTTTAAAAATAATAAAAAGCTGATATTTTTTATTTTCACCGATGTTGACTGCTTTCAACTGATGTTAACTTCTGAATCTGACTCGTTTGTACCGTTAGATCTGATCTTGATGGTGACGATCACTTTAACTGACCTGCAAAATTCTGAAACACCAGGGTTGATCCCAGCAACAGACCCTCCGACGCTCAAGTCAAAACTCAAGAAGAATATAAGAGTTTTTTTTATGGTAAAATACTGATTACCTGATCCTGGTGGAGGTAGGGGATATTTATAGTCGCTTTGGGGGTCAGTTTCAAGATAATGATTTATCTCTACTTCCAGGTGTTTTGGATTGAATTGATTATCTCTTTTTCATGAAGAGATAGAAGTGGTTGGGGCGATTGAGTTTAAACTCTTCTCATGGTAAGAGATATGGTTTTTGAACCGTCTCTTGTGGATAATTATGTGTTTAAATCATATTTAAATAATATGGAGTCATTTATATTGGGCTGTTATGACAACCCTAGTAAGACAGACCCATTTTGGGCTATTGGTCTTGAAAGATACCCAACTCTCGTTTACGAATCCTTTCGTAGTGGAATTTACCATTTACCCCTGTGAGCTTTATAATCCGTGCTCGATTTGAATTCCTGATTTGATTCTATTTTTATCCATATCAACAACCCTGTTAAAAATTTCGAACTCGCCTTTTCGCAAGCCCACAATATACTCTGCCTTCTCACCGACAATAGGTCTTTCATTATTTAAAACCAGAGGAGATTTAAGCTATCCAGCTGCCTTGTGCGAAACTTTTAATTTGTCTGCCTCCTCTCCATCTGCCAATGTAGCAAAGTAGGAGTAAGAGGCAGTGCCAGCTGTTCCAGTATCTTCGTGCACTTTTTCAGTAAAAGTGCAGTGCCTTTTCCATCAAGAATTGACTCTCATTGGTAAAGTATTCGGGCCGTTCCCATCGGATTTTCTGCCTGAAAATTGATTTTCTAACACTCCTCCACCAAAGATCGTCGTCTTCCTTCTCCTATTATTGTTCACGGCCATTCATGGCCCAAACAAATTTCCCTCCACCATTTTTTACGTCTCTACACCCCCTCGCCATTATTGGCCCTGCTTGCGTCCACCATGACATGACCACTGTAGTCTAACACCTCGGCCACCACACTCCTAACATCAATCTGTTCTTAACTGCACTCCCCAATTCTATGCCTATTGATAACCACATTTGAAACAATATAGCCCGATGCTTTCATGTATAAATTCTTGAAAAAATTGCTTTGAACCCACTCTGATTGGAGTTCCCGGCCACCAATTGGTTGTGACAAGTTCATTTCCACACAATCTCGAACAAAGCCCTCTCTCATCATTTTTTCATTGCAAAAGTCAATTGCAATTGGTTTCCAGTGCATGCACAACCCCTCCCACAACGGTTGGCCCACTAGATCGGACCTTCATCATGTCATCAACCCGACTGAAGCAAAACAAGTAAAAACCATTGCAGGTGCGGAAGATCTCGGCATCCCCAGTCTGCTTCCACTTGTAAAGTAGTGCTTTGCCGACAAAAGTCAGAGTCGAAAACGTGCCCCCATGAACTTTCCGATGAGGGTCCTCCCGGGCCACTCTTCCCTTGACTCCTCAACCACTTCTTACAATTTTATGTTATGTCATTGATTTCATAATAGTGACAATTTTAGACTATGTAATTTTAAATAATTAATATTTTATCTGTTCAGCTTTTGTTTTATCACCATTTAAATAATAGATAGTATTTTTTTTCTAAAATATTTCTGAACCAACACTATTGCAAGTTTAATTTGGTACCTGCTAAAATTATCACTTTAGCGCACACACTCAACTCAATCTTTTCTCACACAATCTCTATCTTTCTCTCACACAACTCAACCTTTTTCTCTTTCAAATTTCTAAGTGCAAAGGAGGACTTCGCGTGAGAAAAAAATTAACAAGTTTGATTGATAGTAATTGGAAGTTTGATTGAGTGTAACCAAGTATGGAGCTCACCTTACTTGAAATGTATGGGTGTGTTCCTATAGAGGAGGTCCCCCATCAACAGAGTTGCCCCCCCCCCTCTCCCTCCCTCGAGCGGTGACCCCGTTCCCTCCCCTCCAACTCTCCACCATAAGCAAGATGACTGCTACCTTACCCCCCGAACACATCTGCAACCTTTCCCGCAGCTACTCCTACCACTGCCTACATTCCCTCCACCCCCACCCCCACCCCCACTACCATCACAACCTGCTCCTAAAGCAGCACTCCCTTCTCCCCCACCCATGAACCCACAAAACCGTTTGGTGGAGGAGGAAGGTTGAAGGCTCAGACACGATCTTCACTCTGTGCGTGCACAAGATGCACACAAGCAACGGGTGAGCCATGATTATGGTCATCATCGCCAACACCAGTACAACACATCGGCAAGAGAATGGGCCAACAGAGGGGGTCCTCCTACTAGCTCGGTGGAGCGTAAGAGGGACCACCAATGAGGCCATCATCGTCTATCCTGATGCGCAGTACGCACATCACAAAACTTAGTGGAACCAGCCTTCGATTGCCCACAACCAAAGAAAGTACTCACACTCACATCAACCACCTTCTGCCCAACGCCGCTCCCCCCACCACCATCAACAGCACCCTCAATACAAAAAGCACGACAGTTTCAGCAACAGCTACAACGCCCTCAAACAATCAAAAGGGAGCCACAACCACTCAAACCACAAAACCTCTAATCAACACCAACATCCTGTTCAGAACCCCAACCCCCTCCCTGCCCCACCCCCTCAACCGCAGGCTAATGCGCCACTCAAGTCCTCCGTGATGAGGGCCCAAGATGGGGTCCCACCAAACGAGAGTACCGTGGAGTTAGACTCGATTGCAGAAGGGGAACAATGGGTCGAAGTCACCAACAAAACAAAAAAAAAAGACAGAGTGTCACTCCCCCACCTCAAGTCGACTTCATAAAAAAGCAACGGAAAGGAAAGCGAAAACCAATACCTTGCTTCAATTACAATGAACTGGGCCATTACCGTAAAGAGTGCACCAAGGAGGTGCGATGCCTCAAGTGTATGAAGTGGGGTCATCTTTCATACATTTGCACCAATGTCGTCGAAACCCACAACGATGAGGAATGCCTCGTAAGCAGAGGTAGATCGCCTGACAACCCTACACTAATTCGACTCACAAAGAGTCTGGATATCATCAAGAATGAGGAGAAGTGGCTGCGACAGTGGTGCGCTGTGGCCAGAGTGAGGTCAGGGAGGCCCTCCGAGATCTACCTACTCCAAGCGCTGAATGCTGGATGGCCGATGAAGGCACACAGGGATTGGGTCGCAAAGAAAATGTGTCACCTTCAATTCTTGGTATCCTTCCCGTCGACGGAGAAGGTGGGAGAGGTCAGAGGTATGGGGGTAGTGGACTTCGGCCACTTCAAAATGGAGTTCTTTGCATGGTCACCAAGCTTCGGAGCCGGAGCTCCCCCAAGGTGAACTTTTTTGGATATGGATACATAATGTGCCACTGCATTTTTGGAAAAGGGAGGCGTTGCAAGAGATAGTTGCCGACTTTGGCACAATTGAAGAGATCGACGAGAAGAATGTGCGTCGCTCCAAAATAGTATCAGCAAGGATTCTTATCAGGAGTGCTGACATCTCGTTGATGCCACGTTTTGCCAAAGTCTATTCCTTCGACAAATCATACCTCATTCGATTCGTGCTCGACAAACAAGCAGAATCAGAGTCAGAGAGATCGTCCATCACATCCCCCACTCCCCCCACAGCTCTCAGAGACGGCCGCTCGTACATACAAGTAGTTTCCCCAAATGGGGACTTGACCATCGATAGGACTCATGAGGTCGAGCGAGCGCATAGGGAGCTCATCAAAGAGGTGAGAGGAAAGGAGCGGCACCTAGGATCAGGTGGCGGAGGGATTAGTACCGAGGAAGGAATCTCCGATCAAAGTTGGTCGAGAACGAGTTTCGACCAACAGATCCAACGGCCCAGATGCTCGGAATTCAAATCTTCAATCATTTCCAGATGTGGGAAGTTTGGTAGTCACAGAGGCGACCCACCAAAAAGAGGGTCAAAAGAAACCCAAAAATGGAAGCCTACGCATCGAAGTTGGTGGAGTTGGTGGGGAGGCCAGGAGAGAGGATCACAGAGGGGAGATAGGCTGTACAAGAGTTGCAAAAGGCAAAATCACCTTGATTGTCGACATGAAAAACGACATGCAAAGTTGTTCGGCAAAGGAGCAAGAGCAGGTGCTGCAAGAGGAGCAGAGAGAGGAGACAGACTGCAAAAGGGGCAAAAAGGGCAAAAGCGACCTGGAAATCGACATTCAAGACGACATGCATAGTCGAAACCCCAAGGAGCAAGAGTTGGTCGTACTGGGTCGAGGGTCGAGAAGGGAGAATGCCAAGTTGGGATACAAGATGAACAAAGGACGAAACCTTGACAGTGGCTCTGCCCAAATTAAGAGAGACACAGGCATTGAGGCTTTAGCGCTCGAAAAGAGGAAAGCCCAAAGAAGGAAAAAAGGAGAAGGAGCTGGTAACTGCAACGAAGAAAAAAGCGGAGGAAGAGATAAGGATGCATTCAATGCATCGCTTCCCACGCTCTGTGCTTCGAGTGCAGAGCCAGCCACTCAGGGGGAGCCACGTGCCCCACTTTCGCTAGCGGCACAGAACACAAGAAGAGCGATGTGTTAGCTCGCGGAGGAGAATTGCATATAACCGACTCCCTTATTGATGGAAGGGGAACTATAAGAATGTTATTGGGCCCAAAGAGGGGCCCAAGATGCATTATATTGTTGTTAGGCCATCTGAGACTACGGTTAGTCATAATGAGCAGAGGCAAGTGGCGAACATTGGGCCCACAGAGGGGTCTACTATGGAAGCTCCCTCCAAGGTGGCAACTGCGGAATACGCAGATAGCGATGAGGACATGGAAGTGTGCTTAAATTTAGACAAGGAGTTCTCATTTACGGATGAGGAGTCAGTGGATCTTGAATGTGTTGCGGACACACAGAGAGACATATCTCAAGAGATGGTCGTATCCACCTTTCCAGAATCAGTGCCTGGCTATAGTTCTGGAACGTCAAGCAGGGTAGTTGGATTCAGGGTACAGCAGACACCTAAGAGGGCGCATGTGGAGTCCCTAGATAACTATCTGGAGGTAGCTGCGGCGGCCAAAGCTACAAAGTTCGATGACGGAGGTACGAGAAGTTTTTTAGCGTCTATATTAAATTTCATGTCAGATTCTGATGTTTTTATCCTAGCTGAAACCTGTGGCTTAGAGGTATGTGACATAGAACGTAATGCTCTACTGCTCAATAAAATTAGGGGTCGGGAAACTGAACTGGGCTGCGGCTAGCTATCAGAAAGACTTGGGATCCTGCTCTGGGTTGACGGAGGTCTAAGAGGAAGACACCCATCCCACACCCACGATCAACCTACAAACGGTTCCCCAATGAATACACTATTCTGGAACGTTAGGGGGTTGGGGGTAGGGGGAAGAGAGATATGGTTAGGGACGTCATTATGAACTCCAAGGCGGAGGTGGTAGGGTTACAGGAGACCAAGCTTGCGCACGGATTTAAACTCAAAAGAGTAGGGGGCAACTGAATCAATGAATGGGTACTACGACCATTCTCAGGAGCTTCGGGGGGGATTGCTATTGGGTTCAACCCGGATATTTTCACTTGTTTTGAGGAATACATTGGAACGTACTCTCTGACTATCGGACTGAGACAACGATCTGACATTTGGGTGCATATGATTACTGTCGTTTATGGGCCGAATGTAGCCACAAATCCAGATGCTTTTTGGCAAGAGCTTATCGATATTCGATAAAGATGGTCGGGAGCTTGGATCGTTTGGGGAGATTTCAATATTACTAAATTTTCTTTCGAGCACAGGGGCAGAGGCTCGAGCAACAGACACAGAGAAGACTTCAATAGGGTGATCACGGAGCTATAGCTGATCGATATCCCAATTAATGGCAGACTTTTTACCTAGTCAAACATGCAAGCATCACCGATTATGGCCAAATTGGACAGGATACTAGTATCGATGGATTGGGAGGCTAAATTCCTGTTGGCAACCGCTAAATATATTCATAGACCTACGTCGGATCATACCCCGGTCGTACTTGATGCTGGGGTACAGGGAGTTCAAAGACCAAGGAAGTTCAGATTTGAAAAGGCATGGCTAGAAATCCAGGGATTTCACCACATGGTGATGGAAAACTGGGCACTCCCAACTACTGAATCGAACGCTGTGACCCGATGGTGTGAAAAAATCTGCAGATTGCGAAAGAGGCTGCACAGATGGAATCGATCTAGATTCTTGACTATCTGGTGTACAAAAGACTCCTTTTTGGAAGGAATTGATGAGCTAGAGAGATTGGAAGAAATGAGAGTCCTGCCACAGTATGAAAGAAACAGGCTTCTAGAGCTCCGAGAAAATATTGCCAATCTTTATAAGGTGGAGGAGATCAAATGGCAACTAAGGTCGAGGATTTCGTGGCTCAAAAAGGGAGACACGAATATGGCCTTCTTCCACCGAGTGGCAAGCGCAAGAAGTAGATTCAATCTAATCCTGTCAATACAAATGGAAACAGGAACGTCCCAGGACGAAAATGTGATTTCCAAAACCTTTCTAGATCACTACAAGGGCCTCTTTGGAAAAAAGACTGACTTCAGGATCCCACTTAGGGATGATTTCTGGCAGGGCTGCCAGAACGAGTCAACTCATTCGCTGTCCACATTGGAAGCACCCTTTTCGGAATCGGAAGTAGAAAAGGCATCAATCAAATGGAAGCAGACAAGTCGCCTTGACCAGATGGCTTCCGAATGATGTTTTTCCAAGTTTTTTGGAAAGAAATAAAAGGGGACATTATGGCTTTGATGGATGAATTCTTCCACAACAACCTCAGATTGGGAATGTTCAACTTTGCGAAAGTAGTGCTAATACCTAAACAGGTGGAGTCTATGCGGGTGGAGGATTTTAGACTGATTAGCCTCATAAACTGTTCGGTTAAGATCATCACAAAGGTCCCGGCCATCCGCCTAGGAAGCATAATGGACAGTTTAATTAGCAACACCCAGACTGGTTTCATCAAGGGCAGAAGTATCCTGGACTGTTTGGCCACCGCAGAACAAGTTATCCACCGCTGCCATATGGGCCAGTCTAAGAATTTCCTCCTCAAACTGGACTTTGAGAAAGCATATGACTTCGTCGACTGGGATTGCCTTCTGGAAGCTCTCAGCAGGAGAGGCTTCGGGGTTAAATGGATTAGGTGGATCAAGCAATGTTTATACACTAGTAAAACAGCAATCTCGAATAATGGGCGGCCGGGTCTACCGTTTTCTTACAAGAAAGGACTCTGACAGGGGGATCCGCTGTCACCTCTTCTATTCACTATCGTAGCGGATGTACTGAGGGGCATGCTAGATAACTATCTGAGAAAAGGCTGGATAAAGCCTGTGGCTAGCAGCACCTCTAACCAAGGATGCACGATTCTTCAGTATGCTGATGACACCCTACTCTTTGGTAACGGGAACAGGTCAGAAATAGTCTGCTTTAAAGGGGCCCTCTACTGTTTTGAAGTCTGGTCAGGTCTCAGGATTAATTTCCATAAGAGTGCTTTGATTCCAATTGCACTTTCTGATGTACAAGCACAGGACCATGCTACCATACTAAACTGTATGACAGACGAGTTTCCAATCAAATATTTAGGGCTCCCGCTCAGACCAGGGAAGCTTACTAAGACGGAATAGCTACCTATCATTGACAGGGTGGAGGACAGATTGTCGGGATGGAAAGGAAAATCGCTTTCCCTCGGGGGCAGAGTGATACTTATCAACTCGGTGTTGTCTAATCTGTCCATTTACTACATGTCATTTTTTAAGCTGCCTAAATGGTTTATCCAAAGAATCGACCGAATTCGAAAGCAATTTCTCTGGAAAGGGGCGGACTCGAATAAGGGGGGATACCACCCGATCAAGTGGGGTATTGCATGCATGAAGAAGAAATATGGAGGGCTAGACATCATCGACTTAAGAGATACGAACCTTGCCCTGTAGAACTCCGTATTTTCAAATATTATTTTAAATATTTGAAAACGAATTAAAAAAAATTTCTGGAGATTTAATAAATATTTTCTGAAAATCTATCTCTTTTACACGTACGAAACCCGTGCAAATATTTTTGGTGTAAATAACCAATTTTATATTTTTAGTAAATTCTCCTAATTATAATGGAGTATATTCTAAAATTTGGGATTTTTCTGAGTAGAAAAACTATTTTTATAAATACCTCGAAAGGGAGGGGCTTTTATGTAAAAGTCGTTTGGATCTTAAATAATTTATGATAATTCATTTTTACTGATATTTTGGTTCTCCATGGTTACCATTTGAGTTTAAATATATTTAGATTTTATTTAAGGTCGATTTGGTGAAGATTTAAACAAAAAGGGTGTTTTTGCAAATATGGAATTCATGTAGAATTTTGTGCAAATATTTTTCTGGAAAGTAAAAGTCAAATATTTTGATTGGAAAATATAATATGTATTATTAGATATTATTTCTGATTTTTCTGGATTTTTATGAATATTTTATGATATGTTTGCAAATATTACAAAAGGGAGGGCTTTTGTGCAAAATCGCCACCCTGAGTGGTAAATCCGGATTTTTCTTATTTACTGGGCTGTGCTGGATTGCTGGACAACTCAGTGATAAGAAGATTTGATTTGGTTTTGATTTAGTTAACCTATTTTAACTAAGAAAAGGTTATATATGTAAAGTTATATTTTGGAATGACTATTTTGCGAATGTATTTCTAAAACCCTAAATCCTAATTTCCGGCCTGTATAAAAGAGGGTGTGCAGCCATCATTCGCTGCACAACACAAGTTTTATTATATCTTTTATTTTCTTGGTGATTGAAGAGGAGGATTTTGGATCTCACAAAAGAGGGGCTTTCTTGTTGGATCTCTTCATTCCTAAGGTGAGTGATATTGTTTTGTTTATTTTGTTTGTGTATGTTGTAGATGAGTAGATATAATTGTTTGGTTGTTTTGTTTGTTTCTCTTTGATTTGTGTACGTCATATGAGAACAATATGAATGTTTAGATTGATTGAATGATGAATATGTATATGTATGAATGGATGAAAATTTGGATCTCCGAGAAGAACTCTGGATATCTGCATATGAATGATGTTAGATCTGTTGAGAACCTAATATAAACTGTTAGTGGACTAATAATGTTAGATTTTCGTGGTGAACAGTCGACTGGTGAGTCGAAACAGTCGACTGCTACTTCTTAGGTCATATTTTCTTAAAATGTTGGATTAATGTTGATTTGATTGAGTTCGATAGATGCCATGCATAAATTAAATTAGAGATGAGAATTTGGACTATTGGTGAGTTGGATAAAAACAACTTGACCATGTTGAGGATAAATTGGTTTTGTTCATGGATCAACTATAGAGAATAGTTGAGATTTGGTTGAGGAATGTTGTGAATGATTGATGGTCTAGAGGACCAGGTTTTGAGGATTTGAGTTATGAGGATTTAAATTGGGGATTTGTTATTTATGTGAAATATGTTGTTTGAAATTGGATTTCTCAAATACTAAGTTTAAATCTAATTATTTCGGTATTACTAAGATTTGGAAGATAATACAAAGTTATTTTGTTATATGATTGATTCATAAAAACCCTAGTTTTGACATAAGTACGACCTAAATTCTTCAGACTGTAGGCCGACAGTCGACTGATACGACCTTTCAGTCGACTGATACGACCCAGCTGCTACGAATATTAGTTTTCTTGAAATTGGGTTCTGGACAGTCGACTGACGACTTTTACAGTCGACTGGTACCACCCAGATTACTTTTAAAGTCACTGTAGTTTTTCTCTCTGGTAAGTCGACCTATGACTTTTTAAGTCGACTTACAACACTTAGAATATTTTCTTAAAGAAATTTTGGAATTTCCTCTGGACAGTCGACCTATACTATTAGCAGTCGACTTCTACTATACTTAGACTTATTTTCCGAAAATTACTGGATTTCTCTCTGGACAGTCGACTGGTGAGTTTTGCAGTCGACTGTAGATACTTAGATTTTATTTTCTTAAAGATGTTAGTTTCCTCTCGACAGTCGACTGGTGACCTTTTGCAGTCGACTGGTTCTGATGCTTTTCCTAAGGTATTTTGATGTTCTTTAAACGACTAATTCTTTAAATGTTTTGGATCTATAACTTACTATTCTAAATATTATTCTTCTATAGAACATATGTTTTCAAGATACTTCATCGTTGAATTTGGATGTTGGAAATTTATAAGAGTTGGGTTTAGGTGAGAGGAGAGATTTCCCCTTTGATCGTTTGACGATGGATTAGTGAGTTTGGTCCTGATTGAGGTCTCTAGGAGTTGAGTGGGAGTCCTGTGAACCGGCAGTTGAGATTTATTGAGTTAGGCCTGAGGGGTTTTGGTTTAGTTGTTGTTGAAGTCCGGCAGGGTACACTAACTCTAGAGATAGGGATTTTTGATGTCTTAATAATAACCTACTTAAGGACAGGCAGGGTGCATTTGTATGTACCGGGTGTATCTGCACGTTGGGGGTCATAAAGGCCTATTCGTGGGGTACACGGCAGGGAGATGATTCTCCGGATATGTTCATGTGTCGAGGGTCTACGGACCTATTCACAGAGCAGGCAGGGTGCATTTGTATGTACCGGGTGTATCTGCACGTTGGGGGTCATAAAGGCCTATTCGTGGGGTACACGACAGGGAGATGATTCTCCGGATATGTTCGCATGTTGTGGGTCTACGGGCCTATTCACGGAGCAGGTAGGGTGCATTTGTATGTACCGGGTGTATCTGCACGTTGGGGGTCATAAAGGCCTATTCGTGGGGTACACGGTAGGGAGATGATTCTCCGGATATGTTCGCATGTTGTGGGTCTACGGGCCTATTCACGGAGCAGGAAGGGTGCATTTGTATGTACCGGGTGTATCTGCAAGTTGGGAGTCATAAAGGCCTATTTGTGTGGTACACGGCAGGGAGATGATTCTCCGGATATGTTCACGTGTCGTGGGTCTACGGGCCTAATCGCGGAGCAGGCAGGGTACATTTGTAGGTACCGGGTGTATCTGCACATTGGGGGTCTTAAAGGCCTATTCGTGGGGTACACGGCAGGGAGATGATTCTCCGGTTGTTATTTTGAGTTATCTTACTTGATGCTTGCGCATCGAGGGCGGTGACGCCTATTTGCGGAGTATTCTGAATCTTGTTTCCCATCACCATAGTAGGATTAGTTGCATAATGAGGGGTTATCCCTATGTCGTAGAGATCGTTAAGGGCTTGCACCAGACCTATGTACTATGGATTGCATAGACTCCGACAAGTATGCATTAGAGAGTCAGCATATAGAATTGTGTTTTCTTGGCTTGGTTTTATGCTTGTGTTTCTAGTTTTCCTACACTTGACACTTATTCTAGCATCACTTGTTGTTCATATTTCATGATGTTTTCATGCTTTACATCTTTGTTATTTCTCATTCATTTATCCTTGTTGTTAATACATGCTGTTGATGACTTTATGTTTTATGATTCAATTATGTTGTATATTTTTATGTCACTCACACCATTTATGGCTGACCCCTTTAGTTTTGGGGGTTAGGGATCATCTCTAGCCTCATGTGGTACAGGTTGTTGCTTAGAGTTTGGTGGTTGGGATGCTTGAGATAGTTTTGGAGATAAATTGATGGAATAGAGCTTTGTGTAAAATTTTGTAAAAAAGAAGTGTTGTAAAAAGAATGTTGTAATTCAAGGTGTTTTGTATTCCGCTGTGTTTGTAAATGATTGTTGTAATAAAAGTTGGAATAAAATTATTCGTGTTTTTGGGCTATGTGTACTATTACATTGAAGTTGATGCTGGGATTGTGCCATGTATTTTCTAAGATCATATTAGAAATTCGGGGCGCTACATGCCCTACTGGGAAAATGGTGGTGGAAGGTCTTCCACCACAGCGGGGAAGAATGGTAGGATTTCATTCAGCCATACCTTCGGGGGAAAGGTACAAGAAATATAGGCTTCCGGGTAGGGTCTAGAGTTTCTTGCTTCTGGAAAGGGATTACCAAATCAAGTGGGCCTTTCAACTCAGTAGTTACATCAACTATTGGTAATGGATGGTCCACCAGATTCTGGTGGGACAAATGGTGTGGTGCGCATACCCTTAAAGAGACTTTCCCAGATTTGTATGAGAAAATGACTCGCCCGAATGTATCTGTGGTCGAGACATGGAAGAGGGGCAATTGGAAACCGTCTTTTCGAGGACCTCTTAGCCCAGGGTTACATCAGCTACTGAATGAACTGCAAACTCACATTACACGGAACGGGACGATGTGTGCTCAAGGCCCAGATCAGATGCGCTGAGGACTAGAGACCAAAGGAGCTTTCACTGTTAGGTCTCTGTATCATCGCATTCACTATCGAGGATGTAGACCCAGTTGGGCACAGGTGTTATGGAAAGCCAAAACACCCTTTAAAGTCAGAGTCTTCCTCTGGCTAGTGCTGAATAATGCAATCCTCACCAGAGAGAACCATGCCAAAAGACAACCCCAGATAGCGACCAACTGTGGATTCTGTAACTTACATACAGAGAATTTGAATCACCTTTTCATTCATTGCCAAAGGAGTATGGCAACTTTGGTAGAGGTATTACGGGCCTTAGGGACATGTGACTACCCTTGCGAATATGAGGATTTGTGGGTTGGCCCGAAATTTGCCTCGGTTCGCCACGAAATGAAGGATGCTTGGTACATAGCCATTGCGGCAACTACTTGGGTGTTATGGCTAGACAGAAATAATTTCTATTTTCGTGCTTCTTGTAATAGTATTTCTGGCTAACCTTACTCATATCATGAATCTTATTTCCTTTTGGGCCACAGCTGTTGCCACAGGAGCACGAGGGAGGATTGCCAGACTCTTCTAGGTGGAGGAATTTGATGATGAGGAGGTCGAGTTTGGACCGACACTGGACTGAGGGGTAGGCGCCCTTCATATTCAGATGGAACAGGATACAATTGGACTTCCACAGTCCGCAGCTACCTCTACTTTGTATTTTGTTTCAATCTATTGTACTTTTGGCTGTACTTGTGTATGTGTGGTTAAACCCACCCTCCAGGGTATTGTTGGGGGGTTATGTTTTATTTTTTGCACCTTACTTTTGTATTTCCTCCGGCACACCGGGGGTGTTTTATTAATCTCTTATTAATGAAACAGGGTGGCGTTATCCCACCTTTAACCTAAAAAAAAAATAAAATTATCACTTTAAGTGGGTTATAGTGAACAAATAGTGACAAAATTTTCATTGTGAAAAACTAAGTAGTGATATATGTTACAGAATATCAAAGAAGTAATGAAATAAAACACTTATATACAAAGCACGGGTACTTCCAAATGCCCAATGTATCCGTGTCGGGAGCATATCGGGTGCCGATACTTCTTAGGTACTCTCGGATGCTTACCCAAGAAGTATCCAATTTTTTAAGACATTTTCGAAACTTTTGGGTACAAATACATTTAGCTAAATGTTTGGGATCTTAGTATAATTTAAAAACTTGATGTTTTATGTTATGCTCAAACACAAAATAAGTATATCCAATATTTCGATGGTTAGATTATCAATTTTCTTTCTCCAAAAATGTTCATAATTATAATGTATTCTTACAATTTTATGGAAATGTTCAAATATTTGCATTTTAAACAAAATAAGCATTTATTTAATTATATATATATATAATAAAATATATTATATTTAAGGTACCAACCAATGCACTCGTATCTTACTTTTTTGTCAAATCACGTATATTCGTACTCGTGCTGTGTCGTGTCATACCTGCCCCCGAACCAGTATTTTTGCTTCATAGTTTATATAGCACATGATATATCCATCTTGTTCTAACTTACATATATATGTACCAAAGAAATACATATTCTTATATCACATATGTATGTATATCTATATAGAGGGCCCTTCCGTTGTGCACTACCCTCCGTGTACTTTCCGTGTGAACTTTTTACACTGAGTGCACATGGATGATCCAAACCGTTCACATTGATCTACACGTCTAAATTAGTCTAAATATGTATAATCAAGTTATTTGTAATTCATTTGCCCATCCATTAAGACAGGATAAAAACAAACGATATTCAGCCATACAATTTTGTAACACTTCAATGGATGGGCAAATGAATTCCAAATAACTTGATTTTACAAATTTAGACTAATTTAGACATTTAGATCATTGTGAATGGTTCGGATTATCCATGTGCACTCTGTGTAAAAAGTTCACACAGAGTGCACACAAAGGGTAGTGCACAACGGAAGGGCCCTCTGTGTGTGTGTGTGTGTGTGTGTGTGTGTGTATATATATATATGGGCAATGCTCCACTGCAAACGGGTATACAAACCAGCTAGGCCATTTTATATGGCTAAAAATGGGGTTAAATCGGAGTCATCCAAATCGGGCACGAATCTTAAAGCCTAGGGATAAAATAGTAATTTCACCTACAAACGGGTCTGAAATGGGTACTGGATCTCCTCCCCAAAAGATCCAATAATCCACGAACGGATCCATCTTAACAGGGTACGGGTTTCAACCCGAAATGAACCCGGTCCAGCAGGATAGAATCAGGGTCCCTGATTAGTCCTAATCAACAGCCGTGATTCACATCTATCTTTTCACTGGGAATTAGGGATTACATTCCTAAACTGATCACATGGATTACATTCCTTATCTGATCCCAGGAATTACATTGCTAATCTGATCCCTAAGGCGACTATAAATACCCCCCATCCTCCATCGTTAAAAGGTAATCAATCTTTAGTCAATTTACGCTCTTTCATAATCATTCCTGATTACTGACTTGAGCGTCGGAGGGTGCGTCGGAGGGATCAACCCCGGTGTCTCGCACTTTTTGCAGGTGAACGGCGGGAGTCAACCGTCAAACTCCGGCAGAACAGGTATCAGGTTTGCTATTAAAGTTTTCCAAGAATCCACAAATACTATCTGTTTGCCCCCACACCAGATTTAGCGGTAACAGATTGGCGCCGTCTGTGGGAAACACCACTAATAGCAACTCTTCCTCTTCCCAAAGATCAGACCTTCCCCAGTCATGCCTCCTAAGAAAGTAAGATCCAGAGGGTCAAACCGTGGACCCAACCCCGTCGATCAGCAACAGGAAGTTCCCATCCAACCCGCTCAGCAGCAGGGGCAACTTCCTCTACAAGCTGAGGACCCTCTCCAGCAGGACCAGCCTCCTCTTCAGAATCAGCAACCTCCTAAAGGTCCCCTTGGTCCTCAAAATGCCGGTGCAGGGGCCTCGTGTCCCAACCCGCAGAAACAACCTCTCCATCAGGACTGCATCTCAATACACAATACCTCTACGGATTCTATGGTCTCCCACAATCTCCGAGCTTCCGACCATCGCAACACCATCCTCAATCGGCAGAAGGATAAGGATCTTTGCCGCCGTCTGGATGAAAAGCGGGCTCGAGAGGGAGCCTCCCGCCAACAACGTCCGGATCAGCGATCTCCTCACCGTCGAGACTACAGAAGGTCCCCTACCCGAAGAGGGCGAAGAGAGTCCCCCCAGCATCACAGGAGAAGACCCCATTCCCCTGTCGGTCGGCAATATCCGAGGAACGATGAGGCACCCATCACTCGTGCCGAGTTCCAGCAATTCCAAGCAATGGTGTTGCAAGCTCTCAACCTACGACCCAACAACAATAATACCCAAAGGGTCCCTACTCCCCCTTGGGTCCAAAGTCCTCACCATCGGTCCATAACTCCTCCTCCGGCTTCTAACGACCAACAGCATATTCCGAGTCCTCGCCGCTCCCAGGGTTACCGTCGCCATAGTCCCTGCTCCCCTTCCTATGAAGACGAGTCCATGGGCTCGTTTGACTACCGTCGGAAGGACGATGCTCTCTACCGCCGTCTCCACGAGATGGAGAGGCGCATCGACCGAATAGACAAGGATGAGGAGTTAAGAGGAAGAACCATCCGCCCGAGCAGACCTCCCTTCTCCCAAACCATCATGGAGGCTCCTATCCCAAGAGGTTTCAAACCCCAGCAGTTCGAAACCTACTCGGGGGAGTCAGATCCTGTGGACCACATCGAAAGCTTTAAAACTCTCATGCTAATCCACCAAGCTTCCGATGCCTTGCTGTGCAAGACCTTCCCCGCCACTCTTAAGGGTTCGGCTAGGGAATGGTACTCCCGCCTCGCCCCATCCTCCATATTCTCCTTCGAACAGTTCGAGACCCTCTTCATCACTCATTTTGTGAGTAGCAGACGCATGGAGAAGACCAGCATGTTGTTACTCCAGCTCCGCCAGGAGAAGGGAGAGAAGCTGAGAGACTACGTGAGGAGGTTCACTGCAGAGGTAAGATCCATCTCCTCCCTCTACCAGTCAGTTGCGGTGGCCGCCTTCCAATCAAATGTCCTCAACTCTAACCTTCGTTCCTCCCTCGCCAAGAAGCCCCTGCATAACTTTGCCGACCTCCTTCTGAGGAGCGAGAAGTACATTCGGGCCGAAGAAGCCGAATATCTTCTGGGCGTCAGAGGGTCTACCTCCGGGACAAAAAGAAAGGCAAATAAAGAAGAAGGGGTCAAGAAGCTTGAGAAGGACAACGGCGGTCAGCGCCGCCCTCCCCCCAGGTTCGAAAAATTTACTCCTTTCAATGCTAATATTTCAACCATTCTCATGGAAGTGGAGAAGGAAGGGGTCATTCCTCCTGCTCCGAGGATGAACACCCCTGGCAAGAAGAGGGACAAAGAGAAGTGGTGCCGCTATCACCGGGACCATGGCCACGACACCAATGATTGTCGGGCCCTGAAGAATGAGATAGAAGCCCTCATCCAGAGGGGACAGCTGACCAAGTTCGTGAGAGAGGACCGAACCGATCTTCCTCCCCTGCCTTGGGGGGCTAACAAGTGCCCTGAATGCGATGAAATGCCCGAATTTGAAGAGGAGCGTGTCCTACACCTCATTCATGGGGGCCCAATGGGGGGCTCCTCCAACTCCTCTCGAAAGGCGTTTATAAGGGAAGTTAATTCGGTTCGCGCCACACCTCCTCCTAAAGGCCTCGGAGTACCCGTGGCATTCTCAGATGATGACCTTAAGGGTGTCTGAACCGCCCATTGTGAAGCGCTTGTCATCAACCTCCATATGGCGAACTTTAAAGTGGAGAGGATCCTGGTGGACAACGGCGGCTCCGTTAACATCCTCTTCCTCGCCGCTTTCAAAGGCCTCAAACTATCCCGAGACAGACTTAAACCCGCCGGCTACACACTCCATGGGTTCACGGGAGTGCCAGTGACTATCGAAGGGGTGATCACCCTGACGTAACCGCTGGCAAAACTTCTACTACCCGAACCGAGTCGATGGACTTTATGGTCGTGGATGTCCCTGCAGCTTATAATGTCATTTTGGGTTAACCCGGCTTAGCTGCTCTCGAAGCCGTCCCTTCCGCCTATCACCTCAAGATGAAGTTCCCCACTCGGGGAGGAGTAGAGGAAGTAAGAGGCAGTCAGGAAATGGCCCGCAGGTGCTACATGACCTCTACTATGGGTCCAGTCCTCTCCCTCGAAACTCTTGAAATCCCCCTAGATGTTGTCCAGCCAACGTCCGAGCCGGTGGATGAGTTGGAGGAAGTGCTCTTCTCTGAGCAAGATCAGAGCCGCAAGTTCTTTATCAGTAAGCCCCTCCCATCTGCCCTAAGCTCGGACATAGTTCAATGTATCAGAAAGAACCACGACCTCTTTGCCTGGTCGGCCGCTGACATGCTTGGAATTTTCGAAGAGCTTCTAGTCCACCACCTCAGCATCGCTCCGGGGTTCAAACCGGTCCAACAGAAGAGGCGCAAGTTCGCTCCCGAGCGCCAGCAAGCTATAAAAGAGGAGGTGGACAAGCTCTTGAAAGCTCGGTTCATACAAGAGGTCAATTATCCCGAATGGCACTCGAATGTAGTGATGGTAATGAAGTCCAACGGGACCTGGAGGATTTGCATCGACTTTACCGACCTTAATAAGGCATGCCCTAAAGATCCATTCCCTCTTCCAAGCATCGATACTTTGATTGACGCCACTTCGGGCCATGAACTCCTCAGCTTCATGGACGCCTTCTCAGGCTACAATCAGATTTGTATGATTCCCCCAGATATCCCGA
This sequence comes from Hemerocallis citrina, assembly GCA_017893485.1. NCBI lineage: Eukaryota > Viridiplantae > Streptophyta > Magnoliopsida > Asparagales > Asphodelaceae > Hemerocallis > Hemerocallis citrina. Next base: position 153,540,326 of record CM030364.1, on the reverse strand, counting down.
AGTCCTCCTTTGTAACCGATCAGGGCCTCTACTGCTACAGGGTAATGCCCTTTGGTTTGAAGAATGCAGGTGCCACTTATCAACGCCTCGTCAACAAGGTTTTTCAAGCACAGATCGGTCGAAATATGGAGTTATATGTTGACGATATGCTTGTGAAGAGCATCCACGGGGCCAATCATGTGGTCGATCTGCAAGAGGCGTTCGACGTAGTCATGAAGCACGATATGAGGTTCAATCCGAACAAATGTGCGTTCGGAGTCACGTCGGGGAAATTCCTAGGCTTCATGGTCAGCCAAAGAGGAATCGAGGCCAACCCCAAGAAGATCAAAGCCATATTAGACATGGTGCCCCCGAAGAATGTTAAAGAGGTTCAGAAGCTAACGGGTTGCCTGGCAGCCATAGGGCGCTTCCTTTCCAAGTCAGGGGAGAAGTGTCTTCCCTTCTTCAAAGCTCTCAGGGGGGCTAAAGGCTTCGAGTGGGGTCAGCAACAACAAGACTCATTCGACCAGCTGAAGGCTTACCTAGTCAATCCTCCTCTCCTCAGCGAACCTGTTCCCGGGGAAGCCCTCTACCTCTACTTAGCCGCCTCCGAGCAGACCCTCAGCGCCATCCTCGTGAGGGAAGAAGATAAGACTCAAAAGCTCATCTATTACATTAGCAAGGTACTTCGGGATGCCGAGCTCCGCTACTCGAGGATAGAGAAGATGGCATACGCCTTAGTCATGGCCGTAAGAAAGCTTCGCCCATATTTCCAGTCCCATTTGGTGGTCGTTCTTACCGACCAACCGCTGAAGCAAGTCCTCCACAAGCCAGAGACCTCCGGTCACCTCATGAAGTGGTCTATCGAGCTGAGCCAACACGACATATCGTACCAGCCTCGGACCGCAATCAAGGCTCAGGCCCTTAGCTAAATTCATTGTCGAGAGTACCATCCCCGAGGTCAGCCAAGCAATGAAGGGACCGCCTGTTTGGTCGGTTTACGTAGATGGATCCTCTTGTAATGAGGGAAGCAGAGCCGGGGTCATTCTGGCCGGCCCAGATGATTTCATCCTCCAGTACTCCCTCCGCATCAACTTCAAGGCCTCTAACAATGAACCAGAATATGAAGCACTCATAGCCGGCCTTGGAATGGCTCGCAAGGTAGGGGCGCAGCATCTCCGGATCTTTAGTGACTCTCAGCTGGTCGTAAATCAGGTCCTAGGCGAGTACGAGGCACGAGATGACCGAATGGCTAAGTACCTAGCCAAGGTCAGGAATCCCATAGCCCTATTTGAAGAAGCTCTCATCCAGCGAATCCCCCGAGAATTGAATTCCCAAGCCGATGCCCTCTCCAAGCTAGCCTCCTCCTCCCTCCAAGGTCTCGAGCAGATTGTCTTGATCGAGGTGCTCCTGAAGCCAAGTATAGAAGATGAAACTTCCGACTCGATGGAGTCGCTACCTGTCCTACTTCAAGATAATTGGATGAAACCCCTGGTAGAATTCCTAAGAGATGGGCTCCTCCCCAAAGACCCTAAGGAAGCTTGCCGAGTGAGAACCCGAGAAGAGCGGTACACGCTTATTGAGGACATCCTATACAGGCGCTCCTTCACACAAGTAGACGGCAGGCCTTATTTGAGATGCCTCTGCCCAGAACAAGCCGATTACACCTTGTGAGAGCTCCACGAAGGCATCGGCAGGGCACATTCAGGGTCCAGATCCCTAGCCCGGAAGGTGTTGAATTATGGATATTTCTGGCCCACTCTCCTACAAGACGCTGAACTGCACGTTCGGCAATGCAACTCTTGTCAGAAGTACTCCAACGTCCGTCGCTTCCCACAAGCTCAACTCACCTCCCTATCAAGTCCTATCCCTTTCGCAATGTGGGGGATGGATTTACTGGGGCCATTCCCACCAGCTTCCGGCCAGCTCAAATTCTTAGTCGTGGCAATCGACTACTTCTCAAAGTGGATAGAGGCCGAGCCCTTGGCCACAATCACCGAGAACAAAATACTTCAGTTCTTCTGGAAGAACATTATCTGCCGATTCGGTGTCCCTCGTGTCCTCATAACAGACAACGAAACCCAATTTACCGGGGCCGCATTCCGAGCTCTATGTGAAGACCTCGCCATCCAACAACGTTTCTCCTCCGTCTTCCATCCACAGTCGAATGGTCAAGTAGAGAATGCTAACCGATAGATCCTCTCCGGTATTAAGTAGAGGCTGAATAAATGCTCTAAAGGATTATGGGTCGATCAACTCCCCAACGTGCTGTGGAACTACAGCACCACGAAACGGACCCCCACAGGAGAGTCGCCATTCAACCTCACCTATGGATCCGAGGCTGTGATCCCATTGGAAGTCGGTATAACTTCTCCTCGCCTTGCTGCCTACGAAGAAGAACAAAATCCCAGAGAACTTCGGGCAAACTTAGACTTGATCGACGAGCTACGAGAAAGAGCGTCAATCCGCCAACAGAGCTATCGGAGGAGGATCGAGTTGGCGTACAATAAGAGAGTCCGTCCCACCGACATCAAAGAAGGGGACCTAGTTCTCAGAAAGTTAGCAGTCTCTTTTCCTAGTCAGAAAAGTAAACTAGCTCCAAATTGGGAGGGATCCTACAAGATCACCAAAGTGGTTCGGCCCGGGACATATCGTCTAGAAGACCTCGAAGGCAGAGAGATCCCCAGGACTTGGAATGCCGACCTTCTTTTGAAATACCAAGAGAGTGCTTTAACGCCTCTCTAAGTATTCTGGGATGTCGAACCGTTCCTCTCCTTTTACTTGTATTTTTTCCCTTTATTTCTCCTATGTAATAACGGCTCGCAACTTAGAAGAGGCCAACTATTAGTTGCCAATAAAGAACATTTTTTCATATTTTACTTGTAAAATTGCTTGTTCTCTCTGCTTTTACTCTTCACCCTAACGACGGGTTCGGAGTCAAACACATGGCTCGATTCTTCTTCGCAAGCTCGCTCTTAAGCGGGCTAGAAGTGGTTCGCCATTTGGAATTGCTCGCACAACCGTTGAACATACTCAAACGATGAGTTCGGAGTCCAACACTTGGCTTGACTCTGCTTCGCAAGCTCGCTCTTAAGCGGGCTAGAAGTGGTTCGCCATTCGGAATTGCTCCCACAACCATTGAACATACTCAAATGATGAGTTCGGAGTCCAACACTTGGCTCGATTCCTCTTCGCAAGCTCGCTCTTAAGCAGGCTAGAAGTGGTTCACCATTCGGAATTGCTCCCACAACCGTTGAACATACTCAAACGATGAGTTCGGAGTCCAACACTTGGCTCGATTCCTCTTCGCAAGCTCGGTCTTAAGCGGGCTAGAAGTGGTTCGCCATTCGGAATTGCTCCCACAACCGTTGAACATACTCAAACGATGAGTTCGGATTCCAACACTTGGCTCAATTCCTCTTCGCAAGCTCACTCTTAAGCGGGCTAGAAGTGGTTCGCCATTAGGAATTGCTCCCACAACCGTTGAACAAACTCTAACGACGAGCTTGGAGTCCAACACTTGGCCCGACTCTGCTTCGCAAGCTCGCTCTTAAGCGGGCTAGAAGTGGTTCGCTATTCGGAATTGCTCCCACAACCGTTGAACATACTCAAACGATGAGTTCGGAGTCTAACACATGGCTCGATTCCTCTTCGCAAGCTCGCTCTTAAGTGGGCTAGAAGTTGTTCGCCCTTCGGAATTGCTCGCACAACCGTTGAACATACTCAAATGATGAGTTCAGAGTCCAACAGTTGGCTCGATTCCTCTCTGCAAGCTCGCTCTTAAGCGGGCTAGAAGTGGTTCGCCATTTGGAATTGCTCCCACAACTGTTGAACATACTCAAACGATGAGTTCGAAGTCCAACACTTGGCACGATTCCTCTTCGCAAGCTCGCTCTTAAGCGGGCTAGAAGTGTTTCGCCATTCGGAATTGCTCCCACAACCGTTGAACAAACTATAACGACGAGTTCGGAGTCCAACACTTTGCTCGATTCGACTTCGCAAGCTCGCTCTTAAGCGGGCTAGAAGTGGCTCGCCATTCGGAATTGCTCCCACAACTGTCGAACATACTCAAACGATGAGTTCAGAGTCCAACACATGGCTCGATTCCTCTTCGCAAGCTCGCTCTTAAGCGGGCTAGAAGTGGTTCGCCATTCGAAATTGCTCGCACAACCGTTGAACATACTCAAATGATGAGTTCAGAGTCCAACATTTGGCTCGATTCCTCTTCGCAAGCTTGCTCTTAAGCGGGCTAAAAGTGGTTCGCCATTCGGAATTGCTTACACAACCTGTTGAACAAACTGGCTTAAGAGCTAGTTTGTAACAATGAGTTCGGAGTCCAACACTTTGCTCGATTCCGCTTCGCAAGCTCGCTCTTAAGCGGGCTAGAATTGACTCGCCATTCGGAATTGCTGCCACAACCATTGAACAAACTCTAACGACGAGTTCGGAGTCCAACACTTGCCTCGATTCCGCTTTGCAAGCTCGCTCTTAAGCGGGCTAGAAGTGGCTCGCCATTCGGAATTGCTCCCACAACCGTTGAACATACTCAAACGATGAGTTCGGAGTCCAACACTTGGCTCGATTCCGCTTCGCAAGCTCGCTCTTAAGTGGGATAGAATTGGCTCGCCATTCAGAATTGCTCCCACAACCGTTGAACATACTCAAACGATGAGTTCGGAGTACGACACGTGGCTCGACCCCACTTCTCAAGCTCGCTATTAAGCGAGCCAAAAGTGGTTCGCCCATGAGAAGGAAGATTTGCTTCTGATTTTAAGTAGTTGTCAAAAGTTGGAGGGGTTATACTTAAACTAATACCAGCCAACGCAGCATTCGAACATCAGAAGCAAAACAAACTTTTTTAAATTAAGAGCTCAAACGAGGCTGACACTACAACAGAGTTTTACAATAACTTGAAGAGCATAATACAACTTGTTAGCGCTTCTTTGGAAGGGGAACGCTTTGGTTCAGAGACACATGAGGGCGGCGTCGCCTAACCTCTGAGCTCGACTCTAAACCAGCAAAGCGAGACCCCCCTTCACCGCTGATTCTAGCTGTAGCCCCAACCGAGGCGCCACTAGACAAAACAGCTGAACCACTCTGAGCGTTAGCTGGACTCTGCCTAATGACAGGTGAACGAGTCGCAAGTTCGTCGAACGAGATCCCTCTTTCGCTCTCTTCGCGAGTACACGACGTACTGCGAACATTGATCCTTTCGGGCTGAGGTTTCAGCGTTGCAATCTCTTCCTCTAGCTCGACGATCCTATCTCTCAGAATATCGCCCTCTACCGATACTTTGAAATGGGGAAGTTTAGACGAGCCTGCAACGTTAGTGCTGTTGGCCACAATACGACGGAAATGAGTCACTTCGATACCCCTGTTGATCGTGATCCTCCTCAGTTTGTCAATTCTTGCCATCCACTCATCGCACTCGGACATCAACTTCCCCACCCTCGAAGCTAACTCCTCTTCCTCCGCCGAATGTTCTTTCACCGTTACCTCCAAATGACGAACCTCCGCCAGTAGTTCACTATTCCTTTGGTCGACATTGAAGAGCTCTTTACGGAGGAACTCTATCTCGCCTTCGAGATGAGTCTCTCGAGGTTGCTTCCGCAGTTGCCTCAACTCACGAAAATACCCTCTCGCAGTTGCTTTGATGTCCTCCAACTTCAAGAAGTTGTAAAACGAGTTATCCCGACTGCGAGAAAGAGCTCGCTTCGCTTTTTTCAGCTCAGTACGAAGATGGGAGACCTCAGTAATCGGACCCAACTCAACCTAAAAAGCGAAAAGTTGTCAACATAGAAAGGCGAAGAGAAGTTCTCAATACAAACGAAAGGTGTCCAACACATAGAGAAATTTCACAAATTTTCAATACATAACCAAGCATCAAACTGTTCGAACGTTTGGCTAACAAAAAGCGAGTCGTTTCATTAAAAACTCCAAAAGTATACACAAAGGCGGTGGCCAGTCCGCAGTTAGGCATTACAAAAACAAAAGAAAAGAGAAAAGCGTACTGGGGTCGATCGGACTGAGACCCCCTCGGAATAAGACCTCCTCGGTGATGTCCTTCCAACTGAGGGTCGGATGGCCGAGGAGCTTCTCTACGATCTTTGCCTCCTCGTTGCTGAGCACGGGCTCCTTCGCTCGCTTCGGAAGACCGTCCCTCAACCACACCATCGGGATGACCCATGGCTCGGGAGCTCGGACGAGGAAGTACTTCTCCTTCCAATGCCTGATCGAGTCCGGGTTCTTGATTAGCTTCACGCCCTTCCTCGACGAGAGATAGTACCTCTGCTCGTTTTTGTTCATTTGGCACGGGCGGTAGAGGCTCTGGAGGATGAACATAGAAGGCAGCGCGCCGATCTCCTGACATTGAAGAACGAACGCCATCACAGGCTGCCAACTGTTCGGCATCAACTGAGCCGGGCTCAACCCGTACCATCGCAGCACCTCGATCACAAAAGGGTGCAAAGGCAGCCGAAGGCCTGCATTCAGAGCGTCAGTAGGGAAGACACAAGTGTCGGCCGAGGATGACGTGCATGCTCGGATGCCCGGGCCTGGGAGGAGAAGCGAATATTCCGAGGGGATCCTGAAACCACTCCGGATCCGATGTAAGTCTGCCTCGGTCAGTATTGAGGAGATCTTATCCACCTCGAAAACTTCCCTCAGCTCGTTCTCCTCATACGCCTTGGCCGAGCCCTGCGTCACCTTCTCCAAAAGATCCTCGGAATAACTCCGGACCCCGCTGACACTAGAAAGGGTAGACGGGTGTCGACCCAGCTCTCCCGCGGTCTTTAGGTGCTCGACTATCGTCACCACCCCCTTGCCTTTGCTGGCTCTGACGGTTACCTCTTGGAGTGGCTCGGCAACCTCCTCGCCTTCGCTCGGCCTCACCATTGTCTCTACGGTCGGCTCGGCAGGCTCCTTCCCTTTTTTCGACCTGACCGTCACCGCTCGGCTAATGCCTTGGTCCGAGGGAGGGGTCTCATCCGTAGAAGAAATCTTAACCATATTTTCAAGAATAAGGAGAGAGACTGACCTTGAAGTGACTAGTACGGTCGAAAAAGATCGCCGGAGCTTAAAACGCCTTGCCGCGACAGCTAACACACCACCCAAGAGCTAAAAACTTCGCTACTAAGGAGTAAAATCAAAAGTGAGAAAGTAAAAGTGAAGAATGAGGTTAAGTGTTGAAGGGGTGAAAACTTATAGTAAAAGAAAAGTCTCTTGGGCTTTGTAACGTAAGGGCGCGACACTTGGGCCTCCCCTAAAGCGTTAATGAAGCCCAAACGACTATGTAACGAAGAGCGGCAACCGTTGGAAAAGGAAGCGACGTTTCAATACAAGTCACACCGCTCGGTCATAACGCCGAGGCATACCAACAAGCAGATGGGGCAATGCTCTGATCGCTTCACGTCCCTCGGAACCAAAATCTGAGCGACCGGCGATCTGACCTCAACACCCAAGAGAATAGCTTGGATTCCGAGCAAGTGCCAATCCGAGCCGCGAATTGGAGAAAAATGACTCCCCCTTCAAAATTCGCGTAAGATTTCGATCGGACGGCTCAGATCGTGCCAGCGCCACTAAACGACAAGATAACGTTTTCTTGGGAATCGAGCCTGCCTCGAGATCTGCACTGAGATCCGACGGCTCAGATTGCTCCACGTCGCTCGGAATTCTGAGCCGAGCGACAAGCGATCCGAGCCACTCGCGCGAGTGAAAAACTGAGCCACTTCGCTCGGATGTCGAGCAAGTACCAATCCGACCCGCAAAAGTGAAGAAAAACGCTACCAAGCGTATCCAACCATTGGATCATTGTGAAAATCGCGCCAGGGATGATGGACGGTCCATATTACGCCACGTCTGCTAAACGACAAGATAGCATTTTCTTGGGAACCGAGCCTGCCTCGAGATTCGCGCTGAGATCCGACGGCTCAGATCGTTCCACATCTCTCGGAGTTCTGAGCCGAGCGACAAGCGATCCGAGCCACTCCCACGAGGGAAAAACCGAGCCACTTCGCTCGAATGTCGAGCAAGTGCCAATCCGACCTGCTAAAGTGGGGAAAATGCTGCCGAGCGACCCTGTCCATCCGATCTTTCAGAAATTCGCACCCACACAAGATCAGCGGTCCAGATCACGCCATGCCATAATTCGGTATTTAAAATTAAATTTTATTTATTAAAATCGTTTTATTTATTTAAAAATTCGAAAAAAAATGATTAAAAATTCGGAAAAATTAATTAAAAATCCTAGAAAACAATTATAAAGTCGGGGAAATATTTTTGAACCCCCGAGTAAATAATTATTGCCTAGGACCATTTATTAAGACCCCCGAACGACGAATCGACACTTCGCAAAAATTAAGTAAATATTCCGAAAAAATAGATAAAAATCACCAAATATCAAGAAGAGCTCAAGAACAACTTAGAGCGCAACCAGCTTGAAAAATCACCATACTGCCTCCTACAAAGATTCGAAACCTTCCATTTGGACTCCGATACAACTCCACCAGCCATTAAAATAGCAAAACTACTCCTCAAAGGCTGATCAAACTCAGTCTTTGGGAGTGGGGGGCTCATGATATGGCTAAAAATAGAGTTAAATCGGAGCCGTCCAAATCGGGCACGAATCTTAAAGTCTGGGGATAAAACGGTAATTTCACCTACAAACGGGTCTGAAATGGGTACTGGATCACCTCCCCAAAAGATCCAATAATCCAAGAACGGATCCACCTTAACTGGGTACTGGTTTTAACCCGAAATGAACCCGGTCCAGCAGGATAGAATTAGGGTCCCTGATTAGTCCTAATCAACGACCGTGATTCACATCTATCTTTTCACTAGGAATTAGGGATTACATTCCTAAACTGATCATAGGGATTACATTTCTTATCTGATCACAGGGATTACATTCCTAATCTGATCCCTAAGGCGACTATAAATACCCCCCATCCACCATCGTTAAGAGGTAATCAATCTTTTGCCAATTTACGCTCTTTCATAATCATTCCTGATTACTGACATGAGCGTCAGAGGGTACGTCGCCGAGATCAACCCCGGTGTCTCGCACTTTTTGCAGGTGAACGGTGGGAGTCAACGGTCAAACTCCGGCGGAACAGGTATCAGGTTTGCTATTCATGTTTTTTAAGAATCTATAAATACTATCTGTTTGCCCCCACACCAGATTTAGCAGTAACACCGTTGTTGGGAACAGCAGCCTAGGTTATAAATCTAAGCTGTTGTTGGAGTCCAACAACGACTTAGATTATAACCTAGGTCGTTGTTGGGAACAACAACTTAAAATATAATAAGCCTGAAGCTGCTGTTCCCCAACAACTGCCTAGATAGTTTGTAATGGAGCATTGCCCTGTATATATATACTAGATTTGCCCGTGGGCACGTGCCTACGGCACATCTTCAGAACGATACAACATATGAAAAGCATTGTAAACAGTAAATCAACAATTATGTAGCTCAAGTTAGGATAGTATGAAAATAATTAGTTGTAAATAAAAGTCCATGTTTCTATATATATATATATATATATATATATATATATATATATAGAGAGAGAGAGAGAGAGAGAGAGAGAGAGAGAGAGAGAGAGAATTAAATAAATAAAAAAATTGTTTTAAGGGAGGGATTTGAATATGAGTTTTGGGGGAAAACTTTTGGAGGGAAAATGTGTTTTGTGAGGTTAAATCTGAGCCTTTGACTTTGGGGGGATGGAAGGTGTGCCACTTGATAGCTTTCTTTGTGTTTTATTATATATATATATATATATATATATGGGAAAATTTTCTATTGTGCACCACCCCTCGGTGTGCACTCGTGTGCACTTAGCTTTTCTGCCTTCGTATCGACGATCCGAACCGTTCACATTGATCTACATATCTAAATTAGTCTAAATATGTAAAATCAAATCATTTGAAATTCATTTGCCCATCCATCATGTGACTATAAAAAACAATGATTTTCAGCCATCCATTTTTTTAACACTTAAATGGATGGACAAATAAATTTCAAATGAATTGATTTTACATATTTAAACTAATTTAGTTGTGTAGATCAATGTGAACGGTTCGGATCGTTGATACGAAGGCGGGAAGGATGAGTGCACACGCCGCGTGGACCATAGGTGGTGCACAATGAAAGACTTCTATATATATATATATATGGTAAAAGGGATATGAGCAACTTGCTCATTTAGTAAATGAGCAACTGATTATGTGGCATGCATGTGATACATTGGACAACTAACCCTTTTAAGGACTTTCCAATCACATGCATGACACATCATCAATTGCTCATTTACTAAATGAGCAAGTTGCCCATACCCCTTTTTTCCATATATATATATATATATATATATATATATATATATATATATATATATATATATTTACACACAAAATTATAGTAACTATATGTATATATTTTAAATATAATAACCATTATTTTGCAAAAAGATTGATGACATAAGTCACATAACTAGGAGGGGCAAAGCCAATGAGGCACCCGGGCTTACCCGGCGCAGCCAAAATTTCGAAACCCCCTTATTTTAATAATAACATGGGGTTAAATCGGTTTGGTGATGTGGCAGAGTTATCTAGGTGTGCCACATCATGGAACATGGTATTGGTAGTGGAGTGAGATATGCATCTAGCATTAATATTGAATAAATTTAGAACTTTATAATAGCTTCAAGCCTTCAGCTTCCCCTTAAATTTTCCTAAAATTTGTTAGCCTCCTTATTTTTTTTTAAGATAACCTGATTAAATAAACTACTGCAGACATGCTGCACTAAACCATTCCATCACAATCTAGATAAATAAATCATAATTTTATGCCGGGAAATATGACATTTATTTTCTTGTTTCGGCCCCTCTCGATCAATCCAGCCTCCGCCCTTGAATGGCTAAGTATTTCACATTATGTAGATTCGCTTTTGCACACTAACCTTCTAACTGGTGGTGAATACATTGATGAAAGCTTGATTGTATTTCTAGGTCGGTTCATTTTAGTTTGTCGAACTTATTCTCAAGAAGCTTGATTACATTTCCACTGGTTCATTTTAATTTGTCGAGCTTGTTCTCAAGAAACACTTTTCAAATTACAATACGTTCGCTCCTAATCAAAAAATATGGATGATATCTTGCACAGTATTATGTAGTTTATGAAACACGCTAGAGCCTAGAGATTCTGTGCTCCCTCCTCTCTGGCTTGACAGTCTTCCCATGGATATCCTGAAGCATGAGATGCATGGGTATGGGCCAAAGGAGTTGGTCCAACCCATACCTCCTCCTCCTCCTCCTCCTCCTCAAACTGCCCCAGCTATTAATCTAGCCCCCTCCTCAAACTGCCCCAGCTGTTCCACCATTTGGGTTCCATAAAATAAAGCAAAGAATCCTCCATTTGGGTTCCACCAATCATATACATGTTCTTTACTCCAAGAGTTCAAGTGTATGTTCTACAACCCAAAATAGGTGTATGCACCAAGTCATATGCTTATGTATGAGTTCAATATCAAGTCCTACAACCCCAAATGGTTGTATACACAAAGTCCATATGCATTATGTTCTTTAGTCCCAACTAACAATAACCATCAATAAAGATTTCATCTTTATATGTTTCACAACTTCTAACATTCTTTTTCCTCCATACTTATAGCTATTACATACACAATAAGAACAACACACCACTATTTCATCACAAGAAACAAGCAACCCAAAACAAGAAAACAAACCAAGGAAGATAAGAAAAAGAAGAATAAAAAACAACAACTCGAACAATAAAACAATTGGAGAAACCCCCACCTAATATTCCTTTGATGGAAGGACTTGCTAGCTATACTTCTCCTTCTCCTAAGCTCTTAGAAACTCCTAAGAAAACCTACAAGAAAAACTCTCAAGTTAGAGGTGGGTTCTCTCTTTCTTTTCTTTTTCTTTCTTTTTGTCTTTCTAAAAAGGAGATAAAGGTGAGGGGAGGGGGGTATTTATAGGGTTGGAGAGAGGGTGGAGAGTGCAAAATTGCACACACATAACGCAAGATCCCCCTTCCTTGATTTGGGGCTGGCCTCACCTAGGGAAGGCATGGGTGAGGTGGAGGTATGGGTGTGAGGGTGAGGTGGAAGAGAGAAGGTTTCTAGAAGAGTTTCCTTAATCTCTTCATGCATACTTAATCCAGGTTAACCACTTAAAAAATTTAATAATCTAATAGGTTTTGTCATAACAAAGACAAGTATTTTGTCAAAAAATGCACAACACACAATTTATATAATGTACTAATCGACATACTACATACATGTGTGTAAATATATGCGTATACCGAAAATCTTCGCATAATCTGTATAAAAATGATTTAATTTCAGAAATAATAATAAAATAAAATTTATTATTAGTTCAGAAGATCACGGTACTAATTTGATACAATACGGATGTATACTGACCGGTATCTGGGTACAGATAATGTTTATGAACAAACCGGGTGAAAATCACCAAAATATTTCAATTTTGGAATTAAAACAAAATAATAATAAAATAATAATAAAATAACAATTATTCAATGTAATATCCGTCCGGAATATTACAGTTACCCATACCCAGTAGGACATATCCGTTTATGGGTTATTGGGCTTTGAAGAAAGACCCAGTTTCCATTTCAGACCCGTTTGTAGGTGAAATTACCGTTTTATCCCGTGAGAGATTTAAGATTCATGCCCGATTTGAACTGTCCCGATTTGGTTCTATTTTTAGCCATATCAATAATAATATTAGATAACTAAATTTCGTGATATCTACATAAAAAATATTATAAAAAGAATACATTTAAAAATATAAAAAAATTTGTAGAAAAAACGAAATATATATATATATATATATATATATATATATATATATAGAGAGAGAGAGAGAGAGAGAGTTAGTCTATTATGAGATGGTGAGATGGGCTCCTTATCGTGAGCGGGAGCTACCAGCCATCCGATCTAGTTTGATTCAAATCGAATGGCTGAGATGAGATCACGTTCTCCATCCTGTTTTGTTGAGGGTAAAATGGTCATGCACCCCCTCTCCTTATCTTTTGGCATCCTGGCTCTCAACTCACACCCGCTCTCTCTTCGATCGTAAGAAACCCTAGCCTCCTCTCCTTTTCTTACTCCCACGCTCTCCTTCTTCGATGAAACCCTAATCGTCGGAGAGAAACCCCCATTCTCCTTCTACGATTTCTACTTTCTTGGATTCTGTCACTCTCTTCGACGAGAAACCCTAGCCCCCAAATCCGCTGGTCTCAGTGGTCTCTATCTCTCTCTCTGCGATCGAAGACCCAAATCGCAATTAGGGTTGCGAGGCACTCTCTCTCTCTCTTCGACGTCAAACCCAAAGTGCGATTAGGGTTTCGATTCCTCAGCGATTCGAATAGAAACCCTAGCCCCCAATCATTCTTATCAGGTATTCTCAGTTTCAAATTACATTTCATTTTCTTATTTCAAGTTTCACTATGAAAAATTGAGTCTCTACCTGCATGATTAGAATTTTTTGTAGATAAAAGGTACAAAATACGTGACTGTATGAGATCTTCAGAATTGAAGATCCTTCCTGTAGAGTAGTTTATAAGTATTCCACCATTTCGATTTTCAGCATTGTATCAGAATTCTAAAGAAGAAGATGTGTGTACTCGTAACTCATGTGTGTACTCATATTTGTTAGGTCTGTTAAAATGTTATTACTGGGGTTTGGTTTTCCATTATATAGTGTATAATAGTGTGTTTGAGTGTCATATTGGCTTTTTTAGTTTATTACCCTGTTTCGTTTATTAGGAGAGGCGCGAGGTGGCATCTACTGTATATATATATTGTACCTTGTATTTTTATCAGTCACTATGATCTCTTCTCATGATAAGGAGAGGTATTCACAGTTATTAAATTTTGTTTGTGTAGCTCGATTATTGAAGTGTTTGTGTGTTCTTATTGTATATACATGGTTGTATATTTTAGATTTTGAGTTTGCATTGTGGGAAAGGAATTTGTGTTGAAAGAGAAATTGAGATAAGGTAAACTGAGTTGTTGCATACAAGAATGATAATGTTTATGTGTATTGTGTGGTGTGGGGATTCGATAGTAGAGGCTGCGGTGCAAATTGTTGAAGCCATGAACGTTGTTGGTTGAGGTCGTCAATTTTTCTGATTGTTTGCCCTTAGTATCGATAGGTTGGGCTTAGGTTGTGGGATTATGTAGGTAAATGTTGAAGGAGAAGAGGTAAGAAATAAATGAATTTTGTAAAAGAGACTTACAGAATAAAATCGAACAAGAACGAACAAGGAGAAAGCTAAAATTTAGAAACCCTAGTGTTTGCAAATCCTAACTTCAATTACTTAAGATAAGTTGCTTCGAGCAGTGTTATGGTATGAAAATTATGTTTTCATTTTTGTTATTGTAATTCACATTTTCAATTGAGAACTTTGGGCATAGAGTTCTATGTTTTGTTTGGTAAAATTTCTATGTGCAAACAATCATCTTTAGGGCAGGGATGATAATGCTAAGTCCTTATAATGCTATTGTAACTAAGAGGCCACTTTTAAATATCATACTAATGGCTTCCGATGTTTTTTGGGTGAACTCAAATCATTAGTGATGTATGAACCTATGTTCTTAACTATTTTGTGTATTGTGTTGAGTGTCTTTGCTGTCGACAACACTTATTACCACTAATCAAAGTGTATGCTCAATGTTTGTGGGTCAACTATTTGAATCTGAGTACATATATCAAATGATATTGACAGTTGTTGATTGAACTGAATTGGTTGACTTTAAAAAATATTAAGTTTACCAAGGTGAGATTTAAGTATGAGAGTAAAATTAGGTGCATCTTAGAATAATTCATTGAACTGAGAACATGCTATTGTAGATTACTCCATGTTTAATTGAGTTTTGAGTATATGGATGACATAAATCTTGCAACCCTAATCAAAAAAGAATACTAACTCATCCATCCCCTCCTACTACATTTCATATACTTTATTTGCCTTGTTCTACATACTTTTTTTCTAATGCTTTTTACCCTGCATCATTGCCTGTCTTTTTTCTATTACCCATTTGTATAATGTCTTTCTTTTTTTCTTATTTCTTTGTGAGGAACTTGCTACCAAATTTGGCGTTGAGCTTGCTGGATTGAAATAAGCAGAAGTAGCTGGAGATGCTGAGAAAGACTAGAAAATATAGAGCTACAAAACTTTGCAACTTGTCGCACTTTCATGATGTGGGTTACATGCAGAAGTGGTGTAAGTTCATTCATAAGGTGGGGTTCATGATGAGATAGGAGATGGCTGCATACTTGGGTGGATGATTGCCAAAATTAGATGAGAAGAGGGCACTACATATGGTTTCTGATTGAATTCATATACATTACAAAGTTGATGGAATATTATGTTTTGAAATGAAGCCTTACTATATGCGAATTCTATTGTTTTTTACTTTTGAAACTGCAGCTTGAGACTGTAGTTTATGCTGTTTATGAGTATTTTGTAAAATCATTATGTATGTTGTTTATGAGTATTTTGAGCTATGTTCATTTTGTTTCCAGGCTAGATTGAGCAGCTAGGGATTTTGAGCTGTGTTCTAGTTGAGCTGTGTTCATTTTGTTCATGTTGTTCATGTTGTTCATTATGAATATACAGTTTGTATTGAAAATTGATGGAGCTATGTTCATTTCAATAATGCTAGAAAATAGTAAGCAAAAGCCACATCAATTGCTTAATTCATTTTGATAATGCTAGAAAGTATAAGGTTCAATTTTTGTATTAAGAACCAATTGCTCATTTGTAGTAGATATACTATTGCATTGAAGTTGTTGCTTCTGAAATCTATTTCATGATTGTAGTAGTTATAGTAGATATAATAGTATGGATGCAACTAGTCGTCCATACTATTTCATTATTATAGATGGAAGGGCTCACATTTGAATGAAAAAAAATCCATCAGGAAGTGATATTTCAGAATTTCACCTATGGATGCTCTCCAGCATGAAGGTTCAACAGTTTCACAGCAACAACATTGGTGATATAAAAAGCAACATAAACTTCCAAAAAAAATGAAATCTGAGTACATATCAGCCTAACCACTCCCTGAGTACATATCAGTCTGGAAACAATATGAGAGCATAATCTTCAACTTAATAATTATCACCATAAATTTATACCAATCCTCAACTTAAATTAAACTACCCAAATTCACACTACAAATAGTTAGCAGCAATGGATAAGAAAAGTATGATCACTGAAATATCACCTCCCCCTTCTTCTCTTTCCCTGTCTCTCTCATATATATCAACAACTTTTAGATGATTTCGAAGAGAATTTTCAGATTTGCTTAATTTCTACAATTTCAAGAGAAATCACAAAAGTAGAAGTAGAGATTGACATGAACAAGAGACGCAAAAATTATTTATCACAAAAGCCAATTCTCATCCATCATAGGCATCAGAAAATCATAAACATATGAGAATTTATTCTTTTGCATATAGTAGATAGATAGATATAAAAGAAAGGGGGGGGGGGAGGGCACAGAAAACTCGATTTCCAATTACTAAAGGAGTATAGATAGCATTCATTACAAGCCAGTGAGTGGCCTTTGTTGTTATCCAGCAACCGCAGTACTGGTTACAGGCTTTACATGAATATCACAAGATTTAGTAGAAGAAGAAGACGATGACGACTTAGACTTGGTGGTCATCATCTTTTTTGACATTCTCCGCTTCTCCTTCTCCTCCAACTCGTCAATCTCTATCTGCTCCTGTCTGCAGTCTTCACTGCAGAATGGCACATCCCCTCTGTACATAAAAAACAATAGAATTCGCATATAGTAAGGCTTCATTCATTTCAGAACATAATATTCCATCAACATAGTAATGTATATGAATTCAAAAACTAGCTTATACATATAAAGAATATGAACATTGTTTGTTTACAAAGATGTTTTCAAAAGTGCAAGTCTACAATTAACAAGAAATTTAAAAAAAAACTGCTGTTGCTTGTACTGCTGCTGTCTGGAATATGTGCTTCTCAACTTACCAACTCCTAGTTGCTGCCACTTCTACTACTAACCCAAAAAAATTTAATAAGCATAAGATTGAAGTATGATTAATTAAACTAATCCAAACATAATTAAAAAAGTCAAAAATATTAGTAGGCACAGAACACACTATTCACACTAGGGCTGCACTGTGGTGCCATGCCAACTAGTTCAAATGCATAAATAATCAAGCATCAGTTAATTAAATAATCAAGCATCAGCTGAAATGCATGAATACACCTCCCATCAATTTTATAATCAGGCATCACTTCAACAAAATGCATAAATACACTTTGCAACATATATCAGGTGGATGTGCGAGAGTGCGCACAGGGGTGCACACAAAAAGAGTGCAGAATTGAAGAGTATGCATAAATACCATATGCTCAAAAATCTAACAAAAGTTGTCCTCAGTTACCAACAACAAATGGGTTTTCAGATATTAAGGTGTGTCATCACTGCCTATACCAACAAAAAAAAATATAGAAAGACCAAACCCCAAAATGCATAAATGGGAACCAAATACTTTCCTCACATATTGTAGCTTATCATCTTGTTCCACACACTATTCTTGAGATGCAAACATTACCTGACAAATTAATTAACAATAATGAGTTTGAACAAGTGAATGGAAAACATATAACAATTGTTAAAGCATAGCAACGTTGTCTAATTAATATTGAGATTACCCGCCATTACTAGAAAACAACACAATGCGGTGGAAGCATTTCCAAAGCACATAATGTTGTTTTATTGGCACTAAAACTTGAAACTTGAAATGCCCCTGACGGCCTCAACAAACAACGTTCATGGCTTCAACAATTTGCATCGCAGCCTCTACTATCGAATCCCCACACCACACAATACACATAAACATTATCATTCTTGTATGCAACAACTTAGTTTTCCTTATCTCAATTTCTCTTTCGGCACAAATTACTTTCCCACAATGCAAACTCAAAATCTAAAATATACAACCATGTATATACAATAAGAACACACAAACACTCCAATAATCGAGCTAAACACAAACAAAAATAATGATAAGAAAATCGAGCTAGGGTTTCTCAGTTCAATACCTGAGAGTTTCTTGGATGGACGCAGTAGAATAAAATTCGGGCGATTCGAATAGAAACACACTCAAACACACTATTATACACTATATAATGGCAAACCAAACCCCAGTAATAACATTTTAACAGACCTAACAAATATGAGTATACACATGAGTTACGAGTACACACATCTTCTTCTTTAGAATTCTGATACAATGCTGAAAATCGAAATGGTGGAATACTTATAAACTACTCTACAGGAAGGATCTTCAATTCTGAAGATCTCATACAGTCACGTATTTTGTACCTTTTATCTACAAAAAATTCTAATCATGCAAGTAGAGACTCAATTTTTCATAGTGAAACTTGAAATAAGAAAACGAAATGTAATTTGAAACTGAGAATACCTGATAAGAATGATTGGGGGCTAGGGTTTCTATTCGAATCGCTAAGGAATCGAAACCCTAATCGCACTTTGGGTTTGACGTCGAAGAGAGAGAGAGAGCGCCTCGCAACCCTAATTGCGATTTGGGTCTTCGATCGCATAGAGAGAGATAGTGACCACTGAGACCAGCGGATTTGGGGGCTAGGGTTTCTCGTCGAAGAGAGTGACAGAATCCAAGAAAGTAGAAATCGTAGAAGGAGAATGGGGGTTTCTCTCCGACGATTAGGGTTTCATCGAAGAAGGAGAGCGCAGGAGTAAGAAAAGGAGAGGAGGCTAGGGTTTCTTACGATCAAAGAGAGAGCGGGTGTGAGTTGAGAGCCAGGATGCCAAAAGATAAGGAGAGGGGGTGAATGACCATTTTACCCTCAACAAAATAGGATGGAGAACGGGATATCATCTCAGCCATTCGATCTGAATCAAACTAGATCGGATGGCTGGTAGCTCCCGCTCACGATAAGGAGCCCATCTCATCATCTCATAATAGACTAACTCTCTCTCTCTCTCTCTCTCTCTCTCTCTCTATATATATATATATATCTATATAATAAAACACAAAGAAAGCTATCAAGTGGTTCTCCTTCAATCTCTCCCAAAATCAATGGCTCAGATCTAACCTCCCAAAACATATTTTCCCCCCCCAAAAGTTTCCCTCCAAAACTCAAATTCAAATCCCCCATTCAAAACAACTCCTTTATTTATTTAATTATCTCTCTCTCTCTCTCTTTCTTCTATTCAAAAAATTAAGAAAATAAAAATTTTAAAATTTTTTTTAAAATTAAAAAACTAAAAAAAAATTAAATTTTGAAAACTTTAAAAAAAATTCAAAAAATCAAAAAATTATAAAAAATTATAATAAATTAAAAAATATCTATTTTTTAAATATTTAAAAATTGTAAAATTTAAAAAAGTTTAATTTTTTTTTTTAATTTTAGAAATTTTAGAAATTTTGAAAATTTTGAAAATTAAAAAAAATTCAAAAGAAAAATAATAAAAATAAAAAATTTTAAAATTTTAAAATTTTGGAAATTTGAACAAATTTGAAAATTTGAAAAATCTCAAAGCAAATCCAAATTTAAATCCAATGTCGAACCTCAATCAAGAGGTCGTCGCCGATATCTGATCTGCTGCTGATTCCGTATCGGTGACTCCCCTCCACTAAATTGAGCGCGAATATCAAGCAACTCCGTATCGGCGACTCCCCTCCACCGAATCGAGAGCCTCTATATGCGATGCGATCTAATTTAATCTCATTAACCGAATTCTCATTTTAATTTTTAATTTTTTTTGTGCAGGGGATTACTCAGTTTTTTGCTGACTTAAATTTTGTGTGTGCATGAGATTTAAGTTCAGAGGTGTATGATTATTTTATTTTGTATTTAGACATACTCATAGTGGTTATGAGATTAGAGTAAGCTCTATAAAACTCTATGCAGTGTTTTATAGAGTAATGTCCTTGCATAACTATTACAAGCATCTAAAAGTGATGCTGAAGTTAAAAAAAATTCTATGTAGTGTTTCTAACAAACTATATGCATTTCAGGTAAGTTCAAGTTAATGATTAAGAAGGCGATGGTTGAGCTTAAAGGTAGATATACTGTTTTCACATATAATATGTTTGCTACTTCAATTAATTTGCTGGACGTCCAAAACTATTTTATATAATCAAATCAGGTGCACCGTTCCGAAGACGTGCCGTAGGCACGTGTCAACGGGCAAACCTAGTATATATATATATATATATATATATATTTATATATATTTCGTTTTTTCTACAAATATTTTTATATTTTTAAATGTATTTTTTTTATAATAATTTTTATGTAGATATCACGAAATTTAGTAATCTAATATTATTATTGATATGGCTAAAAATAGAACCAAATCGGGACCGTTCAAATCGGGCACGAATCTTAAAGCTCTTAGGGGTAAAACAGTAATTTTACCTACAAACGGGTCTGGAATGGGAACTGGGTCTTTCTTCAAAGCCCAATAACCCATAAACGGATATGTCCTGCTGGGTATGGGTAACTGTAATATCCCTGGACGGATATTACATTGAATAATTGTTATTTTATTATTATTTTATTATTATTTTGTTTTAATTCCAAAATTGAAATATTTTGGTGATTTTCACTCGGTTTGTTCATAGACATTATCTGTACCCAGATACCGGTCAGTATACATCCGTATTATATCAAATTGGTACCGTGATCTTCTGAACTAATAATAAAATTTATTTTATTATTATTTCCGAAATTAAATCATTTTTATATGGATTATGCGAAGATTTTCTGTATACGCATATATATACACACATGTATGTAGTATGTCGATTAGTACATTATACAAATTGTGTGTTGTGTATTTTTGGACAAAATACTTGTCTTTGTTATGACAAAACCTATTAGATTATTAAAGTTTTAAGTGGTTAACCTAGATTAAGTTTGCATGAAGAGATTAAGGAAACTCTTCTAGAATGTTAGATTAAGGAAACCTATTAGATTATACAAATTGTGTTGTTTTTGATTCTTCTTTTTCTTATCTTCCCTGGTTTGTTTTCTTGTTTTGGGTTGCTTGTTTCTTGTGATGAAATAGTGGTGTGTTGTTCTTATTGTGTATGTAATAGCTATAAGTATGGATGAAAAAGAATGTTAGAAATTGTGAAACATATAAAGATGAAATCTTTATTGGTGGTTATTGTTAGTTGGGACTAAAGAAGATAATGCATATGGACTTTGTGTATACAACCATTTGGGGTTGTAGGACTTGATATTGAACTCATACATAAGCATATGACTTGGTGCATACACTCATTTTGGGTTGTAGAACATACACTTGAACTCTTGGACTAAAGAACATGCATATGATTGGTGGAACCCAAATGGAGGATTCTTTGCTTTATTTTATTTGCTTAGTTCTTTTTATTGATCTTAAGTAAAAAAAACCCATTTTTAGAGGCTAATTCTAGCGTGAAAAAGAACTAATCTAAGTTATTAGTTGTAAAATGATTAAAAAGAACTCTTTTATGTTTGACTAGTAAAAATAAAGAAATAGATGCTTATTCTTAAATAAATGAAGTTATAGTAGATGTTTTATAAAATAATAGTAGTAGATGTTATATAAAGTTGTAGTAGATGTTTGTGATTAAATAAAGTTGTAATAGATGTTATGTTTTAAATAAAGTAGTAGTAGTAGATGTTATGTTTAAATAGAGTAGTAGTAGTAGATGTTTATATAAAGTTGCAGGGGATGTTTATGTTTTAAATAAAGAAGTTGTACTGGATGTTATGTTACATAAAGTTGTAGTAGATGTTTATGTCTAAATAAAGTTAGTAGATGTTCATGCTTAATGATATTCATGCTTAGTTAGTAGATATTCTTGCTTAAGTGACATTCATGCTTAAGTAAAGTTTATGTTGAAATAGTAATAGACATTCTTGCTTTAACTATAATAGAAACCATGCTCAAGGTGGCAAATCCATGCTATTTTTGTTGTAAGATAAGTAGGAAAGTCTTGTACCATGCTTGGTTCATTGTAGGAAAAATAAATACCATGTTTAGATTATGGTAGGGATTATAAACCTTGCTTATGATGTGTATCATGTTGTAGGAATTTCCTTCTTGAAGTGTATACCATGATTGTAGGTTTAATGTAGAAAAGAACCATGCTTATGTTGTATACATGTTGTAGGAAAAATAAATACCATGTTGTGATTATGATAGGAAAGTCTTATATTATGCTTGGATCATTGTAGAAAAAGTATATCCATGCTTAGATTATTGTAGGATTAATGTTTAATTAATCTACCATGCTTAGGAATGTTATAGATTGATACTAAGTATATATCCATGCTTAGATTATTGTAGGATTAATGTTTAATTAATCTACCATGCTTAGGAATGTTGTAGATTGATACTAACTATATATCCATGCTTAGATTATTGTAGGATTAATGTTGAATTAATCTACCATGCTTAGGAAGGTTGTAGGTTTATGCCAAGTACATATCCATGCTTAGATTGTTGTAGGATTTATGTTTAATTCTCCTACCATGCTTAGATTGCTATAGATAATATAGTAGTTGAATAGCCATGCTTAGGGATGTGTAGGATTAATGTTCAATCACCTACCATGCCTAAGATTGTTGTAGGAATACTTAAGTAGTATGTTATGCTTAAGATTTGTTGTAGGTTCTTACCATACTTAAGAATTGTTGTGGAATAATGTTAAGTGGTATACCATGCTAAGTTGTTGGCACTCATGGGCAAGTTGTAGCATTAGCCATGCTTAAAGTAGTAAGATGTATCCATGCCAATCTAGTAGCTATTCATGCTTAACTTATAGTAGTTTTCTACGTAGGTTGTATCCATACTTGTAATTAAAGTATCTAGCAAAGAAATTAATCGTGTTGTAGTTATAGTAGTAACTATCACATTGTAGTTGTATTATTAACTATCATGTTGTAGTTATTGTGTAGTAAAGAACTAATGTGTGGGGGGTTGTAGCATTAGTGAAGGACCCAACTTGTCATGGATACAAGATTGTGTTGTGAAGTAGTTATAGTTAATTCTCTAGAAGGAATCTCATGTTTGAGATTACATAGTTAGAGCAATGCATGCTTGAATGGGGTATTGTAGCATTCTAGTTAATAGAACCGCGCTTGAATTGTACGTGGTAGTGAAAGATTGAAAGGGAACCATGAACCCATGCATCTAGCTCCTAGGTGATTCTAGCTCAACTTGAGAGAGAGCCCGAGAATCCAGTCACATATAGTTCTAGTTCGTTTGAATGGAAACCGTGAGTTCTAATGTGTGAGGTTCAAATTGGAATTGGACCCTATCATGGTGGCATTCCTCATCCTTATGGGTAATAAGGATTGGAAAGATCACTAGTAATAGTTAGTTTGATAAAGGTTGTTATGTCGCCTTCGGGCTTTTCATTGGTAGAATGCCTATCATAGAGTATTAGTAGATTCCTCTATTGCTTCTAATTATAGAAGATCGAGTTGTTAGTAAGCACATTTGGTTGCTTATAGGTTTGATTACCTGTATGGTTGTTTGCATATGGTTGTGCTCGTACGTGGCTCGACTGGCCCGTACATAGCTGTGGGTCTCATACGTAGTTTATTGGGCTCGTATGTAGGTTGTTGTCTCGTACGCGGCTCGACCTGGCCCGTGCATAGCTGTTGGTCTCATACGCAGCTTATTTGGCTAGTATGTACGTTGTTATCTTCTACGAGGCCCGCCTGGCTCGTAGGTAGTTGTTAGTTCATACGTAGCTTATTGGCTCGTATGTGGTTAGTTACTCGTATATATCTTGTTAGCGTGTACACTGTTCGTTGTGCTTGTCTAGGGTGATATTATTACCCTAGGGGCTATCGACCATCAAGACATATGTTTTCTTACTCCTAAGGAACTGTGGAGGAGTCACTCCTTGAGTACCGTTGAATCTTAATCGGTGTAGGTTGATCGAGGACCAGAGTATAGACAGAATCCAAGTTCATGGTAGTGGCATGCATGTATGTTCGCATTGCCGGGGTCTTGGATCGATAGGCCAGGAACCGAATCCTGAGGGATTCTGGTATGTCTAGGTTGAGCAGCCTAGTAGAGTTGTCTTGCGAAGTCTAATTTATGGCCTAGCATGTTGTGTTTATAATATTGTCATCCCTAGGAGTGTTCAAGGTTAGGGACATCATTAGGGTAGTGACTTATATAGATCATTTACTTAAACCTTTTGTTGGAAAGAGAGGAGTGGGTTGTAGGGGGCCCCTTACGACCAACTTGTCCCTTGGGGCTGACCTTAGGTAGTGTTATTGGGTTGTGCCTTCCCGTCAAAGGGATACGTACGGTGGCTTCTCACGAGTTGGGAACACGGGTTGCGTATCCCACACTGTTAATTCCTGAAGTGCCATGATAAGGCGGGCGGAGCTAGGGGGATGCACCCCGGAACTCCGTCGGGTCCTATGCCGGGGAAGCGAACAGGCCATGGACTACGGTCTGGCTAGGGGGCGGCAGGGGGCTCTCCTGTTGGCGGAAACCCCGAGGGCTCGTCTGGTTTTTGAGTGAGGTCCGGTGCGACTGGGCAATAGTGGCAAACAAGGACACCACTATTGACTGCAGTACGGGACTAGACCGTATCTGCAACCTCATCAGTCACGTTGTATCTGTCAGGAATAGGTTGTGTACAATTAGAAATTCATAATGCGGGTTCAAATCCCTATATATGGAGAAACGGCTTGAGATGGGATGCATGTAGTATGGGCTGCATGTTGCTTCGGAGTCTTGCTGACATTAGAATAGGAGCATCCTAGTTTTAGTTAATATTGCATTAGATTCTAGTCATAGCACTCACGAACACTTAAACTACATCGACACAAATTGCCATGATTCTGTATGTTGTTTGGGAGATTCACTGCTATGTTATCAGCCTTAAAGCGTCAGTGAATACTGACGTCCCCACTTCAATAGGTACTAGATCGCAGAAGTACAGGTGCGAGATTTAGGAGGACTCAAGGTAAGGGAAGCGAGGAGTCAATGTCATGTTTAGTTTCCACTGTAATAATTACGTGATTGTCTATTGTTGAAAAGTACTCAAGTGAGAATTACCAAGTGTTGTTCTTCATTCCTTGTGCTTTGATTTAATTTGTTGAAGGTTGTAATACTTGGATTGTAAAGGTATTATTGTAACACCATTGTAATGTATTGTTGTTGTATGATATTCAGACTTGTAATACATTGGGTGTTGATTAAAGAGTTTTAAATTCTCCTGTTTTTCTGTGTATTGTGACTAATTGAAGAAAATGTCCTGGCTCGTGTCTCTGTTTTTCCATTATATGGAAATCGGGGCGTTACAGAGTGGTATCAGAGCTAACTTCAATTTACTGTCCAACAAAGCAGGAAAATTAAACTTAGATGCCTTTTATGAGTCGGGTTTTAGTTAGTTGTAGACAATTATAATTCATATTGTTGTTTCTTTCAACCTATGCTTTTATAAATTATCTGTATCTAGACTAATTACTAGTATATGCGGTTGAAGGATGGTGTTCGAGGATATCCTAACCGAGGATGTGTTGATGGAAGAGATTGAGCCGAATTCAATGGATGATCCGATAATCTCGAGTGAGGAGCCAAAGGAGATTTCACCACCGCAGGAGCTGAGTGCGGATCAGCGCACAGCGGCGGCAGCCAGCATACGCCAGGAAATGAAGAAGCTAAGGAGATGCAGGAACAGGAGAGGTCGACAAGCTAAGCAAGTGAGTGACGCTTGCATAGCTGTATTAGCAGGCCTAGCAAAGGAGCAGGAACACTTTGATTCTGCTTGGCCAGACTGCAGTATGAATGGGAGCAAGTCTAGGGAACCACCGAGGTTGTAACATGCCATTTCTATAAGGAAGTTGGACATAAGAAGTCAGTCTATCCACGATGCCAAGGTAAGAGATCTGCACCAGCATCAGTGTTTGAGGACCGAGGTCAGGAGCAGAAGACTCAGAAGACGGAGGTCAAACTTAGAGGCGCCAAGGCAGAAAGTTGTTTTCTATGTGGGGAGCAAGGTCATTTAATGAGCCAGTGCCCGAAGAAGGACCCTCAGATGGATGCACGTTTCTGTTACAGATGCGGGAAGATTGGTCATATCAGGCCGAACTGTCTCCAGTTTCACAAGAATAATAGCGGTATAATAGCCCTAAAGATGGACAATAAAGGAAAGGAGCATGTTCCCCAAGAGTAAGAGTTCGCACTTAGGGCAAGTTGAAGAAGACAGGAAGGCCAGTACTAGTATGTATGGAACCGCAACTAAGTATTAGAGTTGTATTTTGGAATTTGTTTTAAGGAGTGAAGTATGATGTAACACTTTTGAAATTAGTTGGATCAATATATATATGAAATCCAGGGAACTGTTTTTGTTCAAACTTAGTTCATCATATTCTTTGTCTAAGATTATTCTTCCAGAGTTGAGGTGTGTGCAGAAGGCAACTCTAGAATCGGTTCGGTTAATTACAACATATGAAGCGTCAAATTACAGGAGAGAATCCTGGAAGTCAGAAGTGATGTTCATAGGCCACGTCCTAATTCTAAGGAGGGAGTGGCTACCGAAATGCAAAGGATCGAGATAAGTGGAAAATTGGCCTCAGCCAAGGACCAAGGAGAAGGTAAGAAGCTAGATGACGAGATCAGTCACACAAGTATTGGAGTGATTTACTCATGATTAGTGCTCAATTTTGGCAGAGTTGCAGGTAGCTTTGGATCGAGGTCGGGTTTTTAAAGAACCAGTTCATGGATGAGCCACTTGGGAGCCGGAAAGTAGTATAAGCTTTCTTTCCCCCGAGTTATTTAGTGTATGGATGTTGTCTGTTTCCTGACTTAACGTAGTTCTGAGGACAGAACTATTCTAAGGAGGGAGTATTGTAATATCCCAGAAGGATATTACATTGAATAATTGTTATTTTATTATTATTTCATTATTATTTTGTTTTAATTCCAAAATTGAAATATTTTGGTGATTTTCACCCGGTTTGTTCATAGACATTATCTGAACCCAGATACCGGTCAGTATACATCCGTATTATATCAAATTGGTACCGTGATCTTCCGAACTAATAATAAAATTTATTTTATTATAATTTCCAAAATTAAATCATTTTTATACGGATTATGCAAAGATTTTCGGTATACGCATATATATATACACACATGTATGTAGTATGTCGATTAGTACATTATAAAAATTGTGTGTTGTGTATTTTTGGACAAAATACGTGTAACGCCCCGAATTCCAAAATACACTGAATTCGAGATTCCACAGGTTCTTTACAATTCATTTAGTACAATTTTAAAAGGAATTTAAAACTTTTCACTTTACATCAGAGTTACATGAAAAACTTTACACTTTACATTGCACAGCGGAAGTAAATTTACAACATTTAAATAAATGTACAACAACATTTAATAATCTTTAGGCGTCTGTTCCTCTTTAATCTTTATCATGTCATTTACCCTGCATACAAAACTGTGGGTACGTCAGTTTATTCAACCGACGAACATTATACACGGCCATCCTATCTATGCCGGAAATAGTATAACTCATTTTCCATATTTAACAAACACAAACTTGTCACATATCAAACTAAAGGGAATACCCTAATGATGTCGTGTTGTGATTGTGCACTTAGTCCTTAATGCGATTATTTATATTACATGACACTAATGCACACTTGTTCGGATTCTATGCATCCCATACTACATAGGTCCGAGGGCAAGCCTCTTAACCGTTCTTCATCTTTGTAGGGTTCAATCCCTCGTATTGTCTTAATCTACTACTGTAACTACGGTAAGTATCCTAGATGTTCTATGAGTACAAGCTCGTGTATAGAAAACCTGGAGGGGAATCTCAGGCCATGTATTGACTCATCAAGCATGCATTCTGTGGCAATTCAGACTTCTTCATGGCACACGATCCTCTTGCAGTCACCAAACATCCCACAAGCGTTACTAAAGTCCGATCATTACTGAGTAGTGCCCACGCCATGTCTTGACTCATCAAGCATGCATTCTGTGACTCACACCCGCACCGTAAACTCTAGCTCTCATAGTTGTGTTTTTCTCTCACTTTCATCACATCTCCACTATGTACTAATCCTTAGGTTTTATTAGAATCATGAACAAAATCAAAACTCTAGAGTTAGCCTCTCCACTAAACCGGACATATTCATTCATTCAAACAAGACCAACCTTGGTCCTTCATTTCAAATTTCATTTCATTTCTTTCCAAATGCCGGGGGAGACTTAACTACTCTTTTGTTTCAATTCCAATTCACAATTTCCAAAATTGAGCGTTTCCAGCTCATAAGTTAATCTTCATAATCATAACAGATTTTCTTTTTTTCAACAGTATGATTTCTAATTTATTCACGAGTCCATAGCCATACATGGACTTCAATTATTCCTTATATATTTCATCAAATATCAATTTCACATTAAAATCACATCACTAAATGAATATTCACATTTCATAATTTTCACGCTATTCTCCAAAGAGAATAATTCACATCACATCACTACATATAATTTCTATCTTTATTACACTTCTTTTCTAACATTTTATTCTCAAGTCCTTTTTTGCGAAGTGCAACTTTCATAACATATAAGTGTAGAACCATAGTTCTAAATTATACATTTATTCTCAAAACATACTCCATTTCATGTAAATAATTCCCAAATTATTTTTCATAAATCACACATTTTTTTAGGATAATAATCATATTTTTTTCATAATTTTTAATCAACAAAAATCCCCCCAAAAAATATTTTTTTCCACACTTAAACACAAACCGAAGCCAGGGATCGAACCCACAACCCCAGGGAAAGCAACCGAAGGCACAGACCACTAGGCCGGACGCGCTAGGCATTTAAAAGAGGGCTGAGAGCATTAAATGCTCTCGGCTGCAGTTCATTTTATTTTTAAAAATGCAACAAAATATGCGTTGCTAACAAGATTCGAACCCTCAATCTCTGAGAAGCCGCACAACACTGTAGCAATCAAGAGCATCCCGACCACTTGAGCTATATGCTCAAGTTGTCTTAGCTCAACCCGTAATCTAATTAAATCGATTCTCTCTGTTTATTAAAACATTTCGATGTTCAACAAGTTCTCATTTCATTTTACTCTTACTAAACTTGCTGTAAAAAATTCCAGATTAATTATTCCCATCATAAATTATACTCCAGTATATTAAAATAATTTTTTTTAATAATTAAACATATATTTCCCATTCAATTTGGTTAAATCATAAGCTACCATTAACACATTTCTTCTTTCGACATTTCTTATCAAATTTTAACATCACTAATCTCTTTCTTAACAATCTTTATATCAACTCTCTGTTTTTAATCATTTCACAAACCCCCAAATTATATTTTTAACATTCATACAACATTATCACAATAGTCTATTTAAGCACATAAAGTGACATTGTCAATCTACTAATTCTTGCATATAACTTTTAATGTTAATAATGAATTTTTCTTCAAACAATCCATGACTATAATCAATTCGCACACAACTTAAATTTTAATGATAGATCCACATACAATTGCATATCAACATTTCATTCAATCAATAGGTCATTTTTCCAATTAAATGTGTACTCTTATTAATCTTTTTCATGCATCATTCTTTCAATTCAAATCTAGCATGCTTCCTAATTAGAAATATGGAAAATTACCCACCTTATTTGGAGAGAAGTCAACTAGCAACACCTCCTAAACCAATGTCCTTGCAAAAAGAGCTATCCTCCTCCTTGATGCGCGCACCCGAGCCTTCCCCAATGCCAAAACCGAGAGCTCCTAATGCCGGCCTTCCTCTTTGTTGCAAGCACAAATCCCTCACACCACTCTCAATCTTTTACTCACTTGTTATACTAATAATAATGTATTTTAAACTATAGGTTTGGAGGAATAATTAGCACAAGAATAACTAGGCAAGGCGGGGGGAGGGTATTTATACTAAAAATTTAGGAAAATGGAAGGCTAGGATTAACTTAGGAGTTAGGATTAAAAGGCTAGGATTCAAGGAGGAGTTAGAATAACCAACCATGATCAAGTAACCACCATCCATGACTCCACTCAAAATTTTCATTTCCCTCCAAAAAGATCAAAACCGGCCACATCCTATGCATGTGGATTGTACGTGCAATGCACGTACATGAAATTGTCTCCAAAAATTTGTACATTATATTTTACATAAAAATAATCTTTAAAAGGTATTCTACATTACAAGTTGTATTTAAAATAAAAATAGCTCATGGGCTTTAGTTTATGGCCTAAAATAATAATTAAAAAATATAACAAATAAATTAGATTTGGGCTTTTTAAAAGAAAGGCTTTTGTCTATTTGAAAAGGGGCTTTATATAGAAATAATTAAAGAGCACATATTTAAACATCTATACTCATCATCATAAAAATAATTATAAGATTTAATTCTACCAGAAATATTTCACGTGCACACTACGTGCAGAATAAATAATTTTCATTAAATGAAAATCAGGGCATTACAACACTTCCTCCTTAGAATAGTTCCGTCCTCGGAACTACAGTCAAGAGCGAGAAACAAAACACAAACACTCACAACAAGCACAAGAACGAATACAAAGATACAAATCAAGCAGAAAGCTCAGGATAGTCCTTCAACATTCTCTCCTCAGACTCCCAAGTAGCCTCTTCAACCAAATGGTTTCTCCAGACTACCTTGACCATCGGTATCGTCTTATTCCTCAAGACTTTCTCGTAATGACTCAAATCGACTATAACTCAAATCGCATCATTTCCTTTAGGACTCTTAGGCAATCCCGTAATCAAATCCATAATGATGTTATCCCACTTCCATTCCGGAATAGGTAACGGCTGTAATAGACCTCCGGGTATCTGATTCTCGGCTTTGACTTACTGGCAAACCTCACACTTCGCCACAAATTCAGCCACATCCTGCTTCAAACCTTACCACCAGAAATGCGGTTTGATGTCTCTGTACATCTTAGTACTTCCAGGATGTACCGACAAAAGAGTAACATGCGCCTCCTGAAGAATACTCTCTTTCAGGTCCGCCTGATTTGGAACACATAGCCTCTCTCCAAACCACAGCACTTCGTCCCTGATTTAAAATCCGGGCAACCTGCCAGCACTAACCTGCTCCTTCATCTCCAAGATATCAGCATCAACCTCCTGACTTGCAATGATCCTTGCATTCAAAGTAGGCTGAAGCCTCAACTGAGCTAAAGATGCTCCCAATCCTTGCAAGACAACTTCAATACCTGCTCGGTCTAATTCTTCAATCAGATGCTTCTGAGTTGTAATCAAACTGGATAAACTGCTCTTGTGACTAAGTGCATCAGCAACAACATTAGCTTTCCCAGGGTGATACTTGATCTCAGGTCGCATGTCCTCAAGCACTTCCAACCATCTCCGCTGCCTCAAATTCAGATCTTTCTGCTGATATATGTACTTCAAACTCTTGTGGTCCGTGTACATGTTCAATTTCTCACCGTACACATAGTGCCTCCATTGCTTCACGGCAAAGATAATCGCAGCCAACTTCAGATCATGAGTCGGGTAATTCTTCTCATGCGGTCGTAGTTGCCTAGACCCATAAGCGATTACTCTTCCTTCTTGCATTAAGACACAACCAAGCCCACGATGTGAAGAATCGCTGTAAATATCATACTCAACACCTGCTGTAGGCAAAGCCAAAATAGGTGCAGTAGTCAGTTTCTCTTTCAACTCCTGAAAGCTTGCCTCACATTGCTCAGTCCACTTGAAGTTCACATTCTTCTTGGTCAGACCAGTAAGCGGCACGACTATCTGAGCATAACCTTGAATGAATCTCCTGTAGTATCCAGTCGTTCCAAGAAAACTTCTGACTTCGTTCACTGTAGTAGGCCTAGCCCAATCTCTCACTGCCTCTATCTTCTGAGGATCAGTTGCCACTCCCTCCTTAGAAAGGATGTGACCTAGGGATGCCACTTCAGATATTCAGAAATCACACTTGGATAGCTTGGCATACAACTCCTGCTATTCTAGCTTCTTCAAAACTACTGCCAGATGCTCGGTGTGCTCCTCTATAAACACCACGATGAAAGAATCAATGAACGGCCTCAGAACTCTGTTCATCAAATCCATGAAGATTGCGGGTGCATTCGTCACTCCAAATGGCATAACTAAGAATTCGTAATGCCCATGTCGAGTTCTAAATGCAGTTTTGTGCACATCTTCAGCTTTCACTCGAACTTGGTGATATCCTGATCGAAGATCTATTTTGGAGAAAACAGCTGCTCCTTGTAGACGATCGAACAAGTCATCAATTCGGGGAATAGGATACTTATTCTGAACAGTGACCTTATTCAGCTCTCGATAATCGATACACATTCTCATCGATCCATCCTTCTTCTTTAACAAAAGCACTGGTGCTTCCCAAGGTGACGCACTAGGTTGAATAAAGCCTTTCTCCACCAGTTCCTAAATCGGCCGTTTAACCTCATCCTGTTCCACTGGAGCCATCCTATACAGTGCCATAGAAATGGGTGAACTTCCCGGTTGAACAGTGATGCTGAACTCTACATCACGATGTGGGGGTAACCCAGGAAAATTATCCAAGAACACAGTTGGATAGTCCCGAACCACAGGAATCCCCTGCACTTCCACAAGAATCTCTTCCTTGCGGATAGCTGCCACCAGCCTAGAACACTTCTTCTTCCCTTGTAAAGTGACTTCAGGTCCTCCTGGAGCCTTCACTGTTACCGTCTTGGTCTTACACTCGATGCTTGCACTGTACACCGACATCCAATCAATGCTAATGATAACATCGAATCCCAAGATAGTTAGCTCGATTAGGTCAATTCCGAAGATTCTGTCCCCAATCACAATCTCGCAATCCGCATAATACCAATCAGTGGTTAAAGTTTTCCCTGATAGAGTAGCTACTGCTAAGATCTTGCCTGGAAAAATTTTCGGTTAAACTCCCGACACTTTAGCAAATTTAGGAGACATAAAAGTATGAGAGGATCTAGTATCGAACAACACAACAACTTTCATTCTATTTAAATAAAGTTCTCCTGTTACATAATACACACTCATTACGTAACAATTCACTAAATAGCGGGAAAAAGAAATAACATAAACCTCTAAACATCCGCCCTCGTACCAGTGATGACATGATCTACCTCATCGGCATCAGCTTCCGTCAAGGCAAATACTCGTCCTGGTTGGTACGATCTCTTCCCGGTCTGCTGCATTGGTACATTGCGATTACCATTTCGTGGCTTGGGGCATTGAGATTGGTAATGTCCCGTCTCACCACAGTTGAAGCAATTCACCGCAGGAGGTCTTACCACATTGTTCCCAGGTCCTCCAGCTACACTAATAGCGTTAGCCCCTGTCGGTTTGAACCTTTGTGCAGATGGTTGACCCTTGAAAATTCCCAAAATGTGCGGGCCTCTTTCCAGACTGCCAATTGTTCCTTCGATTCTGAACAACATGAAACTGCTCCATGTCTGCTTCCGTGGCTGCTGCTCTCTTGACCAACTTGTCAAATCTTCTGATACCAAGAGGTATCATCCGGGACCTCAAGCTCAGCCTCAATCCATGCTCGAACTTCCGAGCCTTCTTAGCCTCATCCATCACTAATTCAGGAGCATACCTAGAGAGCTGAGTAAATTTGGTCTCGTACTCTCTAACTGACATGCCACCTTGCTGTAGTGACAGAAACTCCATAGCCTTCTTCTCTTGGACGTCGGAGGGGAAATAGTGACTACGGAATTCCTCCAAAAATTCTTCCCATCCAAGAACAATACCTCCCATTGTCCTCTTCATCGACTGCCACCACACAGCCGCGTCCTTTTCAAGTTACAGAGTCGCCAACTTCACCTTACTGCCTTCAGGGGTCTCCAGCACTTCAAAGATCGTCTCTACCTGACGAATCCAGTTGTCAGCCGCATCAGGGTCTGACTTCCCTTCGAACACAGGTGGTTTCATCCGTTTGAACGATTCCACTAGTTTGATCGTTTCAGGCACCAGATTCACAGGTACCCTTCCTTGGTTATGATTCATGGCCACGGCGTTGAGCGTCTGATAGACCCTCGCAAGTTCTGTATCCAGATCCAGACCTTTTCCGTTTCTAGCTCCTCTTCTAGCCATATTCTGATGCAAAAGTCCATTAAATTCGAAGTATAAGACATGAATTTTAAATCAACTTGCATTTTATTAAATTTCAAACTTTATACATTCGAATTGAAAAACATTTCTTGACATCAGAATGAAAATAGTAGAAGCTACAACATTCTAACTCCTACGGTTCCTCTTCGCTTCTCGAAGTTCTCCCCGTAGTTCATCAACTTCTTCCTTCAGCACATCAGTCAGATTCTTCCTCTTCTCGAGTTCCCATACACGATGACTGAGAACTGAAAAGTCTTCCTTGCGCTTTGCCAATTGAGCCTCCAATAATCCGACTCTCTCTCGCAGTGTTTCTACCTGCCTCTGAAGAGATATCACAAGACTATTTGGAACTGGTTCTTCTTCTTCATCAGAAGAGTCATCAGATGAATCCGGAGGTGGGGTGACCTCTCGAGATTCAGGCCATTCTTCTCCGTCAGAATCTGCTTGCCCTGGGTAGTACTCTTCATCGGAATCTGCTTGTCCAGGATGGTACTCTTCCTCGATGATATGCCAGTCGTCGTCTCCAGCAGGGTCGAAGTGATCAGCCATCTTAGAAATAGAGAGGAAGAAGCATAAGTCATAGAGCAACACAAATGTAAGTCACTTACATTTAAATCTCTAGACTCAAACACACACTCTAATGTCCACTTCTAGGGTGTCGTTCCTTATAAATTTGCACAAGTGTGAAGCGTGGCTCTGATACCACTCTGTAACGCCCTGAATTCTAAAATACACTGAATTCGAGATTCCAAAGGATCTTTACACTTCATTTAGTACAATTTTACAAGGAATTTAAAACTTTTCCCTTTATATCAGAGTTACATGAAAAACTATACACTTTACATTGCACAGCGAAAGTAAATTTACAACATTTAAATAAATGTACAACAATATTTAATAATCTTTAGGCGTCTGTTCCTCTTTAATCTTTATCATGTCATTTACCCTGCATACAAAACTGTGGGTACGTCAGTTTATTCAACCGACGAACATTATACACGGCCATCCTCTCTATGCCGGAAATAGTATAACTCATTTTCCATATTTAACAAACACAAACTTGTCACATATCAAACTAAAGGGAATACCCTAATGATGTCGTGTTGTGATTGTGCACTTAGTCCTTAATGCGATTATTTATATTACATGACACTAATGCACACTTGTTCGGATTCTATGCATCCCATACTACATAGGTCCGAGGGCAAGCCACTTAATCGTTCTTCATCTTTGTAGGATTCAATCCCTCGTCATGTTTTAATCTATTACTGTAACTACGGTAAGTATCCTAAATGATTTATGAGTACAAGCTCGTGTATAGAAAACCTGGAGGGAAATTTCAGGCCATGTATTGACTCATCAAGCATGCATTATGTGGCAATTCAGACTTCTTCATGGCACACGATCCTCTTGCAGTCACCAAACATCCCACAAGCGTTACTAAAGTCCGATCATTACTGAGTAGTGCCCACGCTATGTCTTGACTCATCAAGCATGCATTCTGTGGCTCACACCCGCACCGTAAACTCTAGCTCTCATACTTGTGTTTTTCTCTCACTTTCATCACATCTCCACTATGTACTAATCCTTAGTTTTTATTAGAATCATGAACAAAATCAAAGCTCTAGAGTTAGCCTCTCCACTAAACCGAACTTATTCATTCATTCAAACAAGACCAACCTTGGTCCTTCATTTCAAATTTCATTTTATTTCTTTCCAAATGCCGGGGGAGACTTAGCTACTCTTTTGTTTCAATTCCAATTCGCAATTTCAAAAATTGAGCGTTTCCAACTCATAAGTTCATCTTCATAATCATAACAGATTTTCTTTTTTTCAATAGTATGATTTCTAATTTATTCATGAGTCCATAGCCATACATGGAATTCAATTATTCCTTATATATTTCATCAAATATCAATTTCACATTAAAATCACATCACTAAATGAATATTCATATTTCATAATTTTCACGCTATTCTCCAATGAGAATAATTCACATCACATCACTACATATAATTTCTATCTTTATTACACTTCTTTTCTAATATTTTATTTCAAGTCCTTTTTTACAAAGTGCAACTTTCATAACATACAAGAGTAGAACCATAGTTCTAAATTATACATTTATTCTCAAAACATACTCCATTTCATGTAAATAATTCCCAAATTAATTTTCATAAATCCCACATATTTTTAGGATAATAATTATATTTTTTTCATAATTTTTAATCATCAAAAATCCACAAAAAAAATATTTTTTTTCCACACTTAAACACAAACCGAGGCCAGGGATCGAACCCACAACCCCAGGGAAACCAACCGAAGGCACAGACCACTAGGCCGAACGCGCTAGGCATTAAAAAGAGGGCTGAGAGCATTAAATGCTCTCGGCTGTAGTTCATTTTATTTTAAAAAATGCAACAAAATATGCGGTGCTAACAAGATTCGAACCCTCAACTTCTGAGAAGCCGCACAACACTGTAGCAATCAAGAGCATCCCGACCACTTGAGCTATATGCTCAAGTTGTCTTAGCTCAACCCGTAATCTAATTAAATCGATTCTCTCTGTTTATTAAAACAATTCGATGTTCAACAAGTTCTCATTTCATTTTACTCTTACTAAACTTGCTGTAAAAAATTCCAGATTAATTATTCCCATCATAAATTATACTCCAGTATATTAAAATAATTTTTTTTCAATAATTAAACATATATTTCCCATACATTTTGGTTAAATCATAAGATACCATTAACACATTTCTTCTTTCGACATTTCTTATCAAATTTTAACATCACTAATCTCTTTCTTAACAATCTTTATATCAACTCTCTGTTTTTAATCATTTCACAAACCCCAAATTATATTTTTAAGTCATTCATACAACATTATCACAATAGTCTATTTAAGCACATAAAGTGACATTGTCAATCTACTAATTCTTGCATATAATTTTTAATGTTAATGATGAAGTTTTCTTCAAACAATCCATGGCTATAATCTATTTGCACACAACTTAAAATTTAATGATAGATCCACATACAATTGCATATCAACATTTCCATCAATCAATAGGTCATTTTTCCAATTAAATGTGTACTCTTATTAATCTTTTTTATGCATCATTCTTTCAATTCAAATCTAGCATGCTTCCTAATTAGAAATATGAAAAATTACCCACCTTATTTGGAGAGAAGTCAACTAGCAACACCTCCTAAACCAATGTCCTTGCAAAAAGAGCGATCCTTCTCCTTGATGCGTGCACCCGAGCCTTCCACAATGCCAAAACCGAGAGCTCCTAATGCCGGCCTTCCTCTTTGTTGCAAGCACAAATCCCTCACACCACTCTCAATCTTTTACTCACTTGTTATACTACTAATAATGTATTTTAAACTATAGGTTTGGAGGAATAATTAGCACAAGAATAACTAGGCAAGGGGGGGGGAGGTATTTATACTAAAAATTTAGGAAAATGGAAGGCTAGGATTAACTTAGGTGTTAGGATTAAAAGGCTAGGATTCAAGGAGGAGTTACAATAACCAACCATGATCAAGTAATCACCACCCATGACTCCACCAAAATTTTCATTTCCCTCCAAAAAGATCAAAACCGGCCACATCCTATGCATGTGGATTGTACGTGCAATGCACGGGCATGAAATTGTCTCCAAAAATTTGTACATTATATTTTACATAAAAATAATCTTTAAAAGGTATTCTACATTACAAGTTGTATTTAAAATAAAAATAGCTCATGGGCTTTAGTTTATGGCCCAAAATAATAATTAAAAAATATAACAAATAAATTAGATTTGGGCTTTTTAAAAGAAAGGCTTTTGTCTATTTGAAAAAGGGCTTTATATAGAAATAATTAAAGAGCACATATTTAAACATCTATACTCATCATAATGAAAATAATTATAAGATTTAATTCTACCAAAAATATTGCACGTGCACACTACGTGCAGAATAAATAATTTTCATTAAATGAAAATCGGGGCATTACAATACTTGTCTTTGTTATGACAAAACCTATTAGATTATTAAAGTTTTTAAGTGGTTAACCTAGATTAAGTATGCATGAAGAGATTAAGGAAACTCTTCTAGAAACCTTCTCTCTTCCACCTCACCCTCACACCCATACCTCCACCCCACCCATGCCTTCCTTAGGTGAGGCCAGCCCCAAATCAAGGAAGGGGGATCTTGCATTATGTATGTGCAATTTTGCACTCTCCACCCTCTCTCTAACCCTATAAATACCCCCCTCCCTTCACCTTTGTCTCATTTTTAGAAAGACAAAAAGAAAGAAAGGAAAAGAAAGAGAGAACCCACCTCTTACTTGAGAGTTTTTTTTGTAGGTCTTCTTACGAGTTTCTAAGAGCTTAGGGGAAGGAGAAGTATAGCTAGCAAGTCCTTCCATCAAAGGAATATTAGGTGGGGGTTTCTCCAATTGTTTTATTGTTCGAGTTGTTGTTTTTGATTCTTCTTTTTCT
The DNA here is from genome assembly GCA_017893485.1 of Hemerocallis citrina. NCBI lineage: Eukaryota > Viridiplantae > Streptophyta > Magnoliopsida > Asparagales > Asphodelaceae > Hemerocallis > Hemerocallis citrina. The sequence continues at coordinate 153,501,598 of CM030364.1, read as the reverse complement.
TATCGTCCTTGGTTTGTTTTCTTGTTTTGGGTTGCTTGTTTCTTGTGATGAAATAGTGGTGAGTTGTTCTTATTATGTAAAAGCTATAAGCATGGATTAAAAAGAATGTTAGAAGTTGTGAAACGTATAAAGATGAAATCTTTATTGGTGGTTATTGTTAGTTGGGACTAAAGAACATAATGCATATGGACTTACTGTATACAACTATTTGGGGTTGTAGGACTTGATATTGGATTCATACATAAGCATATGACTTGGTGCATACACCCATTTTGGGTTGTAGAACATACACTTGAACTCTTGGACTAAAGAACATGCATATGATTGGTGGAACCCAAATGGAGGATTCTTTGCTTTATTTTATTTGCTTAGTTTTTTTTATTGATCTTAAATAAAAAGAACCCATTTTTAGATGCTAATTCTAGCGTGAAAAAGAACTAATCTAAGTTATTAGTTGTAGAATGATTAAAAAGATCACTTTTATGTTTGACTAATAATAATAAAGAAATGGATGCTTATTCTTAAATAAATGAAGTTATAGTAGATGTTTTATAAAATAATAGTAGTAGATGTTATATAAAGTTGTAGTAGATGTTTGTGATTAAATAAAGTTGTAATAGATGTTATGTTTTAAATAAAGTAGTAGTAGTAGATGTTATGTTTAAATAGAGTAGTAGTAGTAGATGTTTATATAAAGTTGTAGGGGATGTTTATGTTTTAAATAAAGAAGTTGTAGTGGATGTTATGTTATATAAAGTTGTAGTAGATGTTTATGTCTAAATAAAGTTAGTAGATGTTCATGCTTAATAATATTCATGCTTAGTTAGTAGATATTCTTGCTTAAGTGACATTCATGCTTAAGTAAAGTTTATGTTGAAATAGTAATAGACCTTCTTGCTTTAACTATAATAGAAACCATGTTTAAGGTGGCAAATCCATGCTATTTTTGTTATAAGATAAGTAGGAAAGTCTTGTACCATGCTTGGTTCATTGTAGGAAAAATAAATACCATGTTTAGATTATGGTAGGGATTATAAACCATGCTTATGATGTGTATCATGTTGTAGGAAAGTCCTTCTTGAAGTGTATACCATGATTGTAGGTTTAATGTAGAAAAGAACCATGCTTATGTTGTATACATGTTGTAGGAAAAATAAATACCATGTTGAGATTATGATAGGAAAGTCTTATATCAAGCTTGGATCATTGTAGAAAAAGTATATATCCATGCTTAGATTATTGTAGGATTAATGTTTAATTAATATACCATGCTTAGGAATGTTGTAGATTGATACTAAGTATATATCCATGCTTAGATTATTGTAGGATTAATGTTTAATTAATCTACCATGCTTAGGAATGTTGTAGATTGATACTAAGTATATATGCATGCTTAGATTATTGTAGGATTAATGTTGAATTAATCTACCATGCTTAGGAAGGTTTTAGGTTTATGCCAAGTACATATCCATGCTTTGATTGTTGTAGGATTAATGTTTAATTCTCCTACCATGCTTAGATTGCTATAGATAATATTGTAGTTGAATACCATGCTTAGGGATGTGTAGGATTAATGTTCAATCACCTACCATGCCTAAGATTGTTGTAGGAATACTTAAGTAGTATGTTATGCTTAAGATTTGTTGTAGATTCTTACCCTACTTAAGAATTGTTGTAGAATAATGTTAAGTGGTATACCATGCTAAGTTGTTGGCACTCATGGGCAAGTTGTAGCATTAGCCATGCTTAAAGTAGTAAGAGGTATCCATGCCAATCTAGTAGCTATTCATGCTTAACTTATAGTAGTTTTCTACGTAGGTTGTATCCATGCTTGTAATTAATGTGTTTAACAAAGAAATTAATCGTGTTGTAGTTATAGTAGTAACTATCACATTGCAGTTGTATTATTAACTATCATGTTGTAGTTATTGTGTCGTAAAGAACTAACGTGGGGGGGTTATAGCATTAGTGAAGGACCCAACATGTCGTGGATACAATATTGTATTGTGAAGTAGTTCTAGTTAATTCTCTAGAAGGAATCCCTTGTTTGAGATTACATAGTTAGAGCAATGCATGCTTGAATGGGGTATTGTAGCATTCTAGTTAATAGAACCGCGCTTGAATTGTACGTGGTAGTGAAAGATTGAAAGGGAACCATGAACCCATGCATCTAGCTCCTAGGTGATTCTAGCTCAACTTGAGAGAGAGCCCGAGAATCCAGTCACATACAGTTCTAGTTCGTTTGAAAGGAAACTGTGAGTTCTAGTGTGTGAGGTTCAAATTGGAATTGGTCCCTATCATGGGGGCATTCCTCATCCTTATGGGTAATAAGGATTGGAAAGATCACTAGTAATAGTTAGTTTGATAAAGGTTGTTATGTCGCCTTCGGGCTTTTCATTGGTAGAATGCCTATAATAGACTATTAGTAGATTCCTCTGTTGCTTCTAATTATAGAAGATCGAATTGTTAGTAAGCACATTTGGCTGCTTATAGGTTTGATTACCTGTATGGTTGTTTGCATATGGTTGTGCTCGTACGTGGCTCGACTGGCTCGTATATAGCTGTGGGTCTCATACATAGTTTATTGGGCTTGTATGTAGGTTGTTGTCTCGTACGCGGCTCGACCGGCCCGTGCGTAGCCGTTGGTCTCATACGCGGCTTATTTGGCTGGTATGTACGTTGTTATCTTCTACGAGACCCGCCTGGCTCGTAGGTAGTTGTTGGTTCATACGTAGCTTATTGGCTCGTATGTGGTTAGTTACTCGTATATAGCTTGTTAGCTAGTACACAGTTCGTTGTGCTCGTCTAGGGTGATATTATTACCGTAGGGGCTATCGACCATCAAGACATATGTTTTCTTACTCCTAAGGAACTATGGAGGAGTCACTCCTTGTGCACCGTCGAATCTTAACCGGTGTAGGTTGATCGAGGACCAGAGTATAGACAGAATCCAAGTTCAGGGTAGTGGCATGCATGTATATTCGCACGACATGCATGTATGTTCTTGGATCGATAGGCCAGGAACCGGATCCTGAGGGATTCTGGTAAGTCTAGGTTGAGCAGCCTAGTAGAGTTGTCTTGCGAAGTCTAATTTAAGGCCTAACATGTTGTGTTTATAATATTGTCATCCCTAAGAGTGTTCAAGGTTAGGGACATCATTATGGTAGTGACTTATAAAGATCATTTACTTAAACCTTTTGCCGGAAAGAGAGGAGTGGGTTGTAGGAGGCCCCTTACGGCCAACTTGTCCCTTGGGACAGACCTTAGGTGGTGTTATTGGGTTGTACCTTCCCGTCAAATGGATACGTACGGTGGCTTCTCACGAGTTGGGAGCACGGGTTGCGTATCTCACACTGTTAATTCCTGAAGTGCCATGATAAGACGGGCGGAGCTGGGGGGATGCACCCCGGAACTCCGTCGGGTCCTATGCCGAGGAAGCGAATAGGCTATGGACTACGGTCTAGCTAGGGGGCAGCAGGGGGCTCTCCTGTTGGCGGAAACCCCAAGGGCTCGTCTGGTTTTTGAGTGAGGTCCGGTGCGACTGGGCAATAGTGGCAAACAAGGACACCACTATTGACTGCAGTACGGGACTAGACCGTATCTGCAACCTCATCAGTCACGTTGTATCTGTTAGGAACAGGTTGTGTACAATTAGAAATTCATAACACGGGTTCAAATCCCTATATATGGAGAAACGGCTTGAGATGGGGCGCATGTAGTATGGGCTGCATGTTGCTTCGGAGACTTGCTGACATTAGAATAGGAGCATCCTAGTTTTAGTTAATATTGTGTTAGATTCTAGTCATAGCACTCACGAATACTTAAACTACACCGACACAAATTGCCATGTTTCTGTATGTTGTTTGGGAGATTCGCTGCTATGTTATCAGCCTTAAAGCGTCAGTGAATACTGACGTCCCCACTTCAATAGGTACTGGATCGCAGAAGTACAGGTACGAGATTTAGGAGGACTCAAGGCAAGGGAAGCGAGGAGTCAATGTCATGTTTAGTTTCCGCTGTAATAATTACGTGATTGTCTATTGTTGAAAAGTACTCAAGTGAGAATTACCAAGTGTTGTTCTTCATTCCTTGTACTCTGATGTAATTTGTTGAAGGTTGTAATACTTGGGATTGTAAAGGTATTATTATAATACCATTGTAATGTATTGCAGTTGTATGATATTCAGGCTTGTAATACATTGGGTGTTGATTAAAAAGTTTTAAATTCTCCTATTTTTCTGTGTATTGTGAATAATTGAAGAAAAAGGTCCTAGCTCGTCTCTCGATTTTTCTAGTATATGGAAATCGGGGCATTACAGTAACAACCCATTACAAACCAACCCAGATGGATAAAGAGTAATTCAAATTCATAGTTATCTCTATAAAACGATTTAAACTCTAGATCTTATCTATCTACACCGGGAAGTAGAGATTTGTCCTTATCTCGAAACAGATCCCTAAGGCGACTATAAATACCCCTCCCCCCCACCATAATAATGTAATCAATATTTTTCTACCTAAAGCTCTTTCTTAATATTTCTGATTACTGACAAGAGCATCGGAGGGTTCTTCGCCGGGATCCATCCCGGTGTATTGAACTTTGTGTAGGTTCGCGGTAGTAGCAATAAACAAGTCAACACGTTGGTTAAGATCAACAGGTTTGCATTATTCTTTTTCTCAAAAATCCACAAATTCATCTGTTTGCTCCTACACCAAAATCAGCATCAACAGTTTGGCATCGTCTGTGGGAAACAAAAAAGCAATCCAACCTAACTTCATCGGCGAGAGTAGTTTCAAGCTATGCATCCAAAAGAAAAGAGGAAGGCAGTGGTCTCCAACCGAAGAGCCACTCTTCCTCCTCCTCCTCCTCCTTAAGTTCAAGATGTTCTTCCTCAACAAGCCCCTCCAGGGTCTTGGGGGGGCCCGTCGGAGTCTTCTAAAGCAACATCCTCTTCATGACCATGTCGCAGTCCTCAATCCTTCAGTTGACTCTATGACTTCTCAAAGCCCTCCCGAGCAGGATCTCTGTCAAGTGATTGTCAACCACCAACAGGGAGTCGACCTCCAAACTCGCTTGAATGGATGGAGAGCCCTTGAGGGAGTCCATCAACCTGAGCACCTAGGGGTCTCGAGAGTCCGGACCCCCCGCAGACCGAGGACCAGAAGATCCCCTCTCGCGAGGAGGCGAAGAGAGTCCCCTCATCATCATCGGTGGAGAAGTCATACTCCAGTAAGCCGAGCCACACCTAGGGACCACCAAGCTGAAGGAGCACTAGTCACAAGGGTGGAGTTCCAGGATTTTCAAGAAGCCATTATGCGGGCCCTTAATGTTCCTCCCAACCACGAGCAACGGGCACCTAGTCCTCAACCTGCCCCAAGCCATCACCACCGCACTCCCAGTCCCCTTTAGCATGAGAAAGAGTCTCGGGGCTCGGCAAGATCTGACCGAAGGGAAGACTCAATCTACCGCTGTCTCTATGAGATGGAGAGGTGCCTTGGCCGACTTGACAGAGAAGAGGAACAACGGACGAGGAATTTTCGCCCGAGCAGGCCTTCGTTCTCCCGGGCCATCATGGAAGCCCCGGTCTTGAAAAACTTCGCGGCAGCAGCATGAAACAAGTCAATACGTTGGTGAGGTCAATAAGTTTGCCTTATTCATTTTCTCAAGAATCCACAAATTCATATATTTTCTCCCACACCAAAATCAGCAGCAACAATTATGAAGAATGAATTGTTTCCCTCTATTTTAGTTATAAAATAAAAATTAAACAGCTTGCAAGTGATCATGGCTGTATCTTGATAATAATATGCCTGGAGCGCACAAACGACCATCTTTGTCTCAAGTCTCTTTATTTCTCCGGCGTTCACAAAATACGCCTGGATATGAATGAACTATACCGTATTTTTGTGTGTTAAACGCCGCAATAGGCTCAAATTCCCAAACCCCTCCGCTTGCACTCCCATTCCCACTCTAATTAATTATATCTCTCTCTCTTACAAACCCTAGTCCAAATCCCTCCCCACTTCCTCGCCGTCGTGCCCCCTCTACGCCGTCGTGCCCCCCCTATGCCGTCGTTGTCCCCCACCTCCAGCCAGTCTTCGTTTCTCGAGCCTGCCTCCCATCATCACCACCATAACCATCATCTTCTCCCCTTTCACCGAAACCCAACTCAAACTCCCTCATCCCCACCTCCATCGCCAGCTCCGACCTCCATTCTAACTCGCTCTCCATTCTACCCGGCCTCTACTCCAATCCGACCTCTACTCAAAATCGACTCCAAACCCTCCCTCTCATTCTCGAATCCTAACCCCTTTCTCCTTCAATTTCTTGTAATTTTAAAACTCCTTTTTAATTCTTTTTTTTGGATTTACCCGATTAGTGTTTCTGGTTTCATTTCTTCGCCATCCATTTTCTTGATTCTCAGTTTCTACCCGATTAGTGTTTGCTGATTTTTTTATTGCTGTGTGATACAGTTATAATGGATCAGTACAGTATCTAGAATGTTTTGCTGGCCTTTTTGTAGGTATGTCCAAAGTTGATAGACATGTATCGAGAAAGAGAAGAGAATGTTAAGGTATCACATTATTTCTTAATCTGATAAGAGGATTGCAACAAATGTTTGCTACATGTCCATGTAAATGCTATTTTAACATGTATATTTTTAATACATTTCATTTCGTAGAATAATACAATTTTACTTAAAATGAAGAAGGTCTTCATATATATGTTGTTGGTGGATGTGCAGTACTACAACTCATACTACTTTAATGAAGCACTCCTGTAAATTCTGGAAATACAGGTATAAACTATACATTGACTCAAGATTACTAAAAACTAATCTTAAACATCAAGCCCAAAATTTTATCTTTTTACGCTTCATAAGCCCTAAATGATTTGTAACAGCTTGCTGAATCAAAATGCAGAGACGTAACTTGTCAAGTGTTTCAAGCTTATCAAAACTAGCATTAATTGGAACCTGGATGTAGTACATATAGACTTTATATATATTTTAGACTTGAGCAAGACCTAATCTGACTATTTTAGGCTTCATCTAAGTCTTACAAGATTTTGAACATCTAGTTATTATCATTCTCTTTCATATTTTGTGTTGTTCTCGAAATCTTCAAAACATTTTAAGTTGAAATGAAGGTTTTTTTAATGTTTGTAATTGTCAACAATGCCATTATGTAGCTTGATAGTTGATCCCTTCAATTGTATCTATTGAAATTCGAAGCTCATCTTTGCTCTGTATCTTGCCTATGCCTTATTCGTTGTAGACCTTCCCTATGTGGTACTGGTTGTAGACCTTTCTTGTTTATAAATCTGAAGTTTTGATGCAGTCTTGTATCTTCTTCAAGATATGTTATGTGTGTGTGTGTGTGTGTGTGTGTGTGTGTGTGTTTGTTTATTTTATTTTGTGTCATTATATATTTTTCGTTCAGCTGAGCTGCCCATGGGGCATAGTGGGTAGGGAGATGGGGAGGAGAGGTATTTCCAACAACTCAATTAATTCCGCTTCAGGAGGGAATCAGACCTAGGTCGCCCACTTAAGAAGGGGTAGGATATGCCACTTCTTTACATTTCCAATTGTTGCTGAAAATCTGCATATAGTTCAAATTTCTAGGACTTTTGGTTCATAGGACATCGACATTTTATACTCCTATAAACCCAGGTTTATAGTGTCAAGTTCATCTACAAACCTGGGTTTATAGGACTTTGGTTTTGGACTTTCTCATCATCAGATAAAATATTATTGGACAAGATATACAAAGATTACCAACGTGAATTATTGGATACATGCTTTGTTGTAGTTGTTGGGTGTTGTTTGTTGGTTTACTGTCAATTTGGCAGGTCAGGTTTTTTGGTTAATGATATTTGACTTAAGTATTTAGCTCAATTTTATAAGAACTTGAGCCACCTAGCTCCATCTATGCTGCTGATATGAATAGGTGTCAAGACTAGCTGTACATTGTAAATGTGTGCATCTGGGCATTCACACATTTAATATTTACAAGATTTTTTTGTTTATGGACAACAGAATTTGATATAAGACTTGGTTAAAACTTTTGATGTTCAGTGTAACTGTGTTCATCCATACAACAAAAGAACACAATAAAGATAATCTATTTTCTATACATGTTGACTGCAGCTTGGCACTTCCTTCGTCTTTTTATATACCCGCATATAATCTATTTTCTATACATGTCTGCATATGATAAATCTTCTATATATCAGCATATGATCCATTTCTATATATAGAACTATTTTTTCTATAATGTTCTGTATGTGTTTGATTCTTCTCAAAGTCACTGAGTAGGTTTGATTTGTCTTTTGATTTCTCTCTATAACCAGTCCTTCAAATTATTCCCTATTTGGAAGCTCTGCATGGCTCAATCCATATATCAGTATATCTGCAAAGTTGATTTCACAATAAGACTGTTATTCTACCTTTTTATATTTTTACAAAATAATGCCTCATATTTTTCATAGGGCTCATTATTAACTTCAACAGACAAAGTACTGAACGACTGTTATCTGTATATTTTTCATAGGGCTCATTTGGAAGCTATGTTTTCCTTGCATGGCTCAATCCATATATTAGTATATCTGCATAGTTGATTTCACAATATGACTATTAATAGAAATTAAATATCGAGATCATTGAATCCCAGAAACAACTCAATGCTTCTGCTATCTGACATGCTTCTACTAAGACTTAAATCTCAAGAGGTCTTCAAATTTTTTGATTACCCTTTCTTTTGTCCATTTAATATAACTTTCAGAGAATTAAACTGGACTGGATGGTGGTCAAAAGTGAAGACTCAGCTTCACATGATGAATTGCCACTTGCTTAAGCAGTTTGATTATCCCACCTACCTTCACTGACTTATCATAAAAGCTGAATGTAGACAGAGCAAGGTAGCTCCTGAACTGATCTATTTCAAAGATGTGTTCTTAGCTCCTTAGATCTTAGGTTCTAAATCTGCATGGCAAGTGTATTCAAGACATTAAAAAGCATCTTACTATGTTTCCATTTTTTTTGCTATCCTTGTGTGAAAATGAGATCTAAAAGTGCATATTAAACTAAAACTGTGATGAGAAACTGCTTTCCCCTTACATATACAACAACTAAGCCTTTATCCCAAAATTTAGGGGTCCACACATTGATGTATATGCAACAAAATTTTGTTTTGTGTGTATCGTAGATTCTTCCTAAAGTATTAGAATGTTGAAACATCTACAAAGATTTTGTACAAGTATAATGTACATGTATCCAGCTCCAGCTGCATATATTGAGTGCATTGATTCAACAGACTGTCTCATTGTCCTGTAATGTTGTAAAGGAGAAAAACATAGAGAGAGTTGGTTAGGCAAGTAACTTGTAAGAGTGACATCACAAGTTTTAGGTGTGCATGCAACCGATATTATGAGAAGCACTAGAATTCCTTGATAATGATTAAGAACTTTTCTAGCGTGACCTTTTGCTATATAGATGTTGTGGAAGCAAATGATAACTATTACCCCTAAATGCCAAACCAGCAATAGAAGATGAAGAACTTCCTTTACATGTTAGAACCTATCTCCCTTTTCGTCATCGTCATTATCCTCAGTAGGTCCTAGTTACATCCTTCAAATAAGTCAAAGATGATTTGTTCATGTCCAAGACTAAATTGATAAAATGTACCAAGTACTATTAAGTAGGGAGAAGACAGTGGGCATTATCTGGTTCCTTATATTGTTATTCATCAACATAAAGCTTGTTTCTTCTACTCCTGAGTCCTGACTTAGATTCCATATTAAACTATCTAAGATTTATTGTAACTGTTGAATAACCAACAACATTCTGAATGACCTTATCACTTATAACTGTTGAATGACCAACAACATTCAACTCATCAACATGCAAATCTAGTAAAATACGAGATGTTCAGTTAAAAATGATCTAAGCAGTTTTGTGCTCTTTTTCTTCTTTTGTTTGACAAATTGATGATGAAATATGTATGTTTTTCTACAGGGCCAGCGTATTCCATCGGTTTCTATTCATGCACATACACTAGGGTAAAATAACGATGGAATTGAAAGCAACACCGGGCCACACGAGGAGACTCCCCTGCTGTAGTTTTTCGGATTCGGACTTTTTTTTAAAATGTTTTGTAGGAATTATATCTATGTTTTGTAATAACTAAGTGTTATACAACATATACATTTGACACTGGTTGTATGACAGTTTATATGTGTTATATATTTTGTTTTCTATTGAGATGTTTTTTGTGATGTGTGACTTTTAGTTGTTGAAATTGATGTTATTATTGATTTTAAGATTTAAGCATTTAAATTTTATATGATTACATGTATTTGAAATATGAGATTAATTACTAGTTTTTTCAATTCAAAATTTTATAATGAAATGCCAAAAAAAACAGACCTATCGCGGCGCTTTGTGGTAAACGCTGCAATAGGTACTACACTTATAAAAGTAGTACCCTCTATTGCGGCGCTTGCCAAGCGCCACTGTAGGGTACAAATTTAAAGTGAGCTAATATTCAGTAAAGCTATCCCGGCGCTTGCCAAATGCCGCTATAGCTCAACTTTTTTTTAAACTTTGAAACGGAAACGCTCCTGTAATGGCGGTTTGGCAATGCCGTTATAGGTGGACACCATGTAGCGGCGGCTCCAGTGTATGCCGCGATAGCCCTTATAGCTATAACGACGCACACTGTAACGGCATTTTAGGCGGCAACTTCTGAAGCGCCCGTGCATTTTGTAGTGTGAGATGGTCCACTTGAGCCCCCTTAAAGGCATCACCATCATCCTAAATCCTCTGTTAGAGGAAAGGAAGAGCTCAGTATGGGGTCGTTGTCTCAGATCGGTTCATTTAGAGATCATCATTGACGAGCTTACATTAATTCTAGCTGCCATCATCACCGCTCAACCTATCCGCCTAGTGGACGGGCTCATAGAAGGGGTCCTCCTACAGGCCAAATATGGCATAAAAGATCCCACCTCCATGACCGACGAAGGTATACCTCCCCTTCAATAGTGTCGGATCTGAGTAATAATCGTGCGGGCTTATCCATTGCAGTGTACAATGGAAGAGAAGAGTCGAAGAAGAGATCACCTCCCACCACAAATCCCACAAACTCACATCATCCCCTTCATCCCCTCCTCCTCACAAGCAGCTCCCTACCCACAGTCTACAACAACTTTCCCTCCAACCTTGAATCAACAGCATCGATGCGCATCAATCATCTTCCTCTACACTAACCCTGGCTAACCCCTCCTCCATACAACACCCTCCAAATCTTCCCATACAATCATTCTTCCTCCTCAACCTCCCTCGATTAATCAGGTAGTTTATGAGCATCTTGAGGATAATCCTACGGTGGCCGCAAGGGCTCCAGGTGGGAATCTAGCCTTACCTACCAGGGATCAAGACCAATGGGTGAGAGTAGAGGGTAATAAGTCTTCAAGAACCAGCAAGTTGGTTAACTCCAGTGGAGTCATCAAAAACTATCGAAGAGGGAAAAGAAAGCCTATTCCATGCTTCAACTGTGGGGACCTTGGTCACACTCGTGCTGAGTGCACCAAAGACATTTGATTCTTCAAGTGCCTAAAGTGGGGCCACATGTCATACGTATGTACCGATCTTACTCCTAATCCCATTGACAAAAAGAGTGAAATGTTAAGGGGAAGAACACCAGTGAATATGACTTGTATCAAGTTGTGTGACAATACTTTTATTATCAAACAGGAAAATGTTTAGCTAAGAAAATGGTATGGTCTTGGTAGAATCAATTCTGGTAGGCCATCTAAAAATCATTTTTTAGACGTTCTTAACTCCCGTTGGCCGATGATGGGTCATCAAGAGTGGGTTGTTAAGAAGATTTGTCACTTACAATTCCTAATTTTGTTCCCCTCACTAGAGAAGCTTAGCGATGTGGTTTCTATGGGGTTGGTGGATTTCGAGCACTTTACCACTACATTTTCTAATTGGTCCCCCTAATTTAGTGTTGAACTGCCAAAAGGTGATAAATTTTGGATTTGGATACACAATGTACACTCCACTATTGGGGAATTGAAGCTGTTCAAGAAATGATCATGGATTCTGTGACGGTGGTGGAGCTAGACCTCAAAACGGTGAAGCGATCAGATCTATTGTCTACTAGGGTTCTCATTAGAAGCCCAAATATTGATCTCAGGCCTAGGTTTGCAAAATACTACACCTATAATGCTTCTTATTTGATTAGATTTGCCTTAGAGGCAGCAGGGCCTAACGAAGAGATCCGATTTGTCATGCCTAAGCCATCTAATCATAGCTTCCTTAGAGATGGAAGAACATACCCACAGGTGACCTTGCTGAATATTCAGACATCTATCAATGGCTCCCATGAAGTGGAAATTGCTCATAAGGAACTACTCCGTATCACACTGGAAGACCGACGGGATCCAAACTCTCCGATAAGCAACCCTAACTCCCTCAATGTGGCAGATCCACCATTGGATCACAACGATGGTCAAGATGCATCGAAGTTTGGTCAGAGGAGTTTTGACCGTTCACATGAACAAGTGTCATAATCAGAGATCCAGACAAATGTGAAAAGTAAGACCAATGAAAGCTGCCACTTCCGATTGTTGAATTTAGAAGGAGGGCAATAAGATTTCGGATTGTAGCCTGATGGGTGTTGATGAGGCGAGCGATGCCAACTTGCATCAAAAGATGGGCATAGAAGGTGGCCAATCTCAACTTTTGACTACAGCTGTTTGAAATAGCAAGGTTTTGGACAATATCCTTGTTGAGGAATGTAGCGCCCCGAATTTCCAACACTATAAATTCATGACACAATCCAGAATCTTACTTCAAATAGTACTTAACACAGAAAGGTAGAGGAAATTTAAAAAAAAAAACTTTTATTAAGATAAATGTTGTTACAATGTCCAAAAGGTACAAAACTTATTACATCAAAATTTTACAATAAACTTGGACACTGCCACTCCACTTGGACGCTTCTCCTGGCTCGAGTGCCTCCCGCTCCCACAATTTGGTAGTCCTGCACTAACCAACTGTGGGCACGTCAGTTGAATGCAACTGATGCAATGCTGATAAAACCAGCGACTCCCCAACTCAACAACCAAAAATATTGATGCAAGAGAAAAAAGTGCAGTCAGAACATAAGTGTGAGTGTATTCCATAACCTAGAATCTAATGCACAGTTATAAGAATGCACAAGATGCAACTACTCTAATGCATACTTGATTTGGAAGCGTATGCATCCCATACTACATACTTCCCAAATCAAGCTCGCTTCCTCCTGATTGTAGGGTCGATCCCTCGCCATGCATCTTACTCTTGTACTCTTTTCCGTTCCTGACATTCATCTAGTGACTGATGTGGTTGTAGTTGTTCGGTCCAATTCCACTTCTGTAGTCAGTAGTCGTGTCCGCATTTTCCGCTACGCCTGGTCCCCGCAGTCTCATTGCTCCGGACCTCACCCAAAAGTTGCCACGAACATAAAGGTAGCCCCGCGGTAACCCCGCTCACCGAGATGCCTAGTCTCTTACCCACCCTTTTGCAATCTTACTCTAGCTCCCTGCCCGTACTGAACAACATAGAACTTGACAGATGCGTAGGGTCCATTCCCTACTTCTGAAAGGAGCACCTCCCATTCTTATCACCAGACCCCAAGAAGTAACAGACGATACTACATCATTGCCCGTTCCCCTTAATGGGCAAGATGGCGCCACACGTGTCCCCTTGACGGGCGAGTACAACCACCCGACTAGTGCCTACCCTAACAAATAGATGACATGCTTGGTCAAGGTTACTACAATGAACCTAATGACCCGAACGTAGAACTTATGTTGTACTTATTAAGGCAAATGATTATCTTTTATTAGTGAGCTGATTAGTGAAATATCGGATGACTATTTGCTAGTTAACTACCTAGTCTTTTATTCAACTTAATTGCCTTGGGTTACACCCAGTCCGGTTTCTAACTCAGACCCAAGATTGGCCTGACCAGAACCCAACTTGACATAGTGACGACAACAATTCGACCTCGTCGATCGCCGCCTGCCCTCTTGCTTGGATCTCGACCCGGTCTCCTTCCCGCGATCAACCCTTCTTCGGTAGCGATCATCCGGCGCACGAAGGCCGTCCTCATCCAACGTACTAGAGGCGACAAGGCTACTAGCTACCCAAAATCATGCAATAAGTCAAATGGTACGGCTCACCAACTAGGTCACTTAGTAAACTAAGATGAATAATGAACAAGGGTACCAAAAAATGAGACCGTAGTTACTCAAATTCAAAAAAAAACACATTAGGTTCAATAAGCACAGCTCTAACAAGATCAAATATGACTCAAGGGTCAGGATGAACACCATGTTTAGTCAATTCTAAAACCCTAGTATGATGCATGCATATTTTTAAGTCAAACATCAAGTTACTATCAGCCTGCGATCTATGCAGTTTTCAAAAATTCACCATAAATCACATACTTAATGAAATCTCAAGTTCTTAGGTTCTTCGGAAAGTTATTTAAGTCTACTACAACATCTCAATTGAAAAATTTCTCAAAATAATTAATTTCAGACAAGAAAAATAGCCATAACTGATGAGCATGTAAAACATCCAGATCTGATGGAATTTTCAACTAGTTGCACCAATAAAATCATTTAAAATATCAAATGAACTCAAAAGTCTATAAAATTATAGAAGAATGTTCTAGACACATAGGAACAATACATATTTAAAATTTAGCCAGAAATCCATGTATCGAAGGAGATATGATATTTTGAATTAGATGGAATTTATCACACATCAAAAGCACAGTTTCTTAACCACAGCGGCAAGCTGCATTTTAAAGAAATAACAATTCTCACCCAAAAATTACAAAACTAGGCGGAAATGTTCCACATTGGCTAAGGAGTCTACTGTAAGAATTTTAGGCTCTAATTCATCAAGACACAAAGTTATGATTTTTATAAGTCAGGCATGTTAAATTCACAGAGCAGAAATTTTATCCCCGAACCAGCATCAATATTGATTTTTTTAAGATAGCAAAACATATATTAAAATTACGAAATTTTGCAGGGTTATAATAGACATTCATGAGAATCCCTAGTAAAGTTTTCAGCTCCAAAATTATATTAACCAGGGAGATACACATTTTATAAGACAAACATGATTATTCAACTCAGAAAAGAAAGGTGATTCAACAACAACAACAACATGGCTTTTTATAAAATATCGACACTCATCCAAAAATCACAAAATTTGGTGGAGATATTAGGGACACAATCAAGATTCTAATATAAAATTTTCAAGTCTAAATTCCAACATACTACAAAGTTATGAATTTCTACTCATCTCATGTTAAAACTTCACAAGATTGAACCTTTTTCTATCCATTAGTATTCTTAGCCTAAAAGTTTCAGTTGAACATATAAAAATCTCACTCAAGCAATCTAGCAAGCCAAAATTTGCAATTTTTTTTTCATCACACACAAAAAAATAAGCACTCAACATGCATAGAGTTGATAAAGTCACCAACTTTGATGTTTGTTGATGATTTCCTCACTAATCCTTCTTCTTAGCTTGAATGGCTCCTCTCCCAAGCTCCTTGCTTCGCCACTTCTCCACCTAAACTAGATGAGGAAAAATTCTCTTCTTTCTCTTTTTCTTGCTTTTTTTTGAAGTTCAAGAGTGCAGAAAAATAGGAAAGTGTGGGATTTTGAAGGAGAAAGATTTGATGGTTAGAAATGAAGATGGAGGTGATTGTTTTGCATTTGGGGAGTTTAATAAAGATGGGAGGGAGATTGGCATCTAGGTGTGAGAGGGGGGGTGAGGGAGAGGGTTGGGGTGACCATACCCCAACAACAAGCCCATAGTTTTAATGGTGGTTTAGGGTTTAGTTTAGTGGTTTAGGGTTTTATTTAATACTAGGTTTGTCCGTTGATACGTGCCTACGACACGTCTTCAGAACGGTGCACCTGGTTTGATTATATAAAATAGTTTTGGAGGTCCATCAAATTAATTGAAGTAGCAAAAATATTATATGAGGAAGCAATTTATCTACCTTTAAGCTCAACTATTGCCTTCCTGATCATTAGTTTGAACTTACCTGGAATGCATATAGTTTGTTAGAAACACTGCATAGAGTTTTTTTTTTAACTTTAGCATCAATTTTAGATGCCTGTAATAGTTATGCAAGGACATTATCATATAGGTTTTATAGAGCTTACTCTAATGCCATAACCACTATGAGCATGTCTAAATACAATGGTAACGCAAGTGCAGGTGTGAAGGTATCTACAATACCAATAATCTAAACATTTGTTTGTCTGAGACTCAGTTTGCAATTAAGTACCTCTTATTATTATTTCAACCAAAATAAAATACTTGAAGTTCTCAAAACTCTAATCCAAGCTAATCATTTCTTTTATCTCCACTTTGTCTCCCCATTGTACCTCTATGAAAAAAATCAAAATGGATAAATAAAAATTTTACTTTAGCTGTCTTTCTTGAGTGGAGAGTTTGCACCCTTCACTGGTAAACTCTAGTCATCCCAATCCTATATATCCAAACATACACTAAAAGTTCTTATATGTTATGTTATCCATGGTTTCTAATAACCAGTGAAGGGAACACTTCACGATCGTATTTTCTCTTGTACTAAAGAAATTAATGTTGCATATTTGCCAAGTTATTTTAGGTTGCTAGTCAGCTTACTTTTCCTGCTATGGTTTGGAAGCCCAAATTGAGGGCACCAAATAATCCATCTCTCACTTACATACAACTTAAATCAAAACCAATAAAAAAACTCATCAAATAAATAACCAAATAAAAATTTTTTAAACCCAAAAAATTAAACATTCATACCTCTTTGAATTTACATCTCATGCACACACAAAATTCGAGTCAACAAAAAACTAAGTAATCCCCTGCACACAAAATTAAAAATTAGAATGAGAATTCGGTTAATGAGATAAAATTAGAGTTGTCGCATCGCATATAGAGGCTCTTGATTCGGTGGAGGGGAGTCACTGATATGAAGTCACTTGATATTCGCGCTCAATTTGGTGGAGGGGAGTCACCGATAAAAAATCAGTAGCAGGTCAGATATCGGCGACGACCTCTTGATTGGGGTTCGACAATGGATTTGGATTTGGATTTAGATTTGGATTTGCTTTGAGACTTTCAAATTTTCAAAATTCAAAAATTTTAAAATTTTAAAAGTTTTTAAATTTTTAATTTATTTAGTTTTTAAGTTTTTATGTTTTTTAATTTTTAATTTTTTTAGTTTTTAAGTTTTTTTTGAAAGTTTTTTAAGTTTCTTACTTGTTTAAAACTTTTTACAATTTAAATATTTTTTTATAAGTTTTTGATTTTTTGAATTATTTTTAAAGTTTTTAAATTTTTAATTTTTTTAGTTTTTAAGTTTTTAAGTTTATAAGTTTTTTAGTTTTTTAATTTTTAATTTTTAATTTTTTTAATTTTTTTAATTTTTTTTTTCTTAATTTTTTGAATAGGAGAGAGAGAGATATAGAAATAATTAAATAAATAAAGAAGTTGTTTTGGGTGGGGGATTTGAATTTGAGTTTTGGGGGGAAACTTTTGGGGGAAACGATAACATTAAGTTCAATTAAACGACAAGCAATTATAAAGCAATAGTTCTTTCGAAAGTTTATTCTCCAATTCCAGCAGGTAATTCTCTTTCCTTACCTGTGAACATTTCATCTAAAAACAGGAGAAAAATTGTCCTTAGAGCAAGTCATGGAAAGCAAGTAGAGAAAGCAAAGAACAATGGAATAACGGTATAACAATGAATCAATAGGAATCAATAACATGGGACGATAATCCATAATCAATATCACGGTAATCGATTCAATGACTATAAACAATGATTCAATATTCGGTAACAATGTTCAATGATCAATACCAATAATACTTAGCCAATATTCGATATCAATAGGAATAAGAATGAACAATATGTAGTGTCAATGTTGTGTGATTCCTAAGTCTATTAATCATTTTAATCCTAACTAATGTAGCACTTCATGCGTCCCATTTATTTACCACGTGGTTGCTACATACAAACAAGTTACGTTTAGACTTAGTGGTGGATTTTATAGTTCATGTACTCGACACGATAATAATAACGATGTTCCATCCATAACAATAATTTATCCATAAGATGCTACAAGATCACAAGATCACAAGAACACAAGATCACAAGATAACGATATAGGGAACCACGAGCCCCTTATCCGAGTATAGTCCCTATATTGTCCACTACTGGAGTCAACCCTTAAACCCCGGCTTGTTAAATTATTTTATCGATGCAACAATACAATATGCAATTTATTAGACGAACAATAGTAACAATAGGAAAAAAATAGGATGATAACTTGAATAGGACACTTAGAATGATGACAATAGGACACTAGAATCATACAATGCAACATACATACTTCGGTTCAAGCAATACTACTATATAGAAATAATTAAACTATAAAAAACTAGAATATAAAATTCTAGACAGCAAGAGCAGTCTGTACAAAAATTCAGTTTCTCGTTGATTCAGAACTTGAAAACTAAATCAGTCAGATTTCTAGAAACTATACTTCCACACGGTTCCAACACATATTTAAAGTTCAAAACCGGCAATATTAGCTAGGTCAAACACATTGTTCTTTACAGACTTCATGTTCAGGCAGAAAATCGACATCATGTTATTTTATTTTTAGAGTCAGTAAAAACTCAAAATAAAATTCATAAATAATATTTTCTAGACTCCTAAACATGATTACTAACAATCTGAAAATTATCAGAGTAAAATTTGAACAATTGATCAGCCTTATTACTGTTTAAACATGGAACGTACAAGAATCTGAAATCTGAGAGTAAGCACACAGCTATAGTAAAACGGGCATAACTTTTGTTACACAACTCGAAATTTAGAAATTCAAGATGTTCTGGAAACTAGAAAGATAATGCTATAGTTCTTATTCAGAAAATTATTCATTTTAAGATCATTTACTAGGTCGGAAATAACAAACAATATACAGCTAACAAGCAACATACAAGGTTTGGGTATTTTTATGAAATAATTTAATTAAACATGATGGGTATCAATTCTACTAATCGATAATCTTATCAATCAGCACGATAGGTGCAATAGCATGATAAATAAAATAAATTAACATATGTACATTAATTTAACATCAATCAACCAACAAACGGTCAATCAACATACAACCTAGCAATTGTTTCTACTATAGGTTCATTGTGTCGTGATTATATGTGTAACCTGATTATCAATATTATATGATGTATGCAAGATTCAATATTTTTGGAGTCGATGTCAAGAATATTGGGGTTAGCTCGTGTAAACCCTCAATACACCCAATGAAAGATAATCAATACAACGATATGATAACAAATAGAATCAATACAATGAAAGATAATCAGTTAAACCTGAATTTGATACGATGTACAATTCAAGAGGACAGTGACTTGCCTTACAGAAGGTTAATTTGAATACCAAGAATAACGGGATGAGAATCCTGGAGCAACGAACCATGAACACGAAGCACGAAACATGTATGAACTACGTGCAAAAACTCACACAAAACGGCAAACACTGGATCCAAACAAAACACTGAACACAGCTACCCAAATCCCTTCTCCTTCACAACAACAAACACCAAAACTTTCAATCAGAAAATCCCCCTTCCTAAAACACCAAACACCAATCTCCTCCCCAAAAAACATCAAACACTAAAATTTACTCCCCCACTTCACAACACCAAACAGCAAGTCGTCGAAGGCAGTCGGGGACTGGGCAGTGGGGTAGTCTTGCTGGTGGCAGAGGACAGCAACACGGTGGCAGGGCTTGGCTGCAGAAATGGCACTACGACAGGTGAGAGTTGAGGTGTACAGGAAGTTGGGATGCAGCACAGGTAGCAGGGGCTTCGACTGCACGGCTAGGAGGAAGATAACAGGGTGGAGTTGGCTATCGATGGGGAAGAGCAGCACAGGGACTTTGGGGTTCGGTGGTCGAATGGGTGTGGAGGGACAGCAGCTCGACGAGGCAGGGTAAAAGAAGGTGATGGGTGAGCGGTGCAGATGAGGGGTTCTATGGAGGTTGGATTTGAGCGTCGGGATGGTGATGGGTTCGAAAGATGAAAAGGGGAGGTCGATGGGGTTGGGATGAAGGCAGAGGAGGATAGGGACTAGGTGACGAGGCGGGAGGAGTGAGATGAAGGTGGCGGGGTTGGTTCAGTTGGAGAACAGAGGAAGAGAGAGGTAGGGGATGAAGAGTTTACACAGTGGCGGCTAAGGTTAGGTAGGGTAGGGTTAGGTAGGTTTAGGTTAGAATATATATATATATATATAGGAAAAAGTGTGGGTTATTGGGTATTGGGTTTTGGAGATCCAATAGGGGAAAGTGAACAGGATTATAGGGTTTCGGGTTTCAGGCTTAATAAAATAATAATAATGACAACAAGAATGATAATACTAATAATTAACATAATAATAGTAACAAAAATATTAATATTAATAACAATACCAATAATAATAGTAATAACAATAATAAAGATAATAACTGCAATTAAAGTAATAACAATAATAATAAGTTTAAAATAATCCAATAATAATAACATATTTATTTTAGGCTCAAATATAATTAGTCGATCAATAAGATATAGAAAATAAGATCAAAATACACCATTATTCAATGGATAAAATTTCGATTAGAAACACTTTAATACAAATCTGAAACGAATTTAGCACAAAATAATTTATAAAAATCAAATTGTAGAAAATACACAGAAAATACTTATTGGTGGAAATGGGGGTTACATGGCATAGCTTTTCTGTCCGCTCTGTGCTGTTAGTAATCTCTTCCTGATCAGTTCAATCTTTTCTGAAGCCTGTTGTACGATTTCAGGTCCAAATATCTGCCTCTCTCCCACTTCATACAAGCACACGGGCATCCTACACTTCCATAAAGTGCTTCATATGGGGCCATACCAGTACTACCTTGGAAACTGTTATTATATGCAAATTCTACTAAAGCTAAGTACTTCTCCCAGTTCCCTTCGAAATCCATGACACACGCCCTCAGCATATCTTCTAGGATTCTGTTTACTCTTTCAGTTTGTCGATCAGTTTACGGGTGAAAGGCTGTACTGAAATTTGTCCTGGTTCCCAAAGCTGATTACAGACTCTACCAGAATCATGAAGTGAACCGTGCGTCTCTATTGAAGACTATCGACACTAGAACCCCATGTAGCTTCACTATTCCATCAATGTAGACTTCAGCCAACTTCTCCAATGACCAAGTAATCTTTACTAGCTAGAAGAAAATTTGCAGATTTCTTCTGACGATCTACAATAACCCAAATCGAGTCGTTACCCTTAGAGCTCCTGGGTAAACCCATGATGAAGTCCGTACTGATGTTCTCCCATTTCCACTTGGAATGGGCAGTGGCTATAGTAATCCTCCAAGCTTCTGATTCTCTGCTTTGAGCTTCTGACATGTAAGACATCTAGCAACAAACTTCGCTATATCCCACTTCATTCCAGCCCACCAATAATATTGTTTCACATCCCGATACATCTTTGTACTTCCCGGGTGGACTGCAAGTAGAGTGGTGTGCACTTCCTTCATGATTTGTTCCCTTAAATCCTCATCCTTTGGTATGCACAACTTGTTGCCGAACCACAGTAATCCTTCTCTTACATTGAACTCCGAAAGTTTCCTTCATTCACTTGCTCCTTAATTTTTTGGATACCTGTATCCCCTTCCTGAGCCCCCTTGACCCGTTCATTCAGACTTGGCTTTAACTCCAATCGAGCTAAAAGTTGCACACAGACCTTGATTAACGACCTCGATACCGGCCTACTTAATTTCATCCTACAACTCTGTTCTGGTTGCTATCAATGTGGATATACTCATTTGCCTACTAAGTGCATTGATGTGTCGGATTTATATACAAATATTTGTACTCATTTACCTATTAAAATGGCTTGTTTTCGTTGATATTGTCTTTAATTCATCTTATTTCTATATGATTTCATTTAATTAATTATTTTTGAAGAAATAATATTTTTGATGCAAAAAGTAAAGAATTGGTGAAAAAATCAACAAACAAAGTAAAATAATTGATTTATCGATTTTATTGTTTTGTTGAGTTAAAATTGCGACAAATAATTTGTAAAAGGATTTTTATACGCGAATTTGATTTATAGTTAGTTTAATTAATTTTAAACTAATTAATTTTATTTTATTTAAAAATCCTAATTTTTGGTATTATTTTGTGTACGCAGAAGCACGTGGGTGGCAGAGAAGGAAGAAAAGGAAGAAAGAGGAAGTAAATAAAATTCTGGGTATAAAAGGAATGAAATAAAGAAAGTGGGAGGACTAATCTGCAAAAAGTGCAAACCCTAACTCCTTCTCGTTCTCTATATATACAAAGCAAAGAAGAGAGAAGAAAGTAGGAGGTGACGGCTCATTATTCAAACAAAAAAAAAATATATAGATTAATAAACAGAGAGAGAGATTCCTGAGTCCTCTCAATCTCTGTTTCTCTCTTTTGACGCACAGCCCAAGACAAGAAGAAGACGCGCGGATTCCCATGCACTACCAGTGCACACCTGGCGGGACCCACGCGCTACAGGACGAAACGAAGACAGCCTCTTGGTGCTGACTCGGCGTGCGGCTCAGACACCACGCTGACGTGGCTGATGTGACACCTGGCTTCTGATTGACGCGCGGGTGACAGACGTGACTGACGTAACGTGGCCTGGCGCACGGAACCCGACGCTGCTGTTTCCTTCGATCTGACGCACGACTCTGGATTTGGGACACGCGGCCTGACAACGGCAGTGTGACAGACTGATACGTTGATTGACGGCGCGTGACAGCAACACTTTTAGCTCCGACTTTTGAGACAGAAAAGGGGTTTGAATTAAATTTTGTATTTTTTTTGAATCTTTTCTTCTCTATATTTTTGATGCAATCCCAAACAAATATGAACTGAATTTATTGTTCTAGAGGCTAAGGTGTAGCCAAGTTTTGTAGAACACAAATTTTAAATTCCTTATTATCACTCTATTTTTCCTGGTTGTGTTTTAATTTTTATTCTTTATGCGTACAACATGGTGGATAGACATTTGTATGATCTTTCAAATCATAAAGAAACCGAACAGGTGATTTGTGATTAATAAAAATTAAGACCGTATATTGGAGGACGTGACCGTTAAGAAATCTAATTTCTCAATTAATAATTTGGTGGATAGACGAATGATTAATTGAGAATAATTTTTAGACTATGTTGATAGAGTGGTTAATATCTTTAGGATTTTGGTCGACAATTGGGAAAGATAATATTTTTATTTATAAGGAATTATAATTTGTGTGTGTGATAAACGAGGTGAACCAAGAGCCCTAGAACAAATTTTACCCTTAACAAATTACAAGAGCTTCAAAGTTTTACAGCCCTCTCCCTCTTCACCAATTTAGTTAGATTTAATTAGATTAGAGTAATTTAGTGTTTTATTCATTAATAAAATTCGACCTTCCAAATAGCGATTCATCTAGCGATATCGGTACTCAGTAAAATATCTAGTCCCTGTGGGTTCGACACTCTACTCATCTATCTATATTACTTGTGCGATTTTGTCCACTTGCAAATATCAACATCAAGTTTTTGGCGCCGCTGCCGGGGACTAGTTATTCTTTTACTGATACTGAAAATTGCTAGATTATTGCTAATTTGGATTTTTTGTAATTATTTTTATTTTATTATCATTTTACATCTTTATTTTCTTTTGACTAACTTTATTTTTTTTTATTTTTCTTATTTTAGTTTTTTTAGTTTTTCTATTTTTTTTTTTCTTTCTTTTTCGATACTTATATTGCAGGACATACACGTACATTGTCATGGCGAACGATGAGAACAGGCCTTTGAGAGACTATGCTATGCCCTCAATTTTTGAGTCAAGCATAAAGAAGCCGGTTATTGAAGCTAACGATTTTGCAATTAAACCAGCGATGATTCTAATGATTCAACAGACTGTTCAATTTTGGGGACTACCACACGAGGATCCTTACGCTCACATTGCAGATTTTTTAGAAATTTGTGACACTTTCAAGCACAATGGTGTATCAGACGATGCAATTAGACTGAGACTCTTTTCTTTTTCCCTACAGGATAAGGCGAAGGCTTGGCTACATTATCTACCACCAGGTAGTATTTCTACTTGGGAGGGACTTGCACAAAAGTTTCTAGCCAAGTATTTTCCACCAGCAAAGACCGCAAGGCTAAGAAATGACATTTGCACATTTACTCAATTCGAGACCGAGTCTTTGTATGATGCATGGGAAAGGTTTAAAGAGTTATTGAGAAAGTGTCCTAATCATGAACTACCGAAATGGCTGCAAATGCAAACATTCTATAATGGTTTGGGAGTTATACATAGATCTATGGTTGACGCAGCAGCAGGTGGTGCACTTATGAGCAAAACGTACACGACAGCCTATGATCTTTTAGAAGAGATGGCATCAAATCATTACCAGTGGTCTTCAGAGAGAGCAATGCCAAGAAAAGTGGCTGGAGTTTTTGAACTTGATCCTTTTTCTACTTTAAATGCAAAAAATGATATTTTATATAAACAAGTAGAAAATATAAATTTTAATATGCAATCTAATATGATTTGTAATCTTTGTGCAGGAAATCATGCAAGTTCAGATTGTCAAGTGGGGAACCCTTTTGCTCCATCAAATGCTATACAAGAAAATTTTGTGTCAAACTTTCAAATGCAAAACAATCATCATGCAAACACATACAATTCAGGATGGAGAAACACCCCCAATTATCCATGGAACTACAATCAAGAAGCAGTTATACAACCTCAACATTTTTCACAGCAAGAAAAGAAGTCGACACTTGAAGACATGTTTGAGCACTACATGCAAAAGACAGATTTGGCAATTCAAAATGTTGCAAATTCAACTTCGGCTTCCATCCAAAATCTTGAGGTACAAATTAGTCAAATTTCAAATATTCTTAATGAAAAAACTGCAGGAACATTGCAAAGCAACACAGTTGTCAATCCCAAGGAGCATGTCGAGGCTATAACACTAGGAAGCGGGAGGACAATTGAGCAACCACAAGAAGAAATTGTCAAACAAAAGGTGGTTGAAAAGCAAAGTGAGATTGAACAAATTGTGGAGAAACAAATTCAGAATGAACAAGTAATGTATGATGTTTTTAATTCTATAAATTTTCCTCCTGAAGAACAGTCATCTTTCCAAGTAAGTAAAATTGATTTAATTGTGGGCGAGAAACATAAGGCAAAATTTGAAAAATCATCAATCGAAGTATGTCCAACAAATTCAACAATTTTTGAAACCGTTAAAGAAAATATTTTTGAACATGTAATGTATTTGGATGCTGAACCTTCTATTTATTCATTTTTGCAGCATAAATTCAAAGAGGTGGGGGAATCAAAGACATCATCATCTAGAAGGAAACGCCTCAAATTGGAACTTGAACCTGATCCACATCAAAAGAGAAAAATTAGAAAGGATGTGTTAATGTTGTTGGATCTTGGCGTTACTTAACTATTTCACCCCCATGTCTGGCTGAAGACTTAAAATTTAGCGCTTCTTGGGAGGCAACCCATGTTTTCTTTTATTGCATTCAGTTTTTATTACCTTTTAGTTTATTTTATTTTAATTTTTGATTTTATTTTGTAGGATTGCATCAATTTTGAAAGTCGCCAAAGGGAGCTGTTTTGAACACCTACATTGATGGCTGTTTTTGAGCAGTATGAAGTCAGAATCTGGAAAAGTGATTCAAAGAGAAGTTGTAGGCAATTGTCTTAGCTTTCCAGCAAAAAAAAATTCAGCCCATTTCGACATCTATAGCTCCAGATATCGCCAAAATACTGAAGGCTGCGCGTGCAGAAATTTAAAGACGAATCAGGGGAGATATTCTAAACTTTTTGCATTCTTTTTGTTTTTCTTTTCCTTTCCCATTGAGGACAATGTGATATTTAAGTTTGGGGGGAAGGTTTACAAATTCATTTTTATTTTCATTATTTTAGAAAAGAAAAACAAAACAAAAGGATTATAATTGGGCTCACCATTACACTTTTGAGTTCTTTATTGTGATAAGCATTGAAGCAATTTTTTTGGATAAACAATTTTTTTATAAAGCAATATTAAGCATACTTATTTACTTTAGGATTATTGAGTTTCAAAATTCCTTACAAAATTGTGTGGTCATGCTATTATACATAAAAGACAAATGTGATGCTTTTTCTTGTGATTATCCCCTTTGATCTAGTCCTAAACAGAGTTTAAGTAAATAGAGTAATAATGAAAAAAAAAAACAAAAAAAAAAATTTAGAATAAAGTCAATCTACTCCAATGTTTTGAGTTGCTTAGTAACTAGGGGTATTCATCACAAATGTTTACTTTTACGTAAAACGGCAACTTGAAATATGAGTATGCAAAGCACTTTGAGTTTGTGACTTGTTGAGTAACCGGGTGAATTCATTACAAATGTTTTGCATTCGCGTAAAAAGGCAAGTGACAACTTAAAGAAGAGACTGGAAAAAAAAAAAAAAAAAAAAAAAAAAAAAACCTCTAGTTTGCTACTCGGTTTGTAGTAGAGAGAAGGGATAATCACAGATTGAGTTGTTGCATACTATAATTACATTAATGACATGACAAATGCGATTTTTTTTTGGGAATTATGAATAAATAATTGCACTGGAGAAAGTGGGTATGCTTAGTTTTACTTTATTTGCAATTGTTTATATTTTTAATTGTAATTTTGATGCTTGCATGATAAGAATTCTTGGTGTGAAGGGTTGAGCCTGCTATTATTATTCCCTTGTTCATGATTCTACTTTTTGCTCGAGGACAAGCAAAATCTTAAGTTTGGGGGTATTTGATGTGTCGGATTTATATACAAATATTTGTACTCATTTACCTATTAAAATGGCTTGTTTTCGTTGATATTGTCTTTAATTCATCTTATTTCTATATGATTTCATTTAATTAATTATTTTTGAAGAAATAATATTTTTGATGCAAAAAGTAAAGAATTGGTGAAAAAATCAACAAACAAAGTAAAATAATTGATTTATCGATTTTATTGTTTTGTTGAGTTAAAATTGCGACAAATAATTTGTAAAAGGATTTTTATACGCGAATTTGATTTATAGTTAGTTTAATTAATTTTAAACTAATTAATTTTATTTTATTTAAAAATCCTAATTTTTGGTATTATTTTGTGTACGCAGAAGCACGTGGGTGGCAGAGAAGGAAGAAAAGGAAGAAAGAGGAAGTAAATAAAATTCTGGGTATAAAAGGAATGAAATAAAGAAAGTGGGAGGACTAATCTGCAAAAAGTGCAAACCCTAACTCCTTCTCGTTCTCTATATATACAAAGCAAAGAAGAGAGAAGAAAGTAGGAGGTGACGGCTCATTATTCAAACAAAAAAAAAATATATAGATTAATAAACAGAGAGAGAGATTCCTGAGTCCTCTCAATCTCTGTTTCTCTCTTTTGACGCACAGCCCAAGACAAGAAGAAGACGCGCGGACTCCCATGCACTACCAGTGCACACCTGGCGGGACCCACGCGCTACAGGACGAAACGAAGACAGCCTCTTGGTGCTGACTCGGCGTGCGGCTCAGACACCACGCTGACGTGGCTGATGTGACACCTGGCTTCTGATTGACGCGCGGGTGACAGACGTGACTGACGTAACGTGGCCTGGCGCACGGAACCCGACGCTGCTGTTTCCTTCGATCTGACGCACGACTCTGGATTTGGGACACGCGGCCTGACAACGGCAGTGTGACAGACTGATACGTTGATTGACGGTGCGTGACAGCAACACTTTTAGCTCCGACTTTTGAGACAGAAAAGGGGTTTGAATTAAATTTTGTATTTTTTTTGAATCTTTTCTTCTCTATATTTTTGATGCAATCCCAAACAAATATGAACTGAATTTATTGTTCTAGAGGCTAAGGTGTAGCCAAGTTTTGTAGAACACAAATTTTAAATTCCTTATTATCACTCTATTTTTCCTGGTTGTGTTTTAATTTTTATTCTTTATGCGTACAACATGGTGGATAGACATTTGTATGATCTTTCAAATCATAAAGAAACCGAACAGGTGATTTGTGATTAATAAAAATTAAGACCGTATATTGGAGGACGTGACCGTTAAGAAATCTAATTTCTCAATTAATAATTTGGTGGATAGACGAATGATTAATTGAGAATAATTTTTAGACTACGTTGATAGAGTGGTTAATATCTTTAGGATTTTGGTCGACAATTGGGAAAGATAATATTTTTATTTATAAGGAATTATAATTTGTGTGTGTGATAAACGAGGTGAACCAAGAGCCCTAGAACAAATTTTACCCTTAACAAATTACAAGAGCTTCAAAGTTTTACAGCCCTCTCCCTCTTCACCAATTTAGTTAGATTTAATTAGATTAGAGTAATTTAGTGTTTTATTCATTAATAAAATTCGACCTTCCAAATAGCGATTCATCTAGCGATATCGGTACTCAGTAAAATATCTAGTCCCTGTGGGTTCGACACTCTACTCATCTATCTATATTACTTGTGCGATTTTGTCCACTTGCAAATATCAACATCATGCATCTGCCACCACATTGGCCTTCCCTAGATGGTATAAAATTTTTGGTCTGATATCTTCCAAGACTTGCAACCATCACCTCTGCTGTAGATTCAAATCCTTCTGCTGATATATATACTTCAGGCTCTTGTGATCTGTATATAATTCCACCTTCGCTCCGCAGATATAATGTCGCTATATCTTCAAGGTGAAAATTACTGGAGCTTGCTCCAAATCATGCGTGGGATAGTTCTTCTCGTGAGGTCGGAGTTGCCTTGATCCGTAGGCTATTACTCTTCATTCTTACATCAGGATGCACCCAAATCCCAATTGCAAAGCATCACTGTAGATTACGTACCATTTTTCTGCTTAAGGTAAAACCAAAATCAGTGCTGAAATCAATCGGTTCTTCAACTTTTGGAATCCTTCCTCACATTTCTTAGTCCACTCAAAGTTCTTGTTCTTCTTTGTTAATGTCGTGAGCAGTACTGCTATCTTTGCATAATCCTGGATGAACTTCCTGTAGTATCCGGTCAGCCCTAAAAAGCTTCTGATTTTTTTCACTATTTTTGGTTGAGGCCAATCCTTCACCGCCTAAATCTTTTGTGGATCAGTGGCCACTCCCTCCTTAGAAAGAACATGGCCATGGAATGAAACTTCTGTTTCCTAGAACTCACACTTGGACAATTTTGCATACAACTGATGCTCTTGTTGTAACGCCCCGACCTCAACTCAGACAATTTATTTATTTATTTGTACAACTGCCCACTACAGGCTGCCTCTTAAAAGGTGGTTAACCTATTTAGTGACTCTTGATCATAGGTAATATTATTTATTATTAATTATTCTTTGCAATCCTCTGATGTGGGATTTAAAGTAATCCACCACACTAATAGCCCCTTCCTGCCCGGCCCCCACTTGCCACGTCACCCCCACGTGCAGCAAGATCATCAGCCAATAATCCCTTTCATCTTCTTTTTCTATATACTATGCAGCTAGGTATGAATTCTTTGGCGAACGGGTGCGTAACGCGTGGGAATCTACCGAACAGTTCGGGCCAAATCCTGAAGAAAGCTCAAAAGCACTGTTTGATGAGCCTGCGTAGTATTAGGTAGTTGGTCAGGTAAAGGCTGACCAAGCCAATGATGCTTAGCTGGTCTTTTCGGATGATCAGCCACACTGGGACTGAGACACGGCCCGGAATCCCACAGGGGGCAGCAGTGGGGTATCTTGGACAATGGGCAAAAACCCGATCCAGCAATATCGCGTGTGTGAAGAAGGGCAATGCCGCTTGTAAAGCTCTTTCGTCGAGTGCGCGATCATGACAGGACTCTCATCTTATTAAATCCCATTTCATTATTACCATCTTGCCACCCAACATATTTACCATTATGCCATTCAACATATATATATATATATATATATATATATATATATATATATATATATATATATATATATATAGGGAAATGATCTAGTGAGAACTCTTTTGGTGAGAACCACGTGAGAACTTTTGTTTGGGATATTAGTTGAAAGATCTGAACCGTTCATTTTGATCTACACGATTAAATTAGTCTATGGATGAGAAATCAAGTCATTTGAGATTCGTTTCCCCATGCATTGAAGTGTTACAAATTGTGTGGCTGTAAAATCGTTATTTTTCATAGTGACATGATGCATGGACAAATGAATATCAAATGACTTGGTTTTATATTTCTATACTAATTTAGTTATGTTAAACAATGTGAACGGTTCAGATTATCCATAGGATGGATAGACGTGGAGTTCTCACGAAGCTTATCGTGAGAACAGTTCTCACCAGATCGCTACCCATATATATATATATATATATATATATATATATATATATAGACACACACACACACACACTATATTATACCTCCAAGAAATACAGGATGTTACACCTGTAGCTTGCTCAGTACTGCAGTCAAGTGCCTGGCGTGCTCTCGCTTTGTCCTTGAGTACACCAGAATATAATCTATAAAGACCACAACAAATGAGTCAATGAATGGTCTTAGGATCCGGTTCATCATATCCATAAAAATTCCTGGAGCATTGGTCACTCCGAATGGCATCACCAAGAACTCGTATTGACCATACCGAGTCCTGAAAGCGGTTTTTGGTACATCCTCTTCTTTGACACGGACTTGATTGTAGCCTGATCGTTGATCGATCTTCGAGAACACAGTTGCTCCCTGAAGCTGATCGAACAAATCATCGATCCTGGGAATTGGGTACTTGTTCTGAACCGTGACCTTATTCAATTCCCAATAGTCAATACACATCCCTGCCGAACCATCTTTCTTCTTGACCAGCAGCACTGGTGCTCCCCAGGGTGAAGCACTAGGCCTGATAAATCCCTTCTATAGTAGTTCCTCAATCTATTACTTGACTTTATTCAGTTCTACTGGTGTCATTTGATATGGAGATTTTGAAACTGGTGCACTGCCTAGTTGTACAACGATGATGAAATCCACATATCTGTGTGGAGGTAGTTCTGGTAGCTCGTCCAAAAATACGAGCGGAAAGTCTCGTACAATGGGTATCTTCTTTACCTCCTGTGATACCTTCATCCTAGCTATAGCGGCTAGAATCTTTTCTCTCTTCTTCTTGCATTGAAACATAGTTTCCAGTCCTTCAGGCATCATCATGGTCACTTTCTTTTCCTTGCAGCCTATGGTCGCCTTATACGTTGACATCCAATCCATCCCGACTACCACGTCTGTTCCCACGAATCCCAGCTCCAAGAGTTCCACATTTAGGGTTTCACCTCCGATCAAAATCTTACATCTTTACAACATATACTGGAGGTTAGATTAGCTCTTAATGGTGTAGCTACTTCCAAGGACAAATCAGGATTATCCGGATGAGTGCATTTCAACTCCTCAGAAAAAGATTTAGACACAAAAGTGTGAGATGACTCACTAGCAAACAAAACACTGGCTTGGATTCCATTAATACTTAACCATCCTATTACAAAAGGTTACAACCTTCATTTACTTCTTTACATAGTTCAAAATAGACTAAACAACTTACATTACATTTTCCATATCAGTTATAACATCTTCATTCCCCTCTTCATCCTCCTCGGTTAGGGCAAAGACACGTCCTTGGCAGAGAGGCTTACTCCCCTTGTCATTTGTTCCCTTACTCAGTCCACTGTTGCCTTTCTCGAGTTGGGGACAGTGGATTTGATGTGTCATACCTTCCCACAATTGAAGCATGTAAGTGGGCAGGTCTTCAAGTTGCTCTTTTGGCATCGGTCCTTGAAATGTCCTAGCTCCCCACAAATAAAACAACTTCCTGGTTTGAAGGTTCCTCTCTTGTCATTGGGCTTCTGGATCTTCGGTCTCTGGCCTTGCTTCTTGAAGGTTGAATCTGGAACAGAACTTTTCCGTTATTCTAGCTTCCTGCCTTCCCTTGTGACGACTGATTCTGATTCATGTCCAACTCCGTGACAACTGCCCGACGAACTAGTTTGTCAAACCTCTGAATACAAAATGGCACCATTCTTGACCTCAGTGCCGGCCTTAAACCTTGCTCAAACCTTTTTGCCTTCTTTACTTCGTCCTACTCCATCTCTGGGGCATGCCGAGATAATTGGGTAAATTTTGTCTCGTATTCTCGGATTAACTAACTTCCCTGCCTCAAGTTGAGGAATTTCATAGCCTTCTCTTCCTGAACATCAAGAGGGAAATAATGCTGCCTGAACTCTTCGAGGATGTCCTCTCATGCTGCAGGCTTATCTCTTAAGCTGCATTTAATGGATTGCCACCAAACTCCCGCATCCTTTTCGAAAAGGATGGTCGCTAGCTTAACCTTGCTTTCCTCTGGGTTTGAAGCACTTCGAATATTATTTCCACATGTCATATCCAGTTGTCGGCGTCTGCGGGATCTGCTTGGCCTTGAAAGACGGGTGGCTTCATCCTCTTAAAGGCCTCTACCATCTGGACTGGGTCAGCCATCACGTTCCCTGGGTTCCTTCCCTGTGTGCCATGCCCCGCTTCCTAAAAAAACAGAATACGAGCGCGTGACGAAGCCCAGTGAATGATTTTCATCATTCATAAGCTGTAGGATCGACTCTGCATCATAACAAGAAATATAACAAGATATACACAACCACGCATGCATGAATAATTTATTAATCAACAGAAATAATTGAAACAAAATAATAATATCCTAAATAGTTTTCAAATTTGGATCGAAGATTAAACTCGGGACTATAAGCCCGTTACAAGTTTTAAGTAGCGAAAGGAATAAATAACTAAAAAACAAAATATTTAAAGCAAGTCCTTTCTCCAAGCGAAGCCTAGAGCGTTTGCTCACCAATTCCAGCAGGCAATTCATCTCCAAAGTCTGTATATATATATATATATATATCTATATATATATAAAGGAAAAAAATAGAGAAAACAAGATAAATGCCCTTAGTGCAAGTTAGGGCCGCAAATAGTACAAGGGTATGAAAATAAGTGCAAGAAATATGGAATAAGATTTGGGATCAAGAATGTATAACATAATATAATAGGGATGCAACAAGTAGTGGGATTCAAGAAACTAGCTAGCAAGAAAGACAACTCAAGTGATAATATTGGGTAACAAGTACTAGTAGTAGAACAAGTGGCAAGTGAACATGTAATGGTTTCAAGCATCAAGTAACAAGTATCACGTACAAGTCTCAAGTAACAAGTAACAAGTCTCAAGTAAAAAGTCTCAAGTAACCAGTCTCAAGTAAGGTATCTGGTGTGTACAAGTAACAAGTTAATCTTAAGTCTAATGTTTAATTCAATCTAGGTAGCACTTCATGCATCCATATTTTTACTACATGGTTGCTACATACAATCAGTTACGTTTAGCCCTAGTGGTAGATTTTATCGGGCAGTGTACTCAGGTTTCAAGTATCAAGAATCCATGGTTCATGAATACGAAATAATGTAACAAGTTCACGAACTAAGCTCGTGAATACACTAACAAGTTCAAGAACCAACTGTGGGTTCATGAATGCACAACAAGTTCATGAACCAAGTAATGGGTTCATGAATACGATCAAGATACAACAAGTTCATGAGTCAAGTAGTGGGCTCATGAATACACTCAAGATACAACAAGTTCATGAACCAAGTACTAGGAAACACGGGCTCCCTTCCGAGTATACTAACCTATGTTGTCCACTACTATGGTCTTTTCCTTAAACTCCGGCTTGTTATTTATTATTATTATTAACTAAGCATGAAAGTGTGAGAAACAGGTCAAGTAAACATGGTCAAGAACATGGAATAAGTTTAAGATAATTATAAAGCATATTCGAGGGTCAACATAAATTAAGATTATCAAGAACTACGAGAATTTCAGTTCTGGACAGCATGACGTTGCTGCACCAAAACTGCGATTCCCGTTGCTACAAGATAGCAAATGTGGATCAGTTAGACGGCCTAGAAACTAGACTCTTGCCCGGTTCCAATGCATATAATTAAGACACGTAAAAGTTGTAGCAATTGATGTCAAAACAGCAAACTATACAGCATTTATGTTCAGCCAGAATTTGTAAAACTGAGTTTATACATATGAAACCGGATTGAAACATCATTAATTAAATCTGAGAAAATTAGAAAATGTTCTCTAGGGTGTCTAGTATCAGCATGAAAAATTTAAAGTCATTTACTTACTGGTAACAAAGTTAAAATAATTGTAAACCAAGGAGGTGCAGCTGTTTTGTGAATCTGCGATTACAGATACAGCAGCAGTAAAACTACGATATCTCCTAAACTGTAACTAGGAATTCGAAAATTCTGGATGTTATTGGCAACTAGACACTCGGGGCAACATTTCATATTCAGGACTCAAGTTTAGATTTTGATTTTATCGGGGTCGAAACAACAAGCCAAGACAGAACAGAAACCAAACAAGACACTTTTTGCATGAAATGTATCAAAATTATACGAGTGTGAACAAGTGTATCAACGAAGGGTTGTGACTCTTAGGTCATGTGATAGATAAGGCGAAACATGAGATTATCAACGATAAATAAAGAGGAGTCACATTTAATATCTATTTGCAGTATTTTTAAGGAAAGCTTGTACTAGAAAACGAAATATACAAGAAGATACTTGCCTGGGGATGTAGACGATGAAACCACACAAACAAATAATGGGATTAGAATCCTGAGAAACGAAGCACGAACACGGACACACGCAAGCACGTGCGATACACGTGCAAAACAGCACACAGCAAATAAAGGCACAAACAGAAACTTCGACCGGATCTCCTACTCCCCTCCAAACAGCTCACAGCCAACCAAAAACTCAATCATGAAGAGATCAGATGGCCCATATCTGATCTAATGGTGATGATCAGGATGTTGGCTGGAATCTTGATGCGATTGGGTGGCTCAAATTCAAACAACCTTTCTTCTTCACTAGGACAGAGAGAGGAAGAGCTCTGACGGCAATGACTGAGGGAGGTGGAGGCGACGATCGGTAGCAGCGTCAAGGGAAGCTCGACGCATGAAGGCGGCAACAGCGAGCACCGGAGTCGCGATGCCGAGGGCACGAGGTGGTTGCGATGCTCTGTTCTTGGTAGGAAAAACATAGTGGTGGCAGAGCTTGGGGGTTCGATGATGGTGCGGGGTGGATGGGGATGCTGGCGGGTGAAGGGGAGGTGAGGCATCGGGAAATGGGTGCAGAGGTGGGTTTCGATGGCAAGGCGAGATGGGTTCGGGAGTGAGGTTGGCGATGAAGTTGATGGGTTCAGGAGTTGGGTGACGCGAGGAAGAAGGGATGAAGACGAGGTTCACCGGGGCTCGATAGCGAGGCGACAAGGAAGGGAAGGCGAGGAGGTGCGGGATCGGGTTTTCGGAGCAGGGTGCGAGGAAGAAGGAGATAGGAGATGAACAGTGTGAATAGTTTAGGCAGCTGGGAAAAATTAGGTTAGAACAGTAGTGGGGGGTTTGGGTTAATTAGTGTTAGAAGGTTTAAATAGTATGGTTTTGGGTTGTGGGTTATTGGATAGTGGGTTTGAGTAGGATCTAAAAGGAGATTGAGTCCAAATTCATCACAATTATGGAGATGAAATAGATGAGGTGAAACAATCAACTCTTCATGAAGAACATAAAATCTGAGCTGATAAGAACGATGCAATTGAAATAAAATTGGCACCAAATTGAGTCGAAACAAATGAAATGATTTTTATTAGAATTGGAAACAAAATACAAATTCACAAGTTGATGGACAGAGTACAAGGAATGGAAATACAGTAGAGAAATACAAACACAGGGAACAAGAGTTACAAATCCTACTCACCTAACAAGCAGAATTTCTTCATCGAAATTTAGACAAGTGGTACCTAGGGCAACCCCCCCAAAGGAAAAGAAGAACAACAACAAAACAAAAGCTATTGAAATAGATGGGGAAACTTCAGCTGAATCTCCTCCTCCAATTCCCATGTTGACTCACCCGGTGGTGAGGATTCCAAAAAACTCGAACCAGCTCGATGACCTTGTTCTTCAGCACCTTCTCACGCCTGTCCAAGATAGTAACTGGCGGAATCTCACAACACAGATCTGGTTGCACAGAGAACTCTGAATAGTCGATCACATGGCTCTCATCCCTGATGTATCTCCTGAGCTGGGAGACATGAAAGACATCATGCACCCCAGATAGAGTCGGCGGCAATGCAAGTCGATAGGCCACCTTGCCTACTCGCTCCACAATATCAAAAGGCCCAATGAACCTGGGGCTTAGCTTGCCTCCACCTCCGAATCAGATAATGCCTCTCCACGGCGATACCTTAAGGAACACATGGTCTCCCACCTCAAACTCCAAGGGCCTCCTGTGGATATCTACCCATTTCCTTTGCCTGTCCTGTGCTGCCAGAGGATGCTTCCTGATCTGAGCCATTGCATCGACAGTCTTGGGCATCAACTCTGGCCCCAACAACTTTCTCTTACAAATGTCATCCCAGCACACTGGTGAACTACACTTCCGACCATACAGTGCCTGGTGCAACCTTAAGACTGGCTTGATAGCTATTGTTGTACGAGAACTCAACCAAGTGCAGGTGATCCTCCCAAGATCCTCCAAACTGAAGTACACAGGACCTCAAAATGTCCTCTAATGTTTGAATGGTCCTTTCTGACTACCCATCTGTCTGAGGGTGAAAGTTGTACTGTACTTTAACTTGCTCCCAAGACTGCTCTGAAGGCTCTCCCAAAACTGAGATCTGAGCCTGGTATCCCTGTCGGATACAATGCTGACCGGAACCCCATGAAGCCTGACAATCTCCTGCAGGTACCTCTCTGCGAGACTCTCACTAGACTGACCAACTCTGAAGGGGATGAAGTGAGCACTCTTCGTCAGCCTGTCGACAATCACCCAAATGGCGTTGTGACCCTTAAGACTCCTTGGCAAGGCGGTCACAAAATCCATGGTGATATGCTCCTACTTCCACTCCAGAATGGAAAGAGGCTGAAGAAGCCCGGCAGTCTTCTGATGTTCTGCCTTCACCTGCTGGCAGATCAAGCACTGAGACACAAATCTGGCTACGACCCTCTTCATACCATGCCACCAGAAGTGGAGCTTCAAATCCCGATACATCTTGGTACCACCGGGATGAATAGAGTATGCCGACTGGTGAGCCTCCTCGAGCAATTTTTGCCTGACTTCACCCTTTGGGACAGACAGCTTAGCCCCAAAGCGAAGTGATCCATCTGAGTAAATGACCATATCGGTCCTCGAACCTACCTCAACTTCTGCTCTGAACCTCTGTAACTGCTCCTCACATGCCTGTGCTTCCTTAATCTGCTCTACCAGAGATG
Organism: Hemerocallis citrina; assembly: GCA_017893485.1. Taxonomy (NCBI): domain Eukaryota; kingdom Viridiplantae; phylum Streptophyta; class Magnoliopsida; order Asparagales; family Asphodelaceae; genus Hemerocallis; species Hemerocallis citrina. The sequence goes on along the minus strand of CM030364.1, from coordinate 153,464,080 downwards.
ACTGCAACTGAAGCATCATACAACTCCGATCGGTGCCTGGCAAAATCACATTCAAGTCCAACCTTCCCATCTGCTTAATAAGCTCCTTCTGCTGAGTCAAGAACATGGCGAATGGCGTTCTGCTTAACGTATCTAGCACCATGTTCACTTTACCGGGATGATACTGCAAACTGATGTCATAGTCGGCCATCAACTCCAACCAGCGCCTCTGTCTCATGTTTAGCTCCTTTTGAGTGAAGACATACTTGAAATTTTTGTGGTCGGTAAAGATTTTCATTCGGTCTCCAAGTAAGTAGTGTCTCCATAACTTCAAAGTAAAGATCACCACTGCCAACTCCAAGTCATGAGTAGGGAAGTTTTTCTCATGCGGCCTCAACTTCCTGGATGCATAAGCAACAACCCGACCCTTCTGCATCAACACTGCACCTAGACCTTTGCATGAAGCGTCGCAGTGGATCACGAAACCACCCGAACCATCTGGTATAGCCAACACTGTCACTGACGTCAACCTGTTCTTCAATTCTGCGAAAGCTTCACTACAGGCCTCATCCCAAGCAAACTTCTGATTCTTCCCTGTCAGTTTAGTCAACGGCCTAGCAATCTTCGAGAAGTCTAGGACAAATTTCAAATAATACCCTGCTAGCCCGAGAAAACTTCTCACCTCTGAAACTGACTTAGGCATTGGCCAATCTTTAACTGCAGCAATCTTGGATGGATCAACAAAGATTCTCTCACCCGAGATAATATTCCCCAAGAATGTGACTCGGTCAAGATAGAACTCGCACTTGCTGAGTTTTCCAAAGAGCTGATTCTCCCTCAGAATCTGCAAGACTAACCTCATATGTTTGGCATGCTCTTCCCGGTTCTGCGAATATACCAAGATGTCATCTATAAAGACCACCACAAATCTATCTAGGAACTGGGAGAAAACTCTGTTCATCAGGCTCATAAACACTGCTAGGGCATTCGTGACTCTGAAGGGCATCACCAAGAACTCATAATGCCCGTACCTGGTCCTGAACGCTGTTTTGTGCACATCTGCTGCCTTCACCTTCACCTGATGGTACCCTGAGCGAAGGTCCAACTTCGAAAATACTGCAGCACAGCCCATTTGATCAAACAAGTCTTCGATCCTGGGTAGTGGATATCGATTCTTCAGAGTGACACTGTTCATCTCTTGGTAATCCATGCATAACCTGCAGCTTCCGTCCTTCTTATTGATGAACAAAATAGGAGATCCCCACGGTGAAACACTAGGCCTGATGAAACCCAAATCCAACAAACCCTGAATCTGCACCTTCAGTTCTGCTAGCTCAGTCGGTGCCATCCTATACGGGCTCTTCGATATCGGCACTGTACCCGGCTGAACCTCAATGCCAAACTCCACCTCTCGATCTGGAGGTAACCCGGGCAATTCCTCTGAGAATACATCCAGTAATTCCCGCACTACAAGAGGCGCAGCCTCACAGCATGTGTGCAACTCCATTGTACAACCTTCCTCATCTGCCACCTTCTTACCACGCCTGAGGGGTGTCTCCCCAGCATGGAACTCAAACTCTGCATGACTCGGGATCCTGAATACAACCTTCTTCGCTCGGCAATCAATAACAGCATGAGACTCCCCCAACCAATCCATGCCGTGAATCACATCAAACCCGGAATTCACGATCATTATCAGATCTGCCTTGAAATCTGTGCCCCAAATAACCATAGGGCTCTGCTTGCACTCCCTAAAGCAAACGACAACACCGCCACCTGTGGTGATATTCCAAGCTACCGGCATAGCACTGCACTCCAACTGATACTGATCCACAAAGCGGGAAGAGATGAAAGATTAGGTTACCCCGGAATCAAATAGGATATGGACAAGAAGAGAATGAACTAGAATGATACCTATGATAGAATCAAAAATATGGGAAGAGATGAATAGTGCAGGATAATAAGGAATGAGAAATACTGATGTGAAAAGAAACTACACAATGAATGATGTAAAGATAAACAAATAAAGCAGGAAACATATAATAAAACAACAAAACACAAATATACCTGCAACGACCTCCTCTGTGGTCTCAGCTTCCTCTGCAGTTAGTTTGAAGGCCTGACCTTTCCTCGGGGCAGCGGTCCTCTGACCGACGATATAATGCTGAGGAGGAAGTGGCGGCCTGACCTGACCTTGAGCTGGCACACCAGCGGGCGGCACATACTTCCTCCAGGGACAGTCCCGAACTGTGTGATCACCAGCACCACACTCGAAGCATCGGTGGTTGGCCTGCCTGCAATCGCTGAGCATATGCCCTGGAATCTGACAGAAGTTACAGTAACCCTCTCTCCATGGAGCAGCAACAGGGTAGGGAGCAGCCCTGGCAGGATGGGCTGGAACTGGCCTCCTAATCGGCCCTCCAGTAGGCCTAGCAGCGACAGGATGCAAAGCGGACCGCTGAATGGCACGCTTCCACCCACTGGTCTGTTCCTGGCTTCTGGCAGCCTCCAAGATGTCAGCATAGGATCGGAGTCGCAAGGCAGGTAGGCGATCCTGGATCTCAATGTCCAAGCCCAATAAGAAATGGTGGCCCTTATCTTCATCATTCGCCACCATGGACGTGGCAAAGAGACTCAGTCGGGTGAACTCCGCAGCATACTCATCTACGGTCTGATTCCCCTGATTCAAGATACTGTCTTAGTTAAACATTGATATATCATGAATTAACAATGAAAGTTGCATAATAAACATTATCTGACGAACCAGAGTAAGCACGACAAATTGCCGCTCCATTTCATTTCTGGTGACATCAGGAAAGAACTTCGTGAGAAAGCTCTCTCTGAAGATGGCCCAGGTAATAGGGCGTCCTAGCCGTTCCATCTCAGCTCGCCACCTGATGTGGGCGAGGTTAATAAGCTGGATGCTCACGACATCCACACGATCCACATCAGCTATTCACGCTGTGATCAATAGCTGCTCAGTCCTGATGAGCCATTGCTCGGCTTCCAGTGGACCTTCAGTACCTGAGAATTTGTCTGAATGTAGCCTCATGAAGTCCGCTACATTGGCAGGTCTCGGTGCCAGCAATCCAGGGGCAGGTACAATGGGCTCTCTATTGGCAGCCTCCATAAATGCCCTCATCAGTTCACCATGTTCCCGCTGCATCTGCTTCATTTGTTGCGTCACCCTCTCATTCTGTTCATGCTGCATCTGCAACACTTGCAAAATGGCGGGCTCCTCCGACTGATCACCCCCAGTTTGGGAGGGCGAAACATTCCTACGAGCCATAGCCTGCACAAACAAAAAATAATCAGTATCCAGATCAAGTTGATAATCAAATTGTTCATGTGATTGCACGGCCTGTTAAATGTTGAGTTAATCCTGACTGAGTCAAGCCAGTCTAAAACATTAGCCAAACCAAGCTTTGATACCACTAAAAACATTGTCATGCCCTGCTTCCCAAAAATACGAAATACGAGCGCGCGACGAAGCCCAGTAAATAATTTTCATCATTCATAAGTTGTAGGATCGACTCAGCATCATAACAAGAAATATAACAAAATATACACAACCAAGCATGCATGAATAATTTATTAATCAAAAAAAATAATTGAAACAAAATAATAATATCCTAAATAGTTTTCAAATCTGGATCAAAGATAAAACTCGGGACTATAAGCTCGTTACAAGTTTTAAGTAGCGAAAGGAATAAATAACTCAAAAACAAAATATTTAAAGCAAGTCCTTTCTCCAAGCAAAGCCTAGAACGTTTGCTCACCAATTCCAGCCGGCAATTCGTCTCCAAAGTCTGTATATATATATATATATATATATATATATATATATATATATATAAAGAAAAAAATAGAGAAAACAAGACAAACGCCCTTAGTGCAAGTTAGGGCCGCAAATAGTACAAGCAAGGGTATGAAAACAAGTGCAAGAAATATGGAATAAGATTTGGGATCAAGAATGTATAACATAATATAATAGGGATGCAACAAGTAGTGGGATTCAAGAAACTAGTTAGCAAGAAAGACAACTCAAGTGAAAAGATTGGGTAACAACTACTAGTAGTAGAACAAGTAGTAAGTGAACATGTAATGGTATCAAGTTTCAAGTAACATGTATTACGTACAAATGTCAAGTAACAAGTAACAAGTCTCAAGTAACATGTCTCAAGTAGCAAGTCTCAAGTAACCAGTTTCAAGTAAGGTATCTAGTGTGTACAAGTAACAAGTTAATCTTAAGTCTAATATTTAATTCTATATAGGTAGTACTTCATGCATCCATATTTTTACTACATGGTTGCTACATACAATCAGTTACGTTTAGCCCTAGTGGTGGATTTTATAGGGTGGTGTACTCAGGTATCAAGTATCAAGCAAGCATGGTTCATGAATACGAAATGATGTAGCAAGTTCACGAACCAAGTTCGTGAATACACTAACAAGTTCAAGAACCAACTGTGGGTTCATGAATGCACAACAAGTTCATGAACCAAGTAATGGGTTCATGAATACAATCAAGATACAATAAGTTCATGAGCCAAGTAGTGGGATCATGAATACACTCAAGATACAACAAGTTCATGAACCAAGTACTTGGAAACATGGGCCCCCTTCTGAGTACACTAACCTATATTGTCCACTACTATGGTCTTTCCCGTAAACCCCGGCTTGTTATTTATTATTATTATTAACCAAGCATGAAACTGTGTGAAACAGGTCAAGTAAACATGGTTAAGAACATAGAACAAGTTTAAGATAATTATAAAGCATATTTGAAGGTCAACACAAATTAAGATTATTAAGAACTACGAGAATTTCAGTTCTAAACAGCATGACCTTGCTGTACCAAAACTACAATTCCCGTTGCGACAAGATAGCAAATGTAGATCCGTTAGAAGGCATAGAAACTATACTCCTGCCCGGTTCCAACACATATAATTAAGACACATAAAAGTTGTAGCAATTGATGTCAAAACAGCAAACTATACAGCATTTGTGTTCAGCCAGAATTTGTAAAACTGAGTTTATACATATGAAACAGGGTTGAAACATCATTAATTAATTCTGATAAAATTAGGGAATGTTCTATAGGGTTTCCAGTATCAGCATGCAAAATTTCAAGTCATTACTTTCTCGTAGCATAGTTAAAATAATTGCAAGCCAAGGAGGTGCAGCAGTTTTTGTAAATCTGCGATTACAGTCACAGCAACAGTAAAACAGCGATATCTTCTAAACCATAATTCAGAATTCAAAATTCTGGATGTTATTGGCAACTAGACACTCGAGGCTACATTTAATATTCAGGACTCAAGTTCGTATTTTGGTTTTATCGGGGTCGAAACAGCAAGCCAAGACAGAACAGAAACTAAACAAGACACTTTTTGCATGAAATGTATCAAAATTATACTAGTATGAACAATTGTATCAACGAAGGGTTGTGACTCTTAGATCATGTTACAAATAAGGTGAAACATGAGATCATCAACGATAAACAAAGAGGAGTCACATTTACAATCTACTTGCAGTATTTTCAAGGAAAGCTTGTACTAGAAAACGAAATATACAAGAAGATACTTGCCTGGGGATGTGAACGATGAAACCTAACACGAACAAATAACGGGCTGAGAATCTCGAGAAACGAAGCACGAACATGGACACATGCAAGCACATGCGATACACATGCAAAACAGCACATAGAAAATCAAGACACAAATAGCAACTCCGATCGGATCTCCTACTCCCCTCCAAACAGCACACAGGCAACCAAAAAATCAATTATGAAGAGATAAGATGGCCCAGATCTGATCTAATGGTGATGATCAGGATGTTGGCTCGGATCTTGATGCGATCGGGTGGCTCAAATTCAAACAACCCTTCTTCTTCACAACGAGAGAGAGAGATGGAGAGCTCCGACGGTGGTGATTGAGGGTGACAGAGGCGGCGACCGGTAGCAGTGTCAAGGGAAGCTTGACGCAGGAAGGCAGTGACGGCGATCGCCGGAGTAGCGATGGCGAGGGCACGAGGTGGTGGCGATGCTCTGTTCTTGGTTAGAAAAATAGAGCGGTGGCGGAGCTTGGGGGTTCGACGATAGTGCAGGGTCGATGGCGATGCTGGCGGCTGAAGGGGAGGCGAGGCGTCGGGAAATGGGTGCAGACGTGGGTTTCGATGGCGAGGCGAGATGGGTTCGGGAGTGAGGTTGGCGATGAAGTTGATGGGTTCGACGCGAGGAAGTAAGGGATGAAGATGAGGTTCGTCAGGGCTCGATGGCAAGGTGGTGAGGAAGGGATGGCGAGGAGGTGCGGGATTGGGTTTTCGGAGCAGGTTGCGGGGAAGAAGGAGATAGGAGAAGAATAGTGTGAACAGTTAGGCGGCTGGGGAACATTAGGTTAGAACAGTAGTGGGGGGTTTAGGTTAATTAGGGTTAGGAGGTTTAAATAGTAGGGTTTTGGGTTGTGGGTTGTTGGATAGTGGGTTTGAGTAGGATCCAAAAGGAGATTGAGTCCAAATTCATCACAATTAGGGAGAATGAAATAGATGAGGTGAAACAATCAACTTTTCATGAAGAACAACAAATCTGAGTTGATAAGAACGATGCAATTGAAATAAATATTGGCACAAAATTGAGTCGAAACAAATGAAATGATTTTTATTAGAATTGGAAACAAAATACAGATTCCCATATTGATGGACAGAGTATAAGGAATGGAAATACAGTAGAAAAATACAATTACGGGGAACAGAAGTTACACTGTGCACCCTGCTGAGGCATGCTATTCTTACTTGATTCCACAAATGCTCCCATCATTTGATGCACAAAGGCAAACTCTGTATCGACATTGAGGCGGTTCCATTGGCCCCACTGTCCTCGGCTTCAGACCGACTGCTGTGCCCACTCCTAGTCAAAACTAGCATCCAACAATAATATATATTACACCACTATTTAGGCAAAACAGAATACTTAGATTTCATTCATTTGTACATAACAGTCTTAGATAGTCTTACAAAACATTTCAGTCCACGAAACATAGACAAAACATAGTCAAAATACGTAACTGCAACCATTCCTACTGGACATCCCCTACTGAGTCCACTACCTTTGGATGCTGTCCCAGGTGTGCCATCTGCTGGGCCACTTGGAACCTCAGCACTTCCTGCCCCCGCTCGAGGCTCGCAAGCCTAGACCGATAGATGTCCTTCATTTGCCTAACCCTACAGGTGGTCCTGGTTTTGAACCTCCTAAGTTTTGCCACTGCCCTGATGGTGGTGAGCTACTGAAGTGTATTAGCCTCAAGTCTCTCTTCCAAGATGTCGTGGCTCCATTTGTAGGTTGCCAATTCCTGGAATACTCGTTCAAAAGTGCGATGGATTGCTGTAGGCTGGGGAGGTGGTGGTGGTGGTGGAAGCTGATCACTTACGGGGACGTTCTCCGCATTGTAGAACTCCCTTTCTTTCGATTCTGCAGTTACCACGGGCTCAATGGCCACAATAACTGGGGGCTCCTCGTCCTCCATCATTGGTTCTTCTTCATCTGACATCTCTACCTCCACCCACCCGTTCCCAAAAGGTGCATTACCGTCAGCCATCCTGCAAAGAGAAAATACATAAATTAGTATAGATAAAAGAAATCATAAAACATACGTTGTAGAGTGCAACAGTATGAATTACGGTCATCTAATATTTGCACTAGACTTGACTCTACCTGGGCATCCAATTTCAATTTCATGCTGTGTTAGACTATAATTTGATGTCGGCACTGATACCAACTCTGTAGCACCCCGAATTTCCAACACTAGAAATTCGTGAAACAGTCCAGAATCTTACTTCAAATAGTACTTAACACAGAAAGGTATAGGAAAAAAAACAATTTATTACGATAAATGTTATTACAGTGTCCAAAAGGTACAAAATTTATTACAACAAAACTTCACAACAAACTTGGACACTGCTCGAGTGCCTCCCGCCCTTACGATCTGGTAGTCCTGCACTAACCAACTGTTGGCATGTCAGTTGAATGCAACTGACGCAATGCTGATAAAACCAGTGATGCCCCAACTCAACAACCAAAAATATTGATGCAAGAGAAAAATGTGTAGTCAGAACACAAGTGTAAGTGTATGCCATGACCTAGAATCTAACGCACAGTTATAAAAATGCACACGATGCTCCTACTCTAATGCACACTTGAATTAGAAGCGTATGCATCCTATACTACATTCTTCCCAAATCAAGCTCGCTTCCTCCCTGATTTTAGGGTTTTATCCCTCACCATGCATCCTACTCTTATACTATTTCCTGTTCCAGACAGTCATCTAGTGACTGATGTGGTTGCAGTTGTTCGGTCGGATTCCGCTTCTGCAGTCAGTAGTGGTGTCCCTGTTTTCCACTACGCCCGGTCCCCGTAATTTCACTGGTCCGGACCTCATCCAAAAAGTTGCTACGAGTATAAAAGTGGCCCCACAGTAACCCTACTCAACGAGATGCCTAGAGTCTTACCCACCCTTTTGGGGTCCTACTCTAGCTCCCTATCTGTACTGAACAATATAGAACTTGACAGATGTGCACGGTCCATTCCCTACATCTGATAGGAGCACCTCCCATTCTTGTCACTAGACCTCAAGAATTAACAGACGGGACTGTAACATCCTGGATTTTTAAATCACATTAATTAAAATATATTTTTTTCACGTGTTGTGCACGTGCAATATTTATGTATGTATCTTTCTAAAAATATTTCATAAATTAGTAATCTTATTTTTCTTCTCTTTTATTTAAGAGAACCTAATTTAATTTTGGCCTAGTTGACTTTTGTAGCCCACCTTAATTAATTAACTAATTAAATTAATGAAGCCATGGTTAGTTAGCCCAATAGTGAGCCCATTTATTTTTTAAAATCTCTTTTAATAACCTAACTTGTAGTGTTGACTCATTCCATGAATAAGAAAATTAATTAACAGGAACAACTTGTAAATAAGGGGGGCACTAGATGACACGTGCTTGCACTAGGGTGTGCAAAGCACACCCTTTGGGTGTGGCCGGATAGGATCAAGAGAGAGGGAGACTAGATGAGGTGGAGATGTGGTTATTTGCATCATGGGAAGTTATAGCAACTTCGTATTTCATCTAAGCCCTTGATCCTAAACCACTTGATTTAATCCTAGCCTTTTATTTTCACTAAAATTTTGTATAAATACCTCCTTTTATCATTAGTTATTCTTGCACCTATTCTTTACCATAAGAGAAAGAAATACATTAGTGAGCAAAAGAGTGAGAGTTAAGTGAGTTCTAAAAGATTGAGTGTGCTTGTATGTGTTCCATCAAGAGGAGGTCGGCCAAATCATCCAAGGAGCGAGGTGCTTGCGGCAAACACCAAGGAGCAAAGCTTGGACTCATCAAACACTAGGAGGAGAAGGCCCTTTTGTGCATTCTTGGAGTTTTCCCTAGGATTTTTGTGAATTTTTCTCTCCAAATAAGGTGGGTGTTTTCCAAGCTTTTAATCTAGTTACCATGCTAGGAATAAATTGCTACTAAGAGAAAACTAAGTAATTTGGACTTATGGTTGTTTTTGAGATGAAATGATAAATTAAAGGATGATTAATAAAATGATTGCTAAATTGTGAATCAAAGTGTTAGAAATTATCATCTTACCATGCTATGTGTTTATGAGTTATGCTCTATGGAAAATTTGTGTTTGTGAGACAAATAGTTAATTAAATGCATCATGTATGATTGTCCGTTTAAATTAAAGTTACACTATTTTAGAAAAGTAAGAATTTGTATCCTAAAAATGTTGTAGGTTGACTAATGAGTAAAATAACAAAGAGATAAGTTGTCTTGTGAAAATCTAATTCTTGAATTATGTAGAAATGTAAATCGTTCTCAATGTCGAAATTATGGACATAGAACATAAAATAAGACCAAAAATGCATTTTTATATATTTTACATTTTTAAAAGTTTGGTTTCAAAAGGAGAAGAAAAGGGACTAAAAACATTTTGGGAATTATGAGAAACAATTAGAAATGAACACAGACTCGATTAAACACAATCAAACACTTTTTGTTACAACCTGGCCCCTTAGACCAAGTGGTTGAGTTGCGGTGGTGTTTTACTATAGCCGTGAGCTGACCAAGAGGTCTCGGGTTCGATACTGGGTAGGAGCCTTTTTAGTTTGATTTTTTATTAAAAATCCAAATACTCGAAAGTCAATACACATGGATAAGGACCGATTTCATATCGCCTTGGGACTGTGGCACAGTGGCTTTTGGGCGCCACAGTGCGGACAGTGTAGCGCCATGTGGCCTAGGGTCATGGGTTCGATTCCGAGTGTAGGTTTCGGTTTAAAAAAGTGATTTTTTTGGGAAAATTAATTGTTTTGCGAGTTTTTAAAATTGAATAAATTTGAGAAAAAATTCAGAAAATTCCTAAAAATATGTTGATTTTTATTAAATAATTTCTATAACTTTTGGTGTATTGTAATTGAAAATTTGGAACTATTTTCAAGAAAGGACTTGTTTAATTTCGAGAAAGAAAATAAATTAGTTGTTTGAAGAAGTTCAAAATGAGACTTAGAAATGAGAAATTGTGACTTGTGAAATAAAAGTATGGATTTGTGAAATTAGTATGGATTAAAATAAGATTAAGAGAGTTATGTGGAAAGCACAAACTGTTGAATGTGACTAGTTGGGAAAATTGAATTCATTTGTTTATGCATGATAGTGTACATGAAATTAAAAGTGAATGTTTGATAAATTATGAAAGATCTTATGGATACGAATACATGAATGCTATGAACATGAAATGAGAATTTTGTTAAGCTTGAAAGAGAACTGATGATTATGAATGAAACTCAATGTTGTGATTATGAGTTTAAATTAAGAACTAGGGAGTAGCTAAGACTCATACCGGCAATAAAAGAAATGTTGATATGATATTTGAGATAAAAGACCAGGTTTGGGTCAAATGCGTTGATTGATGGTTAAAACCGGTATAAAGAAAAGAGTTAACCCTAGAAATTGATTTTATTCATGATTCATACAATTAAGGACCAAACAATAAAGAATATGTGATGAAAGTAAGGAAAAACACAAGTATGAGGGCCTCGAGTCTACGGTGTGAGAGTGATTAATAGGTTGCCTACTCGATGAGTCAAGTCTTGGCGTGGACACTACTCGGGAATTATCGGGATCGTGGCGATGCTTGTGGGATATTTGATTGAGTACGGGTGGTGCCATGGTCCATGACGGAAGCTGAATTGACCATAGGCTCTGCGTGATGCGTTATGTCACGAAGTGGGATTTTCCTCCAGGTTGTCTAGACATGGGCTCATAACTCATAGGACATCTAGAATACTTACCGTAGTTACAGTAGTAGATTATGTCATGGCGAGGGATCGAACCCTACAAGTTAAAGAACGATTAAGGGCTTGCCCTCAGACCTATGTAGTATGGGATGCATAGAATCCGAACAAGTGTGAATTAGTGTCATCTAATAATAATAATAAATTGCATTAAGGACTAGGTGCACAATCACAACACGACATCAATAGGATAGTCCTCTTAGCTTTGTTTGTGAACAAGTTTGTGGTTTGTTAAGCATTGAGAATCGTTATACTGTTTCGGCATAGAGAGGATGGTCGTGTATAATATCTTGTCAGTTGAATGAACTGACGTGCTTACAGTCTTTATGCAGGGTAAAGGAATTAACAAAGATTAAAGTATACAAGCAACTTAAAGAATGTTTCAAGTGTTGTACATTTATTTATGTAAATATTGTAAATTGCTTCCGTTGTTTAAGTATAAATGTAAATGTAACTTTGATGTAAAGTAAAGTTTAAATTTCCTCGTAAAATTATACGAAGAGAAGTGTAAAGATCCTGTGGAACTTCGAATTTAGATTGTTTTGGAATTCGGGGCGTTACAGAGTGGTATCAGAGCCACGCTTCCAAGTAGTACAAATTTATAAGGAATGACACCCTAGAAGTGGACATTAGTGTGTTGTGTATAGAGATTTAAATGTAAGTCACTTACATTTATGATTAATATTCCTTCTCCTCTTCCCCTTTTTCTAAGATGGTGGACCACTTCGATAAAGCTGGAGGCGATGATTGGCACATAGTTGAGGAGGATTACTACCCCGGACAAGCTGATTCAGACGAAGAAGATCCTGAAGAACTGGAAGAGGAATGGGCTGAGTCCAGAGAGATCACTCCACCTCTGGATTCATCTGATGATTCCTTCGACGAGAAGAACCAGTTCCGAGTAGTCTCATTGCGTCTCTTCAGAGGCATGTTGAGACTCAGAGGGAGAGAGCAGAGCTGTTGCAGGCGCAGTGTGTAAAGTGCAAGGAGAGCATTGCCACGCTCAGTCATCGTGTTTGGGAACTCGAGAAGAGAAAAAACATGTATGATGTACTGAAGGAGGAAGTGAAGGAACTACGGGAAGAGCTTCGTGAAGCCAAGAGGAACCGTACGAACTAGACTGTTGTATCTTCTTATTGCTTTCAGTTGATGTCAGAAATTTCTTAAATTTGAATGTATAAAGTTTGAAATTCAATGAAATGAAAAGTTAATTTAAAATTCATGTTTTTCTACTTCGAATTTAATGGATCTTTTGCATCAGAATCTGGCTAGAAGAGGAGCTCGAAATGGTGAAGGTCTGGACTTTGAAACGGAAATAGCAAGGATCTATCAGACACTCAATGCCATTACCATGAATCAGAACCAAGGGAGGGTGCCTGTGAATCCAGTAGCCGGAGCTATCAAACTCGTGGAATCATTCAAACAGATGAAACCACCAGTATTCGAAGGGAAGTCAGACCCTGACGCGGCTGACAATTGGATCCGACAGGTAAAGACTATCTTCGAAGTCTTGGAGACTCCACAGGGCAGCAAGGTGAAGTTGGCAGCACTGCAGTTAGAGAAGGATGCGGCTGTGTGGTGGCAGTCGATAAAGCGGACGATGGGAGATGCTGTTCTTGGCTGGGAGGAATTTTTGGAGGAATTCTGCAGTCATTATTTTCCATCAGACGTCCAGGAGAAGAAAGCCATGGAATTTCTGGCACTGCAGCAGGGCGGCATGTCGGTTAGAGAGTATGAGACGAGGTTCAATCAACTCTCGAGGTATGCTCCCGAATTGGTGATAGACGAGGCAAAGAATGCTCGAAAGTTTGAGCACGATTTATGGCCAATTATGAGATCCAAGATGATACCCCTTGGTATCCGGAGGTTTGACAAGTTGGTCAAACGAGCTGCAGCTACGGAAGAGGACATGGAGCAGTTCCATGCTGTTCAGAATAGGAGGAACAACTGGAACGTGAGGAAGGTTCATACCGCTTCTGGCAATTTCAGGGGACAACCACAAACTCAAAGGTTCATACCGATAGGGGAGAACGCTGCTAACGTGGCTGGAAGACCCGAAAATGGTTTTGTGAGACCTCCCGTAGTGACTTGTTTCAACTGTGGAGAGATCGGTCATTACAGATCTCATTGCCCAAAGTTGCGAGATGTCGTCCGCAATGGACCAACGCAGCAAAATGGAAAGAAGCCGTACCAGCAGGGACGAGTATTTGTCTTGACTAAAGCTGACACCGATGAGGTGGATCATGTCATCACTGGTATGAGGGGGAATGTTTAAGAGTGTTTTCTGTTGTTTCTTTCTCCCGCTTTGATAGTGAACTGTTATGTAACGAGTATGTGTTATGTAACAGGAGAACTTTATTTGAATGGAAAGAAGACTGTTGTTTTGTTCAATACTGGGTCCTCTCATACTTTTGTGTCACCTAAGTTTGCTAAAGTTTTGGGAGTCGAACCAAAATCTTTCCAGGCAAGGTCTTGGCGGTAGCTCCATCAGGAGAGACTCTAACAACTTATTGGTACTATGCGGACTGTGAAATCGTGATTGGGAATATAATTTTTGGGATTGATCTGATCGAGCTGACTATCTTGGGAGTCGATGTTATCATTGGCATTGATTGGATGTTGGTGTACAGTGCAAGCATCGAGTGCAAGACCAAGGAAGTAACAGTGAAGGCTCCAGGTGGACTTGAAGTCACTTTCCAAGGGAAGAAGAAGTGTTCCAGGTTGGTTGCAGCCATCCGCAGGGAAGAAATTCCTGTTGCAGTGCAAGGGATTCCTGTGGTTCGGGACTATCCGACTATGTTCTTAGATGATTTTCCTGGGTTACCTCCGCAGCGTGATGTAGAGTTCAGCATCACTATTCAGCCGAGGAGTGCACCCATTTTCAAGGCACCGTAAAGGATGGCACCTGTGGAGCAGGATGAGATCAAACAGCAGTTTAAGGAACTGTTGGAGAAAGGGTTTATTCAACCGAGTGTGTCACATTGGGGAGCACCGGTGCTATTGGTAAAGAAGACGGATGGATCGATAAGGATGTGCATCGATTACCGGGAGCTGAATAGGGTCACTATTCAGAACAAATATTTGATTCCAAGAATTGATGACTTGTTCGATTGTCTACAAGGAGCAGCTATTTTCACCAAAAAGATCTTCGATCAGGATATCATCAAGTTTGAGTGAAAGCTGAAGATGTGCATAAGACTGCATTCAGAACTCGACACGGGCATTAAAAATTCTTAGTTATGTCGTTTGGAGTGACGAATACACCTGCAATTTTCATGGATTTGATGAATAGAGTTCTAAGGCCATTTATTGATTCTTTCGTCGTGGTGTTTATCGATGATATTCTTGTGTACTCCAAGTCGGAGGAGGAACACACAGAGCATCTGGCAGCAGTTTTGAGGAAGCTTTAGGAGTAGGAATTGTATGCCAAGTTGTCCAAGTGCGATTTCTGGAAATCGGAAGTGGCATTCCTAGGTCACATCCTTTCTAAGGAGGGAGTGGCAGCTGATCCGCAGAAGATAGAGGCGGTGAGAGATTGGGCAAGTCCTACTACAGTAAAAGAAATCAGGAGTTTTCTTGGATTGACGGGATACGACAGGAGGTTCATTTTGGGCTATGCTCAAATAGCCGTGCCACTCATCGGTCTGACCAAGAAGAATGTGAACTTCAAATGGACTGAGCAGTGCAAAAAGAGCTTTCAGGAGTTGAAAGAGAAGCTAACTACTGCACCCATTTTAGCTTTGCCTAGAGCAGGTGTTGAGTATGATATCTACAGCGATGCTTCACATCGTGGGCTTGGTTGTGTCTTAATGCAAGAAGGAAAAGTGATCGCTTATGGGTCTAGACAACTAAGACCGCATGAGAAGAATTATCCGACTCATGATCTGGAGTTGGCTGCGATTATCTTCGCCTTAAAGCAATGGAGACATTATGTGTACGATGAGAAATTGAACATGTACACAGACCACAAAAGCTTGAAGTACATCTATCAACAGAAGGATCTGAATCTGAGGCAAAGGAGATGGCTGGAGGTGCTTGAGGACATTCGTCTGAAGATTAAGTACCATCCTGGGAAGGCTAATGTTGTTGTTGATGCACTTAGCTGCAAGAGCAATCTAGCTAGTTTGATTACACCTCAGAAGCAGCTGGCAGAGGAGTTGGATCGGGCTAGTATTGAAGTTGTTCTGCAAGGCTTGGGTTTCATCTTTAGCTCAGTTGAGGCTTCAACCAAAGTTGAATGAAAGGATTATCGCAAGTCAGATGGAAGATGCAGAGATTCAGAAGATGAAGAAGCAAGTTGGTGTAAGCGAGTTGTCAGAATTCCAGATCAGGGATGTGGTGTTGTGGTTAGGAGAGAGGCTGTGTGTTCCGGATCAAGCAGAACTGTGGGAGAGCATTCTTCAGGAGGCACATGCTACTCTTTTGTCTGTACATCATGGGAGTGCCAAGATGTATAAGGACATTAAGCAATACTTTTGGTGGTCAGGTTTGAAGCGAGATGTGGCTAAATTTGTGGCGAGGTGTGAGATTTGTCAACAAGTCAAAGCCGAGAATCAGAAACCCAGAGGTCTATTTCAACTCTTACCTATTCCGTAATGAAAGTGGGTTAACATCAGTATGGATTTCATCATGGGTTTGCCCAAGAGTTCAAAGGGCAATGATACGATTTGGGTCATAGTCGATCGACTAACTAAGTCCGCTCATTTCTTGGCAATGAAACACACCGCTTCGATGGACAAGTTAGCCGAGTTGTATGTTGGTGAGATCGTCAGGCTTCATGGTGTTTCGTTAACCATTGTGTCTGATCGAGATACGTGGTTTACTTCGCATTTCTGGAGGAGTCTTCAGACAGCCTTGGGTACCAAGACGGACTTCAGCACTGTATTTCATCCGCAAACCGATGGACAGATCGAGAGAGTCAACCGTATTCTTGAGGACATGCTTCGGTGTTGTGTACTAGACTTTGGAGGTAGTTGGGAAAAGTCATCTAGCTTTGGTGGAGTTTGCCTACAACAACAATTTTCAGACTAGTATTGGAATGGCGCCGTACGAAGCTCTGTATGGCAAGAAGTGCAGAACACCTACTTGTTGGTTTGAAGTAGGGGAGCGGCAGATGTTTGGGCCTGAGATTGTGCAGTAGACCTCTGAAAAGATTGATCTGATCAGGAAGATGTTGGTGGATGCTCAGAGTAGGCAGAAGAGCTATGCAGACATCCGGAGGAGGGACCTCGAGTTTGAGGTTGGTGACTTTGACTTTCTGAATGTTTCACCTAGCAAGGGTGTGATTCGCTTTGGCAAAAGTGGGAAGGTAGCCCAAGATTCATAGGCCCGTATAATATATTGAAAATGATCGGAAAAACTACTTACCGGCTAGAGTTAGTGGAAGAGTTGTCTCAGGTACACAATGTCTTTCATGTGTCTATGCTGAGAGGTTACATTCCAGATCCAAGTCATCATTTGCCCGAAGTGCCGAAAGGTTTGCAATTAGATCTGAGTTACATAGAGCTACCAGTTGAGATTGTGGATCATCGAGAGAAAGTCTTGAGGAACAAGACGATACCGATGGTCAAAGTAGTCTGGAGGAACCATTTGATCGAAGAGGCTACTTGGGAACCTAAGGAGAGGATGTTGAAGGATCATCCTGAGATCTTTGTCTGATTGTGTCTTGTATCTTCTTTTTCATTTCTTTTCTTTTTGTCTTGTTTTCCTCACTCTTTAATTGTAGTTCCGGGGACGGAACTATCCTAAGGAGAGAGTAGTGTAACATCCTGGATTTTTGAATCACATTAATTAGAATGTATTTTTTTCACGTGTTGTGCACATGCAATTTTTATGCATATATCTTTCTAAAAATATTTCATAAATTAGTAATCATATTTTTATTCACTTTTATTTAAAAGAACCTAATTTAATTTTAGCCTAATTGTCATTTGTAGCCCACCTTAATTAATTAACTAATTAAATTGATGAAGCCCATGGTTAGTTAGCCCATTAGTGAGCCAATTTATTTTTTAAAATCTCTTTTAATAATCTAACTTGTAGTGTTGACACATTCCATGAACCAAAAAATTAATTAACATGAACAACTTGTAAATAAGGGGGCACTAGATGGCACGTGCTTGCACTAGGGTGTGCAAAGCACAACCTTTGGGTGTGGCCGGATAGGATCAAGAGAGAGGAAGAGTGGATGAGGTGGAGAGGTGGTTATTTGCATCATGGGAAGTTATAGCAACTCCGTATTTCATCTAAGCCCTTGATCCTAAACCACTTGATTTAATCCTAGCCTTTTATTTTCACTAAAATTTTGTATAAATACCCCCCCTTTTCATTAGTTATTCTTGCACCTATTCTTTACCATAAGAGAAAGAAATACATTAGTGAGCAAAAGAGTGAGAGTTGAGTGAGTTCTAAAAGATTGAGTGTGCTTGTGTGTGTTCCATCAAGAGGAGGCCAGCCAAGTCATCCAAGGAAAAGTTGCTTGTGCCAAACACCAAGGAGCAAAGCTTGGACTCATCAAACACTAGGAGGAGAAGGCCCTTTCGTGCATTCTAGGAGTTTTCCCTAGGACTTTTGTGAATTTTTCTCTCCAAATAAGGTGGGTGTTTTTCATGCTTCTAATCTAGTTACCATGCTAGAAATAAATTGCTACTAAGAGAAAACTAAATTAAAGGATGATTGATAAAATGATAGCTAAATTGTGAATCAAAGTGTTAGAAATTATCATCTTACCATGCTATGTGTTTATGAGTTACGCTCAATGGAAAGTTTGTGCTTGTGAGACGAATAGTTAATTAAATGCATCATGTATGATTGTCCGTATAAATTAAAGTTACACTATTTTAGAAAAGTAAGAATTTGTATCCTAAAAATGTTGTAGGTTGACTAATGAGTAAAAGAACAAAGAAATAAGTTGTCTTGTGAAAATCTAATTCTTGAATTATGTAGAAATGCAAATCATTCTCAATGTCGAAATTATGGACATTGAACATAAAATAAGACCAAAATGCATTTTTATAAGGCAAATAATGATTATAAAAATATTACTTTACTATAATTTTATATATTTTACATTCTGGAAAGTTTGGTTTCAAAAGGAGAAGAAAAGGGACTAAAAAAGTTTTGGGAATTATGAGAAACAATTAGAAAAGAACAGAGACTAGATTAAACACAATCAAACTCTTTTTTTTACAACCTGGTCCCTTAGACCAAGTGGTTGAGTAGCTGTGGTGTTTTACTGTAGCCGTGAGCTGACCAAGAGGTCTCGGGTTCGATACTGGGTAGGTGCCTTTTTAATTTGATTTTTTATTAAAAATCCAAATACTCGAAAGTCAATACACATTGATAAGGACCCATTTCATATCGCCTTGGGACTGTGGCACAGTGGCTTTTGGGTGACACAGTGCGGACACTGTAGCGCCACGTGGCCTAGAGTCGTGGGTTCGATTCCGAGCGTGGGTTTCAGGTTTAAAAAAGTGATTTTTTTGGGAAAATTAATTGTTTTGGGAGTTTTTAAAATTGAAATAATTTGAGAAAAAATACAAAAAATTTCCTGAAAATATGTAGATTTTTATGAAATAATTTCTATAACTTCTGGTGTATTATAATTGAAAATTTAGGACTATTTTCAAGAAATGACTTGTTTAATTTTGAGAAAGAAAATAAATGAGTTGTTTGAAGAAATTCAAAATGAGACTTAGAAATGAGAAATTGTGACTTGTGAAATAAAAGTATGGATTTGTGAAATTAGTATGGATTAAAATAAGATTAAGAGAATTATGTGGAAAGCACAAACTGTTGAATGTGACTAGTTGGGAAAATTGAATTCATTTGTTATTGCATGATAGTGTACATGAAATTAAAAGTGTATGTTTGATAAGTTATGAAAGATCTTATGGATATGAATACATGAATGCTATGAACATGAAATGAGAATTTTGTTAAGCATGAAAGAGAACTGATGAGTATGAAAGAAACTCAATGTTGTGATTATGAGTTTAAATTAAGAACTAGGGAGTAGCTAAGACTCATACCGGCAATAAAAGAAATGTTGATATGATATTTGAGATAAAAGACCAGGTTTGGGTCAAATGCGTTGATTGATGGTTAAAACCGATATAAAGGAAAGAGTTAACCCTAGAAATTGATTTTATTCATGATTCATACAATTAAGGACCAAACAATAAAGAATATGTGATGAAAGTAAGGAAAAACACAAGTATGAGGGCCTCGAGTCTACGGTGTGAGAGTGATTAATAGGTTGCCTACTCGATGAGTCAAGTCTTGGCGTGGACACTACTCGGGAATTATCGGATCGTGGTGATGCTTGTGGGATATTTGATTGAGTACGGGTGGTGCCATGGTCCATAACGGAGTCTGAATTGACCATAGGTTCTGCATGATGCGTCATGTCACGATGTGGGATTCCCCTCCAGGTTCTCTGGACATGGGCTCGTAACTCATAGGACATCTAGGATACTTACCGTAGTTACAGTAGTAGATTAAGTCATGGCGAGAGATCGAACCCTACAAGTTGAAGAACGATTAAGGGCTTGCCCTTGGACCTATGTAGTATGGGATGCATAGAATCCGAACAAATGCAAATTAGTGTCATCTAATAATAATAATAAATTGCATTAAGGACTAGGCACACAATCACAACACGACATCAATAGGATAGTCCCCTTAGCTTTGTTTGTGAACAAGTTTGTGATTTGTTAAGCATTGAGAATCGTTATACTGTTTCGGCATAGAAAGGATGGTCGTGTATAATATCTCGTCAGTTGAATGAACTGACGTGTCCACAGTCTTTATGCAGGGTAAAGGAATTGACAAAGATTAAAGTATGGAAGCAGCTTAAAGAATGTTTCAAGTGTTATACATTTATTTATGTAAATATTGTAAATTGCTTCCACTGCTTAAGTGTAAATGTAAATGTAACTCTAATGTAAAGTAAAGTTTAAATTTTTTTGTAAAATTGTACGAAGAGAAGTGCAAAGATTCTGTGGAACTTCGAATTTAGTCTATTTTGGAATTCGGGGCGTTACAGAGACTACGTTGCCCGTTCCCCTTAATGGGCGAAACAGCGCTGCACGTGTCCCCTTGACAGGTTAGTACAACCAGCTGACAAGTAACTACCCTAACAAATAGATGACATGCTTGGTCTAAATTACTACAATGAACCTACTAACCCTAACTTAGAACTTATGTTGTACTTATTAAGGCAAATAATTATCTTTTATTAGTGCAGAGATTAGTGAAATACCGGATGACTATTTGCCAGTTAACTACCTATTCTTTTATTAAACTTAATTGCCTTGGGTTGCACCCAACCCGGTTTCTAACTCAGACCCAAGATTGGCCTGACCAGAACCCAACTTGGCCTAGTGACAACAACAATTCAACCTCGTTGATCGCTGCCTGCCCTCTTGCTTGGATCTTGACCCGGTCTCCGTCCCGGGATCAACCCTCCTTGGTTAGCTATCATCCGGCACACGAATACCGTCCTCATCCAAGGTACTAGAGGCGAAAAGTCTACTAGCTACCCAAAATCACATAATAAGTCAAAGGGTACGGCTCACCAACTAGGTCACTTAGTAAACTAAGATGAATAATGAACAAGTGTACCAAAAAATGCGACCATAGTTACTTAAATTCAAAAAAAAACACATGAGGTGCAACAACCACAGCTCTAACATAATTAAACACGACTCATGGCTCAACATGAACACCATGTTAAGTTAATTCTAAAACCCTAGTATGATGCACACATATATTTAAGTCAAACATCAAGTCACTATCCGCCTGCGATCTATGCAATTTCCAAAAATTCACCATAATTCAAATACTTAATGAAATCCCAAGTTCTTAGGTTCTTCGGAAAGATCTTTAAGTCTACTACAATATTTGAGTTGAAAACTTTCTCAAAATAATTCACTTCTGGTAAGAAAAATAGGCATAACTGATGAGCATGTAAAACTTCCAGATCTGAAGGAATTTTCAACCAGTTGCACCAATAAACTCATTTAAAATATCAAATGAACTTAAAAGTCTATAAAATTTTACAAGAATGTGTTAGGCATATAGAATATTACATATCTAAAATTTAGCCAAAAGCACCATGTATAGAGGGAGATATGATATTTTGAATTTGATGGAATTTACCACACAGCAACAACATAGTTTTTTAACCACCATGGCAAGCTGCATATTAAAGAAATACAAAACTCCCACCCAAAAATTACAAAACTTGGTGGAAATGTTCCAAATTGGCTTAGGAACCTACTGTATAAATTTCATGTTCAAATTCCATAAAGACACAAAGTTATGATTTTTATGAGTCATGCATGTTAAACTCACACAGCAGAAATTTTGTCCCCAAACCAGCACGAAGATTAAATTTTTTTAAGATAAATAAACTTATAAAAAAATTAAGAAATTTTGCAGGGTTATAATAGACATGCATGAGAAGCCCTAGTAAAATCTTTAGCTCCAAAATCATATTAACCACGGAGATACACATTTTATAAGACAAGCATGATTATTCAACCCAGAACAGCAAGGTGATTCAACAACAACAGCAACATGATTTTTTAAAAAATATCCACACTCATCTAAAATTCACGAAATATAGTGGAGATATTAGGGACACAATCAAGGTGCTACTATAAAATTTCCAAGTCTAAATTCCAACATATCACAAAGTTTTGAATTTCTATTCATCTCATGTTAAAACTTCACAAGATTGAATCTTTTTCTATCCATTAGTATTCTTAGCCTAAAAGTTTAAGTTGAAGATATGAAAATCTCACTCAATCCATATAGAAAGCCAAAGATTGCATTTTTTTTCATCACACACAAAAAAAATAAGCACCCAATATGCATAGAGTTGAGAAAGTCACCCACTTTGATGTTTGTTGATGATTTCCTCACCAATCTTTCATCCAATCTTGGATGGCTCCTCCTCCAAGATCCTTGCTTCACCACTTCTCCACCTAAACTAGATGAGGAAAAGTTCTCTTCTTCATCTTTTCTCTCCTTTTTTTTGAAGTTTAAGAGTGCTAGAAAAATAGGAAAGGGTGGGATTTTGAAGGAGAAAGATTTTAGGGTTAGAAATAAAGATGGAGGTGATAGTTTTGCATTTGGGGAGTTTAAATAATGATGGGAGGGAGATTGGCCGGCTAGAGGGTGGGGGTGACCATACCCCAAAAATAAGCCCATAGTTTTAGTGGTGGTTTAGGGTTTAGTTTAGTGGTTTATTGTTTTATTTAATATAGATAATTATACATACATACATACACTCATACCTACACATATCTATGTATTCATACATTCATACAACACATACATATATATACACATGCATAACACAAATGTATACCCACTATTTTGAGAAAAGTTTGCATATAAACAAGGATGTTTTTGTAAAATAATACTAATAATACTAATTAGTATTTTCTAGGGACCTTACCAGGAAGGTAGAGACAACGTTAACTTGGAGGCTGGAGTTGCAGTGGTTGAGCTTGCTCAAAGGGGAAAAGGTCAACTTTTGGGGAAGAGGAACTGTTGTAACGAGTTTGGTGGTGGAGTTGCTGAGATCGAGGTGCTTCATCTGGCAGAGAAGCATGTGATGCTCAATGGCGATGAGGGAGGAGTGGGAAATGAGGGCTCAGGGATTGAAGCTTTGCTTTTGAAGAAAGATGCTAGTTTTGGAAAGATTGGCTTCTCATCGGTCGTTAACCCTAAAGAGGGCGATGAGTGAAACTAGAGAAATAAGTTGATTACAAATGGTGTTCTTCTAAGGTCTTCGAAGACCCATGTGATGCCTCCTTCGCCAGCCTCAGAGGAGTGGGCACGTGGAAAGGCAGGGGTGACTTCTGAGTTTCCCCAGACCCACGTGCCTTGTCTGCCACCCACCATTCATTCTCCATACGACGATAGAGATGAGCAGGTGTTAGAAGCCCCGAGGATTCAAGAGTTTGGGCCTAATTGTTCATTTGGGCCTATAGTGGGGTCCAATCCTAATCATGTTGTATCTAATGGTCTGACGACAATGTTTGTGGGCAAAAATAGTGTTGAACAAGATAAACTCTGCCTCGATTTAGAAGACGAGGATCTCGTTGACCTGATGTCGAATTTGTAGCATATTCTCTATCAATCCCTATTACAAAGTCTACACTAGATTTTGTCCCGTCTTCATTTCCATCAATAAGTGCTTCTCAAGTTGCTTGCGATCACCACAAAAAATTGCAAGGTTTCAAAGTTCACAAATCGGCTAAAAGGGCTCATGGGGAGTCTTTGGGAGATTTTCTGGAGATTGCGGCGGCTGCTAAGCCCGCAAAACTAATGATGGAGATACGCGTTATTTTTTAGCTTCAGTTTTTTATTTTATGTCTGATGCTGAGGTTTTTAATCTGGCCAAAACTTGTGGTCTTGCGGTAGGCGATGCTGATTGCAATGGTCTCCTTTTAAATAAATTCGAGGGTGGGAGATAGAGAGAGTTAACCTTGTCTCGAATATTGATTCTTACCCCCCCCCCTCCCCCCCCCCCACGTAACTCACTCAGTGTTGTTAATGAAGATTCTTCTATGGACTGTTAGGGGTTTGGGGATAGAGCTGGTTGACATCCCTATCCCATAACGTAGGTTCACATGGTCTAATATGAAATCTTCCCCTATTCTAGCTAGTCTAGATAGTGTTCTAGTCTTGTTGGATTGGGAGGCTAAATTCCCTTTGGTCTGTGCCAAATCCCTCCCAAAACCTACTTCGGATCATGTTCCTATTTTACTTAACTCGGGCGAGCGACATGCTAGTAACCCGAGGAAATTCAGGTTTGAGAAATTCAAGGCTTCCATAACCCAGTAATGGAAAATTGGGCTCTACCCACTAGAGGCAATGAAGCGGCAGAAATTTGGCACGAGAAGATTCGCAAACTTCGAGCTAATCTGCAAAAATGGAACCGTACTTGTTTTGCAACTATTTGGTAAGCTATGGATTCCATTCTTGAAGATATCGATGAACTTGAGAGATTAGAGGAACATAGGGACCTCTCCCAATCCGAACGCAATAGGTTGTTGTCGTTAAGGGAGAATATATTGCAACTGTATAAATTAGAAGAAATTATATGCTACCAGAGATCTAGGATCTCGTGGATCAAGGAGGGAGCTGTGAATACGAAATTTTTTCACCAGATTGCCAACGCTCGCAAGAGATCTAACATCATCCTATTGATTCAAACAGAGTCGGGTGTAATTCAAGAAGAAGAGATCTATTAATTGATAAGAAAAAGAACCCCATCTTGCCAATCACACTTCAAGAACAGGTTTGGTTGCAAAACTGATTTCAGGGTCCCTCTTAGTGATGGCTTCTGGTAGAATAGAGTCGAAGGTTTGGAGCATCCAATTCAAACCCTCGAAATTCCATTCTCGGAGGACGAGGTTAAAAGGGTGGTTCACCAGATGGACAATGACAAAGCTCCGGGCCCTGATGGTTACCCAATAATATTTTGATCAGACTTTCTGGGATGAGATCAAAGACGATTTCATGGCTGTTGTCAATGAGTTTCACAGCCACAACCTCAGACTGGGACGAATTAACTACGCGGAGGTGATTCTTATCCCCAAGATGAAAGATTCTCATGGTGTCAGCGACTTTTGCCCTATCAGCCTCCTCAATTGCTCAGTAAAAATTATTACTAAGATACTGGCTAATAGATTAAGCATGTTGATGGACCGATTGATCAGTAGTGAATAAACAAGTTCCATTAAGGGTCACTCTATATTGAATTGAATAGTTACTACTGAAGAAACTATCCACCATTATCAAATCTCAAATGACAGGAGTTATTTGTTAAAACTGGACTTTGAGAAAGCCTACGATTCAGTGGAATGAGACTGTCTTCTTGAAGCGCTTTGAGGCAAAGGCTTTGGAGACAAGTGGATCAGATAGATCTGGCATTGCCTCTATACCAGTAAGTCGGCCATACTGGTAAATGGAATGGACGGTAGTGTAACAACCCTAAAATTCACAACATTGTAGAACATAAAGTTTTAATTATGAAAATTCTTTTTTTTTATTAAAAAAATTGAAGTTGTGTGTGAAATTATGTGATTTTAATTAACCAACTTGGTTATTTTGGCTAGTCTCAAATGAACCCAACTTGACCCAAATTGAATCTACACTTGTAGTATACTATGTCATGTAACAAAAAAACAAAAACAAAACAAAACAAAGAATGTTCAAGCATGCATTGGCTGGCCATATTTTTGGAGGGAAATAATGGAAAATTCAACTTTGAATCTAGGGTTTTGGGAGGGTGTGTGATAGCACTTGAGTGTGCATGAGTTCTCATACTCTTTGCTCTTTCTTGCACTCAACCTCCACCTCGACTCTCCCCCAATGCAGCCCTCCATGTGGAATCCCGGCCCCCTCTCTCCCTCTCATTCTATTTAGCCCCCTCACTTTAAGTATAACTCATTTTTTCCTCTCCTAACCTCAAACCAACTCCTAATATATTTCTAAAGTAGTTTTGCTACTGTTTGGGAGCAAGTAAGGGCAAGGAAGAACCAAGAATGACCAAGGAGAAGACGAACTAGGAGAAAGAAGGGCCAAAGACAAGCTAGAATCTTGGAGTTGCAATTTCAACACTTAACAAGGTGGGTGTCTGTAAAACATTTGATTTGTTAATATTCTTGTGGTGAGCTCTTGGTGTAATTCTTGTCAGCATGAATAGGTCATGGGGTAGTGATTAAGTGATAAAACTTCGTTGCATGCTAGTCTAATTGGTAGAAAGTTAATGAAACCCATTAAAATGCTAAATCTGTCAATGCATGCTAGTCTGGAAATCATAACTTAAAAAATACTAGGGATTTCGACTTGATATATTTATGGAAGCAAGATATGCATGTTGGGCACCATTCCACCAATTTTTATAATTTTTTGAAATTTATTTGCTATTTTAATTAAATATGAACTTGTACACTGACTGTACAGGAAACTGATTTATCATAGTTCCCGACTATGATATTCATAAGCCTATAACTCTTTAACCACTCAAGATATGTTTCTAAAATTTGAATATGTTTTACTTGGATGTGTTTACTACATGAATATTATAATTCATAATTTTTGGATATGGTTTTCTATTTTTATTAAATCCGAAATAATTGGTTGTTCTGGAAAGAAAAGACAGAGTGAAGGTGATATTTTCTATTTTTAGATAATCTTCAAGAAATCAAAACTTGAAGAATACTTGGTATAATCACTTAAAATTTAAATATGTTCTTTTACCATTTATAAAGATCTTATGTTTTAAATTTCATAAAATTTGGAGATCACTGGATTTTTTTAAAAATAAATTTTATTAGCACTGGTTAGTTGTTGCTTTTTTCTGAAAATTATCAAAAGCATGTTAAACAATGACTTATTTTACCACTTAAACGACTTAACCTGAAGAACCATGTAACTAAAAAGTTGTAGTAGACACATAGATCTTTTTTTAATGTCTAAGAAATCAAGATTTGGTTCAGTGCATGAATTATAATGAATTTTGCAAGTGATAACAAAAACACACATTCTTAAAGCTCACTGTTTTGCACTGTGCCTATGAAATTGAGTTAGAACATTAGAATTTGAGTTTTAAGTTGTTGTTTGTGGGTTATAAATCATGTTGTGGGTGTGGAAATGAATTATGACTTAAATTACCTAAGTTTCATATTATGAGTAGCTCATATGTGCTTTGTAGAACTACAATACAGACATGCTTGTTCACTATTTTGAAGTAGAAATTGTGATAAGTGCTTATGTATTGATGTGGATCACCTTGGGATGAGATTTATGCCCGATTTGTGCTCGTGCTTGTTGTCTACATTGAGTAGAAGCATAGGATCGCTCGATAGCATTTCTTCAATGAAACGGGACCGGGAACGACCCCATTTTGACTTGAACGCCAAGAGTGTGTTCGCTGTTTGAAAATGTAATTTCCAATTTTTAGAGCTTTTTGGCACTCTTTTTGGGCATGGTGTATGGTTTATTCCTAGAGTAGTGTACTCTTACTGGGCCACTTTGGTTGAGTTTTGAGACTCTAGGATTAAGTCTTGTGGTATTGGTAGATGGGTAGCACAGGAACCTGTGTCGCATCGAACGCATTGGAGGAGTCAACTTGTGCACCGACGTGCTCAACATTCATGGAAGGATTTATATGGTTGTGTTTGCTGCTACCGCTTGTCGAGGACAGTGGAGCGTGAAGGCTAGCGGGAGCAACATGTTTGGGTCGGGCCAAGGTTGCGATCGAAATCCAATAATAGATGGCGGTTGCGGCGATCAACGGAGTCAGTTCGTCTTTTGGTTGGGCCAAGTGTGGGCCGAGGTGGGCCAACTCTTGGGCCGGATTAGAGGGCTAGATTGATACTTGTTGTGGGATGGTTATGTTAAAAATATGGAAAAGGTAGGTTAACTAGAAAAGAGCCTACAAGTAGAACATAACTAGTTCATAAATAAGCAAATATTGTTACCAAGATAGGGCATGGAAATAAATGACAGATCTCCTCTCTAGAAGAGAATTTGTTAAAATGAAATAGGCCTAGACTCCCTAATATTTCTAGCTTCAGTAATTAGTTAATGAAAAAGTGGATTATAGCCGAATTAGAGTCATGGGATTAAGGGAATCAGATAAATAAATAAAAAGCTAGTAATCGCATAAACAACCTTAATTCTAAATCTTGGTCCTAGAGTGGATTAGCACTAGTACTTTTGGTTTGGTGGTGTCGTAGATTTAGTTCGAGTCATTGTTGAATGTAAGGACAGTCACTAGCGGGTGTTGTGTTCGCCTGTCAAGGGGACGCATGGCATCTTAACACCTGGCCAAATTCTTGGTTCATTTAATGCAGACAGGGGACTTAGGGACTGGCCTCTTAGTGAACTCTGTGCGAGCTCAATTGTCTTCAGGACGAGTTTCTTTATGTCTGTAACAACCTTTGAGGGGTTTTGGGGTGGCAACGTCATCTTGACTATAAGTTTTAGTCTAGTGTAAGGATGAGTGCAACGGAGAGTTGGGAAAACCTTAATATCCGTCAGGTCCTATGTTGATCAATGTGGACAAGGGACTGAGAAACTGCCATCTGAGTGATCTCTGTTAGGGCTCTAAAATAATGTCCTCAACGATGAGCCCTAGTGTCCGTACATTAGATTTGGGTGAGGTTAGGGGAGGCAGGATTACCGCAATCTACTATGAGTTTTAGCCGTGATGGAGTAAGCCGTGCAACTGCGACCCCGGACATGATGGGTAAAACATGAGGTAATAGTGCGGTAGCAATTAGAGTAAGCTGGAGGACTGCAACCTCATCGTCACTAGAGTATCAGAGACAGGAGAGAGTACAAGAAGGATGCATGGCGGGGGGATCAAACCGCAGTAATTGAAGAACGTCGTTTGGTTGGGGAATGTGTAGTATGGGATGCATATCTCTCCAATCAAGCGTGCATTAGCTCTAGGAGCATCGTGTGCATTTTTTAGTATGCATTAGATTTTGGCCGTGGCAGACATGGACACTTGATTTGACAACACTTTTCTTTTGTATCAATATTTTTGGTTGTCGAAGTTTTGGAGTCGCTGGTTTCATCAGCATTGCGTCAGTTGCATTAAACTGACGTGCCCACAGTGCAGTGAGTTTGCAGGAATACTTGATCGTGGGGAGCGCGGGAAAACTCAAGCAGTGGGATGCATCCAAGTGATCATTTATGGTCCACTTTAATTGTACATTCATGATGTAATAATTTTTTGTAATTCTTGTAATCATTGGACATTGTAATAACATTTTGATGTGATAAAAGTTTTAAATTTCTTGTTATTTTTTCCTGTGTTTTGTTTCATTTGAAGTAAGATTCTAGATTGTGTTCCGATTTCCAGTATTAGGAATTCGGGGCGCTACAGAGTTGGTATCTGAGCCGACTTCAAATTGTAGTCTAACACAACAGAAAATTAAACTTGGATGCCCCAGTAGAGTCAGTCTTATTGCAAATATTGGATGATCGTAATTCATATTGTTGCAATTTTCAACTTATGTTTTATGATTTTCTACACTTGTACTAATTCCCATATTTTTCTCTCGCAGGATGGCTAATGGGAATGCACTGGTTCAGGATGGGTGGGTGGAAGACGAGGCGATGTCCGATGCAGAGGATGGTCCCCTGGCTAATCAGCCTCCACCACCACCACCTCCCCAGCCTAATACGGTCTAGCGTGCTATCGACCGGGTACTCCAGGTGGCAGTGATCTACCTGTGGAACCACGGTGAGCTAGAGGAGAGGCTGCATAATTGCGGGATTGTAACACCCATCCTTTTAAATTTTCTTAAATATTGATTTTTATATGTTAATTTTAGTTTATCTATGATTTTGAGTGTAATTTCTTATATTAATTGGTTTATTCTACTTAATAAGGTTTAATCTTGGAGTTCGGGGTTGAAAATAACACTTGAAATGATATATTTTTATTAGGTTTTTGGGCCTAAGCCCATAGCCCTAACCCCTTTACTATTTAAACCTACATATCTACAAGATTGCCAACCCCTTCATTTCTTCTCTCCTTTTTCTCTTCTTCCGACCGAAATCGAAACCCAAGAACCACAACCCTAGGGTTTGCGAATTCACCCGATCGAAACCACTTCACGCTCAGATTTTTTACGATTTTGGTTGAGGGTTGAGTGCTCTTTAATATCCCGGTGTTGGTTTCTCTGATTGATTTCTTGGAAGGTGAGAAATAATTTCCTTAAATTGTATAGAGTTGAATGTTTTAAATTTTTGACAAGAAAAACAGGGTAGTAGGGATTAAGGGATAATCTTCATGTTAGAAACAATTAATTCTTTATTTGATATGGTAGGAGTAAATTTGAAAAAAGTTAGGGTTTTGGGTTAGAAACTAAAAAAGTTCATGGATCAAATTTATGAGAGATTGACAATAGGAATTGTTGTAAATTATGAGAAACAATTTTGAATAACTTTGGAGGAATTTATAGGCTTAAAACCTAATCAATAAAATTGTGAGGGTGTGCATGCGTATAATGCACGGCGGGCGTTCGATGAAATACCTGCAAGAACTCAAAGTATTTCCAACTGTAAATTTGGACTAGTTTGAGAGTTGTTAACACTAATTGATATTCAAGCTTTTTAATAGACGGTGGTAGCGACCTCGGACGTGTAGCTGAGGAGCCGTATAAAGTGTTTCTGTGTATTGGCAGGTGAGTATGATTCTGTTTGTTTTACCTCTGATATTCTGATATTTTATTAAATTGTTCAGAGGATAGGTATATATATATATATATATATATATATATATATATATAGGAATAAGGAAAAATGGGATGTATTTTATCCATATATGTACATGAGGGTGGGAAAAGAAATAATGTTATAAAAGGCTTGGTGTTATATTACCCAAATGGGATTGCGGGTGATATTCGTGTTGATATTATTAGCGATATTCTGTGGGTGATAGTATATTGGTATATTGGTGATATATATATATATATATATATATATATATATATATATATATGTGGGTGATAGTATATTGGTATATATATATATTGGTGAATTTATTTGACTAAGGTATCAGCTTCAGTCTTGACGAATGCGTAAGACCCTTGGTGAGCAGCGATGTGATGAGTAAGACCCTTGGTGGGCAGCCATGTGATGCGTAAGACCCCTGTTGGGCAGCGATGTGATACGTAAGACCCCTGGTGGGCAGCGATATGATCCGTGAGACCCCTGGTGGGCAGCAATGTGATGCGTAAGACCCCTGGCAGGCAGCGATGTAATGCGTAAGACCCTTGGTAGGGCAGCGATGTGATGCGTAAGACCCTTGTGGATAGCAATGTGATGCGTAAGACCCTTGGTGGGCAGCGATGTGATGCATATGACCTTTGGTGGGCAGCGATGTGTGGCGTAAGACCCTTGGTGGGCAGCGTTGTGTGAATTTATTTGACTGAGCTATTGACTTTAGTCTTGACGGATGCGTAGGACCCTTGGAGGGCAGCGATCTGTGTAATCAATAAAGTTGGAGAGATATATATACATATGGTGTTAGTATATTGTTAATATTTATTATTGGTAATATTCTTATTAATGTTATATTGCTATATTGGTGATATTCATTATTGGTGACATTCTTGTTAATGTTATATTAATGATAATGATAATGGTGCTAGGATATCGGTGATGACGTTGAGATGGTTTTATGTATATTATTGGTAATACTATTTTACCGATCATTATATTTATCTGTATAACATTATGAAGAATTTGGGAAGTTGAGTATATATATATTGTAACACCCCGCAAAATAGCATATAACTATTTTGCATTATAATCCGTGTACAGTTTAGATTTGCATGCGATTATGTATTTTTCTAGTAATAATTAATTTATATATGAATGTGAATGGTTGCGTTCACAGTGGTGTTCGAGAATGAGAAAAATCGATACTAGTACGTATATTAGTATATACGTGTGGTACATATGCAATTGTTAAATTGTATGATACAATAATATAAATATTTTTTCTCTCTTTGCATGCACTCATATCTAGCTATTCATCCCATCTAATGGCTAGAAATGAGCATGACAAAATATCTCCAATTCATGAGCTAGAGAGCTTGGTTTGGAAAAACCTCCTTGCCACCTCACCCCCTTACTACCCCCTATGCCGGCCACCCCTCTTGAACCCCCCTCACTCTTTTAAACCCCTTTCTTCACTTCATTTTAAACCCCTCTCTTCACTCTCATTCAGTTCTAAAATTTTTAGAAAAAAGAGAAGGAGAGGGTGAAGGAAGACAAGAAAAAGAGGAGATCTAGAGCTTTTGAGGAGGAATCAAAAGTGGATGGCCAAACTATTCTCTTCTTCTCAAACTACAGTCAAGGGTGGGGAGTTCTCTAAACCTTTTTCTTGTTCTTCTTGTTTGGTTTCTTGCATGAAATGAGTAATAGTAGTATGAGGATGATTGATTAGAAGTAGTTTGTTTAGAATCTGAAACTGAAACAGAAAAACATGATCTGCATGCTATATTCCCGAATTTCCAGAGAGCAATATAGATGGAATTTGATCATGAAATTGTTACAGAATGATCTTATACATGTCTAGAAGCTACATGATTTATTTCGTGCTTTTCTGATATTTTTGGTATTTTAATAAAATCATTCTTGATGACTGGGTCGTAAGGCAGAGACTGGTTCTGTCTCTTGTAGAACCTGAACTTGTAGAAATTTTTAGAATTAATTGATACATGATCTATTTCAGAAGTTTTTGCCATGATATCATGCATGAATCTAGATCCTACAGAAAAATATTGGGATTATTTTGATGACATTTGATGCATGTTCAAAATTGTTTAAATAAGAGTATTCATGACTGTGACTGATGAGCAGTAGAACTTTTGTACATGATTGAAATAGGTAGAACTCATTGAATACTTGGGATCAAGATGAGATCTTTTGTGCATGCTATACATGATGATGTCTAGTTTCTAAAAATAAAAGTTTGTTAGTCATTGGCTATGCATATGATTTGTTGTGGGATTTTAAGCACATACTGTGTAGATCTTAGTTAGAATTAACACCCTGATACGATTGTAACCTTATGGCTCTGTCTAAGCAGAATTTGAGGAAGTGTACAACTAGGAAGTTGTAGTAGACATCCTAAGATTTACAAAAAGCCTTATGTCAAGATATTCCTGTAAGTGGAGTGATAGATATGATTTTTGCAAGTTGGGACAGAAATAAGATTTTGAGCAATATGCTCTGTTTGAGTAGTGCATTATATATGGTTCTGTACACCTGAGAAAGATGAACATTTTATGTTAGCCAAATGAGATAATTTTGAGTTGTGATCAATTAGAAATTTGTAGAGGACATTCTCATCTTTTAATAGAACCTGAATTTGTATTATTTCGATGAGCGAATATGTTTTTATGCTATCGGTAGGGTGCAACCAGTGTACAGGGAGTACACAGGCTGAGGATTGTGAGGCCCTTTTACGGCAACTAGATGGATGAATCTAATGTGATGGTCAACTAGAGAGTTGTAGAATAGATTCTTAGCTTTCCAGAATGGGCCAAAACACCTAAATCTGAGTTGTATTGTGGAAGTTATGACCTATCTAAGTTTCAGGCACAAACAACATAGTTGGGTTAGTCATGATTTTTGACTAAATGTTGGAAGTACTTTTCCCCACTTGTGAATAAGAGTTCATGGACTTGCTATTGGGGATGATGGGTGATTATTACTGGTCTTGATGGTGTTTGACTTCTGATGAGGATGTTGTGACTCGAGTTAGTCACTAAGGTAGGGTGATACCCTATGATTATCGACCCTAAGATTAGAACTTCCGCCGAGCCATTGGGTGTCCGATTGGTGCCATAGAATTCATGCCAGGAAGGCGAACGCGGGCCGTGGTGAAGGACGATGTCACGCCCCACTTCCCAAAAGAGAATACGGAATACGGATACGCGACAAAAGCCCAGCGAATGATTTTCATCATCCATAAGCTGTTCAAGAATCTTTACAACATTCACAAGAATCATCAGAGTCGGAAGCAAAAGAATCAACCACATGCACATATGAAATAATTACCAACAATAATACTTGAAATAAAATATATTAATCTCAAACAGTCATGATCTGAATAACACAAATATCCTAGGTATGTTGCCCAAATTCAAGAATAAATCCAAATACATGAATACAATTATTGTTCAAGCAACTACAAAGAATAATCATAACAAGACCCAGCACTAATATTTCATGTCACCAATACCATCTGGAACCTGTTCTCCAAAATCTGCAATTCAACGAATGCAGGGAGGAGGGAAAGAGAAAAACAAGTACCCGTCAATTGCAAGTAACTGGCCACTTATAATGTAGGATACAAGTACATAGGGAAACTAACTAGCAACATGGTATAAGCATGATGTCAAAATAAACAACTAGCATGGCAAAGTGAACAAGTGTAAATGGCATGAATCAAGTGTCAAGTAATCATGTAATCATGTATCAAGTGTCAAGTCTCAAGTCTCATGTATCATGTAGTCAAGTATCAAGCAAGCATGTATCATGTTCAAGTATCATGTTCAAGGATCATGTATCAAGTCTTATAGTGATTACTATCTAGGTAGCACTTCATGCATCTATCCTTTTACTACATGGTTTCTACAGTCAATGTAATTTTGTTTTAGATTTTGCAGGGGACCATACATGGCAGTGTACTCGGGTATTCACAGAATCTTAGAACTTGGTCGGTAAACTTGATCGGTAAACTTGATCGGTAACTTGATCGGTAACAGAATATTAACTTGATCAATAAACTTGGTCGGTAAACTTGATCGGTAGCATGTCATACAGGAAACACAAGTCTCCTTCCGAGTACACGTTTCTGCACTATCTACGTCTAGATCTTTCCCATTAAACTCGGCTTAGTTATTTGTTATTATAATCAGGCATGCATGTATGTGTCGCAAAACAAAACAAGAATAACAGGGTATAAACATGTATCAGGTTCAGGGTGCGAGATAAACAAGTACAGGTACAAAACACATAACAGGGTAAAACAACTAGGTTTCTAATTCAGGACAACAAGACAATGTTGTACAAAAATAGTGATTTCCGCTACTACAAACATCCAAATCTGGATCCGTCAAAGGATCTGAAAATAGACTCCCACATGAATCCAGCGAATATAAATAAGTTATATAGTAATTCACAACATCTTAACTCAAAACAGGTTTGAATCAGAAAATATGTTCAGTCAGAAATCAGTAAAACGAATTCTCAGTCAGGAAAACCACATCAAAACCTCTCAAATATTTTCAGGAAAAATCTGGGGTATTCCCCTAAATGTCTAAAACCAGAATATAAAGTTTCATAATATTCCAGTAAAATTAATTTAGTCATCAAAAATAAGAAAACATCAAGAAACGATACTTTGGAAAATCTGGAATTCCCAACACTGCTGTACGAAAACTAAAGTATCTCGCAAGCCGTGAAACGAAATCCAAATCTGCCAAAGGGAGATGAAAAATAGATAGAATAAAGTAACTTTCATATTTCACAAATATTTTTTATACAGTAAAAGGAATCAGGGTGAAAACACAGTTCTTTACAGGACAACAAGCAAAATACAAGTATGACTTTTGTAAACATGCATGAAACGACATATAAAACCCATCAATAAAATGTACCAAAATTCTGGGTAATCCATAGATATGTATAGAAATACTGTGCAAAGTTTCAGATCAAAATAATATGTGTAGCACAAGAAACAAAATAATTTAATTAACAAAAACGTCGAGAAACGAAATCTGGAAACATAACACATCTCTGTAGTAAAACAGTCATAAGTCGCTCATACGAAAACGAAATCGAGCAAGGTCA
Source organism: Hemerocallis citrina (assembly GCA_017893485.1). Classification (NCBI taxonomy): domain Eukaryota; kingdom Viridiplantae; phylum Streptophyta; class Magnoliopsida; order Asparagales; family Asphodelaceae; genus Hemerocallis; species Hemerocallis citrina. Next base: position 153,428,321 of record CM030364.1, on the reverse strand, counting down.
GAGGGGTTGGAAAGAAGACGAATTTCTCTTCAATTTATGTTTGATACTAAAATTAAGATTTTGACATTAATATTGTCTAAAATACAATTCAAAACAATACATTGACAAAATACAGATTTTCCTCAAAAACCAAAGTCAACATCATTCAAACGAAACTTGATCCAAACACAACCAACACATGAAATCTAGTCAACCAAGTGTCCAAACAACATGAAATAGGGCGATTAACATATCTAAAGCAAGGCTATCACATGGATCCCAACAAATACCCAAATTCTTACAAAAATCCCACATACATGATCAAATTAAGAACGGGAAAAACATAAGTTAATTCATGTCAAGATTGTGTCATGAGGCAACTATGGTCAAGTTTTCACAATAGAGACAAAACCCATCAAAGATAACACACACCCGAGTTGTCTCTAGAACCCAACTACACTATTAGTGGTATTTTTAACTTGTATCAAACAAAGGAATTGGAGTATAAGTTACTTGCCTTAACCGAAGATGAAGAACGACGAAAATCAAGAGTAACGGGAATGGATTCCCAACAATGAGCAAAGCCCACGAACGAAAATCCACGAACGAATGAATCCAAGCAAACTTGAGCGAAAATCTCCACACGAACAATTCCACCAAAAGGGAGATGATCCAAGAAGGATGATGACAATAGTGGCTTGCGGCCACAAGAGAACACCAAGACAGAGAGACTAGGGATGAGAAATATATATATAAGGGGATTAGGGTTAATGGGTAATTGGGTTGTAGTTAATTAGGAGGAGTAGTAGGATTAGTTTAATGGGTATTGATAAGATATAGATTTTAAAATAGGATTTAAATAAAAGATCAAATCGAATAGATAAAGTAATAAATAAAAGTAGGATTATATATCAAAATATATATATTGATCTACAAGATAGAAATTATTTGAAATACTACAAATACAAATAACAATAGAAATAGATTTTTAAATCAACAATCCAGAGTGAAAGATAAAATAACACGAATAACAAAAAAAACAATAATCATAATAATAATAATAAAAATAATCATAAAAAAATCATAAACATAAATATAATAATCCAAAGCATAATAAAAATATTTGTATTATTTAAAAAATATCATTGGGAACTAGTTATAAATAAACTATTGATTAAAAATAGGTTTTAACAGAAGATCTAACAACACATTTTAATAAAGAATTTGAAAGCAGAAAAATTAATTTACAAAAATTTTAAATATAGAAAAATACACATAAAGTACGGGTTTGGGAAAACAGGGATTACAGACGAAATCCAAGCTAGGGGAAGTGGCGAGCAGGATTTGTGTAGCCTGGGCCACTGGTCGATAGGTAGAGTTTTTAAGCAACTTTATCAACCAAATGGATTAGAGTGAGTTTTGGATTAGAGTGATGTGTTAGATATTTGTAAATTGCATTGTGATAGTAAGGCTTAGTCGGGTGTTGTACTGTTGTACTTTTCTTGTCATAGGGATACAGATTTGGTTCTCAGGTTTTGAGTTCACAGGTCTCGTATCTCGATCTGTTAATTCCCAAGAGCTGGGATAAGGAATGGGGAGAGAAACTCCTATCGGATAGGGGATTTGACCCTCGAGGCTGTCGTGTTCCTATGCATGTGGTTTTTGTTTTTATATACGAATTATTTTGACGTCATAGGTACATGATTTGTACCAGAAGGTTTGTCACTACTTTTTGGGTGAGGTCCGTGCGTGGGCACTAAGTGGTAAATGTGTCAACCACTATAGTGACTACATTAACGGACAAGACCGAATAAGTGCAACCTCCTCAGACACGGTAAATCTATTGGGAACAGGATGAGTACAAGAGTAGGATACATGGCGAGGGATTGAACCCTACATTTAGGAGATGCGAACTCTTTGGAAAAGTATATAGTATGGGATGCATGCGTTTCCATTGAAGATGATTTTGGGGAAGTATGTAGTTTGGGATGCATATGTTCCAAAATGAATTGCATTAGAGTAGGTGTATCGTGTGCATTGTTTGTTTTGTGCATTAGATTAAGCCATGTCATGCATTGACCTGGAACGTATGTAGTATGGGATGCATGCGGATCCAGAGTCCCAAAGTCTTGCTTGCATTAGAATAAGGCATGTGACTGGGGCATTTAGTTGTTAGATCATGGCATACATGAACACTAGGAAATTAGGATGCACGTTTCTTTTCCCATTCAAGATGGTTTGTGGTTTCCAGTTTGGAGATCGCTTTTTCTTATCAGCATTGCGTCAATAGAATTTCTAACATTCCCCACCTTTTAGCTACCGGTCCTACCATTCGAACAGGTACAGAAATATCAGAGTCATGCAGTGGAAGACGCAAGCCGAGGGGCATGTTCCATGGAAGCAGATTGACCACTCAGCGGAGCTTCGGTGGTGATCAGTCGATTACCATTCCGAAAGATAGCTGATAGCTTTACAGGAGGAGTTGGTAAATTTTTTGTAATAAGATGTAATGAGTTAATGTAATTTGTATTCTTGTTCAAGAACAAGATATTGGTTGTAATCGATGATGTAATGACCTTATTTGGCAATAAAAAGTTTTTAAATTTCTGTGTTATTACTGTGTTGAGATGCATTTGAAGGCAAAGATTTTGGTTGCATCACGGATGTCCGGTAATGGGGATCTAGGGCGTTATATATATATATATATATATATATATATATATATACAGAGAGAGAGAGAGAGAGAGAGAGAGAGAGAGAGAGGAAATGCTCCATTGAAAGCGGGTCTATTTTTACAGACCCATGAAAACAGACCGCTTTGGTTGTATGAACCTAGGCCGTTGTTTGGAACAACGGCCTTTTATAACCTAGGCCGTTGTTGGGAACAACGACCTAGGCTATAAAATTTTATAGCCTAGTTTGTTTGAAACAACAAAATTTTATAGCCTAGGCCGTTGTTGAGAACAACGGCCTAGGATATAAAAGGTCGTTGTTCTAAACAACGGCCTAGGTTCATTCAATTTTTTATAACCTAGGTCGTTGTTTCAAACAACGACCTAGGTTCATTCAATTTTTTAGAGCGAATGAGGAAAAGAGTTATTTGGGATGAAATTTTCAAATTACCCCTACGCCACTTAAGTGAGATGGGTAATGGTCGGGCTCATCTGATCCATTGATCACGATCAAGAGCAATTCAACTGCCAGAATCGCTGTTTTCATGGATCTGTGAAAACAGACCCGTTTTCAATGGAGCATTTCTCATATATATATATATATATATATATATATTGACAATACCTATATGGTTAAAGTTATGCTTATAAACATGAGATATAAATATAGTTACATAATTATATGGTTGGAGTTATCTAATTTCCGTAAACGGATGGAGTTGTGCATTCATATGTATGATATTAATAGCGTGTATATTTATATGAAATTAATGGAGTGATATACGTTTATGTTGCTGGAATTATATGGCTATACTTATAAAACTATATCGGCTTGAGGTCCGGTATATTACCCAGTTTATCTGGGGTGAGATGTTATATTACCCAAGCTATCGGCTTTGGGGTGCAGTGTTTATTACCCAAACATTGTTTGGGGTGCAGTGTATATTACCCAAGTTCTACTTGGGGTGCTGTGTATTCCCTCGCTGGCATAGGCTGGGAGAAAGACGTAGCCTCGGATAACGGTGGGCAGTTGTCCGCATGTTTACTGGGATAACGACTTCAGTATTTGGAATGATCTGGAGTACTGGTCGAAAAAATAATAAAATTAGTATGATATGAAATGAGAATGAGAAAGTAAAGAAAGTGTATGATATAAAATGAGAATGAAAAAGTAAAGAAAATGAGTTATGTGAATGAGCATGTAAATTAAAGCAAATGTGTTATGAAATTAGAATGAAAAGTAAAGAAATTATGTTGTGGGAATGAAGATGAAAAGCAAAGAAAATGTGTTATAAGTATATGAATGAATATAATAAGTAAAGAAATTGTATTATGTGAATAAAAATGAAAAGTATTGAAAATGTGTTGTGTATTATGTGAATGAAAAGTAAAGTCAGATGTATTATGAGAATGAAAAGTAAAATATGGTGTATTATGTGATAAAAAATTAAAGTAAGTGGTATTATGTGATGATGATGGTCATTAAAGTAAAAACATGATATAACATGAGTTTGGTACACCTTGGAATGTGTCGAGAAACTACATGCCCACTATTTTGGTGGAAATGGTGGGAACTACTTGCCTAGGCACAACTTCAAGGTAGATGGTAAGGTGTTGATATGATAGTTGTAATATGAGATGAGAATGAAAGTTAAAGTGAGTTGTAATATGAGATGTGAGTGAATATGAAAGTAAGATATATTTTCTAATAAGAATGAGAAGTAAAGTAAGTTGTATGAAGAGATGAGAATGAAATATAAAGCAAAGTATGATGAAATGAGAATGAGAATTAAAGTAAGCGGTATGATGAAATAAGAATAGAAAGGAAAGTACACTGTAATATAAAAGGAGAATGAATGTTAATGTATTATGAGATGTTATGATATGAAAATGAAAATGAATATATTATAAGATGAGAATGAATATTAAAGTAAAAACAAAATATATAGATTGAGCGGATGTTGGTATGTAGATTAGTTGAAGATTAGAACAAATTACTTTGTGCAATCTTTACTATGTTTATATGTTTAATTTCAGGTTAAATTCAATTATCATCATGGTCGTAAGTTCTTTTAATTTCTTTCATATTATTTATTTTGGTAACTAACCTAGTAGATTATACTCACACCAGTTATGGCTGACCCCGGTTGTTTTGGGGGGTTAGAGGAGTCCCTCCCTGAGGGTGGACGTCCTTGACTCTCTTTGCAGGTTTTGGTTATCAGCAAGGTGAGATACCTTTGTAGTACTTAGTTTTGTAGTTATACTTTTCTTGTTGTATATTTGGTGATATATGTATCTATTATATATTTTTATTATCTAAGTCATGTAAAAATGGGGTAAATGATAATATTTGTGTAATCTTTTGTATTTTGGGAGACCATGTATGTAACTGGATGAGATGATCATATATAGTGATGTGATGAAGTATACAAAACCCGTACCCGTCTCGTTGTGGAGTATTGGGTTCTTTGGATTTGTTTTTGAAAGGTTTTCCTAAGGTTTTTCTAAAAACCCTTTATGTTTTCAAATGAATTTTTTATTTTTATTTTATATCATGCATATTATGATGAGGTATGCCCCCAGAGCCCTATATATATATATATTGCCTGTGTATTGTTGCTTGGATTGGCCTGAGGAGGATTGATATATATTTCCTTTGTTGTGATATATGTAATTATTTGCAGAATTCCGTAAGAATTTCTGTAAAAGGACTAATATTTCAGGGGAGACTCTACCGAAATTTTTACTAAAATTCCTATTTTTATTCTAGAATAGAATTGATGATTTAATTGAGTAGGTGTAGAAAAAAAATTGGGGCATTACAAGGATTCAGCAGCAAGCCACCAGTGAGGCGGTAGAAAGGCTGGAATGATTCGAGGCCAAATTCTCTCGAAGGGTCAAGAGAATGAAGACCAAGTATCAGGCCAAGATTTCGCGCCTTGAAGCGGGACATGAGCTGCTGAGGGCCCAGGTGGCCCAGTTACAGACACGACTGGGACAACACTAGAGGGCTATAGACCTACTAGGGATGAGTTATGGTTGTATTTTGGTAGTACTATTTTGATTCAATGTAATGTTTTGTAAACTGTTTAAGAATATTGTGCTGAATCAATGAATGAAACTTGACATTTGGGTTGGTTTAAATCTTGATGTGATTTAAGTTTCTATCATAATATTAATCACCTTAGACACCCTGTATTAATATTCATTACTCAGATGTCGAGGAGCACCCGTAGTGGAAGAAGTACTGGAGATGAAGGAATTGGGGCCAACAATGCAGGCCTTAACATTGAAACTGAGTTTGCACGGATGTACCAAACAATGGCCAAGTTTATGAAAGCGCAGCGGAACTTCGTGCTGCATCCCGCAGCACACGAAGGCAACATGGGGAATGTTGTCCCCGCACGGTGAAAATGGTGGAATCCTTTAAGAGAATGAAGCCACCAGTTTTCGAAGGGTAGGCAAAACCCACAGCTGCAAATGGTTGGATCCGCCAAGTTGAGACAATTTTCAAAGTGTTGGAGACCCTACATAGGAGCAAGGTCAAGTTGGCCACTATCCTCTTGGAGAAAGATGCAGGCGTTTGGTGGCAGTCTGTTAAGCATGGACTGGGAGAAGGACCTATTGCATGGGAAGACTTTTTGGAGGAATTCAGACAACACTACTTTCCCCTCGACATCTAGGAGGAGAAATCGATGGAGTTCAACAACCTACGTCTGGGAGGCATGACCGTTCGGGAATATGAGACAAAGTTCACACAGCTGTCTCGCTATGCCCCAGAGATGATCCAGGATGAGGTAAAGAAGGCTAAGCAGTTTAAGCAAGGATTAAGGCCGGCAGTGAGGATGAAGATGGTGCCATTGTGTATCCGATGGTTCGAAAAATTGGGGAAGAAGGCAGCAGTGACTGAACATGACATGAACCAGAGCTAGCCGCCACAGGGTAAGGCAGGAAATTGGAACAAGGGGAAGCGATCGATGCAAGCAACCAAGTTTAGGAGGCATGAAGCCAGTCAGAAGTTCCAGAAGGTAAACAGCAGTGTAGGAGCCAGCAGGTCAGTGAAGTGTTTTGGTTGTGGGGAATTAGGGCACTTTAGGAGCCAGTGCCCGAAACAGAAGATTAAGGCGAGTCTCAGCACCTGTTTCAATTGTGGGAGGACGGGGCACTTTAGATGAGACTGTCTCCAGCTGTAGAGGAGCAACAGTGGAACCACCCACACCCCGAAGACTAACAACAAAGGAAAGAAGCCACTCCGCCAGGGGCGTGTTTTTGCACTCACATGAGAGGATGTTGAGGAAGATGAAGGAGTGATTTTGGGTATGTAACACCTCTTTGATTTTAATAACTTCACAATAGTTATTGTGTTTCATTTATTACTATTAGATATTATTGTTATTGTTATCATTATGTATAAATATACAATTTTATCTTATATATATTTCTTAATTTATTTATTTATTTGGTGGAGGGGGTCTAATTGGGTTTTAGCATGAAAAGAAGAAGTACGAGGGCTTATAACTAGTAAAAGAGTCAATAAGGGACTTATAATAAAATTCCCCCTTTATTTACTAAAACCACCCCCTTCTCTTCTCCCCATCACTCCCGTCGAAATCATCAGGTCAAAACCGAAACCCATTCCCGACCGAAACCTTGGGGTTTCATCACCCCATCAATCTTCTAATATTTTTCAATTATTTTAGGTTTTTGGCTAATTGAAGGGTGCTCGTCAACGTATTGTTGTTGGTTTTTGGAATCATCTTGTCACGCCCCACTTCCCAAAAATACAAAACAAGCACCTAACATTGACCCAGCGAATGACTAACGTCCTCCATAAGCTATTTATCGGATTAACTCAACAATATAATAGATAAAGAACAATTGCGCACACAATAATAATAATCTCATCAACAATAATACTTGGAATGAAGCAATATGAAATATCCAAATACAATAAACCAACGTCTGTAAACAATAACGAAATCCGGGTCATAAGCCCAATAAAATAATAATGCAATCAAAAATAGATAATAAGTCTCAATACATTAAGTTTGATAAAACAATAAGCAATTAAAAGCAATAAAATCTTCAGAATCTTTGTTCTCCAATCCCAGCAGGCAATTCTCCTCCATTACCTATGAACACTTCATCTATAATAGAGGAGAAAAATTATCCTTAGAGTAAGTCATGGACAGCAAGTAGAGAAAACAAAGAACAATGGAATAACGGTATAACGATGAATTCAATGGATCAATAAGAATCAATAACATGGGACAATAATCAATAATCAATATCACGGCAATCAATGCAATTGGTATAAACAATGATTCAATATTCGACAAAAATGTTGAATGGTATCAATAACACTTAGAAAATATTCGATATCAATAGGAACAATGATGTACAATATGCAATGTCGATGATGTATCAATCCTTATGTCTATTAACCATTTTAAACCTAACTAATGCACGTACTATCGTGTCCCATATGTCCCATACCACAGGTTCGATGCACGCATACAATTTCGTTTAGTCTTAAGTGGTGAGTTCTATAGATCATGTACTTAGCAACGGTAAACACTATTCACCTTTCGGTGCACGATACGGTCTTCGACAACGATACAGTACACTATAGATTGGGTTACGGTCGTAATCCACAATCACACGATAAAACACTAGCCGAAACATTATTTAGGGAAACACGGGACCCTCCTCCAAGTACAGTCTCTACTTTGTTCACTACTTAAATCACCATTTAAACCCCGGCTTGTTAATTATTTTATCGATGCAACAATACAATATGCAATTAAGGGACATTTCGATGAACGATTGTAACAATAGAGAAACAATGAGATGATAACTTGAATATGACAATGAAAATGATGACAATAGGATACTCGGATCATGCAATGCAATATACACACTCTAGATCATACAAGACTACAATATAGGAACAATTAATTCATGAAAACTAAAAAATGAAATTCTGGACAGAAAGAGTAGTCTGTACTAAAATGTAATTTCCCGCTGTTTCAGAACTCGAAAACTAAACCCGTCAGAAATTATAGAAACTAGACTTCCACACGGTTCCAACACATATTTAAAGTTCAAAACCCGACAACAATAGCTAGGTCAAACACAACATTCTTTACAAATTATAGGTTCAGGCATAAATTCGACATCATGTTATTTTATTTTTAGAATCAGCAAAATCTGAATAATAGATTCAGTAAAAATATTTATTAGACTCCTAAACATGATCACTAACAATATGGAAATTTTTAGAGCAATATTTTAACATTTGATCTGTCTTTTTACAATTTAAATATCAAATATACAAGAATCTGAAAATCTGGAAATAAAAATACAGCAGTAGTAAAACGACCATAACTTTTGCTATACAACTCGGAATTCAGAAATTCAAGATGTTTTAGAAACTAGAAAGATAAGGCTACAATTCTAATTCAGAAAGTTATTCATTTTATGATCATTTACTAGGTCAAAAATAACAAACAATATACTGCTAGCAAGCAACATGCAGGTTTTTTTTTGGGTATTTTTCATGAAAGAAATTAATTAGACATGATGGGTATCAATTCTATTAGTCGGTAAACTTCTTAATTCGCATGATGGGTGCAATAAAATGATGAATAAAAATAAAGTTACATACATACACGATTTTAACATCAATCAAACAACAAACGATCAATCAAACATACAACCTAGTAATTCTTCCTACAATAATTTAATTGTCTGACAATCATATGAGTACTCCTATCATGGATACTATATGGATGCCTTAAAGGTTCAACCTTTAGAGTCAATAGAGGCACGATGTCAAGAATATTGGGGTTAGCTCGTGTAAACCCTCAATAGACCCAACGAAAGATAATCAATACAACGATATGGTAATGAATAGGATCTACTTGCAAGAATTTCAATAAAACTTGAATTTGATACGATGTTCAATTCAAGGAGAAAAGTGACTTGTATTTTGGACGACGAAATTGAATACCAAGAATAATGGGATGAGAATCCCGAAGCAACGAACCTACGAAAACCAAATAACACGTGTAAACTACGTGCAAAAGAGACCCAAAGCACAGCAGCGAAAGAGCAGCAACGACAGCAGGCAGGAGGGCTTTGGGACTAGCTGACGTCGACAGGGTGGCTCGCCGGCGGCGGACGGTGGCGTCGCAGGCGAGCGGTGCGACTAGACAGAGCATCGGTTGGGCACTCTGCTTTGGGTGAGAAAAAAGAGAGAGAGAGAGCGTCGGGGATGGCGTCTAGAGTTGTGGCGGCGTTGGTGGCTGGGGGTGAGCGGGAAGGTAGTCGGCGTCGACTGGAGGGGTCGCCGGAGTTGGCCGGAAAGGATGGTCAGGGGGTTTGAGCAGGAAACTGGGGGGGTTCTGATTGGGGAGAGAGAAACAAGGAGGACAGATAATGAGGAGAGAGGAGAGACGACAATTAGGGTTTCAAAATTGTGCAATTTAGGGTTTGCAATAGGATTTTTTTTATAATGTGCAATTAGGATGTTGGGTTAGTGGTTTAGGATCCAATAATAGTGGATTTGGGCCAAGAATAATTGAAATTGGATTTTAGGGTTCAATAAGAGATGGATCTAAAATAATAGGGTTCAAATAAAAATACCAACAATTTATTAAAAGAAAATAGGATCAACAAGGATAGCTAAATCAAGAAGAATGAAGAATTTCATGAACAAATTAATTAAAATAATTAAGGAAGAAAAAAAAGAGTATTTTATTCAATTACAAATAAAATATTACAAAAGAGGGAAAGACGAAAAAAGCGAAAACGGTAGTTACACATCAACTGTAAGGTGAGTTGGATTTTATTTAAACTTTATGTGTTTGTAAGATTTGAGAAATTTTAGCTGTGAAATGGTGTATTAAGGAGAGTAGACAATTCTCTTTATATTAGAAGTGATAGATTTGACATTTAAGAGAGAGAAACTAAATTAGAAAATAATTATTGTGTTGGCATTAGAATAAATGGAAAATAACTAGAAAAAATTAATTATTATGAGTAATAGGAAGCATTGTAATTTAAGGGGAACAATTTAGAATGAATATTAATGCAATTTTATGGAGTTAGAAACCCGTCAGAAACTCAAAAATACGTATATAACATGTATGCACGCCAGATTTTCAACGAAATGTCTGAATGAAATATGAGTGATAATTTGATGGAATTTGAGATACACTTTACCCTCAATAATATTTTTTATTCTTAAATAAAGAAAATAGGGTGATTGGATCAAAGAAAATTGAAAATCGGCGGCTTATCTATTAAAATGCCTCTGATTGATAAGTGCAATTTTGAATTGGGATCCAAATTTGAGATTTGATAATTTGGCATGAGTACACGTATTATTTATAACGTGTGGGAGAAGACAGATTCTAATTTGGAAATAGATAGCTTGTGTTTTGAGTGTTTGGCTAAACAGTTCTATAATTTTTCGAATAGGTATTATAAAGTGAAGTTTGATTAGCGACCGGGCGAGTGAGGAGTGTCTTCTGACCGATTCATCAAGTGAGTATGATTATACTAGATATATATTATGTTGTGGCAGAATTTTATTTGGTTTGGAAGTGATTTTTGTGAACTTTAGCAAAATGAAGATTTAACCGAAAATACGAAATTTTTTATATGCTAAAATTGTGTTATATGATGAATTTGTGTGATTTTGAGTATTTATTGTTATGGGTGATATATTGGGTATATGTATGATAGTATGAAATAATTGGGGTTGATATACGTATTTTATACAGTAGATTAACAAAAATGACATATATTTGGTATTAGGATGTATTGACCCCTTTGTTGTATGTTTGTGATATATATGGGTGATAATGAGTTATGATAGCATAAGCAATAAAAAAAAATTGATGAGTGAGTATATGTATAATATAGTGATGTTTTTTTGATATATCGGATAGAGCCAAACGGCTCCAGCCATCAAAAAATATATCAATCAATAAAAACAGTTAAGTTACAGACAATAATCAATGGTTTTACAAGGAGTAAAACAGAAATAAGCACATAAAAGAATACAAAAACGGCTGAAAAGCACGCCAAACGGAGGGTGCGAAATAAAAACGAAGCGCCACACCGAAAAAAGGACGGGGGCGGAGCCATCATCCGGGAAAAACCAAGAATCTAATGGAGCCCAACAAACTACCCGAACCCGAAAGAAGATCAGGACGAAATGATAGAGCCATGAAACAGGAGGCCAAACCTCCCCACTTGAAAACAACCAACTCCACTGGCAATCCCGGGGAACTCTAGCAGCACAACGGAGGAAAAACAGACTGCCTAAACCGCGGATGGCAAAGCGAAGCCAAGACTCAACTGTGCACCAGTTGATGAGCTGGCACAGAAGCTGCATTCCGCACAAGAATACGGGCACTCACTCGAATCTGCGAAGTATTAAAGACTTTCTTATTGTATCTCCGCTTCACGGGGGGAGTTCCTACCATCCCCGAAGGGGGCGATATAGTCGCAAGGTCTGAAGAACTAGCTTCGACGAGGTGAGAAGGGGTAAAGAAAAAACTGGGAGCCACCAACGAGGCTATAGGAACGGCGCTAGTAATAAAGGAACGACGGGGGAAAGAAGAGTCATCCGTGAGCGGAGGAGACTTAGGGGGGAAAGAGTACAAGAAGGATTTAACTTCCATCAGGAGCTGATTGAGCCACGATTGAACTCCTAAATGTTGATACAATGAAAATAAGCATCCTGAAAAATGAAACGAAAACTTAGAACATTTGGGATAAGATATCCCTAATGCACATGGAGGATTAAAAACTAAAGCGGGGGCCTCAAAACAAACAATAGTCTTGTCTGGGTGCACTTGGGGATCAGAAGAGCGGCAGTGCCGAGCGAGCCCCCTCGCACAACGAGACCAAGAATGAGAAGAGAAGTATGATGTAAACAATCCAGGATATTTAATTAAGTTCCAACTCAACGAAGGGCCCCCTGAGATAGATCGTGGATGAGCCTTGAAAGAACCCGAGCGAGGGTAGGATACGAGTTTCGGATAAACCTTACGATCCATAAAAAGGTTAGCAATATTAGAAGGTCGAAGAGAAGCAAGAGAAACACAATTGGGAGAGAAAGAAGTGAAGTTCTTAGCTGGCAGAGAAACAACAACTGAGGAGACGAGATCCTTTCCAGTTACAATACTGAGATTACTAGCCAAGCAAGCGTGAAACTTGCGCTTTAAGAGGGGATAGTTAAGAAAGGAGAGGAGTTTGGCCGAAAGGGGATGGCCTCTAGAAAAACCCAGGAGTTTCTGAAGGGAGAAAATCGACTGCGAGAGTGACCAAACTTATCACAGAAAAAAGCACTTCAGCTTGTTTACACACTCACGTTTAAAATGCCCAGGAAGAAGGCATCTGAAGCAGACCGAATGAGGGTCAGACCAATGAGGAGAAGGGGAATTAGAGAAGATGGGAGAGCACCGATGATAATCGGTGTCAGCCAAAAGAGGGTGAGACGAGTCCCCCATCAAATCCAGAACCGAATCTAAACTGGAAGAACTAGCTTCGGACTCTAAGAGAGCCAAGGTAGAAACCAGCCCTAGATAGGCTCAAAGCAAAACACTAACAGAGGAACAGTACAGGACAATGGTGCCAAACACTGAACAGATCCACACCCACCAAAACAGCACTGCCAAGAAATATTCAGCACAGACCACAGAGTGGCAACAGCACCCACCAATAGAGAGAAAGAAAGGGGATGAAATAGATGTAGAGAGGATCAACAGAATAACCGAACTTGATCAAGTTCTTGGTCAGGAAGTAGCTCGGAGCTGAACAAAACACAGATTGTATCTATCCCAAAGGGGAGCACAATGCAGGAAAAAACAATCGGTCAATCTGGACAATCCACAGCTTTGGGGACCGATACCGCAGTCAAAAGAGACAGCAGAGAACAAAACAACCCCAAATGCTACACCCAAAAATAATACTACTAGAAAAAGAAGCTAACTAAAAGATCAGGCGAACTCATAGTGATCGGACAACTGGACGGACTGAATAGCCACGGGAGGGGGAACAACTGTGGAAGAAAACTCACCGAACAAAGGATCTCCAGCGAGTGGGGACCAGGCGTCACCGTGGAGGCTGAGTCTGGGCGACACAGTGAGCTAGGAAAGTAGCGGGGGTGGGAGAGCGTCGCTAGCTGGGACCTCGCCGAGAAGGAGATCTCCGACTATCGGATGGAGAACCGGCATCACCGGAGGGAGGCGCAAAAGGAACGCAACCTTGGTGGATCTTCGGAGTGCTGAGGAAAGAAGCGGCGCCCCCAAGGAGACGACGGGGAGCTTGGGCCGAAACACCGAGGCGGAGAAAACTGATCGACGAGGACCGGGAGGGTAGGGAAGCTGGGGATATGGGTCTGTAGAGAAGGAAGAGCTGAACAAAAATAAAGAAGGGAGGATGGGGTAAGGAAGTGAGGGGTGGCCGGATCTGGAGGTTGAAGGACAGAGAAGATGGTCAGGAAAAATCGCTATTCAAATTGCTTTTTGAATCGGTACTTTAAAGTGATGTTTAATATAGTGATGTTTAAAGTGATGTTTAAAGTGAAACATATGGGCAGTAATATGATATAATTATCTACTTAATTTAGCATATTCATAAGATATTATAGTGTGATTAAATAAAGTTATGGATATGGGAATGATTTCAGATCTAAAAATTAAATTGTGATATGAGTTGATATAAGTTGATATGCCATGGAATTGTGCCGAGGAACTACCCGCCAGCTATTTCCATAGAAATGGTGGGAACTACCTGCCGAGGTAAAACTCCAAGGTAGTGAGAGTGGTTATGGGTATGTAGATGGGTGCAGATTTAGGGGAGTACTTTGATATAAAGTCTCTTTTAGGATGTTTTTATATTCAGTTTTCTGGTTAAATTTTATTATCATGATATTCGTAAGTTCCTTCTATTTTCTTTATATAGTTTAATTTATTCGCTAAACTAGTAAATTATACTCATACCAGACTTGGCTAACCCCTATTGTTTTCTGGGGGTTAGGGGAGTCCCTCCCTGAGGGTGGATGACCTTAACTCCCCTGCAGGTTTGATAGCAGCGAGGTGAGGTAGTGATATGGTTTGGCTGCTGTACTTTTGTTTGTAGTTGATGGATTATATATATATATATATATATATATATATATATATATAGTTATATATGATATGTAGTAATGGGGATAGATGATGTACTATTTGATAGTATGGGAGATTATGTGTATAACTTTAAGGTGTCAGGATATATATATAGTGTTGCGATGAATTATGAAAGCCCGTACCCACCTCGTTGTGGTGTATTGAGTTCTGTGGTTGATTTTGAAAGATTTTTCTAATGCTTTTCTAAAAACCATATATGTTTTAAAAAGAATTTTGGGTATTTAATTTGTAGCTTGCATGTTATGAAGTATTTTACCTCCAGAGTCGTGTATATTAATGCTTGTGTGATTTTGAATGATTTGACCTGGGGAGGATTGTAAATATTATAGGTACATTGTTTTGTGTGATTGTTTGCAGATTTCCATAAGGAAACTCTGTAAAAGGTCTAATATTTCTGGTAAAACTCTGCCAAAATTTTATTTGAATTATAACTATCGTAGTTTATGTTTAAAGTGACATAGAAATTAAAAGAATTGAATTTTGATATTTTTCTAAGTAAGAAATGATATAGATGAGTAATAGGGTAAGTTGAAGATCATTGGAATAAGTATTAGTTAAAATTTTTTTAAAAAATTGGGGTGTTACAGTTGGTATGAGAGCCTAGGTTAACTAGGAATTTCTTGTTGATTCTGGTGATCTTGTCGCATGTGTATGGATTCATTTTCACTAGTTAGATAATGTGAAGTTTGGTTTATGATTTGGAAGTGTAGGCTAATGTTGATTATGTTATTGATTGGTGTAAGGTCCTAGATCATGAAGAGGAGAGCTAGACGGGTGCATCCTACTCCATCGGTTGGACCGAGGAGGCGAGGCGACAGGCCTGAGATTTCTGAGGAGCCTCCAGTGAGTGACCTGGAGCAGGTTGCTCATGAGCCCACTAATCCTATGCCTGCCACTCCAGTTACTCCTTCACAGAGGTTGAGTGTGCCGCCTCCTACTACGCCAGTGACACCCGAGCTAGCGGAGGCAGATCTTGCACCAGTAGGGACTTCAACCCCTGTGATGAAGGGTTCGCAGTAGTATCTAGCCCGTGCAGGCACTTTTGTGCAACAGATTTTGGCCCAGCTAGGTCAGCAGGTGTCGGAGCAGCCTTTGGCAGTCCGTATGGAGTCCCGAGAGAAAGAAGTTAGTTTTGCCAATAAGATGAAGAATTTTCAGACCTTGGTAGCAACTATGTATGATGGCACCTCAAATCTTGGGAGCAATAAGATCAAGAAATACCACATTGCGAGCGCATGGATGTGTCGGAGATCGAGAAAAGGCAGTTGGCTGAGATGTATTTGGTTGGTGATGCGATGATTTGGTGAGCCTGTGTTCAAGATTTGGATCCGATTAGTTATCAGTAGGTGGAGTGGAAGGACTTTGTAGACAGATTTGAGGTGCATTTTCTACCTGAGTCAATACAGGCCCGTATGACGGATGAGTTTCTTGCACTACAACAGGGTGAGATGACTTTGGATGAGTACATATTGAAGTTTAACCAGCTGGCTCGTTTTGCACCACACTTGGTAGACACCGAGCGACGTCGATCAGATCAGTTTATTAGGGGAGTGCATCCTTCTTATCAGATGAGCCTGACAGCAGCCAACAGTAGTAGTGCCTCCTTTGAAGAGGTAGTTGAGTTAGCGTGAAATTTGGAGAGAACTCAACAGAGGTTGAAAGAGGCAAGTGGCAAAAATTAGAAAGTACAGCATGGACAACCAGAGCAGTCCTATCAGAGGGGTTTCAGAGGACAGTATCCAGGGTAATTTCAGGAAAGCCACAAATGGAGATTGTAAGGCGATTTGAGCCATATGCATGTCAAGGTGGGCAAGGAAATGGAGATAAAAATAATGGTGCGCGAGGTCAGGACCCCCAAGTAGAGGTAGCGCTCAAAGTCAGCGGTCTAGATTAGAGTCTGTTCAACAGCCACGAATAGATTCGGAGGACAGAGGTTTGGTGTTGGTGGCCGCCAAGGAATTTCAAACAAGACCCTAACATGTTATAGTTGTGGTAAGGTGGGTCATTTGGCTCAAGAATGCTCAGATGGATCTGCTACTAAATGTTGTAATTGTGGAAGAACAAATCATTTGGCTAGAAATTGTAGATTTCCTGGAGGTAGAGCCTATAAAGGTTCAACGGCAGGCATTAGAGACATGAGACCACAGATAGGTTTTCAGCAACAACAGCAGCAGCTGCAGCGTGCATTAGCACCGGTCCCAACAGGAGTTTATGCAGTTAGTCGGTCGGCGGGTCAGTTACAGACAGAGGTTCCTTCAGATACTGGTCTCATTAGAATTTTATTTGACACTGGATCAGCTTTATCCTTTATAACCCACACATATGTTGCACAAGAACAGATTCTCATGTTTTTTTTTGATGCGCCGGTGAGAGTTAGTACCCCATTAGGAAACACTATTTTATTGTATGATGTGTGTCTAGAAGTGTAGATTCCGATGGGATCTCCTACTTTTCTTAATGATTGTGTGGTGATGTGCTTTGATGGTTATCAATTTATTTTGAGGGTGGATTGGTTACGGAGGCATTATGCACAATTAGAGTGCAGCGAGGGGAGAATTCGGGTAGGAAATCCCGATAAGACTCCTTTCTCATAGAGTGTAATGCTATAGATGATGTGGCGAGGTTTACCTATTTGGGTTCGGTAGAAGTGCCTATGGTGGAGATTAAAGATGTAGATGTAGTTTGTGAGTTTACGGATGTTTTAGAAAAAAAGAATACCCGGAGTTGTATGTGGGAGTTTTTCAGTACTCGTAGCTCGAGGACGAGCTTCTTTTGAGGCGTATATAATGTAGCACCTCTTTGGTTTTAATAACTTCACAATAGTTATTTTATTTCTTTTATTACTATTAGATATTACTGTTATTGTTTACATTATGTATAAATACACATTTTTATCTTATATATATTTCTTAATTTATTTATTTATTTGGTGGAGCGGGTTTAATTGGATTTTAGTATGAAAATAAGAAGTATGAGGGCTTATAACTAGTAAATGAGTCAATAATGGACTTATAATAAAATTTCCAATTAAACTGTCGAAATTGAAACCCATTCCTGACCAAAACCTTGGGGCTTCTTCACCCCATCAATCTGCTGTTATATTTCAATTATTTTAGGGTTTTAGCTAATTGAAGGGTGCTCGTCAACGTGCCATTGTTGGTTTTTGGAATCATCAACTGTAAGGTGAGTTGGATTTTATTTATACTTTATGTGTTTGTACGATTTGAGAGTTTTTAGCTGTGAAATGGTGTATTAAGGAGAGTAGACAATTCTCTTTATATTAGAAGTGATAAATTTGGCATTTAAGAGATAGAAACTAAATTGGAAAATAATTAGTGTGTTGGCTTTAGAATTAATAGAAAATAAATAGAAAAATTAGGAATTATGAGTAATAGGAAGCATTGTAAATGAAGGGGAATAATTTAGAATGAATTTTAATGCAATTTTATGGAGTTAGAAACCTGTCGGAAACTCTAAAATACGTGTATAACTTGTATGCACGGCAGGTGTTCGACGAAATGTTTGAATGAAATATTAGTGATAATTTGATGCAATTTGAGATATACTTTTACCCTCAATAACATTTTTTATTATTAAATTAAGAAATTAGGGTGATTGGGTCAATGAAAATAGAAAATTGGCGGCTTTTCTATTAAAATGCCTCCGATTGATAATTGCAATTCTAAATTGGGATCCAAATTTGAGATTTGATAATTTGATAATTTGGCATGCGTACACACGTTATTTAAAATGTGTGGGAGAAGACGGATTCGAATTTGGAAATAGATAGCTTGTGTTTTCAGTGTTTGGCTAAAAAGTTCTATAATTTTTCGAATATGTATTATACAGGGAAGTTTGATTAGCTACCGGGCGAGCGAGGAGTGTCTTCTAGCCAGTTCATCAGGTGAATATGATTATACTAGGTATATATTATGTTGTGGCAGAATTTTATGCGATTTTGAAGTGATTTTTGAGAATTTTAGCTAAATGATGATTTAACCGAAAATATGAAATTTTTTATATGCTAAAATTGTGTTACATGATGAATATGTGTGATTTTGAGTATTTGGTGTTATGGGTGATATATTGGGTATATGTATGATAGTATGAAATAATTGGGGTTGATATACGTATTACATACGGTTTATAAACAAAAATGACATATATACTGTGTTATGATGTATTGACCCCTTTGGTGTATGTTTGTGATATATATGGGTGATAATGAGTTTTAATAGCATAATCGATATAAAAAAAATTAATAAGTATATTTATAATATAGTGATGTTTAAAGTGAAACTTATGGGCGGTAATGTGATATAATCATCTACTTAATTTAGCATGTTCATAAGATATTATTGTGTGATTAAATAAATACTTTGGTGCGTTTACGATGCGGAACAATATGAAGTAATAGTCTTATAAATTAAATAACCAAGTGTATGTGAATATGTGATATAAATGAGATAATTTATTATTGTAGTGCCGCACAATCTCCCAGGGGTTTCGGCTAGACCCCACAGGCTCGGGATATATCCGGGAACAGGAGTTATTGATAGACCTCGGAGTGCAGATTCCTCATGATAGACCTGAGATGAGAGTTGATACCACAGGATAGACCTGGCAGTGCAGATACCTAAGGATAGAACTAAGATGAGAGTTGATACCCCAGGATAGACCTGGGAGTGCAGATACCTCAGAATAGACCCAAGATGAGAGTTGATACCCCAGGATAGACCTGGGAATGCAGATACCTCAAGATAGACCTGAGATAAGAGTTGATACCCTAGGATAGACCTAGGAGTGCAGATATGTAACGACCCGAAAAATAGCATATGGCTATTTTGCATCGAAATGTGTGCGCGATTAAGAATTTCGCGCGATTATGAATTTTCTGATAATAATTATTTTAATTGAGAAATATAAGATATATTGTCTACCTTATTTTATTATTATTTTCAAAATTAAATTATTTTTATACGGATTATTACGAAGTAGTTTTAATGTATTTTGTGTTGTTTGGATTATTAATGTAGAGAGTTGGGCTTTATTTGAAATGTATTAAGGCTAGGGGGCTTACATGAAACATTCCCTTAGATATCTATCTATCTAGTATTATTTAATTACATTTTTACAAAAAGACCCCCCCCTTCCTTCTCCTCCTCCTTCTTCCTTCTCTTTTCTTCCTGTCCGGTTCCACCCCAGCCCAGAACCCACCTCCCCCGGTTCCCTTCTCCTTTCCCTTCCCCTACTTTCTCCTCCCGTTCACTCCTAACCAAAGAAAGAACCCAACCCCTCCTCCCTTCCTTCTTCTTCTTCCTTCTTGTTCGATGCCGAACCAAGAGAACCCCGACCTCCTCCTCCCATCTCCTCCTCCCGTTCGCGCCAGCCCCAAATCGAAAGAAACCCACCTCCGTTCCCTTCTTCTTCTCCTTCTTTCCCTTCTGATCTCCATCCCGACGCTCAAAACCGAGAACCCATCGATCGGTACTTCCCCACCTCGAATCCCCTCCGATCCTTCGTCAAATCCAAATTAAAGTGAGGGTTAGACTAATGGAGGGATCCTCTACATCGTAGTAGCGTCGGATTTTCGAATGGATTCGGGAAGGTAAAACCCTAACATTTTATTGTATAAAATTTAGTTGGGTTAATTTTTATTGAGTATGAATGTTAGGGTAGAGAGATTTAGAGATATTAGAAATTGTAGATGCGAGAAATTAGTGGATGTTTAGAGAGATTTCAAGTTGTTAGTAAAATAGGATTTTGGGTTTGTAAAAGAGAATTATATGGATATCAATTAATTCATGGATAGTAATAGAAATTATAGTCGGGCTATTAGAACAATTAGGAGTGTTTTTAGTAATTGTTTGGAAATAGGAATCTCGTCGGCATTATATTATCACGTGCATCGCACGTGTATATCCCAAGCATTCAATAAATGCTTGTGTGATATTTGGGATGGTGTTATTAGCTTTTATAATTGGATTGGATGATTTGAGTTTTAATTGCTTGAAATTGATGATAGGATATATTACGACCTTGGACGCGAGGTGGCATGGCGCTTGGATCTTCGAAAATTATGTGAGTTTAATTTATTTATATATATTTTTGTGTTTTAAGAAATATAGTGAGTGTTAATTTATTATGTGTTCTTGTGTGTTAAGAATTATGTGAGTGTAATTTATTTGCGTATTTCTGTGATTATAGAAGTTATGTGAGTTAGTTATTTATATATTTTTGTAGGTTGAAGAATATGTGAGTATCAATTTATCTACGTATTTTGGTGTTTTTAAGAAATATAGTGAGTATCGAGTTATTACGTATTTTGTGATTGTAGAATATGGTGGGTATGGTTCTATATATGTAATTGATATTTAAAAGAAGTCGGATGAACTAAAGAGGTGATATGATTTATGGATGAGGCGTATGGGGAAATTAACTATCCTTGAGTATATGAAACCTATATAATGGACTAGTTATGTATGTGGAGATTCTCTACTTCTAATTTAGTTGCTTGCTCTCTTTATCTATTTATGTATGTGTAGAAAGAACCATCCTTAGGGTTACTACTTGTGTAGGTGAAGAAAAGAACCCATCTTTTAGGTGCAAGTTGTTGTAGGTGTAGAAAGAACCCATTTTGAAGGTTAAGTAAATTGTGGAGGCTAAAAGAACCCAACTTGATGTTATGTTAGTTGTAGTATGATAGAGAAACAATCCTTGATGTTGTCAATTGTAGGATGTTAAAAGATCACACCTTTATGTCGATTAGTTGTTGTAGGTTGAGAAAGAACCCATTCCTAGGGCTATATTATTTGTGTACGCTAAAAAGAACCATTCTAGTGGTTAGTAGTAGGGAGTAAAAAGAACCATCCTATGGATTTGGATTGTTGTAGAAAAAGAACCCACACTTGTGATATAGAAAGAATCCATGCTTGAATTGTCTTAGAAAGAAACCCATGGTTTAGTTGTAGTAGAACACCAGGTTGGAGTTGTGTGAAGAACCCATTCATGCCTATGTGACATTCCAGTAAAACCTATCATGGTTGAGTCGATTTTAGAAAGAAACTCATGCTAAGTTGATTATAGTAGATCCTTCTGTTACTTCTAATTATAGAAGATCAAGCTTGCTAGCAAGCACAGTTGGTTGCTTCTAGGTTTGATTAATGTATGGTTGTTTACCTATTGTTGTGCTCGTACGTGGCTCGACTGGCCCGTGCGTAGCTGTTGGTCTCATACGCAGCTTATTTGGCTGGTATGTATGTTGTCATCATACGTAGCTTATTGGCTCGTATGTGGTTAGTTACCATATATAGCTTATTAGCTAGTACCCAGTTGTTGTGCTCGTCTAGGGTTATATTGTTACCCTAGGGGCTATCGACCATCAAGACATATGTTTTCTTACCCTAAGGAACTGTGGAGGAGTCACTCCTCGGGTACCATCGGATCTTAACCTGTGTAGGTTGATCGAGGACCGGAGTATAGACGGAATCTAAGTTCAGGGTAGTGGCATGCATATATATTCGCATTGTCGAGGTCTTGGATCGATAGGCCACGAACCGGATCCTGAAGGGTTCTGGTAAGTCTAGGTTGAGCAGCCTAGTAGAGCTGTCTTGCAAAGTCTAATTTAAGGCCTAGCATGTTGTGGTTATAATATTGTCCTCCCTAGGAGTGTTCTGGGTTAGGGACATTATTAGGGTAGTGACTTATAAAGATCATTACTTAAACCCTTTGCTGGAAGAGAGTAGTCGGTTGTAAGGGGCACCTTACGACTAACTCGTCCCTTGAGGCAACCTTAGGTGGAGTTATTGCGTTGTACCTTCCCGTCAAAGGGATACGTACGGTGCCTTCTCACGAGTTGGGAGCACGGGTTGCGTATCTCGCTCTGTTAATTCCTGAAATACCGTGGCTTGGGGTGCCACAGGATGCATTGTGCAGTCCTGCGCTTGCGAGACCCCAGAGGGTGCCACAGGGTAGGCTTCGCGCTACCCTGCGCTTGCGAGACCCTATGGTTTGATTTTGGAACGAGGTCCGGCATGCCGGGTAGTAGTGGAAAACGGAGACACCATAAGCAGACTGCATAGGGGGACTTGACCCCTTCTGCAACCTCACAGAGTCATGGGGTATTGTCAGGAACAGGTTGTGTACAATTAAAAATTCATAACGCGGGTTTAAATCCCTATATATGGAGAAACAGCTTGAGATGGGGCGCATGTAGTATGGGCTGCATGTTGTTTTCAGAGACTTGCTAACATTAGAATAAGAGCATCATCGTATTAGTAAGCTTGCATTAGAATAATGAGCATCATTGTATTGGTAATGTGCAATGAGATGTTGGGTTGGACATGAATGAGTGTGGTAGTATGTGAATGAATGCATATGTCTATGATGTGATACGTGATATAATGCAATAAGATCAATACTTGTATTATGAGAGGGGTTATTCAAATGATTACTAAAGATAAGTATGTTATGAGCGGGTATGGGTATACGTACAGGTGATGACTCAGAGAGTATTGGATGTGAAATTCCATTTATGAGGTTTACGTGTTCAGATGTCGAGTAAGATTTGCTTATCTTGGTAATTGTGAGTTCGTTATGTTTTCTTGTAAGTTAACTTATTTACTTATTTAATAAATTATACTCACACCAGAAATGGCTAACCCCTTAGTGTTTGGGGGTTAGGGAGTCCCTGGACTATCCGAGGTCCCCTACTGTTACAGGTCTCCAGCAGTGCAGAGGTGAGGTATAGGTTCAGGTTCCGGTCGAGTGGAGCTTCACTTTACTATTGTTGTTATGGTTTAATTGTAAATAGTAATGGTTTTATGCTCTAAATTGTATTTCTGATGTATAATTATGTGGATGATGATGAAGAGTATAGGATGAGGTGGCATGATATGGTTTTGACCCGTACCCATCTCGTTGTGGAGTACCGGGCATCGTGGTAGGTTTTTACAAGTTATTTTCTAAAAACTTTCTACGTTTTCAAAAGGATTTATGGTTTTTAATTGATAATTGTTATACCGTTATGAGTTTGGCCCCCAGAGCATATATATATATTGCCTATGTGATGATGCTCATTTTGGCCTGGGGAGCCCGTGATATTATTGCCTGTAATGTGAGCTACGGAATTTAGAGCAGAATTCCGTAAGCTTTTTCTGTTTTGGGGCAGAAATTACAGGGGAGACTCTGCCCAATTTTCCTTTGAAACATAACTATTTTAGTTTATGTTTAAAGTGATATAGAAATTGGAAGAATTGAGTTTGGAGTCAAAAAGGAAAAAGGGCAGGCACTACAGTTGGTATTACAAACTGATATTTGTAATTACTGCGTGGTAACTCTGTGTTGAATAAAAAGTTTTAAATTTCCAGCATTTTTGTGTATCGTGACTAATTGAAGGAAAGATTTTGGCATGTGTCACGGTTTCCCGGTTACGTGGAAATCGGGGCGCTACAAGATACCTCATGATAGACCTGAGATGAGAGTTGATACCCCATGATAGACCTGGAAGTGCAGATACCTCAAGATAGACCTGAGAAAAGAGTTGATTCTCCATGATAGACATGGAAATGCAGATACTTTAGGATAGACCTGAGAAAGGAGTTGATACCCCAGGATAGACCTGGGAGTGCAGATACTTCAGGATAGACCTGAGATGAGAGTTGATACCACAGGATAGACCAGGGAGTGCAGATACCTCAGGATAGACCTGAGATGAGAGTAGATACCCCAGGATGGACCTGAGAGGGGTTTCCCTCGCTGGTATAGACTAGGAGGAAGATGTAGCCTCGGGGGTGTCAGACTTTGTGAGAGCAGCTTTCCGCATGTATACTAAGCTATCAGGGTCAGTTTGATGGGTTTTGTGGGCACTAAGAAAGAAAAACAATTCCTATAACAAATGGTGTATGTGTTGAGTATGTAAATGAATAATCAATGAAATAAGTTGTTGAATGAGAATGAAGAGAGAAGGAATGGGGTTATGTGTTTATATATAAAAAATAAAGAAATGGTGATGTGAAGATATTCATGAAAAAAGAAACATGGTGTATGTGATTCAACATGAAAAGTAAAAGAATTATATATGTGAATTAATATAGTGTTGTGTCTTTGAATATAAAGTGAAGGAATTATCTATATGAATTAATATGACGTGGTGTATATGAGACTAATTATGAAGGAATTATGTATGCAAAATTGATGTGGGTAACTCAAATAGATTGTGGTAAGGAAAAGAGTACGAGAAGTAAAGAAAGTTTGTATGTATGATATAATAATAAATAAATACAAAAAATAAATTTATATGTGATATTAGTGTGACACATATAGTGATGTGTGTTAAGTGATGGATATGGGAATGATTTCAATTCTAAAAATTGAATTGTGATATGAGTTGATATAAGTTGATATGCCATGGAATTGTGCCGAGGAACTACCCACCCGCTATTTCAATGGAAATGGTGGGAACTACCTGCCGAGGCACAACTCCAAGATAGTAAGAGTGGATATGGGTATGTAGATGGGTGCAGATTTAGAGGAGTACTTTGATATAAAGTCGCTTTTAGGATGTTTTTTATTCAGATTTCTGGTTAAATTTTATTATCATGATATTCGTAAGTTCCTTCTATTTTCTTTATATTGTTTAATTTATTCGCTAAACTAGTAAATTATACTCACACCAAACATGGCTAACTCCTGTTGTTTTCTAGGGGTTAAGGGAGTCCCTCCCTGAGGGTGGACGACCTTAACTCTCCTGTAGGTTTGATAGCAGCGATGTGAGGTAGTATATGGTTTGGCTGCTATACTTTTGTTTGTAGTTGATGGATTATATATATATATATGTATATATGATATGTTGTAATGGGGGTAGATGCTGTATTAATTGATATTATGGGAGATTATGTGTATAACAGTAAGGTGTAAGGATATATATATATATATATATATAGTGCTGTGATGAATTATGAAAGCCCGTACCCACCTCGTTGTGGAATATTGGGTTTTGTGGTTAATTTTGAAAGGTTTTACTAACGCTTTTCTAAAAACCATATATGTTTTAAAAAGAATTTTTGGTATTTAATTCGTTGCTTGCATGTTATGAAGTATTATACCCCCAGAGCCGTGTATATTATTGCCTGTGTGATGTTGAATGATTTGGCCTGGGGAAGAGTGAAAAATACTACAGGTACATTGTTTTGTGTGATTGTTTGCAGATTTCCGTAAGGAAACTCTGTAAAAGGGCTAATATTTCAAGGGAAACTCTGCCAAAATTTTATTTGAATTATAACTATCGTAGTTTATATTTAAAGTAACATAGAAATTGAAAGAATTGAATTCAGATATTTTTCTAAGTGAGAAATGATATAGATGAGTAATAGGTTAAGTTGAAGATCATTGGAATAAGTATTGGTTAAAATTAAAATAATAATTGGGGTGTTACATGTTATGGACAGAATGTAATTTTATTTTGGTTTTTATTTGGACTATGAAGAAATGAAGTTGATGAATGTAACTCTTTCTGTGACAGGATGTTTGGATATCAACGGAATTAAAGCAGATGTTTTGTTTGATAGTGCATCCTCTCACTCTTTTGTGTCGAAATCTTTTTCAAGGAAGGTGGAATGCACCCAGGAAGCTACCCCTGAGTCAGCTTTAGTGGTGGTTACACCATCAGGAGCAACTCTCACTAAGGTTGTATGTTACAAAGACTGTAAACTCCAAATTGGAGGAGAAATTCTAAGTATAAACTTATGGGAATTGGGTTTCATGGGAGCCGAAGTGATAATGGGATTGGATTGGATGTCCAAGCATAAGGAAAATATCGTCTACAAGGGGAAGAATGTGACCATAGCCATACCCAAGAAATCGGAGATTGTGTTTCAAGGGGAGAAGAAGAATGGGAAGATTCTGGCGACTATAGCTGGGATTAAAGTGCCGAAGGAGGTTAATGGAATACCCATAGTACGATACTGTTCGCTCGTATTTTTGGAGGAGTTACCTGGACTACCCCACCAAGAGATGTGGAGTTCAGCATTGTGATTCAGCCGGGCAGCGCACCAGTGTCAAAAGCACTGTATCATATGACGCTAGTGGAGTAGAATGCACTTGAGAAGCAGATAGAGGACTTGATGCAGAAAGGGCTCATCAGGCATAATGCCTCAATATGGGGAGCACCGGTACTACTGGTCAAGAAGAAGGACGGGTCATCAAGGATGTGTAACGACTACCGGGAATTGAATAAGGTCACAGTCCAGAACAAGTATCCAATTTCCAGGATCTATGACTTGTTCGATCAGCTACAAGGAGCTGTAGTATTCTCGAAGATCGATCTGCGAGAAAGTTACCATCATGTTCGTGTTAAGGAGGAAGATGTACCGAAGACAGCTTTTAGGACTCGGCATGGACACTATGAGTTCTTTGTGATTCCATTTGGAGTGACCAATGCTATAGCAATGTTCATGGATTTGATGAATCGGGTCCTACGGCCATTCATTGACTCATTCGTGGTGGTTTTCATAAACGATATTCTGTTGTACTCTAAGACAGAGGAGGATCATGCCAGACATCTGACAGCAATTCTGAGCAAGCTTCAGGAGCATGAGTTGTATGCGAAGCTGTCCAAGTGTGAATTCTGGAAGACTGTAGTAGCATTCCTTGGCCATATCCTTTCGAAGGAGGGAGTGGTCACTGACCCACAGAAGACTAAGGTGGTGAAGGATTAGCCTCAACCAAGGACATTGAAGCAAGTAAGAAGCTTTTTGGGCTTGACTGAGTACTATAGGAAGTTCATTCAGGATTTTGCTAAGATAGTGATGCCACTCACAACTTTGACCAAGAAAAACAAGAATGTAACTCCCGTTTTCGGTTTCTCTTATCGATTTCCATTGTAAACTCTTTTGTAATTTCATATCATTTCATTTCTTTATTGTATCGAACTATATCAATTCTAATATTATTCATGAATTACCTTTGATCTTAATTTGATTATTTGAATCTTAATTCATGTATTCCGGATTCAAATTTAATTTCATGGGTTTGTGTTTTATCTTGTTGGGTTTCCATATTGTACCCCAAACCCAATAAACCTACTCTTATTGGATCCTTCCATCTAACCCACTAAACCAAAATCACTCCATATCTCCACTAACAGCCAATCTTCAAAAATCTCTCCTAACCATTCTCATCTTGTAACCGCCCAATTTGATATCCCTATTAATCAGCCATTCAATTTCCCTCATTATTACAATCATTATAACACTATTATTATATTATAACCCCCCTAATTCACCGCTATACACAGCGCCTACATCTTTTCCACTTCCTCTGTGTTTTCCCGAGAACATTACCCCTACATCCTGTTCATCTTCAACCCGTGCAACCCTCGACATTGAAACCCATCTGCATCTTGCCCTCGACCTCCTGTCACCCTCATCCACCGCCTCATTAACTCCCGAACCCATCACCTCATCGTCACCTTCTCCCCAGCATCGCCACCAAGAACCCATCGTCTGCATCCCTCGCCATTATCACCGTCGACCTTTCCTCCTTTGGCCCCATCACAAGCAACCCATCAAACACCCTTGCCGTCGACGACCTCATCATCCCGACCTCTGCCTCGTCTCCATCTCATCTCCCTCTCCTCGACTGGGCCCATCGACCACGACCATCGAGCCACCCACCAGCCTGTTACCCATCATCGTGCCTCCTTCAGTCGCCGCCGGTGCACCACCAGATCCATCAGTCACCCTACTGACTACCTGCAACCTTTGCCTTCCTACACACCCCGCTGCTATCTCCCCCTCTGTGCAGCCAGCCCACTGCGACCACCTATAGCCGTAGTCTACTAAGTGCCACCCTTTTGTCCTCTCCCTTGACCGTAGTCCATCATCGCTGTCGAGCCACGCACCACTGCCGGAGTAGAGTGAGCCGCAGTCACGACTCGCTATTTTACTGCTAGTGTTAATCTTCCTAAGTTGTTGTTGGCTCTTTGCAAGTAGCGCTTAAGTGTCGCCTGGGATCCTAATCCCGTTATTCTGAACATTCCAGATCTAACGTCGTTGTTTAAGGCAAGTCATTTTCCCTCGAATCGTCAATGTATCGTATTCGAGATTGTTTGTTGAATTTCACAAGTAGATCCATATTTATTATTGTATATCGTTTATTGTTGTTCATCGTCGGGTTACTACGGATTTACACGAGTGAATCCAAGTAGTAGTCTTGATTTCGTCCCGTCTTTTTGCCTCCAAATTATAGTGCTCTTGCATAAATTCATGTAGTTAATTATTGAATATATGAATAGGGATTGTTATTGTAATTCATGTCATGACATTACACAACTATTGTAGATTGTAAGTGTTGATGGTTCATACGATTGATGTTAGTGTATTGGTTGATTGTGATTTGTAAGATTGTGGACATTATACATCTTAATACCATGTTCACATAGACATAACTTGTTGTGATTTATGTTTTCAACCTCTAGCTCATCGTTTATAACATTTTAATTATTGTATTCATGAAAAATATATTGAGAACCTGGAATCTACTATCAACCTGAACATTGTCATATTGTTGCGACCTAGATAATGTCATCAAAATCAATAACTTTCTTAATATGAAATGTGGCTCCACGTGTCTAGTTTCCAGAACATCAAGATTTATTGAATTCCGACTTATATTGCAAGAGTTATGATTATTTTACTACTGCTGCATTTTATTTCTAGATTTATGAACATACCATGTTAAACTGATGAAATAGATGAACTAATGACCAAATATTGCCATGATAATTTCCAGATTGATAGTTAACATGCTTAGGGTCATGATAATTATTTTTGCTGATTTTTAAAGTCAATATTTACTGCTTTTATAACTGTAATTAGTTAACATCGATAACCAGCCAGAACCTGTAACCTGTAAAGAACCCTCTAATTAACCAAGCTACTGTTGTCGGATTTTGGACATTAAATATGCGTTGTAACCGGGCAGGAGTCTAGTTTCTAGAACTTCTGACGGATCCACATTTGCTATTCTGTAGCAGAGAAAAATTCAATTTTGGTACAGTAACCTATTTCTATCTGGAATTGAGTTTCCATATATGATAATATATAATTGAATCTTTATTGTTGTATTTGATGCGTTTAATTGTATGCAGTGCATTACATGATCTCAGTGTTGCCTTGTCATCATTCTAGTGTTCCTTATTGATCGTCTTATCATTTTCTTTCCATTGATATTATTGTCCACATTGTTCCCTATTGATCTCATAGTATTGCCAACAATTATTCCATAGTGATTGAATAAATAATTGTTAATCAAGTCGGGGTTAAGAGTTGACTCGAGTAGTTGATGATATAGTGACTATACTCGGAAGTGTGGGCCTCGTTCCCAAAAGATCGTTATCATCATTGTGCAACAAATTGCGTAAATGGCCAGTGTTACCGTCATTGTGCAAGAAATTGCATTAATGGCCAGTGTTATCATTTTTGTGCAAGGAATTGCTACAATAGCCAGTGTTATCATTTTAATGTTATATCGTGCCGAGTACATGATGTATTGAATCTACCACCTTAATCTAAACGAAATTGATTGTATGCATCGAACCTGTAGTTTTGGGATGCAGTAGTACGTGCATTAGTTAGGATTAAAATGAATAATAGACTTAAGATTGTCATCACATCGTCATTGCATATTGTTATCGTTACTGAATAGTGTTATCGTTATTGTTTACCGTTATTGTTATCATTTATTATTATCATTATCAATCATCATTATTGCACATTGCACCGTTATCATTTTGCCATTGTTCAATGCTATTGATTTCATCATTTATTGGAATCATTGTTATATCGTTATTGCCATTGTTTCTCTGTTTCTCTACTTGTTGTCCACGACTTGCTCTAAGAACATATTATTCTATCTATTTAGATGAACAGTTTACAGGTAATCAAGAAGAATTTCCTGATGGATTAGGAGAACAACAATGGTGAAAGGATTGATAGCATCGCTGCTTAATAAATTATTGCTTATTATGTAGACTTAATTATTGAACAATTGTTATTTCATTGTATTATGGGTTTTTGACCCGAATATTGTTATTGTTGTTTCCAGATGTTGGATTATTATTATATTTGGTTATTTCATGCTTAAATTTCAAGTATTGTTATTCATGTGGTTATCCATTTATTGCATGTGTGGTTGTTTCTCTTTCTTGTTATATTGTTGAGTTGAATCGATAACAGCTTATGAATGACGCAAGTCATTCGCTGAGCCTGTCACGTACTTGCATTCTGTATTTTTGGGAAGCGGGGCATGACAAGGTTTTTAGTGGTATCAGAGCTAGGTTTTGATAATATATTAGTCAAACGTGACTAACGTATGGTAGTTTGGCTTTGACTGATATATTATTCAGATTTGGGTTTAACCGATTTGACTCAACAATATGTACAACACATGAATCACATGGATAATTAATAACCAACTTATGATCTAGATGCTAACCATTTGATTTTATTGTAGACCATGGCTAGAAAGGGTGCTTCGTCCTCCCAAACTGGGGATGATCAGTTGGAAGAGCCCACTATTGCACAAAATGATGCAAATGCACCGTGAGCACAATGAACTGATGATGCAGATGCAGTTAGAGCATAATGAAATGATGAGGGTGGCTCTGGAAGCTGCCAACAGGGAACCCGTTGTACCTCCGCCCGAGTCGCAGCCACCGAGACCTGGCAATGTGGCAGATTTCAAGAGGCTACACCCAGACAAATTCTCTAGCACTGAAGGTCCGCTTGAAACCGAGCAATGGCTTATCAGGATTGAGCAGCTGTTAAATGCAGCACGGATAGCGGATGTCGATCGTGTGGATGTCGTGAGCATCCAGCTTGTTGACCTCGCCCACATCTGGTGGCGAGCTGAGATGGAACGGCTAGGGCGCCCCATCACCTGGGCCAGAGCTTTCTCACGAAGTTCTCTCCCGATGTCACCAGGAATGAAATGGAGCGGCAATTTGTCGCACTAACTCAGGTTTGTTAGATAGTGTTTATTTATGCAATTCTCGTTGTTATTTCATAATATGCTAAAGTTTAACTAAACACTGTCTTGAACTCAGGGGAGTCAGACCGTAGACGAGTATGTAGCGGAATTCACCCGACTGGGTCGCTTTGCCACTTCCATGGTGACGAATGATGAAGATAGGGACCGTCGTTTCTTGTTGGGCTTGGATATTGATATTCAGGATCACCTTCCTGCTCTGCGACTTCGATCTTATATTGATATCCTGGAGGCTGCTAAAGCCAGGAGCAGACTAGCAGGCAGAAGTGTGCCATTCAGCGGTCCGTTCCGTACCCTGTTGCCAGTAGGCCTTCTAGAGGGCCTATCAGGAGGCCAGTTCCGACCCCACCTATCAGGGAACTGTCGTATCCACCTGCCGCCCAAAGGACGAACCTGGTCTGTATGCACTGTCCCAGGACTGGCACTTGCATGAAAACTGTAGGATAGCCAATCGCCAGTGCCTCCTATGTGCTAGTAACGACCATATGGTTCGTGATTGCTCAAGGTCAAAGCCTCTTGCACGAGTTTGAGGTTCCGCTCTGTAGGGAGAGCTTGCTCCTGGTCAGGGAGGACCAGCACTCCCACCTCAGAGGCAGATCTTTGATCAGAGGAGAGCCGCCAGTAGAGGAGGTCCTGCAGGAGGTCGTGGTTAGGCCTACAACTTGATTGCGGAGGATGCTGAGACTGCTTGGGGTATTATTGCAGGTATATCTTTAGTTGTGTTTTATTTTGATTTTCTTGCTATCATGTTATTCTCCCATCCATATCTGTTTCGTGCATTTTGCTTTCTACATTTTGCGTTCTCACCTTTGACTTCTTACTGGGCATTATCCTTGTTCACTCCTTTCCCGCCCATATTCTCTTTGATTCCGGGGCAACTCATTCTTTTGTTTCCTCCCGCTTTGTCGGCTTGCACAATTTGGTCTGTAGTGAGATGTCAGCAGCTTGGAACATCACTACAGGTGTAGGTAATATTGTGTGCTCTCAGATCTGTGAACAGAGTCCTTTGGTAATTGGAGGTGTTGATTTTGTAGCCGATCTGATTGTCATCAGTGGTTTTGATGTGATCTTGGGTATGGATTGGCTTGGTATTACTTATGTTGTGATTGACTGCCATAAGAAGAAGGTGGTGTTCCAAATACCAGACCGTTAGGAATTTGAATTCCACACTGGTGAAACGCCGCTTGGCCGTGTTGAGAAGCCGGCAAGTCTTGAAACTAGAGTAATAAAGGATGTGAGTGCTGGTGGTGTTGTCGCACCTTTGACTGTGCTAGAGTTTCTTGATGTTTTTGCAGAAGATTTGCTAGGACTACCGCCAGACTGGGAAGTTGTGTTTGGAATTGACGTCCAGTCGGGTACAACTCCTATCTCTAAGAGTCCGTACCGTATGGCGCCAATTGAATTGGCTGAGTTGAAGAAACTGATTCAGGAGTTGATGAATAAGGGTTTCATCAGGCCGAGTGTTTCACCTTGGGGAGCTCCAGTACTGTTTGTCAACAAGAAGGATGGTAGTCGCAGGTTGTGCATTGACTACCGTGAGCTGAACAATGTCACAGTGAAGAACCGGTATCCATTACCTAGGATAGATGATCTATACGACAAATTGGGAGGTGCTTCGGTATTCTCGAAGCTGGATCTTCGTTCTGGTTACCATCAGGTTAAGGTGAAAGCCGCAAATGTGCAGAAAAGTGCCTTTCGTACAAGATATGGGCACTATGAGTTCTTGGTGATGCCTTTTGTAGTTACTAATGCTCCAGCTGTGTTTATGAGCTTGATGAATCAGGTTTTCTCTCCGTTCATGGACAAGTTTGTTGTGATTATTGACGATATCCTTGTCTATTCTCGGAATTGCGATGAGCATGCTGAGCACTTGATGATTGTCTTGCAAACATTGAGGGAACATCAACTATACGAGAAGCTTAGCAAGTGCGAGTTTTGGTTGGAACAGGTTGCCTTTCTGGGGCATATTATTTCCGATGATGGAATTTCTATCGATCCGTCTAAGATCTCTGCAATTAAGGATGGATCAGTTGACATCAGCACCTGTGTTGACAATACCGAATGGATCAGGAGGTTTCGTAATTCACTGTGATGCTTCGGGAAGAGGTTTGGGTGATGTTCTGATGCAACGAGGCAAGGTTGTCGCATATGCATCTAGGCAATTGAGGTCGCATAAGAAGAATTATCCTACACATGACTTGGAGTGTAGCGCCCAGAATCCCTATACTGGCGATTCGTGACACAAACCAGAATTTTTCCTTCAAACAGTCACAATATAGGAAAATACACTAAAAATAAGACAAATTTTATTCCATGATGTTTACAAGTTCAAGTGTTACAATATACAATGTTCCAGAAATTACAAATCAGAGTTTACAAAAACAACAAAAAGATGTGAATAATGAACACGATACTATCACTCGGACGCACCATCTGGTTTGAGCTTTCTTGAACTCCACGGATCGGCATCTAGCGCCTAAAAGAGTGGGTATGTCAGTACTTCTACTGATGCAATACTGATAAAAGTAGCGATCTCCAAACTTGACAAATCAAGATTGTAATGCACAAGGAAAAGTGACTAGAAGATAGGAAAGTGTAATTGGGCTAAAGGCATCTGTGAGTGACATGACCTAGTAATCTAATGCACAGGTCAAAATGCACTTATTCTAATGCAAGCGAGACTTTGGAAATGTATGCATTTCATACTACATATATTCCAAATCAAGTTGTTGTCTCCAAGTTCAGGGTTTCGAACCCCCACCATGCATCCTACTCTTGTACTCGTCCTGTTCCTGATAGATAGATCGTGGTTGATGATGTTGCAGATTAATCGGTCCAATTCGTTACTGCAGTCACTTACTGGTCTCCCTATTTTCCACTAGTGCCCGACCCTCGGACCTCACTCAAAAGCCATGACGAACTAAAGATACACTGCAGCATATTTATGGCACCGAAGATTCACAGGACAGCAGCCCTATGATCCATTCGTGTCCACCAACATAGAACTTGACGTTAGTGTAGGGCTTAACTCCGACAGGAATCGCCTCCCATTCTTACCATGGTTCTTCAGGAATTAATAGCGCGAGAAACGCACCGCAGCACGTATCCCTAATGACAGGAGAGTACAACACCCGACTAGTAGTTTTCTAGGAAACTAATGCAATTTATAGGTATCTTCTTGCTAACTAATAATGAGTCTACCTGGATGTTTTATGATGGTATGGTTACAAACTTAATCAATAATCTAGGTTATACATAGTCTCATGTGGTTTCCCCAACAAGAAACCCTAGTTCCTGCCCATCAACCCTGCGGCTTCGGCGACGCGATCTTGCTCGCCACTTCTGCTATCTCGATTCTTGCTCGCGGAAGCTCCAATTCTAGCCTAAGGGTTGACAGCTATAGGTTAATTACCTTAGGTAATACTAATGACCCGAACAATGTTCAAGCCCCACCCATGTCTTAACAATGTAAGACATGAAAAAGACAAGCATTTAGGGTACAGAAGTACCACTAACTCTCAATCCAAAACTGAGGAGTTGAGAAAAATCACAAACATGAAAAAAAGTGACAACTTCCAAGAAGACTGGATCTGTCCAGTAATTCTGAAATTCATATCTATTACTCTATAACTTGGAATTACATGATCCTAAACTTTTTGGAAAGCTAAGTGTATCTACTCCAAATCTCTAGTCAATCATTTTCACAGATTCTAACCACATCAACCGAGAAAAGCACAACTTCACAGACTATGCAATCTGAGCTGAAAGCGGAACACAGCCCGATCAAAATTCAAAATCAATTCAACTGTATGTCCAATGCTTATGAAATTTTAGATTTAGTAACTAGACATATATCATTCAATCATGTTCAAAAATTGCATCTAGATTCATAATACATAGAGAGTTATGGCTCTTCAAACTTAGCATAAAATTCCCACTGCTTTTCAGACAGGGTGTCTAACTCCTTATACAAATTATTTTTAAAAGTCCATCAAATGTTGTCTAACAATTCTAAAATTTTAGAATAATGATTTAGACTCATGCCAATAACTGCAGTACAAATTTCATTACAATATCATGCACAAAAAGTAGTTGTGAATCAATGAACTTCAATCTTAAAACAAGGCAGACTCAGTTCTGATTTCATACCAGTAGCACTCTTATAATTTTTTTTGATGTATCAAACTATCTCAGAAAAATGAAAAAATTGAAGCTATAGTTGTAGACATATTCAAAAGATCCCAGTAAAACTTTGAGCTTAAAATACCCTACCATTTTTGAGTTATGATTTTTGGAAAAACACCAAGTTTTTACAAAAATAGCAGTTTTCAGCTTGCTCTCTATCCGAAATTGAAGGAATTGTTTGAGCTACTAAATGAACCCCAAATATTATGAAAAAAAATCAAGTGTTCTATAGATTCATAGCATAACATTCCCTAAAAATTTTAGTTCAAAACTCTAAGCTATTTGTGAGTTAGAAAATCCTAGGCTTACACATCACATACAAGTTCTTTCCATGGCTTCTAAGTGTAAAAGTAGTACTCAATCATCAAACTCAATAGGTGAAACCCAACATGCATGTCCAAGTTACTATCTTTCTACTTCTACTGAAGAGAATCACATAAAAAATAATATAAAAGACAAGTTTTTGAGAACTCCCACACTTTCAAAAGCAAAGAGAGTCCTAGCTTTGAGATGCCTTCTTCCTTCCTTCTCCAAGCTTTCTCCTTTGATTTCCTACAACCAAAGTGTAGATGCTTGTGGCTAAAACCTACTACTTCTTTCTCTTTTTCTCTTCTACTTCTCTACTCTTTTACTTTTTTTTTTTGAAGAAACAAGATGAAGAATGAGAATGAGAAGAAGGAGTTTGATTTATATACAAATGGAGGGAAAGAGAGGAGGGAGGGTGGCTGGTTTTTCTTAGGTGGAGGGTGGAGATGGGATTTTGAAGTGAGTGGAGAATAGACGGTGGAGATCCAGTCAACTTGGTCGTTGAGGAAATTTCCTAGCACCATCCTAATTCCTCTTCTCCACCACATACTTGTCTCAATTTGAGCCATTGGATCTCATCAAGATCCACTCAAGATCTCATAAATTCGCATATGAGAAGTAGGGTTACTTAACCCTAGGTCTTGGAACCGTAGGTCAACAAACCCAAACCCTAACCCTAATGCAAAAGTATGCATGGTTATTTAATCCAAACAATCATGCACCAATTCAATTCAAGTATCAACTTAGTTTAAATAATATATATATAAATAAATAATTTATCTTATTCTGGGGTATTACATGGAGCTTACAGCTTTGATTTTTTCCTTGAAGCTTTGGAGGCACTACTTACTTGGAGACCAAGTAGAGATTTTCACTGTCCACAAAAGCCTCAAGTACGTATTTGATGGAACTGCGATGATTCCCAGGACCACGGATTGGTGTGCGTATCGATCAGAAAAGCTTAAAAGATTTAATACGTGATCTAACCCTTTATAGCGGAATCTAGGGTTCACGAATTATACCTGCGATGAGAAGAAGACGATAGTTTCTAGCAACCTCGAGCCGTCAGCGACCCCAAGATCTTCTGCATGTATTCCTTCCTCGGGTTGGATGTCGTGTGGGCGACGGTCTACCAACCTTTCTTCTCCTTGGCTGACCTCTCTTTCTCTCCTTACGTGAATCACGAATTTAGAGAAAACTTCTTATCTGTGATAATTAAATGACGGCCAGAGAATAGAAGATATATATATAAGGCTACAGCAGGGACCATGAGGAGAAATTAGGGTTAGGTCTCCTAACGAATCTGGGTATCCCGTGTTCAGCCCGAACACACAACCCAGGTCCATTAACAATAGCTCGGTCCACTAAAGAGCTATTGTTGCACTACCTTCCTAATCCCAAATTATATTTATGGGCTCCTTTTATTATATGCTCGTTCAGCTGCCCATGTTAAGATATCGAATGTCCGTTGATCAAATTAAGT
The DNA here is from genome assembly GCA_017893485.1 of Hemerocallis citrina. Classification (NCBI taxonomy): domain Eukaryota; kingdom Viridiplantae; phylum Streptophyta; class Magnoliopsida; order Asparagales; family Asphodelaceae; genus Hemerocallis; species Hemerocallis citrina. Next base: position 153,390,441 of record CM030364.1, on the reverse strand, counting down.
TACTGACAACTATATTGATCAACATCTTTTATCCTTAAGTAGTACCACTCAACTTTATTTGTCATGTCGGATGTAATCCACCTGCAGGGTTTACATGACAATCCTTATGAGCTCCTTAAGGGGACATCATCAACCCGACGTATCGGGACACGGATTCCTTTTACAATCAATAGCCCATCATACATACAATGCTATTACCCAATTCATAATGAATCTCACTCTTTTATGAGTCAAAGTAATGCATAATGAATCTGTTATGAGTCAAAGTAATGAATCTCACTCTTTTGTTGATCCATAATGAATCTCACTCTTTTATGAGTCAAAGTAATGCACACTGCATATACATGTCTGTTATTATATCTAGATTAAGAGCATAAGCATCCATAATAATAGAGGTGTTTGTTCTCTTTTGTAGTCAGTACAAAGAGAACAACCTCAAGTGGTCCTGTTCAATACACACAAAGTGTACTAGTGTAAACCTATAGTCAAGATAGACTAATACCAGATTACACTACAACCTTTCCAATGGATTGTCCAAGTCCGTCTAGGTTGTGAACTATTTATATATTCCATAGGGAACTGATAATATGATCTTCTGTGTGTCTCCTCACACCATATTATCATCCTTATAGAATATCAGATACTTGCATTAATATTATAATAAACACAATATGCAAACATATGCCCATATGATTCTCATTCAAAAAAATAAGGAAATAAAGTTAATACAAAAGTGATGCTTTCAGTATATAACCCTAACAATCTCCCACTTATACTCAAAGCATTGCTTTTCAGTTTACCGTTACAAATCTCCCACTTATACTTAAAGCCATGCTGCTACGCATCTGACTCCCATTTCCTCAACACGACTATCAAAAGCCATAGCTGGTAAGCTCTTAGTGAAGGGATCAGCTAGGTTGTCTACTGATGCTATCTTGATCACAGCAATTTTTCCTTTCTTTACGAAATCTCGTATCAGGTGGTACTTACGCTCAATGTGTTTACCTGTCTTATGGGCTCGTGGTTCCTTCGAATTTCCAACTGCACCACTATTATCACAATAAAGTGTAACAGCCTTAGGAAAATTAGGTACCACATCCAAGTCCAATAGGAAGTTTCTGAGCCAAACCGCTTCTTTGGCTGCCTCAGAGGCTGCCACATACTCGGCTTCCATGGTAGAATCAGCAATACATTTTTGCTTGATACTCCTTCATATAGTGGCTCCACCTCCCAAAGTAAATACATAACCTGAGGTTGATTTCCTGGAATCCCTATCTGACTGAAAATCTGAGTCTGTATACCCTAAGGGAACTAAACTATCTGCCTGGTAAACTAGCATGTAATCTTTAGTCCTTTTCAGGTACTTCAAAATATGCTTTACGGCAGTCCAGTGCTCTTGTCCCGGGTTAGAATGATATCTGCTAACCATGCCAACGGCAAAGCAGATATCTGGTCTCGTGCATAGCATTGCATACATTAAGCTTCCTACTGCTGAAGCATAAGGAACTACTTTCATGTTCTCTATCTTTTTAGGTGTTCTCGGACACTGCTCCTTTGATAGGGCAATTCCATGCCTAAAAGGTAAGAAACCTTTCTTAGAATTTTGCATGCTAAAACGAGTTAGTATAGTATCGATATAGGAAGCTTGGGAGAAGGCCAACATCCTTTTCTTGCGATCTCGTAGAACTTTGATCCCAAGGATGTGACCTACTTCTCCCAAGTCCTTCATATCAAATTGTTTGGATAACCATACCCTTATGTTAGATAATACCTTCACATTGTTTCCAATGAGCAAGATGTCATCCACGTAAAGTACTAGGAATACCACTACGTTTCCGTCACACTTTTTGTATACACACCATTCATCTTGACATTGATCAAATCCATAGGATTTTATCACCTGATCAAAACATATGTTCCAAGATCTGGAAGCTTGCTTAAGTCCATAAATGGACTTCTTGAGCTTACAAATAAGATGCTCTTGGCCCTTTTCAATGAACCCGTCTGGTTGCTTCATATAGATGTCTTCCTCAAGACTTCCATTAAGGAAAGCTGTCTTGACATCCATTTGCCAAATCTCATAATCAAGATGAGCTGCAATAGATAAAAGAATCCGGATAAACTTAAGCATGGCTACTGGCGAAAAGGTTTCCTCATAATCAATACCCTCTCTTTGAGTAAAACCTTTTGCAACAAGCCGAGCTTTAAAGGTTTCAACCTTACCGTCTCTTTTTCGCTTATAGACCTACTTGCATCCAATGGCTTTTACACCAATAGGTGGTTCTACAAGCTCCCAGACTTGATTAGAATCCATAGATTCTATTTCAGATATCATTGCTTTTTGCCAAGACTCTGCATCTTCATCTTGGAGTGCTTCATTGTAGGTACAGGGATCATAATCTTGTTCCTCAGGGACAAAGTCTGACGACTCTCCCAAGAACATATATCTATCAGGTTGTATCACAACCCTCCCACTACGATGAGGCACTATCGGTTGTGGTGTAAGATTTGTGACACGTTGTGCAGTTACTGGTGGTACATCCTATTGTACTGTTGGTACTGAAGTATTTGGCGTCTCACCTCTCAGTTCTTCTAGAACAGATCTACTTATGAGTTTATGGTTCATCACATAGTCTTCCTCTAAGAATCGAGCATTGGTGCTAACAATGACCTTCTGATCCTTAGGACTATAAAATAAACCTCCTTTCGTTCCTCTTGGATAGCCTACAAACAAGCATACTTCTGTACGAGATTCCAACTTATCGGCTTCCCATTCAGCACGTGTGCTGGACTACCCCAAATCCGAACATGTTTCAGACTAGGCTTACGCCCAGTCCACAGTTCTGTGGGAGTAATTGGTACTGACTTAGAAGGAACCAAGTTCAAAATATAAGGTGCAGTTTCTAAGGCATATCCCCAAAACGAATCTGGTAAATCTGAATAACTCATCATTGATCTAACCATCTCCATAAGAGTCCTATTCCTTCTTTCTTCTACACCATTCTGTTGGGGTGTTCCAGGTGCTGATAATTGGGATGTAATCCCAGCCTCTGACAAATAGTCCCTAAACTCCCCAAAGAGATACTCGCCACCACGATCTGAACGTAATGACTTGATACATTTTCCATGACGTTTCTCCATTTCTGCCTTGTACTCTTTGAATTTCTCAAAGCACTCAGACTTACGGCGCATCAAATTAATATATCCATACCTTGAATAATCGTCAGTAAATGTGACAAAATATTCAAAGCCACCTCTAGCCTGGACAGTCATGGGCCCATACAAATCAGAATGAACCAATTCCAACACATCTTTGGCCCTATACCCCTTTACCTTGAAAGGCCTTTTGGTCATTTTACCTGCCAAGCAGGATTCACAGACTGGTAGTGCCTCCACTTCCAATGAACTCAAAGGTCCATCTTTAACCAGTCTTTGAATCCTTCTTAGGTTAACATGCCCTAATCGCAAGTGCCAAAGATATGTTTGGTTCATACAAGAAGGTTCTTTTCTCTTATTTATGTTAGAAGACATATTATTCATTTCCATAAGTTGCATCGTGGGCAAAATAGGATTAATGACATATAGATTATCAACCAATGCACCAGAACAGATAAAATGCTTATTTTTTCTAATAACAATATTGTTATTAAAATAAACTGAATATCCATCCTTAACTAGCATGGAAACAGAAATTAAATTTCTTCTAAGTGAAGGTGCATAAAGACAATCTCTCAATGTCAAAGACTTATTTCTACCAAAAGATAAAATAACATCTCCTATTGCAACGGCCGCTACTCTTGTAGCGTCACCCATAAACAAGCATATCTCTCCATCACTGAGCCGTCTGGTTTCCTGGAACCCCTGCAATGTATTGCAGACATGATTAGTGGCTCCTGTATCTACACACCAGGTGCCGGTAGATAACACCGCTAAACATGTTTCAACAACTAGTAAATGAGATATACCTTCTTTGTTCTCTTGTTTGAGAAGTGGACAGTCAGTCTTCCAATGTCCTGACCCTTTGCACTTGAAACACTTGCCTTTCGGCTTTTTCACAGCGCCTTGAGGTCCCATGCCCTTCTTTGCTGAGTTTACTTGTTTCTGAACTTTCTTCTTCTTACCACCTTTCGGCTTAGAAGTAGAGTCCTTTTCAGTCACATAAACTTGGGCATTCTGCTTGAAGAGAGCTTCAGCATCCTGTAGTTCTTTTGCAAGTTCTACCAAACTATACAACCTTTTGTTCATGTTGTAATTAAGGCAAAACGAGTCAAAAATTTTAGGCACAGTCCCGAGAATGATATCGACCTGGGTTTCCCCATCGATTTCAGCACCAAGGATCTCCATCTCATTTAGATGACCCATCATCTTGAGAACATGATCCCTTACTGGTGTCCCCTCAGCCATAGATGCTCTCATCAAACTCTTCATAGAAAATTGTCTAGCTGCTCTACTCTGATGTCCGAAGAGTTCCTTAAGGTTGTACATCATATCATAAGCTGTGGGCATGGCCTGATGCTGATGCTGCAGTACATTTGACATAGATGCCAAAATGTAACACCGCGCCATCTCATCTGCCTTTTTCTACTTCTTATAAGCCTCTTTGACCTCTTCATCAGAGTTAGCATCAGGCTTAGGTGGGCATTCCTCATTGAGTACAAATTTGTACTCTTCAGCAGTTAAGACAATATCCAAGTTACGTTTCCAGTTAATATAATTAGGTCCAGTAAGTTTGTTTTCTTTAAGAATCACCATAAGTGGACTGAAAGAACCCATTTTTGAAATCCTGAGAATCACATAAAAAAAATTATGTAGGGCAAAACTTTTTGAATTAATTAAATATTGATTCCCTCAAAACAATAAAAAAAATTCACCAACACCTTAAACACCATGAATTTAGCATGACACGATAGTGTGGACGTATACAAATTAAATATTTGTTCAAGTAGGTTTTTCCTATTAATTTTACTATCATGTCAACACAACTTTATGACAAATAAAATTAATCTGTTGGTCTTGCTCTGGTCCTACAAATAATAGCAGTGACTCCGATGGGGAGGATACCATTATTTGTATCTAAGTGTATACCATTGCTTAATACTAAGTCCATTATCTTGTATTGAGTTCCTTCAGATGGAGAAGTGAACACATACTAGGTAACTTTCTACAATTATCCCTAAGGAAGTTTGTACTGGTGATCCATAATTATACTCATCCGATATGGAGGAAAGCACTAAAGCCAACACGCAAGTATAATTATATCACCTACAAACCAGCAATGGAGACTGTGGGATTCATGTTAAATGAATTCCCTCTCCCACTAAGTTATTTAACAATGAGGGTTTTTCTACTAGTTAATCTATGTCCATGTTGTCCATTATTAATGTGATCCTAGTTTTTCAAAAAAAATCACAAAATAATAAACATGCATAATCAGAATAAGCAATAATGGCAATAAATTTGAAAATAAATATCCAACTATTATGGCCATCTTTCCTGATTCTTCCCCGACTGTGCGAATCCCAAATCTGATCCTGCGCAGAGTTATCCGGGGTTCGGGGCAGCGCCCCGTTTTTTTTTAATAAGGTTTGGCTACCGATTTCTTCATCGAAAACCATCTGTCGATCTCCGGACTGCCTAAAAACAGCATCTCCTCCGGCGTCAGAAACAGCCACCACCGCCATCACGATCGATCGAAAAAAAAATTAAAATTACATCAATCTTATGCCTCCCGAAGGAGTTCACACATAATCTAGATTGAAAAATTAAAATTATAAGCACGATCAACCCTCGTGATATTAATTACATCCACAAAACAACAACAACACAAACAAAATATGTATTGGACCATAATAGTTGGATCTAAGATGCCTGCAAAACCGAGTTAGAACAGATCTACATCTACCAACTATCATACAACGCAAGTTTTATTGGACAACATGGATGTAACAATCAATACGCAGATCCAATACCAGCTCTGATACCAATTGATGGAACTGCGATGATTCCCAGGACCACGGATTGGTGTGCGTATCGATCATAAAAGCTTAAAAGATTTAATACGTGATCTAACCCTTTATAGCGGAATCTAGGGTTCACGAATTATACCTGCGATGAGATGAAGACGATAGTTTCTAGTAACCTTGAGCCGTCAGCGACCCCAAGATCTTCTGCACGTATTCCTTCCTCGGGTTGGACGTCGTGTGGGCGACGGTCTACCAACCTTTCTTCTCCTTGGCTGACCTCTCTTTCTCTCCTTACGTGAATCACGAATTTAGAGAAAACTTCTTATTTCTGATAATGATATGACGGCCAGAGAATAGATGATATATATATAAGGCTACGGCAGGGACCATGAGGAGATATTAGGGTTAGGTCTCCTAACGAATCTGGGTATCTCGTGTTCAGCCCGAACACACAACCCAGGCCCATTAACAATAGCTCGGTCCACTAAAGAGCTATTGTTGCACTACCTTCCTAATCCCAAATTATATTTATGGGCTCCTTTTATTATATGCTCGTTCAGCTCCCCATGTTAAGATATCGAATGTCCGTCGATCAAATTAAGTTACTGACAACTATATTGATCAACATCTTTTATCCTTAAGTAGTACCACTCAACTTTATTTGTCATGTCGGATGTAATCCATCTGCAGGGTTTACATGATAATCCTTATGAGCTCCTTAAGGGGACATCATCAACCCGACGTATCGGAACACGGATTCCTTTTACAATCAATAGCCCATCATACATACAATGCTATTACCCAATTCATAGAGGTTGTTGATCCATAATGAATCTCACTCTTTTATGAGTCAAAGTAATGCACACTGCATATACATGTCTGTTATTATATCTAGATTAAGAGCATAAGCATCCATAATAATAGAGGTGTTTGTTCTCTTTTGTAGTCAGTACAAAGAGAACAACCTCAAGTGGTCCTGTTCAATACACACAAAGTGTACTAGTATAAACCTATAGTCAAGATAGACTAATACCAGATTACACTACAACCTTTCCAATGGATTGTCCAAGTCCGTCTAGGTTGTGAACTATTTATATATTCCATAGGGAACTGATAATATGATCTTCTGTGTGTCTCCTCACACCATATTATCAACCTTATAGAATATCAGATACTTGCATTAATATTATAATAAACACAATATGCAAACATATGTCCATATGATTCTCATTCAAAAAAGTAAGGAAATAAAGTTAATACAAAAGTGATGCTTTCAGTATATAACCCTAACAGTATTTACTCAGAAGGAGCTGAATCTGAGGCAGAGGCGATGGTTGGAACTGATGGCAGACTATGATATCAATTTACAGTACCATCCTGGTAAGATTAACTTGGTACCTGATGCTCTGAGCAGAAGACCAGTTGCTATGGTTCTAACTGAGCAGAAAGAACTTTTGGAAGCGATGAGAAGGTTGTAGATGGAAGTGATTTTACTTGGTACCGAGCAGAGCTGTATGATGCTTCAGCTGTAGTCGTCACTGGTGGAAAAAATTAAAGAGACATAGTCAAATGATGAGCTGTTGCAGAAGTTTCAAGCTGAAGTCGAAGCAGGTTCAAGGACTGATATGGTTATCCATGAGGATGGATCCCTCCATTTTGGGACCTGTCTATGTGTTCCGAAGGGGAAGTCAGGCAGAAGCTGCTCGAGGAAGGTCATCGCTCGCCATATTCTATTCATCCCGGTGGTATGAATATGTATCGAGATCTAAAGTTGCATTTCTGGTGGTATGGTATGAAGAAAGCCCTGGTGAGATTTGTTTCACGGTGTTTGATCTGCCAGCTGGTAAAGGTAGAACATTAGAAGACTGCTGGACTTCTTCAACCTCTTCCTATTTCAGAGTGGAAATGGGAGAACATCACGATGAATTTTGTGATTGCATTGCCGAGGAGTCCGATGGGTCATAATGCCATCTGGGTGATTATGGATCGATTGACAAAAAGTGATCATTTTATTCCATTCAGAGTGGGCTAGTCTACAGAAAGCCTTGCAGAGAAGTACATGAAGGAGATTGTCATATTGCATGGGGTCCCGGTCAGCATTGTATCAGACAGAGATACTAAATTCTGATCTCAGTTCTGGGAAAGTCTTCAAGGCAGTCTTGGGAGCAAGCTGAACTACAGTACTGCGTTACTCATTCCATCCGCAGACAGATGGGCAATCGGAGAGGACGATTCAGACATTGGAAGATATGTTGAGATCTTGTGTTTTGCAGTTTGGAGGATCTTGGGAAGATCATTTACACTTGGTGGAGTTTTCGTACAACAACATCTACCAAGCAATTCTTAAGGAAGCTCCGTACGAAGCTTTGTATGGTCAGAAGTGTAGATCACCAGTGTGCTAGGGTGACATTGGAAAGAGGACGCTTTTGGGGCAAGAGTAGATCACGATGACTGTTGATGCAGTGGTCCAGAACAGGAAGCACCTACAGGCATCTCAGGACAGACAGAGGAAATGGGCAGATGTTCATAGGAGACCATTGGCATTCGAAGTGGGTGATCATGTGTTCCTGAAGGTATCACCATGGAAGTGCTATCCGGTTTGGAAGCGGGGGCAAGCTAAGACCAAGGTTCATTGGGCCATTTGATGTTGTTGAGCGAGTAGGTAAGGTGGCTTATAGACTTGCATTGCTGCCAGCTCTATCTGGAGTGCATGATGTCTCTCATGTCTCCCAACTCAGGAAGTATGTCCGGGATGATAGTCATGTTATTGACTACTAGGAATTGTCTGTTCGGCCAGATTTGTCATGTGAGATCTGTCCGGTTTCGATCTTGGACCGACGAGAGAAGGTTTTGAAGAATAAGGTCATCAGGTTGGTTCGGGTTGTTTGGAATCCTCATTCGCCAGATCAGTCAACTTGGGAGCTTGAAGAAGAGATTCAGAAGAAGTTTTCCCATATTTATGTGTAATTCTTTTTTCTTTTTTTTTCTTCGGGGTTATCCTATTGCCACTTGAATAAATTTCGAGGACGAAATTTTATTGTAAGGTTGGTAGGATTGTAACTCCCGTTTTCGGTTTCTTTTCTTATCGATTTCCATTGTAAACTCTTTGGTAATTCCATATCATTTTATTTCATTATTGTATCGAACAATATCAATTCTAATATTATTCTTGAATTATCTTTGATCTCAATTTGATTATTTGAATTTAATTTCTTGTATACCTGATTCAAATTTAATTTCATGGATTTGTCTTTTATCTTGTTGGGTTTATAATTGTCTTTCTATTTGATCCATATTGTACCTAAATCCCTATAAACCTACTCTTATTAGATCCTACCCTCCAACCCACTATCCCAAAATAACTCCATATCTCCAGTAACAGCCAATCGCCAAAAATCTCTCCTAACTATAACCCCCCAATTTGATATCCCTATTAATAAGCCATTCAATTTCCCCTATTATTATAATCATTTTAATACTATTATTATATTATAACCCCCCTAATTCACCCCTATACACAGTGCCTACATCTTTCCCTCTTCCTCTGTGTTTTCCCAAGAACCCTACCCCTACCCTCTATTCATCTTCAACCTGTGCAACCCCCGACTTTGAAACCCATCTGCATCTCACCCTCGACCTCCCATCACCTTCATTCACCGCCTCATCGACTCCCGAACCCATCACCTTGTCATCACTTTCTCCCCTGCATCGCCACCAAGAACCCATCGTCTGTATCCCTCACCATTATCACCGTTGACCTCTCCTCTTTTGGCCCTATTGCCAGCAACCCATCAAACACCCCTGCCGTCGACGACCACGTCATCCCGACCACCGCCTCGTCTCCATCTCCTCTCCCTCTCCTTGACTGTGCCCATCGACCACGACCATTGAGCCATCCACCAGTCTGCTCCCCATCATCGCGACTCCTCTAGTCGCCTCCGGTGCACCACCAGATCCATCAGTCGCCCTACTGACTACCTGCAACCCTTGCCCTCCTACACACCACGCCGCTGTCTCCCCCTGTGTGTAGCCAGCTGACTGTGATCACCTACAGCTGCAGTCAACCAAGCGCCACCCTCTCGTCCTCTCCTCCCTCGGTCGCAGTCCATCACCGCCGTCGAGCCGCGCACCACTGCCGTCGGAGTCAAGCGAGCCGCAGTCGCGACTCGTTGTTTTGCTGCTAGTGTTGATCTTGCTGAGTTGCTAATGGCTCTTTGCACGTAGCTCACATGTGTCGCCCGGGATCTTAATCTCACTATTCTCAATATTCCAGATCTGTTGTCGCTGTTTAGGGCAAGTCATTTTCCCTCGAATCGTCATTGTATCATATTCGAGATTATTTATTGAATTCCGCAGGTAGATCCATATTGATTATTGTATATTATTTATTGTTGTTCATCGTCGGGATACTACGGATTTACACGAGCGAATCCAAGTAGTAGTCTTGACTTCGTGCCGTCTTTTTGCCTCCGAATTATATAGATCTTACATGCATTCATGTAGTTAATTATTGAATATATGAATAGGGATTGTTATAGTAATTCATGTCATGACATTACACAATAATTGTAGATTGTATGCTAGTGTTGATTGTTCATATGATTGATGTTGGTGTATTGGTTGATTGTGATTAGTAATATTATGGACATTATGCATCTTAATACCATGTTCACATCGAAGTAACTTGCTGTGATTATGTTGTCAACCTCTAGCTCATCGTTTATAACATTTTAATTATTATATTCATGAAAAATGTATTGAGACCCTGGAATCTACTGTCAATCTGAACATTATCATACTGTTTCGACCTAGATACTGTCATCAAAATCAATAAATTTATGAATATGAAATGTAGCCCCACGTGTGTAGGTTCAAGAACATCAAGAATTATGGAATTCCGACTTATATTGCAAGAGTTATGATTATTTTGCAACTGCTGTGTTTTATTTCCAGATTTATAAACATACCATGTTAAATTGAGGAAATAGATGAACTAATGACCAAACATTGCCATGATAATTTCTAGATTGATAGTTAACATGCTTAGGGTCATGAGAATTATTTTTGCTGATTTTTAAAGTCAATATTTACTGCTTTTATAACTGTAATTAGTTAACATCGATAACCAGCCAAACCTGTAACCTGTAAAGAACCCTATAATTAACCTAGCTACTCTTGTCAGATTTTGGACTTTAAATTCAATTTTGGTACAATAATCTACTGATGTCAAGAATTGAGTTTCCATGTTTGATAATATATAATTGAATCTATATTGTTGTCTTTGATGCATTTAATTGTATGGAGTGCATTGCATGATCTCAGTGTTGCCTTGTCATCATTCTAGTATTCCCTATTGATCGTCTTATCTTTTGTTTTCCACTGATACTATTGTTCCCATTGTTCCCTGTTGATCTCATAGTATTGCCAACAATTATTGCATATTGATTGAAAAAAAAAAATTGTTAATCAAGTCGGGGTTAAGGATTGACTAGATTTGTTGATGATATAGTGACTGTACTCAGAAGTGTGGGCCTCGTTCCTAAAATATCGTTATCGTCATTGTGCAAGAAATTGTGTCAATTGCCAGTGTTATCGTCATTGTGCAAGACATTGCATCAATGGTCATGTTATCGTTTTTGTGCATGGAATTGCTGCAATAGCCAGTGTTATCATTTTAATGTTATATCGTGTCGAGTACATGATCTATACAATCTGCCACCTTAGTCTAAAAGAAATTGATTGTATGCATCGAACCTGTAGTTATGGGATGCAATAGTACATGCATTAGTTATGATTAAAATGAATAATAGACTTAAGATTGTCATCACATCGTCATTGCATACAGTGTTATCGTTATTGTTTACCGTTATTGTTAACATTTATTATTATCGTTATCAATCATCGTTATTGCATATTGCACCGTTATCATTTTGTCATTGTTCAATGCTATTGATTTCATCGTTCATTGAATTCATTGTTATATCGTTATTGCCATTGTTTCTCATTTGGGTTTTGGATGTGTTTTGTTGCAAGAAGGGAAAGTTATTCCTTACGAATCAAGACAGTTCTGACCACATGATAAGAACTATTCCACACATGATCTGGAGTTGGTTGCTATAATTTTCGCCTAGAAGACATGGCGACATTATATCTACAAAGCGAAGGTGGAGATGTACATAGACCACAAGAGCCTAAATTATATAGACCAGCAGAAGGACTTAAATTTGAGGCAGAAGTGATGATTGGAAGTGTTGGAAGATATCAGGCCGGAGATTTTGTACCATCCAGGAAAGGCCAACGTGGTGATAGATGCACTCAGCGGGAAGAGGAGTATTGCTATGATGATGGCAACCAGGAAAGAGTTGGATGAAGAGATAAGGAGAGCTGGTATTGAAGTGATTTCTCAAGGATTGGGTGCTATGTTAGCTCAATTAGAGCTCCAACCAAGTCTGAAGGACAGAGTGAAGAAGAGTCAAGAAGATAATGCGGAGATCCAAGCACTCAAGGAGCCAGCGAACGAAGGAAAACTTCCTGAGTTCAATGTTAAAGAGGGAATGCTAGGGTTTGGGGATTGGTTGTGTGTGCCAAAGGTGTATGATCTAAGAGAGGAAATCATGAAGGAAGCACACACTACCCTACTTACAGTTCACCCAGAAAGCACAAAGATCTATCAAGATGTGAAGCAGTTCTATTGGTGGGCCGGAATGAAGCAAGATATAGCAGAGTTTGTGGCTAGATGTCTCACTTGTCAAAAGGTAAACGCACAGAATCAGAAACCTAGGGGATTGCTACAGCCGTTGCCCATTCTGGAATGGAAGTGGGAGAACATTAGTATGGCTTTCGTCACAGGTTTACCCCAGAGTCCCGGAGGAAATGATTAAATTTGTGTCATTGTGGATAGATTGACCAAATCAGCACATTTTCTACTGATAAAAACAACATGGTCTTTGGAGAAGTTAGCGTAAGCTACATTCAGAAAATTGTAAAGCTACACGGAGTGCGAGTATCAACAGTTTCTGATAGAGATGCAAGATTCACCTTACGGTTTTGGAAGAGTCTACAAGCAGCACGGGGACCAGAACATATTTTAGCACAGCTTTTCACTCGCAAACCGATGTTCAAACAGAAAGGATGAACAAAATTTTGGAGGATATGATTCGAGCGTGCATCTTGGACTTGAAAGGGAGCTGGAAGAAGTACCTATCGTTTGACTAAGTCAGGTCACTTTTTGTCCACAAAGATTACTTGGTCGTTGGGGAAATTGGCCGAGTTGTACATTGATGAGATTGTGAGACTTCATGGGGTTCCGTGTCGATTGTTTCCGACAGGGATGCGAGGTTCACTTCGAGGTTTTGGAAGAGTCTGTAAGTAGCTCTGGGTACCAGAACCGATTTCAGTCTTGCTTTTCATCCACAGACTGATAGTCAGACTGAAATGGTGAATCGGGTATTAAAAGATATGCTGAGGGCTTGTGTTATGGATTTCGGTGGTGGTTGGGAGAGATACTTGGCATTGGTTGAGTTTGCTTATAACAACAGTTACCATGAAAGTATCGGGATGGCTCTGTACGAAGCTCTGTACGGGAGGAATTGCAGGACACATGTTTGTTGGTATGAGGTTGGCGAGAGGCAGATGTTTGGGCTCGAGATTGTGCAGCAAACATCGAAGAAGATTGAGTTGGTTCGCAAGAGGTTGGTCGAGGCTCAGAGTCGGCAGAAGAGTTATGCAGACACTCGGCGGAGAGACTTGGAGTTTAAGGTTGGGGATGCATTCCTTCTCAAGGTATCTCCGACCAAAGGAGTGATCAGGTTTGGAAAGGGAGGCTAGTTGGCGCCAAGGTACATTGGGCCATACAAGATTTTGGGACAGATTGGTAAGACAACATATAAATTGGAGCTTCCGGAGGAGTTGGCACAGGTACATGATGTGTTCCAGGTGTCGTTGTTGAGGAAGTATGTGCCGAATCAGAGTCATCAGTTAGTAGAAGTGCCTGAGGATCTACAGGTGAACTTGAGTTACAAGGAGCAACCTGTAGAGATTGTTGATCGTAGGGAGAAGGTTTTGAGGAGAAAGGTGATACCTATGGTCAAAGTGTTGTGGAGGAACCAGCAGTTTGAGGAGGCTACTTGGGAGCCGAAGGATTGCATGCAGAAGGATTTTCCTGAGCTTTTTGTATGATTGTATTCTTTTGTATGATTGTACTCTTTGAGTTAAGTTGTATTTCTTTTGTTAGATTACAATCTCTTGTGTAATGGTATTTCCTAAACTATATTTCCATTTATGAGATTTCAATTCCTTTTGCCTATTTTGTTTGGACTCTATTAGTAGTAGTTCTGAGGACAGAACTATTCTAAGGAGGGAGTGATGTAATACCCAAGATTTTAAATAATGCTTTTAAGATTAATAAATGAATTAAAATAATTTTTAGAGATTTAATAAATATTTTTCTGAAATTTACCTTTTTACACGTGCAAAACACGTGCAAATATTATATTGGGATGTTCAAAGTCAATTATTTTTGGGAAACCCATTATTTATTATTAGATATTATTTGTGAATTTTCTGGATTTTTCTGATAATTATTTGACCTATTTGCAAATATTACAAAAAGAGAGACTTTCGTACAAAATTACCACTTGGAGTGAAAATTCCACATTTATATATGTTGTATAACTCAGAGGTAAAGAGTTTAATTTTTGTTTTAATAAATTTGGTTTATTTTGCAAGTTTTGATAAAGAAATGTCTTTTTGCAAAATTGCCACTTAGAGGGCAAAGAGTACAAATTCGTTTTCTGAGTTTTAAAAACAATGCCGGCCAATATTAGGGTATTTGTTTTTTTTAAATCTCAATTAAGTTGATTTTATCTAATTTTTAAGTATAAGGATTTATATATGTAATGATATATTTCAAAGAGATATTTTCCAAATTTATTCAAAAACCCTAGATACCGTATTTCTGGCCTATTAAAGGTGAGGTGCAGCCATCTTTTTTGCTGCACAACAAAAAAGGATTTCTTTATTATTATTTTCTTGGAGTTTCAAAGCGAGGATCTTGGTTTTCTTGCGAAAGGAGTGATTTTCTTATTTTCTTTATTATCTTTGGTTGATTCTTCAATAAGGTGAGTTACATATGTTTCTTTTCTTATTGTTCTAAGCATGTTGTATGTGATGGTTGTGTATTAGAAAGCATGAGTAGGGATTGTATGATGATGATATGAAGTTTTGATGAGCAGATGAATTAAAAAAATTGAATTTTTCCATGAAATTATGCCATGGGTGATTAAAATTATATATAGATGACTTGAGATTTGTTAAGAACCTAATATGAATCATGAGTAGGTTAATTCCCTTCACATACTTGCTGTTTTGCTTGTTGTATTGAGATTTTATGATGAAATTGCACAATTTGAACAAAAGATAGGTTTTTACTGTTGCTATACTTACATACTTTACTGTTGGGTATTTTTGATAAATAAAACTTGATGAAAGATATAATTATATTTTTAATCATGAGTAGGTTGCTTTCATTCATGTTGTAACTTTTTGGAAAATACTATGAGATTTGTATGATGCAGAAAAGTAAAATTGAACAAAACCCAACTTTACTGATGGATATATACACACACACTGTTATGATGTTTTGGATGTGCAAGACTCGACTAATGCTTGTTATAATCGCATATAATTATGAGATAATTGATGTATGGGGCTGGGTATGAGTGTTATGAATTACAGGATGAGTTTTGAATCAAAAGAATCAAATTTTGAAGTAGGGTTGAGTAATTAGAATTTCAGGTCTGAAGCTTATGGCCGAAATTGGGATTTTTAGATTTTTGTGAAGTTTTCGATTGGATTTGAGTTGTTTTGGTACTGAGATAGTTTTCAACAGTATACTACTACTATTTGATGAGTTTTAAATGTTATAACTGAAGCTAAACCTTTATATGAACACTTATGTATACATATTGACTGTTTTGAAGAATTTTCATGAAAAATCACTTCTTTGAGATCTTGATGTGTTTTTAATTTGTTTTGTAAACTTATATATGTTGTATAAGTCATACTAAACCATCTCAGGATTTTAGTTTTGCAAATTTAAGATTTTAGAAAGTACTATGGATGTATCAGTAAAATATGCACGAAATTTCAAAACTACAGTATGATGGAATTTACAGTCGACCGCTTCGCCTTTGTACTGAAGAATGCAATTGACTGTTAGTTTTTGAGTTTTGATTTTTCACAGGACAGTCGACCGACCATTTTCGACAGTCGATTGTCATTGTTCTGGTTGATGGGTTTTCTTGAGTTTCGGATTTTCGCATGACAGTCGACCGGCCATTTCGACAGTCGACTGTCATTATTCTGGCTGATGGATTTCTTGAGTTTTCTGATATTTTCTTTAAACGATTATTTCTTCGATATTACGAATTATTGATCTACTATTTTAGATGATGTTTTTACTACAGATTACTGTATTTTACAAAGAGTTATATTTTATTTATAATAGAATTTTAATTGTATTCTTATGACCTTATTAAGTGAACTATTTGTTGGTTTTCAAAGGAATTGGTGTTTTGTGAAATTCTATGACTTCAAAATATGATTTTCTGCTATTTAATGGATTTAATATTTTATTTGAATTCTGGAATTTTATGAGCACTTTAAATAAATTTGAATTTTGTTGATTTAAGAAGTTTTCTCATTATAAACGTTTTGACGATGGATTTATGAGTTTTATTGAAAGTTTTGGTATTTATGGTTGAGTTATGAGTCTTTAGAGATTGAGCGGGGCCTTAACTACCGGCGGTTGAGATTTTGGTTGTTGTTCAGTTGAGTTAAGCCCGGTAGGGTACACCAACTCTAAGAGATTCGCAATCTATTAAACAATTAATTAACTTAACAAGATAAGAACATGCACTAGATGGTGATATGATGAAATGGGAACATGGGTTTGGACCTTAGTATGGTCTGCGGTGTGAGATAATCCCCGTAATTATCGAGTCGTGAGTGAAATAGTCTGCGGAATTACCTGCGGCATGGGATTGATCTCTGGAATTATCAGGGTCGAGGTGACACTCATGGGGTATTCGTGTGATGAGGTGCCATAGCTTGCAGTGTGAGGTATTCTCAAAGATTTCCAGGTGTGAGTGAAATAGTATCCAGAATTTTCTGTGGATAGAGATTGACATCCGGAATTATCGAGACATGGGCTAATACTTACAATTTAACTAGATCTCATAGTAGTCTTCGTAGTAGGATTAGCTGCATAACGTGGGATTAAACCCTATCAAGTGGAGAACGATAAGGGCTTGCACCGAACCTTTGTAGAGTAGGATGCATAGAATCCGACAAGTATGCATTAGAGAGTCAGCATATAGCATTGGTGTTTTCTTGACTTGGTTTCATGCATGTTGTTTTCTGTTTTTCTACACTTGACACCTAGTCTAGTTTCACTTGATGTTTTATGTTTTCTTTATTGTTATTTCTTATTTCATTTATTCTTGCTGTTAATACATGTTGTTTATGACTCTATACCTTATGTTGCATATCTTTTATGTCACATTGTTATGGCTAACCCCTGTAGTTTTGGGAGTTAGGGTTATCTCTAGCCTCATGTTTTACAGATAGGTACCTATAGCTTGGAATTTGGATGCATGAGATAGAATGATGTTATGGCTTATGTAAATTGTAAAAGAATGTGTTGTAAAAGAAAAAATTTGTAATCCAAGGTGTATAATTTTCTGCTGTGCTTTGTAAAGAATTAATGTAATAAAAGTTGAAGACAAAAATTTCTCTCTGTTTTGGCTATGTTACTATTACAATTATGGTTGATGCTCGGAATTGTGCCACGTATTTCTGAGATATCATATTGGAAATTCGGGACGCTACAGAGGTAGGATATTCTTGAAAGTCTCGCCGACCAAGGGCGTAGTCAGATTTGGAAGGGGTTGCAAGCTAGCCCCGAGGTACATTGGACCTTACAGAATTTTGAGAAGGATCGGTAAGGCAGCATACAGGTTGGAACTACTTGCTGAGTTATCCCAGGTGCATGATGTTTTCCATGTCTCGATGTTGAGAAAATACGTGCCAGACCCGAGTCATCAACTGCTCGAGGTTCCAGAAGACTTGAAGGTGGACCTCTCCTACGAGGAACGACCGGTGAAGATACTAGATCGACAAAAGAAAGTGTTGCGGAGAAAAATCGTTCCGATGGTTAAGGTTCTTTGGAGGAATCAGTTTGTCGAGGAAGCGACGTGGGAGCCGGTAAGCCGGATGCGGGAAGCATTTCTTGAGTTGTTTGTACAACTTTTGTTACCTCCCCACTAAGCGTAGTTCTGAGGACATAACTGGTTTAAGAGGGGGAGTGATGTAACAACCCTAAAATTCACAACATTGTAGAACATAAATTTTTGATAATGAAAATTCTTTTTTTTTAATATTTGAAGTTGTGTGAAATTATGTGATTTTAATTAACCAACTTGGTTCTTTTGGCTAGACACAAATGAACCCATCTTGACCCAAATTGACTCGACACTTGCAGTGTAGTATGTCATGTAACAAAAAAGAAATAACAAAACAAAACAAAGAATGTGCAAGCATGCATTGGCTGGCCATATATTTGGAGGGAAAGAATGGAAAATTCAACTTGGAATCTAGGGTTTTTGGGAGGGTGTGGGATAGCACTCGAGTGTGCATGAGTTCCCATGCTCTTTCCTCTTTCTTGCACTCAACCTCCACCTCCATTCTCCCCCAATGCAGCCCTCCATGTGGAATCCCGGCCCTCTCTTTCCCACTCATTCTATTTAGAGCATCCACAGTCGTTTGCTTTATTGCCATTTTTGCCATTTTTTTTCTACTGTAGCGCTCACAGTCGTTTGCTATTTTGCCATTTTTTGGCAAAAGCGCTACAGTAGATACGGAGAAATAGCAATCGAAATAGCAAAATGCATATTATAGCGGACGAAACATGATGTTTCGTCTGGATTATTTAATTATTATTTTAATTGATCGGACGAAACATGATGTTTCGTCCGAAGTAAAAAAAGAAAAAAAAAAAAAATCTTTAAACGTGGGAACGAACATGATGTTTCGTCTCAATTTGAGACGAAACATCATGCTTCGTCCCAATCCAAAATTAAAAAAAAATTGTAAATTGTAAATTTTTTTTGCAATTTTTTTAATTGATTTTGCAAATTTTTAAATTGTTTTTGCAAAAAAAAAATTACAATTTGTTTAAAAAATTCTTTTTGCAATTTTTTTTTAAAAAAGAATTTTCCGGAAAATCCGGACGAAGCACCATGCTTCGTCCAGAATCTGGGCCATTTTTTGGAAATTTTTGTAATATTTTTAAATTGTTTTTGCAAATTTTTTAGTTGTTTTTGCAAATATTATTTACGAACTATTTTTAAAATTTGTTTTTTGCAATTTTTTTTGCCAAAAAAAAACCTTTATTTTTTTCCAATTTTTGGGACGAAACATCATGTTTCGTTTCTGCCATTTTTTGCCAATCGACGACTGTGGATGCTCATCGAATTGGATTGCTAAAAAATGCATTTTGCCATTTTTTACATCGAACGACTATGGATGCTCTTAGCCCCCTCACTTCAAGTCTAACTCATTTTTCCCTCTCCTTAACCTCAAACCAACTCCTAATACATTTCTAAAGCATTTTTGCTGCTATTTGGGAGCAAGTAAAGGCAAGGATGAGCCAAGAAGGACCAAGGAGAAGAAGAACTCGGAGCAAGAAGGGCCAAAGTCAAGCTAGAATCTTGGAGTAGCAATTTCAACACTTAACAAGGTGAGTGTCTATAAAACTATTGATTGTTAATATTCTTATGGTGAGATCTTTGTGTGATTCTTGTCAGCATGAGTAGGTCATGGGGTTGTGACTAAGTGATAAAAAATCATTGCATGTTATTCTAATTGGTAAAAAGTTAATGAAATCCAGTAAAATGCTGAATCTGTGAATGCATTCTAGTCGAGAAACCATAACTTGAAAAATACTAGGGATTTCGACTTGAAACTTTTATGGCAGTAAGATATGCATGTTGGGCACCTTTCCACCAATTTTCGTAACTTTGGAATTAATTTGCTATTTTAATTAATTACAAACTTGAATACTAATTGTGCGGGAAACTGATTTATCATAGGTTCTGATTGATAACAGGAAACTGTGCAGGAAACGTGCCACAGTTTGGTGAGTTTGCTAGACTACCAGATCGTGGGGAGCGCTGGAAAACTCAAGCCGTGGGAAGCATCCAAGTGGAAATTTATTGTCCAATTTTATTGTACATTCATGATGTAATAATTTATTGTAATTCTTGTAATCATTGGACATTGTAATAACATTTTGATGTGATAAAAGTTTTTAATTTCCTTTGATTTTTTTATGTGTTTTGGATTCATTTGAAGTAAGATTCTGGATTGTGTTCCGAGTTCTAGTATTAGGAATTCGGGGCACTACAGGTAGGGCATTTTCTTGTAGGAGAGGTTTGCGGTAGGGGGATCCACATTCACCTTTACTTTTTACGATTGTCACGGATGTTCTTAAATGCATGATGGATAATTGTAGACAAGTAGGTTGGCTTTCTCCAGTAGCTAAGAATAGTAACTGACCGGGATGCTCAATCTTGCACTATGCTGACGATACTCTGTTGTTTGGTAACGGTGACTTAGGGAAGGCTTTCACCTTCAAAGGAATCCAATATTGTTTTGAAGCTTGGTCGGGTCTTAAAATAAATTTTCACAAGAGCGCTATCACTCCTATTGCGATGTCTAAGAAAGATGCTCAAGTACACGCAATTTGCCTCAATTGCAATCTTGTTAGCTTCCCGATTAAGTATTTGGGACTGCCTCTTCTTGTAATCCCTATTCCCATATATATGTATTTTTCATATATTCTCTGTATTTAAAATTTTTATTACTTTCTTGTTTACTTCTTTTTATTTCTTGTGATTTGTTGAAAAGATCCTTACAGCTTATGAATGCTGAAAGCCATTCGCTAAACTTAGTCGTGTATCTGTATTCTATATTGCTTTTTGGGAAGCAGGGCGTGACACTTCTGCCCAATAAACTTAAGAAATCTGATTGGATGCCGATTATTGACCGAGTTGAAGCCAGGCTGACAGAAAGGAAAGGAAAGAACCTTTCATTAGGGGGGAGAATGACCCTATTAACTCGGTACTCTCCAATCTTCTGACATATTACTTATCATTTTTTGAATTTCTAAAATAGGTCATTCAAACAATTGATCGAATACGGAAAAGATTCCTCTGGAGCAGATGCGAACAAAGGTGGATACCATCTTATTAAGTCGGAAAAAGTTTGCATGAAGAAGAGTCATGGTGGGCTTGGTGTCATTGATCTAAGAGACATGAACATGGCCCTCCTAGGCAAATGGTAGTGTAAAGTTTTCCACCCGAATGGGGAATGGTAGCAAAAGTATATTCATCCTGACCTTCTAGTTAAGGGGATGCGAAGTCTTGGATTCAGGATGGGATCCAAAGTCTCTTGGTTTTGGAAAGGGGTTGCCAAAGTCTGTCACAGTTGTGTCTCACCTTCCATTGTCAACGACATGTTGACTAAATTTTGGATGGACAAATGGTGCGGAGATCATCTTTTAAGAGAGCTATTTCCTGACCTTTTTGAACTCACCACCCATTCTAACATCACGGTCGCCAAAGCCTGGAAAAAAGGTAATTGGATACCACCTTTCAGAGCACATCTCGACCTAAAGTCCCTAGGGAGACTTGGGGCACTTAAATCTTATATCGTCCAATCTGGAATTATTTGCGCTTAAGGACCAAACCAGAAATCTTGGGGTTTAAAGAATCATGGAACCTTCATGGTTCTCTCAATATAATCGTATTCATTTTAGAGGCTGTAGTACGAAATGAACTATGATTCTTTGGAAGATCTGTCACGCCTCGCTTCCCAAAAAGAGAATACGGATACGTGACTAAGTCTAGCGAATGATTTTCATATCCATAAGCTGTCAGGATCTTTACAATATTTCATAGGAATAACAGAGTAATAAGCAAGGAGAAGTCAACCACGCATGCATAAATGAATCAATATACCAACAGAATTTACTTGAAATAAAATTTAATAATAATCAAATCAACCAGATTTGAACAAGTTAATAATTTTGGTCACATTGCCCAATACAAAATTCATGTAGCAGATACATTTATTCAAAATAAGCAATAGAAAATAATAATAATAGCAAGAACTCCAGCATCTAAAATCTCATATCACCTACTCTATCGGGCAGCTAATCCACATAATCTGCAATTTAATAATTTGCTGGAAGAGGGAAAAAGAAAACAAAATACCCGTCAATACAAGTTACGGGCCGCTTGTAGTGCAGGCACAAGTACAGGAAAAGATAAACAAATATAGAGTAACAGCGGAAGCAAACATAGCATGGAATAGACATGATAGAATAACAAGCATAAATCAGGAAACAAGATCAAGTAGTGTGATGAGATAACATGTGCATGTGACATGTGACAGGTAACAGGTATCATGCAAGCGAGGAAACATGTAACAGGTGTCAAGTAGCTTGTACAGGTAATCATGTAACAGGTATTATGTCATATCTAGTCTTGTATTTATTACTATCTAGGTAGCACTTCATGTATCCCAGGTTTTTACCACATGGTTGCTACATACATGCAAATTTTGTTTAGGCCTAGTGGTGGGTTTCTATAGGGCTGTGTACTCAGGTGTCATGTAACAGGTAACAGGTACGAATCACGTAGTCTTGAAATTGCGGAAACAGGAACAAGCATGAATCATGTGGTCATGAAACATGGCAACATATAGTAATAACAGGCACGAATCATGTAATCATGAAACATTGCAACATATAGTAATAACAGGCACGAATCATGTAATCATGAAACATGGCAACATAGAGTAATAACAGACATGAATCATGTAATCATAAAACATGGCAACAAGTAATGGGAAACACGGGTCCCCTTCTGAGTACACATACCTATATTGTCCACTACTACGGTCTTTCCCTTAACTCCGGCTTGGTTATTTGTTATTATTATTAAACAGGCATATACATGTCATAAAAAAGAGCAAGAATAACATGGCATGAACAGGTAACAGGTTCAGGTCGGAAGTTAAACATGCACATGTGATAGACAACACATAACGGGGTAGGACAACGAAAATTCTAGTTCAGGACAGCAAGACAGTACAGCACCAAATTTGGGATTCCCATTGCCACACATATGCAAACCAGGATCCGTCAGAAAATCTGGAAAATAGACTCTCGGCCAAATCCAGCAAATATATATAAGCCATATGGTTTTTCACAAAAACAGGACTCAAAACAGAATTGTATCCAGAAACATGTTCAGCCATAATCAGAAGTTTGTATTCAAGAACAGGAAAACGGCACAAAAACGTATTGATTAAATACAAGAAAAATCTAGGGTAATCCCTAGTATGTTTAGTACCAGAAAATAAATTTTTATAATTTTCCAACATAGATAGAATAATCAAGTAAAATCAGAAAGCAGCAAGATACAATAATTTGGAAAATCTGAAATCATAAACACAATAGTACTAAAACAGCAATAGATTACAAAATATCTATAACGAAATCCAGATCCGTCGAAAGGATGATCAAATAGATACAGTAGGCTATAATTCATATTCACAAAGTTTTTATAAACAATAAATAGAATTATGTCGAAATTTAGGTTCTTTACATAACAACACGAAAATTCTGCAAGTATAGTAGTTATTTGCAAGTACAGAATAGTTCATAAAAGTTATCAACTAAATCCCCAAAAATTAGGGGATAATTCCAATCAAGTCTAGTTTTACTCAGCAAAATATTGGATCAAAATATTATCTTTAACATCAGTATCAAAATAAATAACCATACATAATTCATATAAAACAGGATCTGGACTTTTCTACACATCTGTAGTAAAACAGAAATAACTTGCAACTCACAAATCAAAACTAACATCTGTCATAAATTTTGGAAAGTAGAAAGAATTCTCTATAATTCATATTCACAAATAATTTTCATTTACTGACCTTAATAGGGTCCAAAATACTGGAAAAAACGGGATAACAACAAGGAAAAAATTATTCTTCATGCATAAAATCCACTAGATCATATGAAACACATCCAAATCATAACAAAATGTGAAATAGGGTATACTAGATGTCCAAGCAATATGGTATAGAGTATTTAGCGAGTCTACAATAAGTTATACTACTACTAACACATCAAGCATAAAAGATTATACGACAACATGCATATATACACCAAGAATTGATTATCTCTAAGTTATTTCATGTCGTGTGTGTAATGAGCAAACTATGGGTGGGTCAACACAAAGAGACAATATGTAACAGGGGTTTTGTACAAGAATTGTCTCTAGAACACAACTACACTACAGGCGATATTTAGTGCTTGTATTACACAACAAAAAGAATACAAGTTACTTGCCCTATTATCGACGATGAAAATGACAAAGCGAGAGCAAGAATAACGGGAACGAATTCTCGACACGAACTAAACAACAACGAACGAACGAACGAACAAGCGAGCAAGAATCACAACCATGAGATCCACACATGCACTCACAACTTGACACCCGCACACAAAGCCAAGCAATGGTAGTGGGGGGTATAAGGCGTCGAGAGAGAGAGACGATGGACAACAGTAGTGGGCTTCGCCGGTGGCTGTTGACTGTCAATGCTGGCTGCTGCGCCGCGATAAGGGCAAGGGAACCAGGTAGGGAGCGTAGGGGCACCAGAGGTTTGAGGAAAAGGGTCGGGTTGCTGATGGTGTAGGGCGGTGCAGGGGCGACTGGAAGAGGATGCATAGGGAGAAAGTTGAAGATGACAGTAGCTAGGGTTTCTTTGTGGAAGATGAACAGGGTAGGCTTATATATATAGGTGAGAGGATTAGTGTTAGGTGGTGATGGGGTATAGTTAATGGGTTGGAGGTGAAACGGGTAGGGGATTATAATGGACTATAGGGTTGAGTATTAATGGTTTTAGTGAATAACCCATTAAGCTATAGGGCTACAGGGCATGAAGTGATAAACGTTTAATAGTGAAATAATGGTTTAATAGGGTTTATGGATCCAAAAAGAACTGGGTAGGGTTTAATTTGGTATTGGAATAATTAAATAGAATATAGGGTGATCAAAAATGAGATGGAAAACAAAATGAACAAATAAAATAGGGCATGAATAATTAATGAGAATAAAATATAATGGTTTGATCAAACAGACTTGAATTAATGACAAACAAGTTGAATCAAGAAGAGCAAATAAAAAGACGACGAATCGAGTAGATGAATACATTGTGAATGAAGATCCAATATACGGTTCAAAAAGAGACAGAGAAATACAATAGGAGTAAATACTCAAAAATAAATAAAAAAGAAAGCACATCCAAAAATACCTAAAATGGGAAACAGAGGTTACAAAGCCTACCCACTTAACAAGAAGAGTTTCGTCCTAGAAATTCAAACAAGAGGTTAACCCCGAAAAACAAAGAAAGAACAAAACTAAAGCTACTCAAACAGACGAGGAAACTTCTGCTGAATCTCCTCCTCCAACTCCCAAGTTGACTCACCCGACGAGTGAGGATTCCAAGAAACACGAACCAGCTTGATGACCTTGTTCTTCTGTACTTTCTCCCGCCGATCCAAAATAGCAACTGTCGGAATCTCACAAGTCAAATCCGGCCGAACGGTCAATTCAGAATAGTCGATTATGTGGCTCTCATCTCGGATATATCTCCTGAATTGTGAGACATGGAAAACATCGTGCACTCCTAATAAAGCTAGCGGCAGTGCAAGACGATAGGCCACCTTGCCTACTCATTCCACAATATCAAACGGTCCAATAAACCTAGGGCTGAGCTTGCCCCCTCCACCAAACCGAATGACACCTCACCAAGGCGATAACCTTTAGGAAAACATTGTCACCAACCTCAAACTCCAAAGCTCTCCGATGGACATCTGCCCATCGCCTCTGCCTATCCTGAGCTGCCTGAAGATGCTTCCTGATCTGAGTCACCACATCAACTGTCCTGGTGATCAACTCTGGACGCAACAACTTCCTCTCACCAATGTCATTTCAGCACACTTGTGATATGCACTTTCCGCCCATAAAGTGCCTCGAATGGTGCAGCTTTATGATTGGCCTGAAAGGTGTTATTGTATGTCTACGAGATGCAAATGGTCCTCCCAGGATCCACCGAACTGCAGCATACAGGACCTCATCATGTCCTCTAGAGTCTGGATGGTCCTCTCTGACTGTCCATCAGTCTGGAGATGAAAAGTTGTACTGTACTTCAATTTACTCCCCAAAATACTCTGAAGACTCTCCCAGAACTGAGACCTGAATCTCGTATTCCTGTCGGGTACAATACTGACTGGAACCCCATGAAGTCTGACGATCTCTTGCATATACTTCTTAGCTAGGCTCTCAGTAGACTGTCTGACTTGGAACGGAATGACGTGAGCACTCTTCATCAGTCGGTCGACAATCACCCAAATGGCATTATTATCCTTAGGACTCCTCTGCAAAGCGGTCACAAAATCCATAGTGATGTGCTCCCACTTCCACTCCGGAATGGGAAGCGGTCGAAGAAGTCTGGTGGTTCTCTAATGCTCTGTCTTCACCTGCTAGCAGATCAAACACTGAGACGCAAACTGAGCCACAACCCTCTTCATACCATGCCGCCAGAAATGAAGCTTCGAGTCCCGGTACATCTTAGTACCTCCAGGATGAATAGAATACGATGACTGGTGGGCTTCCTCAAGTAACCACTGACGAACATTACCCTTCGGGACACAGAACCTGGACCCGAAACAAAGTGATCCATCAGCAAGAATAACCATATCTGTTCGGGAACCAGTTTCAACTTCTGCTATGAAATTCTACAACTGCTCATCACCAGCTTGAGCCTCTTTGATCTGATCAACAAGAGACGACTGAAGCTGGAGCACCAAACAACTCCAATCAGAACTCGGTAACAACACATCCAACTCCAACCCCCACATCTGCTCAACCAAATCTCTTTGCTAAGTCTGGAACATAGCTGCCGGTCTCCTGCATAAAGCATCTGGCACCAAATTCACCATACGAGGATGGTATTGCAAACTGATGTCATAATCGGCCATAAGCTCCAACCAACGCCTTTGCCTCATGTTCAAATCCTGTTGGGTGAAGACGTACTTGAGACTTTTGTGGTCTATAAAGATCTCCACTCGGTCCCCAAGTAAATAGTGTCTCCACAGCTTCAAAGCAAAGATCACTGCCGCTAACTCCAAATCATGAGTCAGATAGTTCTTCTCTTGCGGCCTCAACTGCCTCATGCTTAAGCAACGATCGGCTCTTCTGCATCAGAATTGCTCCAAGACCTTTACCCAAAGCATCACAGTGAACTACAAATCTACTGTGACGCCCCGGATCCCCAATACCGGACATCCGTGACACAACCATAATCTTTGCCTTCAAATGCATCTCAACACAGTAAATAACATGGAAATTTAAACACTTTTATTGCCATTAGAGTTATTACATCAATAATTACAATATCAAAATGTTCTTGAACAAGGAATACAAATTACATAACTTATTACAACTGATCACAAGAATATTCAGGCTCCTCTGGCAAAGCTGTCAGTTGTTTTCCAGACCAGCAATCGATTAGTCATTGTTGATAACTCTGCTGAGTGGTCTATCTGCTTCTCTGGGACTTGCCCCTCGGCTTGAGCCTTCTGCTGTGCGACACTGATATTTCTGCCCCATTCGAATGGTAGGCACGTACTGCCATCCCCCTTGGATGCCCTGCTGATCTTGGGCTCTCCCGCACTCGTGACCTGATATTGATGTAACTAAAATATGGGGTACGTCAGTAATTCTACTGATGCAATGCTGATAAGAAAATAGCAATCTCCAAACTGGCATCCACAATGCGTCTTGAATGAAAAGGAAAACGTGCATCCTAATTTCCTAGTGTTTGTGTATGCCATGGTCTAACAACTAATGCACTGATCACCTGCCTTATTGTAATACAAGCAACCTTGGGACTCTGGATACGCATGCATCCCATACTACATTCGTTCCAGGCCAAAACATGACATGGTCTAATCTAATGCACGAAACAAGAATGCACATGATGCACTTACTCTAATGCGATTCGTTGGGAACGCATGCATCCCATACTGCATACCTTCCCAAAATCAACTTCGATGGAAATGTATGCATCCCATACTACATACCTTCCAAGGAGTTCGTTTTCCTAAATATAGGGTTCAATCCCTCGTCATGCAATGCATTCTAATTGGGTCTACTTCTTGTTCCTGATAGTATGACATGGTTGAGGAGATAATTAACATAAATGCTTCGGGACGCTGCCCATTGTCACCGATCATCGTTGCCTCAGACCCTCCTTGAAAGTCGCGACGAACTTAAGATATGCGGTCCCACCGCTTTGCAGTCAACGGTCCAACCATTCTGCAGTCAACAGCCGTGACGAACTTAAGATGTGCGGTCCCACCGCTTTGCAATCAACGGTCCCACCGTTCTGCGGTCAACAGCCGTGACGAACTTAAGGATATACCGCAGCATACCTATAACGTCGTATCCCATACGACCCGTTCGTGTCCACTAGCATGTGCCCGGTTCCCATCCGTCCTTACCACGGTACCTCAGGAATCAACAGTGCAAGATACTTGCAACATCACGTATCCTTAATGACAGGAAGAGACAACCCATAGTATCACCACCTACAGCTAATTCTCAGACGAGTTGGATTATAGGGAATCACCCCTAACACCAATTCTGTCTTCGAGCGAAAACAAAAGGAAATCCTAATCAATGCAGTTAGTGAGGACAAGTTGTTACCCAGATCACACTTGGTGTCGATCAACCATGTCGAGTCTGTCTGGTCTGTTAGACAACAATCATCACAGAAATTACATCCATTGATTTCCAATACCTTCACAGGTCCGCGATCAATTAGTCCTGGCCCTTGACCCTCAGCGAGTGGTTCAACGGCGCCCCGATGATGCAATACAATTCAAGGAAGGTAAGTACACACATAACCATCAATTCATGACCATTGACAGACTCAGGCATCGAGACACCAAACACAATCGACCAGAGCTATGTCCCAACTCACTCATGTCCATCATGAGTATTAAGCACAGGAACTTATCCTAGTTCCAAATGAATTGCTAAGACATCAGTAAAACCCGATAGCTCATGATCGTCACACTGCAGTATGCAGATGGTTCCTCATCAATTGCCCGATGAACAGTTTAAGAAATAGCAGTAGCTATAACCCCAGCTACGCTCATCGGAACTGCTCGACCCCTGGTCCTATGGAAAGCTGGGAGTGTCTATTTTAACTTCCTAGTTGGACACATCCTCAGATTCAATCTTTAGGGTCCTCAAGATACCCATTTCCATCGGGTGCACAACAAGGGAGAAGTTGATTTCTCTAGCAAACATTCCCTCGACAAGGCCGGATCTATCCCGACTTTGGAAAATCATAACATCCAACCTACACACTGGAATTATAAAATTCCAATAGGGTTAGAAATCTATGACTCCCTACTGCCAATCTCTAGTTGTCCAGTCGTCCAAATTCTTAACCGATAAGTCCAGGAATATCCATCTTCATGGACTAGACAACTTACACAAGGCCGAACATAGTCTACTTCGAAATTAAATAATAAATCAACCTTAATTCCAATGCTCATGAAATTTGAGATTCTCAATCTCCAAATATACCATTTTATTGTGTCCAAACTTCGAATTCAAATTCATTTCACACAAAGATCTATGACTCCTCAAACATAGCAATATTTTCAGCTGTTTTGTTTCAGCAGGTTATTTACTGCCCCTCACTCATCACTTTTGAAACCTCGTCAAATGATCTCTAAAAAATCTAAAAATTGAGAGTAATCAAGTAGACTCATACCCCTAGTTACACCCAAAATTTCATAGCAAAATAATGAACGTACACGATGTTATGGCTTCTTGAACTTCAGCCCAAAACACAGTCAGCTTCAGCCGACACATACAGACCAGTCGCGTTCTACTATTTTTTCGGGGCATTAAACGATCTCGGAAAATTACGAAATTTAAGACTGTGGTTGTAGACATATACAAAAACGTCCACAAAAATTTTCAACTCAAAATTCCTTGTCAATTCCGAGATATAAAATCGGAAAGACGCACAAAATCACCACAGCCAGCTGCCATCCTGGCTGCTTACTGTCCAGACTTGGACCCACTGTTCGGGCTACTAAAATGCATCCAAATATTACGAAAAAAATCATGGATTCTCTACATACATAGAAGAACAATACCCCAGAATTTTAGCCCAAGATTCCTAACCGTTTGGGCGTAAGAAATTCCCCAATATACCATCACAATCATGCTACTCAATCAATCTTCAAAAGAATAATTCTCTACCATACAATTTATCTTTTCCTAACACTACTCATACTCAATCATGGTAACCAAATCATGTCTACCACTACTACACATCCATTCATACCAAAACAAAAATAAATACAAAGAGCTCAAAAGATCACCCACTTGAAGTTTGCTAAATCTCCTTGTAGCTTGACTCCTAGCTTTGTTTGCTTGCTTGTCTTTGCTCCTTGTGCTTGTGTACCTTGGCCTACACCTTCTCCTATACTTCTTCTTCTCCTTCTCTACTACTCCTTCTATTCTAGTGGACTTCTTCTCTTTTCTTACATATACATATATATATATATATATATATATAGAAATTTTTCCCTTCTATTCCCTATATATATATATATATAGGGAAAGCTTCGGTTGAGCACTACTCTTGTGCTCACCGCGTGAACACTAAGCCTTCGGGCGTTCATATCGAAAATCCGAACCGTTCACATTGATCTACACATCTAAATTAGTCTAAATATGTAAAATCAAATCATTTGAAATTCATTTGCCCATCCATCATGTGACTATAAAAACAATGATTTTCAGCCATACAATTTTGTAACACTTCAATGAATGGGCAAATGAATTTCAAATGATTTGAAATTACATATTTAGACTAATTTAGATGTGTAGATCAATGTGAACGGTTCGAATTTTCGATATGAACGCCCGAAGGCCTAGTGTTCACGCGGTGAGCACTAGAGTAGTGCTCAACCGAAACTTTCCTATATATATATATATATATATATATATATATATATATATATATATATATATAATAAAACACAAAGAAAGCTATCAAGTGGCTCACATTCAATCTATCCCAAAATCAATGGACCAGATCTACTCTCACAAAACATATTTTCCCGCCCAAATTTCAAACCCCAAATTTCAAACCCCACAATTTTATATAATAAAACACAAAGAAAGCTATCAAGTGGCTCACATTCAATCTATCCCAAAATCAATGGACCAGATCTACTCTCACAAAACATATTTTCCCGCCCAAATTTCAAACCCCACAATTTTAAAATCCATTTCTATCTCTCTCTCTCTCTCTTACGAAATCTCTCTGTCTCCTCTCTCTTCCAGCTCTCTCTAACTCTCCTCCCGCTCTCTCTCTCTCTCACTCTGTCTTTCTCTCTTTCCCTGCTCTTTCTCTTCCCGTCGCTCTCTCTCTTCTCTTCCCTCTCTATGTCTCTCTCTCTCTCCTTCCGCTCTCTCTCTCTCTCTCTCTCGATCTCACTCTCTCGACCACCGACATCTTCTCCCGACCGCAATCGCACCACCGATTTCGTTGGTCAATCACAATCGCACCACCCTCTCTCTCTCTCTCTCCCTCTCTCTCTCGATCTCACTCTCTCGACCACCGACCTCTTCTCCCAAGCGCAATCGCACCACCGATTTCGTTGGTCAATCGCAATCGCACCCTCTTTTCCCGACCACCGTCCTCACCACCGATTTCAGGTATCTTGCATTGATTTTGTTGGGTTTGTGTTATGGGTTTAGTTTGCTTATTTAAGGTGTTAATTTTGTGGGTTGGTTTAGGGTTTCGTTGCAATTTGGAGAAAGTGGGAGAATTTGGTTGGTCAACCGCAATCGCACCACCGTCCCTCTTCTCCCGACCACCGTCCTCACCACCGATTTTAGGTATCTTACATTGATTTTTTTGGGTTTGTGTTATGGGTTTAGTTTGCTTATTTAAGGTGTTAATTTTGTGGGTTGATTTAGGGTTTCGTTGCAATTTGGAGAAAGTGGGAGAATTTGGTTGGTCAATAAGCTGAGATCGAGGTACCATTTTATGTTTCTTTCATTTGAGGATATTTGGTTGGTCAATATTTGGTTGCTCTCTCACTTTTTTTGCATTTGTATTTATATTTGATATTTTGAGGATTTTGTGTTTGAAGGGTAAGGAAATGAGTAATTTTAGAAAAAAAAGGGAAATTGGAAAATCCCAATTCGAGTAGTTTCCAATTTCTGTTTTCATATGTTATTTGGGTCTTCTTTGTCAAATTAATGCGAGATATAGAGTATGAAGGAATGCATGATGGTGTAAATGGAGTTTATTGTGTTGAAGCAACCAAGTTGAAATAGATATTTCTAACCAATCGACCTCTTGCTCACTACCGAACCTCTTGCTCACTACCAAATATGCTTACCAATGGTCCCTCGCATATGTTCACTTCTGACCTGCATATGTTTCAGGAATTTGTATGTACTTTTGTGCATTGGGTTAGGAATTAAAGTTTCTTTTTCTTTCATTCCTATCGCAGGCAAATACACATGTCAACGTCCATCCGGATCACAAGGATGTAAAGATGTGGCAGGTCTGCTTTCATCTATATTTTTACTGTTGTTTTACTTCACATTGCTTCCATATTTCATTCCAATCACTTCCTTTACCTTATCATTACAGGTGCATACTCTTTTGAAAGGTCTGGAGAAAATTGCTGTCAGTGCAGATATACCAATGTTAGTTTGTGGAGATTTGAATTCCGTTCTAGGAAGGTATACACTTTGTTTCTGATCTCACTTTATGCATATGTTTGTGTATAGATTATGATTTTATAATGAGAATATGTCGTATGTCGAATGTAGTGCTCCTCATACACTTCTTGCAATGGACAAGATTGATCATATGCACCCAGACCTGGCAGTAGATTCTCTTAATATTTTACACCCTGCAAGCAAATTAAACCACCAGCTCCCACTGGTAAATATTTGTTTATCATTTACTTGACTTGAAGTAGATTTCTCCAAAATGATATATAACATCCAACAGGTTAGTGCATACTCATCGTTTTCAAGAATGTTTGGGGCTGGTCTTGGGGTGGAGCAACAAAGAAGAAAATTGGACCCTTTAACAAATGAACCTTTGTTCACTAACTGTACTAGGGATTTTACTGGCACCGTTGATTACATATTTTACACAGGTATTCTATTTTTCCAGCTCTTTGCTATACTATGCTTCAAAATTTTCATTGATTTATTTATGAGGGATTATGTTTGTATAAGCAAATTGGTTTGGCATTTAATGGCTTTTGCTAATCTTTTCTGTGTGTATTCTCAGCGGACACATTGACAGTGGAGTCACTGTTGGAACTCTTGAATGAGGAAAGCTTACGCAAAGATACAGCCCTCCTTTCACCAGAGTGGTCATCTGATCACATTGCCCTTTTAGCTGAATTCCAATGCAATCCGAGGGGTCGGCGATAAGGCCAGAGGTACACATAAATTACTTTGTTTTGCAGCTTTTAACTAGAATGATGTGCATTGTGTTTGAAGCTTATTTTTTGTTAGAATACTTAGAATGCAATCGGAGGGGTAGGTGATAAGGCTAGAGGTACACATATATTACGTGATAAGTCTAGAGGTACACATAATTACTTTGCTTACAGCTTCTAATTAAAATGATGTGCATTGTGTTAGAAGCTTATTTTTTTGTTAGAATACTTAGAAATTCTGACATAGCCGGAGCTGTTATGCATGTATTATCTTTATGATAGCCTACAAGTGGTACTTGGCAAGTAAATGTGTCCATGATTTTGCATTAGAATATAAGATAAGATTAGATTGGAAGTAAAATATAGTCATTTATAGAACGTCAAAGGATTGCATAAGCATTTATATCACGTGCATTATACTTTTGTAGGCATTTATAGAACGTCAAAATTAATCATCATATATTTCCCCTCATTTATATACAGATCAATTGCTTCATCAAAATTGAAGAGAATCTGTGAATGAGTTATATTATTTGTGAATGATGTATATTTTTGGGTTGTCGTTATTTGTGAATGAGTTATTTTTGGAATTTTCATATAGCTCCGTATAAGAAGACTAGAGCTTCTAGCATAATAGTTGATGTCCCGGGATTCATAGTAGGAAAATACTGGATCATAAGATCTGTATTAGTACAGCTCCCTGGCAACTTGTTCGCTCACCAAGAACTACAGGTCCTATCCTGTCCGTCTAACATAGGTGATCGAATGGCCATTATCAAGAACAATAGCTAGGGGGGCTGATTCTACCACCTGGATCTCTGTCATTATCTCAAACCTTTCGCAACCATGCTAGACAAGGTCCTACACCTAATCTGAAAAAAATGTTTACCACACGATGAGATTGATATATAGGCCAACAGAAATATATGCAATTAAAATAAGAAAACAAATGGATTTTTAGAAATCGAAATGAAGTTCATGTTAAATCATGCTAATGAAGGAAATATGTTGTAACTTTTTACTAATCGCAATGATAACATAATGCCACAAAAATGTCCATACAGAATCTTTCAGATACATAAGATTTTGCCAACCCAATTGAATTCTAACATCAGCACTAAAAACCATAACACCATATCAAATACTATTGGAATATAATACTTGACAAATATTGCATTTAAAAACTCAAATCCTTTGTTCACAAAGATGCTAAGAGGTTCATAATGTTACTAATTTATCATTTCTATCTCACAACATGGTGCCTTTAACAGGTTATTTTTTTTATATAAAAGTACCAATTCACTATAGTTGTGTGATTGAAAAAAATAATGCAAGTCAATTTCACGGCACGATGCCTTAAGCATGATGAAAAATTCAAAAGGAATTTTTTTGATACCTGATGTGGTGAGGCCTTGACAATGGTCCGAGGACTATCTATCCAAAATAAAGTTCAAACTAGCATCTCCTACTGTTTTTCAACACAGTAAACCTAACAATACTGATTCACGTTGTATATATCCTTTGACAGCACGTAGTAGCAGCCTAGCAGGGAACAAGTCGAGCCAATAGACGAATAGGAATAGCTAACAGAGGAAATACGTACTTGATCTTCATAAGCAGGTCTGACAGGAACTAACAAAAGGCAAGTTCTGCGACTCCAGCATTATCAGCTCAGCTGGGTAAAATAACAGAACCACTGACCAAGACAATAAACTAGAGTTGCTTTCAGCTGCCCACTGGAAAAGTAGAGGAAGTCAATGACTACCAGTAGGGAGAGATGGCAAGAGTCCTACATGCAATACCTGCAACAAGGAGTCATTCAATTCAGGTACATATCAATAGTGAAACATCATAGCAACGAACAAAATTGTAGGCAAGCAAAATCTCGCATGTCTATCCAAAAGCAAATGTCATTGTAGGTGTCAATGAACATCCGAATGAAGGCCCTTCACATGCTAGCTAAATGACATATACCAACTGCACTGAAACCAAACAAAGCATCGCAGAAAGTTGGAAGAATAGGCAACAGGTCCAGAATTAAGAGTTCCGGCTATAAGATAAGATAAGATTGGTTTTTTGTGTAATTTGAAATGATTTGACAATGGAACTAATTGAACGTGCATTATGAGAATTTTTGGAGGCTGTAGAATAAAGGAAGTTGAAATGATTTGACAATGGAACTAATTGAACGTGCATTATGATAATTTACAATTTACTGCACTGAAAGATTTTTTAAAAAAATTGTCACACAAATCTGTATTATTTTTTTAGGACTGGATCTTTGTTTTGTACTGGATTTAGACAGGATTTTTGTTTTGTATCCCTACTTTGAAAAATTGTCAACCATTGTGTTCTCCTACAACCATGTAATTTTTTTTTCCATTCATTTGGTTGGTGTTTAGTATGGTGGAGGATGTAATAGTTGTAATAATTGCAATATTTAGCATTTTTGGAGATGATGTAAGTAACTGTATATATTAATGATATAATATAGTTATGTTAATACCCTTACCCGCAATTTTGTGGTGGGTTCTGTGTTTGGTTTTTTAAATGTTTTTCAAAGGTTTTTCAAAAAAATTATTACATTTTCAATAGAATTTTTGGTTTTTATTTTGTATCTTGCATTATATTCTGATTTTTTTCCCCAGAGCCTTATATATATGTTGCCTGTGTGATGTTGCTCGGTTGAGCCTGGGGAGGATTGATATTTATTGCGTGTGATGTCATATATTTAATTGTCAGCAGAATTCTGTAAGGAATTTCTGTAAAAGGGCTAATATTTTAGGGGATGTTCTGTCAAAATTTTTACTAAATTTTTTAAAATCTATTATGTTTTCAAACGATATCTTGGTTTTTATTTTGTATCTTAGTCATATGAAGATTTTTTCTTCCCAGAGCCCGATATATATAATGTCTGTGATGTTGCTTGGATTGGCCTGGGGAAGATTTATATTTCTTGACTCTGATGATAAATTTTTAATTGTGAGCAGAATTTCGTAAGGATCCTAATATACTTGAAGCTTCATGTTCTTTTACTAATTACTTGAAGCTTCCTGTGAGATTGTGAGATTGTGAACATTTTGTGAACATTTTGTAGGTACTTGAAGCTTCCTGGGTAATATACTTGAACATTTTGTAGGATTAGTTTGAAGCTTCCTCAAAGAGAATTAGTTTCCTGGATTGACCTACACTCGAAGCTTTCTTTTACTATTTTTTAATATACATGAATCCAGCAATTGGATTCCATAGCCAAAACTCATTGTCCGTCAAATCAACCAGCAAGAATTTACACAACAAATTTTCATGGAGGAAACAAAACACTTCTTTCATTAAACTGATGTTCCTCTTCTTCTTTCATGTTGTTATTACACCATCACATCTCCAATTTATATAAAGTAAACTACCATAATAGCTGCTATAAGATTGCCACAGAACTCTAGCTATAGTAGTTCCTGAACTCAAGCTATTGTGAACTCAATGATATCCAAATGGCTTCAAGGAAAACAAAAGTCAAATATGGCTCTTAGATAATCTAATGACTTTTGAGATACCATCTAGAAACAAAAGAATTTTGAGATACCATCTTAGATAAAATGTGCTCCACAGTAATCACTTTCATCACAAAACGTTTGCCTTCAATGGGGTGTGTTTTCGGTATAGAAAAGATGAGCATGATAACACCAAAGATTTTAATGCGAAAGGTGAAGCCAAGGCACCAGCCATCCCTGAGTGAAAAAAGGCACCAAATAATGGAAAAAATATGTAATTTGCAACAATAAATAAATCTACTCATCCTAAGCACAAGTCAACTAATATAAGAAAGTAATCAGGTATATACATAATGACAGGATGTACACTACATATGTAAAAAAGTACATTGTGGAGTGTGGACTATCCTACTAAGATAATTAGGCATTACAAGTTACAAACTTAAAAACCTTAGATGCTATCACCCACCATCAATCATGTGTAACTTAGATGCTAAAGTTAGTAATACATGAAATACCTTAAATAAAATGTTAGTCTAATGTTAGTAGTTTATTAGAACCAGTAAAAACTCCTAATGATGTAACTTTCGTATCATACTCCATGGAGAAACAGAGGTTCACGATTGTATGTGAGGATGAGTACGAACTAACTTCCTTCTAAAGTTCATAGTTTTAAACATGTTCCTGAGTGTCTTATCTTTCTAAGAAATAAAACATTCAAGTTCTTTATTTTCTGTTTCAGTTTGTTGACCACATCATGAAGTATCAAATTTTGTTAACTCAGAACAAACAGAAAATGAACAGCAGAAACTGAACATGAAGTATCAAATTGTGTACGCTCAAGACAAACAGAAGCTGAACACATCATGAAGTATCAAATTGTGTACGCTCAGATCTACGGTTAGGGTTTTCTTTTTTTTGGTTTTTGGGAGAGCTTCTCTCTCTAGAAATTCTAGAGAGAGAAGCTAAAAGTATGCCAAAAATAGAATTGTCAATCTTTATAGGTGTTAAAATAACATGATACGGTGGTTAACCTAATTCAGCTGAGAAAGGTTTAACCTGTAAATCCAAACTGGAATCTTTGAGTTAATTATTCTTTTCAGAATGGGGAGGATGTTGATGCTAACATCTTAACATTTGCGCGCTTTGCGCAACCAGCAAGATCTCCTGTCCTCTTCAATTCATTCAAAAGCCGGGCAAAGGCTACCTAACAAAACTCACCCTCTGTAATTTTGATCGATCACAGTTCTAAATGTAAATTTTTTTACAAATGACAAAGTGCGATTGAAGAAATTAAATCCCTACTCATTGGTGATTGAGAATAAAATCCTTCTAATGGTTATTGCAGCAGACAAACTAGCAAATGCAAAAGATTCATGTGTAAAATGTAAGATTCATCATCTCACTCACTCAAGCATCAAGTAGTATATCACTATCTCATTAACATCATCAGTTTAAATTTCTCATCTCATTGAACAAGTATCAACAATCAGAATGTATTCTAACCAAAATCAGTGAATCAAATGGCGTCTCCAATCGCCATTCCCTCTGTTTCTTGCTGAGTGGTCTTCCCTTTCCTGCCTGCTTTCTGTTTATCTTCACAACAGCTATACCCCAAGTGCAATGGCCCAATTCCAGGTCGTAGGAAACGAGCTTGAACACACCATCACTTTCTTGAGGGGAAGCAGAGGTGTCTTCACTGATAGTATACCTGACATACATTGGCTTCTCTTTGAACCTTTCAAGCTCTTCTGGAATTCGAATAACTCTTTCTACACCAGGAGAGGACACCTTGAGGGAACACAAAAAATTATCATGTTGTTAGCTAAAACAATGAAATGATGCATGTAGAGTTGGCAACAAAATAGTAGCAAATATAAATGAAGGACACCAAAAGCCTCGAATAATGTCGCGTGCTGGTTATCTAATTGAATGACATTACCTCTTAAAATTTTTGTTGTATACAGGAATAACTGAACAAGCAAAACATAACGAGAACTAGAGTTATACAAAAGCAAATAGAAATGTGATAAAGTGAAGCTCCCAAAATGTGATAAATGTGTATAAATGTGATAAAGTGACAAATGTGATAAATGTGTATAACATAACGAGAACTCGAGTTATACATGAGTTTCTCTTTCTAGAAAATCTAGCGAGAGAAGCTCCAAAAAAAACTAAAAAAGAAAAGCAAACCCTAGGTCTGAAGATGAGGGGAGGCGGCTAGGGTTTTGCCGCCCCCCTTCTGCCTCCGCTCCCGTTCCCCTCTCTTCTCTCACAGATCTCAACCGTTTCTTTTTAATCTAGAATGAATACATGCAATCATCAAGACATGCCAAAGTTCTAATTTGGGCATCATAAGCTATCCAAAGTCACCATCTAAAAACATTATGTATCTTACTGACAATCATCTATATAATATGCAAAAATAAAGAACAAGATGTGCTAGATAACCCTATGCTTCTTTGTTCAAATTGTTTACGACAAAGTTAAAGCAAGAGGAAGATGCAATTCAGAATTTCTTGGTGCCTTTTTTTTCAGAAAATTTCCTAAAATCTATTATGATTCCAAACTATAGCTTTAGTCATATGAAGTTTTTTTTTCCCAGAGCCTAATATATATTATGACTGTGTAATGTGACTTGGATTGGATTAGGAAGGAAAATTGTTTACGACAAAGTTTTTTTTCTCCCAGAGCCTAATATATATTTCCCAGAGCCAAAGGAATAATATTTCATGAGATATTCCATCGAAATTTTTACTAAATATTTTAAAGAAAGTTAAGACGTCGCGATAACATGCCGTATGAAATATTTTAAAGACGTCGTATTAGAAAAACATTTTAAACACGCACCTTTTTTGTTTACACCCACCTTTTTTGTGTTAATTTTTTTAGAAATTTATATGCAGTCCCGAATACGTGTCGTAGGCACGTCCCACGGGCATTCCTAGAAATTATCCGTGCATTGACTAAATATTGCATTGACTAAATATTGCACACGATTACATTTTTCTTAGAAATTATCAGTTAAATTGAGAGATTTCAGACATACGGGCTGTTCTGAATCCAATAAAGTAAACTCGGAATATCATCTCGATTAAATTGGGGTTTTTTTCCGATTTTTTTCCGATTATTTCCTAACCTAGGGTTAGGAACCCTAGCATCACATCATGGCTTAGATCTTGATGAGATCCAATGGTGGGATTAATTCACCATGTGTATGTTGACTTATGGAATAAGAAGTTTCCTTGAAGGTTCCAAGGAAGTTTCCATGAAACTTCTTGCATGGTGTGTTGGCACTCAATCTACCCTTCATTCCTTCACCCATTCTACTCTCCATCTCATCCATACACCTCACCACCATCCACCCCACACCCACCCCCTCCTTGGCCGGCCCTTATAACCCCTCCCATTCTCACCTCACTCCATTTCATTCTCCTCCTAAGCTTCTCCATTCCTCCCTGTTCAAAAAAAAATAAAATATATATATATATATATATGTAAGAAAAGAGAAGAAGTCCACTAGAATAGAAGGAGTAGTAGAGAAGGAGAAGAAGAAGTATAGGAGAAGGTGTAGGCCAAGGTACACAAGCACAAGGAGCAAAGACAAGCAAGCAAACAAAGCTAGGAGTCAAGCTACAAGGAGATTTTGCAAACATCAAGTGGGTGATCTTTTGAGCTCTTTGTATTTATTTTTGTTTTGGTATGAATGGATGTGTAGTAGTGGTAGACATGATTTGGTTACCATGATTGAGTATGAGTAGTGTTAGGAAAAGATAAATTGTATGGTGGAGAATTATTCTTTTGAAGATTGATTGAGTAGCATGATTGTGAGGGTATATTGGGGAATTTCTTACGCCCAAACGGTTTGGAATCTTGGGCTAAAATTCTGGGGTATTGTTCTTCTATGTATGTAGAGCATCCATGACTTTTTTCGTAATATTTGGATGCATTTTAGCAGCCCGAACAGTGGGTCCAATTCTGGACAGTAAGCAGCCAGAATGGCTGCTGGCTGTGGTGATTTTGTGCATCTTTCCGATTTTATATCTTGGAATTGATAGGGAGTTTTGAGTTGAAAATTTTTGTGGACACTGTTATATGTGTCTACAACCACAGTCTTAAATTTCGTAATTTTCCGAGATCGTTTGATGCCCCGAAAAAATAGTAGAACGCGACTGGTCTGTATGTGTCGGCTGAAGCTGACTGTGTTTTGGGCTGAAGTTCAAAAAGCCATAACTTCGTGTATGTTCATTATTTTGCTATGAAATTTTGGGTGTAACTTGGGGTATGAGTCTACTTGATGACTCTCAATTTTTAGATTTTTTAGAGTTCATTTGACGAGGTTTCAAAAGTGATGAGTGAGGGGCAGTAAATAACCTGCTGAAACAGAACAGCTGAAAATATTGCTATGTTTGAGGAGTCATAGATCTTTGTGTGAAATGAATTTGAATGCGAAGTTTGGACACAATAAAATGGTATATGTGGAGATTGAGAATCTCAAATTTCATGAGCATTGGACTTAAGGTTGATTTATTATTTAATTTCGAAGTAGACTATGTTCGGCCTAGTGTAAGTTGTCTAGTCCATGAAGATGGATATTCCTGGACTTATCGGTTAAGAATTTGGACGACTGGACAAATAGAGATTGGCAGTAGGGAGTCATAGATTTCTAACCCAATTGGAATTTTATAATTCCAGTGTGTAGGTTGGATGTTATGATTTTCCAAAGTTGGGATAGATCCGGCCTTGTCGAGGGAATGTTTGATAGAGAAATCAACTTCTC
Source organism: Hemerocallis citrina (assembly GCA_017893485.1). Taxonomy (NCBI): domain Eukaryota; kingdom Viridiplantae; phylum Streptophyta; class Magnoliopsida; order Asparagales; family Asphodelaceae; genus Hemerocallis; species Hemerocallis citrina. Next base: position 153,348,498 of record CM030364.1, on the reverse strand, counting down.
CCTTGTTGTGCTCCCGATGGAAATGGGTATCTTGAGGACCCTAAGGATTGAATCTGAGGATGTGTCCAACTAGGAAGTTAAAATAGACACTCCCAGCTTTCCATAGGACCCGGGGTCGAGCAGTTCCGATGAGCGTAGCTGGGGTTACAACTCCTGCTATTTCTTAAACTGTTCATTGGGCAATTGATGAGGAACCATCTGCATACTGCAGTGTGGCGATCATGAGCTATCGGGTTTTACTTATGTCTTAGCAATTCATTTGGAACTAGGATAAGTTCCTGTGCTTAATACTCATGATGGACATGAGTGAGTTGGGACATAGCTCTGGTCGATTGTGTTTGGTGTCTCGATGCCTGAGTCTGTCAATGGTCAAGAATTGATGGTTATGTGTGTACTTACCTTCCTTGAATTGTATTGCATCATCGGGGCACCGTTGGACAACTCGCTGAGGGTCAAGGGTCAGGACTAATTGATCGCGGACCTGTGAAGGTATTGGAAATCAATGGATGTAATTTCTGTGATGATTGTTGTCTAACAGACCAGACAGACTCGACATGGTTGATCGACACCAAGTGTGATCTGGGTAACAACTTGTCTTCAGTAACTGCATTGATTAGGTTTTCCTTTTGTTTTCTCTCGAAGACAGAATTGGTGTTAGGGGTGATTCCCTATAATCCATCTCGTCTGAGAATTAGCTGTAGGTGGTGATACTATGGGTTGTCTTTTCCTGTCATTAAGGATACGTGCTGCTGCAAGTATCTTGCACTGTTGATTCCTGAGGTACCGTGGTAAGGACGGCTGGGAACCGGGCACATGCTAGTGGACACGAACGGGTCATATAGGATACGACGTTATAGGTATGCTGCGGTATATCCTTAAGTTCGTCACGGCTGTTGACCGCAGAACGGTGGGACCGTTGACTGCAAAGCGGTGGGACCGCACATCTTAAGTTCGTCACGGCTGTTGACTGCAGAACGGTGGGACCGTTGACTGCAAAGCGGTGGGACCACATATCTTAAGTTCGTCGTGACTTTCAAGGAGGGTCTGAGGCAACGATGATCGGTGACAATGGGCAGCACCCGAAGCATTTATGTTAATTATCTCCTCAACCATGTCATACTATCAGGAACAGGAAGTAGACCCAATTGGTATGCATTGCATGACGAGGGATTGAACCCTATATTTAGGAAAACGAACTCCTTGGAAGGTATGTAGTATGGGATGCATACATTTCCATCGAAGTTGATTTTGGGAAAGTATGCAGTATGGGATGCATGCGTTCCCAACGAATCGCATTAGAGTAAGTGCATCATGTGCATTCTTGTTTCGTGCATTAGAATAGACCATGTCATGTTTTGGCCTGGAACGAATGTAGTATGGGATGCATGCGTATCCAGAGTCCCAAGGTTGCTTGTATTACAATAAGGCAGGTGATCAGTGCATTAGTTGTTAGACCATGGCATACACAAACACTAGGAAATTAGGATGCACATTTTCCTTTTCATTCAAGACGGATTGTGGATGCCAGTTTGGAGATCTCTGTTTTCTTATCAGCATTGCGTCAGTAGAATTACTGACGTACCCCACATTTTAGGTACATCAATATCAGGTCACGAGTGCGGGAGAGCCCAAGATCAGCAGGGCATCTAAGGGGATGGCAGTACGTGCCTACCATTCGAATGGGGCAGAAATATCTGTGTCGGGCAGCAGAAGGCTCAAGCCGAGGGGCAAGTCCCAGAGAAGCAGATAGACCACTCAGCAGAGTTATCAACAATGACTAATCGATTGCTGGTCTGGAAAACAACTGACAGCTTTGCCAGAGGAGCCTGAATATTCTTGTGATCAGTTGTAATAAGTTATGTAATTTGTATTCCTTGTTCAAGGACATTTTGATATTGTAATTATTGATGTAATAACTCTAATGGCAATAAAAGTGTTTAAATTTCCATGTTATTTACAGTGTTGAGATGCATTTGAAGGCAAAGATTCTGGTTGTGTCACGGATGTCCGGTATTGGGGATCCGGGGCGTCACAGTTGGTATCAGAGCTAACTTCAAATTGCAGACTAACATAGTAGGAAATTTGACTTAAAATGCCAAATGGCTGGGTTTCGTTTGGATTGCAGGAAGGGCAAAACCATGATTGTTTCGCTTTTCCCGTATGTTTGTGATCTTTCCTACATCCAGAACTAACCCTGCGTGTTTTCCTTCCTTGAAGGGTGTCTAGAAGAATCAGAAACAACTACCGTAGAATGGCTGAGGGAGAAGGCAGTAGGACCAACGGCACAAACTTCAATGTCGAAGCTGAATTTACCCGTGTATACCAAATGATGGGAGCATTTGTGGAAGCTAGTAGAAACCAAGCATCGCCACGGGGAACACCAGGAGTCGCTACCCCAGTAGACCCGATAAAGATGGTAGAATCGTTCAAGAAGATGAAACTGCCAGTTTTCGAAGGACAGGTCGACCCCACGGCTGCTGAAGAATGGATACGTCAACTAGAAACAGTGTTTGAAGTAATGATGACTCCAGAAGACAGCAAGGTTCGTTTGGCCACCGATATTGCTAGAGAAGGATGCCGGAGTTTGGTGGCAGTCCGTGAAGCATGGTCTTTGGGGAGGTCAAATCACGTGGGAAAATTTCCTTGAGGAATTCCGACAGCACTATTTTCCCACGGATGTGCAAGAAGAAAAGGCGATGGAGTTCCACAATTTGAAGCAGGGAAATATGTCTGTCAGGAAATATGAGACAAAGTTTTCTCAGCTATCACGATATGCACCTGAGATGGTCCAGGAAGAAGCGAAGAAAGCTCAAAGATTTGAGCAAGGGCTCAGGCCTGGACTAAGGTCGAGGATGGTTCCGTTAAGCATCCGCCGATTCGACAAGCTAGTAAGGCGAGCTGCGGTAACAGAAATGGACATGAGGCGGAGTCAAGGCGAGGCCGAGACGAAGAAGAGGAAGAAACCTATCCTCACCAATGACCAAGATAAGCGGGACTCAGCTCACAAGTCCAGGAAGCTTAACACCAGCAAGAGGACCAACCAGACGGTGGTGTGTTACTTTTGTAAAGAACCAGGTCATTTCAAGAGTCAATGCCCGAAAAGAGCCCAGACAAGCACCTGCTACAATTGTGGAGAAGCCGGGCACAAGAAATCAGATTGTCCACGACTGCAAGGGAACCCCAATGACCAGTTACTAAAGGTGACCGATAAAGGTAAGAAGCATGTTCATCAGGGACGAACCTCAGTTTAACTGGGAAGAAGTATGTAATAATGAGGGCTATCATAGTCGAGAAATAGTAAAATGTTTTGTTGGTTGCATTTTTGCAAGTTATGGATGATGAACTTGTACTATGATCTGTAGCATGATATTATGTCTATTATAACGCATGAAAGTTGGGGCATTTGGTCGTCTCTTGTCTTATGCGTATTTTATTAAGTATTTGGGATAAGGCATAAGGCTTAAATATTTGCCTTCTCCTTGGAAAGCCTCGCTTCCTTCTAAGGAGGGAGTGGTCACCGATCCTCTAGAAGTACAAACCGAGAGCTGGAAGATGTGCTTAGAACTTGACTCGGGCACTAGAAGGTGATATGATGAACCAAGAACGATCGTGAGTATGGAGGCTCCAGAATGGTCTGCAGAGTGAGATATTCCCCAGCGTTCTAGACGAGGGATAAAATAGGCCCCAGAGTGTTCTATAGAGAGGGATTGATCTCCAGTGTTTCGGGACGAGAGCGATACTCATGGGGAGATCGTGTGCTGAGGTCTGCTCCAGAACGATCCATGGAGTGAGACATTCCTCAGCATTCCAGACGAGGGATGAAATAGGCCCCAGAATGATCTGTGGAATAGGATTGGTCTCCAGTATTCCAGGGACGAGAGCGACGCTCATGAGGAAGATTGCGTGATGTTGGCTCCAGAATGATCCAGGGAGTGAGATATTCCTCCAGTATTCCAGACGAGAGATGAAATAGGCCCCAGAATGATCTGTGGAGTGGGATTGATCTCCAGTATTCCAGGGACGAGAGCAACATTCACGGGCAGGCTAGTGGGACATTGGCTCCAGAATGATCCAAGGAGTGAGATATTCCCCAGTATTCCAGACGAGGGATGAAATAGGCCCCAGAATGATCTGTGGAGTGGGATTGATCTCCAGTATTCTGAGGACGAGAGTAATACCCACGGGGAAAATTAATGATAAGAGAGGCTCCAGAATGATCCAAGGAGTGAGATATTCCCCAGTATTCCAGACGAGGGATGAAATAGGCCCCAGAATGATCTGTGGAGTGGGATTGATCTCCAGTATTCCGAGGACGAGAGTAATACCCACCGAGAAAATTAATGATGAGAGAGGCTCCAGAATGATCCGTGGAGCAAAATATTTCCCGATATTCTAGAACACGAGATGAAATAGGCCCCAGGATGTTCTGTAGAGAGGGATTGATCTCCAGTAGTCCAGGATGAGAGCAACTTTCCCTGAAGTGATTCATCCCCAGTACGGTGGATGTGAGATAAGACAGATCCCCGAATGATCTCCGCGATGGGATTAATCTCAGGGACGAAAGGGTGCGTTGAGCACTTAATGCTTGCGAGCCGATGTTGGGCACTTGAGATTGGGTTGTCGAGGATGTTCCTCGAGAAATTTGAGATGATCACGGGAAGGTGTCTTCTGCTCATGGATGTTTTTCTGCTCCCCTAGCGTCGTTCTGAGGACAGAACGATTCTAAGGAGGGAGTGATGTAATACCCCACAAAATAGCATATGGCTATTTTGCACTGTAACCCGTGCATTGACTAAATATTGCACACGATTACATTTTTCTTAGAAATTATCAGTTAAATTGAGAGATTTCAGACATACGGGCTGTTCTGAATCAGATAAAGTAAACTCGGAATATCATCTCGATTAAACTGGGGTTTTGTCCCGATTATTTCGACCAGACAATTGTCGGCAAAAATTATAATTTCTATAAAAAATGTATTTTTATGGATTTTAATTTATATGTATTAGTTATTTCAATTAAGGCTAGTGTTTGGATCAAAATGTGGATTGAATTTGTGCAGTAGGGTTAGATTGGGAATAAGATGACCTAGGGTTCCTTGACCTAACCAAGGGTTAGGAACCCTAGCATCACATCATGGCTTAGATCTTGATGAGATCCAATGGTGGGATTAATTCACCATGTGTAGGTTGACTTATGCAATAAGAAGTTTCCTTGAAGGTTCCAAGGAAGTTTCCATGAAACTTCTTGCATGGTGTGTTGGCACTCAATCTACCGTTCATTCCTTCACCCATTCTACTCTCCATCTCATCCATACACCTCACCACCATCCACCCCACACCCACCCCCTCCTTGGCCGGCCCTTATAACCCCTCCCATTCTCACCTCACTCCATTTTCAACTCCATTTCGTTCTCCTCCTAAGCTTCTCCATTCCTCCCTGTTCAAAATATATATATATATATATATATATATGTATATGTAAGAAAAGAGAAGAAGTCCACTAGAATAGAAGGAGTAGTAGAGAAGGAGAAGAAGAAGTATAGGAGAAGGTGTAGGCCAAGGTACACAAGCACAAGGAGCAAAGACAAGCAAGCAAACAAAGCTAGGAGTCAAGCTACAAGGAGATTTTGCAAACTTCAAGTGGGTGATCTTTTGAGCTCTTTGTATTTATTTTTGTTTTGGTATGAATGGATGTGTAGTAGTGGTAGACATGATTTGGTTACCATGATTGAGTATGAGTAGTGTTAGGAAAAGATAAATTGTATGGTAGAGAATTATTCTTTTGAAGATTGATTGAGTAGCATGATTGTGAGGGTATATTGGGGAATTTCTTACGCCCAAACGGTTTGGAATCTTGGGCTAAAATTCTGGGGTATTGTTCTTCTATGTATGTAGAGCATCCATGACTTTTTTCGTAATATTTGGATGCATTTCAGTTGCCCGAACAGTGGGTCCAAGTCTGGACAGTAAGCAGCCAGAATGGCTGCTGGCTGTGGTGATTTTGTGCGTCTTTCCGATTTTATATCTCGGAATTGACAGGGAATTTTGAGTTGAAAATTTTTGTGGACGCTTTTGTATGTCTCTAAAACCACATTCTTAAATTTCGTAATTTTCCGAGATCGTTTGATGCTCCGAAAAAATAGTAGAATGCGACTGGTCTGTATGTGTCGGCTGAAGCTGACTGTGTTTTGGGCTGAAGTTCAAGAAGCCATAACTTCGTGTACGTTCATTATTTTGCTATGAAATTTTGGGTGTAACTTGGGGTATGAGTCTACTTGATGACTCTCAATTTTTAGATTTTTTAGAGTTCATTTGACGAGGTTTCAAAAGTGATGAGTGAGGGGCAGTAAATAACCTGCTGAAACAGAACAGCTGAAAATATTGCTATGTTTGAGGAGTCATAGAACTTTGTGTGAAATGAATTTGAATGCGATGTTTGGACACAATAAAATGGTATATGTGGAGATTGAGAATCTCAAATTTCATGAGCATTGGACTTAAGGTTGATTTATTATTTAATTTCGAAGTAGACTATGTTCGGCCTAGTGTAAGTTGTCTAGTCCATGAAGATGGATATTCCTGGACTTATCGGTTAAGAATTTGGACGACTGGACAACTAGAGATTGGCAGTAGGGAGTCATAGATTTTTAACCCAATTGGAATTTTATAATTCCAGTGTGTAGGTTGGATGTTATGATTTTCCAAAGTTGGGATAGATCCGGCCTTGTCGAGGGAATGTTTGCTAGAGAAATCAACTTCTCCCTTGTTGTGCACCCGATGGAAATGGGTATCTTGAGGACCCTAAGGACTGAATCTGAGGATGTGTCCAACTAGGAAGTTAAAATAGACACTCCCAGCTTTCCATAGGACCCGGGGTCGAGCAGTTCCGATGAGCGTAGCTGGGGTTACAGCTACTGCTATTTCTTAAACTGTTCATCGGGCAATTGATGAGGAACCATCTGCATACTGCAGTGTGGCGATCATGAGCTATCGGGTTTTACTGATGTCTTAGCAATTCATTTGGAACTAGGATAAGTTCCTGTGCTTAATACTCATGATGGACATGAGTGAGTTGGGACATAGCTCTGGTCGATTGTGTTTGGTGTCTCGATGCCTGAGTCTGTCAATGGTCAAGAATTGATGGTTATGTGTGTACTTACCTTCCTTGAATTGTATTGCATCATCGGGGCGCCGTTGGACCACTCGCTGAGGGTCAAGGGCCAGGACTAATTGATCGCGGACCTGTGAAGGTATTGAAAATCAATGGATGTAATTTCTGTGATGATTGTTGTCTAACAGACCAGACAGACTCGACAAGGTTGATCGACACCAAGTGTGATCTGGGTAACAACTTGTCTTCAGTAACTGCATTGATTAGGTTTTCCTTTTGTTTTCGCTCGAAGACAGAATTGGTGTTAGGGGTGATTCCCTATAATCCAACTCGTCTGAGAATTAGCTGTAGGTGGTGATACTATTAGTTGTCTCTTCCTGTCATTAAAGATACGTGCTGCTACAAGTATCTTGCACTGTTGAATCCTGAGGTACCGTGGTAAGGACGGATGGGAACCGGGCACATGCTAGTGGACACGAACGGGTCGTATGGGATATGACGTTATAGGTATGCTGCGGTATATCCTTAAGTTCGTCACGACTGTTGACCGCAGAACGGTGGGACCGTTGACTGCAAAGCGGTGGGACCGCACATCTTAAGTTCGTCACGGCTGTTGACTGCAGAACGGTGGGACCGTTGACTGCAAAGCGGTGGGACCGCATATCTTAAGTTCGTCGTGACTTTCAAGGAGGGTCTGAGGCAACGATGATCGGTGACAATGGGTAGCGCCCGAAGCATTTATGTTAATTATCTCCTCAACCATGTCATACTATCAGGAACAGGAAGTAGACCCAATTAGAATGCATTGCATGACGAGGGATTGAACCCTATATTTAGGAAAACGAACTCCTTAGAAGGTATGTAGTATGGGATGCATACATTTCCATCGAAGTTGATTTTGGGAAAGTATGCAGTATGGGATGCATGCGTTCCCAACGAATCGCATTAGAGTAAGCGCATCATGTGCATTCTTGTTTCGTGCATTGGATTAGACCATGTCATGTTTTGGCCTGGAACGAATGTAGTATGGGATGCATGCGTATCCAGAGTCCCAAGGTTGCTTGTATTACAATAAGGCAGGTGATCAGTGCATTAGTTGTTAGACCATGGCATACACAAACACTAGAAATTAGGATGCACGTTTTCCTTTTCATTCAAGACGGATTGTGGATGCCAGTTTTGAGATCGCTGTTTTCTTATCAGCATTGCGTCAGTAGAATTACTGACGTACCCCACATTTTAGGTACATCAATATCAGGTCACGAGTGCGGGAGAGCCCAAGATCAGCAGGGCATCCAAGGGGGATGGCAGTACGTGCCTACCATTCGAATGGGGCAGAAATATCAGTGTCGCGCAGTAGAAGGCTCAAGCCGAGGGGCAAGTCCCAGAGAAGCAGATAGACCACTCAGCAGAGTTATCAACAATGACTAATCGATTGCTGGTCTGGAAAACAACTGACAGCTTTGCCAGAGGAGCCTGAATATTCTTGTGACCAGTTGTAATAAGTTATGTAATTTGTATTCCTTATTCAAGGACATTTTGATATTGTAATTATTGATGTAATAACTCTAATAGCAATAAAAGTGTTTAAATTTCCATGTTATTTACAGTGTTGAAATGCATTTGAAGGCAAAGATTCTGGCTGTGTCACGGATGTCCGGTATTGGAGATCCGGGGCATCACAGTTGGTATCAGAGCTAACTTCAAATTGCAGACTAACACAGTAGGAAATTTGACTAAAAATGCCAAATGGCTGGGTTTCGTTTGGATTGCAGGAAGGTCAAAACCATGATTGTTTCGCTTTTCCCGTATGTTTGTGATCTTTCCTACATCCAAAACTAACCCTGCGTGTTTTCCTTCCTTGAAGGGTGTCTAGAAGAATCAGAAACAACTACCGTAGAATGGCTGAGGGCGAAGGCAGTAGGACCAACGGCACAAACTTCAATGTCGAAGCTGAATTTACCCGTGTATACCAAATGATGGGAGCATTTGTGGAAGCTAGTAGAAACCAAGCATCGCCACGGGGAACACCAGGAGTCGCTACCCCAGTAGACCCGATAAAGATGGTAGAATCGTTCAAGAAGATGAAACCGCCAGTTTTCGAAGGACAGGTCGACCCCACGGCTGCTGAAGAATGGATACGTCAACTAGAAACAGTGTTTGAAGTAATGATGACTCCAGAAGACAGCAAGGTTCGTTTGGCCACGATATTGCTAGAGAAGGATGCCGGAGTTTGGTGGCAGTCAGTGAAGCGTGGTCTTGGGGGAGGTCAAATCATGTGGGAAAATTTCCTTGAAGAATTCCGACAGCACTATTTTCCCACGGATGTGCAAGAAGAAAAGGCGATGGAGTTCCACAATTTGAAGCAGGGAAATATGTCCGTCAGGGAATATGAGACAAAGTTTTCTCAGCTATCACGATATGCACCTGAGATGGTCCAGGAAGAAGCGAAGAAAGCCCAAAGATTTGAGCAAGGGCTCAGGCCTGGACTAAGGTCGAGGATGGTTCCGTTAAGCATCCGCCGATTCGACAAGCTAGTAAGGCGAGCTGCGGTAACAGAAATGGACATGAGGCGGAGTCAAGGCGAGGCCGAGACGAAGAAGAGGAAGAAACCTATCCTCACCAATGACCAAGATAAGCGGGACTCAGCTCACAAGTCCAGGAAGCTTAACACCAGCAAGAGGACCAACCAGACGGTGGTGTGTTACTTTTGTAAAGAACCAGGTCATTTCAAGAGTCAATGCCCGAAAAGAGCCCAGACAAGCACCTGCTACAATTGTGGAGAAGCCGGGCACAAGAAATCAGATTGTCCACGACTGCAAGGGAACCCCAATGACCAGTTACTAAAGGTGACCGATAAAGGTAAGAAGCATGTTCATCAGGGACGAACCTCAGTTTAACTGGGAAGAAGTATGTAATAATGAGGGCTATCATAGTCGAGAAATAGTAAAATGTTTTGTTGGTTGCATTTTTGCAAGTTATGGATGATGAACTTGTACTATGATCTGTAGCATGATATTATGTCTATTATAACGCATGAAAGTTGGGGCATTTGGTCGTCTCTTGTCTTATGCGTATTTTATTAAGTATTTGGGATAAGGCATAAGGCTTAAATATTTGCCTTCTCCTTGGAAAGCCTCGCTTCCTTCTAAGGAGGGAGTGGTCACCGATCCTCTAGAAGTACAAACCGAGAGCTGGAAGATGTGCTTAGAACTTGACTCGGGCACTAGAAGGTGATATGATGAACCAAGAACGATCGTGAGTATGGAGGCTCCAGAATGGTCTGCAGAGTGAGATATTCCCCAGCGTTCTAGACGAGGGATAAAATAGGCCCCAGAGTGTTCTATAGAGAGGGATTGATCTCCAGTGTTTCGGGACGAGAGCGATACTCATGGGGAGATCGTGTGGTGAGGTCAGCTCCAGAACGATCCATGGAGTGAGACATTCCTTAGCATTCCAGACGAGGGATGAAATAGGCCCCAGAATGATCTGTGGAGTAGGATTGGTCTCCAGTATTCCAGGGACGAAAGCGACGCTCATGAGGAAGATTGCGTGATGTTGGCTCCAGAATGATCCAGGGAATGCACGGGCATTCCTAGAAAATATTTTGCGGGGTATTACATCTGCCTGAGCCATCTGGAATAATCAAGCACGGGCGCTGACGTCAACCTGCTCTTCAACTCAGCAAAAGCCTCACTCCAAGCCTCAGACCAACAGAACTTATGATCTGTAATATCCCAGACGGATATTACCTCGTATAAATTACTATTTTATTATTATTTTATTAATATTTGGTTTTAATTCCAAAATCAAATTATTTTGGTGATTTTTCGCCGGTTTGTCCACAAACATTGTCTACGCGCAAATAACGGACGTTGTACATCCGAAATACATCAAATTGGTAGCGCGATCCTCCGAATTGATAATAAAACTTATTTTATTATTATTTTCAAATTAAACTATTTATGGAGATTATATGAGGATTTTTGTGTACACATACATGTACACATACATACATTGTATTATACTTAGTACATTATACAAAATATGTAGCATGTACTCTTGGACAATGTACTCATCTTGTCATGAAAACTTAATAAGATGGTTAGGGTTTGATTAGGAGGCTTAAACTAGGGTTTTGCATGCATGAGAAGATTAAGGGAACCCTTCTAGAAACCCTTACATAACACCTCCCCCACATTCACCTCCACCTCACCATACCTACACCTTACCCCTCCTCCTCCTAGGGCATGGCCGGCCCCCAATTTATGGGAGGGCCAAAATGCAAGTGTGTGTGTGCAATTTTGCACTATCCACCCTTCTCTCCTCCTATAAATACCCCCTCCTTCTCCACCTTGTCTCATTTTAGAAAACACAAAGAAAGAAAGGAAAGAAAATGAAAGAGAGGAGACTAACAAGAGAGTTTTCCTTATAGGTTTTTCCTAGGAGTTCTAAGAGCTAGGGGAAGGAGAAGGTTAAGCTAGCAAGTCCTTCCAAAAAAAAGAGACTAAGGTGGGGGTTTCTCTTTGTTTGTTTGTTTGTTTGTTTGTTTGTTTGAATGGTTGTTTTGATGTTGTTCTTCTTCTTACCCTCCTTGTTTTATTTTCTTTTTGGTGTGGTTGTTTTTGTATGGGATTCTTGTATGTATGTTTGTAAATAATAATAATAACCACATAAAAAGAAAAGAAACAAATGGTAGTGTTAAATACACATATAGATCAAATCTTTATAGTTGTAGTTGTTGTTTGTGTTTGTTATTGGACTAAAATGACATATGGCATATGAACTTGCACATAACGATTGGGGGTTGTAGGACTTGTAGGACTTGATACAAATTCATGGACAAAGCATATGAACATTTTATACAACCATGGTTGGTTGTAGAACTTGTATTGGACTTGACTAAAAAGATAAGCATATGTTGGTTGAACCAAATAAGGGTTCTTACTTATTTTATTATTGTTATTTTCTTTAATAATCTTAAGTAAAAGAACCTAAATTATATGTTATTTCTAATTTATGAAAAAGAAATTAATTTAAATCACTAGTTGTAGAATGAAATAAAAAGATCTTTTCTTTTATAATCACTAGTGATAATAAATCAATAAAGAATAGTAGACAATAAAGTAGTAGTAGCATGTTGTTAAAATAGTAGTGGTATGTTGTTAAAAGAAAGAAGTAGTAGTAAGTGTTAAAAGAAGTAGTTGTAGATAGTTGTATGTTATATTCTTGGTTAAAATGAAGTAGTAGTAATAGTAGATAGTTGTAGATGCTTATGTTCATGATTAAAACAAAGAAGTAGTAGTAGATGATAAAAAGAAGTAATTGTAGATGCTTTATACTATGTTAAAATGAAGTAGTAGTAATGGTAGATAGTTGTAGATGCTTATGTTATATTCATGGTTAACATAAAGTGGTAGTAGTACTAGATGATAAAAAGAAGTAATTGTAGATGCTAGTTGTAGACGTTTATTTTATGTGCATAAAGTAAATACCATGCTAAGATTGGATTAGATTAATTTATTTATGTTTAGAATGTTGTAGGATTCATCCTAAAATTATCTACCATGTGTAGGAGTGTTATTTATGTTTAGAATGTTGTAGGATTCATTCTAAAATTATCTATCATATGTAGAAATGATATACATGTTGTAGGATTTGTTCTGAAAATACCTAGCATGTTTAATGATGCTTCGAATGTTGTAGGATTCATTCTAAAATTTCCTATCATGTTAGGAAGGTTATTTATGCTTGGAGTATTGTAGGATTAATTCTAAAAATTGCCTACCATGTGTAGGAATGATATACATGTTGTAGGATCCATGATAAAATTACTTACCATGTTTAGGGATGATATGTACCATGCTAAGTCTTTCTACATGCTTAGAATGTTGTAGGATCCATGATAAAATTACTTACCATGTTTAGGGATGATATGTACCATGCTAAGTCTTTCTACATGCTTAGAATGCTGTAGGATCCATGATAAAATTACTTACCATGTTTAGGGATGATATGTACCATGCTAAGTCTTTCTACATGCTTAGAATGTTGTAGGATCCATGATAAAATTACTTACCATATTTAGGGATGATATGTACCATGCTAAGTATTTCTACATACTTAGAATGTTGTAGGTTAGTCACTAAATAAATACCATGCTCACATTGTGGTAGGATTGATGCTAATTAATCTACCATGTTTAGAAGTATATATATATATATATATATACACTTAGGAATGTTGGATGTTCATACTAGTAGTTACCCATGCTTAGTAAGACATTCATGCTTAGTAGTTATTCATGCTTAATAAAGATTCATGCTTGGATGATTATAAGAAAGTAGTATACCATGGTAGAATAATTTATCTATGCTAGATTAATGGTAGAAAAGTTGTATACCATGTTAGTTTAATTAAGTTGTATACCATGCTAGATTAATGGTAAGGAAGTTGTGTACCTTGTTAGATTGATATATCTACACTTGGATGTTGTAGGAAAGTTGTATACCATGCTAGATTAAATGAATATTCATGCTTACATGATATCTATGCTTAGATAAGTATATGTTCATGTTATGTTAGTAAGTGATCATGCTTAATCATTATTCATACTAAGTTAGGAGATGTCATGCTAATTGTTGTTATATTAAGTTAGTAGGTGACCATGCTAATGATGATTTATGTTAAGTTAATGGTATCCATACTAATGATATTCATGCTTAGATTAAAGTAACCATCCATGGTTAGTTGTGGTGATTTTTATGTTATGTCCTACCCATGCTAGAATTGTTGTAGGTTGATACTCATGCTATGTTGTATATCTATGGTTAGTTGTGGTGATTTTTATGTTATGTCCTACCCATGCTTGTAGAAACTCATGTTGTAGGTTGATACTTAACAAGTATACATGACTATAATGTTACTAAAATGTACACCATGCCATATGTTAGTGTTAAAGTAGCATACCATGTCTAGAAATGAGGCATACCATGCTAAAGTTTAAATGCGTGCTTAGAATGTTGTAGGGTTAATATTAGAATACCTACCATGCCTTGGAATGTTGTATGTTATATTAGTTATATATCCATGCTTGGGTTGTGGTGATTAGTCATGATAAGTAGTCATGATAAGCATTCACACTCAAGTTATAACCTATGCTTGACCGTAGTGGACCTCATGTCTAGATCGTAATGATTTTCATGCTAATATTGATATAAGCACATGCTTAATCATATTCATACTTAGGAGTATTGTGGTGAGTGGTTATGTTATATAGTTAGATTGTCGTAGGAAGATGCTTGCAATTGTATGCCATGCTTAAGGCACTATAGGTTGAAGTAATGAGGATTGGGAAGACCACTATTAGTAGTCAGTTGATAATGGTTGTTATGTCGCCTTCGGTTTTTCATTAGTAGAATACCGATCATAGACTATTAGTAGATTCTTCTGTTGCTTCTAATAATAGAAGATCAAGTTTGCTAGTAAGCACGTTCGGTTGCTTTTAAGATTGATTACCTGTATGGTTGTTTGCATATAGTTATGCTCGTACGTGGCTCGACTGGCCCGTACGTAGCTGTGGGTCTCGTACGTAGCTTATTTGGCTCGTATGTAGGTTGTTGTCTCATACGCAGCTCGACCGGCCCGTGCGTAGATGTTGGTCTCATACACGGCTTATTTGGCTGGTATGTACGTTTTTATCTCCTACGAGGCTCGCCTGGCTCGTAGGTAGTTATGGTTTCATACGTAGCTTATTGGCTCGTATGTGGTTGTTACTCGTATGTAGCGTCTTAGCTAATACGCAGTTGTTGTGCTCATCTAGGGTGATATCATTGCCCTAGGGCTTGCGACCATCAAGACGTGTGTTTAGCTTACTCCTAGGGGACTGTGGACGAGTCACTTCGCGGGTGCCGTCAGATCATAACCGTTGGTTGATTGCGGACCGGAGTGTGACGAAATCCAAGTTCAGGTAGTAGCATGCGAATGCGTTCGTATTGTCGGGGTCTTGGATCGATTGGCCATGAACCGGATCCTGAGGGATTCTGGTAAGTCTAGGTTGAGCAGCCTAGTAGAGTTGTCTTGTGAGGTCTAATTTAAGGCCTAGCATGTTGTGTTTATAATATTATCGTCCCTAGGATTGTCGAGTCAGGGACATCATTAAGGTAATGACTTAAAAAGGTCATTTTGCTCAGACCCTAGCCGAAGAGAGAGGAGTTGGTTGTAGGGGGCGCCTTACGACCAACTTGTCCCTTGAGGCAGGCCTTAGGTGGTGATAATGGATTGTACCTTCCCGTCAAAGGGATACGTACGGTGCCATCTCACAGGTTGAGGACACGGGTTGCGTATCTCGCGCTGTTAATTCTTGGAGTACCGTGGCTGATGGTGCCACAGGGTAGGCTTCGCGCTGCCCTGTGCTTGCGAGACCCCAGAGGGTGCCACAGGGTAGGCTTCGCGCTACCCTGCATTGGCGAAACCCTATGATTTGGATTTTGGAATGACGATCGTCTGTTTGTTGTGTGAGGTCCAGTTAGCCGGGTAGCAGTGGCGAATATGGACACCACGGGCGTAATACATCAGTGGGACATGACCACATATGCAACCTCATCAGTCACGTGTAGGTGTCAGGAACAGGTTGTGTACAATTAGAAGTTCATAACACGGGTTCAAATCCCTATATATGGAGAAACGGCTTGAGATGGGGTCGCATGTAGTATGGGCTGCATGTTGCTTCGGAGACTTCTTAACGTTAGGGAGCATCCTAGTTCTATTTAAATATCGCATTAGAGTCTAGTCCTAGCACTCACGAACACTTAAACTACACCAACACCATTGCTATATTTTGTATGTTGTTTGGGAGATTTGCTGCTATATGATCAGCCTTTAAGCGTCAGTGAATACTGACGTCCCCACTTCCATAGGTACTGGATCGCCGAAGTACAATGGCGAGATTCAGAAGGGCTCAAGGCGAGGAAAGAAAGGAGTCAATGTTATGTTTAGTTCCGCTGCAGTATATGTATTGATTATTTATTAGTTGAGAAGTACTCAAGTGAGAGTTACCAAGTGTTGTTCTTCATTCCTTGTACTCTGATGTAAGATGTTGAAGGTTGTAATACTTGGAAATGTAAAGGTATTATTGTAACACTATTGTAATGCATTGCAGTTGTATAATGTTCAGACTTGTAATGTATTGAGTGTCGAATAAAAAGTTTTAAATTCTCCTGTTTTTCTGTGTATTGTGACTAATTGAAGAAAAGGTCTTGGCTCGTGTCTCGGTTTTCCCAGTGTCGGAAATCGGGGCGCTACATGATCCTTCCCTGTCAGCTTAGTCAATGGCCCTGCTATCTTTGAAAAATCCTGGATGAATTTCTGATAATAACCAGCTAGACCAAGGAAACTCCTCACCTCTGACACAGACTTGGGAACTGGCCAATCCTTCATAGCTTCAACCTTGGACGGATCCACTGAAATACCATCGCCTGAGATAATGTGCCCTAATAAGGTAACTCTGTCGAGCCAAAACTCACACTTGCTGAGTTTCCCACAGAGCTGATTCTCCCTCAAAGTCTGCAGAGCCAACCTAAGATGCTCAGCATGATCCTCCCGGTTCTGAGAAAACACCAGAATATCATCAATGAAGACCACCATAAATCTATCCAAAAACTGGGAAAAGACCCTATTCATGAGGCTCATAAATACAGCTGGCACATTCGTGACCCTGAACGGCATCACAAGATACTCATAGTACCCATATCTGGTCCTGAATGCAGTCTTCTGTACATCAGTCACCTTCACCTTGACCTGCTAATACCCGCAACGAAGATCCAACTTCGAGAAAAAAGCTGCTCCGCCCAACTGATTAAATAAGTCATCGATCCTGGACAGCGGATACCGTTTCTTCACAGTCACACTTTTCAATTCCTGATAATCAACACACAGTCGACGACTACCATCCTTCTTGTTGACAAAAAGGACTGGAGCACCCTACGGAAAAACACTGGGTCTGATGAACCCCAAATCAAGCAACTCCTGAATCTGCACCTTAAGCTCTGCTAACTCAACAAGTGCCATCCTGTAGGGAAATCTTCGATATCGGCGTTGTACCCGGCTGAACTTCAATACCGAACTCCACATCCCTATCAGGGGTAAGCCAGGCAACTCCTCCAGAAAAACATCCAGGAATTCCCACACTACTAGAGGTCCAGCCTCACAGCCTGAATGTAATTCCATCTCACAACCCTCCTGATCAACTGCAGTCTCAGCTCAGCCAAGGGGAATCTCCCCTGACATGGAACTCAAACTCTGCGCGACCTGGGATCCAGAATACAACTTTCTTGGCACGGCAATCAATAATAGAGTGTAATTAACCCAACCAATCTATACCGAGAATGATGTCAAATCCTATATTCCCAATTACAATCAGGTCAGCCTTGAAATCTGCACTACCAATAACCACGGGACTCTGTCTGCACTCTCGGGAACAAATGACAACCCCTGCCACCTGTCACAATGTTCCAAGCCTCTGGCATGATGCTGCACTCCAACTAATGGCGAGCCACAAAGCGAGAAGAGACGAATGAATGGGTTGCCCTGGAATCAAAGAGAACATGAGTAGAGAAAGGGCAAACAAGGATAACACCTAAGATAGAATCAAAAGCAAGAGGAAAGAAATTGATGATCACGGGATAAGGAAAACACAATGCAGAAAGATAATATGAAAGAATAATGCAAGACAAATGAAGAAGCAAAGGAAAACAATAAAACAACAAAAATGTAAATTATACCTGCAACAACACCCTCTGCTGACTCAGCATCTGCAATAGTTAGGTTGAAAGCCTGACCTCTCTTGGGGGCAGCGGTCCTCTGACCGGCAATCTGGCGCTGCGGGGGAAGCGGTGGCCTGACTGGACCACGAGCTGGGGCAACCTGCTGAACTGGACCCCTGTCTGGAAGAGCCATCCTCTGCTATGGGCAATCCCGCACTAAATGGTCAGCAGCACCACAACCAAAACAGTGGGATTGGCACGCCTGTAGTCTCTGTGCACATGCCCGGTCATCTGGCATAAATCACAGAATCCCTCTCTCCGAGGAGCTGCAGAAGGGTAAGGAGCTGCCCCGACAGGATAGGCTGGGAAAAGCCTCCGAATAGGCCCACCAGAAGGCCTAGCAACAATAGAGTGCGGAATAGTCCCCTTGGGAGGAGTCAACCCGCCACGAGCATACTCCTGAGCTTGAGCTGCCCAGCATAAGTATGCAAGTGGAGGGGGACGAGCTACACCGGAATATCTCGCTCAAGTCCCACCGCAAATCTACGAGCCCTGTCCTCTTTGTTCACCATAAGAATGGCTGCGAAGCAGCTAAGTGTGGTAAATTCCGTTGCATACCCATCCACAGATCTGGAGCCCTATTTCAAGAAAGTCTCATGTTACAAAATTGCATGGACAATATGTAACAAAAAGTCCAATAATAGAATAACGACCAACCTGTTTCAGGGCCAGGAACTGTTGCTCCATTTCAACTCGAGTGCTGCTAGGGAAGAACTTCTCCAAGAAGCTCCTAGTGAACGTGGCCCAAGCAACAGGCTGTTTTAGCCTTTCGGACTCAGACCTCCATCAAATGTGGGCCAGATCCACTAGCTGGATGGTCACCACGTCCACTTTATCAGCATCGGCAACTCGTGCTGCCAAAAGCAACTGCTCTGTCATGATAAGCCACTGTTCTGCCTCAAAAGGCATCTCAGTTCCCGAGAATCTGTCAGGGTGCAGCCTCATGAAATCTGTGACTGTACCCGGACGAGGAGGGAGATCTTCCTGGATAGGCACGGCAGGGGGCGGAACCCGGGCAGCTTCCAAAGCAGCCATAACAAGGTCGCTGTGGTTTTGCTGCATATTGATCAACCGTTTCAAAACATTGATAACGGCCTCAAGTCCGGGCTGACCTTCCTGAAGGCGGGAAGTGGAACCTCGACGATCCATGGTCTGCACAAGATAAAAAATAATTAGCATCCAGATCAAAGTTGATTATAATTTATTCATGTATGCATGGTTTGTGTACTGTTGAGCCAATCCCAGATCGAGCCAAGCTTGTCTAATATATCAGTCAAACTAATACATTAGCCATACCTGGGCTCTGATACCACTAAAAACCTTATCACGCCCTACTTCCCAAAAGAGAATACGGAATACGAATACGTGACTAAGTCCAGCGAATGATTTTCATCATCCACAAGCTGTCAGGATCTTTACAACATTTCACAGGAATAACAGAGTAATAAGTAAGGAGAAGTCAATCACGTATGCATAAATGAATCAATATACCAACAGAATTTACTTGAAATTTTTTTAATAATTCTTAAATAAACCAGATGAAAACAAGTTAATAATTATAGATCACATTGCCCAATACAAAATTCATGTAGCATATACATTTATTCAAAATAAGAAACAGGAAATAATAATAATAATAGCAAGAACTCCAACATCAAAAACCTCAGATCACCTACTCCATCGGGCAGCTGATCCCCATAATCTGCAATTTAAAAATTTGTGGGAAGAGGAAAAAAGAAAACAAAATGCCCTGTCAATACAAGTTACGGGCCGCTTGTAGTGCAGACGCAAGTACAGGAAAAGATAAACAAATATAGAGTAACAGCGGAAGCAAACATAGCATGGAAAAGACAAGATAGAATGACTAGCATAAATCAGGAAACAGGATCAAGTACTATAATGAGATAACAGGTGCATGTGACATGTGACAGGTAACAGGTAACATGCAAGCGAGTAAACATGTAACAGGTGTCAAGTAACAAGTACAGGTAATCATGTAACAGGTATTATGTCATGTCAAGTCTTGTATTTATTACTATCTAGGTAGCACTTCATGTGTCCCAGGTGTTTACCACATGATTTCTACATACATGCAAATGTCATTTAGGCCTAGTGGTGGGTTTCTATAAGGCCGTGTACTCAGCCATCATGTAACAGGTAATAGGCACGAATCACGTAGTCATGAAATCGTGGCAACAGGAACAGACATGAATCATGTAGTCTTGAAATATGGAAACATATAGTAATAACAGGTATGAATCATGTAATCATGAAACATGGCAACATATAGTAATAACAGGCATGAATCATGTAACCATGAAACATGGCAACATATAGTAATAAAAGGCATGAATCATGTAATCATGAAAAATGGTAACATATAGTAATAACAGTCATGAATCATGTAATCATGATACATGACAACAAGTAATGAAAAACACAGGCCCCCTTCTGAGTACACATACCTATATTGTCCACTACTAAGGACTTTTCCTTAACTCCGGCTTGGTTATTTGTTATTATTATTAAACAGGCATATACGTGTCATAAAACAGAGCAAGAATAACATGGCATGAACAAGTAACAGGTTCAGGTTGGAAGATAAAAATGCACAGGTGATAGACAATACATAAAAGGGTAGGACAACGAAAATTCTAGTTCAGGGTAGCAAGACAGTACTGCACCAAATCTGGGATTTCTGTTACCACACATATGCAAACCTGGATCCGTCAGAAAATCTGAAAAATAGAATTTCGGCCGAATCCAACAAATATATATAAGTCATATGGTATTTCACAAAAACATCACTCAAAACAGAAATGTATCCAGAAAACATGTTCAGCCAGAATTAGAAGTTTGTATTCAAGAATATGAAAACAGCATAAAAACTTACTGATTAAATCCAAGAAAAATATGGGGTATTCCCTAGTGTGTTTAGTATCAAAAAATAAAGTTTCATAATTTTTCAACATAGATAGAATAATCAAGCAAAATCAAAAAGCAGCAAGGATAAGTAATTTTGTAAATCTGAAATCATAAACACAACAGTACTAAAACAGCAATAGATTACAAAATATAGATCGAAATTCAGATCCGTCAAAAGGTTGATAAAATAGACAAAGTAGAATACAAATCATATTCACAAAGTTTTTATAAAAAGCAAATAGAATCAGATCGAAATTTAGGTTCTTTACAAAACAGCATGAAAATTCTACAAGTATAGTAGTTGTTTGCAAGTATAGAATAGTTTATAAAAGTTATCAATTAAATCCACAAAAGTTAAGGGTTAATACCAATCAAGTCTAGTTGTACTCAGCAAAATTTTGGATTAAAATATTATCTTTAACATCAGTATCAAAATAAATAACCATACAGAATTCATATAAAACAGGATCTGGACTTTTCTACACATCTGTAGTAAAACAACAATAACTTGCAACTCACAAATCGAAACTGAGATCTGTCAGAACTTCTGGAAAGTAGACAGAATTCAATATAATTCATATTCACAAATAATTTTCATTTACTGATCTTAATAGGGTCTAAAATACTGAACAAAAACGGATATAACAACTAGGACAGAATTATTCTTCAAGCATAAAATCAACTAGGTCATATGAAACACATCTAAATCATAACAAAATGTGAAACAGGGTATACAAGATGTCCAAGAAATATGGTATAGGGTATTTAACGAGTCTACAATAAGTTATACTACTACTAACACATCAAGCATACAAGATCATACGACAACATGCATGTATACATCAAGAATTGATTATCTCTAAGTTATTTCATGTCGTGTGTGTAATGAGACAACTACGGGTGGGTCAACACATAGGGACAAAATATAACAGGGGTTTTGCACATTAATTGTTTCTAGAACACAACTACACTACAGGCGGTATTTACTACTTATATTACACAACAAAAAGAATACAAGTTACTTGCCTTATTATCGACGACGAAAACGACGAAGCGAGAGCAAGAATAACGGGAACGGATTTCCGGTACGAACTCAACGGCAACGAACGAGTGAACGAACAAGCGAGCAAGAATCACAACCTCGAGATACACACACACACTCACAACTTGACACTCGCACACAAATCCAAGCAATGGTAGTGGGGGGTATACGGCATCGAGAGAGAGAGAGAGAGACGACAGGAAACGGCAGCGGGCTTCGCCGGTGGCTGCTAACTACCGACGCTGGTTGCTGCGCCGCGACAGGGGTAGGGGAACCAGGCAGGGAGCACAGGGGCACCGAAGGTAGGAGGAAGGAGGTTGGGGTGCTGATGGTGTAGGGCAGTGCAGGGGTGACTGGAAGAGGATGCAAAGGGAGAAGGTTGAAGATGACAGCTGCTAGGGTTTCTTTGTGGAAGATGAACAGGGTAGCCATATATATATAGGTGAGAGGATTAGGGTTAGGTGGTGACGGGGTATAATTAACGGGTTGGAGGTGAAACGGGTAGGGGATTATAATGGACTATAGGTTTGAGTATTAATGGTTTTAGTGAATAACCCATTAAGCTATAGGGCAATAGGGCATGAAGTGATAAAAATTTTATAGTGAAATAATGGTTTAATAGGGTTTATGGATCCAAGAAGAACTGGGTAGGGTTTAATTTAGTATTGGAATAATTAAATAGAATATAGGGTGATCAAAAATGAGATGGAAAACAAAATGAACAAATAAAATAGGGCATGAATAATTATAATGAGAATCAAAAATAATGGTTCGATCAAACAGAGATGAATTAATGACAGACAAATTGAATCAAGAAGAGCAAATAAAAAAACGACGAATCGAGTAGATGAATACATTAAGAATGAAGATCCAATACATGGTTCAAAAAGAGACAGCGAAATACAATAGGAGTAAATACTCAAAAAATAAATAAAAAACAAAGCACATCCAAAAATACAGAAAATGGGAAACAGGGGTTACAAGATCAAAACACCGATGAAAGTTAAAGTCTTCATTTGGCTTGTGCTCAATGATGCGATTCAGACTAGTGAGAACTTGGTAAAAAGGCAACCTCCCATCGCGACTAACCATGGATTTTGCAATGCACAAATGGAATCTAAGACTCATCTGTTTTTAGATTACCCAAGAAGTAAGGATGTCCTGTGTGAGGTCTTGATGGCTCTTGGAACATCGGTGTATCCCCAGGTCTATGATGACCTTTGGATTGGTCTCACATTCGCTAATGAAAAGCGTGAGATGAGGAAGTGTGGTTTATTGCGATCGCCGTAACGACTTGGGTTTTATAGCTTGACCGAAATAACTTTTACTTTCGTGGGACTTGTAATAGTTGATATGTCTAATTTTTATATAAATATATGTACTCGTTTATCCATAAAAATTGCTTGTATTTGTCTATCATGTTAATAATTTATCTTATTTCCATAGATTTCAGTTAATTAATTATTTTTGAAGGAATATAATTTTTTGATGCAAAAGGTGAAGATTTTCAATAAAATTAACAAATAAAACAAGTAG
Source organism: Hemerocallis citrina (assembly GCA_017893485.1). Taxonomy (NCBI): domain Eukaryota; kingdom Viridiplantae; phylum Streptophyta; class Magnoliopsida; order Asparagales; family Asphodelaceae; genus Hemerocallis; species Hemerocallis citrina. The sequence continues at coordinate 153,325,059 of CM030364.1, read as the reverse complement.
AACGATTTATTAATTTTTATTGATTTGTTGAAACTTGAATTTTACAAATTGGTCATGTGAAAAGCAAAATAGAAATGTTAAATTGCCAGTAGAGGTGAAAATGAAATAAACAAATTTAAAAATGGTTTAAAAGAGCAAATGTGATTATTAGTTAGTTGAATTGATTTAAACCAAATAATTTTAATTTTATTCTGATTTTATTTTGTGTGTGTGCAGCTTGTGTTTCAAGAAAAAGAAAGAGAAGAAAAAGAAGCAAGAAATAAAGAGCAAATCAAATAAAGGAAAGAAATAAATGAAGATGTGGGGTTTTCTGCAAAAATTAACCCTAAAACCCACGATTGGATCCCTATAAATAGAAGAGCAAAAATCAATTGAGGGGCACACAGAACGAAGAGGGAGAGCGACGGATGATCTCAAACTTTTTTACTAAAAAAAAAACAAAAAGGCTAAAGAAAGAGAAGGGACAAAGGTTGTGTGCTAGGAAGGGCTCATAAATCAAGTTAGAGGACAGAGAAAGTGGGGTTGCGCGCAATTCGAGACGGGACAGGGACTGACGTGGGCTCGTGTGACGTGGCGGCGCTCGGCTCGAAATACAGAGGGAGAGAGAAAGACAGTGGCTTGACTGTTGGGAACAAAAATCTAGACTTCGGTTTGAATTTTTTTTTTTACAAAAACGGAGTTCTTTCTGTCTCTCTTTTCTTCTTTTAATTTTATTATACAATCCAAAACAGTATTTGTTAGTTGCAAATTTATTATGAACTAAATTTATTTTTCTAGAGTTTTGATGTAGCCTAGTTTTGAGAACACAATTTTAATTTCATATTATTTTTCTATTTTTCCATGTATGTGTGTTTGATTTTTGTTCTTAGTGATTACAATTGTTTGGCCAACTTTTGTATGATCTATTAAATCATTGAGAGACCGAACTTGTAATTTGTGATTTCGAATTAATAAAACTAAACACTGTTACAAGAGCGAACTGCTGTTAATGTGACCATTAAAAAAATTCATTGATCTTAATGAATTTTCAATTAGTAATTTGTGCATGGACTATGATAAATAATTAGTTGAGAATATTTTTGATATTGCTTGAGAGAGAATATTGAATAATTTGGGAATTTAGGTCAACAAATTGAAAAAATAATCTTTTTATTCACATGGAATTATAAATTGTGTGGGATTAATTAGATGAAATCAAAAGCCCTAAGATTAGTTTTGCAATTAATAAACAACAAAATTTGATATTCCACTCCTTTTAATTAATTTAGTTAGTTGTTTAGATTAATTTAATTTTGTTGCTTTCTTTATTAAATTTCGATTTTCCAAATAGTAATTAATCTAGTAAATTTCGGTACTCGATAAAATAATTAGTCCTTGTGGGTTCGACACTCTTTTCAATTATCTATAATACTTGTTACAATTTTGTACACTTCCAAATAATTCACATCAATAGTGTTTCTGGTAACCTTACTGACATTATGCATCTTATTTCTTTTTGGGCTACAACAGCGGTAGCAGGTCCAAGAGGAATAATCGCCAAAGTTTTTGAGGTGGAGGAGTACGATGATGAAGAGGTGGAGATAGGACATACCCTCGACTGAATTGGAGCGTTAGGATCTAGTTGCCCTCCCTCCAGGGAGTTGTTGGAGGGACATATTGTGTTGTACCTGTTTCATGATCTTGTATGTTTTTTTCTTTTTTGGCATTTTGTCCCACCCTCCCATATCTTGTGGAGGTGTTATGTTCTATTTCCTGCTTAGTAGTTATTTTGTAATTGCTCCCAGTTCTCTGGGTTTGTTTTATTAAATTCATATTAATCAAACATGGTGGCTATACTCAACCTTTTCTTAGAAAAATATATATATACTTTTATATATATATATTAAAATTCTAAATATAAGTAGGATTAGTAAATTAACCAAAAAAAGAAAAAGGAAAAAAAAACAACATAATTAGTGAAAAGGCATTAATTAGTGCATCAAGCCATTATCATATGGCAAACCAGCTGCTCGCATAGTCGCAGCCAGGTCTCCCCTTTGTAGTCGATGAATGGCCCTACTATGTACTTCTCTGCCGCCTGCTACCAATAGCCTTGGTGTACCCTAGCCACTTCACTCTGTTTTCCAAGTTAGCCCCTGGCCCCATTGTTGTTGTAAGTAGGGATGGCATTCGGACTGTACGAGTCGGGCCCCAGCCCGACGGGTTTGTCCGGTGAGGGGGCGGGCTCGGGTCAGTTTGGGTTAAAACACAGTCCAGGCCAGGCGGGGTTGGAACTTCAAAAAATCGACCCAACCCGACCTGCAAAGCCCTTCAGGTTGAACCCGGCCCCGAGTCGGGTCGCGCGTTGGCCCGTGTTTGGGTTTTTTCTATTAATTTCTTTTTGTTAACTCCAAAATTTTTTTTTAAAAAATGTACAACGAGTATTAGAGTGAAACAAAGTTGTATATATTATTCATTTCAACTTGTAAGATGTTTTTACAACATTTTTATATACAAATACATGTAATAAAACCATTAAAATCATTCAAATTTATTGAATTACATGTTTAAGGTGATAATTTAGAGTTCGCGATAGCATAATTGAATATAGGGCATTGGACTATTGTCGTAAATTCATTGGATAATTTATTATAAACAAAATTGTCTAATCTCATCGCCCTAAATTCCCTACTCAGCTTGTTGATCTTCAAGCGAGTTGCTTCCACTTGTTGAGATGTTGAGATGTCGACTACTTTTCCTTGAGTCATGTCTTCAACTTTCATCCAATCCTCGGTGCACACCAGCATCTCCAATGAATCTGGCTTCAAGCAAAATCTGTAATCGTTTCAAACTCTTCCACTTATAGAAATAGCACTTTCTGATGCAACAGTAGACACGGGAGGGGTTAGTAGATCTCTAACCATATGTGAAAGAATTGGAAAAGAGTTTCATGTTCTTTCCATTGTAACACTTCAATCTTAAAACTAGAACTCTCACTATCTTGTTGATTATACCATTTTAATTTAGTAGGTGCATTAGTCCTTGGTGTTTTAGATTGAATACGAGAAAATAAATTAGCAGTGACATCTTCTAATGTACTCTTATCCTTACCTCTAGAAGTAGTAGAAGTTGATATATTACTTTGGAGTGTTATATTACTACATGCATAAGTTCTACTAGAAATTCATACAAGTCATTCAATGTTGACTCAAAGCTAGATTACAATTGTATTCAGATTTCTCTCCAAGTAAAGTAAAGACAATTTCAATCAGACTTCTCGTACCCGCTAATTTGATACGAGGATCCATAACAGTAGCAATACAATACAACACAGGATGATGGTTAAAATACATCAAAATATTCTTATAAGCGGGAATAACAATATGGCTAATGTAAGAATCTGAAATCATGTCTTGAAAAGTTTGCATCATAGTAATTATTGAAATAAAAATACTACTAGAAGTGGAATCATGATATTTTAAAATTTTCACAGTTGCAGTTTTAAATGGTTTCCAAAATCGTAACAAAGATTCAGGCAAAATGCAATGATTTGGGAGTCATTTGAATTTTTTTATAATTTTTGTAATACAAAAATCATTTATAAGTATTTTGTACTGAGTAACAACATTTAATAAGTCAAAAGTAGAGTTTCATCGGTGTTTAACATCTCTAGAAAATTTTCTAAAATGTACTCCCTTAAGATTTCTCCATTTTTTAAATTGTTGAAGCATAGTTCCACCTAAAGTGATGAAATGTTTGCATTTTCTAATTGCATTCACATATGGATCGGCTACTTTCAAAGCATCTTGTACACATAAATTTAAAATATGACATGCACATCTAACATGAAGAATTTCAAGATATGGAGGAGCTAATTGTTGTTTTTAATGTACTAATTGAAATTCTGATATTGTACTTCACGAATAATCAAATATAGAGTTGAGAGAGAAAATAATAAAAATAATTGAGTAGACAACGAGAAATCAAACGATTGACCATCTTCACTTGAGAAAATATGTAGTAGAGTCGTAGAGAGAGAGAGAGAGAGAGAGAGAGCTTTGACAAGAATTTGAGTAGTAGAGAGAATTGGTAGTATACGTAATCATTTTGACACGAATTCGACACGATCGAACTTGTTCACTTCTTAGTTGTTTCTTTGTTGAAGTAGGTTGAAAGTAGTAGTAGTAGTAGCAGAAAGTTAAGAGAGTAAGAGAGTTGATAGATGGAGAGTATAGTGAAGGTCTGAAAAAAATGAGTGAAATTATGTGGTTTTTATAGGCAAAAACCCCCAAAAAAATCCAAAAAATAAACAAAACAAAAAACTAATGACTGCTTTTCTGCCCGAACGTTTGACCCAGCGGCCTGGTCAAACGTTCGCAGCCCAGCGGGTTGCGGGTCGGGTTCAGGTCGGGTAGCATCGGGTTGCGGGTTAGGTGGGGTGGGTCGAGCAGGTTTTTAGGTGTGGATTTTGGACCCAGTCTGACATGTTTAGGTATACGGGGAGGTTACGGGCCGGTCGCGGATCGACCTGACCCGGTTGCCACCCCTATACTCGCCATATGACAACATATTAAAGTGCTGCGGTGATCCTGGACATTCTGCCACCCCTCGCCTCTGATCAAATCGTCAATCGCTGTCTGCGTAATGATTGTCCTTGAGTACAGCTTCCATGCCTACCTAGGCAATTAGGGAAAGCTAACCGATCAGCGACGAACTCTAGTTCCGAAAATATATGACATTTTTGAATCACGGTGCCCATAGGCTCGTCTTTCTTAGTACAGCTCTGGGCAGTGACCAAGTTTTGGTCGCTATGTTTCCACTTTCGGACGATGATTTGGCAGTTTTGTATGATGACTGCACCATCACCAAAGATGAAGTCAATGGTTCCTGCGATGAAACAGTCATGGAAGAACTGGCAACCGTTATGGTTGTACATGGTGTCTTGGTGGCCTCTAAAGTGCCAGTCAATGAAGGCGGCCTTGTCGCATGCAGCACGGAAGGCGACAGCCTAGCCTACATTGGGATTGGCAGTGTTTTCAAAGCCCATGCCCCTGACAAGGAAATTTTTGCCGACAATAGATGTAAATTATCACTCCCCACTTCCAAAGATATGGGAACACAAGTACGTAACAAAGGCCTAGCGAATGATTTGTACATCCATATGCGGTAACAGATTAACTCAACAACATACAGAGATCACAACCACGCAAGGAACAATACCCACATAAACAATGAATAAACTCTAAAATATGCATGAAATAAATTTATAAAATAATATCCAACATTTAGAAGAAAAACAAACTTCGGGTCATAAAACGCTCGGAATAACAATTTATAAAAAAAGCTGTAGCGACTAGAAAAGCATGAAGACAAGAAACTAAATGTATGCTAATAAAAGAATCTAGCTTCATCATCTAGGATAATCGTTTACCAAGACCTTCAGCTAATTCATCTCATGTACCTGTGATTTCAACATCTAGAGTGGTGAAAAAATGTCCGTTAGAGCAAGCATCGGACAACATGTAGCAACAAGCAGTGAACAAGAAAACAGGCATGACAAGGAACAAGCAACGTGAGCAAGAAAACATGCATGGCAAGGAACAAGAAACGTGAACAAGAGATCGTGTAATCAAGCATAGAACAAGTAACAAGTGTAGCATGTAAACGAGTAACAGGAAGCATGTAAACGAGGAACAGGAAGCAGATAAACGAGTAACAGGAAGCATGTAAATGAGTAACAGGAAGCATGCACGTGCTTAGCGTAATCTTATGTCTAGCATTATTTTATAAATTCTAACTAATGCACGCAATCTTGCGTCCCATACCATAGATCAGGTGCATACAAATAAGTTAACATTTAGACTCTAATAGTGAATTCTATAAGGTCGTGTACTCGGGTCTTCTAGTGACACTAATAAGAATCATAACATGTAACCAAGCATAATGTCAAGTAACCAAGAATAATGTGAAGTAACCAAGAATGATGTCATGTAACCAAGAATAATTTTATGTAACATGGGTCACTATTATGAGAAACACGGGCCTCCTTACGAGTACACTCTCCTATATTGTCCATTACTAGATTATTTTCCTTATTACCCGACTTGTCATTCTTTTTACAATGATTATACATGGACATGCAATAATGGGAACGAGTACTAGGACATGGTCAAGAAGATATCAAGAGACATACAACGGGATGTAGGATACATTTTATGGGATGCAAGAAAATAATATGCTCATGCTTATATACAGGAAGGAACAAATTCTGGAGAGCAAGACCTTGTTGTACAAAAACAGATTTTCCCATTGCTACAAGCAAGCAAATCAAGATCCGTCAGGAATTCTAGAAACTAGACTCCCTGCCGGTTCCAACGTATATATACACAACATATTATAAATATAATAGCTAGCTCAAACAGTCAATTCTCTACAGGTCTCTATTCAGGCAGCATGACATGGTAAAATTCTTATATGCGAAAGTTGACCACAAATCTATTTAAAAATATAATAAAAATCATAATGAAATTCATAACAGTGTTTAGCGACCACAAAATAAATATCAATTCCTAATTATTAATTTAATCTTCTGTTTCCCCTAGTTAAACATGATAGTGTATTTTCAGCCTGTATTCTGGAATTCAGACATTACACCATGAAAATCTGAATATCTTGCAATCTGTAAATCAAATAGCAAAACTGTCAGATGATCTGGATTCTATACACAGAGGGCTATATCATTCAATAAATTTTAATTAATGACAAATAGAATCAGGTCAAAAGTGAGGTTCTTTACTGAACTAATGTTGAGGCAGCAATCTAGAGTCATGTTTGCACATATATATTAACTCTCAAAATTTATCAAATAATTCCACAAAAATTTAGGATGACTCCTAATTATGGAGTAACAACCAGATTAATATCAAGTCTAAATTTACCATTAGCATTTTATTTTAATCTATAATTCATGTCAATATGCATGTAGATGGCGATCTGGAAATCTAGACCCAACCGTATTAAAAGTGTGATATCTTACAAGTTATAGATCGGATTCCAGATCCGTCAAAATGTCTGGAAAATAGATTCACAGGGCTACAGAAGCTATTCACAGAGTTTTATTTAATTCTTACAGAAACAGGTTCAAAAATTCAATGCAATATGAAATAGGCAGCAGGTCAGCAAGCAGATTTTATGTTCATTGACAATAATTTAAATATGCAAGTATACAACTCCATGGCAGTTAATTCACAGAATAATTCTACTTGATGATTATGATGAAATTTCACTATTAACAGGGCAATATCATCTAAATCATAGTATTTAATTCTACAAACAAAATCGAACTCAAACGAAAGCATTCAAATCAACCTATTGTATAATATGATTCTAATTATATTCATGTAGGGTATGCACATGATGGAATGTAACAGCACTTGGAATTGAGTCAAGGAAAAAAGGGCACGAAAAGCGGACTACTAATTGGTTTCGTCGATAAATCCGTAATAGTCTCTTTGACGGGTAACAAGCAAATAATGCATGACGAACGAATAACAAGCTACCTGCGAAAATCAAAAATTAATTCTTGAACTAGAAACAATAAGAGGGTTCAAAAGAGAGCTTGCCTTTTGAAGATTAATCCGGATATAATTGCAGATGATATGAGAATCTCCAATGGCAGCAACACGTGCAAGAGACGGAATGGCGGCACCTACAAATACAGCAACAACAGCACGTGCAACACACGTGCTCAGCAAGAACAATGACAGGGCAGCACCAGCAAGAACGGCAGCGGGGCTTCAGCATCGACGGTGTGCTGGCGATGGAGGAGGTGGCGCACACGGGGACTACGGTGGTGAGAGACGTCGTGTCTTCGGGACTGCGACGGGGAGGAGCACCTGGTGAGAGAACAGGGGAAAACAAGGTTGATGGGTTTAGGGGTGCGGGCGTCGAGGTCAGGTCAAGGGAGATAAGGAGCTTGACGAGGACGAAGAGGTGATGGGTGGTGACTAGATGGAGGAGAGGCGCTTCGGTGGTGGACATGGCAATGGAGAGGGACGTTGACGCGAGGGCGACGGAGGGCAGAGGTAGCGGGTTGGAGGTGATGGGTCGACTGAGGGGGTGAGGGAGATGATCGGGATGTAGGCGAGGACTGGGGCTTGGCCGACGATGGTGGAGGCGAGGAGGGTGCATTGGCGTTGAAGGATGGGTTTTGGGAAAAACTGAGGAAGGAGGATATTAGCGGCGGGAGAGAAAAAGAGATTAGATTAGATTAGGGGTTAATTAGGGTTTATGTTTATTGTATTTATAGGGTATCTAGGATGTTAGGTTAATGGGTTTCGGGTACGGGTTAGCGGGTTTGGATGCGGGTTTGGGTAACTAGAAGTAAAACTAAGATGAGAATAATAGATAAAAAGATAAGCCAATATGCAGCAATTAAGAATAGGATGCACAAAATTTTTTAGGGTTCAACATAAGATAAAATTAATCGAAATAAGGAATTTTGTCGAAGACGAACAGCAAAACATTATTATCCAATAATGATAATAATAACCATAAAATTCATAATAATAATAACAATAACAATAACAATAATAATAATAATAATAATAATAATAATAATAATAATAATAATAGTAATAGGATTTGGGTTAATTTAATTGGCTCCATGTTAATAAATAATAATGATAATAGATGGATCAAGATCTATGGGGTTTGAGTAGGTTTTAAGAGTATTTATAAAATATTTTAAAACTGGCCATAGATTAAATAATCAAGTAATAACATTAGTTAGATAGTCAACTATAAAAACGAACATAATAAAATGAGTTAAGGTCGGACCTTATACAATTTAATAAATAATCAAAGGAATAATAATAGTAATAATAATAATCTGAATAATAATAACAACAACAAAAATAACAACAACAAAAATAAAATTACATAACAAATAGAATTTGGGTTTAACACACTTATTAAAATCTATATAATAAAACACAAAGAAAGCTATCAAGTGGCTCTCGTTTAATAGGGTTGAAATCAATGGTCCAGATCTAACCTCACAAAATATATTTTTCCGCCCAAAAGTTCTCCCCAAAAACTCAATTTCAAATTCCCAAAACAACTCATTTATTTATTTATTTCTCTATCTCTCTCTCTTCTCTCTCTCAACTTGAGCTACATAATTGTTGTTTTACTGTTTACAAGACATTCATATGACGTATCGTTCCGAAGACGTGCCGTAGGCACGTGCCCACGGGCACATCTAGTAATTCTATAATTATAATATATTCCGTTTGGGCTAAAACATAACTAATTAACCAAATACGGAAATAGGATAAACTTATAGAATGAAATGAAATTTGTATTAAAATATATCGTCTTTTGAAAATAGCTACAAAATGCGATTGATAATTATGAGGGATTTTAATAGGGAGATTTAAAAGAAAATTTAAGACAAAACGAATTAAAAAAAAAGGGAAAATCTTATAAAGAATCCAAACACACAAAATACTCGGAAAAAATATGTATAGGTGAAAAAGGGGTTACATAAATTGTATGTAAATAACAAAGTACATGATAGGTATTTTTTTCAAATAAACAAAAAATTAATTAAGAAGAAGTATGATGAATTGAATTACTCACCGAATGTAGCGGTCTCCCATGTAAGCACAGGGTAGTGCTTGTTCCCGGTAACAATTGACCTGGTCGGCCCATCCCCATACGTGTACACATTCTCCACTTCATAAGCACATTCTCCCTATACACTCCGGCCTTCACATATATAAATATAATGAACCTCTGGGCATTCTGTGCGGGTATCGCTTTCAGCGCCTGCTTGATCGTCCTGTAGTTCCCGCTCCCATTCTGTGCCACCACTATACTTGGATGCTCAGCAACCTGAATGTTCATGACAGGAACAGGAATTCTCTGCTGATTACCCCATTTTGCTGTTGCTGATGGTGTCCTCTAATCATCTTACCATAATTTTTCTTTTTGAGGAGTTAGGTTTCAAGGGCTGAGAGTTTTTTTTTTTCCCTTTTAAGGGAATTGGCTATTTGTGTGCATGGGTGGAATTGGTCTTTTCATTTGATACGATGTGTGAGTAAGAAAGAACGAGAAATAACAGGGTACACTTTTTCAGATCTGAAACCTGTTTAGTAGCACAGGATCCGAGATCGGTCGAGGAATTAGCAAGACTCGGTAACATTGGTTGATTGATAATTGGATCAAGTGCATTACAGATTTGATCTCTGTTCAAAGGTCTCTGTTCAAAAGAAATACTACATGGGCTAGGCGTTAGTCTTACTTCTTTATCCTAACTTAAGGAATGCGTCCAGAAAAATAAATTACACAGTTGATACTTTTTGTTTTTGGGGGTGTGGGGACAGCAGCAGGTGTGAGTTCTTATAATTTGTGAAGCCGAAGCTAGGGTACCGGCATCGGTCCGACCCTGGATAGCAGGACCGGCTCGGGAGCGACGGTTGAGAGGTTGAGGCCGGGTGCTCGGCTCGGCTCGAAATCTTGTGTACCTACACACTACCTAGAAACACCGGGAGAAGTCTCGGCGACAGGCCCTCCGACGATCTAGTCAGTCACTGAAAAAGAGACTGGGCAGCTATGGTTCAGGTGGAGAAAAATTGATTACTGTTGCCGTTGAATCTGGTATGGGAGCAATAAACAGAATTTGTGGATTCGTAAGAACCCGGATAGGCCAAATCTGACTTCTTCTGCTGCTGGTAGGTTGACTCCTTGGTGCTCCCGTGGACCTGCACAAACGTTCGAAATACCGGGATGGATCCCGGCGACAAACCCTCCGACGCTCTTGTCAATACTCAGAAAAGAAAAGAAGAAGAGCTTAGGTAGACAAAGAGTGATCACCTTGTAACGGTAGGAGGTAGGGGGTAATTATAGTCGCCTTGGGAAACTGCTTTGGGATAAGAATGAATCCCTACTTCCCGGTGTGATTGGATAGAAGCGGTTAAAACCACCTCCAGTAGATAAGGACAAACCAGGATTTCCTCATATCCCGTTGAACTGGTCCTTAACGGTTTGTGACCCATTCTCAGTTTGAACATATCTGTTCACGGGTAAGCGGGTCCAAGAGGAGAGACCTGGTTCCCAATTCGACCCGTCCGTAGGTGAAATTACCATCTTGTCCCTATAACTTTAAGATTCGTGTCCTATTTTAATGGTTCCGATTTAACCCCATTTTTAGCCATATCACGAGCTCCCCACTCCAAAAGACTGAATTTAATCAGCCTTTGAGGAGTAGTTTTACTGTTTTAATGGCGTACGAGGTTTTATCAAAGTTCAAAAAAGGGTTTTGAGCCTTCCTTGAGGCGTAACGATGCTTTTCTGAGTTGGTGGCATGCTCAGAATCGTTGATGGGCTCTGCAGGTTTTTAAGTGATTTTTCCAAATTTTTAAACTATTTTTCGGATCAGTTATTTAATTTTGCAAAACAACAATTTGTCTTCAAGAAATATCAATTAACAAATCTAATATATAATTACTGACTCAGGAGCTCCAAAATATTTTCCCCGATTTTATAATTATTTTTTTGAATTTTTAATTAATTTTCCTAAATTTTAAATTATTTTTCGCAATTTTTAAATAATTAATTCGAATTTATAATTAAAATAAAAGGATTTATCAAATAAAATCGACATGGCACAATCTAAGACGTTGATCATACCGTGGGGCGCTTTTTGGAGTGATCCGACGACTGTGAAGAGGGCGAATTTTGCCCGTTTGAAGGTCGGTGGCAACCGACCTTGGAAAGCTTGCCGAAGTCTAGGGGATCGACACGTGGCATGTGGGCCCCTGTTTCTTCATGTTTTGGGCGTCGGTGGCAAACGACTTCGGAAAGCTTGCCAAAGTCTAGGGGATCGACACATGGCATGTGGGCCCCTATTTCTTCCCGTTTTGGACGTCGGTGGCAAACGACTTCGGAAAGCTTGTCGAAGTCTAGGGGATCGACACGTGGCATGTGGGCCCTTTTTTCTTCGCGATTTGGACATCGGTGGCAAACGACTTCGTAAAGCTTGTCGAAGTCTAGGGGATCGACACGTGGCATGTGGGCCCCTTTTTCTTCGAGTTTTGGTCGTCGGTGGCAATCGATCTCAGGGACGAGTAAGGCAGTGACACGTGGCCAGTGGGTCCCTTTCACTGTTGACCAGTCAACACAATTGTTTGCATTTAGACGTCGGTGGCGAACGACTTCGGGGACGAATGGGAGAGCGACAGGTGGCCAGGGGTCCCTGTCACCATTGACCAGTCAATGCAATTGTTTGCATGTGGACGTCGGTGGTAAACGACTTCGGGAACGAATGAGAGAGCGACACGTGGCCAGTGGGTCCCTTCCACCGTTGACCAGTCAACGCAATTGTTTGCATTTGGACATCGGTGGCAAACGACTTCGGGGACGAATGGGAGAGCGACACGTGGCCAGTGGTTCCCTGTCACGGTTGACCATTCAACGCAATTGTTTGCATGTGGCCGTCGGTGGCAAACAACTTCATGGACGAATGGGAGAGCGACACATGGACAGTGGGTCCCTTTCACCGTTGACCAGTCAATGCAATTATTTGCGTTTGGACGTCAGTGTCAAACGACTTCGGGGACGAATGGGAGAGCGACACGTGGCCAGTGGGTCCCTTTCACCATTGACCAGTTAATGCAATTGTTTGCGTGTGGACGTCGGTGGCAAACGACTTCGGGGACGAATGGGAGAGCGACACGTGGTCAGTGGGTCCCTTTCATCGTTGACCAGTCAACGCAATTGTTTTCGTTTGGGCGTCGGTGGCAAACGACTTCGAGGTCGAAAGGTGAGTGACGCGTGGCCATTTTGTACGTCTCTTCAGTTGCTCAGATACTTTTTTGTCATTCCTGCTAAATGGGCCAGGCTTTTGCACTGTTTGGTGGGGGGCTTTTGTCCTTGGGAAGTGCGCCAACTACCCCAATCTCTATAAGTCTCCACCCCCACTCTCATTTGCCCTCTATTCTCGTTTTTTACTCAGGCGAGACTTTTCACTAGCGAGAGCTTCCGGCGAGTTTTTACGGTGCTCCGGTGTGTTTTCCGACCGTTGCTGTCAATTCAAGGTAATTTTATACTTAGCTTATTTCCTTCCTTTAGAGAAAGTCTGTCGACCCCGTAAGGCAGGAGCCCTCCCTTCCTCCTGTGCCGAGGCCTCCTCTAGTCACGTCCTCCCAAAAGATAAGGGCAAGACCGTGGTAGAGCCTGCTTCGGTAATTTTGGAGACGAGGGTTGAGGAGGAGCGGAGAATGGGAGAGTTCAGAAGGTTGCCGGGGTGCTACCCGGACTGCAGAGGGTTCAGGAAATTCCGGAGGACCAGGCGGAGCGGATTATGTACGGGATGGGTCGCAGCTTTAAGGAAAACGAAGCTAGTGAGACGATGGAGGCAGATGAGACAGTTTCTATCCTCACCAAGGAGGACTTGGGACGGATTCGGGAATGCTTCCAAATTTTGAGGGAGTACGCCGTAATGCTCCCTGGGTTGGGAGTGAGGGCCAACTCGCCGATGCCAGTTGACATGTGCTTCTGGCTTGTCGAAGCGTTCTTGGCAGGGGTTCGGCTCCCACTCCACCCCTTCATCGTCGAAGTACTGAGGTGGTTCCGCATCAGCCCCGTTCAGTAAATGCCGAACATGTGGCGACTGATCAACAGATTTATCTTGCACTGCCAAGTGGCCGGTGTTGCGGCAAGGTTGAGCGTTCTCCGGACAGTGTACCAGATTCACTAACAACACAAGATGGAGTATCATTTCTATCATGCTCTGAGGTATGGGGCGAAGTTGGTAAGCTGTCCGGGCTCAATAAAAAATTGGAGGGATAAATACTTCTTAATCCGAAGTCCAGGCTCGTGGGAGATCCCTACAATTTGGGTAGAGGCAGTCTCGAAGAGAGTCAAGGAGAGTCCGACACTTGGTTCCGAGTAAGAGGACATGGTTCGGACGCTACTCGACTGCCCAAAGTTTGATTGGAGGGACCTGACCGAGGAGGTGCTCTTCCGCAGGGGGGGGGGGGGGGGGGCTTAGCTCGATAAACCCCAGTATGGTTTTGCTATATTTGTCTCTTTTTTTTATAACTTTTTGTCTTTCTCTCTTCTTGTAGAGTCTTGGACTTCAACGACTTGTTTCCTTCTCTCTTCTTGTAGAGTCTATGGACTTCGACGACTTGTTAACGATGAGGGGTGCCCTGGGCAGCAAAGCCCTGAAGAAGTGGAAGAGAGTTGCTTCGAAGGCAACCTCGCCAGGGTAAAGGCACATCGTACCGTCGCGGAGCAATTGGCGAGGCGGCCATTGGATCCGAAGTCATTGACCCCAGTGGTGGTGTCGGCGTCTACCGATACGAGGGTCTTCCCCCTATCGGCAGCCTTAGGTCTAGAGGCCCCACTGCTAACCGCCGACGCCGAGGTGTTCCTAACTGAGGAACACAAGAAGATATTTGTCCCGAACTGGCAGGTCCGTAAGCTCGACGGGTTCCTAGGAGACTCGTCGGCATGCATGCAGGCAATTCAGCATCTTGCAACGCCGAAGGACAAAGCAGCCATGGAGGTGGGGAGCGTGGGAGACAACGCGCTTGAGGGCGCTCGTTCGGCGATGTTGGTGAGTTTTGAGATAGTTCTTTCTGTTGAGCACTTAATCTCTCCCCCCAACCCTTTTTTTGTTTATAACTCAAGCTCTACTCCCCTCAAATTACTTGCTACTTCGGTCATCTAATGGAGAAGATGGCCGAGCAGGAGAAGGAACTGAAGCTGGAAGTAGACAAGGCTCGAGCGGAGAACGTCCGGGTCGCCAAGGACCTCGAGCAGGCGAGGTCTGAAGTCGAGTCGAAGAACTCGAGATTGGGGCACCTCAAAGCCGTGATCGCCAAGCTGGAGGCTGACAACGCTCGGCTCCTTAAGGATGCCGAGGTGGCGGATAAGGACAAGGCGGATGCAGTGGCCGCGGCGAAGCTAGAGGCGAGCGAAGATGGCCTGAGGAGCAGGCCATGGAGAAGGCGCATGGGTTCCTCATCATGAACATGGCTAATGCATATGCTCGAGCCATCGATCAGGTGAGGGAGAAGTTCCCTAAAGTGGACTACGTCGGTGTGTCGTTTGAAGAATTTCAGCAACTGTGGGAGCAATTTCGAATGGTGAACCACTTCGTACTCACTTAAAAGCAAGTATTTCAAGTAGAGTCGAACCAATTGTTTGACTCCGAGCGTGCCGTTTTAATGCAAATTTTTTTGTAAGTACAGTTAGACTGCTAAAAAATAAAGAACTTGCAGGGAAAGATCTCTTTCATTGAAAACAATTAGGCGGCCGCTTCTAAGTTGTGAGCCGCTCTTACACTTTGATAAAAAAAATACAAATAAAACTTTTGATATGCTTTATGGAGCGTTCTTAGGGAAGTTTCTTGGAAAGGTGTTTAGACACCCTCTTAATACTTCATTAGGTGCTCCGCATTCCATGTCCTCTGTATTCTCTTGCCCCTCGGGTCTTCGAGTTGATACGCGCCTGGGCGAATAACTATGGAGACCCTATACAGTCCTTCCCAATTGGGTGCCAACTTGCCATTTTTGCTCGGATTGGAGTTCGACAACTTTCAGAGTACTAGGTCTCCCTCTTTAAGATTAGCTGGCCATACCTTCTTGTAGTAAGACTGAGTGATCCTACGGCGGTAGGTCTCTTGTCGAATGGCAGCTCTCTCACGGACCTCGTCTCTAAGGGCAAGAAGTTGTGAAGTTGGTTTGCATTCTGTACTTCACTGTAGGCTATCAGTCTGGGTGAAGGCAGGCCCACTTCTAAGGGGATGAGGGCTTTGGAACCATAGGTGAGGTTGAAGAGGGACTCCCCTATCGGAGCTCTCTTGGTGGTGCGATAGTTATAAAGCACGTTGAGGAGCTGCTCGACCCAAAACCCCTTGGCAGACTTGTAGAGCCTCTTCTTCAGACCGGAGAGTATCTGTCGATTGGCGTTCTCCGCTTGGCCATTGGACTCAGGGTGGGCTATCAAGGAGAATTGCTGCTGGATGGCGAGGTCGGTGCAGAAGTTGCAAATGGTTGCTCCCGCAAATTGAGTCCCGTTGTCGGTTTCGAGGATGCGGGGTACCCCGAACCGGCAAATGATGTTCTTCAAGAACTTCTGGACCTTGTGCTCGGTAATCGTCGAAAGAGGTTCAGCCTCGATCCATTTTGAGAAGTAGCCTATCGCCACAACTAAGAACTTCAGCTGGCTCGATGCTGGAGAAAATGGTTCGAGCAAATCCATCCCTCACATTGCAAAAGGGATTGGACTCGCCAAGGAGGTGAGTTGTGCTTGAGGCTAGGCAATGGATCGGGGCGAGTTTCTGGCAGGAGTCGCACTGGCGGACGTACTCCTCGGAGTCACTCAGTAGTGTGGGCCAGAAGTAGCCGTAATTTAAGAGTTTACGGGCGAGGGATCTCGCTCCCAAGTGCGCACCATACAAATCGTCATGGGCCTTCTTTAGGGCATAGAGCGCTTCCCCCGGGGAGAGGCACCTCAGATAGAGTCAGACGTCAATCTGAGTGTAAGAGCGTTTGTACATGACTCTGTCAAGGAGTGTGTACCACTCGGCTAATGTCCTGATCCTCCTCGCCTTTTTCGGGTCTTCGAGAAGGACTCCGTCTCTGAGGTACTCGAGAAGGGGCTTCATCCAGTTCTCCCTAAGTGTTAGGGGGTAGGCTTCCATCGGCACCGGGCTATCTTCATCAATACTTGGTCTGAGGAGGACGTCTATCAAGACGGTCCGTTCTAAACCATGGAGGGACGAGGAGGCAAGCTTTGAGAGAGCGTCTGCCTGTGCGTTTTCCTCACGAGGAACCTGCTGGAGTTGAACATCTTCGAATAAGGCTAGTAGCTCCTTAACCTTCACCAAGTACTTCGCCATATGCTCGTCCCTTGCCTCGTATTTCCCTGACACTTGGTTGACGACAAACTGCGAATCACTGAAGACTCTGACACGCTTGGCCCCTGCTTTGCGAGCCATACAGAGCTCTACTATGAGGGCCTTATATTCTGCTTCGTTGTTTGATGCTAGGAAGTTTAGGCGGAGAGAGTCGGCGCAAGAAGATCCATCCACATAAACGGTCCAGATCAGGGGGTCGGCAGATGACTCGCAAGGGTCGAGGATGGTGCTCTCCACAATGAATTCTGCCTGTGCTTGGGCCTTGATTACAGTTCTTGGCTGGTAGTTGATGTCATGTTGGCTTAGCTCGATGGACCACTTCTTAAGGTGCCCGAAGGTCTCGGGCTTGTGGAGAACTTGTTTGAGCGACTGGTCGGTAAGAACGACCACCGAATGAGACTAGAAGTATGGGCGGAGCTTTCGGGCTGCCATAACCAAGGTGAGAGCCATCTTCTCTAGCTTCGGGTAACGGAGTTCAACATCCCGGAGGACGTTACTCACATAATAGATGGGCCTCTGCGTTCTATCCTCTTCTCTTATAAGGACCGCGCTGAGGGTCTGCTCCGAAGCGGCGAGATATAGGTAGAGGACCACCGCAGGAGCTGGCATGCTCAAGAGTGGGGGTTTAGCTAAGTATGCCATGAGCTGGTCGAAGGACTCTTGTTGTTGTTGCCCCCATTCGAAGCCTTTAGACCCGTTAGGGGCTTGAAGAAGGGGAGGCACTTCTCCCCGGATCCGAGTTGCTTGAAGAAGGGCTTGATAAGTAGCTCCTGTGTTCTTCTAGCCGAACGACATAACCTGGTAGCAATACAGGCCCTGATCCGTTACGAACAAGGTCTTCGGGATGTCGGGAGGGAACATCCGAATCTGATTGTACCCCGAGAAAGCGTCAATGAAACGGAGGAGCTCGTGCCCGGAGGTCGCATCGATCAGAGCGTCGATGCTTGGAAGGGGAAATGGATCCTTCGGGCATGCCTTGTTAAGGTCGGTGAAGTCGATGCATATCCTCCAGCTCCCGTTGGCTTTCTTGACCATCACCACATTGGATAGCCACTCAGGGTAGTTCACCTCCTGGATAAAATGGGCGTTGAGGAGCTTTTCGACCTCTTCTTTAATCGCCTGTTGTTGCTTAGGAGCGAACTTGCATCACTTCTGATGAATGGGCTTAACTCCCGGGGCAACACTGAGGTGGTGCATTAGCAGCTCCTCTAAGATCCCAAGCATATCTTCTGCGGTCTAGGCAAAGAGATCGCGGTTCTCCCTTGTGCACTGAGAGATGCCTTCCTTGATGGAGGGGGAAAGAACCTTGCCGACCCGGAACATCTTGGTGGCATCTTCCTCCGAGAAGGCCACTTCTTCCAGTTCATCCACTGGCTCAGAGATGGTCTGGCTACTCTCCAGTGTGAGTTCGAGGGCTTCTAAGGAGAGGACCGGGCCTCCCATTGAGGTCATATAGCATTTGTAAGCTGCCTCCTGACTCCCTCTCACTTCTCCCAACCCTATGGGAGTGGGGAACTTCATCTTCATGTGATAAGCTGAAGAGATGGCCTGGAGCGCGGCCAAACCTGGTTGACCCAGGATAACATTATAGGCGGTGTTGACATCCACCACCTTGAATTCCATAGGCTCCATGCGAGTGACCGGGGTTTTTCCAATGGTCACTTCGAGGGTTATAACTCCCTCGATCGTCACTGGCACCCTAGTGAATCCATGAAGAGTGTAACCTGCTGGCTTGAGCCGGTCCCTTGATAGCTGGAGGCCTTTGAATGTCTCTAAGAAGAGGATGTTTACCGAGCTGCCATTATCCACCAAGACCTGATGTACGTCGAAGTTGGCCATTCGGAGGTTGATGACGAGGGCATCGCAGTGGGGGTTGCAGACTCCCTCCAAGTCTCTATCCGAGAACGTGACTGGGACTCCGAGACCCTTGGGGGGAGGATGGCTCTGCACGGAGTTTACTTCTCTAACGAAGGCTTTTCGGGAGGAGTTAGAATCTCCCTCACTGGGTTTCCATGTATGAGGTGCAAGATGGCCTCTGCTTCGACATCCGAGGCCTCCACGTGCTGTTATGTTTGCCTGTTAGCCCCCCTGGGCAGTGGAGGCGGATCGGTTCTGTCCCTTCTTACGAACCGAGCGAGCTACCCATCTGGATGAGGGCGTTGATCTCGTCCTTCAGGCCCCGATAGTCGTTTGTGTCGTGCCTATGGTCCCGGTAAAAATGGCACCACTTATCCCTGTTTCTCTTCTTCCGGGGGTGTTCATCTTCATAGGGGCGGTAGGATATCTTCATTCCCGATCTCCATCAGGATGGCAGAGACACTCGCGTTGAGTGGATTGAATTTTTCGAAGCGGGGGAGAGGGCACCGCTCACCCCGTTATCCTTTTGGAGCTTCTTAGCTCCTTCTTCCTCATTAGTCTTCCATTTGTTCTTGGATGACGACCCCTCCAGAGTGAGGCGATTGAGAGCCTCTTCATCCCGGATGTACTTCTCGCTCCTGATGTGGAGCTCGAAGAAGTTTCGAGGAGGCTTCTTGGCCAGGGACGCCCTAACATCGGGGTTGATGACGTTGGACTGGAAAGCAGCCGAAGCTACTGACTGATCCAGGTAGGCGATGGACCTGACTTCTGCAGTGAACCGCTTGACATAGTCCCTCAGTTGTTCGCCCTTCTTTTGGCTGAGGAAGAGCAGTGAGGTGCTCATCTTCTCGGAGCGGCGACTGCTCACAAAATATGTGAGGAAGAGGCCTTTGAACTGGTCAAAGGAGAAGATGGATGCCGGTGCAAGTCGGGAATACCACTCCCGAGCGGGCCCCTTGAGCGTGGCCGGGAAGGTCTTGCAGAGGAGGCGTCGGATGCATGATGGATCATCATGAGAGTTTTGAAACTCTCAATGTGATCTGCGGGATCCGTCTCCTTAGTATAAGTCTCGAAGTATGGAGGCTTGAAGTTGTCGGGGACAGGGGCCTCCATGATAGTGCGGGAGAAAGGGGGCCTGCTCGGGTGGAGGTTCCTCGCCCGTTGCTCTTTGTCTCTGTCCAGCTGGCCGAGGCGCCTCTCCATCTCCTGGAGACGGCGATAGACCGAGTCCTCCCTTTGGTCGTACCACGCTGAGCCCCTAGAC
Organism: Hemerocallis citrina; assembly: GCA_017893485.1. Classification (NCBI taxonomy): domain Eukaryota; kingdom Viridiplantae; phylum Streptophyta; class Magnoliopsida; order Asparagales; family Asphodelaceae; genus Hemerocallis; species Hemerocallis citrina. The sequence goes on along the minus strand of CM030364.1, from coordinate 153,305,026 downwards.
TTTTCCTCACGTAGAAGAGGGCTGGGGCTACGATGGCGATAGCTCTGAGTAGGTCGTGGACTGATAGAATGACGACTATGGCTCGGAGCTGGCCGAGGACTGAGAGAGCGACGGCGATGGCTCGGAGTCGGCCGTGGACTTTGAGAGCGGCGGCGATGATCAAGAGAGAGGCAGCAATGGCTGGGAGCCGGCTGAGGACTAGGACCTCGTTGGGCATTGACGGGGGCGGCGTTAAGTGCCCGAAGAACCGGCTCCTGGAATTGTTAGAATTATGCCCTCGTGACGGGGGCCTCCTGCTCCCATTGGGCTTGATGTGCTGGGTGGCCAGTCGGGGAGCGGCTTCTTCTCTGGCGATGTTGGGGCGACTCTCTCCGTCTCCTGGGAGAGTTGGACCCCTGCGGTCTGTCCTGCGGGGGGGGACCGGTCCATCGGATGCTCCCGGCAAGAGTTCACATCGCGGGTCCGCCTTTCGTCCAAATGGATCCGCAGGTCGGGCTCGTGCTCGTTTTGCTGGTTGTTGAGCACATCCCGCAGATCCTTTGGTTTTGGAGGGCTATGAGAGGCCATGGAATCTGTGGAGTCGTTGTGGATGGAGACACGAACTTGTTGCAAGGGTTGCTTTTGGTGGCTTCGCCGAGAAGGCTCCCCCACGGTCACTTGGGGCCCTACGGGCGGCTGAGTAAACTGAGGAACCAGTTGCTCAAGCTGTAGGGCTAGTTTGACGGGCGGAGGGAGATCCTCGGGTGGAGGAGGAGGAGGAATAATGGAGGTTGTTCTACAGTTGGAGGTTGCGGACTTCCTCTTGGGAGGCGTGGCTAGGAGTAGCTATGGTTGAAGGAGGAAGGTCAGATTGCTATTCGAGTGTTTCCCACAGACGGTGCCAATTTGTTGTTGCTAAATCTGGTGTGGGGGCAATAGACAGAATTTGTGGATTTGTAGGAACCCAGATAGGCCAAATCTGACTTCTTCTGTTGCTGGTAGGTTGACTCCTTGGTGCTCCCGTGGACTTGCACAAACGTTTGAAACACCGGATGGATCCCAGCAACGAACCCTCCGACGCTCTTGTCAATACTCAGAATAGAAAAGAGTAAGAGCTTAGGTAGACAAAGAGTGATCACCTTGTAACGGTAGAAGGTAGGGGGTAATTATAGTCGCCGTGGGGATCTGCTTCGGGATAAGAATGAATCCCTACTTTCCGGTGTGACTGGATAGAAGTGGTTAAAACCACCTCCAGTAGATAAGGAAGAACTAGGATTTTCTCATATCCCGTTGAACTTTTCCTTAATGGGTTGTGACCCGTTCTCAGTTTGAACAGATCCGTTCACAGGTAAGCGGGTCCAAGAGGAGAGACCCGGTTCCCAAATCGGACCCGTCCATAGGTGAAATTACCATCTTGTCCTTATAACTTTAAGATTCGTTCCCGATTTGAACGGTTCCGATTTAACCCCATTTTTAGCCATATCACGTGCTAATATTTTGGAGCTCCTGAGTAAGTAATTATTTATTAGATAAATTAGTTGATATTTCTTGGAGACAAATTGTTGCTTCGCAAAATTAAATAACTGATCCGAAAATAGTTAAAATTTTTGGAAAAATCACTAAAAATCCTGCAGATCCCAAGTACGATTCTGAGCACGCCACCAACTCAGAAAAGCATCGTTACGACTCAAGGAAGGCCCAAAACCCCTTTTTGAACTCTGATAAAACCCCGTACGCCATTAAAACAGTAAAACTACTTCTCAAAGGCTGATTAAATTCAGTCTTCGGGAGTGGGGGCTCGTGATATGGCTAAAAATGGGGTTATATCGGAACCGTTCAAATTGGAAACGAATCTTAAAGTTACAGGAACAAGATGGTAATTTCACCTACGGACGGGTCCGAATTGGGAACCGGGTCTCTCCTCTTGGACCCACTTACCCGTGAACGGATATGTTCAAACTGAGAATGGGTCACAACCCGTTAAGGACCAGTTTAACAGAATATGAGGAAATCCTGGTTCGTCCTTATCAACTGGAGGTGGTTTTAACCGCTTCTATCCAGTCACACCGGGAAGTAGGGATTCATTCTTATCCCGGAGCAGATCCCTACGGCGACTATAAATACCCCCTACCTCCTACCATTACAAGGTAATCACTCTTTGTCTACCTAAGCTCTTTCTCTTTTCTTTTCTGAGTATTGACAAGAGCATCGGAGGGTTCATCGCCGGGATCCATCCTAGTGTTTTGAACGTTTGTGCAAATCCACGGGAGCACCAAAGGGTCAAGCTACCAGCAGCAGAAGAAGTCAGATTTGGCCTATCTGGGTTCCTATGAATCCACAAATTCTATCTATTGCCCCCACACAAGATTCCGCGACAATAATTACCTTCCAAAGTGAGGAGGGGGTTAGGTATTTATAGGCAGGGATGAACGGGTCTGAAACCCTAACGGGCCAGGTTGGACCCGTTTGCCTATGGTCCTGAGCAGGTTGTGGCCCACTGGACTGTAGCTAGCTTGATGATCACAGGGGAGAGATTTCAGAGGAGATCAGAGGGTCCTGATTGTGCCACTTCATTTATCCCATATCACAAGTCCCCCACTCCTGTGGGGCTGTGCCGGGCCAGTCGTGGAGGACTAGTCGGGTTCCATGGAGAGGAGTGGGAAGAGAGTTCTTGTGGCTTGGGTTGGTTAGGGTCGGCGCTGGACTGGTTAGGGTCATGATGGCTGAGCACGAGGGTCTCGGTAGCCGAGCATGGGGGCCTACTGTCGAGCGTCATCGAACAGGTCTGGGTGATTCCCTTTGTTCATAATGCTGAATGGGGTCAGCTAGAAGTGTCGAGCCCCTGAGACTTGTCTTGTGGAAGCTACCCCTGTGCTCGAAATCTAGGTCACCATCGAGGCTCATTGGGGTTGGCAAGAAGAGGCGAGGCCAAGTGACTTGGCTTGTGGAAGCTATACATGTGCTCGGGATCTAGGTGGACCATCGAGGCTCATTGGGGTCGGCGAAGAGAGGCGAGCCCAAGTGACTTGGCTTTGAGAAAGCAACTCCTGCGCTCGAGATCTAGGTCGACCGTCGAGACTTATGGAGGTCAGCGAGGAGAGGCAAGTCCAAGTGATTTGGCTTTGAGAAAGCTACCCCTGTGCTCGAGAGCTAGGTCGACCGTTGAGGCTCATGGGGGTTGGCAAGAAGAGGCGAGCACAAGTGACCTGGCTTGGGGAAGCTACCCCAGTGCTTGAGATCTAGGTCGATCGTCGAGGCTTATGGGGGTCGGCAAGGAGAGGCGAGCTCAAGTGACTTAGTTTGTGGAAGCTACCCATGTGCTCGAGATCTAGCGAGGCCGTCGAGGCTCATGGGAGTCGACAAGAAGAGGCGAGCCCAAGAGACTTGGCTTCGAGAAGCTACCCCTGTGCTCGAGATCTAGGTAGACCTTCGATGCTCATGGGGGTCGGCAAGAAGAGGCAAGCCCAAGAGACTTGGCTTTGAGAAAGCTACCCCTGTGCTCGAGATCTAGGTCCACCGTCGAGGCTTATGGGGGTCAGCGAGGAGAGGTGAGTCCAAGTGACTTGGCTTTGAGAGCTACCCCTGTGCTCGAGATCTAGGTTGACCTTCGAGGTCATGGGGGTCGGCAAGAAGAGGCGAGCCCAAAAGGCATCGCTTTGACAAGCTACTCCTGTACTCGAGATCTAGGTCGACCTTCGAGGCTCATGGGGGTCGGCAAGAAGAGGCGAGCCCAAGAGACCTGGCTTGTGGAGGCTACCCCTGTGCTCGAGATCTAGGTCGACCGTCGAGGCTCGTGGGGCTTGGCGAGAAGAGGCTAGTCCAAGAGACTTGGCTTTGAGAAGCTATCCATGTGCTCGAGATCTAGGTCGACCTTCGAGGCTCATGGGGGTCGGAAAGAAGAGGCGAGCCCAAAAGACCTGGCTTGTGGAGGCTACCCCTGTGCTCGAAATCTAGGTCAACCGTCGAGGTTTATGGGGTCGGCGAGAAGAGGCGAACCCAAGAGACTTGGTTTGTGGAAGCTACCCCTGTGCTCGAGATCTAGGTCGACCGTTGAAGCTCATGGGGGTCGGTAAGAAGAGGCGAACCCAAGAGACTCATTTTGTGGAAGCTAGTCCTGTGCTCGAGATGTAGGTCGACCATCGATGCTTACGGGGGTCGGCAAGAAGAGGCAAGCCCAAGGAACTCGTTTTGTGGAAGCTACCCCTGTGCTCGAGAGATAGGTCGATCGTCGAGGCTTAGGGGGTTGGCAAGAAGATTCCAATAGTCGTTATAGGAACCATTTTTTGCGAGAATCGAGGAGTTGCAGTAACCGTATTTTGCAAGAATCGAGAAGTTACTATAACAGATTTTTGCAAGAATCGAGGAGTTTTAATCTTCTATATATACGCGTCCCCCTCCCCCTTCTCATTTCTTACTTTTACTCTCTCTCTCTCTCTAGAATCCAGAGCTTCTCACTCAAGAATTTTTCCATCACCGTCGACGAGTTTCCTGGCGATCTTCCGTTTAAGCTATACTCAGGTTAGTATTTTTATCATGTCTAGGGCTCAGTCTGGCTCCTACGCCTCCACTCCTTACAGTGTTGTTCGTACGGACCTATCGGATTCTTCGACTCCTTCGAATTCTTCGACCTCTTGGGACACTGAAGATAAAGTGCTTGCCGTGCAGCCGCTGCGCACCCAGAAGCTGTTTGTGGTGGAGAGCAGTGAATCGGGGGAGTAGGATATTAATGACAAGGGCAAAGAGGAGGAATCTCTCGAGGGGTCCCTTGCCAAGGGGGTGCCATCAGCCGAAGATGCCAGAACCAAAGGTGGTCAGGCCGAGGGGGCGGGCTCCCCCTCGAGGGCCCCCGCCCTCGAGCCGTTGGCGACCCCGTCGCCTGAGAAGGCTCCTAAGGTCCGGAGGAAGAGAGTGAAGTGGATGATGCCAAGCTGTCCGGATAGGACAATTGCTCCCCGCAAGTTGGAGGTCCCCTTCCTACCGCAGCTTATGTCGATCAGGAAGTACCCGAACGACTGTTAGGGTTATATACTGAAAGCATCACTTTTGTATTAACTTTATTTCCTTATTTTTTTTGAATGAGAATCATATGGGCATATGTTTGCATATTGTGTTTATTATAATATTAATGCAAGTGTCTGATATTCTATAAGGTTGATAATATGGTGTGAGGTGACACACAGAAGATCATATTATCAGTTTCCTATGGAATATATAAACAGTTCACAACCTAGACGGACTTGGACAATCCATTGGAAAGGTTGTAGTGTATTCTGGTATTAGTCTATCTTGACTATAGGTTTACACTAGTACACTTTGTGTGTATTGAACAGGACCACTTGAGGTTGTTCTCTTTGTACTGACTATAAAAGAGAACAAATACCTCTGTTATTATGGATGCTTATGCTCTTAATCCAGATATAATAACAGACATGTATATGCAGTGTGCATTACTTTGACTCATAAAAGAGTGAGATTCATTATGGATCAACAACCTCTATGAATTGGGTAATAGCATTGTATGTATGATGGGCTGTTGATTGTAAAAGGAATCCATGTCCCGATACGTCGGGTTGATGATGTCCCCTTAAGGAGCTCATAAGGATTGTCATGTAAACCCTGCAGGTGGATTATATCCGACATGACAAATAAAGTTGAGTGGTACTACTTAAGGATAAAAGATGTTGATCAATGTAGTTGTCAGTAACTTAATTTGATCAACGGACATTCGATATCTTAACATGGGGAGTTGAACGAGCATATAATAAAAGGAGCCCATAAATATAATTTGGGATTAGGATGGTAGTGCAACAATAGCTCCTTAGTGGACCGAGCTATTGTTAATGGGCCTGGGTTGTGTGTTCGGGCTGAACACGGGATACCCAGATCCGTTAGGAGACCTAACCCTAATTTCTCCTCATGGTCCCTGCCGTAGCCTTATATATATCCTCTATTTTCTCTGGCCGTCATTAACAATCTGAAATATAAGATTTTTTTTCTCAAATCTCGTGATTCACGTAAGGAGAGAAAGAGAGGTCAGCCAAGGGAGAAAGGTTGGGAGATCGTCGCCCACACGACGTCCAACCCGAGGAAGGAATACGTGCAGAAGATCTTGGGGTCGCTGTCGTCTTCTTCTCACCGCAGGTATACTTTGTGAACCCTAGTTTCCGCTGTATAGGGTTAGATCACAATTAAGCAATCTGTTTATCTTTAACGATCGATACGCACACCAATCCGTAGTCCTGGGATTCATCTCAGTTCCATCAATTGGTATCAGAGCCGGTATTGGATCTGCGTATTGATTTTTACATCCATGTTGTCCAATAAAACTTGTGTTGCATGATAGTCGGTAGATGTAGATCTGTTCTAGATGTAGATCTGTTCTAACTCGGTTTTGCAGGCATCTTAGATCCAACTATTATGGTCCAATGCATGTTTTGTTTGTGTTGTTGTTTTGTGGATGTAATTATTTCTGTGATTGTTGTTTTGTGGATGTAATTAATATCACGAGGGTTGATCGTGCTTATAATTTTAATTTTTCAATCTAGATTATGTGTGAACTCCTTCGGGAGGCATAGGATTGATGTAATTTTAATTTTTCAATCTAGATTATGTATGAACTCCTTCGGGAGGCATAGGATTGATGTAACTTTATTTTTTTATTTTTTATTTTTATTTTTATTTTTTTTGATCGATCGTGATGGCGGTGGTGGCTGTTTCTGACGCCGGAGGAGATACTGTTTCAGGTCGAACCCCGTATAGCTCCGCGCTGGGTCAGATTTGGGCTTCGCACAGTCGGGGAAGAATCAGGAAGGATGGCCATAATAGTTGGATATTTATTTTCAAATTTATTGCCATTATTGCTTGTTCTGATTATGCATGTTTATTATTTTGTGATGTTTTTTTTTGAAAAACTAGGATCACATTAATAATGGACAACATGGACATAAATTAACTAGTAGAAAAACCCTTATTGTTAAATAACTAAGTGGGAGAGGGAATTCTTTTAACATGAATCCCACGGTCTCCATTGCTGGTTTGTAGGTGATATAATTATACTTGCGTGTTGGCTTTAGTGCTTTCCTCCATATCGGATGAGTATAATTATGGATCACCAGTATAAACTTCCTTAGGGATAATTATAGAAAGTTACCTAGTATGTGTTCACTTCTCCATCTGAAGGAACTCAATACAAGATAATGGACTTAGTATTAAGCAATGGTATACACTTAGATACAAATAATGGTATCCTCCCCATCGGAGTCACTGCTATTATTTGTAGGACCAAAGCAAGACCAACAGATTAATTTTATTTGTCATAAAGTTGTGTTGACATGATAGTAAAATTAATAGGAAAAACCTACTTGAACAAATATTGAATTTGTATACGTCCACACTATCGTGGCATGCTAAATTCATGGTGTTTAAGGTGTTGGTGAATTTTTTTTTATTGTTTTGAGGGAATCAATATTTAATTAATTCAAAAAGTTATGCCCTACATAATTTTTATTTTATGTGATTCTCAGGATTTCAAAAATGGGTTCTTTCAGTCCACTTATGGTGATTCTTAAAGAAAACAAACTTACTGGCCCTAATTATATTGACTGGAAACGTAACTTGGATATTGTCTTAACTGCTGAAGAGTACAAATTTGTACTCAATGAAGTATGCCCACCTAAGCCTGATGCTGACTCTGATGAAGAGGTCAAAGAGGCTTATAAGAAGTGGATTAAGGCAGATGAGATGGCGCGGTGTTACATTTTGGCATCTATGTCAAATGTACTGCAGCATCAGCATCAGGCCATGTCCACAGCTTATGATATGATGTACAACCTTAAGGAACTCTTCGGACATCAGAGTAGAGCAGCTAGGCAATTTGCTATGAATAGTTTGATGAATGCATCTATGGCTGAGGGGACACCATTAAGGGATCATGTTCTCAAGATGATGGGTCATCTAAATGAGATGGAGATCCTTGGTGCTGAAATCGATGGGGAAACCCAGGTCGATATCATTCTCGGGACTCTGCCTAAAAGTTTTGACTCGTTTTGCCTTAATTACAACATGAACAAAAGGTTGTATACTTTGTCAGAACTTGCAAAAGAACTACAGGATGCTGAAGCTCTCTTCAAGCACAATGCCCATGTTTATGTGACTGAAAAGGTCTCTACTTCTAAGCCGAAAGGTGGTAAGAAGAAGAAAGTTCAGAAACAGGTAAACTCAGCGAAGAAGGGCATGGGACCTCAAGGCGCTGTGAAAAAGCCGAAAGGCAAGTGTTTCAAGTGCAAAGGGTCAGGACATTGGAAGACTGACTGTCCACTTCTCAAACAAAAGAACAAAGAACGTATATCTCATTTACTAGTTGTTGAAACATGTTTAGCGGTGCTATCTACCGGCACCTGGTGTGTAGATACAGGAGTCACTAATCATGTCTGCAATACATTGCAGGGGTTCCAGGAAACCAGACGGCTGAGTGATGGAGAGATATGCTTGTTTATGGGTGACGCTACAAGAGTAGCGGTCGTTGCAGTAGGAGATGTTATTTTATCTTTTGGTAAAAATAAGTCTTTGACATTGAGAGATTGTCTTTATGCACCTTCACTTAGAAGGAATTTAATTTCTGTTTCTATGTTAGTTAAGGATGGATATTCAGTTTATTTTAATGACAATATTGTTATTAGAAAAAATAAGCATTTTATCTGTTCTGGTGCATTGGTTGATAATCTATATGTCATTAATCCTATTTCGCCCACAATGCAACTTATGGAAATGAATAATATGTCTTCTAACATAAATAAGAGAAAAGAACCTTCTTGTATGAACCAAACATATCTTTGGCACTTGCGATTGGGGCATGTTAACCTAAGAAGGATTCAAAGACTGGTTAAAGATGGACCTTTGAGTTCATTGGAAGTGGAGGCACTACCAGTCTGTGAATCCTGCTTGGAAGGTAAAATGACCAATAGGCCTTTCAAGGCAAAGGGGTATAGGGCCAAAGATGTGTTGGAATTGGTTCATTCTGATTTGTGTGGGCCCATGACTGTCCAGGCTAGAGGTGGCTTTGAATATTTTGTCACATTTACTGACGATTATTCAAGGTATGGATACATTTATTTGATGCGCCGTAAGTCTGAGTGCTTTGAGAAATTCAAAGAGTACAAGGCAGAGACGGAGAAACGTCATGGAAAATGTATCAAGTCATTACGTTCAGATCGTGGTGGCGAGTATCTCTTTGGAGAGTTTAGGGACTATTTGTCAGAGGCTGGGATTACATCCCAATTATCAGCACCTGGAACACCCCAACAGAATGGTGTAGCAGAAAGAAGGAATAGGACTCTTATGGAGATGGTTAGATCAATGATGAGTTATTCAGATTTACCAGATTCGTTTTGGGGATATGCCTTAGAAACTGCAGCTTATATTTTGAACTTGGTTCCTTCTAAGTCAGTACCAATTACTCCCACAGAACTGTGGACTGGGCGTAAGCCTAGTCTGAAACATGTTCGGATTTGGGGTAGTCCAGCACACGTGCTGAATGGGAAAGCCGATAAGTTGGAATCTCGTACAGAAGTACGCTTGTTTGTAGGCTATCCAAGAGGAACGAAAGGTGGTTTATTTTATAGTCCTAAGGATCAGAAGGTCATTGTTAGCACCAATGCTCGATTCTTAGAGGAAGACTATGTGATGAACCATAAACCCATAAGTAGAGCTGTTCTAGAAGAACTGAGAGGTGAGACACCAAATACTTCAGTACCAACAGTACAACAGGATGTACCACCAGTAACTGCACAACGTGTCACAAATGTTGCACCACAACCGATAGTGCCTCGTCGTAGTGGGAGGGTTGTGATACAACCTGATAGATATATGTTCTTGGGAGAGTCGTCAGACTTTGTCCCTGAGGAACAAGATTATGATCCCTGTACCTACAATGAAGCACTCCAAGATAAAGATGCAGAGTCTTGGCAAAAAGTAATGATATCTGAAATAGAATCTATGGATTCTAATCAAGTCTGGGAGCTTGTAGAACCACCTATTGGTGTAAAAACCATTGGATGCAAGTGGGTCTATAAGAGAAAAAGAGGATCAGACGGTAAGGTTGAAACCTTTAAAGCTCGGCTTGTTGCAAAAGGTTTTACTCAAAGAGAGGGTATCGATTATGAGGAAACCTTTTCGCCAGTAGCCATGCTTAAGTCTATCCGGATTCTTTTATCTATTGCAGCTCATCTTGATTATGAGATTTGGCAAATGGATGTCAAGACAGCTTTTCTTAATGGAAGTCTTGAGGAAGACATCTATATGAAGCAACCAGACGGGTTCATTGAAAAGGGCCAAGAGCATCTTATTTGTAAGCTCAAGAAGTCCATTTATGGACTTAAGCAAGCTTCTAGATCTTGGAACATATGTTTTGATCAGGTGATAAAATCCTATGGATTTGATCAATGTCAAGATGAATCGTGTGTGTACAAAAAGTGTGACGGAAACGTAGTGGTATTCCTAGTACTTTACGTGGATGACATCTTGCTCATTGGAAACAATGTGAAGGTATTATCTAACGTAAGGGTATGGTTATCCAAACAGTTTGATATGAAGGACTTGGGAGAAGTAGGTCACATCCTTGGGATCAAAGTTCTACGAGATCGCAAGAAAAGGATGTTGGGCTTGTCTCAAGCTTCCTATATCGATACTATACTAACTCGTTTTAGCATGCAAAATTCTAAGAAAGGTTTCTTACCTTTTAGGCATGGAATTGCTCTATCAAAGGAGCAGTGTCCGAGAACACCTAAAGAGATAGAGAACATGAAAGCAGTTCCTTATGCTTCAGCAGTAGGAAGCTTAATGTATGCAATGCTATGTACGAGACCAGATATCTGCTTTGCCGTTGGCATGGTTAGCAGATATCAGTCTAACCCAGGACAAGAGCACTGGACTGCCGTAAAGCATATTTTGAAGTACCTGAAAAGGACTAAAGATTACATGCTAGTTTACCAGGCAGATAGTTTAGTTGCCTTGGGGTATACAGACTCAGATTTTCAGTCAGATAGGGATTCCAGGAAATCAACCTCAGGTTATGTATTTACTTTGGGAGGTGGAGCCACTATATGGAGGAGTATCAAGCAAAAATGTATTGCTGATTCTACCATGGAAGCCGAGTATGTGGCAGCCTCTGAGGCAGCCAAAGAAGCGGTTTGGCTCAGAAACTTCCTATTGGACTTGGATGTGGTACCTAATTTGCCTAAGGCTATTACACTTTATTGTGATAATAGTGGTGCAGTTGCAAATTCGAAGGAACCACGAGCCCATAAGGCAAGTAAACACATTGAGCGTAAGTACCACCTGATACGAGATTTCGTAAAGAAAGAAAAAGTTGCTGTGATCAAGATAGCATCAGCAGACAACCTAGCTGATCCCTTCACTAAGAGCTTACCAGCTAAGGCTTTTGATAGTCATGTTGAGGGAATGGGAGTCAGATGCGTAGCAGCATGGCTTTAAGTATAAGTGGGAGATTTGTAACAGTATACTAAAAAGCAATGCTTTGAGTATAAGTGGGAGATTGTTAGGGTTATATACTGAAAGCATCACTTTTGTATTAACTTTATTTCCTTATTTTTTTTGAATGAGAATCATATGGGCATATGTTTGCATATTGTGTTTATTATAATATTAATGCAAGTGTCTGATATTCTATAAGGTTGATAATATGGTGTGAGGTGACACACAGAAGATCATATTATCAGTTTCCTATGGAATATATAAATAGTTCACAACCTAGACGGACTTGGACAATCCATTGGAAAGGTTGTAGTGTATTCTGGTATTAGTCTATCTTGACTATAGGTTTACACTAGTACACTTTGTGTGTATTGAACAGGACCACTTGAGGTTGTTCTCTTTGTACTGACTATAAAAGAGAACAAATACCTCTGTTATTATGGATGCTTATGCTCTTAATCCAGATATAATAACAGACATGTATATGCAGTGTGCATTACTTTGACTCATAAAAGAGTGAGATTCATTATGGATCAACAACCTCTATGAATTGGGTAATAGCATTGTATGTATGATGAGCTGTTGATTGTAAAAGGAATCCATGTCCCGATACGTCGGGTTGATGATGTCCCCTTAAGGAGCTCATAAGGATTGTCATGTAAACCCTGCAGGTGGATTATATCCGACATGACAAATAAAGTTGAGTGGTACTACTTAAGGATAAAAGATGTTGATCAATGTAGTTGTCAGTAACTTAATTTGATCAACGGACATTCGATATCTTAACATGGGGAGTTGAACGAGCATATAATAAAAGGAGCCCATAAATATAATTTGGGATTAGGAAGGTAGTGCAACAATAGCTCCTTAGTGGACCGAGCTATTGTTAATGGGCCTGGGTTGTGTGTTCGGGCTGAACACGGGATACCCAGATCCGTTAGGAGACCTAACCCTAATTTCTCCTCATGGTCCCTGCCGTAGCCTTATATATATCCTCTTTTTTCTCTGGCCGTCATTAACAATCTGAAATATAAGATTTTTTTCTCAAATCTCGTGATTCACGTAAGGAGAGAAAGAGAGGTCAGCCAAGGGAGAAAGGTTGGGAGATCGTCGCCCACACGACGTCCAACCCGAGGAAGGAATACGTGCAGAAGATCTTGGGGTCGCTGTCGTCTTCTTCTCACCGCAGGTATACTTTGTGAACCCTAGTTTCCGCTGTATAGGGTTAGATCACAATTAAGCAATCTGTTTATCTTTAACGATCGATACGCACACCAATCCGTAGTCCTGGGATTCATCTCAGTTCCATCAACGTCGGGGATTTTGTCCTTTATGGGGTACAACCTTCCTCGCCGAGTCGATTGAGGATTAAGATGGACGGTACTCCCTCCGTTTTGAAGGGGGAGGACCTCTCGGTGATCCGTGCAAGCTACTTCATCGGGAAGGAGTTTGAGATGATGGTCCCTAGCGTTGGCCTCCGGCCTACCGACCCTCTGGCACCCTAGTACTGCATCTTCCCCGTCGACACATTCTCTTCGAGGTTGAGGTTACCCATCCATCCTTTCATTCGAGATGTTCTGAATTGGGCCTCATTGTGTCCGATGCAATTTGGGACGAACTCTTGGAAGCAGATGGTGAGCTTCATCTTGCTGTGTGAAGAGAGGAGGGTGCCGTTGAGGTTGAGCATCTTCCGAGCCATGCTGGGAGTTAGCTCGTCAGGAGAGTTCGAGGGGATCTACTATGTATTGTCTCAGAGCGGGGTTAAGGTCATCCATGGCCACCCCGACTCGATAAAGGAATAGAAGAGGAAGTACTTCGTCATCCGGAGTGACTAGCCATGGGAGATCCCGACGTGGTGGAACTTCTACAAGCCGAATTTCAAGGGGCCCAAGAAGGTTGATCTTTCGGCCGAGGAGTGGGCCTTCGTGGAGCGCCTCTGTAAGATCCATAGCATAAGTTGGCCGAAAGTGACAGAGGGTCCCACGTCGGACTGAGCCCCGCCCCGTCCCGTATGTTTTTCATTTCGTTTCTCTTTCCGCAATTCTCTTTTGTGTTCATCATTTTTTAATGGACTCTTCTGCAGAGATGGACCCTGAAGCGATCAAGGAGAGGAGGCTTGCCCTAAAGAAGCAAAAGGCAGAGCAATCCGAGAAGGGGAAGCAGGTGGTGGCCCCTTCCAAAGCAGCTTCCGAAGCTCCGTCCGAGCCGAAGGCGAAGAGGGCGCGGTCCGCTCCGGCGAAGGAGACCGCAATTGTGCCTAGTGCCAGTGCCCTGAAGGCGATGGAGGTTGTGCAGGGGGGCCTCCCTCCTCTTCGTGCCGATGCCAAGGCTATGGTCGAGGAAGAGGGGCTCCAGCCTTGGGCTCTTGACTGGGCCATACGCCAGGAGGACACTCTGACCAATAGTCCTATCTCCATGGAGTTCATGGACAAGATGACCACGCCTCGAGATCGACAGAGTATGGGCACCGATACCTTCGGGTCAGCCTACATGTGGTGGGCTCAGGCGAGCATGCAGGTAAGTTCTGAGGTCTTGCATTTCAGTCCTCCTATACTTGTCACTTAGGACCCCCATTTTTTTACTCAAGTTTTTTTTACCTCAACTGTAGGCTTGCATGTCTGGCAATCATGTGATGCGGATCCATGTGCTGGAGCTGAAGTACGAATGGAGCCAGACAAATCGGTGTAAATAGGAGATGATGGATCTAAAGACCGCTCTGGACGCTTCGATGAAGCAAGAGCAGGCCCTGAAAGCCGACATGGCCTTGATGGCCGATGAAAGGTAAAAGAAGGAGGCGGCGTTGAAGAAGGTGTTGGAAGTGGAGAAGGGGGTGTTGACCTTGAAGGCCCAGAACATGGTTATCGAGGCCCAGAACGAGGTGTACGACAAGGCGATGAGTCATGTGAATCACTTCTATGCGACCCTAGACCTGACAAGCTTCGACTACGACACGGTGATCGATGATCCACTGAAGACCACTGGGGGCGATGCGCCAGGTGAAGGGGAAGTCGGAGCTGGAGGGGCCAGTGCCGAGCTGGTTGTCGACCCCATGGCCGCCATCGGACCCGATGGAGAGGTTGGCCTTATGCCGTAGTTGCTCTTTTCTTCTCTTTTGTCTTTTTGATGTTGTATGTTGCCGAAGGCGGACTGGCCACCGCGGAATTTTGTAAAAGTATTCTAATTTATGACAAAGAATTTTTTGTTGGCTTGATTTTTGTAGGGTTTCGGGGCACAAACGCAGCGAAAAAGAAATGAAAACAGATCCGAAACCCTAACCCTAGGATCCGTGTACAAGACATGGCTAATAATGGAGAAATAGAATTTTACCTTTTCGGAGCTTTACGAAGGCTGAAAGATGGAGGTTACAATCACCACGCAGCCCTAGTAGCTAGATCCGCATCTCTAAGGCAGTCCACACGAACGTCCGATCGTCCAACGATCAAGGGAGCCGGTACTAGCCGATGATGCTTGCCTCTCTCTCTCTCTCTTTTGCCTCTCAACAGTTGAGCGGCTAGGGTTTTCTGTGGAAAACGGATTTGTCAAAGATTATCCTAAATCAATACATCTCTATGTATTTATAGGGAGAGAATGAGGTGGGCTTAACCATAATCAGTTTGGCTTCTGATAAGACCAATCTGATTTGGTTTTATCATTTAAATTCGAATTAACCGTAATCAGTTTGGCTTCTGATAAGACCAATCTGATTTGGTTTTATCATTTAAATTCGAATTATCCTTTAATTAATTAAGTCCAACTCAATTAATTAAATAACTAATTTCGAATCATTTAATTTAAATTCCGAATTTAAATTAATACTCCTTTTAAACGTTCTAAGTGTGTGACCCTTTAGGTTAGTATTACGTTGGCAATTATTTTATTATCTTATAATAAAATTATAAACAATGAGTGGCATCTAGTAATACATCATTGCTACCCAAGTAATAATAATAATTGGTGATTCAATTAAACCTTTCGTGACTAATGTCTCCATGTAATATAATCCTTTTAACCTTGATATTATAGATTAAACTAGAGGCATGGTACGTGTCATCCTCTTAATAATTTAATCTTTATTTTCTTGATCGATGAGTAGACTATTCAAACAAATCAATATTTGAGCATGGCCATGCATTTCATAGTCTCACTCAAACAAGAGGCCGATAATATCGCTCCTAAAATTAGGAGGGTTAAATTCCTTCTAGATCATTCACATTTCTCACACGATTCATAATGAACCCAATACTATCTTTATCATTACCCGATTAAAGATAACTTTTGATAGAATCAAAGTACATTAATTCTCGTGTAGAAATATAATGATTTCAGGTCAGAGGACCATTACACCATTATCACAGTGAGATTACTTATGACACTTATTAATTCATTCCATGTAGAATCTCACAGTGGGTCTGTCCAGTACAATGTACTCTTACATTTACCTATGTATTGATTTTAGTATCTCTATACTAATGACCCATGAGAGGTGGTCATCAATCAATCAACATACTAGTCTCAATGTATTATTACTGTCCTAATAATAATAATACTCAACTAGGGACATTTAAGATTATTATACTATATATAATCTCATGTTCATATAGTTCGTATTAATAATCTAAGGACATTTATCATGCTAATATTTATAACGCAGTAAATACGAAGCATAATAAATTATTAATATAATCAAAAGAACATAATGTCAATAATACTGATTACATAATATCATTGTATTGCCTCTAGGACACCTACACTAACAATTTTTGCCTCGACTTTTGCCTTGATTTTGGTTTGACCATCTGAGCTTGTCCGACCCTTTTTGACTTGTGTAATTTTTCGAGATTGTCTGTTGTGAATTTATGGCCTCGGAATGATCTTTTATTTTCCTTCCCTCAGATGTTGGCTTCCCTCACTGAGCCTAATCCTCGACGGTCCGAAGTGATATGGCTTCGGAGCAAGATCAGGGTATTGGAGAAGACCATTGACCGATATCGGAAGGAAACCCGTGATCACGATGCCGCTTTCCACTACTGTCGGAACCAGTCGAAGGAACTGAGCACTGAATCGGCTCAATTGAAGAAGGTGATAGCCGACTGTGACCCCAAGGATGTGGTCCTCGGATTTTCCATGTCAATTTCCTCGGTACAAAGGCCTACCTCGAAATCGCTCCTTCATAAGATTATTGTGGAGAAAAAGATCCAGATCCAACGTTATAAGACAGTGTTGGGGAAGTCGGTCCCCTTGGTGGTTGGGCACTCCTCGAGGTGTGAGTCGTCCCCAATTCGACAGTTGGATATGTGAGGCCAGGTAATGCTAAGAGCTCTATAGCCGGCGTGTCTTCCTTGGCCGATCCTAGGGGCTCTCCAAGGCAGGCTGCGGAACCGAGTCACTCGACGGGGTTTGAGCTAGCCCGCATGAGTCCGGAGGGGTTCTGAGGATAGTTTAGGCCGAGGATCTAGTTGTTTTAATAAATCTTATTGTATTGTGGCCCTCCAGGGCATTATAAATAAAAGATGATTCCTCTTGGTTTGCCTGAATTTGTCTTTGGGGACGAGCGATGAGGGTTTGAGGTGGGATCCCTGTTTGGTTCAGGATCCGAGCCGAGGTTCGAGGTCTTGGGAGATTTAGGAATCTCCCATTTGCTTCCTCATGTTCCTTGTCGAGTGGCGAAGCCGTAGGGCTCCGGAACCGAGATCCCTAGTACATGGGAAAGTTGTGTTTTCTTATCTCCGAGGGCATGTTCCTCGATGGCCAGGCCGAGGGGGATGCTCGAGCGGGAAGGAGACGATGGGGATCCTGAAGGCCTGGCAATGGGGGGCATTCCGTCTTCCGACATAACTAATGGGGGACGTTTCGTCTTCCCATGTCATTAATGGGGGATGTTTCATCTTCCGACGTCATTAATGGGCCTATCTGGGGGGCTATATAACCCCCACCCCCCTCACCAGAAGTTCATCAGAGAAAGTCTCACCTCACCGTGAGCTCTCATCGCTGGTGGCTCCCCTGCCACCCTCTGACAATTTGGGCTAACGGCTCCGAGGGCTATTTACCCTGAGTTACCAGCAGGTGAAAGGTGGATCGATCCTGGGGGCGGGACTCAGGGTGCTTGCCAAAGGTGAACGCCCTAAAACGGATCTTTTGGTCGAGAGTCCCAGATCAGTGGCTCCCCTGCTACCCTCTGACAATTTGGGGTAACGGCTCCGAGGGCTGTTTACCCCGAGTTGCCAGTGGGTGAAAGGTGGGCCGATCCATGGTTTGGGGCTTGGGGCGGCGAAGGCGATCGCCCTAAATCTTAATGAAAATTTTGGGTAGGGAGGTTAGCAGAAGTCCCGACCGAAGGTGGAGAGCTTGGGGGTCGGCGTAGAGCATGGAGCTCTGCAGCCTTGGCTTGAGAAAGCCACCCCTGTGCTCGAGATCCCGTCGGGTGTCGAGGCATGGGAGTCGGTGTAGAGAATCGAGCTCCGTTGCCTTAGCTTGAGAAAGCTACCCATGTGTTGGAGATCACCGTCAGGTGTCGAGGCTTGGGGGTCGGCGTAGAGCGTGGAGCTCCGTTGCCTTAGCTCGAAAAAGCTACCCATGTGCTTGAGATCACCATCAGGTATCGAGGCTTAGGGGGGTCAGCGTAGAGCGTCGAGCTTCGTTGCCTTAGCTTGAGAAAGCTACCCATGTGCTCGAGATCACCGTCAGATGTCGAGGCTTGGGGGGTCGGCATAGAACGTCGAGCTCCGTTGCCTTAGCTTGAGAAAGCTACCCATGTGCTCGAGATCACCATCAAGTATCAAGGCTTGTGGGGTCGGTGTAGAGCGTCGAGCTCCGTTGCCTTAGCATGAGAAAGCTACCCATGTGCTCGAAATCACCATCAAGTGTCTGGCTTGGGGGGTCGGCATAGAGCGTCGAGCCCCGTTGCCTTAGATTGAGAAAGCTACCCATGTGCTGCAGATCACCATCAGGTGTCGAGGCTTGGGGGTCGGCATATAGCGTGGAGCTCCGTTGCCTTAGCTTGAAAAAGCTACCCATGTGCTTGAGATCACCATCAGGTATCGAGGCTTGGGGGGGGGGGTCAGCGTAGAGCGTCGAGCTTCATTGCCTTAGCTTGAGAAAGCTACCCATGTGCTCGAGATCACCATCAGGTGTCGAGGCTTGGGGGGTTGGCATAGAGCGTCGAGCTCCGTTGCCTTAGCTTGAGAAAGCTACCCATGTGCTCGAGATCACCGTCAGATATCGCGGCTTGGGGGTCGGCGT
The DNA here is from genome assembly GCA_017893485.1 of Hemerocallis citrina. Classification (NCBI taxonomy): domain Eukaryota; kingdom Viridiplantae; phylum Streptophyta; class Magnoliopsida; order Asparagales; family Asphodelaceae; genus Hemerocallis; species Hemerocallis citrina. Next base: position 153,286,318 of record CM030364.1, on the reverse strand, counting down.
AAAGCGTCAAACTCCATTTCCTTAGCTTGAGAAAGCTACCCATGTGCTCGAAATCACCGTCAAGTGTCGAGGCTTGGGGGGTCGGCATAGAGCGTCGAGCTCCGTTGCCTTAGATTGAGAAAGCTACCCATGTGCTGCAGATCACCATCAGGTGTCGAGGCTTGGGGGGTCGGCGTAGAGCGTCGAGCTCCATTGCCTTAGCTTGAGAAAGCTACCCATGTGCTCGAGATCACCGTCAGGTGTCGAGGCTTGGGGGTCAGCGTAAAGCGTCGAGCTCCATTGCCTTAGCTTAAGAAAGCTACCCATGTGCTCGAGATCACCGTCAGGTGTCGAGGCTTGAGTGGAAAGTGCGGTAAATTACATAGAGAATTTTGAGGTGAGGGATGGAAAGAGGTAAACATATTTTTAATACGAAAACTAGGGGCACGTAGTGCCGATTATAAGGGGTCAGTTACATAGGAATTTAGTCCCCGACTTCGAGGTACTTGATGAGGTGCTCCGCATTCCAGGGCCTCTTAACTATGTTGCCTTCTAGGTCGGTGAGTCGGTATGTGCCGAGGCGTACCACATTTAGGAGACCTTGTACGGGCCCTCCCAGTTAGGGGACAACTTCCTCTTTTTGCTGGGGTCGGACACCGCCAATTTCCTAAGAACGAGGACACCCTGCTTAATGTTGGATGGATGAACCTTCTTGTTGTAAAACTTCTCGATCCGTTGCTGGTATATGCTTCTTCTGATTACGGGTTTTTTCCTGACCTCGGTGACTATATCCAAGTTGGCTCTGAGGTCCGTCAAGTTGTTCCCTTTGTTGAAGGCCATGATCATGGGTGAAGGGAGGCCGATCTCTAAGGGGATAACTGCCTTGGTGCCATAGGTTAGGTTTAACGGCGATTTGCCTGTAGGGATCCTCTTTGTTGTCTGGTAAGCCTAGAGAACGGTCGGAAGTTCGTCGACCTATAGTCCCTTGGGTGAATTGTCCAGTCGCTTCTTAAGGCCGTCAAGAATTTGGCGGTTTGCATTTTTAGCTTGGATGTTTGATTGCGGGTGGCATATCGATGAGAAGCATTGCTGAACGCCGATGTCTTCGTAGAACTTTCGAAAATTCTTGCCCGCGAACTGGGTTTCATTGTCAGTGAATAACACCAGTGGGATCCCGAACAGGCGAATGATGTGTTTCCAGAAAAATTGTTGGGTTTGATGCTCGGTGATCACGGCCAGGGGTTCTTCCTCGATCCACTTGGTGAAGTAGTCGATGGCCATCACCAAGAATTTCCTTTGGCCTGTTTCATGGGGGAAGGGGCCGACCAGGTCCATCCCCCACATAGCAAAGGGGGTCGGACTGGCCAAGGATCGGAGGTTGGCTTTCGGAAGTCTCTTGAGTGATGAGAATCTTTGGCAAGGGACACACCTTTTGACAAGGTCTAGGGCATCTTGCAACATGATCAGCCAGTAGTACCCGTGATTTATGGCCTTTCGAGCGAGCAACCTGCTCCCTATGTGGCATCCGTCGATCCCCTCATGTAGTTCCTTCAGAGCGTATTTGGCCTCATGAGGGGCTAGGCAGCGGATGTATGGTCTACCATCAGCTATGGTTTAGGACCGCTTGTCCGTTGATCATGGTGAATCTTTCGGAGTGGACTCTTACCCTTCTTGCCTCGGCTCGATTATGAGGGAGCTCGCCATCCAAAAAAAAATTTCGAATGGGCATCGTCCAGTTGCCTGGTTAGAGATCTGTGGTGAGGCAGGAGGCTTCAGGTAATTCGATGCTGGGCTTGAGGAGGACTTCGATCAGAACGGTGCGGTCGAGCCCTTCGAAGGATGATGAGGCGAGTTTTGACAACGAGCCTCCCTCGGCATTCTGTTCCCTGGGGAACCGTTCCACCGAGTGGTGGTCGAAGGACGCTAAGAGGTGATGGACTACCGCTAGGTACTGCTCCATTCGAGTATTGCGAGCCTCGTAATCTCCGGTGATCTGGTTGACCACGAGCTGGGAGTTGCTAAAGGCCTTGATGTATCTAGATCCGGCCTTGTGTGTTAGTGTGAGCCCAACGATCATAGCTTCATATTCTGCTTTGTTGTTTGAAGCTGGAAAATTCAGACGGAGAGAATACTAGAGGACGAAATTCTCGGGACCCTTCAAAATGACGTCTGCTCCGCTCCTTCCCTCGCAAGACAAGCCATCGACATAAACCTCCCACATTTGGTCAGTTTCCTAGATGTCGGATGGCTCGGAATTAGTGCATTCCGTGATGAATTCGGCCAGGGTCTGTCTCTTAATGGCCGTCCTGGGTGGGTAGCTGATGTCGTATTGGCTTAGCTCGATCGTTCACTTGACTAAGAGGCCAGAGCTCTCAAGTTTGTGGAGGACGGTCTTCAAGGTTGATCCGTAAGGACCTGAATGGAGTGAGCCTGGAAGTAGGGACGGAGCTTTCGTGCAGCCGTTATCAGTGTGTACGCCATCTTCTCCATCTTTGCATATCTGGTCTAGACTGAGAGCAGACTTTGCTCACATAGTATAGGAGCTTCTGAACATCGTCCTCTTCCGGGATAAGCACGGCATTGAGCGTGCTTTCCAAGGCTGAGAGGTATAGGAAGAGGGGTTCGCCAGGTTTGGGTTTGCTTAGGAGCGGGGGGTTTGTAAGGTAGGACTTCAATTTGTCGAACGCCTGTTGCTGGGGATTGCCCCCATTCAAACCCTTTCGTCTCCCACAGGGACTTGAAGAAGGGGAGGGACTTCTCCCCTGATTTGGAGAGGAAGTGGCCGATGGCCGCCAGTCTCCCCGTAAGCCGCTAAACCTCCTTTACGTTCCTGGGAGGGGACATGTCGATTATGGCCTGGATCTTCTCCGGGTTGACTTCTATGCCATGCTGGCTAACGATGAACCCTAGGAATTTTTCGGAGGAGATGCTGAAGGCGCACTTGGTGGGATTGCGCCTCATGTCCAAGCGAAAAGGTCGATATTGCGGCGGACACAACCAATTACACCTAGCTTCAGGTCGGTGAAGAGGGTTCGGCTCACACGGAACCACTTAGACCTGTCTTTCGCCCCGAACGAGACCTCCTCCAATTTTTCCACGGGTTCCGACTCGGGCTGGCTCCTTTCAGGCGGGAGTTCAACCGCATCGAGGGGGGACACGCCGCCTCTGACCGCGGTCATGTAGCATGAGCGTGCTACTTCCTAGTTTCCTTTGAAAATGACGGCCTCGAGGTCGGTGGGGAATTTCAGCTTTAGGTGGTAGGCCGAGGGGACAGCCTGTAATGAATAAAGGCTGGACCGACCGAGGATGGCGTTATAAGCTGCTTTGACATTGACCACCATAAAGTCCATTGATTTGGTCCGGGTGATGGGGGTCGTGCTGGCCATCACATCAGCATCACGATCCCTTCAATTTGCACGGGGATGCCCGAGAACCCATGCAGGGTGTACCCCGCTGGCTTCAGCTTGTCTCGGGGGAGCTTGAGGTTCTCAAATGCTTCCAAGAAGAGAATGTTGACCGAGCTCCCGTTGTCTACTAGAATTCAGCAGACTTCGAAATTTGCCATGAGAAGGCTAATGAAGAGGGCATCGCAGTGCGGAAGTCGGACTCCCTCCAGGTCTTCTTCGGAGAAAGAGACCGGGCGTTGCTGAGCACGGGGGGAGGAATGGTCCCATACGGAGTTGACCTCTCGAACAAAGGCCTTGTGGGAGGTGTTGGATTCCCCTCTCATGGGTCCATCGTGGATGTAGTCCAAGATGGCCGGTCCTCTGGTTTCCTCCGGCTCGGGGTCCCGCTCAGGGCGCTGGTAGATCGTTCGAGGGGGAGTCAATGGCCTCGGATTCCTTACGTCCCTTTGGTCCCTGGGGTTGTCCCGGGTGAACTCCCTCAGGTACCCCCATTGGATGAGGGCCTCGATCTCATCTTTGGGGGCCCGACAGTTGTCTGTCTCGTGTCCGTGATCCCGGTAGAAGCGGCAGTAGAACCTCTGGTCTCGCCTGTTGTTGTTGTTCAGCTGGGGAGGGTGTCGGACGAGCCCTTTGTCTTCGATCTCCATCAGGATTGTTGAGACGTTCTGGGTCAGAGGCGTATACCTCTCGAATCGGGGGACAGGGGGAACCCTCTTGAGACCGGTCATCTCTTTCGTCGTCTTTTTCGTGGGTTCGGCTTCTTCAGCCTTTCGCTTCCCCTTGGCAAGGGCTTCTTTTGCGCCCTCCGGGTTTAGGGCCTCCTCGGCCCGAATGTACTTCTCGACCCTGTTAAGTAGGTCAGGGAAGTGTATATGCAGTTTTTTGGCCAGGGAAGCCTTGAGCTGGCCGTGGCTGACGTTGTGTCAGATTGTCGCGGAGGCAACACCCGTGTCAAGGGAGGATACAGACCTTGCCTCGGTGGTGAATCTTCGAACGAACCCATGGAGTGACTCCCCTTCCTTCTGCCTAATGTCCAGAAGGGAAGTGCTCGTCTTCTCGACCTTCCTGCTGGTCAGGAAGTGGGCTAGGAAGCCCGCCTCTAGTTGTTCGAATGAGAAGACCTGAGCCGGAGGTAAGTTTTTAGAACCATTCCCATTCCGGGCCATGGAGGGTTGCAGGGAAGGCACTGCAGAGGAGGGGATCCGCAGCACTGTTAATCATCATGAGGGTCTTAAACCCCTCCATGTGATCAGCAGGATCACCCTCGCCGTTGTAGTTCTCGAATTGGGGAGGCATGAAATTCTGAGGAAATACGGGGTCCGGTTGGACGACGACCGCGGCTCGGTATAAATCTGTCCTTGCCGAGATGGGCGAGGCAGTTCTCCATCTCCTGCAAATGTGGAAGGACGGTGTCTGCCTGTTCCTGGGGGCGGGCCGATCCCTGGGATTCGCCGCCTCCCGTTCCTGACCGTGGGTCAGAACTTCTGTGCACCTCGGTGCTCTGGCCGCCTCGAATGGCTTGGAGGATCTCGTCCCGAAAAGTTTAGAATTCGACCCTTGTGACGGGGGCTTGCCCCTCCAAGTCCAGCAGGGGATCACGCACCTGGGACGGCCGTCTATGATGGTTCGAGATGGAGTTAGAAGCGGCCTCTCCCCTCGTACGGCTGGCCTGCCTGTCTGAGATGCACGGTGCAAATCAGTCGCATTCGAAGGTCTGGCCGCGCCGTTGACCCAAGGTTGATTGGAACCCTGGTCATCTATGTGTCTATGATGTGGGGGGTCCAGATGTCATGCTGAGGTGACGGCCCTTCTTGCTTTTGGAGCCATGGAAGAGCTTGGACCCGAGGTGACATCTCTAGCTGGGCTAGGATGGGCGATAGTACCTGTAACCCCTGTTTTTCATTTTTGTGTATTTTTTTTGGCTATATTTTTCAATTTGGTGTATTTTTCTCCCTTGTATTTTTCTAAACCGTATATTGAATTTTTTTTCAATATATATTCATTTTATTTCATTTTGAGTTCCTTGTGTTTGTTTGAGTGTCCCTTTTATCTTGTTTTTCGTTATTTTGATCATTTCCGCATTCTTGGGCTCGCTATCTTTGTTTTATCTCTTTCACGGTGTTGTGGTGGAGTTTTGGTGGTGTTTTCCCAAACCTATTTTTTTTTTGACTCCTAATAAGATTTTCGAAAGCCATAGATTTCACTCCTATTTGTATTTGACCCAATATCCAAAACCCATTTGTATACCTATTTCTAGCTACTAATACCCACAACCCATTAACCCACATTTAAACCCTATATATAAACCCTCCTTAACACAAACCCTAACCCTAACATCCACAAACCCTTGCCTCCTTTCTCTCTCCCTCTCTTGTGCTCCCGGCTTACACCCAACCCGAGCCCCCACCAATCCCGACCTGCCCTCTACCTCATCCCGGCCTCCCCATCCAGGCCGAGACCTCCCTACTCCGACCATCTCCACCTTCGGCCATCCGCACCCCAAGCCCAAGCCTTCTTTCCCTCTCCTTGTTGGCCGATCTCCCCACCATCAACAACAACATCATCTTGCAACTATTTGATCCCCTACTCCGTCGTCGTGGTGTTCTCGAAGTGGTCTCTAGCCACTTTGATCGTTGCTTCAAGGGATTCGTTCGTGAGAAGATTTCATTCATTGTGCTTGGATTCGTTGCTTGTAGCGGATTTCATTCGTGGGTTTTGCTTATAGGATTGATTGCATCATTCTCCATCCCCAAATTAAGGTAAATAACTTGTACTCCAATTCATTTATTTGATACAAGTAACAAAGTTCACCTATAGTGTAGTTGGGTCTAGAGACAACCTTAGATTGTGTTTTCCTTGATGGGTTTTGTCTCTATTGTGATATTTTGGCCATAGAAGACTCACGACACAAATCTTGACATGAAATAACCTAGGATTCGCCCGTTCTTGAATTTGAATCGTGTATGTGTGAATATGTGTGATTTTGTGTTTTGGTGGACACCCCTGTGAAATAATAGGCGTGGACATGTTAGTAACCCTAATTCATGATGTTTAGACACTTGGTAGGTTGTATTTCAAGTTTGGATGTGTTTGGATCAATAATCTTGAATCTATGTTGTTTTTGTGCTTGAGGGTTAAATCTGTATTTTCTGGATGTTCTGTTTTGTTTACTATTTTCGTCTATGCTACAGCCAGTATCTTGATTCCGGTACAAAATATGAGTTTTAGATAATTTTGTCTATTTTCAAAGCCTACTGACTTTGCTTGATTTGGATTTTGTATGACTGAGTTATGAATATTTTAGTACAGAGGTGCCGATCTATTCCAGATTCTATTTTTGGTCAATTTTGATAACAAACTATTTTCAAGAACTATGTTATACATATTATTTTGATCCAATATTTTGGTCAGTGTTTCTTTATGAAGTTAGGGATTACCCAGAATTTTGGTAAACTTTATTGATAAGTTTTATGTGATGTTTCATGCTCATTTATAAAATCTATACATGCTGTATTTTACTCGCTGTTCTGTAAAGAACCCTATTTTCACTATGATACTGTATGAAAATTCTTTGTGAAATGAGAAAGTTAGTAAATTCTATCTATTTTCATATACCTTTGGCTGAATTCGATTTCGTTTCACTGGTTGCGAGAAATCATAGTTTTCGTACAGCAATGTTGGGATTTCCAGATTCGCTAAACTATGTTTTCGTGATGCTTTCTTATTTTTGATGACTTATCTATTTTTCCTCAAAAACTCTGAAACTTTATATTTTGACTCTGGACATATAAGGGAATACCACAGATTTTTCGTGGATTTATTTAATGTGTTTTTATGCTGTTTTCATGCTCTTCTATTTGTTTTCTTGATTTCTTGCTGAACCTAATTTCTATATTCAAATCAGTTTTGAGCTGTGTTGTTGTGAACTAGTATATGACTTAATTATACTCGCTGGATTTGTGTGGATGTCTATTTTCCATATCCTTAGACGGATCTAGATTTTCTTGTTTGTAAATCTTGGAATCATTATTTTACTACAGCATGGTCTTGCTGTTCTGAACTTGAGATGTGTTTATTTTGTTCCATTATGAAAAATCTTGCACTCGTACATGTTTAGTTTGCTACTCGCACTTGTCACATGATCATGCCATGCTATTCTTGATATATTTTGCACATATACATGCTTGTTGGACATTAATAATAAAATTAAACAAGCCGGGATTTAAGGGACAGATCTAATAGTGGATAATTTAGAAATGTGTACTCGGAAGGGGATCCACTGATCCTACGTGATTACTTAAAACATGATTACTTGATACCTGCACGCAAGACACGATACTTGCCATTTGCACTGCTTGACATGTGATTACATGATACTTGGAGCTTGGAGCTCAATTACTTGCTTGTCCCCGAGTATACTATCATCTATGGTCCACTATGAAATCTAAAACGAAACTGTTGTATTGTAGCAACCATGTAATGTGAGCTGCATGAAGTGCTATCTAGATAGTAATTCACTACAAGACTTGATACATGCTACTTGAACATGATACTTGAACATGATACATGCTTGCTTGATACATGACTACATGATACGTGAGACTTGTTTACATGAGGGTTGAAACTAGATACTTGATTCATGATTACATATCATTTGAAACTTGATGCATGTTTATAAGATACTTGTTTACTTGACACTTGATTTATACCATGTGCACTTGATCACTTTTACCATGCTAGTTGTTTATGTGACATCACACTTATACCATGTGCTAGTTAGTTTCCCCATGTGCTTGTATCCTACATTATAAGTGATCCGTGACTTGCAATTGATGGGTACTTGTATTTTCTCTTTTCCTCTTTCCTGCATTCGATGAATCGCAGATTTTGGAGAACAGGTTTCAGATGGTATCGGAGATTTGAAGTATTAGTGCTACTTTTCATTATTATTATTATTTCTTGTATCGTGCTTGAACAATAATTGTATTCGTGAGACTTGGATTATTCTTGTATTTTGAGACATGGATATTTCTTGTATTTGGGCGATGTGACCCGAGACTTGTGTTTTATTCAGATCATGACAATTTGAGATTTATGTATTTGGTTTCAAGTATTCTTGCTGGTATTTGACTCATTATGTGCATGTGGTTGATAAATCGCTTCCGACTCTGTATATTTCTCCTGCATATTGTTAAGATTTCTTGAACAGCTTATGGATGATAAAAATCATTCGCTGAGCTTTTGGTACGTATCCATATTCCGTATTCTTTTGGGAAGCGGGGCGTGACAAGGTTATTAGTGGTATCAGAGCACCAGGTTTGGCTAATGTATTAGGCAACTAATATATTAGGCAAGCTTGGCTCGAACTGGGAATCTGCGCAACATTCACCAACTATGAATGCATAAAATGAATCAAATATTATCAACATTGATCTGGATATAGTCTTATTCCATTCTTTTGATCCCTTCTTATTTGATTTCTTTGTGGGTATGAATTCATTCTTCTCGTACCTATATTCCTTGATTTTGGTGTCATTCATTCTTTTCCTTGTCTCTTTTGCTTTCTGTCTTAGGTGTTGTGCTTGTGTGCTTTTTTCTTGCTCATGTTCTGTTTAATTCTGGGGCAACCCATTCTTTTGTCTCCTCTCGATTTGTCGCTCGCCATCAGTTGGAGTGCAGCAACATGTCAGAGGCTTGGAACATTGTGACAGGTGGTGGAGTTGTCAATTGTTCCCATGAGTGCAGGCAATGTTCCGTTGTTATTAGAAACGCAGAGTTCAATGCCATCCTGATTGTAATTGGGAATTCGGGGTTCGACGTTTTTCTGGGTATGGATTGGTTGGGTGAAACCCATGCCATTATTGATTGCCGTGCCAAGAAGGTTGTGTTCCGAATTCCAGATCGCACAGAATTTGAGTTTCATGCCGAGGAGTCTTCCCTTGGCCGAGCTGCAGTTGATCAGGAGATTTGTGCGATGGAGTTGCATTCAGGCTGTGAGGCTGCGCCTCTAGTAGTTCGGGATTTCTTGGATATTTTTCCAGATGAGTTGCCTGGCTTACCCCCTGATAGGGAAGTGGAATTCGGTATATATGTTCAGCCTGGAACAGAGCCGATATCGAAGAGTCCCTACAGGATGGCACCGGTTGAGCTAGTAGAGCTTAAGGTGCAGATTCAGCAGTTGCTTGATTTGGGTTTCATCAGACCTAGTGTTTCGCCTTGGGGTGCTCCGGTCTTTTTTGTTGAAAAGAAGGATGGTAGTCGTCCACTGTGCATGGATTATCGAGAATTGAACAGAGTTACTGTGAAGAATCGGTATCCGTTGCCCAGGATAGATGATTTGTTTGATCAGCTGAGTGGAGCAGCTATTTTCTGGAAGTTGGATCTTCGTTCTGGATATCAGCAAGTCAAGGTGAAGGCTGCAGATATACAGAAGACTGCTTTCAGGACTAGATACGGGCACTATAAGTATCTTGTGATGCCATTCAGATTTATGAATGCTCCGGCTGTATTCATGAGTCTTATGAACCAGGTCTTCTCTCAGTTCTTGGATAGATTCATGGTGGTCTTCATTGATGATATTTTGGTGTATTCTCGGAATTAGGAAGATCATGTTGAGCATCTTAGAGTGGTTCTGCAGACTTTGAGAGAGAATCAGCTCTATGGAAAACTTAGCAGTGCGAGTTTTGGCTCGACAGGACTTCTTTCTTGGGGCACATTATTTCTAGCGATGGTATTTCTGTGGATCCTACTAAGGTTGAGGCTATGAAGGATTGGCCTATTCCCAAGTCAGTTTCTGAAGTCAGGAGTTTTCTCGATTTGGCTGGCTCTTATCGGAAGTTCGTCCAAGACTTTTTGAAGATAGCAGGACTGTTGACTAAGTTGACTGGGAAGGATCAGATGTTCTGTTGGTCTGATGAGTGTGATGGAGCTTTTGTTGAGTTGAAGAACAGATTGATGTCAGCGCCTTTGTTGATAATTCCCGATGGTTCAGGCGGATTTGTGATTCACTGTGATGCTTCTGGTAAGGGTCTTGGAGCAGTTTTGATACAGAAGGGCCGAGTCATTGCGTATGCATCGAGGTAGTTGAGGCCGCATGAGAAGAACTATCCTACTCATGACTTGGAGTTAGCAACAGTAATTTTTGCTTTGAAGTTGTGGAGACATTATTTACTTGGGGACCGAGTGGAGATCTTTACAGACCACAAAAGTCTCAAGTACGTCTTCACCCAGAAGGAGTTAAACAAGAGGCAAGGGAAATGGTTGGAGTTTATGGCCGATTATGACATCAGTTTGCAATACCATCCTGGTAAGGTAAACTTGGTGCCAGATACTTTGAGCAGGAGACCGGCAGTTATGTTCTTGACTCTGCAGAGGGATCTGATTGAGCAGATGAGGAGGTAAGAGTTGGATGTTTTGTTGCCGAGTTCTAATCGGAGTTGTTTTTTGCTTCAGCTGCAGTCGTCTCTTGTTGATCAGATTAAAGAGGCGCAGGTTAGTGATGCACAGTTGCAGATATTTCGAGCTGAGGTTGAGTCTGCATCCATGACGGACATAAAAATTCATTCGGATGGATCTCTTCGTTTTGGGTCTAGATTATGTGTCCCTGAAAGGTGATGTTCGTCAGAGGTTGCTTGAGGAAGCCCATCAGTCTTCGTATTCTATCCATCCTGGCGGTACTAAGATGTATCGAGATTTGAAGCTTCATTTCTGGTGGCAGGATATGAAAAGGGCTGTAGCTCAGTTTGTTGCTCAGTGTTTGATCTGCCAGCAGATTAAGGTGGAGCATCAGAGAACCGTTGGACTTCTTCAACCGCTTCCTATTCCAGAGTGGAAGTGGGAACATATCACTATGGATTTTGTGACTGCTTTGCCGAGGAGTCCTAAGGGTCATAATGCTATCTGGGTGATTGTTGACCGTTTGACGAAGAGTGCTCACTTCATTCCTTTTCACGTCGGGCAGTCTACTGAGAGGTATATGCAAAAGATTATTAGACTTCACGGGGTTCCAGTCAGTATTGTATTCGACAGGGATAGGAGATTCAGATCTCAGTTTTGGGAGTCTTCAGAACAGTTTGGGGAGTAAATTAAAGTACAGTTTAGCTTTTCATCCCCAGACTGATGGACAGTCAGAGCAGACTATTCAGATTCTTGAGGACATGTTGAGGTCCTATATGCTTCAGTTTGGTGGGTCTTGGGAGGATCATTTGCATCGCGTGGAGTTCTCGTACAAAAACAGCTTTCAAGCCAGTATTAAAGCTGCTCCATTCGAGGCACTCTATGGGCAGAAGTGCAGATCACCAGTGTGCTGGAATAACATTGGTGAGAGGAAGTTGTTGGGTCCAGAGTTGATCACCAAGACAGTTGATGCAGTGGTTCAGATCAGGAAGCACTTGCAGGCAGCTCAGGACAGGCAGAGGCATTGGGCCGATGTCCATCATAGGGCTATGGAATTTGTTGTTGGTGACCATATTTTCCTTAAGGTATCACCGTGGCGCGGTGTCATTCAGTTCGGTGGAGGGGGCAAGCTTAGCCCGAGGTTTATTGGACCGTTTGAGATTTTGGAGCGAGTAGGCAAGGTGGCCTATCGTCTTGCATTGCCGCCAGCTTTATCAGGAGTGCACGATGTTTTTCATGTCTCACAACTCAAGAGATTTATCCGAGATGAGAGCCACGTGATCGACTATTTTGAGTTGACCATTCGGCTGGATTTGACTTATGAGATTCCACCAGTTGCTATTGTAGATCGGCGGGAGAAAGTGCTTAAGAACAAGGTCATCAAGTTGGTTCATGTTGCTTGGAATCCTCACTCGCCTGGTGAGTCAACTTGGGAGCTGGAGGAGGAGATTCAGCAGAAGTTTCCTCATTTGTTTGAGTAATTTTTGTTTTGTTCTTTTGGTTGTTTTTGGGGTTACCCTATGTATCTTCTTTTTGAATTTCGATGAAGAAATTCTTCTTGTTAGGTGGGTAGGATTGTAACCCATGTTTTTCATTTTTGTGTTTTTTTTTTAGGTTGTATTTTTCACTTTGGTGTATTTTTCTCCATTGTATTTTTCAGAATTGTATATTGGATTTGTTTTCAATATATATTCGTTTTATTTCATTTTGAGCTCCTTGTGTTTGTTTGAGTGTCCCATTTATCTCGTTTTTCGTTATTTTCATCATTTCCGCATTCTTGGGCTCGCTATCTTTGTTTTATCTTTTTCATGGTGTTGTGGTGGAGCTTTGTTGGTGTTTTCCCAAACCTATTAATTTTTTTGACTCCTAATAAGATTTTCAAAAGCCATAGAATTCACTCCTATTTGTATTCCTATTTGTATTTGACCCAATATCCAAAACCCATTTGTATAACTATTTCTAGCTACTAATACCCACAACCCATTAACCCACATTTAAACCCTATATATAAACCCTCCTTAACACAAACCCTAACCCTAACATCCACAAACCCTAACCACCTTTCTCTCTCCCTTTCTTGTGCTCCCGGCCTACACCCAACCCGAGCCCCCACCAATCTCGACCTGCCCTCAACCTTATCCCGGCCTCCCCATCCAAGCCGAGACCTCCCTACTTTGGCCATCTCCACCTTCGGCCATCCACACCTCAAGCCCGAGCCCTCTTTCCCTCTCCTTATTGGCCGGTCTCCCCACCATCAACAACAACATCATCTTACAACTATTTGATCCCCTACTCTGTAGTCGTGGTATTCTCGAAGTGGTCCCTATCCACTTTGATCGTTGCTTCAAGGAATTCATTCGTGAGAAGATTTCGTTCGTTGTGCTTGGATTCGTTGTTTGTAGCGGATTTTGTTCGTGGGTTTTGCTTATAGGATTGATTGCATCGTTCTCCATCCCCAAATTAAGGCAAGTAACTTGTACTCCTATTCATTTATTTGATACAAGTACCAAAGTTCACCTATAGTGTAGTTGGGTCAAGAGACAACCTTAGATTGTGTTTTCCTTGATGGGTTTTGTCTCTATTGTGATATTTTGGACATAGAAGACTCACGACACAATTCTTGATATGAAATAACCTAGGATTCGCACGTTCTTGAATTTGAATCGTGTATGTGTGAATATGCGTGATTTTGTGTTTTGGTGGATACCCATGTGAAATAATAGGCGTGGACATGTTAGTAACCCTAATTCATGATGTTTAGACACTTGGTAGGTTGTATTTCAAGTTTGGATGTGTTTGGATCAATAATCTTGAATCTATGTTGTTTTTGTGCTTGAGGGTGAAATCTGTATTTTATGGATGTTCTGTTTTGTTTACTGTTTTCGTCTATGCTACAGCCAGTATCTTGATTCCGGTACAAAATATGAGTTTTAGATAATTTTGTCTATTTTCAAACCCCACTGACTTTGCTTGATTTGGATTTCGTATGACTGAGTTATGACTATTTTAGTACAGAGGTGTCGAACTATTCCAGATTCTGCTTTTTGGTCAATTTTGATAACAAACTATTTTCACGAACTATGTTATACATATTATTTTGATCCAATATTTTGGTCAGTGTTTCTTTATGAAGTTAGAGATTACCCAGAATTTTGGTGAACTTTATTGATAAGTTTTATGTGATGTTTCATGCTCATTTATAAAATCTATACATGCTGTATTTTACTCGCTGTTCTGTAAAGAACCGTTATTTTCACTATGATTCCTTTTACTGTATGAAAATTCTTTGTGAAATGAGAAAGTTAGTAAATTCTATCTGTTTTCATATCCCTTTGGCGGAATTGGATTTCGTTTCACTGGTTGCGAGATATCTTAGTTTTCGTACAGCAGTGTTGGGATTTTCAGATTCGCTAAACTATGTTTTCGTGATGCTTTTTTATTTTTGATGACTTATCTATTTTTCTTGAAAAAGTCTGAAACTTTATATTTTGAATCTGGACATATAGGGGAATACTCCAGATTTTTTGTGGATTTATTTAATGTGTTTTTATGCTGTTTTTATGCTCTTGTATTCGTTTTCATGATTTCTGGCTGAACCTAATTTCTGTATTCAAATCATTTTTTAGCTGTGCTGTTGTGAACTAGTATATGACTTAATTATACTCGCTGGATTTGTGTGAATGTCCATTTTCCAGATCCTTCGACAGATCTAGATTTGCTTGTTTGTTACTCTTCGAATCACTGTTTTACTACAGCATTGTCTTGCTGTCCTGAACTTGAGATGTGTTTATTTTGTTCCTTTATGAAAAATCTTGCACTCGTACATGTTTAGTTTGCTACTCGCACTTGTCACATGATCATGCCTTGCTATTCTTGATATATATTTTGTACATATACATGCTTGTTGGACATTAATAATAAAATTAACCAAGTCGGGGTTTAAGGGACAGATCTGATAGTGGATAATTCAGAAATGTGTACTCGGAAGGAGATCTACTGATCCTACGTGATTACTTGAGACATGATTACATGATACTTGCATGCACGACACGATACTTGCCACTTGCACTACTTGACACGTAATTACATGAAACATGTTACATGATACTTGGAGCTTGGAGCACAATTACTTGCTTGTCCCCGAGTATACTGCCCTCTATGGTCCACTATAAAATCTAAAGCGAAACTATTGTGTTGTAGCAACCATGTAATGTGGGCTACATGAAGTGCTACCTACATAGTAATTCACTACAAGACTTGATACATGCTACTTGAACACGATACTTGAACCTGATACATGGATGCTTGATACATGACTATATGATACATGAGACTTGTTTACATGAGGCTTGAAACTTGAAACTTGATTCATGATTACATGACACTTGACACTTGATGCATGTTTATAAGATACTTGTTTACTTGACACTTGATTTATACCATGTGCACTTGATCACTTTTACCATGCTAGTTGTTTATGTGACATCACACTTATACCATGTGCTAGTTAGTTTCCCCATGTGCTTGTATCCTACATTATAAGTGACCCGTGGCTTGCAATTGACGGGTGCTTGTATTTTCTCTTTTCCTCTTTCCTGCATTCGATGAAGTGCAGATTTTAGAGAACAGGTTCTAGATGGTATCGGAGATTTGAAGTATTAGTGTTGCTTTTCATTATTATTATTTCTTGTATCGTGCTTGAACAATAATTGTATTCGTGAGACTTGGATTATTCTTGTATTTTGAGACATGGATATTTCTTGTATTTGGGCGATGTGACCCAAGACTTGTGTTTTACTCAGATCATGACTATTTGAGATTTATGTATTTGGTTTCATGTATTCTTGCTGGTATTTGACTCATTATGTGCATATGGTTGATAAATTGCTTCCGACTCTGTATATTTCTCGTGCATGTTGTTAAGATTTCTTGAACAGCTTATGGATGATAAAAATCATTCGCTGGACTTTTGTTACGTATCCGTATTCCGTATTCTTTTAGGTAACGGGGCATGACAGTCCCTAACGTTTTCCACAGATGGTGTCAACCTGATGTTGTTTGTTTTTTGGGTGTGGGGGTAGCAGGTGTGAGTTCTTGTAATTTGTGAAGCGGAAGGTGGGGTACCGGCGTCTATCCAACCCTGGGTAGCAGGACCGGCTCGGGTGCGGCGAGTGAGAGGTTGAGGCCAGGTGCTCGGCTCGGATCCAGCAGCTCGGTTCAGCTCGGAATCTTGTGTACCTGCACACTGCCTAGAAACACCGGGAGAAGTCCTGGCGATAGGCCCTTCGACGATCTAGTCAGTCACTGGAAAAGAGACGGGCAGCTACGATTCAGGTGGAGAAAGATTGATTACCTTCCAAAGTGAGGAGGGGGTTAGGTATTTATAGGCAGGGGTAAACGGGTCTGAAACCCTAACGGGCTGGGTTGGACCCGTTTGCCTATGGGCCTGAGCAGGTTGTGGCCCATTGGACTGTAGCTGGCTTGATGATCACAGGGGGGAGAGTCCAGAGGAGATCAAAGGGTCCTGATTGTGCCACTTCATTTATCCCATATCAACAGTGTTTGAATATTATCCTCATGTAATTGAAATAGAAAACAAAGAGCTGTTTTTTATCTTTGTTAGATGTTCTGAACTATATCGTTACCAGGACTGGCCTTGAATTCACGGAGGCCCGAGGTGAACTTTCGAAATGGGGCGCCCATACATTAAATATATATATATATATATGGGAAATGCTCAGTTAAAAACGCAAATGTTGTGAAAACCCGTGAAAACAACCTAGGCCATTGTTTGGTTATAATGCATTATAACCTAGGCCGTTGTTTCCAACAACGGCCTAGGTGGTTTTCGACGTTTTCACAGACATTTGCGTTTTCAATGGAGCATTTCCCTATATATATATATTAAGCCCTAATATATCAAATTTCAACTTAATTAAGTCATAATATATTAATTTAAAAGTTGAAACACTAGCTTCAAACTCGCAACAATAAAACAATAATCTAACCTATTAATTTGAAACCCTACCTTGAGAATCACAATGATAAAACATTGCAACAATCAACCATACTGAAAAGTGGGTAAGAAATAGCTACGAAATAGCAACGGCAAGTGACAAGAGTAACTCAGCAAAAAAACAAGAGCAAGAGAGTAGCAAGAGCAACTCAGCAAGAACAACCCACCACACCCACAACACAAGAACAGAAATAGATTTGCATAGATTAGGGTTTAGAAATTTGGGATTTAAATTTGGGATTTAGAATTAGGGTTTAAGAATTTGGACTTAGCTTACAACTTTAGGAGATAGGAGATGGAGAACAAGCCAGAGATGGGAGATGGAGTTGGAGTCTTGGTCGGAGGTTTGGGGATTTAGATTATGGATTTTTCATAAAATGAATTCAGTGACAGTGAGAGTGAGATGTAGGGAGAAAGCAACGGGTTGGAGATGGATTGGATTTGGAGAATGGATGGTAGGGTACTGAAGTGGAGGGTCAGGTCTCGGGTGTGAGTGCGGGTTGGGTGGGGGGTTACGGGTGCAGATTGGATTTGGAGTTGGATTTGTTTCCTCCAAATTCAATCAGCAGCTAGCCCAAATTCAACAGTAAGCTATTTTAATCAAAGCACTAGCCCAAATTCAATCAACAACTAGCCTAAATCAGCAACTCAGCAGCATGCCCAAATTCAATCAAAGCACGAGCCAGAGCCCAAGTGATAAGAAAAAATTCCAAAGACCGAAAAAATTAAATTTGGGGTCCCTACTAACAATTATACATTGGGTAATTTTATTTTACGCACAAAATATGTAACTACATGTATAAAGGGAAAAATTTTGGGATCCCTAAAATTGCGAAAAAATCGGGGGCCCGAGGCGGCCGCCTCCCCAGCCTCCACTAGGGGCGGCCCTGATCATTACTATCTTTATTTTATAATTCAAGTTGAACCCGTTTCTACCCAACAATGTGAAGCCAGTCTACATGCAAAAAAAGGTGTTTCGATATGTCTTTTATGCTCATTTAAATTAAATTAATCCATAATAGTAATGGATCATTTGGAATCCTTGTTGGATGAGAGTATAGTCAATCTTTTCTCAACTGAAGTTGGGGATGGAAGCTTCGAAAGGTACAATTTTTTGTTATTGAAAGTCCTCAAATTCAATGGAATTTTCACATTTGTTGAGTAAATTTAATTTGCGATTTTGAGTTTAAGTTGTGGAGCAATTGATGGGTATGCATGAGGATTATCTGATAAGGAATTATGAACCGATTGAGAAGCTGAGAAAGTTGGCTCCATTGACCAACGTTGTTATATTCTCTAGAATAAGTCGGAGTATAGATATTATTTCTCACCTCGTCGGGGTGTGAAGCTGATCGATAATCTCGACTCCATCAAATTTTGGAGAGAAAAATTCTTTCTTGTTCGCAGTCGCGAATCGCGGGTGATCCCCACAAGGTGGAGAGACAAGGTGCCGAGGAGGGCGAAGACTGAACCGGTTTTGAGTCCCGAGGAGGATGGGATGGTCATAAAATTTCTGAGCCAGCCTCCCCTAAGTTTGAAAGATGTAACCGAGGAGTTTCTCTTCAGGGGGGTCTCAACCCGATCAACCCTAGTATGCATCTTTGATTGTTTTTAGATGTCTTATAGTGGACTAGCCACCGCTTTATTGTATCTTTGTATTGTAATGAAACTTCCTTTATTCTCATCTCGTGTGATGTTTGATTCATCTTGAGTTTTCGCGCATCTTTTGACTTGGTTGTCCTTGTTAAAGTGATCTATAATTTTCTTTCGTCAGCAGGTTGTTGCGTATAATGCACGAGATTCTCGAGATCGTGAAGTAGCCTTCCTCCGTTCTAAGCTTCAGGTGACGGAGCTGGGGCTCTCTTGTTCGCGAGATAGGCTTTCCAAAGCAGAGGCGGAGCTTGGTCACTTGAGAAGGGTTGACCCACAAGGATATCGAGCCATGGCGTGATGATGAGACTCTACAAGAAGTACGCCCGATTTGTGTGGAAGATCGTTCTCCAGGTGGAGCAGCTATGGGGAAGTCTTCGAAGCTTAAAGCCCTTCGTCAATCTTTGCTTGCAGTCACATCCGAGAGAAATGAGCTGAAAAACGTAGTGCTCAAGAAGAGTTTAGAAATAGCCCATCCCAGGAGAACTATTTTTGAATTTCGCAGGGGAGCCGAGCAAGTGGTGTGCCTTGTTTGAAATTTAGAGTGAATGACGACTCCCTGAAAGAAAGACTTGTTGAACTAGAGACTGAGAACCACCTTTTGCAGTGCCTCCTTGAAGGAGGCAACGTTACGAGGCAACTTTACGCTTACCTGAGGCTTTCCGAAACCCTGGTGATGCTTAGAGTGGTGTGATCGGCTCGTCTAGTGGAGCGTCTGTTGGGGGGGGGAGGGGGGACGAGCAATAGGCCCCGATGGCGCGACCCGATCCGTGGGTTTGGATGTTGCTTCGGGTGGTTCGAGGGGAAGGGATAGTGCTGGTTTTCCAGTGGGAAGCCGCAAATCGCGTGTCTTTAAATAGTAATGACCCACTACCACAAAAGAGTTGAAGGGGAGCTGAGTGAGATTTTATAACTCTTATAGAGACTTGCTCTTTCTTCAATACTTGTATTCAAATAATTTTTGTGAAATAAACTTTTTTGTCAAGTGGTTAAGAATCACCTCTTGAGAATTAAGTCTTGTTTGATTTGAACTTGGTTTGGGGATCACACAAATGGTTAACCGATCCACACACACTTGCTCATGAGCATGTGGCTATGGCGGCTCTATGAATCATGAATGGACTTCACACTTGTACAAAGTTGTTTCAGGAGTACTCGAATGGTGGACATAACTTCGCACGTTTGCTTAGGATCAAAGTGGCTAAAATTGCCCATTGAACCGTGAGTTGACTCCGAACAGGGTGACGACGAGTTTTGGGAGCACTCGAATGGTGAACCAATCCCCACACACTTGCTCGGGAGCATGTGGGTATGGTGGCTCTATGAACTATGAATGGACTCCACACTTGTCAAAAGTTGTTTCAGGAGTACTCGAACAGCGAGCAGAACTTCGCACGTTTGCATAGGAGCAAAGTGGCTGGACTTACCCTCTTAACCATGAGTTGACTCCAAATAGGGTGACGACGAGTTTTGGGCGCACTCAAATGGCGAACCGATCCCCGCACACTTGCTCGGGAGCACGTGGCTATGGCAGCTCTATGAACCACGAATGGACTCCACACTTGTCCAAAGTTGTTTTAGGAATTCTTGAACGGCGGGCATAACTTCGCACGTTTACTTAGGAGAAAAGTATCTAGAATTGCCCTCTGAACCATGAGTCGACTCTGAACAGGGTGACGACGAGTTTCGGGTGCCCTCGAATGGCGAACCGATCCTCGCACACTTGCTCGGGAGCACGTGGCTAGAGCGGCTCTATAAACGATGAGTGGACTGTGCACTTGTACTTTGAAGAGCTTTGTGAAGGGACAGTGGGACTCGAGGTGAACCAAGTGTGTAACCCCCGTTCCTGCCAATACGTATTTTCTGTGTATTTTCGGTATTTCGATTCCTTATAAATCATTTTCCACTTTTTTAAATTCTTTTTGTTAAAATGTATTGTTGGATCTCCTATTAAAGTCTATCAATAATTTTATTTGTAACTATTTTCCAATGATTTTTATATTGTAATACAAATCTTATTATTATTATTATTATTATTATTATTATTATTATTATTATTATTATTATTATTAAATTTATTGCTTATTAATTCTTGGAAACCTATAGATCGTAATCTATATTTTTTTATTATTGGAGTACGGATTTTATGTATACTATTTGATTTAATTGATTAATATGTAATACTATTTTGCTCCTTATTATAGTTTAGCTCAATTCAAATCCAGTCTTAATTATTTTGTGAGATCCATACATTCTATTGTATTTATCAGTATTTGAGTATTTAACTTGATGCATACTAATTGATTTAGTTGTACTACTATATCATAATTGATTTATTTATTTAGCTTAAATCCAAGCCCAACCGATTCATAGTGGATCCTAACCCGTTACCCAAACCTTCTTTCCCCCTATATTGTCATGCCCCGCTTCCCAAAAATACAGAATACGAGCACGTAACATTGGCCCAGCGAATGATTTTCATTATCCATAAGCTGTTCAGAATCTTTACAACATCTCAAAAAAATAATCAGAGTCGGAAGCAAAAGAATCAACCAATCATGAACAATTGAATCAAATAGATCAACAAAAAATTACTTGAAACAAAAAAGTATTAATCTCAAATAAATTAGATCTGAAAAAGTCAAAAATCCTGGGTCATACTGTCCAAACACAAAGAATCCAAATAACGGATACATTGTTCAAAATGAGCAACAGGAAATAAATAAATATAGCAAAAGCTCCAGCCAACTAAAACTTTAGATCACATACTCCATCGGGCAGCTGATCACCAAAATCTGAAATTTGACAAATTGCAGGAAGAAGGAAAAAGAAAACAAGTACCCGTCAATGCAAGTTACGGGCCGCTTGTAATGCAGGATACAAGTATATGGGAAACTAACAAATCTAAATAATAGCAGAAACAAAACATAGCATGGTATATGCATAACAGAATCAACTATTATGGTATAAAATATGTGTCAAGTGTCAAAAGTCAAATAGCATGCAGACAGATATACAAATAGTGTCAAATAATAGTGTCACATGGTAGTGTCGGACAGATAATTGATAATCAGATAATCCGATGACATATACAGATAATTGATTCAGATGTCAGATTCAGATTTTTATAAGTCTTGTATTAATTACTAACTAGGTAGCAC
The DNA here is from genome assembly GCA_017893485.1 of Hemerocallis citrina. NCBI lineage: Eukaryota > Viridiplantae > Streptophyta > Magnoliopsida > Asparagales > Asphodelaceae > Hemerocallis > Hemerocallis citrina. The sequence continues at coordinate 153,264,710 of CM030364.1, read as the reverse complement.
TTCATGTGCCATACTTTTATCACATGGTTGCTACATTCAAAACAGTTACATTTATAAATTTCGTAGGGGATCATATAGGGCCGTGTACTCATGGTTCAGACAGATATCAGATAATCAGATCAGATAGATAGAACCTAGTGGTTCTCTTCTTCTCTACACCTTCTATAGGAAGTAATGTAAACAGGGCCAGATAACAGATCCAGATAGACAGATAGAACCAAGTGGTTCTCTTCTTCCCTACACCTTCCTATAGAAAGTAATGTAGACAAGGTCAGATAACAGATAATCATATGGGAAACACAGGCCCCCTTCTAAGTACACATTTCTATGCTTTCCAACTACTAGATCTTTCCCATAAACCCCAGCTTGATTACTTTTATTATGGTTATCAACAGATAGGATAGTGCATGAAATAGTGTCGAACTAACATGGTATAATCAGCATTAGGTTCTAGAAAACAAATAAATAATCATAGATGTTATACGGTCACATAAACGAGCAAAACAGTGTATGTTCATATTTAGGATAGCATGACAGTACAGTACTAAAATAGTGATTCCCGTTACTACAGAAATCCAAATCTGAATCTGTCAAGGAATCTGGAAAATAGACTTCCACACGAATCCATCAATTATAAATAAGCCATATAGTATTTCACAAAATAATAACTCAAAACTTATTTGAATCCAGAAAATATGTTTAGTCAGAAATCAGTAAAATGAATTCTCAGTCAGAAAAACAGTATTAAAACTCCTCAAATAAATCCAGGAAAAATCTGAGGTATTCCCCTATATGTCTAGCATCAAGATATAAAATTTCATTATTTTCCAGAAAGATTAGTTTAGTCAACCAAAATTAGAAAACATCAAGAAACGGTCGTTTGGAAAATCTTGAGTTCCCAACACTGCTGTATGAAAATAGTAATATCTCACAAACCGTGAAACAAAGTCCAAATCCACCAAAGAGAGATTAAAATAGACAAAATAATCAAACTTTCATATTTCACAAATATTTTTTATACAGTAAAAGGAAATAGGATAAAAATACAAATCTTTACAGAACACCGAGCAAAATACAGCAATTATAACTTTCATAAACAAGCATGAAACGGAATATAAAACTCATCAATAAAATCCACCAAATTTCTGGATAATCCCTAAGTAGATATAGAAACACTGAACAAAACTTCATATCAAAATATTATATTTAGAACCAGTAGCAAAATAATTTAATCATCAAAATCATCAAGAAACGAAATCTGGGAATGAATTACACCTCTGTAGTAAAACAGTCATATCTCACACATACGAAAAAGAAATCGACCAAGGTCAGAGGAGTTGGAAAGCAGATGAATTTCTCTACAAATCATGTTTTACACTGAAATTAAGATACTGAACTTAAAATGGTCTAAATTACTGATGAAGACAGATTATTAGCAAAATACAGAATTTCCTCAAAAACCAAAATCAACATAGATCCAACGAAACTTGATCCAAACATAACCAAACATGAAATCGATCTACCAAGTACCCAAACATCATGAAATAGGATATACAACATGTCCACAACAAGTATCTCTCATGGATCCCATAAGCACACGAGTTCTCATAATTGTTATACATATACATCATATCAAGAACGGGCGAAACCTAGGGTTGATTTATGTCAAATTTTGTGTCGTGAGGCAACTTGGTCAAATCACTATAAAGACAATATCAACAAGGGGCTTCACACACAATTGTCTCTTGAACCCAACTACACTACAAGCGGTAGTTTTGACTTGTATCATTCAAAGGAATTTGAGTACAAATTACTTGCCTTAACCAGAGACAGAACGAACACCAAGAATTACGGGAACGGATCCGGCAACGAACAAAACAAACGAACGGACCGAGCACGAACACGAACGAACGACGAACGTATTACAAAACAAGATCGAACGGCTGAGATCAAGAGATCAAGGCGATCAGATCAGATCGGATGGTTTGATCGAAGATCAAGATCAAGATCGATATGTGATCAGTATCTTGATGATGATGATGATGAAGACCGGATCAGATCGACGATCGGACGGCCACCAATCAAAGTGATCAAAGAACTACATGACGATGATCATAATGATCAAGAACGAACTGCCAATATTCAAACCATCAAAACCCACATGATCAAGACGATCAAGATGATAGATCATGAAGATCTGACGGCCCACAACAAAGATGATCAAGAACTCCCAGATGATCAAGCCAATACCAACAGCAACATCCATGGCTGCACTGGCTTGGCTCCGACGACGGGAAAGCCATGGTGGTGGCATGCTCAGGGTGGAGTGTTAGTGGCCGCAGGTGGCTGCAGCAGTGGAGGACAGACCAGGGGGGTCGCAGGGCTGTTGCCTGGCTATCTAACGTCGGAGAGGAGGGACAGCACACAGCTGTGCTACTATCGACTTCGGGTGGAGGAAGCACGGGGGTTGTGAGGGGTGATGCAGGGGATAGGGAGAGAGGCAAAGATGGGGGCAGGGCATCGCTGACTGAGGGGAGGAGCACCGGGGTGGTGAGGAGTGGGAGAGATGGGGCAGGGGGATGAGAGTGAGAGGAAGGTGAGAAGTCGGGGGGCGGCTAGGGGAGAGAAAGCGGCTGGTAACAGGTGGGGGTGTATATATAGGATGGGTAAATATATGCAGTGGAGTTAGGGTTAGGGGAAAGAGTGGGTAACGGGTAGGGATTAAGTTAACGTGTCTGGGTATAATAAACGGGTCTGGGTCTGATGTGGGTAATGGTCTGGGTTGTTTTAGAGTAATGGTTATATAGGGTTAAATATAAATGGGTAATTGGGTTTAGTTATAATGGGTAATTGGGTATAGGGAAATTAAAACAGGGTATTGGGCTTTTGTTAAAGGGTATAATGGAGTAATTGGGTAAAGAATTCAATAGAAAAATAAATTAACCAATAAAAATATTATTCATAATAAAAATGTAATTTGCATTACAAAATATAATTTAATTAAAATACTACAATACAGTTAGTAGATAAAAATGGATTTTTAATAACCAGTCAAAAATTAAAAATAATAATAACAGTAATACCAGTAATAATAATAAAAGTAGAAATTGTATTACGATATAAATATTCAAATAAAATAGTCACAAACAAAAATTTTGATCGAAAGCAAATTTTAATACAAGATCCAATAATTACAATTTCACAAAAAAATTTGAAAACCGAAAAAATAATTTTCGATATTTTTTTTTAAATGCAGAAAATACACTAAAATACATTTTTGGGAAAACGGGGGTTGCATACATAATACTATTAAACCCTAACCTAACCTATACCATTCAACCCTAGCCCCCACATACAGCTGCCACTTCTCTCCCCTCATCTTCTCTCTCCCCAAACCCTTTACAACCCTTCTCCTTCCACTGTTTAAACCCACCTTCAACCTCCCGTCTCCTTCCTCGAACCCATGAGCCTTCGACATCCCTATCAAGCCCCTGCGTTCATCGCCCGGTCACCACAACTACCCGCTGCCATCGCTTCTCAACCACAACCCCCTATTCACCATCCTTGTCGCCTCATCTCCGAAGCTCCCCACTGCTCATTGCTCCGCTGCCTCGCCAACCCCTCGTCTCCTTCACCCTGAGCGCTACCCTCGACAGCATCCACCACCGAGCTCCGCCGCTAGCTTCCACCAACCCGACCCCCATTGAAGCTCCCGAGCCCTTCCTTGCTTGCAGCCCCTCACTACCTCCCTGCCGGCCGCACACCACCACCGAAGTCGAGCTGAAGCCGTTACTGTTCTTTCATTGTTGTTGTTCATTACTGGTGTCTTTATTGTACGTGCACCGCACGTACAATTGCTGCCCTTGTGTACGTGTTGTGGTTACACATAACTCGCACGTGCTTTGTTGCCCGGGATCCTAGTCCCGTTATTCTAATTGTTATCGGAATCATCACCTAGTAAGGCAAGTATCTTGTACGAATGTCTTTTGTTTTTTCGTACAAGCACTTTTTTGGAATACCGCAAGTAGATCTTTGTTGTGACTTGTTCTTCATGTTTTACCCTTTGATGATCTTGACCATACCCATTTGATTTGTTTCTATCAATTTCATAATCGTAAAAGATCACAAACATTTCGTCATTTCACCATCACATAAACATGAATTGGATCTAGATATTTATCTATATGAATGCATGTCCATGAATCATTATGAGTTATAGATATTTTGTTGTATGCTAGACATATTAATAATGTTTCCCTCTTGATGAGTTTGAGAATAGTCATCGTTTGCTGATTGAATACCTGTTATAATCTGATTTACATTATACACCATCTTGGATCCATTGCAATTACTATTGATGTTATAATTCGTGCAAAAGTAATTTCGTTTACTGCTGTTCTAATTTGGTACGACAGATTAGACCCTGTTAATGTCAGAATAATAACTAAGTTTGTGAATATGGAAGGTAGGTCCTTGTTTCTAGTTTCTAAAACTTTTGAATGATCTGAAATCCGATATGTAACTTGTGAGATATCACACTTTTAATATTGTTGTGTCGCAATTTCCAGATTTCTGATTACAAGATTTTTGAAATGAATTATTGATTACAATAGATGCTAACAGTAAAATTTAGACATGATATTAACCTGGACAAGACTATACATGATTAGTAGTCACCCCAAATTTTTGTAGAATTATTTGATAATTTTTATGACATAATATATTTATGAAAACATGATTATACAACTGCTGCCTGCATGTCTGTTTAGTAATGAACCTCAGTTTTGACCTGATTCTATTTGTTATTAATTAAAATTTATTGAATAATAATTGTAGCTCTGTGTGTCTAGAATCTAGAACATATGATGATTTTGCAATTGGATTTACGAGATGCAAGACATTCATATTTTCGTACAATGACGTCTGAATTCTAGATTGCAGTCTAAAATATACATCACCGAGTTTAATTAGCTGAAATAGTGGGTTAATTTCAGTATTAAAATCTAAAATTAATTATACTGATATTTAACACTGTTGGGAGTTTAAAAATATTTTTTATGAAAATTTTTAAATTGTTTTACAAGTTACTTTATTTATAAGTATTTAACTCTTGCTTGCTGCCTGAACATGTAATCTGTAAAGAATAAGAATTTGAATCTAGTTTCTTTGACTTTTATATATCGTGTGTATATGTGCTGGAACCGAAATTGAGTCTAGTTTCTAGAACTTCTGACGGATTCAGATTTTCTTTTCTGTAGTAGCGGTAATTCCAGTTTTGGTGCAGCAACGTCCTGTTGTCCAGCATTGGAGTTCTTGTTGTTTCAATATTTATAACTTTTACGTGACACCCGAACATGTTTTTCGTCTAGTCTGAACTTGTTACATGTTCCTGTCATGTTTATCTGTCCCTGATTGTGCACATTCATGTCTTTTTTGGTAAAAAGAATAAATAATCAAGCTAGTGTTAGGGGAAAGATCTAGCAGTGGACAATATAGGAAAGTCTACTTGGAAGGGGACCCGTGTTTCCCACCTGCTTGCATGAATACATTATTACATGATTCATGAGCCTGTTTACCTGTTTACATGATTACCTAACTACATACTTTCCTATAGGAAGGTGTACTCAGAAGGGGGCTCGTGTTTCCCGCCTGTTTACCTGTTTTACTTGACTACATACTTCCATATAGGAGGGTGTACTCGAAAGGGGGCCCATAGGTCCCACCTGCTTACATGATTACATGATTATATGATACATGATCCTGATTACCTGTTTACATGATGGCTGAGTACACTGCCCTATAGAATCCTGATTACACAACTTGTTTGTATGCAGCAACCATGTGGAATGTGATGCATGGGTGGTGCATTAGATAGGATCAAATAATATAATTAAGAATAATATATTTCACATGCACATTCATGTTACCTATTACCTATTACCAGTTTACATGTTTATCTGATACCCGTTACATGTTTGCATGTCTACTTATCACTTGACCATGTTTACTTGCTTGCTGTTTTTTGGATTCTATTTACCAGTTGTATCCCTCCATGCTATGTTCCATGCTCTTGTTTCCTGTTTCCTGCTCTATTTTTTATTTTACCATGTTCTTGTACCCTTTTTGCTTGTACTACTTGTGGTCCGTAACTTGCACTAACGGGCATACTATTTTCCAGTTTCTTTATTTCTTCCAATTACTAAATATACAGGCCTTGAAGACCAACTACCTGCAGGAGTGAGTGATCAAGTGTTCTAAGATTGACTGGAACTTTTGTCATGCCCTGCTTCCAAAAAATACGGAATACGAGCACATTATATTGGCCCAGCAAATGACTAACGTCACTCATAAGCTGTTTATCCGATCAACTCAATAATATAATCAATACAGAATAATTGCACAGGCAATAATGATAATCTCATGAATAATAATACTTGGAATGAATCAATATAAAAAATCCAAATACAATATACCAACGTTTGGAAACAATAACAAAATTCGGGTCATAAGCTTAATAAATCCAATCACAAATAATAATAAGTCTCAACACATTAAGGTCATTAAAACAATAAGCAATTAGAAAGCATTAAATCTTCATAATGTTTGTTCTCCAATCCCAACTGGCAGTTCTCCTTCATTACCTGTGCACACTTCATCTAAAAAGAGGAGAAAAATTTTCCTTAGAGCAAGTCATGGACAGCAAGTAGAGAAAGTAAGGAACAATGGAATAACGATATAACAAGGAATCAATGGATCAATAGGAATCAATAACATGGGACAATAGCAATAATCAATATCATGGTAAACAATGCAATTAGTATAAACAATGATTCAATAATCGATAATAATATTCAATTATCATATTAATAACACTTAGACAATATTTGATATCAATAGAAACAATGATGCATAATATGCAATGTCGATGTAGTGTCAATCCTTAAGTTTATTATCATATTAATCCTAACTAATGCACATACTACTGCATCCCATTCTACAGGTTCGATACACACAATCAATTTCGTTTAAACTAAATGGTGAATTCTATAGATCATGTGTCGGTATAATAATCACTAATATGATAACAATATTGTTGCACGATACATTATGATGATACACTGAAACGATATACTGATACAATACATTGATACGATACATTGATACGATACACAGAAGATTGGGGTGTCGTAGTCAGCACTCCACAATCAATCAATAAACACTAGCCGACACAGTCACTATATTATTCACTACTCAACTCAATCCCTTAAACCCCGATTTGTTAAATATTTTATCAATGTAATAATACAATATGCAATCTAAAGATATTAGATAAACGATAGTAGCAATAGAAGAATAATAGGACGATAAATGATGAAAATAAGACATTAGGATCATGCAATGCAATATACATATTTTAATTTATGCAATACCAATCTGTCAGAAGTTCTAGAAACAAGACTTCCAAACGGTTTCAACGCATATTTAAAGTTAAAAATTCGACAACAGTAGCAAGGTTAAAAACGTCATTCTTTACAGATTTTATGTTCAAGCATAAATTCAACATCATGTTACTTTATTTTTGGAATCAGCAAAAAATCAATAATAAAATCATCAAAAATATTTATTAGACTCCTAAACATTTTAACTAACATTCTGAAATTTATCAGAGCAATATTCTAACATTAATTTGGCTTTTTAATAGTTTAAACATGAAAACATACATGAATCTAAAATTCTGTAAATAAAACACAGCAGTAGTAAAATCATCATAATATTTGCTATACTACTCGGAATTCAGCAATTCAAGGTGTTCTGGAAACTAGAGACATAGGGCTACAACTCTTATTCAGAAAGTTATTTATTTTGAGATCAAATACTGGGTCAAAAACGACAGGCAAAATCCAGACAGCAAGCAACATACAGGTTTTTTGATATTTTTCATGAAATAAATTGATTGAACATGATGGGTATCAAATCTATAGTCAATAAATCTTATAATCAGCATGATAGGTGTAATAGCAAGACAAATACAATTAAAAACACACACATACACTATTTTAACATCAACCAACATCAATCGATCAATCAAACATACAATCTAGCAATAAAACTACGATATATTAATTGTGTTGTGATTATATGAGTAACCCTATTATCAATTCTATATGAAAACATGAAAGATTTAATTTTGGAGTCAATAGAGGCACGAAGTCAAGAATATTGGGGTTAGCTCATGTAAACCCTCAATTGACCCAACGGAAGATAATCAATACAGTGATACGATAAACGATTAGGATCTACTAGTGGAATTTCAAGAAAAACTTGAATTTGATACAAGATTCAATTTAAGTTGAAAGTGACTTGCCTTATGGACGACGAAATAGAATACCAAGAATAACGGGATGAGAATCCCAGAGCAACGAACCCACGAACTCACGAAGATCACACGTGCACACTACGTGTAATAAAGATCGACAGCAACAATAGAAAACAGCAACAGCAAGCAACAGTAAAGGCAATGCCCTGGCGGTGCTCGACATCGACGGCATCGCAGGCGGGCAGCGCGATTGGAACAGGGCAGAGGGGTGCCAGGGTTTGGCGGCTGGTGTGTTACAGGAAAATAGGTTAGGGTTAGGGAGTAGGTTAGGTTAGTATATATATGGAAAAGGTGGGTTTCGGTTTTAAATCCAAATCAAATTTCAAACAAAAAAAGAATTTATAAATAATCAAAATACAGAAAATATTCAGAAAATATGTATTTACGGGAACGGGGGTTACAACTTTATATGCTTTAGTTTATTCCTGTATTGAGTTATCCGTTTCCTTGTTGCAACTTGATACTTTGTATTAGGCATGTTGTCCCGGAGTTTTATTATTTTTCCAGATCTTGATTTATTTGAGGATTATGTATTTGTTTTCAAATAATTCTTTTGATTATGAGATTTCTTTCATGCATGCGTGGTTGTATCTTTCTGTTTACTATTGTGTTAATCCTTACAGCTTATGAATAATGAAAATCATTCGCTGGGCTTTGTCACATACTGGTATTCCATATCCTTTTGGGAAGCAAGGCATGACAATGTGTCTAACTCACTGTTTGTATCCGATGGACTTATACAATAATTTTGCGAAGGAAAATACTAAAATTTTATTGAAAAATAAAACTAGGTGGCTGCTTTAATGTTAGCCTTTCTTACATGTTGTGACCGTTATAATTGCCAGCCTTTATTACATGTTTTGATGTTATCAATTGAGCGAGGGCGTTAAACTCCCTCTTTATATTTCATGAGATGTTCGGCGTTCCAAGTCCTCGATATCTTCTTCCCCCCCCCCCCCCAAGTCTTCAAGTCGGTAAGTTCCTGGGCGGACGGCTTGTGAGACTTTGTACGGTCCTTCCCAGTTAGGGGCGAGCTTTCCCTTTTTTTGAGGGACGGATATTTCAAGCTTTCGAAGGACAAGGTCCGCTTCTTGAATGTTGGTAGGATGCACCTTCTTATTATAGAATCTCTCTACCTTCTGCTACTAGATGTTTCTCTGGATGATGGACTTTTCTCGGACTTCTTCGAGAAGGTCCAGATTAGCTCGAATGTCATTCGAGTTACGTTCCTGGTTGAACGAGAGGAGGAGAGGAGAAGATATTCCGACTTCTAAAGGGATAAGAGTTTCTGTGTCGAATGTAAGGTTGAACGGGAACTCGCCCATGGGGGTTCTCATGGTGGTCCTATAAGACCAAAATACGCTCGGAAGTTCATTGACCCATTGTCCATTGGCGGCTTCACCATGTGTCTTTTTGAGACCATTCAGGATTTGCCGGTTGGCGTTCTCAACTTGGCCATTGGTCTGAGGGTGTAATACTAAAAAGAAATGCTGATCAATTCTTAAGTAAGTGCAGAACTGGCGGAACATTTACCACCGAACTGAGTCCCATTATCGGTAATTAAAATGCGAGGGATCCCAAAGTGGCAAATTATGTTCTTACAAAAGAACTATTGGATTCGGTTCTCATTGATCGTCGTCAGTGGTTCAGCTTCTATCCATTTTGTAAAGTAGTCAATAGTGATCACTAAGAAGGTTCGTTGTCCAGTGGCAAGATGGAACGGCCCATGTAAATCCATCCCCCACATAATGAATGTGATCGGGCTTGACATGGAGCTAAGGTTGGCTTGGGGAATTCACTTTACAAAGGAGTATCTCTGACACGAGGGGCATTGGCGGACGTAAGCTTGAGCATCACCTAAGAGAGTGGGCCGGTAGTACCCATGGTTAAGGATCTTTTGTGCCGCCTATTCCTTCGTGAACGTTTTGCAGGAAATAGTCGGCTTCTTTGGGTGAAAGGCACCAAAGGTATGGTCGACCATCGACCTGAGAGTAGGAGCGCTTGTAGAGAACCCCTTCTATGAGTACATACTAGAGCAGCTATTGGGTCCTATCGGGTCGGGTCCTCCACTACCCGGACCCGGTACCTCATGGGTCCGGGTCAGGGTCCGAGTCCTAATTATGAAAATCTACTCGTTGGGTCCGGCAGCGAAGAATAAATATTTGCGCTTAAGTATTTTTGCACCTGATACCCTACGGTTTCAATATTTTTTGCACTTAAGTACATGAAAAAATATTATATTTACGCATATATCTTCAACAATTACTATTTACATGTATATCCCTATAACTCTATTATTCAAATTTCATATTTTTATGTATTTTTTAACGGGTCTGGGTCCGCGTCGGTTCTATTTTGAGCGGACCCGGACCCGGAAGTGCATCGGGTCTTATTTTAGGACCCGGACCCGAAACCGTATAGATCGAGTTGGTTCCAGTCCAATGCCGGGTCCGGGTCGGGTCCGTGTATCGGGTAAATGTGACAGGGCTAGTACATACCTTTCAGCCGTTACTAGAATCTTTCTTGATTCTTTGATATCCACCGGGAGGAACCCTTTGTCAAGGAAGTCAACCAAAGGTTTCATCCAACAGTCTTCGGGTGTTTGAGGGGTGGTGATATACATGAGTTTGATAGCTCCTTCTTCTTCGATGCTTGGTTTCCGGAGGACCGCGATTAATACAGTGTGGTCGAGTTCGTCAAACAATGATGAGGCCAGTTTGGAGAGAGCATCCGCTTGCCCATTTTCTTCTTGCGGAATGCGAGTGACCTCAGCTTCTTGGAAGGAGGACATGATTTTATTGAGACACAACAAGTACCTGACCATTCGGTCATCTCTTACCTCGTATTCTCCTCGGATCTGGTTTACCACCAATTGGGAGTCATTGAATACTCTGATTCTTCGTGCCCCCACCTTTTTTGTTAGGAGGAGACCGACGACGATCATGGTTTCATACTCGACCTCGTTGTTCGAAGCTGGAAAACTGAGGCACAACGGGTATTGGAGGAAGAACTCATAGGGAACGATTAAGATAACTCCTACTCTGCTCCCTTCAAGGCAAGAGGACCCATCCACGTAGACATTCCAACGTAGGGGTTTTCTCTTTCCTCAGGAGGATCAGGGACCATGCTTTCGATGATGGATTCAGCTAAAGCTTGGGCCTTGATTGCAGTTCTCGGTTGATAGGTGATGTTATGCTGGCTCAGCTCAATAGAACATTTAATGAGCCTTCCAGAGCTTTTAGGCTTGTAGAGAACTTGCTTAAGTGGCTGATCAGTGAGGACCCATATAGAGTGTCCTTGAAAGTAGGTTCTGTGCGTTTGGGTGGCCGTTACTAGAGCATATGCCATCTTTTTCATCTTTGTATACCGAATCTCCGCATTATGGAGCACCTTGCTTACGTAGTAGATCAGCATCTGCACCTTCTTATCTTTTCTTACAAACACAGCGCTGAGGGTTTGATTCGAAGTGGCCAGGTAGAGGTAGAGGATTTCTTCCAGTGTGGGTTTACTCAAGAGTGGATGACTGGTGACATGCTTTTTAAGGCCTTCAAAGGTCGCTTGCTGTTCTTCCCTCCACTCGAAATTCTTCGCTCCCCACAGAGCTTTGAAGAAAGGCATGCATTTCTCTCCTAACTTGGAGAAAAAATGCCCAATGGCGGCCAGGCGACCGGTAAGCATCTGGACTTTCTTAATCGTAGCTGGGGGAGACATATCGAGGATGGTCTTGATCTTTTCGGGGTTGGCTTCAATTCCTGTTTAACATACCAAAAACCATAAGAATTTTCCCGAGGAGACTCCGAAGGCGCATTTCGAAGGGTTCAGCATCATATTATTGATCCGAAGTACATTGAACACTTCTTGGAGGTTGGCAACATGGTCTTCTTTTATGAGGCTTTTTACATTCGTATCATCAATGTATACTTCCATATTATGGCTGATCTGCTCTCTAAAGACTTGGTTTACCAAGCGTTGGTATGTGGCCCCGACATTCTTTAACCCAAAGGGCATAACCCGGTAACAATAGAGTCCCTGGTTGATGATGAAGGACGTCTTCGGGATGTCTAGCCGGAACATTCAAATATGATTATATCCCGAGAAAGCATCCATAAAGCTTAATAATTCATGGCCTGAAGTGGAATCTATCAAAGCATCTATGCTCGGGAAAGGGAAGGGGTCTTTTGGACAAGCTTTATTGAGGTTGGTGAAGTCTATGCAGATTCTCCACTTGCCGTTGGCCTTCTTAACCATTACAATGTTTTCTAGCCACCCGGGGTAACTAACTTCTTGGATGAATCGGGCTGTTAGGAGCTTATCAATCTCTTCTTTGATGGTATGTTGCCTCCCAGGCGCAAATTTGCTGCGCTTCTATTGGACAGGTTTGACTTCCAGATCCACACTTAAGCAGTTTACAATCAAGTCTTCCGCAATACCTGGCATATCCTCAGCGGTCCAAGCAAATAGGTCTCGATTCTCACTAATGCACATGATAAGTTTCTCATTTACTCGGCGGGGGAGTGCTTTGCTCACCTTGAAACACTTAGCTGTATCCTCTTCAGAGAAGGGGATTTCTGCCAATTCCTTCGTGGGTTCGGAGCTAGCTTGTCCCATATCAAGAGGGAGTTCGAAGGCATCGAGGGGAAGGACCGAGCCTCCCATGGTAGCTATTTAGTAGGCCCGAGCGGCCTCCTAACTTCCCTTGGCTTCCCCCACTCCTGTGGCCACAGAAAATTTCATTTTTAGGTGGTATGCTAATGCAACTGCTTGGAGGGCCGCTAACCATAGGCAGCCGAAGATAGCATTGTAAGCATACTTCATGTCGACCACCATAAATTCTAACGCTTCTGTACGAGCGGTCGGAGCTTTCCCTAGAGTAACGTCGAGGGTCACAATTCCCTCTATCATCATGGGGCTCCTCAGAATCCGTAGAGGGTGTATACGACAGGCTTGAGGCGATCCAGCTTGAGTTTGAGGCCCTCAAACACATTTAAAAAGAGGATGTTGACCAAACTGCCGTTATCAACCAGGACTCATCATACTTCATGGTTCGCCATACACATGCTAATCACGAGCATGTCGCAGTGAGGAGTTCGGACGTCTTCCAAGTCCCGATTCGAGAAGGTGATGCTCACTCTGTAACCTCTCAAGGGAGGGATGTTGTGTATGGAATTTTCCTTTTGAAGGAAGGCCTTCCTAGATGAGCTGGAGGCTCCCCACAAAGGTGTAATGCCTCGAATTCCAAACACAGGCAATTCGTAGCAAATACAAGATCTTTTTCTTCAAATTTGTAAGGAATTAAAACTTTTTATTATACAACATTGTTCTTTACATCAGTGCAGTGGAATTTAAATGAATACAACATGATATATACATAACATTTCAAACAATTTCAATCTGGAAATAATCATCAGTATCAACTTATTTTATGCATTTTACCAATCTGAGTCCTGCACTGGAAAACTGTGGCCATGTCAGTTGCATACAACTGACGCAATGCTATAATACAGCGATCTTATTAACTTAGCAATCACAAACTTGAATGCAGAAAGAGAAATGTGACAATCCTAAACATGTCAGTGTATGATAAGACTTAATGCCTAATGCAGACATTACACTGCGATGACACTAAGGCATACTTGTTTGGATTCTATGCATCCCATACTACATAAGTCCGAGGGTAAGCCCTTAATGTACTCCACATTATAGGGTTTACATCCCACACCATGCAACTTAACCCAGTGAATATACTCCAACGCGTAGTCACCGAGGAGTCGCACCCCCAGGATAGTGGACCTTACCGGCCTACCCTAGCCCACCTCAATGGATTTACCGGGTGTATCCTCAGCCACGAACCCTAGCAAGTCGATCTCCCGCAACTACGAACCAGGTATACTCCTAGCCCACCTCAGTAGATTTACCGGGTGTATCCTATCCATTCCGAACATTCCTAGGAACTGCAGTCTCTTTACCGTCCTTTTCGTTGATAGACAGACATACCCCTAACCCACACCGTAGATTTTCCAGGCATATCCTCAGTCGTGAACATTCCTAGGGACCGCATTCCTTTACCGGCCATTTCATCGACCTCACCGGCCTACCCCTAGCCAACACATGTAGATTTACGGGGCGTACTCGTACCCCTAGGAGCTGCACATTCTTTACCGGACATGTTCTTCATTGTTTCTACCTTATGTCCAACTAATGCCCGTCCTTAAGCTTAAATTATAGTTATTAAGACCTAGAGTTTGCTTACCCACCAGGCTTAAATAAAACACTGAGAGAGTTAGCCCACACTGGCAACTCCTTAAGAGAAATTCAACCCACACTGGTTACTTCTCAAATCTATATATCACAACTGCAGGTATTCTGGGCCTCGCTCACTCTAGAACAAACAACTGTCCCAACAGAGACCACATAGGTTACATCTAACCTCATCATAGATAACTCATTCTTTATTCATACGTCCTTCCTTATTCAATTTCTTTGTGTTCATAAAACATGAAGTAATCAACTTCAACTTTCAATAACGATTGGATTAATTAAAACCTTGTAGGCAAACCCAAACATTTCACTTCATTGAATAGGTTAATACCCACGAAATTTTACAATTTGAGTCTAAATTGTATTCTTCTTTTTAATCCTCTTGAATCATGCAAAAATCTCATTTTTAATTTGGATTCAAAAATTGTTCCAACACATTATTTAATGTGAATACCACTTCTAATTCTCACAAATATAACATAAATATTGTGGAAATATTTCTTAAAGCTTTAATAATATTTTAGAATAATATTATAATTTTTTCCCAAATTTTAATAAATTGAAAATCCAAAAAAAATAATAATTAATAGAAAACTGGGTATGGCCGGGCTCGAAACCAAGATCAGTCGACCAACCTGCAAGCCAACCAACAGGCCAACTCGCCTTTGTGAAGGAAAAGTGTTTCAGTTTCTTATATACTTATTTAATGTTTCTATTATAAAAATCAAAGTTTAATAAAAAGACAGAGAGCCTCCCAAGACTCGAACCCATTACCGAAACCCCCCAACGACACGTGGCAGCGCCAGGCGCACTGGCGCCTGTGCTAGCAAAAAGAGCCAAACACCATTCCTAATTCTATAGTTGTTAAAATCATTTTGTTTCACTTCTCTGTTTCTAGCTTCTTTTAACAACTTTCTATTTCTAACTTGCTTTGTATCAATAATTCTAATTGCTTCCAGATTATACTTTTCTCAATATTCTGTGTATTAACACGAAATAAAACTCATAAAACTCATAAAACTTTTATTTAAACAATATAATGAAATTTCTCCCCAAAATTGTATTAATCTACTAATACTTCTGTAATTGAATTGTATATATTATTGTCCCTCATCCAATTTTATTTTGGAGAAATTTATACCAATATAATGCAAATTGATATTAATGACATTACTTTCATACAATTTCATCAAAATAGTATTTTTAAAGTTTCATCCACACAATACTTTATTTTGACCTCTACATGAACAATCTAACATGTAACAATTAGAATAATTAGAAGATTTCTATTCTTACATCCCACTAGTTACTACTTCTATTTTCCTTCTAATTAACATGGATATTTGTAATCAAATTGGAATACAACAACATGTACACAAAGTCATACAATAAATATACTAATAATGTGCGATCTCCATTCTAGAAATCCTCTAGCTTCAACATACCAATTAAATTTAGCAACTATTCATATTGAAATTAAATATGCACAATTCTACTAAACTAGAAGGCAACAAGAACACCCACCTATTAGAAGATCTTAATTCCTCTCTAGCAAATGAACTCCGAGAAGCCCCCAAACCTCCTCGAAATTCGTGCCCAAGAGAAGAACCACCATGAGAAAATCGGCAGCAAGTAAACATGAACACACACTTTTTTTTCATTTTATTTTGCTTATTAGAAGTAGGGTGGGTAGGGTTTTATAGGATTAATTCATTTATGGGGATTTAATTAATTAACCACTAACCCTTAATTACCTACCCACTAATCCACTCACCCCCACTCATCCCCTCAAACAAATACCTGGTCAAAACACGGTGGGTGCAGTTTGATTTTGGTGTTAAATGCACGTGAACGTGCGTGCTACGTGTGTGCACACAATTTATTAATAGTTTTTATTTAAATAAAAAGTATATGTTATAATATGTAGTATGTATTTAATGAAACTAGTTTAATTTAATTATAATTTAAGGTTTTCATGCACAAACAGAAACAAATACACACACACATCATAAATTTTATTTTGAAAGAGAATACACCCAACCCATGCACTGCAAACACGTGTGCCACACGTAAAAATAAATATTCAAAAAGATTTGATTAACAAGGAAATGTTTATAAATAATCGAAATACAACATACAAAAAATATATTTTATTAGTTATATATGTATACAATAATATAATCAATACGTACATAGAAAACACGTGCATCATACGTATAAAATTTATATTTGAGTCAAAATAGGAGAAAAAATTATTATTATAAAAAGAATTTGAATAAGTTATAAAATAAATAATTGAAATACATAGAAATATTACATGTAACGGTAGAATATACGTAATCGACACGTGTATCGAAAGCATGAGAAATGAAGGTAAGAATGATGATGACAAGATAAGAATGAATTTTGAGTTGGCTCAAACAAGATAAGAATGAATTTTGAGAAGACGAAAAAATGTATGAATAGTTAAAATACAGAATACGTACAATACTTATATTAAAATACGTTACGAATATTACCTGTAACGATACAAAATACACATGCATAACACACGAGGGGAAAAATTATCATAACTCAATTTTGCAGGGTTTTACAATAGGTCCTCCGTGGATTGTATGAAATATCTTCATCTGTCCCGATTTCGGGGACTCAGTTGGCCTCTCTGCTCGTTTGTTGGGTCCTCTCAGAGGAGGATGTTGGGGGTCATTTACCTGGATAAATTTGACGAGGTATCCTCCTCAGAGCAACGCCTATAATTCATCTTTAAGGGCTCGACACTCATCCGTAAGGTGATCGTGACCCTTATGGAAGGCACACCACTTTGTTTTACCTCATCTTTTGCTTGGGGCATTCATCTTGGGGGGGGGGGGGGGGGGTCGAAGGATCTCGTCCTTGTCAACCTCCATGAGAATGGAGGATATGCTTACATTTAGTGGGGTGTAATTTTCAAAACAAGGCATGGGAGGGGTGGCGATGTCCAGAGGTGTCCTTCTGGGATTTTCGGGGCACATCTTCATTAGTGCCTTCCTATTTGTTCCCGGACGGAGGCACCTTATGTTCTTAGGGACATATACTTCTCAACTCTCTAAAGGAGGTCAGAGAAGTCCAAAGGAGGTCTTTTGACGAAGGAAGCTTTAAGGTCTTCATGTTTGACAATTATCTTAACGTGACCATTTCCACCACAGAGTCGAGTAGGGATAGATCTAGACTCTACTGTGAAGCATGGGACATATCTCTTGAGGGACTCCCCATTCATTTTCCTGAGGTCTAACTGGGAGGCACTGGTCTTCTCCAACTTGCAGCTAGTAACGAAGTGCGTGAGGAAGAGTTATTCAAATTGGTCGAAGGAAAATATGGAACCTGGGGAAATGCGAGAGAATCATTCTTGTGTCGAGCCTTTTAAGGTTGCTGGAAAGATTTTGCATAGGAGGAAATCGGACGCTTGGTGGATCATCATGAGAGTTTTAAAACTCTCGATATGGTCTACTAGATCGGTCTCTTCGTTGTACGGTTCGAATGTCGGGACCTTGAAGTTTGTAGGGACGTGGGTTTCAATAATCTTTTCGGAGAATGGAGGTCTGATTGGATGGTATCTTCCTTCTTGTTTTGTTCATTCCCTTTTCAGCGATGCCAGGCGGTCTTCCATCTTTTGGAGACGTTGGAAGACGACATCCTCTTGTTGATCAGATCTGGTGGATCCACGTGATTCTTCCTGTAGCGCCCCGGATCCCCGTTACCGGACATCCGTGACACCTTCCAGAATCTTTACCTTCAAATTCATCTCAACACAGTAATAACACGGAAATTTAAAAACTTTTTATTTACCAAATAAGTCATTACATCATTGATTACAACCGATAATTTGTTCTTGAAAAAGGAGTACAAATTACATCAATTCATTACAACTTATTACAAGTATTTACAGACTCCTCTTGTAAAGCTATCAGCTGCCTTCTGAAATGGTAATCGACTGATTACTTGCAGAACTTCGCTGAGCGGCCCATCGGCTCCCCCGAGACTTGCTCCTCAGCTTCAGGCTTCTGTTGCGCGACTCTGATATCTCTGCACCTGTTCGGAAGGTATAACCGATACCTAAAAGGTGGAAAACGTCAGTACTTCGACTGACGCAAAGCTGGTGATAGCAGCGATCCTCTAAAATTCAATCACAACCAATAATTTATGCAAAAAAAAGGAAAAGTGTTGTGCAAAAACAAGGGTTTAGTGGATTCGGGTTCTAGTGCAGTGTTATGACATGACCCTATGACTAGATGCAGCAAACTCACATGCCTAACCTCTAATGCAAGTAAGACTTTGGAGCACAAATGCATCCCATACTACATATGCCCCCAAATCTAGTCGTCTTTCTTCACAATTTAGGGATTCGAACCCTCGCCATGCACCCTGCTCTTGTACACACTCCAGTTCCCAATAGACTGTCCGTCGCCCAAGGAGATTGCAGCGGTCGGTCTAATTCCGCTATGCAGTGCCCAAGTGGTCACCGCCAGTTGGTACCCGCGTACGGACCTCCTTAGAAACTGTGTTGAACCTAGTCCTTACGACCCTTGGTTCCACATGTCCACCTATGGACTGACGCATGCGTGTTCACCCCTCATCGGGTAATGAACTGATATATATACCAAAAAAATACAAAACACAAAACCCGCGCTTTAGGGATGTGAGCACCACGGGAGGTCAAATCCTCTGGGCCTCTCGCACCTTACTTCGGCAGAACTTTGGGAATCAACAGATCGAGATACGAGCCGGGGATGCAATCCGTTAGCGGCCGAGAACGTATCCCTACGACTGGAAGATACAACACCGACTATGGTTTACTAGGACTAATGCAATTTCCCAACCTCTTAATAAACCATTCTAACCCATACCTTACTCTAATTATTCGGGTAAGAATTAACTGCTTCCACACTTGCCTATCAGCCTCTGGCCCCTGGCGATACCTGTCCGGTTCGCCACTTTTCCTGCTTGGACACGTCCAGCATAATGGCCTACGCCTGCTGCTACTCCGGGAGTAAATATATAATTTTCCGGTGAGCTCTACTCACTGGTATGCTCGGACGTCCTACGCTCGGCAGAAGTTTAATAATATAGGCTTGATAGGTGCAGGGTATCCTTTACCCTAGTGACTAACTCGAGTCACCCATCCCACTCGGGGAGTCAACAAACTTAATAACAGAGATCCACCACTCCTAGACACAATTCATCGACTCAAATAACACACATGGGAAAAATGCTTTCACAACCCTTAGTCCAAACCCAGACTAAGCGACCTACGGGTATCTACCCGAATCTCAAAATGGTCATCCCTCTATCGATACAACTCCGATTGGAGTGTATGGCCCCAACCTAGAAAGGTACGATCCTAGGCTACAATTCCTAGTTGATCATGAGCTTAAATTCAACCATCTAAGTCCTCGACATAGCTTCTCAAGCTCTAGCCTGCGTGCTTCCTGTGCACGGGATGCACCTTACCATTAACACAAAATCCTACTCGTTCATCAGAACGACACAAACTTAAATTCTGTAGAAGGGTGTGGGTGTCTTCAACAACTCTCTAGTTGGTCATGAGTCCAAATTATACCATTAAGTCATCCTAACACACTCATCTATCATCAATACACCAATTTACACAATTGGTCTCTCCAATTCAGAGCACACAGCTCTACTCTAGTCCTCTATCCAGTCTTACAAAAATCATAATAATTCAACCGTTCACTGGAATTGCCTAAAATTAGTTTTGTTGGAAAGTTCTAGGTGTCCACTACAACTCTCTACTGGGTCATGATCCTCAAAATGTGCCTCTAACAGGTCTCAATTTCTCAATCTTTACAGAGTATCAAAACAGGCTGAAAACAGCACAGTGCTCAATCACAAAATCACAGTAAATTGTGAACTTATCCAATTGACACAAAATTTATAGTGGTGACACTAGACATCATACCCAACATCTAGCAAAAGACCTCATGTCAAAATCCCAACTATACAGTGAGTAATAGCTATTGCAAGTTAGCACAGAAACCATCAGTTTTTCAAATTCAACATCAGATACTGGTTATTGATAGATTTTTCTCATGCCTCTAAAATCATCCAAATAATTTACTTATTTTTGTAATAATAAACATACATTCAGAAACATTGAGTAAAAATTTCAGATCAAAATAATTCTTCAATAAATCACGAAAATTTCTACAATATCAACCATCCTGTTTTTCTTTTCCTGAGTCTGCCTTACGATACATATCCATCTCTCAATTTTATTAGCATATCAAATGATCTTGGAAAACTCTGAAATAAATCATGGATAATCCTAACACATAAATGAACAAATAATTTTAATCTTGTGGTCTAATTCAACATATTGTGCTCTCGGAAAAATCTACAAAATGGTACTCCGAACCAGCTTTTCCTAGTTCAATTCTGACTTCTACTTCTAACCTTTAGAAAAGCAATCCTATGCATTCTAGCACACATGCATGCAACCAAATTTAATTAAAACACAAGAATTTCAAGTTTAGATAAACTTTCCACCCTTGTTTGTAGTAGTAGAAGGAACTTCTTCAAGCTTCTTCTCTTGGAAATCTCCTTTTGATCCTTCTTCTTCACTTCCTTCTTCTTTCTCTCCTCCTTTTCTTGACGTGTTTTCTTTTTGTAATTTCCAGAGCAAAAGGGAGGAAATGAAGTGGGAAATGAAGGAGATGGGAGGGGTATAGGCCGGATTCTATGGGGGGGGGGGGTGTAGCATAGGATATTAGAGTGGTTTTAGGAAAAACCATGGCTTGTAGCCAATGGTTTTGGTGTTAGTTGTGTTGGCTGTCCTATTTAGCTTAAATGGATTCCAATGAGCGCGAGACAAGCGGTCTAACGAGTACATGCAATATATATTCACTGTAGTATCATACAGTGTTATATTTACATGGGTATCGTACCGAAAACTAGTGTTTATACTAGTATCGGTCCTCCTCGTTCTCGTGCATCTTTGGAATGCAATCCTGCCATGAACCGTCCTGTAGCCCTAACCATCCACCACGATGGCAAAATCGACCCATAATACTATAATCAATTGCACGCATACTGTCAATATACATACATACATATACAAGCATAATACAATCCGGGGTGTTACACTTCCCGTCGTGGAGGAGAAGGATGGAGAAGACTAGGTTGTCGAGTTTGAGGTGGAACTATGCTAAGGGCCTGGAGGATCTCATTTTCGAACTCTCGAAATTCGGCTCTAGTGACTGGCATTTCTTCATTCCTTCCCATCCTAGGATCTATCCTGCTAGTTGAAGTTGGATGCCTCCTTTCTCGGGGGAAAAGTTCTTCTATGATCTCTTGGGGAACGACACCCCTTCGCCCCCTGGGAGAGGGGGATCTCCTTCGTCAAAGAGGAGATGGGCTTCTTTTGCGTCCCCTGGGAGAGGGAGACCTCCTTCATTTATGTGGAGAGGGACTTCTTTTGCTCCCCCTCTACTCAGGGTAAGAGGCTTCCTCTCGAGCTCTCTTCTCATTGAAATAGGTCCGTAGGTCTGACTCCTGCTAGCGATCTACGATGACTTGACGGAGGTTGGGCTATGGTTGAAGGAGTGAGGAAGGAGTAAAGGTGTATACTGATCCCCCATTTCCGACAAAGGGTCTAGCGGATGGTTCGGGGCGACTCCGGAGAGAGCCCCTGGCGAAGCCTCTCCTGGGGAAGGCAAGGCGAGCTGAAGGAGGGCCCCTCTTGTTGTGAGTGAAAGCTGTGATGGAGTTCCTCTAGAGGAGGAGGTGGAGAAAGAGGGTTGGCTCGTCGGCTTGAGGTTGCTGCCTTCCCTTTTCCCTCGGGAGGCATGCTGGATGGCTTGTTCTCATCGGTAAGGTCTAGTCGGATTTTCTTTACAGTGATATTATTCAACTCTCCATAATCAATGCAAAGTCTGCGGCTGCCATCCTTCTTGTTGACGAACAGAACTGGGGCTCCTCAAGGTGAAACACAAGGCCTGATAAAACCCTTATCAAGCAGCTCCTGAACTTGTACCTTCAGTTCTGCCAATTCAACCGTGCCATGCGATACGGACTTTTAGAGATAGGCATCGTACCTAGCTGAACATCAATGCTGAACTCCACATGTTGGTCTGGCGGTAAACTGGGCAAATCCTCAGGAAAGACATCCAGGAAATCCTGCACAACTAAGGGTGCAACAACCCCATCAGAGCCCAGCGACACAAGTGAAACAGCCTTAGGGTTCATCGAGCTCTTGACACGCCCTGACGGTGTCTCACCCGCATGGAACATAAACTCTGGTTGACCAGGAAGCCTAAAAGTCACCTTTTTCTCTCGACAGTCAATCACGGCACAAGAAATACCCAACCAGTCCATGCCAAGAATAACATCGAAACCAGAATTGGGAATCACAATCAAATCAACTAAGAAATTCACCCTACTAATCAGCAACGGGCTTTGCTTACATACCTTAGAACAGACAATGACACCTCCACCTGTAGTGATGTCCCAAGTTGCGGGCATAGCATCGCTTGACAAACTATGCTGATCAACAAAATAGGAGGAGATAAAAGATTGGGTAGCACCGGAGTCAAACAAAACATGAGCTGGAAGGGAGAAAACTAAAATGACACCTAGAAGATGATCAAACAAAAAGATAAGATGCTAGCAGGATATATGCACGAATAATTATACAAAGAAGAAAATAACATGCAGAAAATTGAAATGAAGAAAATGAATAATACAACTACTATGATATACCTGCAACCACTCCAATAGCTGTCTCTGCTTCCTCAGCTGTCAGGTTGTAAGCCTGACCATGAATCTCAGTCTGACCTCCTCTAGGGGCCATACGCCTCTGCTCGAAGGTTTGCCTCTACGGTGGAAGAGGCAGTCCACCCTGACCATGAGCCAGTGCTCCTTGCTGAATGGTACCTCCAGCCTGTGCAGCTTCCCTACTCCTGGGGCAGTCCCGAATCATATGATCACTGCTTTCACAAGTAAGGCACAGTCAATTAGCTATCCTGCAGTCTTGCTGTGAATGCCCAACTTTATGGCAACGGCCACAAGTCTCAGCAGTCCTCGGAACAACAGGTGTGTACGGCTATGCCCTCACGGGAGGAGGCAGAACTGGCTTTCGAATAGGCCCTCCGGTAGGCCGAACTGCAGCAGGGTGCAGAACAGTCCGCTGAGGAACACCTGACCTGCTAAGGGTCTGCTCCTAGATCCGAGCAGCGTCCATAGCGTCAGCATAGGCACGAAGCCGAAGATCAGCCAAGCGGTCCCAGAGTGGAAAACTCAAGCCCAACCGAAATTTGCGAGCCCTATCCTCATGAGTGGCTACCACAGTAGGAGTGAAGCGACTGAGCAGAGTAAACTCTGCAGCATACTCGTCCACGGAACGGTTTCCCTGGTTAAGACAATGTTCAAATTAATATTGTCACATGTGAAGTAGGTAACAACAATGACATTTAAGAACACTATCTAGCTGACCTGGGTTAGGAAAACGAATTTTCGTTCCATCTCTGCCTCGGTAACACTGGGAAAGTACTTCGCCATAAAGCTCTCTGAGAAAGTAGCCCACTCGATGGGTCTCACCATCCTTTCGGTTTTAGCCCGCCACCAGATGTGGGCGAGAACCACCAATTGGATGCTAACCACATCCACACGATCAACATCAGCAACTCGAGCGGCGATCAACAGTTGCTCTGTCCGGATAAGCCATTGCTCGGCCTCCAGCAGCGACTTAGTGCCCGAAAACTTATCCAGGTGCAGCCTTATGAAATCTGCTACTGTGCCGAGACCTTGGTGGCAGTGGCCCAGGTGCAGGTCCAGCGGCTACTCCATTGGCTGCCAAAGTGGCCCTCATCAATTCATTATGCTCCTGCTTGAGAGCCATCAACTGCTGAATCGTCTAAAGAATAGAAGCGTTGTCGGGCTGCTCATCCCACAGACGGGAAGAAGAAGAAGCTCCACGAGCCATAGCCTGAAACACAATCAAATATGGTCAGTACCCAGATTATAAGTTGGTTATTATATACACATTCATGTGATCAACGTGGTGTGCACATCACTGAGTTAACCCGGCTAAAGCCAAGCTTGACTAATATATCAGCCAAAGCCAACCTCCATAAGTTAGTCATGTTTGACAGATATATTATCCAACTCAGAGCTTTGATACCACTAAAAACCTGTCACGCCCTGCTTCCCAAAATATGGAAATATGAGTATGTAACGTAGGCCCAGCGAATGATGTAAACACCATCCATAAGTTGTACCAGTCTAACTCAAAAATATGAAATAACAATCACAACCACGCAAGGAGATATAATCCCATTAACAAGATCAACTTCAATAATAAATGAGAGAATCCAAATAATAATATCCAACATCTGGGATAAAACAAACTCCGGGTCATAAAAGCCCAAAACAAAGTATAATGTCAAACACAATGTTTAAAAGAAATAAATCTAGCATAAAATAATTAATTCAAGCAGCGCAATCTTCAGTTCTATCTTCTAGAATCGTTGCTCACCAATTCCTTCTGGTATTGTTCCTTCAGTACCTGTAAACTTGTGATTTAAAAGAAATAAAATAATGTCCTTAGAGCAAGTCGTGGACAACAAGTAGAGAAAATAGGGAATAATAGGAACAAGGTATATCAAAAGAAAAGGGACGGGATCAAAGTCAATATCAAAGTCAAAGATTGGCAATAATGTCAAAGGTCTATGTTTAATCATGCATTTAATTAATAATTTCAATTCAAGTCCAATGATGATGACAGTATACGGGTTCAAGCATGAATGTCAAATGCGGGTTATTAATTATTTTATTAGCCTATCTAGTGCACGTACTACTGTATCCCATTCCACAGGTTCGGCGCAAGCATACAGTGAACGCTTTAGACTGATGGTGAATTCACGAATCGTATACTCGGCCCAGTAATTAGTGATTAATATTCATTAGAAGTAATTATCAAGCAGTATTTTATGGCCATCAGTCAGTACAAGTCAGGCAGTAGGGCCCAACCGAGTACAGTTTCCGATTGTTCACTACCAAGTCATCCCATAATACCTCAGCTTGTTACCATTTTATTTCATCCTATGTGAGCATGCAAGAAGGTGTCAATGTTGTATCATGCCAAATGTGACTATTCTACTCGTTACAGACAAGATAAGAGGCAAACATATTAAATTAACACAAATCACACAATCTGGACAGCATGACGCTGCTGTACAAAAACACAGATTACCGCAACTACAGAAAAGCAAATCTGGACCCGTCAGAAGTTCTAAAAACTAGACTATCTGCTAGTTCCAGCAAATATATATACGATATATAAGAGTTACAGAAACTATGGTGAAAATCCTATTCTTTTCAGATTTTATGTTTAGGCAGAAAGTTATAAATTGTGTTCAAACATATGAATTAGGTCAGAAAACACCTCTATTAAATCTAAAAAAAATTTAGGGTGATTCCTACACATGTCTAGTTTCGACCAAATTAATTTCATATTTTTATTTTACTGTTATTATGTTCTATTTAATTATGAAATAAAAAGATACGAATGAATTTGTGAATTTGGAAATTCAGACCCAACTGTACTAAAATACTGATATCTAACAGATTATACATCGGAATTCAATTCTGTCGATAGTTCTGGAAAGTAGACTCATGGGGCTATAATTCGTATTCAGAAAGTTATTTCAAATTACAAAAGTAACAGGATCGAATTTCAAATACAAAAATATGCAAACATCAGTCTAGAAAATAATTTGATATGAATAGGCAATAACTTTATCATACAACCATATAGTTCATGTTAATTAATAGTCAAAGTGATGCTGGATGTTTAATATGGATATTTCTAGATTTAAGATGCAATTTTACAGGCATGGTAATTAATTCATTAAATCAAATCCAATCAAACATATTCAACCATCAAATAATCCTACAACTTGGATCTAGTTATTTTTCATGTATAACGTGCATATGCAATGTGCAATAGAGGGACTAGGTTTTAGATCAAAGTTGTAGGCACGATGTTAAGAATATATTGGGTTAGCTCATGTAAACCCTCAATATACTTAACGGAATTCAAATAGCAATATGATAAAAAGGATTTGGATCTACTTGCGGAGATCAAAGAGATTCTTGAACAAAACAATAAACTAGTTTAAGAAAGAGACTTGCCTGTTAGATGATAATTTCAAATATATAGAATAACGGGATGAGAATCCCTGGTGACGAATCCCCGAACACGGAACACATGCGAACTACGTGCAAAATAGCAACAGCAATTACCCTTCTTCACAAACTCCAAACGGCAATCTGCGATTCCCTCTTCTCCTGAACACCAAACAGCCAAGAAGGAATGAGAGACAGCGACGGCAGGACGCAGCTCGTCGGTGGGGACTGTGCGCGACGGCTGGCACAGCAGTGATCGACTGTGAGTAGACGATCAGGGATGGATGATGACGAGGCACTAGCGGTCGAGGCGCGATGGTAATGACAAGGGATTGATACTCTGTTTCTCCACCGAACAGAGGAGGAGACGGGATGGAGACGGCGACAGAACTAGGCATCGACGACGAAGGGAGGGGATGCGGCAAGGATGGAGAAGACGATCGGGATGGTGAGAAAGGGCGCGAGGGGTTCGAAGGGTGCAGGCGATGGGTTTGGTGGAGGTTGGATGAGAGGCTGGGAGGATACAGGGGGTCGAAGGCTTGGGCAAGGATGGGAAGGTGAGGACAGGGTCGAGGCTAGGGGTGACGGGGTGGCGACGAGGATATCGGAGCGACAGGAGACGGCTTGAGCGGGATGGGTTGAAGGGAAACAGAGGATGGGGAGAGAGAGCGGCGGGGGAAGGGGAGAGAGAGAGATTGTGAGAATATTAAATTAGGGTTTTGGGGATATTTAAATAGGAATTGAGATGTGGGGTTTTGTGTTGCGGGTTAACATGTTTAGGTTACTGGTTTAGGCTCCAAAAAGATAATAACAAGTAGAAATCAATGAGATGAACATATAGCGGATCAATTCAAACTCAAAACACAAAGAGAAAAATTTGTAGTGAGCCAAAAATAGCAGAATTCAAGGCAAAAGAGTATGGAATGATCAAAAGAGAATAAATGAGCCCAAAGAAAAGCAAGATTCATTATTCAAAGGAAATTCGGATATAATAATCAAGAAAATAAAATAAAATACAATAAAATCCAAAACAGAAGAACAGGGGTTACACTTGGTAAACCCATCTTTGCCTATGTAGGACGGCTTCAATTGTAGAAGTAGATTTTAACAAAACTCTTGTAAATTGTTATCATTGAGAATTTACCTCTGCACATAAAATGAATTGCCCCTTGTGTAGAGTTGAATATAACTTTACAAACATTTTTCAGAGTTGAATATAAATATACAAACAATTTCATCCAAATTTTCTTCTTCTAAACATTCAAAGGAATAAATTTTTAGGTCTTTTAACTTTTAGATTCAAATTTATCAACGAAAAAAAGGTTACAATGTTTGACAATCAGATCAACAACACCCGCCAAAGTATGTGAATTCTTTCCAAAGTCATCTCAATTGAAGTAAAAAATGACTTTTCAGATTGCAAGTGAGTTTGTCTCAAAAGAGAGTGTTACGGGTCCAATCCAATCCGGTGGTGTTCCCCGTCGGCGGCACCATCATCGGCGATTGTGATGGTAGCCATGAAAATCAAATGCAAGTAGAACAAAACAAGGAAAAGAAATTGGACTAGGTTTAATATCAATTCATATTCATATCCAGTTCTGTTACAGAGCTTGGGTTTTGAAGAGGAATGAAGACACGTGTATTGCTTGTGCTTATAAAAGTTCCTGTCATCCTGACAAAAGCAAACCAATAGGGAAACTGCCCAACTACCCCCTACTATAGTCAGTGGGCCCCACCGACTCTACCCATCTACTCATAGGTGGTCGGCTAGGATGCGCTTCACCCGTGATGAGAAAAGAAAGGGGTTTATTACAAAATATTTAGTGAACTTGCAAAAAGAACCAAAAAAGAAATATAATCCCCCAGGAACTGATATGTGATGAAGAACGTGAAGATCTCTTTTAGTGCATTTCAGATACAGTTCCTAGTAGAACTGTATCAATCATTCCCCATTAAATTGACCTTGTCCTCAAGGTCAATGTGGCGATCTTCATCAACACTAAGAGACCCATTCAAAAACTGTTGGAATTAATTTTTGCAGTTTTTCGGGCCGGATTCCGGCAAGCTCCGACCACCGGCGGCACCGGAAAATGAGTGGATTGTGATCCTCTCGACGAGTACTAGTCCGTGGTGTACTCACTTGCCGAAAACGAATTCCGTATGAATGAGAAATGTTGGTCCAAAGTTGGGTACTTGAAATGTACTAACTTGGCAACTTGGAGAAAATGGATAGTCCCATATCGAAAATTGGGAAAGATTTTTTCTAGTATATATACTAGAAAACTGGACTAAAGGGCATGGTCCGGGGATTACCACTAACGTGTAGGGAAGAGAGGACTTAGCCAAAATGACAAACATACATGCGCGCGAGCGCGTGCCCGGCCCGGACCGGGCTCAAACCCGGCTCGGCTCTGGCTTTTCACATTCAGTAACTGACACCATTACTCTGTAACAGCAGAGTAATGGCTCAGCAGTTATGAATCTGAACCACCACTCTGCTATTGCAGAGTGTGGACCATTACTCTGCTGTTACAGAGTAATGGGCCTCTGAAGAGTCTCCATTTTCTCTCTTATAAGGCTACTGAATCCTGCAGAGTCTTTTCAGTCCAAGTTTTATTCTTCTTCACCTCTGTGTCAACTGAGAGTACATCACAGACAGCAGTTCGATGGAATCTCTGAAGCAAGGGTGCTGCTCTTCAGAGAAGATACAGTTGTATCCTGGGAATCAATTCGCCAGCCACCGTCACACTACGGGGCGAATTTTGCTTTAAGGAGAGAGATTCTTCATCTCGACTCTGTGCAAAGCCTTTAGTTTACTGTTTTTTATTTCCTGTATTTCAGTTCTTCACAATTGCTGTTGGTATTTTTTCATACTTATAAAATCGGGTTCTAACAAAAACATCTCCAAATACGCGATAATGTGTCCTCCTGGATCGAAGTTGAAGTGCTGATACTCCTCGGAATTTTGAAGACCCATCTGAATCATTTATTCTTCTTCCCTAGCTATTAAGGAAAAAGCTTCATCTATCTTTAAAGCAAGACTAGCAGAATCATTTGGAGTATAATTCAAAACTGCTCCTCAATCTTTGCCAAAATTCCATAGTCTTCTGAAGCATTGATTAAATTGTTTGGGCCTATGAAATTTTCAAATAGATGCCACTGTCATCCTTTGTCAAAATATGAGAAGGCTGCAAACAGATTGTCCTCCCTCTCAACTTTGTTTAGATTCAGGGTTGCAACAATAAACTCTCAATTGTAATATTTGCTGCTTCCATCAAAGCTGAAATTTCAGATTCTTTTACATTTGCACTAGCTCTTTCCAAACTAGCCTTGAGTTCCTCATATGTGATCTGGCTGCTGTTGTAGGTGTATCATCTTGAACATCTCCATCAATCCGGAAATTTCTTCTTCTGACAAGCTCTCAGCAATGACCCTAAGTGCCAATTTCCTGAGCTTGTTCATTGCAGAAAATTGCTTTAACCGAGAGAGTACGGCAGAATCAAGAGGTTTATCAGGAGCTACACCTTCAAAAATTGTTTCAATCTCTGGCCGAAGTTCATGCCTTCCTTCATACATGTCCAGAAGAACAAATAACTTCTCCGGTGGCCTTTTACTCTTAGCAGTCGCACCTCCGAAACTAAGGAGCATTAGTAAGCTGTTTGATGTTACTTCAGCAAAACACTGATCCTCAAGAACATTATTGATCCCTTCAAAAATTTGATCACAATTTTTTTGCTCTGCAGCAAATAGTAGCTTGACTGCAATTTGCATAAAATGAATCCAGTTTCCAATTTTGGCCTCTAAAACTTCCCACTGCCTCTTTTGTACATCATCTTTTCCAAGTCTTTGTACCGCAAGCTTCCGTAGACTCAATTCTAAAGCTGTAGCATGAGTTTCTCTGTAAATTTTTACGCACTGTTGCTGGCTTCCTGCTAGAGTGCTATAGCACACAAACCCAAGGCCTTAACTGATTCCCTTCTCATCACGCATAATTCTTGTGGAAGAAATGTTGCCACACTGTCTGAAATGTTCATGCCAAACATCATCATCGACTGAGTCATCAATGTTCTTCACATATACACTTGAAGCCATGTTTTTCATGATTAATTCGTTGTGTTTTTTCTCATACATGCACCGCAAAACTTATTGTCGCTCTGCTTTCTTCTGAGCTCTTGATACACATAGAGCTCTTGACCCAAGCTGAAGACCATTCATTGCCTGTACTGCCTTTTTGGCACTATCAGGATTTTCAAAATTGACAAACCCAAAGCCTTTTGAAATCTCATGACCATCCCTTGCAATCTTCACACTGAGGACCTTAATAAACTCAAAAAACTTAAGCGCAATAAGTTCTTCTGTGAAGTCCTGATCGAGGTACTTGATGTATAGGTTGGTAAACTTAGCTTCCTGGTCTTGTAACACCCGCTCACTCTTTCTTATAAAGTTACCAACATAGAATGGGTTTCCTTCAAATGCTAGACATTCTTTCACTATTTCTTTTATAGCTTCACTAATGTATGGGCTAAGAATGTTCAATTCCTCAAAATCGCGAAATGTGCTACAGACCTTGGACTCAAACGCAGAGATAGCGCCATGAACCATAGTAGCAACTTCTTCAAGAGAGTGCCTTGAGTATTTCATGTCACCATTGACATTTTCAACCTTGAGAACCCTCATAATACACTTCCTTACATACTGGTTTCCCTGCAAGTCGGGGAATTGCAAATCTGTAGAGCGACTAGGAATCAGCAGCATTAAAAAAGGATCAATATCAGCAGCAGTATATCGAGGCCGAACAGCCACCACATTGGGTCCAATCTGCACCTTATCCCTCACCAACAAAAGCTTCTCTATACAGTTTGCAACATTGGAATGGACCACATTTGACTCCACCTTCAAAAAACCAATCATATTTTGTAACAAAGGAAGCACCACAAACTTCAGAATCTGCTCCTTGAGTGATCCTTCAGTGCTCAAGAAGTTATTTGAATCAGCAGGAGTCACTTCATTTGTATCTTTGACAGCCTCATCTTTAGTTTTCTCTACTGAAACATCAACACCTTCGATCATTTTTCCCTCCATTGCCTTCTTCTTTTTATTAGAATCAGTTTGATTGACATTAGCAGCTTCAACATCTTCAGAGCTTTTCTTAGTGCCAGCTTGATTGACATTAGAAGCTTCACTGTGTTTAACCTTTTTCTCTTCTCCACTAAGAGGGGGGTCTTGGTTCACCTTATCACCAGTAGCACCTCCATTATATTGAGGTAGATCAATCTGGTCACGATCACAAATCTCACTCTAATTTTCTATCACTGGTTCATAAACGTCACGTTGATGCTCAAATGAGGAATACTCTTTTCCAACAACTTCAACAATGAGAAGAGTTTGAGACTTATCGACTTCCATACTCGATAGCACTGCCATGTCGTGTATGGGATGGTGGGAGGGCGGAGGACCATTTATAGCCTTCTCTTGGAGGTATTTCCTATATTGAAGAGGTATAGGATATCGTCTAGCTTTCTCTTGGAAGTATTCCATATAATGAGGAGATGGAGGATGAGTTCTAGTTTTCTCTTGGAGATACTCCATATAATGAGAGGGTAGAGGATGTTTCCTAGCTTTCTCTTGGAGATTCTTCAAATACTGGTCCTTCCATTCTGGTCGATGGGCATGGGTGAGGTGATGGAACTGAAGAGAAATTCGTTCGAACACGTGGTGGACAAGGTGATGGTTGTGGTGAATTCGCAGCTGGGTTCGTTTGGGAAATTCTTTAAACACTTGGTGGGTTTCCATTCCCATAAAAGGAGGGGTTGCGGTTGAGTAGCAGGTGTTGGGAGAGAGAGAGAGAGTAGGTGGCATCTAAAAAGGGTGAATAGGTGGGTGAGAAGGTGAGTAGAGGTAGTTGTCGAGTGAATAGGTGGTATGAGAAGGTGAGTAGAGGTAGTTGTCGATAGTGATTGAAGTGGAATTTGAAGAGGGGAGAGACGGAGCTGAGGGATTCTTTGTTGAGGAATTTAAAGAAGGGGAATTAGAACCCCATCGAGAGCACATATATTGAGGAGGGTCTTGGTGGTCAACTGACTGAGGGGAGAAGCCAAGGGAGGAGGCGGCGGTGGCGTTCGGCGACGAGCTCGAAGACGACAGCGGTGGGAAAGGAGAGAGCTCTGCTTGTCCTCAAGCAAAGGTAAAACCATGAATAAAGGAATAATAATCAATAATATGTTGAACTCATCACGCTAAGAGATCTTATCATGCAAGCATCAAAATTTCAACTTACTATATAAACAATAGCAAATAAAGTAAAACAAAGCATACTCATTTTCTCAAGTGCAATTATTTATTCATATTTCCCAACTCAATCATATTTGTCATGCAATTAATGTAATTATATCATGCAACAACTCTAGCTGTGATTTTCCCTTCTCATTACTACAAACCAGGTAGCAAATTAGAGTTTCTCTCTCTCTCTCTCTCTCTCTCTCTAAGTAGTCACTTGCCTTTTGACGCGAATGCAAACATTTGTGATGAATTCACCCGGTTAATCAACAAGTCACAAACTTAGAGTGCTTTTGCATACTCATATTTCAAGTTGTCGTTTAACGTAAAAGTAAACATTGATGATGAATACCCCTAGTTACTAAGTAACTCAAAACATTAGAGTAGATAGAACTTTATTCATTCAATTATTTGATCATTATCACTCTATTTACTTAAACTCTGTTTAGGACTAGATCAAAGGGGATAATCATAATAAAAAGTATTACATTTTTCTTTTATATATAATCACATGACTCTCAAAATTTTGTAAGGAATTTTGAAATTCAATAATCCTAAAGTAAATAAGTATGTTTAATCTTGCTTTATAAGATATTTTCTATCCTAACAAAAATAATTTCAATGCTTTAGCACAATAAAGAACTGACAAGTGTAATGATAAGCCTAATTGCAGTACTTTGTTTTGTTTTTCTTTTCAAATATTAAAAAAATATTTACCCTCACCCCCAAAATTGAATATCACATTGTCCTCAATGGAAAAGGAAAAAAAAAAAAAAAATGCGAAAATTTCAGAATTTCTCTCCCTGATCCGTGTTAAAATTCTAGACGCATGACGTTCATTGTTTCAGTGATATCTAAAGTTGTAGATGTCCAAATTGCCTGATTCTTCTCTGGAAAGCCAAGACAATTTCCTACGATCTCTCTTTGAAACACTTTTCCAAATTCTGACTCCATCCTGCTCAAAAATAGCCATCAATGTAGGTGTAGAAAATAGCTCTGCCCGGAAACCCCCAAACTTATGCAATCCTATAAAAATAAAAACCAAAATTACAATTAAAATTAACTAAACTGAAAATATTATCTAAATACAGCAAAATAAGCATGGGTTACCTTCAAAGAAGCGCTAAGTTTTAAGTCTTCAGCCAGACTTGATAGCGGAGATGGTTATGTGATGCCAAGATCCAACAACATCAAAACATCTTTTCTAATAACTTTCTTCATGTTTGGATTAGGTTTTCTTTGAGCATCCCCCAAGATAGATGGCGGTGGTTGAGACTTGAGTTTAAGTCGTTTCTTTCTTGAAGATGGCGTTCTTGATATTCCCACCTCCTTGAATGTCAGTTGAGAAGAAAAATTAATAGATGGTGCAACTTGAACGTATTCCAAAATCTTTTCTTTCTCAGATTCAAGAGTTGCTGAATTTGTTGGATACACTTTAATTGGTAATTTCTCAACTTCCGCTCTATGTGTCTCCCACAATTAGATTAGTTTCACAAACTTGAAAACATGTGTGACCTTCAGTAGTAACCTCCATGGATTTAAAAACATCAAACATTACTTGCTCATCCCCAACCCTCAAAATAAGTTTTTCTTGTTGGATATCGATCAAAGCTCTCCGCATAGCTAGAAAAGGTCGCCCCAAAATCAATGGAATTTGTTCATCTTCCTCCACGTCAAGCACTACAAAATCAGCTGGAACTACGAACTTGTCTACCTTTACCAAAACATCTTTAATTGTTCCTCTTGGGTGCTTGATAGATCTGTCTGCCAGTTATAAAGAAATTATAGTAGGCTTTACTTCTCCAATACCAAGTTTCTTGAAAACTGAATAAGGCATGAGATTAATACTTGCTCCTAAATCACATAATGTTTTATCAAAAGAAGAATTTCCAATAGTGTAAGGAAATATAAAAAGTCCTGGATCTTTCAGTTTTGTCACGCCTCACATCCCAAAATACGGAATACGAGTACGTAATATAGGTCCAGCAAATGATATAAACACCATCCATAAGCTGTACCAGACTAACTCAATAATATGAACAATAACACAACGACGCAAGAAAGATATAATCACATGAACCAAAGATAAACTTTAATAATAATGAAATAATCCAAATAATATTCAACACAATATCCAACATCTGGGAAATAAAAATAAACGATGGGGAACATAAGCCCAAAACAAAGTATAATATCGAGACAATGTTCAAAGAAATAAAACTAGCAACAAGATAAACTAAGTAGCTCAATCTTTAGTTCCATCTTCTAGAATCGTTGCTCACCAATTCCTGCTGGTACAGATCCTCCAGTACCTGTAAATTCTTGATCTAAAAAGAAATAAAATAATGTCCTTAGAGCAACTCGTGGACAGCAAGTAAAGGGAAATAGAAAATAATAGAAACATAGTATATCAAAGAAAAGGAACGGGATCAAAGTCAATAACAAAAGCAAAGATATGCAATAATATCAAAGGTCTATATTTAATCATGCATGTAATGAATGATGTCAATTTCAATTCTATCTTGATGATGATATAGAGGATCAAGCATGGAATATCAAACGCAAGTTATTAATCATTTTATTAATCTATCTAGTGCACGTACTACTGCGTCCCATATGTTCCATACCACAGTTTCAGTGCAAGTACACAGTGAACGTTTTAGACTGATGGTGAATTCACGGATCGTGTACTCGGTAACAAGATGATAAGATATCATGATAGCGTGATCACACAATAACAATCAATTCTCCACCTTCCAAGTTATAAATCAGGCAAGCAAGAAGGCATTTACCGAGTACATTTTCGATCGTTCACTACCAAGTCATCCCATAATATCCCGTCTTGTTAAAAGTTTATTTTCATCCTGTGTGAGCATGCAAGAAGGTTTCAAAGTTGTATGATGCTAGGTGTGACTAACTCTACTCGTTATAGACAAATCAATAAGCAACCATATTAATTACACACCAATCACACAATCTGGACAGCATGATGTTTTCGTACAAAAATACAGATTACCGCTACTACAGAGAAGCAAATCTGGATCCGTCAGAAATTCTAGAAAATAGACTCTCTGCCGG
The DNA here is from genome assembly GCA_017893485.1 of Hemerocallis citrina. Taxonomy (NCBI): domain Eukaryota; kingdom Viridiplantae; phylum Streptophyta; class Magnoliopsida; order Asparagales; family Asphodelaceae; genus Hemerocallis; species Hemerocallis citrina. The sequence continues at coordinate 153,228,541 of CM030364.1, read as the reverse complement.
TTCCAGCAAATATATATACGACATATAAAAGATACAGAAACTATGGTGAAAATCCGACTCTTTTTAGATTTTATGTTCAGGCAGCAAGTTATAAATTGTATAAACACATATGAAATAGATCAGAAAACTCATTAATTAAATCTACAAAAATTCAGGGCAGTTCCTACACATGTCTAGTCTCAGCCAAATTTATTTCATATTTTTATTTTACTATTAACATGTTCAATTTAATTATAGAACAGAAAGATACGCATTAATTTGTGAATCTGGAAATTCTGACACAGCTGTAGTAAAATTGTGATATCTAACAGAGTATAACTCGGAATTCAGATCCGTTAAAAGTTCTGGAAAATAGATTCATATGGCTATAATTCATGTTCAGAAAGTTAATTCAAATTATAACATCGACATGGTCAAAAATCTGATACAAAAAGGAACAAACAGCAGTCCAGAATTTATTTTGATATGAATAGGCAACAATTTAATTATATGACCATATAATTCATGCAAATTAATAATCAAAGTGATTCTAGATCTTTAACATGCACATTTTCAGTTTTAAGATGCAATTTCATAAGCATGGTAATCAATTCATCAAATCAAATTCAATCTAATGTGTGCAATTCATCAAACAATTCTTTAGTATGGATTTAGTTATTTTTCATGTAATTGTGCATATGCAAAATTCAAGAGAGACTATATTTTAGATCAAGGATGTAGGCACGATGTTAAGAATATATCAGGGTTAGCTCGTGTAAATCCTCAATAAACTTAACGAAATTTCAAATAGCAATACAATAAAAAGGACTGGATCTACTTGCAGAGATCAACGAAATCTTGAACAAAACAAACAACTAGTTCAAGAAAAAGACTTGCTTTTTAATTAGTAGATTCGAATATATAGAATAACTGGATGAGAATCCCGGACGACGAACCACGATCACGGAAATAAGCAAGAATGTGCGAGCTACATGCAAATGGCAATACAGCAAACCAAGACCAAACAGCAAAACAGCAACTCCAACTTAATCCAGCAAACAGCAAATCAAGATCCCCTCCTCCACACTAACAACAAACAGCAAACTCTCCCCTCCTTCTCAATTGCGACAGAGAGAGAGAGAGCGAGATAGCGGGAGGGACGGCAACGGCACTACGGCGACGGTGACCGCGACACCCACGGCAAGGCGGTTAGGGTGCTAACGGCGATGCTGCAGTCGAGAAGCGACGCAGCGACAAGGATGAAGACGTTGAGCAGAACTCTGTTTCGCTCCAGAACAGAGGAGGCAAAATGGCGGGGGTTTGGGGCTTGGATGACGACGACGAGGTGGTGAGGGATCTTTGGTGGTTGCAGGGTGAACGAGGAGGGTGAAGGTGAGGAACGATGAAATGGATAGCGGCGACTGGATAAGCGACAATGGTGGGTTCGGTGGATGGATGGGTTGGACGACGGTGATGGGATGAGGGTAGACAGGAGCAAGGGCCACGGCGGAGAGCTAGGGTGACGAGGTCGAGGTGGTGGTCGGAGACGAGATTCGAGAACGGGGAGCAGGTTTGGGTTTCTTGAAGATGAAACAGAGAGATGAGAGAGTCGGGGGTAAGAGAGAGAGAAAAGTGGCGGTAGGGGAGAGGGATAGGAGGATTATTATAATTAGGGTTTTAATAATAGGGAATTTATAGGAGATTAAGAAGTTGGGGTTATGGGTTTCGGGTTAATGGGTTTAGGGTACAGGTTTAGGCTCCAAAAAGAGATGAATGAATATAATCAAAGAGATGAACACTTAGCGGAACAATTCAAACTCAAAATATGAAGGGCAAAATTTGTAATGAGCAAAAAATAGAAGAAAAGAGTACAGAATGATCAAAAGGGAATAAAAGAACCCAAGAAAAGTAAAAATTTATTTATTAAAATTGCGCTACTCTCCTCGGTTAGCATCACCGTCTCATGTTTCTCCAATTTTCACTTGTTTAATAAAATATCCTTAAAAAATTTACCATATTTAGGCATATGTTCTAAAGCTACAATAAGAGAAATATTAATATGCAATTTCTTAAAAATATTTAAAAACTTAGAAAATTGATTTTCAAGATTATTCTTTTTAAGTCTTTGCGGAAAAGGAATTAGTGGATCATAAGGAGATTTAGGATAAGTATCAGAATTAAACTCTCCTGAAATTGTTTGGCTTGAAACTCCTTTCTTGATGTTCTTTCCGTAATAATATTTGAAATCTTACCGATCTGAGCCTCAAGGTTGTGAATTGAAGCCATATTATTTTGTATCGCCAAATTTGTGTTCTGCATGTATTGCATGAATATCTCTTCAAGTGTTGGCTTCTTTTCTTGATGCTAAAAATTCTGAGGTGGTCTAATTGCTCCTTAGTTGTTGTTCTATGAAAAATTGGGCTGGTTCCTCCATTCTGGATTATACGTGTTTGGATAAGGATTGTTTTGATGTTGGAAATTAGATACGTAATTTTCTGGATTTAAATTTGATTGAGCAAAAAGATTTCCCACTTGGCAATCTTTAATTGAGTGATTTCCTACACAAAGATCACCAATCATATTAGTTTGAATAGCATTAACATTCATATTACCTATTTGTTTAGATAAAATATCAATTTTTACAGTTAAAGTAGTAATAGGATCAAGTTCAAAAACTCCAACTACTTTTCTTGGCATTATTCTCTCTGAAGACCACTGGTAAATATTAGATGTCATCTCCTCTAAAAGATCATAGGCTGCTTCATGAGTTTTGCTCATAAGTGCACTTCCAGCTGCTGCGTCAATCATAGATCGATTTGTAACACTCAAAGCATTATAGAATATTTGAATCTGCAGTCATTTCGGTAGTTCATGATGATGACACTTTCTCAATAACTCTTTATAGCTCTCTCATGCATCATACAAAGACTCAGTCTCAAATTGAGTGAATGTGGTAATGTCATTCCTTAGCTTCGCTGTCTTTACCGGCGGAAAATACTTAGCCATAAATTTTTGTGCAAGTCCCTCCCAAGTAGTAATACCACCGGGTGGTAGAAAATTAAGCCAAGCCTTCGCCTTATCTCTCAGTGAAAAAGAAAAGAGTTTCAATCGAATTGCATCATCTGATACTCCATTGTGCTTGAAAGTGTCACAAACTTTTAAAAAGTTTGCAATATGAACATTAGGATCCGCGTACGATAGTCCCCCAAATTGAACAGTTTATTGAATCATTTGAATGATCACCGGTTTAATCTCAAAATTGTTAGCTTCAATAACCAGTCGCTTTATGCTTGATGTTGCTCCATTAAGTGAGGGCATAGCATACTCTCTCAAAGCCTTGTAGTATAGATAAATGAAAAGAGTGTCGAACCCACAAGGACTAATTATTTTATCGAGTACCGAAATTACTAGATTAACTACTATTTGAAAAACTGAATTTTTAATAAATAAAGAAACTAAATTAATCTAAAGATCTAAACTAAAAAAAGAGAACGAAAATGTGAAATTTTTGTGATTTCTTAATGGCAAAATAAATTCTAGGGCTTTCGATTTCACCTAGTTAATCCCACACAAAGTATAACTCCATGTGAATAAAAATATTAATTTCCCAAGTTGTAGACCAAAATTCCTAAATTATTCAATATTCTCTCTCAAGCAATATCAAAAATATTCTCAACTAATTATTTGTCATAGTTCATGCACAAGTTACTAATTGAAAATTCATTAAGATCTATGGATTTCTTAACGGTCACATTAACAGTGGTTCGCTCTTATAATGGTGTTTAATTTTATCAATTCGAAATCACAAATTAACAGTTCAGTCTCTCCATGATTTAATAAATCATACAAAAGTTAGTCAAACAATTGTAAGCATTAAGAACAAAATTTAAACACACAACCTGTAACCCCTATTGCTCATATTTGTATTTTAAATTATATTTAATAAAATTCTTGATTATTCTACTTTATTTTTTGTTGTATTTATTTTCATTTCTTTTGTATGGTGTGTTGTTCTTCTCTCTTTTCTAATTCATTTTGCTTTGATTCAGCTTCATATTCTCATTTATTTGATCTACAATTTGTCTTTGATCTCGTCTATTGTTTAAACCTATTTCATGGCCTATTTGTCCCTTATTGGATCCTTTTCTTCCTATTGGATACTATCCAGTTCACCCAAATCCATATTGTCTCTATATAAACACCCTAATTGAACCCTAACCCTAATTACCAAGCCCTAATATCCTATCTCTCTCTCTCATCCTCCTAGCCGTCACCCTCATCTATCCCCCGACCTCACCTCCCGACCGTCTTCCCCTCTCCTTGCTGTCGTCGTCTACTTTCGACCCGGAGACCACCACCGCACCCCCCATCCTTTTCCCGCTTCGCTACCGTCGACTTCTCTGTGGTTGACAACACACCGCAGGCCGAGCCCCTTGCTACCGTCGTCTTGTTTGAGCACAACAGCAAAACCCCCAGCCCCAGGCCGCCACACCGTCATCTTCCGAGGTGGTTGCTACTGCCGACCTTGCTATTGTTGGCTATTGTCTCTTTGGGTGTGTGTGCTCGTGTGTCTTGTGCACGTGTTTCGGCTGTGGATTCTCTTCTTTCGTTCATTGTGTTCGTTGTTCGGGATCCGTTCCCATTATTCTGTTCTTCATTTTCGTTGTCTCATAACAGGCAAGTAGCTTGTATGTGTTCTTTTTGTCATACAAGTTAATACCGTAAGTAGTCTAGTATAAAAATGTGTGTACTCTCATGATGATCCTATCCTGTTAGTTAAACCGTTGACATCATTTCTTGATCATGAGTAGTTACAATAATGGACACCCGTTGCATCTAAATAATTAGATTAGATGACACTTTGACTGTATGTTGTTTGTGACACACTGTATGTTGTAGATGACTGTTGCATAGATGTTTGTTGGATGTATGATCTCATTATAAACCATTTATTCACATGTCATGCTGATTTGAGTAACCCACATATATCATATTTCTATGACATCTTAGATTGGACCAATTGTAGTTAAGTTGTTTGATAAAATGCATAAAAGAATTTTTGTTTTGCTGCTGCCCTATTTTGTACAGTAATTTAGACCATGTTAACATCAGTAAAATAAATAAGTTGGTGAATATGATTTATAGGCTTTGTTTTCTAGTTTTTACAACTTTTCACGAATCTGAATTCCGATTTGTTATGCTTGAGTTATTGATGTTTTACTGCAGTCGTATCGTATATACCAGATTCTGAACTATATGTATTCTGTATGGAATTTTATTTTAAAACTGATATTAAAATTAGAATTTGAACTCTATATTTTGCTGTGTATGTATAGATATGACTGGGATCAATCCCTAATTATTGTGGAATTAATTAATCACTTTTATATCTCCTTTCATGTTTTCGAAATCAATCAAAATATTTCCAAACTGCTTGTTGTTCAGTAAAGAATTATGTTTTCAACTTGTATCTATTTGTTTTTTATGAAAGAATTATGAATATAAATTGTAGTCTGACTTGTCTATTTTGCTACCATTTTGACGGATCTGGATTTCGAATTATATTTTGTGAATTATCTCAGTTTTGGTAATGCTATGTCTGAACTTTCAGAATTGTGATTTTGTTACATTACTCTGTTTTCCCAATTTTGTTGACCATACTAACTGTAATATAACTTCATGATATTTTATATTTTGAAACTAGATATATTAGGGAATCTTCTAGATTTTTCTCAGATTTAATTATGATGATCTTAAACTCTTTTCACGGTTATGAACAAGATTTTGCATTTTCTGGCTGAACACAATTTTTGTATTAAATGTTGTTTTCAACCATATTTCTGTGGTTGATATGTGACTTATATATATGTGCTGGAATCGGTAGAGAATCTAGTTTCAAGATTTTCTGACGGATCTAGGTTTTCTGTTCTGTAGCAATGGGAATCTCAGATTTGGCACAGTAGTGTCTTGCTGTCCTGAACTGAAAATTTCGTTGTTTTGACTATTATGAGTTGTTTTTATCAACCATTGTAAGTACTTCTTCATCTTATACTTATCCTTTGTTTATGCCATGTACTTATCATGTTGTATTCGTTCACACCTGTTGTTAATAATGAAAAGAAATCAAGCTAGGGTTTTAAGGGAAAAGATCGAGTAGTGGACAATATAGAAATGCAGGTATTCTTTTGTGTTTTCTTTTGTTGTTCTGTTATTTGTTCCTTACTACATTTATTTTCTCTTGCATCGTTCTTCAAGTTTTCTTTCTGCATTATTTCTTTTTCACATTCCTTGGTTACCTTTCATCTGTTTATCTTTTCCCTTGTTTGGCTCTATCTTAGGTGTTATTCTTGTTCAGTCTGTTCTTGGTCATGTTCTTTTTGATTCCGGGGCAACCCATTCCTTCGTCTATTCCCACTTCGTGGATTAGCATCAGTTGGAGTGCAGTGAGTTGCCGGTGGCTTGGCATATCACCACAGGTGGTGGTGTTGTCATTTGAACCCGAGAGTGCAACCAGAGTCCTGTGGTGATTGGAAGTGCTGATTTCAGAGCAGATCTGATTGTGATTGGCAGTTCAGGGTTTGATGTGATTCTTGGCATGGATTGGCTGGGTGAAACCCACGCGATCATTGATTGTCAAGCGAAGAAGGTTGTTTTCAGGATGCCAGACCGTGAGGAGTTTGAGTTCCATGCTCGGGAGTGATCCCTTGGGCGTGGTCAGGAAGTTGTTGTCGATACTGGTTGTGCAATGGAGTTGCATTCAGATTGTGAGGCTGCGCCTCTTGTTGTGCGGAATTTTCTGGATGTTTTTCCTAAGGATTTGCCTGGACTTCCCCCGGATAGGGATGTGGAGTTCGGTATTAATGTTCAGCCTGGTACTGTGCCGATATCGAAGAGTCCTTACCGGATGGCACCAGTTGAGCTAGCAGAGTTGAAGGTGCAGGTCCAAGGATTGCTGGATTTGGGTTTCATCAGGCCCAGTGTTTCCCCATGGGGCGCTCCTGTCTTGTTTGTTAGCAAGAAGGACGGGAGTCATCGTTTGTGTATGGATTACCGTGAGCTGAATAGTGTTACAGTGAAAAACCGTGAGCTGAATAGTGTTGCTAACCCAGGATCGATGATTTGTTAGATTAGCTAGGTGGATCTGCTGTCTTTTCGAAGTTGGACCTTCGCTCTGGTTATCATCAAGTAAAGGTGAAGGCAACTGATGTACAAAGACTGCATTCAGGACTAGATACGGGCACTATGAGTTCCTAGTGATGCCTTTCGGAGTCACGAATGCTCCAGCAGTGTTCATGAGTCTGATGAACAGAGTTTTCTCTCCATTTCTGGACAGATTCGTGGTGGTCTTCATAGATGACTTTCTGGTGTATTCTTGGAATCTGAAGGATCATGCTGATCATCTGAGGTTGGTTCTGTAAACCTCGAGGGAGAATCTGCTCCATGGAAAACTCAGCAAGTGTGAGTTTTGGATTGATCGAGTTACCTTTTTGGGGCACATTATCTCAGGCGATGGTATCTCTGTCGATCCGACCAAGATTTCTAGGGTCAAGGATTGGCCTGTTCCTAAGTCAGTTCCAGGAAGTGAGAAGTTTCCTTGGTTTGGCCGGGTATTATTGGAAGTTTGTCCAAGACTTTTCGAAGATTGCTGGGCTATTGACTAAGCTGTCTGGGAAAGATCAGAAGTTCGTCTAGGATGGAGCATGCCGGTTGACATCAGCACCAGTGCTGACCATTCTGGATGGTTCAGGTGGTTTTGTGGTTCACTATGACGCGTTTGGTAAGGGCCTTGGTGCAGTGTTAATGCGGAAGGGTCGAGTTGTTGCTTATGAATCCGGACAGTTGAGGCCGCACGAGAAGAACTACCCTACCCATGATTTAAAGTTGGCGGTGGTGATCTTTGCTTTGAAGTTATGGAGGCACTATCTGCTTAGAGACCGAGTGGAGATCCTTACTGACCAGAAAAGTCTCAAGTATGTGTTCACTCAGAACGAGCTGAACATATGGTAGAGGCGATGGTTGGAGTTGATGGCTGATTATGACATCAGTTTGTAATACCATCCTGGTAAAGTGAACTTGGTGCCAGATGCTTTGAGTAGGAGACCAGTCGCCATGTTCCTAACTCAGCAGAGAGAGCTTGTTGAGCAGATGAAGAGGTTGGATTTGGATGTGATCTTGCTAGGTTCTGATCGGAGTTGCATGATTCTTCAATTGCAGTCTTCTCTTGTTGAGCAGATTAAAGAGGCTCAGGCAGGTGATGAGCAATTGCAAGGGTCCAGAGCCGAAGTTGAAGCGGGGGTACGAGGACCGATATGGTTGTTCACTCAGATGGATATCTTTGTTTTGGGTCCAGGTTGAGTGTTCCGAAGGGTGAGGTTCGTCAGAAGTTGTTTGAGGAAGCCCACCAATCGTCGTACTCTATTCATCCTGGTGGTACGAAGATGTACCGGGACTTGAAGCTTCATTTTTGGTTGAATGGTATGAAGAGGGCCGTGGTGAGATTTGTGTCGAATTGCTTGATCTGCCAGCAGGTGACGACAGAGCATCAGAAGACCGCTGAACTTCTTCAACCTCTTCCCATTCCGGAGTGGAAGTGGGAACATATCACCATGGATTTTGTGACCGCTTTGCCAAGGAGTCCTAAGGGGTCACAATGTAATATCCCATTCGACTATTAATAATATTATATTTTATTAGTATTTAACTACTTAATTATTTTTATTTTTCTCTAGGAGAAGTTATCTTTTAGCCATGACAACCTAATTAACAATTAGGAATTGTTAGATAGTTAAACCTAAGGTTAAAAGACACAAAGGATTAAGGAATTCTTCTAGAACACTCTCTCTTCCACATCACCCTCCACCTCACCATACCTCCACCTCACCCTCTCCTTCCCTAGTAGAAACCGGCGCCAAAAGGGGGAGGACTTTTGTGCAATTGTGTGCATACACATTTGCACTTTCCATCCTTTTTCCCACCTATAAATACCCCCTTCCTCCACCTTTGTCTCATTTTAGAAAGATCAAAAGAAAGAAAGGAAAAGAAAGAGAGAACACCATGCTAACTTGAGAGTTTTCCTTGTAGGTTTAGTAAGAGTTCTAAAAGCTAGGAGGAAAGAGAAGTAGCATAGCTAGTTATTCCTACAAGTGAAACAAGGTGGGGGTTTCTCTTTGTTTGTTTGTTTGTTTGTTTGTATTGTTGTTTTGATGAATCTTCTTCTTCTTACCCTCCTTGTTTACTTTTCTTTTTGGTGTGGTTGTTTTGTAGTAGTATGGTTGTATGGATTTCTTATCTTGTATGATGTAGTATAACCACTTAAAAAGGGGAAAGAATGATAAGAACTTTCATGGAACACATAAGGAAAGAATGTTGTTAGTAGTTATTGTTTGACTAATAAAAGAACTAACTACTTGGACTAAAATGACATAAGGCATATGGACTTGTACATACAACCATTTAGGGTTGTAGGACTTGAATGTGAACAAATACATAAGGCATATGGACTAAGTATACAACCATCTTGGTTGTAGGACACACATTGACTTGGACAAAAAAAGAAGAAGAAGGCATATGTTGGATGAACCCAAAATGGAAAGGCTCTTACTTATTTTGTTATTTAGTTCTTTTATGAGCTTAAGTAAGGAAGAAACCATTGTAGTTATTAATGAAAAAGAAACTATCTAATCACTAGTTGTAAAAGGATCAAAAAAAGATCTCTTTTATGCCCACTAGTAATAATAAGAAACCTATGCTAATAAAGGTTTTTAGTAAGTAATTTAGTTGTAAATATTTATGTTGTAGTAGAGGCTCATGGTAGTAGTAGTAGTAGTAGGGATTAAAATAAAGTAGTTGTAGATATTTATGTTATGTGAAATTTTAGTAGATGATTATAGATATTGAATGGATGTAGTGCTTATGTTAAAGTAAATGCCATGCTAAGATTGGGTTAGATTAATTTATTCATGCTTAGAATGTTGTAGGATTCATTCTAAAATTTCCTATCATGTTTAAATTAATTTATTCATGCTTAGAATGTTGTAGTATTCATTCTAAAATTTCCTATCATGTTTAGATTAATATATTCATGCTTAGAATGTTGTAGGATTCATTCTAAAATTTTCTATCATGTTAGATTAATTTATTCATGCTTAGAATGTTGTAGAATTCATTCTAAAATTTTCTATCATGTTTAGATTAATTTATTCATGCTTAGAATGTTGTAGGATTCATTCTAAAATTTCCTATCATGTTAGATTAATTTATTCATACTTAGAATGTTGTAGGATTCATTCTAAAATTTCCTATCATGTTTAGATTAATATATTCATGCTTAGAATGTTGTGGGATTCATTCTAAAATTTTCTATTATGTTAGATTAATTTATTCATGCTTAGAATGTTGTAGGATTCATTCTAAAATTTCCTATCATGTTTAGATTAATATATTCATGCTTAGAATGTTGTAGGATTCATTCTAAAATTTCCTATCATGTTAGATTAATTTATTCATGCTTAGAATGTTGTAGGATTCATTCTAAAATTTCCTATCATGTTTAGGAATGATATTCATGCTAGAATGTTGTAGGATTCATTCTAAAATTTCCTAGCATGTTTAGGAATGATACTCATGCTTAGAATGTTGTAGGATTTATATAAAAAAATACCTACCATGTTTAGGAATGATGAATACCATGCTAAGTGTATAAACATGCTTAGAATGTTGTAGGATTTATATTAAAAATACCTACCATGTTTAGCAATGATGTATACCATGCTAAGTCTATACACATGCTTAGAATGTTGTAGGATTAATGTTAGAATACCTACCATGCCTTGGAATGTTGTATGTTCGTACTAGTTATATATCCATGCTTAAGACTTGTTACAAGTGCATGCTAAATCGCATTCATAATTAAGAATGTTGTAAGTTGATGGTTATGTCGTATATACCATGATTAATTGTTGTAGGTTGATGCTTGCAATTGCATACCATGATTGAATTGCCATAGGCTAAGTAATAAGAAAGAGCCATGTTGAAATTGTAGTTGCAACTACCTTGTTGTAGTTGATGTTAGTAAGGAACCATACATGCTTGGACGGTATAGTATAGCATCCTAGTTGCATGAGGAAATGTACCGATGTTTATGTGGGTTAGGAAGAGAACCCATGGACTCTAGTCGAGTAGGTTCTAATTTAAAATGGGACCGTAGCATATGAGCACCCTTCATTCATAGCGATAAGGGTTGAGAAGTTCTAATAGTTGTAGCTTGATAAGAAGCTAGTTTAGTGTCTTCAATTACCCTAAGGGTCATCGACCATCAAGACCACATCCTACCCCCTTAGACTAAAATGGATAGATCTCACCTCGGGCATCAACGGATCTTAACCGATGTAGGTTGACCGTGGGCCGAGAGTGTTGGTAGAATCCGAGTTAGGGGTAGGGATGAGTGAGAGTGATCTCGTTACTCGAGTCTTGGATCGAAGGACCACAAGTTGGACCATGATAATCTAAGTTGGAAATTATGTAAGATTGTATAGGAGTAGTAACATCATTAGGGTAGTGACTTATACAATCATTACTTAACCTTTTTGCCTGAAAGAAGGGGAGTTGGTAGTAGGGTGCACCGTACGACCAAACCTTTCTTTGGGGCCGATCTTAGGTGGTGTTATTGGGTTGCGCCTTCCTGTCAAAGGGATACGTACGGTGCCGTCTCACAAGTTGGGAGCGCGGGTTGCGTATCTCGCGCTGTTAATTCCTGAAGTACCGTGGCTTGGGGTGCCACAGGATGCATTGGACAGTCCTGCGCTTGCGAGACCCCAGAGGTGCCACAGGGTAGGCTTCGCGCTACCCTGCGCTTGCGAGACCCTATAATTTTGGTTTTTGAAATGACGCCCGATACACTGGGTTCGTCTAGTTTTGTGTGACGTCCGGTTAGCCGGGTAGCAGTGGCGAACATAGACACCACTGGCAGATTGCATTAGTGGGACATGACCACGTCTGCAACCTCATCAGTCACGTGTAGGTGTCAAGAACAGGTTGTGTACAATTAGAAGTTCATAACGCGGGTTCAAATCCCTTTATATGGAGAAACGGCTTGAGATGGGGTCGCTTGTAGTATGGGCTGCATGTTGCTTCAGAGACTTGCTGACATTAGAATATGAGCATCCTAGTTTAGTTGACATGGCATTAGTATCCTAGTTTAGTTGACCTAGCATTAGTATTCTAGTTTAGTTGACAGTGCATTGGTATTCCAGTTTGATTGACATTTGTTAGATTCTAATCATTGCACTCACGAACACTTAAACTACACCGACATATTTTACTATGTTTGTATATGCTTGTTTTGGAGATCCGCTGCTATATGATCAGCCTTTAAGCGTCAGTGAATACTGACGTCCCCACTTCAATAGGTTGTGGATACAAGAATGCGAACCAGAAGGACTCTAGCCGAGGCATGATCTACAAGTGAAAAAGCAATGATTATCTTTTATTCATGTACACTCTGATATAACTTATTGTATTAGTAGAAACACTCGGCCTGTAATATTATGTTAATAAAAAGTTTTAAATTTTCCTGTTTCTGTGTATTGTGACTAATTGAATGAAAAGGTCCTGGCTCGTGTCTCGGTTTCCCAATGTATGGAAAACGGGGCACTACAGAGTGGTATCAGAGCCGACTTCAATTTATAGTCCAACATAGAAGGAAAATATACTTAGGTGCCTTATAGGGATTAGGCTTCCTTTTAGCTGGTTGTAGATAATTATAATTCATACTGTTGTTCCTTCAACTTATGTATTATGATGTTCTATATCTATGCTAATTTCCGTGTCCACTCCGTACAGGATGTCGAACGGAGCAGTTCCCCCAGGAATTGGAGGAGCACACGGAGTTGCAGTCGAGGTGGACTCGGACATGGATCCCCTCACTGATGGGGACGGGTCACCGATTGGAGTCGGATTGGCCAATGGAGCCACCGCAGCTGCCGCAGCAGGGGGTTCCCCTACCAATGGCCAGATCCCAGCACCACCACCCCCACCACCTCCCCCGCATAACCCAGTATAGCTAGCTTTCGACCAGGTCTTTCAGGATCTTGAGACATGGGGATGGTGCCATGTCTGCCTGGAAAACAGGATGGACTCATGTGAGTTCGTAGCCCTCAACAATGAGAAAGAAATAGTGGAGTTAAGGAGGACAAGGGCAAGGGCAGACCGCAAGGTAGTGATCCTAAAGCACTCCCACCGTGTGCAATTTGCGCGCGTGGAGCGCAAATGCGCGGAGCTGCAGGCACATGTCTCACACCTACTTGCACTGTTAGCACCACCACCTGGTGAAGGGGACGGGACCTCTAGTAGTACTGACTAGGCAGTTAGGTGCCCTAGGCTATTTTGTTATTTTGGATATTTTGCTTCCTACTGTATGATATAAATGTAAGGAAGGTAATGCTATGTAAGACCTGGGGTTATGATAGAATGAAGTTAGCGTTATGTTTTCTGCAAATCTTATGTGCATGTTGAATTGGGTGGATGTCATTATTATTACTATTTTTGTAACAAATATGATGCCCTGTGTATTCTCTCTTCTACCAGATGTCTCGCAGGACCAGGAGTGGTAGGACCGACAATCTGGAAGGCGAGGGCAGTGGAGGCAATGGCACAGGTCTTGATTTGGAGACGGAATTCGCTCGTATGTACCAGGCCTTGGGTGACCTCGCAGAAGCGAGCCAAAACAATGTGCAGCTACCAGGAGCACCCGGAGGTAACCGGGGAGCAGCAACTACCGACCCCATTAAAATGGTCGAGTCATTCCGAAGGATGAGGCCGCCCATTTTTGAAGGCAAGGCAGACCCGACAGCGGCTGACGACTGGATTTGTCAAGTCGAGACAGTGTTTGAGGTGATGCTGACACCAGAGGACAGCAAGGTCAGGTTAGCCGGCGTTCTGCTAGAAAAAGATGCTGGAGTCTTGTGGCAATCAGTAAAGAGAGGCATGTGCGAAGGGCCCATTACCTGGGAGGATTTCCTAGCAGAATTCAGGCTACGTTATTTTCCGCTAGACGTGCAAGAGGAGAAAGCCATGGAGTTCCACAACCTAAAGCAGGGAAGCATGACAGTTCGAGAATACGAGACCAAGTTCACCCAGCTTTCCCGCTATGCTCCGGAAATGGTGCAAGATGAAGTCAAAAAGACCAAGAGGTTTGAGCAGGGGCTTAGGCCCGCACTGAGGACCAAGATGATACCACTTTGCATCCGGAGGTTCGAGAAGCTAGTCCGTCAAGCAGCTACAACGGAGCTAGACATGAGTAAAGGGCCTGAACTGCAAGAAAACACTGGGAGGTGTAACAAGGGAAAGAGGCATGCACCAGCGTCAGGATTCAAAAGCCAGGGTGGGAACCAAAAATTCCAGAAGAAGGTTAGCAACACCAGCAACATCAAGCCAGGGAGCTGTTTTACATGTGGCGAGCCAGGGCATTTCAGGAACCAATGCCCCAAGAATAGGAACCCTCAAATAGATGCCCGCGCCTGTTACAATTGCGGAAAGGTTGGCCATGTTCGGCCAGACTGTCCCCAACTTCACAGGGGCAACAGTGGGCCGACTCCCAAGGCCAGTAGAAAGGGGATAAACCGCCGAGGGAAAGTATTTGCGCTCACAGAGGAAGACGCCAATGAAGACGAGGGAGTTATCACCGGTAGGTGAAGGAGTATGGCTAAGCTTTTGTAGTATTTTGAATATTTTGGCATAAGATGGTATTGATGTAACCACTTTTGTAAACAGGTTGGATTAATATAAATGAAATCCAGGCAACTGTTTTATTTGATAGTGGGTCATCTCATTCCTTTGTGTCTGGAGCATTCTCTAAGAAGTTGAAATGCACCCAGGAGGCAACTCCGAAATCAGTTTTGCTAGTAGGTACCCCGTCTGCAGCAACTCTCCCTGCAAATTCATGCTACAAGGGATGCAATCTCCGAATCGACAAGGAGACCTTGAGTATAGACTCGCTAGAGTTGGGCTTTGTAGGGACAGACGTAATTATCGGGATGGACTGGATGTCCAAGCACAATGCTAGCATCGATTGCAAGGAGAAGAGGATAACCATTACCCCATTCGGAGGACCGGAGCTTGTGTTCCAAGGAAGGAAGAAACAGAATGCGAAAATTCTCGCAGCTGCAACTAAGGTACCAGTGCCAAGTGAAGTCAAGGCGATACCAATCGTACGAAAATTTCTCCACGTATTTTTGGAAGAATTACCTGGACTCCCACCACGTAGGGATGTTGAGTTCAGCATTACTATCCAGCCAGGCAACGCACCAGTGTCAAAAACACCCTATCGGATGGCACCAGTAGAGCAGAAGGAAGTAAAGGAGCAAATTGAAGAACTGCTGCAAAGAGGATTCATCAGGCCAAGTGCTTCACCCTGGGGAGCACCCGTGCTACTAGTCAAGAAGAAGGATGGAACCTAAAAAATGTGCATAGATTATCGAGAATTGAACAAGGTTACTATTCGGAATCAGTACCCCATTCCCAGGATCGATGACTTGTTTGATCAGCTTCAGGGAGCGGCTGTATTCTCAAAGATTGACCTGCGTTCGGGCTACCATCAAGTTCGGGTCAAAGAAGGAGATATATCCAAGACTGCATTCCGGACTCGGCACGGTCATTACGAGTTTTTAGTAATGCCATTCGGGGTGACAAACGCTCTAGCAATCTTCATGGACATGATGAACCGCATCTTGCGGCCATTCATCGATTCATTCGTGGTGGTCTTCCTAGACGATATCCTGGTATATTCAAAAGCAGATAAAGAACATGCTGAGCATCTAACTGCAGTATTGATCAAGCTACGTGAGCATCAGCTGTACGCCAAACTGACGAAATGCAAATTCTGGAAGTCAGAAGTGGCCTTCTTGGGCCATGTCCTTTCTAAGGAGGGAGTGGCTACAGACCCGCAGAAGATAGAGGCTGTAAAAGATTGGCCTCAGCCGAGAACTGTGAAGGAGGTTAGAAGCTTCTTAGGCATGACAGGGTACTACAGGAAGTTCATCCAGAACTATGCCAGAATTGCCGTACCACTTACTGCCCTGACCAAGAAAAACGTGAGTTTTGATTGGACTAAGAAGTGTGAAGATAGTTTCCAAGAGCTGAAGAACAGACTGTTTACTGCACCAATTTTGGTTCTGCCTCAACCAGACAAGGGATACGTAATCTTCAGTGATTCTTCACTTTTGGGGTTTGGATGTCTTCTGATGCAAGAGGGAAGAGTCATAGCATACGGATCAAGGCAACTTCGACCACACGAGAAGAATTACCCGACACATGACTTGGAATTGGCTGCGATAATCTTTGCTCTAAAATTGTGGCGGCACTACGTCTATGGATCGAAGGTGGAAATGTTTATCGACCATAAGAGCCTGAAGTATATGTACCAACAAAAGGATCTGAATCTCAGGCAAAGGCGATGGTTGGAGGTTCTGGAGGACATAAGACCAGAAATTTTATATCACCCAGGAAAAACCAATGTCGTGGCCGATGCGCTCAGCAGAAAATGAATTGTAGCCATGCTCACCGTGATAAGACGAGAGCTAAAAGACGAGATCAGACAAGCCGGTATTGAACTAGTGGTTCAAAATTTAAGCACTATTTTGGCAAATCTGGAATTACATCCGAGTCTGAACGACCAAGTCAAGGAGGCTCAATTGAGTGATGCAGAGATTGAAGCACAAAAGCGACTAGTCAACGAAGGAAAAGCCTCAGAGTTCAGTATAAGGGAAGGGTCGCTTTGGTTTGAGAGTAGGTTGTGTGTGCCAAAAATCGACAAGTTGCGAGAAGATATCATGAAGGAAGCACACTCCACCTTACTCACAGTCCACCCAGGAAGCACAAAGATGTATAAGGATATAAAACAACATTTTTGGTGGGCTGGAATGAAGCGAGATGTGGCAGAGTTTGTGGCCAAATGCCTTACATGTCAGAAAGTCAAAGCGGAGAACCAGAGACCAGGAGGTCTACTACAGCCACTACCCATTCCGGAGTGGAAATGGGAGAACATCAGTATGGATTTCATCACAGGACTGCCGAGAAGTTCAAAAGGGAACGACTTGATCTGGGTAATAGTGGACCGCTTGACAAAGTCCGCACATTTTCTCCCAGTAAAGACAACTTGGTCGGTAGAAAAGCTAGCAGAGGTCTACATAGAAGGCATTGTAAAGCTACATGGGGTGCCAGTGTCAATCGTTTCCGACCGAGATGCCAGGTTTACGTCCCTATTTTGACAGAGTCTGCAAGAGGCCTTGGGAACGAGACCAGATTTTAGCACAGCTTTCCACCCGCAAACGGATGGGCAGACAGAAAGAGTTAACAGAATTCTCGAGGACATGCTGAGGGCGTGCATAATGGACTTCGGAGGGAGCTGGGAACAATATTTAGCATTGGTAGAGTTTGCATATAACAACAGCTATCAAGCAAGTATTGGGACGGCTCCATATGAAGCATTGTATGGAAGGAGATGCAGGACCCCTGTGTGCTGGTTTGAAGTAAGTGAAAGACAAATGTTCGGACCTGAAATAGTGCAACAAACGTCCGAAAAGATTGAGCTAATCAGAAAAAGGATGCAAGCAGCGCAAACCAGACAGAAGAGCTATGCTGACAACCGCCGGCGAGACCTAGAATTCGAGGAAGGTGATTTGGTGTTCCTGAAGGTCTCACCTACGAGGGGAGTGATCCGGTTCAGAAGGGGCGGCAAACTAGCACCAAGGTATATTGGACCCTACCCGATTTTGAAAAGGATCGGAAAGACGGCATACAAACTAGAGCTACCAGCCGAATTGTCCTAGGTACATAATGTGTTCCACGTTTCAATGCTGAAGAAATATGTACCAGATCCAAGTCACCAGCTGCCAGATGTCCCCGAAGACCTACAAGTGGACCTTACATATAAGGAGCGGCCGGTGAAAATCATCGATCGTCGGGATAAAGTACTGAGAAACAAGACTATTTCGATGGTCAAGGTTCTTTGGAGGAACCAACTCGTGGAAGAAGCCATTTGGGAGACGGAAAGCCAGATGAAACTCTCTTTTCCCGAGTTATTTTGAGTATCGTCGTTTTCTCCTCGCCCCACTTAGCACAGTTCTGAGGACAGAACTATTCTAAGAAGGGAGTATTGTAATATCCCGTTCGACTATTAATAACATTATATTTTATTAGTATTTAACTACTTAATTATTTTTATTTTTCTCCAGGAAAAGTTATCTTTTATCCATGACAACCTAATTGACAATTAGGAATTGTTAGATAGTTAAACCTAAGGTTAAAAGACACAAAGGATTAAGGAATTCTTCTAGAACACTCTCTCTTCCACATCACCCTCCACCTCACCAAAAGCACCATACCCTCACCATACCTCCACCTCACCCTCTCCTTCCCTAGTAGAAACCGGCCCCAAAAGGGGGAGGACTTTTGTGCAATTGTGTGCATACACATTTGCACTTTCCACTCTTTTTCCCACCTATAAATACCCCCTTCCTCCACATTTGTCTCATTTTAGAAAGATCAAAAGAAAGAAAGGAAAAGAAAGAGAGAACACCATGCTAACTTGAGAGTTTTCCTTGTAGGTTTAGTAAGAGTTCTAAAAGCTAGGAGGAAAGAGAAGTAGCATAGCTAGTTATTCCTACAAGTGAAACAAGGTGGGGGTTTCTCTTTGTTTGTTTGTTTGTTTGTTTGTATTGTTGTTTTGATGAATCTTCTTCTTCTTACCCTCCTTGTTTACTTTTCATTTTGGTGTGGTTGTTTTGTAGTAGTATGGTTGTATGGGTTTCTTATCTTGTATGATGTAGTATAACCACTTAAAAAGGGGAAAGAATGATAAGAACTTTCATGGAACACATAAGGAAAGAATGTTGTTAATAGTTATTGTTTGACTAATAAGAGAACTAACTACTTGGACTAAAATGACATAAGGCATATGGACTTGTACATACAACCATTTAGGGTTGTAGGACTTGAATGTCAACAAATACATAAGGCATATGGACTAAGTATACAACCATCTTGGTTGGAGGACACACATTGACTGGGACAAAAAAAGAAGAAGAAGGCATATGTTGGTTGAACCCAAAATGGAAAGGCTCTTACTTATTTTGTTATTTAGTTCTTTTATGAGATTAAGTAAGGAAGAAACCATTGTAGTTATTAATGAAAAAGAAACTATCTAATCACTAGTTGTAAAATGATTAAAAAAAGATCTCTTTTATGCCCACTAGTAATAATAAGAAACCTATGCTAATAAAGGTTTTGAGTAAGTAATTTAGTTGTAAATATTTATGTTGTAGTAGAGGCTCATGGTAGTAGTAGTAGTAGTAGGGATTAAAATAAAGTAGTTGTACATATTTATGTTATGTGAAATTTTAGTAGATGATTATAGATATTGAATGGATGTTGTGCTTATGTTAAAGTAAATACCATGCTAAGATTGGGTTAGATTAATTTATTCATGCTTAGAATATTGTAGGATTCATTCTAAAATTTCCTATCATGTTTAGATTAATATATTCATGCTTAGAATGTTGTAGGATTCATTCTAAAATTTCCTATCATGTTAGATTAATTTATTCATGCTTAGAATGTTGTAGGATTCCTTCTAAAATTTTCTATCATGTTAGATTAATTTATTCATGCTTAGAATGTTGTAGGATTCATTCTAAAATTTCCTATCATGTTTAGATTAATTTATTCATGCTTAGAATGTTGTAGGATTCATTCTAAAATTTCCTATCATGTTAGATTAATTTATTCATGCTTAGAATGTTGTAGGATTCATTCTAAAATTTCCTATCATGTTTAGATTAATACATTCATGCTTAGAATGTTGTAGGATTCATTCTAAAATTTTCTATCATGTTAGATTAATTTATTCATGCTTAGAATGTTGTAGGATTCATTCTAAAATTTCCTATCATGTTTAGATTAATATATTCATCTTAGAATGTTGTAGGATTCATTCTAAAATTTCCTATCATGTTAGATTAATTTATTCATGCTTAGAATGTTGTAGGATTCATTCTAAAATTTCCTATCATGTTTAGGAATGATATTCATGCTAGAATGTTGTAGGATTCATTCTAAAATTTCCTAGCATGTTTAGGAATGATACTCATGCTTAGAATGTTGTAGGATTTATATAAAAAAATACCTACCATGTTTAGGAATGATGAATACCATGCAAAGTGTATAAACATGCTTAGAATGTTGTAGGATTTATATTAAAAATACCTACCATGTTTAGCAATGATGTATACCATGCTAAGTCTATACACATGCTTAGAATGTTGTAGGATTAAGGTTAGAATACCTACCATGCCTTGGAATGTTGTATGTTCGTACTAGTTATATATCCATGCTTAAGACTTGTTACAAGTGCATGCTAAATCGCATTCATAATTAAGAATGTTGTAAGTTGATGGTTATGTCGTATATACCATGATTAATTGTTGTAGGTTGATGCTTGCAATTGCATACCATGATTGAATTGCCATAGGCTAAGTAATAAGAAAGAGCCATGTTCAAATTGTAGTTGTAACTACCTTGTTGTAGTTGATGTTAGTAAGGAACCATACATGCTTGGACGGTATAGTATAGCATCCTAGTTGCATGAGGAAATGTACCGATGTTTATGTGGGTTAGGAAGAGAACCCATGGACTCTAGTCGAGTAGGTTCTAATTTAAAATGGGACCGTAGCATATGAGCACCCTTCATTCATAGCGATAAGGGTTGAGAAGTTCTAATAGTTGTAGCTTGATAAAAAGCTAGTTTAGTGTCTTCAATTACCCTAAGGGTCATCGACCATCAAGACCACATCCTACCCCCTTAGAGTAAAATGGATAGATCTCACCTCGGGCATCAACGGATCTTAACCGATGTAGGTTGACCGTGGGCCGAGAGTGTTGGTAGAATCCGAGTTAGGGGTAGGGATGAGTGAGAGTGATCTCGTTACTCGAGTCTTGGATCGAAGGACCACAAGTTGGACCATGATAATCTAAGTTGGAAATTATGTAAGATTGTATAGGAGTAGTAACATCATTAGGGTAGTGACTTATACAATCATTACTTAACCTTTTTGCCCGAAAGAAGGGGAGTTGGTAGTAGGGTGCACCGTACGACCAAACCTTTCTTTGGGGCCGATCTTAGGTGGTGTTATTGGGTTGCGCCTTCCTGTCAAAGGGATACGTACGGTGCCGTCTCACAAGTTGGGAGCGCGGGTTGCGTATCTCGCGCTGTTAATTCCTGAAGTACCGTGGCTTGGGGTGCCACAGGATGCATTGGACAGTCCTGCGCTTGCGAGACCCCAGAGGTGCCACAGGGTAGGCTTCGCGCTACCCTGCGCTTGCGAGACCCTATGATTTTGGTTTTTGAAATGACGCCCGATACACTGGGTTCGTCTAGTTTTGTGTGAGGTCCGGTTAGCCGGGTAGCAGTGGCGAACATAGACACCACTGGCAGATTGCATTAGTGGGACATGACCACGTCTGCAACCTCATCAGTCACGTGTAGGTGTCAGGAACAGGTTGTGTACAATTAGAAGTTCATAACGCGGTTCAAATCCCTATATATGGAGAAACGGCTTGAGATGGGGTCGCATGTAGTATGAGTTGCATGTTGCTTCGGAGACTTGCTGACATTAGAATATGAGAATCCTAGTTTAGTTGACATGGCATTAGTATCCTAGTTTAGTTGACCTAGCATTAGTATTCTAGTTTAGTTGACAGTGCATTGGTATTCCAGTTTGATTGACATTTGTTAGATTCTAATCATTGCACTCACGAACACTTAAACTACACCGACATATTTTACTATGTTTGTATATGCTTGTTTTGGAGATCCGCTGCTATATGATCAGCCTTTAAGCGTCAGTGAATACTGATGTCCCCACTTCAATAGGTTGTGGATACAAGATCGCGAACCAGAAGGACTCTAGCCGAGGCATGATCTACAAGTGAAAAAGCAATGATTATCTTTTATTCATGTACACTCTGATGTAACTTATTGTATTAGTGGAAACACTCGGCCTGTAATATTATGTTAATAAAAGGTTTTAAATTTTCCTGTTTCTGTGTATTGTGACTAATTGAATGAAAAGGTCCTTGCTCGTGTCTCGGTTTCCCAGTGTATGGAAAACGGGGCGCTACACACAATGCCATTTGGGTGATTGTTGACAGGTTGAAGAAGAGCGCTCAATTCATTCCTTTCAGAGTTGTACAGTCTACTGAGAGCCTAGATGAGAACTACATGCAAGAGATTGTCAGACTTCATTGGGTTCCAGTCAGTATTGTATCTGACGGGGATACGAGGTTCAGGTCGTAGTTTTGGGAGAGTCTTCAGAGTAGTTTAGGGAGTAAGTTGAAGTACAATAGAACTTTTCACCCTCATACAAATGTACAGTCAGAGAGGACCATCCAGACTCTAGAGGACATATTGAGGTCCTGTGTAAAGCAATTTGGAGGTTCTTCGGAGGACCACTTGCATCTTGTAGAGTTCTCGTACAATAACAGCTTTCAGGCCAGTCTTAAAGCTGCTCCTTTAGAGGCACTTTATAGTCGTAAGTGTCGGTCGCCAGTGTGCTTGGTGACATTGGGGAGAGGAAATTGTTGGGCCCGAAGTTGATCACCAAGACGGTGGATGCTGTGAGTCAGATCGAGAAGCATCTTCAAGCCGAGCAAGACAGACAGAAGCGATAGGTTGATGTTCATCATAGATGTAATACCCCAGATTTTTAAATAATGATTTTAAGATTAATAAATAAATTTAAATGATTTTTGGTGATTTAATAAACATTTTTTCTGAAATTTACCCTTTTCACGTGCAAAACACGTGCAAATATATTCTCGGGAAGTTCAAAGTCAAAAATAATTTTGGAAAAACTCATTAATTGTTATTAGATATTATTTGTGAAATTTCAGAATTTTTTTGATAATTATTTGACCTATTTACAAATATTACAAAAGGAGGGATTTTTGTGCAAAATTACCACCTGAAGTGAAAACTCCAGATTTTTGGATTCTTGGGCTAGGCATGATGCCTAGTCAACTCAGAGGTAAAGAGTTTATTTTTTGTTTTAATAAATTTGGTTTATTTTGCCAGTTTTGATAAAGAAGGGTTTTTTTGCAAAATTTCAACTTAAAGGGGCAAAAGTGCAATTTTGTTTTTCTGGTTTCCAAAACAGTGTCGGCCACTATTAGGGTATTTGGTTTTGTTTATAAATCTCAATTAAGTTGGTTTTATTTAATTTTCAAGTATAAGGATTTATATATGTAAAGATATATTTAAAAGAGGTATTTTGAAAATCTATTCAAAAACCCTAGATACTCTAAATTCCGGCCTATAAAGGATGGGGTGCAGCCGTCTCTTTGCTGCACAACACAAAGGGATTTCTTATTATTATTTTCTTAGAGTTTTAAAGCGAGGATTTTAGTTTTCTCGCGAAATGAGGGATTTTTCTTATTTCTTTATTATCTTCGGTTGATTCTTCAAAAAGGTGAATGGCTTATGTTTGTTCTCTTATTGTTCTAAGCATGTTGTATGTGATTATTTATCTATTAGAAAGCATGTTAGATGATGGTATGAAGATATATGAAGTTTTGGTGTGTAGATGAACTAAAAACTAAATCTTTTCATGAAACCTATGCTTTGATGAACTAAAAATTAAATCTTTTCATGAAACCTATGCTTTGAAGATTAAAATTTCATATGGATAACTTTCTCTGTGTTTTGGCTATGTTTTGGCTATCTTTTCATTAAATTTCATATGGATAAATTTCATATGAACATATGGATAAATTTCATATGAACTAAAAATTAAATGTTTTCCGCTGTACTTTGTAAAGAATCAATGTAATAAAAGTAGAAAAATTTTCTGTGTGTTTTGGCTATATTTACTATTACAATTGAGGTAGATGCTGGGAATTGTGCCATGTATTTTTGAGATATCATATTAGAAATTTTGGGCACTACAGAGATTGGTATCAGAGCATGCTTCAATAGTAATAATAAATATGATATAGAAATAAACCTAGGTGTGGACATTAAAGCGTGAGTATTTAGGTGTGGACATTAGAGTGTGAGTATCACATAGAGTTAGAACATGATGTTTTGGTTTGGGGTGTGGTTGAGGTTTTTCCATGAGGTATTAATGTCAATATGAATTGTGTTGTAATGCTATAACTTTACCCTTATTTTACAGTATTCAGTAATGGCAGGACCTACGTTTGGGAATGGTGGTAATGGTGATGGGGCTGGAAGTTCCCATGGGGCTGGACTTGATCTTGAGACTGAGATTGTCAGGGTGTATCAGACCTTAAATGCAGTCAGGAAAGCTAATATGGCACAAAATCAAAATCAGAATCAAGGGGCTGGACCAGTGTTTGTCAATGCTAATCCAATCAAGCAGGTTGAGTCCTTCAAGCGGATGAAGACGCCTGTGTTTGAGAGGCAATCTGATCTAAATGAGGCGGATGATTGGATTAGACTGATGGAGATGGTCTTCGAAGTCTTGGAAACCCCAGCAATCAATAAGGTGTAATTGGCTACTATTAGGGCTGGCAACGAGCCGGGTTTGGGCCGGACTTATACAAGCCCAAACTCGAGCTCAAAAATTTTTTAAGGTCCAAGCCTGGCCCGAATTTGGGTCGGGTAGCAAACTTGAAGCCCGGACCCGGGTTCGAATTAAATCCAAAAGCCCGAGCCTGACCCTATTTCTTAATAAATAAATGAAAATGAAAAAAAAAACTAAAATACATACTAAAATAGGAGTCAAGAGCGGCGGCGGTGGAGACGGTGGGACCGGCGGAGCAGTGGCATCTGCGGCAGTGGAGGTAGCAGATGGAAGGGGGGCGACGGCGGCGGATGGAGTGTGGCAGTGGCCAGAACAGATGAGATTGCAGGAGCAGTGGCAGTGGCTTCGTCTGCGACAATGGGAGCAGCAGCACTAGGTCGGGGTGGATCTGGGAAGTGCAGGAGAAAGAAAGAGGGGTTGGAATTGCTAGATCTAGAAAGTTGAGGAGAGGAAATAAAGGATTGAAATGAGGAGAGAGAAAGAGTGGGAAATAATTATGAGTGTGTTGTTTTCAATGAGGAGAGAGAAGAGTATGAGATAAGAGTGATATCTGTTAACGTTCATACACTCTTAATGAGGAGAGAGAAGAGTATGAGATAAGATATGCTTGAGGTGTATGATAGGATTAAGAGTGTGTTGTTTTCAATTAATGTGCAGTCGGGTCGGGTTTGGGTCGGACCTATATAAACCCGAACCCGGCCTTAAAATTAATTCGGGCTCAACTTTTAAGCCCGGGTCCGAAATTGTACAAAATTTTCAGGCCCATAAGGTCTTAAAATCGGATTGGACTTGATCGGGTTCGGGTCTGGTCTGGGTCAATTTCCAGCCTTAGCTACTATGCAGTTAGAGAAGGATGCTAGCGTCAGGTGGCAGTCAATGAAGAGGACTTTTGGAGATCAGCAAATGACTTGGAAAGCTTTTCTGGATGAATTCAGGGATCGTTTATTTGCTCTGGATATTCAGGATAAGAAAGCAACGGAATTCTTCAATCTACAGCAAGGCAATATGACGGTGCGTGAATATGAGACTAAGTTCGCTCAACTGTCAAGGTACGCACCAGAACTGATTGTTGATGAAGCAAAGAAGGCCAAGAATTTGAGGAGGGCTTCAGGCCGAATTTGAGGTCGAGGATGATTCCGTTGGGCATAAGAGGTTTGATAAGCTGGTCAGGAGAGCAGCTATGACAGAAGAGGATATGGACCAGTTCCAGAAGAAGCAAGAGACCTGGAACAAGAATAAGAGGCCAGCAGCTAGTCAGAGTGGGAAGAAGTTTCCAGTGAAGCAGGTCAAGTTCAGTAGGCCAGAGTAGAGGGCGCCTGCAACTCAGGAGGTGACTTGTTACTACTGTAAGGAGGCAGGTCACTTTAGGTCAACATGTCCTAAACTGGCGAAGCAGACTTGTTTTCAGTGTGGGCAGGTGGGGCATACTAAGCTTTTCTGTCCACGATTAAAGAAGGAAGGTACAGGCGAAGGCAAATTTCAGAGGCAATGGCGAGTGTTCGCATTAACTAAGGAGGATGCGGGTAACTCAGAGGATATGATTCAGGGTATGCAAGAATTTTGAAATTTTATTTATTCAATGTATTAAGTAAAACTTTGTTTGAGAATAAATTGGAGATTTGAGTATCATTCTTCATGTAACGGGATTTGTTTTGGTTAATGGAATAAAAGCAAAAGTTTTATTTGATACCGGTTCTTCGCATACATTTGTGTCGCCCAATTTTGCAAAGGTCTTAGGTGTGGAACCTAAGTTGTTTCCAGGAAGAGTCTTGTCGGTGGCAATGCCGCCAGGAGAAGAATTGGTTGCTGATCGATATTACAAGGGTTGTGATATCAAGATTGGTGGGAGATTATTTGGCATTGATCTCATTGAGCTGCAAGTTCTGGGTGTGGATGTGATTGTAGGCATTAATTGGATGGCAATATATGATGCCACAATTGAATGCAAGAAGAAAGAGGTGTTGGTGAAGGTACCAGGTGGTCCCGTAGTGACTTTTCAGGGGAAGATGAAGGACCGAAGGTGGCTGCAGTGGTATCTAAGTTGAAGATTCCAGATGAAGTTAGAGGCATTCCAGTTGTCAGGGATTTTCCTACAGTGTTCTTGGAAGATTTACCATGATTGTCGCCGCAGTGAGATGTGAAGTTCTGTATTATTGTTTAGTCGAGGAGTGCTCCGATTTCTAAGGCTCCGTACAGGATGGCACCTGTAGATCAGGATGAAGTTAAGAAGCAGATTGAGGATTTGCTGAGTAAGGGTTTCATCAGGCCGAGTTCTTCACTATGGGGTGTGCCAGTGTTGTTGGTCAAGAAAAGGATGGGTCAATGAGGATGTGCATTGAATATCGAGATTTGAATAGGGTGACTATTCAGAACAAGTATCCGCTTCCACGGATTGATGATCTGTTCGATAGGCTTTGGGGAGCAGCTTTGTTTTCGAAGATTGATTTGAGATCAGGGATCATCAGGTTCGAGTCAAGGTGGAAGATGTGAGTAAAACAGCTTTCAGAACTCGTCATGGACTCTATAAGTCTTTGGTAATGCCATTCGGAGTGACGAATGCGCCGGCAGTATTCATGGATATGATGAATAAGATATTGTGGCCATTTAGTGATTCCTTCATGGTGGTTTTCATTGATGATATTTTGGTGTATTCGAAGTCGGAGGAAGAGCATTCTATGCACTTGACAGAGGTGTTATAGAAGTTGCAGGAGCATAACTTGTATGCCAAGTTGTCAAAGTGTCAGTTTTGGAAGTTTGATGTAGCTTTCCTTGGTCATATCCTTTCTAAGAAGGGAGTGGCCACTAATCCTCAGAAGGTTGAAGCAGTGAAGGATTGGCCCAGGCCAACGTCAGTGAAGGAAGTCAGAAGTTTCTTGGGTTTGGCCGGGTACTACAGGAGATTCATTCAGGGCTATGCACAGATTGCTGTTCCTTTGACAAGGTTAACTCGGAAGAATGTGGCATTCACATGGACTGATAAGTGTGAGGCTAATTTCCTTGATCTAAAGGAGAGGTTGACGACTGTGCCTATATTAGCTTTGCCACAAGCTGGGAATGATTATGATATCTTCAGTGATGCATCTCTCAGAGGTTTGGGGTGTGTCTTGATGCAGGAAGGCAAGGTTATTACCTATGGTTCGAGGCAGTTGCGTCCGCATGAGAAGAATTATCCGACACATGATCTGGAGTTTGTAGATATTATCTTCGCCTTGAAGCAGTGGAGACATTATGTATATGGTGAGAAGGTCAATATATATACCGACCATAAGAGCCTGAAGTACATTTATCAACAGAAGGATCTAAATCTTCGGCAGAGAAGGTGGTTGGAAGTGTTGGAAGACATTTGTCTTGAGATCAAGTATCATCCGGGCAAGGCAAATGTGGTGGCCGATAGGCTTAGTCGGAAGAGCAGTTTGGCGAGCTTGATCACTACTCAGAATGAGTTGGCAGCAGAGATTGATCAGGAAGGTATCGAGGTGGTACTGCAGGGTTTGGGAGCATTTTTGGCTCAGTTGAGGCTGCAGCCTTCTTTGAGAGAGCAGGTTGTGGAAGGTTAGAAATTAAATGCATAGATTAAGAAGATGTTGCAGCAGGTTTTCGATGGGAAGTTGTCAGAGTTTCGTATCCAAGATGGAGTTCTATGGATGGGTGAGAGGTTGTGTGGTCTGGAGAATGCAGATTTGAGGGAGAGTATTTTGCAGGAGGCACACAGTACTTTGTTGTCAGTACATCCTGGAGGAACAAAGATGTACAAGGATATCAAACAGCACTTTCGGTGGTCCGGTATGAAAAGGGATGTGGCAGATTTTGTGGTAAGGTGTCTGACTTGTCAGTAGATCAAAGCAGAAAATCACAGACCTGGAGGTTTGTTGCAGCCTTCGCCCATTCCAGAATGGAAGTGGGAGAATATCAGCATGGATTTCATTACAGGATTGCTGAGGGGTCCAAAGGGCAATGACTCGATTTGGGTTACTATGAAGATTACTTGGTCGTTAGAGAAATTGGCAGAACTATACATTGATGAGATTGTGAGGCTTCATGGAGTTCCTGTGTCGATTGTTTCCGATAGGGATGCGAGGTTCACTTCAAGGTATTGGAAGAGTCTACAAGCAGCTTTGGGTACCAGAACCGATTTCAGTACTGCTTTTCATCCACAGACTGATGGTCAAACTAAAAGGGTGAATCGGGTTTTGGAAGATATGCTGAGGGCTTGTGTTATGAATTTCGGTGGTAGCTGGAAGAGGTACTTGGCATTAGTTGAGTTTGCTTATAACGATAGTTACCATGCAAGTATCGGGATGGCTCCGTATGAAGCTCGGTACGGGAGGAAGTGCAGGAAACATGTTTGTTGGTATGAGGTTGGCGAGAGGCAGATGTTTGGGCCCGAGATTGTGCACCAAACATCGGAGAAGATTGAGTTGATTCGCAAGAGGTTGGTCGAGGCTCAGAGTTAGCAGAAGAGTTATGCAGACACTCGAAGAAGGGACTTGGAGTTTGAGGTTGGGGGTGTAGTTTTCCTCAGGGTATCTCCGACCAAAGGAGTGATAAGGTTTGGTAAGACGGCATACAGGATTTTGGGATTGATTGGTAAGACGGCATATAGATTGGAGCTTTCGGAGGAGTTGGCACAAGTGCATGATGTGTTCCATGTGTCATTGTTGAGGAAGTATGTGCCAGATCAGAGTCATCAGTTGGTGGAAGTGCCTGAAGGTTTACTTGTGAACTTGAGTTACAATGAGCAGATTGTAGAGATTGTTGATCGTAGGGAGAAGGTTTTGAGGAGCAAGGTGATACCTATGGTCAAGGTGTTGTGGAGGAACCAGCAGTTCAAGGAGGCAACTTGGGAGCCAGAGGATTGCATGTAGAAGAATTTTCCTGAGCTTTTTGTATGATTGCATTCTTTTGTATGATTTTAATCTTTGAGTCGAGTTGTATTTCTTTTGCTAGATTACATTCTCTTGTGTAATTGTTTTTCTTAAACTATTTCCCATTCATGAGATTTCATTTCCTCTTGCTTATATTGTTTGGACCCTGTTAGTAGTAGTTCTGAGGACAGAAATATTTAAAGGAGGGAGTGATGTAATATCCCAGATTTTTAAATAATGCTTTTAAGATTAATAAATGAATTAAAATGATTTTTAGTGATTTAATAAACATTTTTCTAAAATTAACCTTTTTACACGTGCAAAACACGTGCAAATACTTTTTCGGGAAGTTCAAAGTCAATAATTATTTTGGAAAAACTCATTAATTATTATTAGATATTATTTGTGATTTTTCTGGATTATTCTGATAATTATTTGACCTATTTGCAAATATTACAAAAAGATGGACTTTTGTGCAAAATTACCACTTGGAGTGAAAACCCCAGATTTTCGGATTCTTGGGCTGGGTATGATGCCTAGTCAACTCAGAGGTAAAGAGTTTACTTTTTGTTTTAATAAATTTGTTTTATTTTGCAAGTTTTGATAAAGAAGGGTGTTTTTGCAAAATTGCCACTTAGAGGGGCAAAAGTGCAATTTCGTTTTCCTTGGTTTTCAAAACAGTGCCGGCCACTATTAGGGTATTTTTTTTGTTTCTAAATCTCAATTAAGTTGGTTTTATTTAATTTCCAAGTATAGGGATTTATATATGTAAAGATATATTTAAAAGAGGTATTTTGAAAATCTATTCAAAAACCCTAGATACTCTAAATTCCGGCCTATAAAGGATGGGGTGCAGCCGTCTCTTTGCTGCACAACACAAAGGGATTTCTTATTATTATTTTATTAGAGTTTTAAAGCGAGGATTTTAGTTTTCTCGCGAAATGAGGGATTTTTCTTATTTCTTTATTATCTTCGGTTGATTCTTCAAAAAGGTGAATGGCTTATGTTTGTTCTCTTATTGTTCTAAGCATATTGTATGTGATGATTTATCTATTAGAAAGCATGTTAGATGATGGTATGAAGATATATGAAGTTTTGATGAGTAGATGAACTAAAAATATAATCTTTTCATGAACCTATGCTTTGATGAACTAAAAATTAAATCTTTTCATCAAACCTATGATTTGATGATTAAAATTTCATATGGATAACTTGAAATCGTTAAAGAACCTAATAAAATATGAGCACGTTATATTCTGTCATGTGATTGTTGATTGGAACCTACATGATGAATTGTATGATGAGTAATGGCAAAAAAAATGAATAAAACCCTAACTTCACTGACAAACATGCCTACATACACTTTGTTGATTTTGTTGATGAGCAAACTGGATTGTCTACATATTGTAAATGCTTATTTTCATGAGTATGTTGCTTCCCTCCATGTATTTGCGGTTTGGATTGAGTATAAAGAGTGGTAGGACTCAAAGTGCTCAAAATTGAACCTTTCACTGTGTGTATGCCCTATATGCTCTGTTTGCACTGCTGACGAATAAGGACTTGATTTGTAATCCCTGTTTTCCCAAATATGTATTTTCTGTGTATTTTTTGTATTTAAAGTTTTTGTAAATTATTTTTTTCCGCTTTCAAATTTTTTTTTTAAATGTATTGTTGGATCTTCTATTAAAATCTATTTTTGATCAATAATTTTATCTGTGACTATTTTCCAATGAATTTATATCGTAATTCAAATCCTATTATTGTTGTTATTATTATTATTATTATTATTATTATTATTTCGGTTATTATTATTATTATTATTATTATTTCGGTTATTATTATTATTTCGGTTATTATTATTATTATTATTATTATTATTATTATTATTATTATTATTATTATTATTATTATTTCGGTTATTATTATTATTTCGGTTATTATTATTATTATTATTATTATTATTATTATTATTATTATTATTATTATTATTATTATTATTATTATTATTATTATTATTATTATTATTATTATTATTATTATTATTATTATTATTATTATTATTATTATTATTATTATTATTATTATTATTATTATTATTATTATTATTATTATTATTATTATTATTATTATTATTATTATTATTATTATTATTATTATTATTATTATTATTATTATTATTATTATTATTATTATTATTATTATTATTATTATTATTATTATTATTATTATTATTATTATTATTATTATTATTATTATTATTATTATTATTATTATTATTATTATTATTATTATTATTATTATTATTATTATTATTATTATTATTATTATTATTATTATTATTATTATTATTATTATTATTATTATTATTATTATTATTATTATTATTATTATTATTATTATTATTATTATTATTATTATTATTATTATTATTATTATTATTATTATTATTATTATTATTATTATTATTATTATTATTATTATTATTATTATTATTATTATTATTATTATTATTATTATTATTATTATTATTATTATTATTATTATTATTATTATTATTATTATTATTATTATTATTATTATTATTATTATTATTATTATTATTATTATTATTATTATTATTATTATTATTATTATTATTATTATTATTATTATTATTATTATTATTATTATTATTATTATTATTATTATTATTATTATTATTATTATTATTATTATTATTATTATTATTATTATTATTATTATTATTATTATTATTATTATTATTATTATTATTATTATTATTATTATTATTATTATTATTATTATTATTATTATTATTATTATTATTATTATTATTATTATTATTATTATTATTATTATTATTATTATTATTATTATTATTATTATTATTATTATTATTATTATTATTATTATTATTATTAGTATTATTATTAGTATTATTATTATTATTAGTATTATTATTATTAGTATTATTATTATTATTATTATTATTATTATTATTATTAGTATTATTATTATTAGTATTAGTATTATTATTATTATTATTAGTATTATTATTATTATTAAATATATTGGTTATTAACTTTTGATAGCCTACTGATCCTACTCTACGTTTTATTATTGTTGGAATGTAATTTTATGTACACTATATGATTTAATTAAGCAATATGTACCACTATATTATTTATATTACATTTTTGCCTAATCTATTATTACTATTCTTTTATCTCGACTAAAGCTCGATCTATCTTGCAATTTATATATAGCCATTATTTTTTAAGCCACTCTATTTTATTTATTTTATTATGTTGAGTGTTTAATTAATCTAGTATTTTATTACTTAATTATTTTATTGGATCTTTTATATAACCCTTTTAAACCCTATTAGATCTTTTTACCTATTACCCTATTTAAAACCCCAATAGCCATTAACACCACCTATTACCCATTTAATACCTTATTACACTCTCAACCCGTTAAACAACCTAAGACCCGTTATCTTTTAACCCTTAACCCATACCCGTACAACCAAAACCCATCAGCCATTAGCATTCAAAACCTTAAACATATTCATCTGATCTATATATATACCCTTATATCCCATGCACCTTCAGCCGTTCGTCTTCCCCATCCCTTGCTCCCGAAAACCCTGTGCAGCCGCTTCATCTCCCTTTCCCCA
Organism: Hemerocallis citrina; assembly: GCA_017893485.1. Taxonomy (NCBI): domain Eukaryota; kingdom Viridiplantae; phylum Streptophyta; class Magnoliopsida; order Asparagales; family Asphodelaceae; genus Hemerocallis; species Hemerocallis citrina. The sequence goes on along the minus strand of CM030364.1, from coordinate 153,195,422 downwards.
CCTCTCTCTCAACCTGTTCAACCCATACTCTTGATCTCTCCATCCTCCCTATCGCGCCGCAAGACTGCAGCGCCAGCCACCCCATCATCCTCCCATCGCAGTGTCCTCTGTGCCGCCAGCCTCCCTGTGCAGTCGCCCCCGGCGGACCCTGTGCTCCTCCGTTGTGCCTCTCCTCCCTTGCACCCCTGCCATCTTCAGCAGCCAGAGCAGCGGGCCGCCAGACACTGGTCCCCTCTTCCTGTCGCTCAGCCAGCAGCGGCAACATTCTTGTCGCGCCAGCCCCTCCTCATGCTCTTGCCGCGTGCTGCTCCTCCGACAGCAACAATGAGCAACCATTTCCTGGCGCCATTGTCCACTGCCGTCGTCATGCACACCTCCCCACAGTGCACTCGGTCTCTCTCACTTCCTTAGGCTCTCTTGTGTCCGAGTGTGTTGCGGTGAGTGTGTTCTCGTGGTTGATTTTGAGTTCACGTGTTCGTTGAGTTCGTTGCTTGAGAATCTGTTCCCGTTATTCTTGTGCTTGCTTCGCCGTTTTCATCATCGTCTTCCAGGCAAGTAACTTATATTTTTTTCTTTGTGTAATACAAGTACTAAATACCGCCTGTAGTGTAGTTGTGTTCTAGAGAAAATTCACGTGTGAATCCTCTGTTATATGTTGTCTCTATAGTGTTGATTCTACCATAGTTGCCTCACGACATACATGACATGAAACAACTAGGGATGACTACTTTTTGGATGTATATATGCATGTTATTTTGTGATATCGTGTGCTTGATCTGTTATTCATACTATAACTTGTTGTGGACTTGCAAAATACCCTATACCATGTTGTTTGGACATCTAGTACACTATATTTCATATTTAGGTTGATTTGGATGAGTTTTACATGAACTAGATGATTTTATGTTCGAAGAATAATTCTGTATAATCTGTTACCTTGCTTTTGATCAGTATTTTAGACCATATTAAGGTCAGTGTATGAATTTTATTTGTGAATAAGATTTGTAGAGAATTCTGTCTACTTTCAAGATTTTCTGATAGATCTCAGTTTTGATTTATGAGTTGTAAGTTATGTTCATTTTACTACAGAGATGTAGAGAGATATCCAGATTTTGTTTTCTATGAATTCTTAAGAGTAATATATTTTTTATCATGATGTTAAAAGTATTATTTTGATCCAATATTTTGCACAATACAACTATACTTGATTGGGATTAACCCTGAATTTGTTTGGATTTAATTGATAATTTTTACAAACCGTTCTATGTATCCAAACAATTACTATACATACAGAATTTTCATACTGTTCAGTAAAGAACCTGATTTTCGACCTAATTCTACTTGCTGTTTGTAAAATATTTGTGAATATGAAAGTTAGTCTACTGTGTAAATTTTATCACCCTTTTGGCGGATTTGGATTTGGATTTATAGTTTGTGAGATACTACTGTTTCGTACTGTAGTGTTTATAATTCTAGATTTACAAAACTACTGCATCTTGATGTTTTCTAATTTTTGTTGACTAAACTATTTATATTGAAAAATTATGAAACATTATATTCTGATGCTGCACATATAGGGGAATACCCCAGATTTTTTGTGGAATTAATTAATAAGTTTTCATACTGTTTTCCTGACTTTGAATACAATCTTATGATTCTGGCTGAACACATTTTCTGGATTCAAACCTATTTTGAGTTATGTTTTTGTGAAATACCATATGAGTTATATATATTTGCTGGATTTGGACGGGAGTCTATTTTCCAGATTCTCTGACAGATACAGGTTTGCATATTTGTAGCAACGGAAATTCCAGATTTAGTGCAGTACTGTTTTGCTGTCGTGAACTAGAATTTTTGTTGTTCTATTCTTTTTCTGAGTTCTTTCACCTGTACATGTTTATCTTTCAACCTGAACTTGTTACTTGATCATAACATGTTATCCTTGCCATGTTTCATACACTTACATGCTTGTTTGATAATAATAACAAATAATCAACCCGGGGTTAAGGGTAAGACCTTAGTAGTGGACAATATAGGTATGTGTACTCAGAAGGGGGCCCGTGTTTCCTATTACTTGTTGCCTTGTTTCATGACTACATAATTCATGCTTGTTACTACTTGTTGCCATGTTTCATGACTACATGATTCATGCTTGTTACTACTTATTGCCATGTTTCATGACTACATGATTCATGCTTGATACTACTTGCTGCCATGAGTTTACGATTATGTGTTTCGTGCTTGTTACTTGTTACTTGACTTGATGCCTAAGTACACGGTCCTATAGAAACCCACCACTAGGCCTAAGCGAAACTGTTTGAATGTAGCAACCATGTGGCAAAAGGATGGACGCATGAAGTACTATCTAGATAGTAATAATACAAGACTTGAACATAATCACTTGACACTTGCTTCTTGATACTTGTACATGATACTTGATTCTCACATTTGATCCTTGTTTACTTGATACTTGATACTTGTTACTTGTTTACATGATACTCGATTCTTAACACTCGTTACTTGATACTTGTTTATTTAACACTTGTTACATGTCACTTGCACTTATTCATCTTGTCATGCTTGTTATTCTAATTTGTTATCATGCCTATTCCATGTTATTAGTTTACCCTTTTTCCTGTACTTGTGCCTGCACAGCAAGCGGCCCGTAACTTGCATTGACGGGAGTTTGTTTTCTTTTTTCTCTTCCTGTAATTTTGCTAAATTTCAGATTTTGGAGAACAGGTGCCAAATGGTGTAGATGATATGAAATTCTAGTTGCCAGAGATTTTGCTATATCTATTTCTTTTCTTGTTTCTTATCTTGAACAATTGTACTTGATTACTTGAATTATTTGTATTTGGGCAATGTGACCCAGGATTATTGACTTGTTCAGTTCTAGTTTATTTAAGATTAATATATTTTGTTTCAAGTATTCCTGTTGGTATTTTGATTCATATATGCATGCGTAGTTGACTTTTCTTGCTTCCGACTTATTATTCTTGTGAAACGTTGTAAAGATCCTGAAAGCTTATGGATGATGAAAATCATTCGCTAGGCTTAGTCACGTATCCGTATTCCGTATTATCTTTTTAGAAAATGGGGCGTGACATGATTAAAACATGTTATAATTGCATAGTTTTCGTGAGATAACTATTTTAATTAGTGGGGTATGTATATAACAAGTTGTAGAAGTGTTATTGAACTAAAAGAATCCAGTTTTTAATGTGAAAGAGGAGTTTTATGATCGGGTCTGAAATGTATGGCTGAAAATTGGTTTTAGTGAGTTTTTGTGAAGTTTTTGATTCAATTTCAACTGTTTTGGTACTAAGATGGTTTTGAACATCAGACTACTCCTATTTGGTGAATTTTGATGCTTAAACTGATGCATAAACTCTCGTATGAATATATATATATATATATATATATATATATATATATATAAGTTGCTGTTGTGAAGGATTTTTGTGAAAAATTACTCTTTTGAGATTTTGATATGTTTTGATATGTTATAATAACTCCTATAGGTTATAAAAGATAAGTTTAATCATCTTAGGAAGTTTAATTTTGATTTTACAAAGTTTTAATCGAGTATCGAATCAAAACATGCACAAAGAGCCTAATCGGCTGTATAGCAAGTCACGGTTGACCGTCACGCTGCTATTTTGGGGATTCCCAATTGACAGTCGACTGCCCTTCTTGAGCGGTCAACCGTCAATTGCTGTTTTGGCTATTTTGCTGAGTTTCTTTGTTTCTTTTTAACAGTTATTTCCTCGATATTGTGGATTATTACTCTACTGTTTTAGATTATGTTTTTACTATAGATTACAGTATTTTACAGAAAGTTATATTTTATTTATAATAGAATTTTAATTGTATTCTTATGACTTTATTAAGTGAGTCATATGTGTTTTCAACGAATTGTTGTTTTGGTGATATTCTACGACTTAAAAATATGGTTTTCTGTTATTTAATGTATTAAATATTTTATTTGAATTCTGGAATTTTATGAGTACATTATATAGATTTGGATTTTGTTAATTTAATATGTTTTCCTCATATAGTCGTTTTGATGATGGATTTGTGAGTTTTGTTGAAAGTTTTTGTAACGCCCCGATCTCCCCGTTGCTGGGAAACCGTGACACATGCCAAGATCTTTCCTTCAATTAGTCTCGAGACACAGAAAAACTGGAAAATTTAAAAACTTTTCTTCAACACAGAGTTACTACGCAGTAATTACAAATATCAGTTTGTAGTACCAAACTGTACTGCCTGCCCCTTTTCTTTTCTTTTTTGACTCCAAAATCAATTCTTCCAATTTCTATATCACTTTAAACATAAACTAAAATAGTTATGTTTCAAAGAAAATTTGGGCAGAGTCTCCCTTGTATTTTTTGCCCAAAACACAGAAAAGCTTACGGAATTTTGCTCTAAATTCCGTAGCTTACATGACAGGCAATAATAATATGGGCTCCCCAGGCCAAAATGAGCATCATCACACAGGCAATATATATATATGCTCTGGGGGCCAAACTCATAACGGTTTAACAAATATCAATTAAAAAGCATAAATCCTTTTGAAAACGTAGTAAGTTTTTAGAAAATAACCTGTAAAAACCTACCACGATGCCCGGCACTCCACAACGAAATGGGTACGGGTCGAAACCTTATCCTGCTGCCTCACACTATGCTCTTCCTCATCATCCTCATACTTATACATCCAAAATACAATTTAAAGCATAAATCTTTACTATTTACAATTAAAACATAACAACAAATTATAACTGGAGCTCCACTCCACGGAACCTGTACCTACACCTCACCTCTGCACTGCTGAGGACCTGTAACAGTAGGGACCTAGGGTAGCCCGGGGACTCCCTAACCCCCAAACACTAAGGGGTTAGCCATTTCTGGTGTGAGTATAATTTATTAAATAAGTAAATAAATTAAACTTACAAGTAAAAATATAACGAACTCACAATTTCCAGGATAAACAAATCTTACTTGACATCTGAATATGTAAACATCGTAAATGGGATTTCACATCAAATACTCTCTGAGCATCACCTGTATGTATATCTATACCCGCTCATAACATACTTATATTTAGTAACCCTTTGAATAACCACCCATAATACAATATTGATTTTGTTTCCTTATCTCATGTATCCCATCATAAACATATGCCTTCATCCTCATACTACCACATTCATTCATGTCCAACCTCACATCTCATTTCACCTTACCATTTACTTGCATTTTATCACAATACACCCCATATCCCAACATAGTTTGGTAATAACACAATCACATCCCAAGCCCATAGCTTGGTTATTAATCTACTCCAACTATCACACTCGCAATTTATCTCGAATGGAAAGGACACGTGTACATATAATTTGTGCCAGTGTATGTTATGACTTAACTCTAATGCAAATTACCAATACAATGATACTCTTATTCTAATGCAAGATTACTAATGCGATGATGCTCTTATTCTAATGCCAGATTTACTAGTGCGATGATGCTCTTATTCTAATGCCAGCAAGTCTCCGAAGCAACATGCAGCCCATAAATACATGCGCCCCATCTCAAGCCGTTTTTCCATATATAGGGATTTGAACCCGCGTTATGAATTTCTAATTGTACACAACCTGTTCCTGACAGATACTACATGACTGATGAGGTTGCACACGTGGTCAAGTCCCACCAATGCAGTGGGCTCATGGTGTGTATGTTTGCCACTACCACCCGGTACACCGGACCTCACTCAAAAACCAGACGAACACAGGGTCTTCCGAGCCCCTAACTCATAGACCGCTATCTATGGCCTGTTCGCTTCCCCCTGGCCAAGGACCCGACGAAGTTCCGGGGTCCATCCCCCTAGCTCCGCCCGCCTTATCATGGCACTTCAGGAATTAACAGCGCGAGATACGCAACCCGTGCTCCCAACTCGTGAGACGGCACCGTACGTATCCCTTTGACGGGAAGGTACAACCCAATATCACCACCTAAGGCCTGCTTCGAGGGACAAGTTGGTCGTAAGGCGCTACCTACAACCAACTCCTCTCTTTTCGGCAAAGGGTCGAAGTAAAATGATCTTTATAAGTCACTACCTTAATGATGTTCCTAACCCTGAACAATCCTAGGAATGACAACATTACACAACATGCTAGGTCTTAAATTAGACTTCGCAAGATAACTCTATTAGGCTGCTCAACCTAAACTCACCAGAATCACTCAGGATCTGGTTCATGGCCTATCGATCCAAGACCCCGGCAATACGAACGCATTCGCATGCTACTACCTGAACTTGGATTTCGTCACACTCCGGTCCGCAATCAACCAATGGTTAAAATCTGACGGCACCCGCGAAGTAACTCGTCCACAGTCCCTTAGGAGTAAGCTAAACACACGTCTTGATGGTCTATAGCCCTAGGGCAATGATATCACCCTAGACGAGCACAACAAACTGCGTATTAGCCAAGAAGCTACATACGAGTAACCAAAAACACATACGAGCTAAACAGCTACGTATGGGACCAACAGCTACATACGGGCCAGTCGAGCCGCATATGAGACAACAACATGCATACGAGCCAAATAAGCTCCGTATGAGACCAACATCTACATACGGGCCAGTTGAGCCGCGTATGAGACAACAACACACATATGAGCCGAATAAGCTGCGTATGAGACCCACAGCTACATACGGGCCAGTCGAGCCACGTACGCGCAAAACCACATACAAACAATCATACAGGTAATCAAACCTAGAAACAACCAACTGTGCTTACTAGCAAACTTGATCTTCTATAATTAGAAGCAACAGAAGAATCTACTATAATTAACTTAAGCATGGTATCCTTCTAAAATCAACTCATCATGGCCTATCTACTATAATCAACTCAAACATGAGCTTCTTTCTAAAATCGACCCAAACATGATATTCTACTACAACTTAACCATGGGTTTCTTTCTACAACAATTCAAGCATGGATTCTTACTATAGCACAAGTGTGGGTTCTTTCTCTCCAACAATCCAAATCCATAGGATGGGTTCTTTTTACTCACTACTACTAACAACTAAAATGGGTTCTTTTTGAGACTCTTAACTAAAACCACTACTACACTCACTTAAGCATGGTTTCTTTGAACCTTAGAACCACTACTTATCTTAGCATGGGTTCTTCTCTTAGAATCATTAACTACAACAAATCTTTAAGCATGGTAGTTCTCTTTTTGACATAGCACACCAACTCAAGCATGATATTCTACTATAACTCAACCATGATCTTCTTCATGGTTCACGAGCATGAATAGGTTCCTTTTTGACATAGACAACAACTCATCTTTATGTTATTTTCTCAAGTTCTACCATTCATACTTTTTATAGGATCCCTTTGATCCATAAATTTATAACAATACTTTAGTTTATTCGAACTTCTTCAAAACATCAAAATACGTATATAAACCATACACCCATATTTTGATATCATCATCTAAATATAACTCATCCATTATATAGGTTTTTGTATACTCAAAATAGTTAATTTCACCATATTTTTACAATCACAAAAATACGTAAAATAAATCGACACTTACTTATTTCTTTAAACCACAAAAATATATAATAAACCAACTCACATATATCTTTAAACCATAAAATACACAAATATATAAACAAACTAACTCACATATATCTTTAACACACCAAAAATACATAATAAATTAACTCACAATTTTCCGCGAAGATCCGAAGCGCCATGCCACTTCGCCTCCAAAGTCGCAATATATCCTATCATCAATTTCAAAGCAATTAAACTCAAATAATTCAAACTAATCACAAAAGCTAATAACACTATCCCCAAATATTACACAAGCGTTTACTGAACGCTTGGAATATACACGTGCGATGCACGTGATAATCTAATGCTTACGGTATTTTCATTTCCAATAAATCACTAAAATCACCCCCAAATAATCTAATAGTCCGACTACAATTTCTATTACTATACGAGAATTAATCCATACCCATATAGTTCTCTTTTACAAACCCAAAACCCTATTTTACTAACAACTCACAATCTTTCTAATAACCTACTAATCTTTCACATCTACAATTTCCAATATCTCTAAATCTCTCTACCCTAACATTCCTACTCAATAAAATTTAACCCAACTAAATTTTATACAATAAAATAGTTAGGGTTTATACCTTCCGGAATCCAATCGAAAATCCGACAACACCACCATGTAGAGAATCCCTCCATTAATCTAACCCTCAACTTAATTCGAAATTGACGAAGAAATGGAGGTGGATTTTGAGGTGGGAAAGAATCCGTTGATGGGTTCTTTTGGAGACTCTTTTGGATCGGAATGGCAGGGAAGGAGAAGAAGAAGGAAGAGGGAAGCTGAAGGTCGGGGTTCCTTCGATCTGGGCTGGCGTGCGAACGGGAGGAGGAGAGGAGGGGTCGGGGTTCTTTTGGGTTCGGCATCGAACAAGAAGGAGAAGAAGGAGAAGGGAACGGGACTGGGGGGTCGCTGGTTGGAAGCGAACGGAGAGGGAGAAGGGAGGAGGTCGGCGGGGGGGGGTTCTTTTGGCTGGGTGCGAACGGAGAAGAAGGAGAGGGAGAGGAGGCCGATGGCTTCTTTGGGTTCGGGAAGAAGAAACGAACGGGAAGGAGAAGGGAAGAAGAAGGAGAAGGGAAAGAGAGAGAGAAGGGGTTTTCTTTGGTTGGGAGTGAATGGGAGGGGGAAGAAGTAGGGGAAGGAGAAGAAGTGGGGGGGAGAGCCGGGGGGGTATTAACTGGGTCGGGGTGGAACCAGACGGGGGAGAAGGGAAGGAGAAGGAGAAGAGAAGGAGAAGGAGAGAAGGGGGTTTTTGGTAAATAGTAATAATTAAATAGATAATGTAAAGGAGTATTGCGTATAAGCCCCCAAATCTCAATACATTTCAAATAAAACCCAACTCTTTACTCTAATAATTCCAAACAATACAAAATACATTAAAACTACTTCGTAATAATCCGTATAAAAATAATTTAATTTTGAAAATAATAATAAAATAAATAGACAATATATTAAAATAATTTTTTATCAGAAAATCCATGATCGCGCGAAATTCTCAATCGCGCACACATTTCGATGCAAAATAGTCATATGCTATTTTTCGGGTCGTTACAGTTTTGGTACTGATGGTTGAGTTATGAGTCTTTAGAGATTGAGTGGGGTCCTAACTATCGGCAGTTGAGATTTTGGTTGTTGTTTAGTTAAGTTAAGCCCGATAGGGTACACCAACTCTAAGAGATTTACAATCTAATAAATAATTAACTAACTTAACAAGATAAGGACAGGCAGTATATGGTGATATGATGAAATGGAAACATGAGTTATGGACCTCAGTATGACTTGCGGTGTGAGTTAATCCCCGAAATTATCGATGTGTGAGTGAAATAGTCTCCGGAATTACCTGTGGTGTGGGATTGATCTTCGGAATTATCAGGGTCGAGGCGACACTCATGGGGTATTCAGGTGACGAGGCGCCATAGCTTGTGGTGTGGGATATTCTCGAAGATTCCCAGGTGTGAGTAAAATAGTCTCCGGAATTATCTGTAGATAGAGATTGACCTCTGAAATTATCGGTGCATGGGCTAATACTTACAGTTTATCTAGATCTCATAGTAGTCATCGTAGTAAGATTAGTTGCATAACGGGAGATTAAACCCTATCAAGTGGAGAACGATAAGGGCTTACACCGGACCTATGTAGAGTGGGATGCATAGAATCCGACAAGTATGCATTAGAGAGTCAGCATGTCGCATTGGTGTTTTCTTGACTTGGTTTTATGCATGTTGTTTCCTGTTTTCTACAGTTGACACTTAGTCTAATTTCACTTGATGTTTTTATGCTTTATTTATTGTTATTTCTTATTTTATTTATTCTTGCTGTTGATACATGTTGTTTATGACTCTATGTCCTATGTTTTATTTATGTTGCATTTATTTTTATGTCACTCACACCGTTATGGTTGACCCTTGTAGTTTTGGGGGTTAGGGTTATCTCTATCTTCATGTTTTACAGGTAGGTACTTATAGCTTTGGATTTGGATGCTTGTGCTAGATTGATGTTATGGCTTATGTAAATTGTAAAAGAATGTGTTGTAAAAGAAAGAAATTGTAATTTAAGGTGTTTGTTTTCCGCTGTGCTTTGTAAAGAATTAATGTAATAAAGGTTGAAAAAATTTCTCTGTGTTTTGGCTATGTTTACTATTACAATTGAGGCAGATGCTGAGAATTGTGCCACGTATTTCTGAGATATCATATTGGAAATTCGGGGCGCTATAGTAGAGCCTTGGTGTTTGAGGTGGGAGACCATGTTTTTCTTAAGGTATCGCCGTGGCGAGGTGTCATTCGTTTTGGTGGCGGAGGCAAGTTGAGCCTCAGGTTCATCGGACCATTTGACATCGTGGAACAAGTAGGCAAGGTGGCCTATCGTCTTGCATTACCCCCGGCTTTATCTGGAGTACACGACGTCTGCCATGTCCCGCAACTGAGAAAGTATATCCGGGATGAGAGCCACGTGATTGACTACTCGGAATTATCTGTGAGGCCGGATTTGTCATGTGAAATTCTTCCAGTTGCTATTGTAGACTGGCGGGAGAAGGTTTTGAAGAACAAGGTGATCAAGCTTGTTCGTGTTTCTTGGAATCCTCACTCGTCGGGTAAGTCGACTTGGGAGCTGGAGGAGGATATCCAGCGGAGGTTTCCTTATTTGTTTGTGTAGCTCTTGTTTTGCTATTTTCGTTTTTGTCATTGTAATTTCTTTCTTTTTTTGGGTTACCCTATGTACTTCTGGTTGAATTTCGAGGACGAAATTCTTCTTGTTATGTGGGTAGGATTTGTAACCCCTATTGCTCATATTTGTATTTTTAATTATATTTAATAAAATTCTTGATTATTCTACTTTATTTTTGGTTGTATTTATTTTCATTTCTTTTGTATGGTGTGTTGTTCTTCTCTCTCTTATGATTCATTTTGCTTTGATTCAGCTTCATATTCTCATTTATTTGATCTACAATTTGTCTATGATCTTGTCTATTGTATAAATCTATTTCATGGCCTATTTATCCCTTATTGGATTCTTTTCTTCCAATTGGATACTACCCAGTTTACCCAAACCCATATTGTCTCTATATAAATACCCTAATTGAACACGAACCCTAATTACCAAACCCTAATATCCTATCTCTCTCTCTCATCCTCCTAGTCGTCACCCTCATCTATCCCCCGACCTCACCTCCCGACCGTCTTCCCATCTCCTCACCGTCATCGTCTACTTCCGACGCCGGAGACCACCACTGCAGCCCCCCTGTCCTTTTCCCTCTCCACTGCCGTCGACTTCTCTGTGGTCGAAAACACATCTCGAGCCCCTTGCTGTCGTTGTCTTGTTCGAGCACAGCCGCGACACCCCCAGCCCCAGGCCGCCGCACCGTCGTCTTCCCTGGTGGTTGCTGCCACCGACCTTGCTGTTGTTGGCTGTTGTTTCTTTGGGTGTGTGTGCTCATGCGTCTTGTGCACGTGTTTCGGCTATGGATTCTCGTCTTTCGTTCGTTGTGTTCGTTGTTCGGGATCCGTTCCCGTTATTCTGTTCTTCGTTTCCGTCGTCTCATAATAGGCAAGTAGCTTGTATGCGTTCTTTTTGTCAGACAAGTTAATATTGTAAGTAGTCTAGTATGAAAATGTGTGTACTCTCATGATGATCCTATCCTGTTAGTTAAACCTTTGACATCTCTTGATCATGAGTAGTTACAATAATTGACACCCGTTGCATGAAAACAATTAGATTAGATGACACTTTGACTGTATGTTTGTGACACACCGTATGTTGTAGATGACTGTTACATAGATGTTTACTGGATGTATGATCTCATTATACACCATTTATTCACATGCCGTGCTGATTTGAGTAACCCATATATATCATGTTTGTATGACATCTTAGATTGGACTGATTGTAGTTAAATTGTTTGATAAAATGCATAAAAGAATTTTTGTTTTGCTGCTGCCCTATTTTGTACAGTAATTTCGAACCTGTTAACATCAGTAAAATAAATAAGTTTGTGAACATGATTTATAGCCTTTGTTTTCTAGTTTTTAGAACTTTCGACGAATCTGAATTCTGGTTTTGGATGCATGAGTTATTGCTATTTTACTGCAGTCGTATCGTATATTCCAGATTCTGAACTATATGCATTCTATATGGAATTTTATTTTAAAACTAATATTAAAAGTAAAATTTGAACTCCATATTTTGCTGAGTATGTTTAGATTTGACTGGGATCAATCCCTAATTTTTGTGGAATTAATTAATGATTTTTATATATCCTTTCATGTTTTCGAAACCAATCGAAATATTTCCAAACTGCGTGCTGTTCAGTAAAGAATTATGTTTTCAACCTGATTCTATTCGTTTTTTATGAAAGGTTTATGAATATAAACTGTAGCCTGATTTTTCAATTTTGCTACCCTTTTAACGGATCTGGATTTCGAATTATATTTTGTGAATTATCTCAGTTTTGGTACTGCTATGTCTGAACTTTCAGAATTGAGATTTTGTTGCATTACTTTGTTTTCCCAATTTTGTTAACCATACTAACTGTAATATAATTTCATGATATTCTATATTTTGAAACTATATATGATCGAGAATCTTCGAGATTTTTCTCATATTTAATTATGATAATCTTAAACTCTTTTCATGCTTATAAACAAGATTTTACATTTTCTGGCTGAACACGATTTATGTATTAAATGCTTTTTTCAACCCTATTTCTGTGGCTGATATGTGACTTATATATATGTGCTGGAATCGGCATAAATTCTAGTTTCTATATTTTCTAACGGATCTAGGTTTTCTTTTCTGTAGCAACGGGAATCTTAGATTTAGTACAGTAGTGTCTTGCTGTCCAGAACTGAAAGTCTTGTTGTTTTGACTATTATGAGTTGTTTTTATAAACCACTGTAAGTACTACTTCATCTTAGACTTATCATTTGTTCATGCCATGTCTTTAGCCTGTTGTATTTGTTCACACCTGTTTTTAATAATGAAAAGAAATCAAGCCGCGGTTTTAAGGGAAAAGATCGAGTAGTGGACAATATAGAAATGCATATTCGGAGGGAACTCGTTTTCCCCACTGTTTACTGTGGTACCTACTGTTTATCTCTGGATACATGAGAGCATGATCCATGACACTGTTTGTTGTTATTACTGTTACTGTTACTGTTACAGTTTGTCTAAATATACTGTCCTATAGAAGTTCCACTACGAAATCTTAAAACGGAACTGTTTGTTGTAGCAACCATGTGGTATAATTTGGAACGCATGAAGTTCTATCTAGTTAGTAATGAACATTAGACATAAGAATAACTATTTACACTATCACATCCTGTTACTGTTGATTTATAGTTACTGTTGATTCACTGTTACTATTGACCCTTACTATTACTATTATATTTTTACTGTTATTCCGCTGTTTACTGCCATTTGTAGAATGTTATATTTACTGCTTCTCCATGTTAGTATTTCCTGTTTAGTTAGTTTTCCCCCCATTTCCTTACTCGTACTGGTTGTGGCCCGTTCTTGCATCTAACGGGCGCTATGTTTTCCTGTTTTCCTATTTGTCCTTGTAATTTCCATATGAACATATTTTGCTGATCAATTGCCTACTGGAGTTGGTGAGCAAAAATTTTGAGCTGCGCAATTGGAATCATTTACTTAAAATATTTTGATGAACTATTTACATTTCTGAACTGTATTGAGACTTGTATTTGGGCTTGTAGTCCAAGGATTATTATTTTATTTCAAATCTTGTATTTGTTGGGATATTTATTATTGTTGCAATAAATGTTGTTGAGTTATGATTGTTTTATTCATGCTTGGTTGGAGTATACTGTTATATTTATTGTTATGATGGGTCAAGCAGATCCGTACAGCTTATGGATGGTGAAAACTATCCGCTGGGTTTAGTTGCGTACCATATTCTGTATTCTTTTAGAAAGCGGGGCGTGACACAACCATGGAAAAATAGAAAAATATTATGGAATTAAAATTATGTTCTCAAAACTAAGTTACATCAAAGTCCTAAAAAAATAAATTTAGTTCATAATAGTTTTCCAACTAACAAGCATGTTCTTTGATTGCATAATAAAAATTAGAGGGGGAGAAGATGAAAAACTCTATTTGTTGCCGAAAATCCAAATCGAACGCCTCGATTTCCGCACCGCACAGTGCCTAACACTTTCTCTTTCCCATGTCCCTGACTTTCGCTGACGTTTTCGCTAACCTCGCCACACTTCTCTCTCCTTCTTTGGTTTCCGCACACAGAGCCGCACACTTCGAAATTCGCGTGCACTGTTTGTAACGACCCGAAAAATAGCATATGGCTATTTTGCATCGAAATGTGTGCGCGATTGAGAATTTCGCGCGATTATGTATTTTCCGATAATAATTACTTTTAATTGAGAAATATAAGATATATTGTCGATTTTATATTATTATTATTTTCAAGATTAAATTATTTTTATACGGATTATCTACAAAGTAGTTTTAATGTATTTTGTATTGTTTGGAATTGTTAGAATAGAGAGTTAGGCTTTATTTGAAATGTATTGAAGTTAGAGGGCTTATACGAAACATTCCCTTAGATATTTTCCTATCTATTATTTTCTATTTCCCTTTTTACAAAAAAAACCCCTTCTCTCTCTCTCCTTCCCTTCTCCTTCTTCTCCTTCTTCTTCCCTTCTTCTCCCTCACGTTCGTTCCCCATCCCGAACCCAAAAAGGAACCCACCCGACCTTCCTCCCTCTCCCGTCCACGCCGGCGATCAGAAGAAGCCCTGACCCCCTCCATCTTCTTCCTTCTCCTTCCCCTTCTCCCGCTTCCATCCCGATCGGAAAGAACCCAAAAGAAAGCCCCCGGCTTCCCTCCTCCCATCTCCTTCTCTCCGTTCTCACCCAGCCGACGAGAAACCCCGACCCCCACCTCCATCTTCTTCCTTCCCGTTCCCTTCTCCTTCCTGGTTCGATGCCGAACCCAAAAGAACCCGACCACCCTTCTTCTCCCCCCCGTTCGTCCGTGCCGACCGATCGAAGAAACCCCGACCCCACCTTCGTTCTCTTCTCCTCCTTCGTCCTTCGTTCTCCTTCCATTCCCGATCAAAACAAACCCAAAGAACCCATCACCGATCGATTCCTACCTCGCTCGAATCCACCTCTATTCTTCGTCAAATCCAAATTAAAGCGAGGAGTGGACTAAGCGAGGGATTCTCTACATCATAGTAGCATTGGATTTTCGATTGGATTTCGGAAGGTAAAACCCTAACTATTTTATTGTATAGAAATTAGTTGGGTTAATTTTATTGAGTAGGAATGTTAGGGTAGAGAGATTTTGAGATGTTGGAAATTGTAGATGGGAGAAATTAGTAGGTTATTAGAGAGATTGTGAGTTGTTAGTAAATTAGGGATTTGAGTTTGTAAAAGAAAATTGTAGGGATATTAATTAATTCTTGTATAGAAATAGAAATTTGTAGTTGGACTATTAGATTATTTGGGGGCGATTTTAGTAATTAATTGAGGATGAAAATTCCGTCGGTATTAGATTATCACGTGCATCGCACGTGTATATCCCAAGTGTTCAGTAAACGCTTGTGTGATATTCGGGGATAGCGTTATTAGTTTTTATGATTGGTTTGAATTATTTGAGTTTAATTGCTTGAAATTGATGATAGGATATATTCGCGACTTCGGATGCGGGATGGCATGGCACTTCGGATCTTCGCGGAATATGTGAGTTATGTATATATTATATATTTTCATGGTTTAAAGATATATGTGAGTACTAACTTATTATATGTATTTTGTGATTATAAAAATATAGTGAGTTGGTTTATTATATATTTTTGTGGTTTGATGAATAGGTGAGTTATATTATTATATGTATTTTGTGATTATAAAAATATAGTGAGTTATATTATTTATATATTTTCGTGGTTTAAAGATATATGTGAGCTGGTTTATTATATATATTTGTGTGGTTTGCAGGATATGTGAGTTTAATTTATATATATATATTTTTGTGTTTTAAGAAATTATGTGAGTTAGTATATTTATATACTTTGTGGGTTGATGAATATGTAAGTATTAATTTATCTACGCATTTTTGGTGTTTTAAGAAATCTAGTGAGTTTAATTTATTTATATATATTTTCGTGTTTTAAGAAATATAATGAGTATAATTTATTTGTGAAGTGATGTTTAAGGGATGTTGAATAGCATATATGTGTATATGAGGATGAGTTATATTCTTATGAGGATATCAAAATGTGGTGTGTACGGTTTTATTAACGTAATTGATATTTTGAAGAAGTCGGATGAACTGAAGAGGCGACATGATTTATGGATGAGGCGTATGGGGAAATTTACTATCCTTGAGCATATAAAACCTATATAATGGATTCGTTATGTATGTGAGGATTCTCTACTTCTAAGTTAGTTGTTTGCTTTCCTTATCTACTTATGTATGTGCTAAAAGAACCCATCTTTTGGGTATGAATTGTTAGAGGTTGAGAAAGAACCCATTTTGAGAGTTGAGTAAATTATGGATGCTAAAAAGAGCCCATCCTAGTGGTTAGTAGTTGTGAGTAAAAAGAACCCATCCTATGGATTCGGATTGTTGTAGAAAAAGAACCCACACTTGTGATATAGTAAGAATCCATGCTTGAATTGTTATAGAAAGAAATCCATGGTTCAGTTGTAGTAGAACACCATGCTGGAGTTGTGTGAAGAACCCATTCATGCCTATGTGACATTCCAGTAACCTATCATGTTGAGTCGATTTTAGAAAGAACTCATGTTGAATTGATTATAGTAGGTATGCCATGATGGGTTGATTGTAGAAGAAACCCATGCTAAGTTGATTTTAGTAGATTCTTCTGTTGCTTATAATTATAGAAGATAAAGTTTGCTAGTAAGCACGTTTGGTTGCTTCTAGGTTTGACTACCTTAATGGTTGTTTGTATGTGGTTTTGCTCATACGTGGCTCGACTGGCCTGTATGTAGCTGTGGGTCTCATACGCAGCTTATTTGGCTCGTATGTATGTTATTGTCTCATACGCGGCTCAACTGGCCCGTATGTAGCTGTGGGTCTCATACGCAGCTAATTTGGCTCGTATGTATGTTGTTGTCTCATACGTGGCTCGACTGGCCCGTATGTAGCTGTTGGTCTCATACGGGGCTTATTTGGCTCGTATGTATGTTGTTGTCTCATGCGCGGCTCGACTGGCCCGTATGTAGCTGTTGGTCCTATACGTAGCTGTTTAGCTCGTATGTGTTTTTGGTTACTCGTATGTAGCTTCTTAGCTAATACGCAGTTGTTGTGCTCACCTAGGGTGATATTATTACCCTAAGGGTCATCGACCATCAAGACCACATCCTACCCCCTTAGAGTGAAATGGATAGATCTCACCTCGGGCGTCGACGGATCTTAACCAATGTAGGTTGACCGTGGGCCGAGAGTGTTGGTAGAATCCGAGTTAGGGGTAGGGATGAGTGAGAGATATTATTACCAGAGTCTTGGATCGAGGGACCACGAGTTGGACCATGATTGGAAACTATGCAAGATTGCATAGGAATAATAACCTCATTAGGATAGTGATTTATAAAATCATTACTTAACCTTTGCCCGAAAGAAGGGGAGTTGGTTGTAGGGTGCACCGTACGACCAAACCTTTCTTTAGGGCCGATCTTAGGTGGTGTTATTGGGTTGTACCTTCCCATCAAAGGGATACGTACGGTGCCGTCTCACAGGTTGAGGACACGGGTTGCGTATCTCGCGCTGTTAATTCCTGAAGTACAAGTGGCTGGGGGTGCCACAGGATGCATTGGGCAGTCCTGCGCTTACGATACCCCAGAGGGTGCCACAGGGTAGGCATCGCGCTACCCTGCGCTTGCGAAACCCTATAGTTTGATTTTGGAATGACGCCCGATACATTGGGTTCGTCTATTTGAGAGAGGTCCGGTTGGCCGGGTCGCAGTGGCGAACATAGACACCACTGGCGATATGCAACAGTGGCATATGACCACATCTACAGCCTCATTAGCCACGTGTAGGTGTCGGGAACAGGTTGTGTACAATTAGAATTCATAACGCGGGTTCAAATCCCTTTATATGGAGAAACGGCTTGAGATGGAGTCGCATGTAGTATGGGCTGCATGTTGCTTTCGGAGACTTGCTGGCATTAGAATAAGGGCATCATCATATCGGTAACCTTGCATTAGAGTTAGGTCACAACATACACTGGCACATAAATTATAGGTGCACGTGTCTTTTCCATTCAAGTTGAATTGCGAGTGTGATGTGTTATTGCCAAACATTGTTGGCGATGCGGAGTCTATTGTGATGGAATGCATATAAATGGTAATGTGCAATGAGACGTTAGATTGGACAGGAATGAATGTGGTAGTATGCAAATGAATGCATATGCCTATGATGTGATATGTGATATAAGGCAATAGGATAAATATTGGTTTATGAGAGGGGTTATTCAAATGATTACTAAAGATAAGTATGTTGTGAGTGGGTATGGATATACATACAGGTGATGACTCAGAGAGTATTGGATGTGAATTCCCATTTATGAGGTTACATGTTCAGATGTCAAGTAAGATTTGTTGATCTTGATATTATGAGTTCGTTATGTTTTTACTTGTAAAGTTTAATTTATTTGCTTATTTTAATAAATTATACTCATACCAGAAATGGCTAACCCCTTAGTATTTGGGGGTTAGGGAGTCCATGGACTACCCTAGGTCCCTACTGTTACAGGTCTTCAACAGTGCAGAGGTGAGGTGTAGGTACAGGTTTCCGTGGAGTGGAGCTTTATGTATAAATTGGTGTTATGATTTAATTGTAAATAGTAAAGATTGATGCTTTAAATTGTATTTTTGATGTATAAGTATGGGGATGACGATGAAAAGTATAGCGTGAGGCGGCAGGATATGGTTTGACCCGTAACCATTTCGTGGTTGAGTGCCGGGCGTCGTGGTAGGTTTTTACAGGTTATTTTCTAAAAACTTACTACGTTTTCTAAAGGATTTATGCTTTTTAATTGATATTTGTTAAACCGTTATGAGTTTGGCCCCCAGAGCATATATATATATTGCCTGTGTGATGATGCTCATTTTGGCCTGGGGAGCCCGTATTATTATTGCCTGTGATGTAAGCTACGGAATTTAGAGCAAAATTCCGTAAGCTTTTCTGTGTTTTGGGCAAAAAATACAAAGGAGACTCTGCCCAATTTTTCTTTGAAACATAACTATTTTAGTTTATGTTTAAAGTGATATAGAAATTGGAAGAATTGAGTTTGGAGTCAAAAAGGAAAAAGGGCAGGCGCTACAGTTGGTATTACAAACTGATAATTGTAATTACTGCGTGGTAACTCTGTATTGAATAAAAAAGTTTTAAATTTCCAGCATTTTGTGTATCGTGACTAATTGAAGGAAAGATCTTGGCATGTGTCACGGTTTCCCGGTTACATGGAAATCGGGGCGCTACACTGTTCATGCCTCTGCTTCTTTTCTGTTTCTCTTTTATTTTATTTTTTATTTTTTTTAATTTTTTTTATATAAAATATGAGGTTAGCTGTAACTCCCCGATTTCCGTACACCGGGAAACCGTGACATAAGCCAGAATCTTTTCTTCAATTAGTCACAATACACAGAAAAACAGGAAAATTTAAAACTTTTTATTCAACACAAATGTATTACAAGTCCAAATGTTACAAATTGCAATACATTATAACAGTATTACAATAATACCTTTACAATCCCAAATGTTACAACTTTCAACAAATGGTATCAGAGTACAATGAATAATGAACAACACTTGGTTTTCACATGGATGCTTTCCAACAAATAAATAAATTACAACAATGAATAAAATACAGTAATTGTTACAAATAGAACAATAGTAAACAACATATAGCACAGCGGAAATAAAAACGACTCTTGCTTCTCTCGCCTTGAGTCCTCCTGAATCTTGTACTTGTACTTCTGCAATCCAGTACCTATTGAAATGGGGACGTCAGTACATATACTGATGCTTTAAGGCTAATGACTAGCAGCGATTCTCCACATAAAGCAAACAGATTGATGGAAATAGAAACGTGTATATATATTTGATGTGTCAGTGAATGTTATGACTTATACTCTAATGCAAGATTACTAATGCAATGATGCTCTTATTCTAATGCAAGCAAGACTCTTGAACAGTATGCAGCCCATTCTACATACACCCTATATCAAGCCGTTTCTTCATATATAGGGATTTGAACCCGCACCATGAATTCAACTCTTGTACTCGACTTGTTTCTGAAGATTAGACATAACTGGTGAGGTTGCACTGAAACGATCTATTCTACCATTCGCAGTCATATAGTGGTGTTCCCGTTTTCCACTATTGCCCGGTCGCACCGAACCCCACTCAAATATCTAACGAATCCTTGAGGTTTCCGCAACACAGGTTAGCTCGAAGCATCCCCTGTGCCCCCCTAGCTTAACCGTAGTCTATGGCTTTTCGCCTTTAGATACAAGACAAGACGGAGTTCCAGGGGGTTCACCCCCCTAGATCCGACCGGAATCTCTTCCGCTTATTACGGCACTTCAGAAATTAACAGACGAGATACGGATCCCGTGCTCTCAACTCGTCAGAAGGCATAGACTGTATCCCTCTGACAAGAAGGGTACAACCCAGTAACACCGCCTAGTGTCAGCCTATAGGACAGGTCGGATCATAAGGTATCACCCTTAATACCAACTTTTCCCTTCGGTGAGAAAATGATAATAAATAAGGGTTAAGTAGTAATAGCCATCAGTTACTACCCTAACGATGTCACTAACCCTGAACAATCCTAGGGATGACAACAATATTAACACAGCATGCTAGGTCTCAAGTTAGACTTCGCAAGATAACTCTACTAGGCTGCACAATCCTAGACTTACCAGAATCCCTAAGGATCTGGTTCATGGCCTATCGATCCAAGACCTCGGCAATACGAATGTATTCGCATGCTACTACCCTAGACTTGGATTTCGTCATACTCCGGTCCGTGATTAACCAACACCGGTTAAATTCCGACGGTGCATAAGGAGTGACTCATCCACAGTCCCTTAGGAGTATGGTAAACACACGTCTTGATGGTTGATAGCCCTAGGGCAATGATATCACCCTAGATGAGCACAAAAACCTGCGTATTAGCCCAGAAGTTACATATGAGTAACCAAAAACACATACGAGCTAAACAAGCTACGTATTGGACCAACAACTACATACGAGCCAGGCAAGCTGCGTATGAGACAAAAACATACATACGAGACAAATAAGCTACGTATGAAATCAACAGCTACATATGGGCCAGTCGAGCCGCGTATGAAACAACAACATACATACGAGCTAAATAAGCTACGTATGAGACCGACAGCTACATACGGGACAGGTGAGCCCCGTATGAGTAAAACCACACATAAAAACAACCATACAGGTAATCAACCTAGAAGCAACCAAACGTGCTTACTAGCAAAACTTGATATTCTATAATTTGAATCAATAGAAGAATCTACAAACAATCTAGAATAGGCATTCTACCAATGAGAAGCCCAAAAGCGACATAAAAAGCCTTCCGATAGCCTAGAAGCAACCAGTGCTACGCTTATCGGAATCTAGCCCGAGTGGTCAATTCGGAAAGGGGAGAATCTCTAATACAACTCCCTAGTTGGCTCGAACCTCAAATTCATCAAGTAAAACCCTCAAAACTACAAAGAAGTGAAACAATAAGCATTCAGTCAGACAGTTATTTGTTGTATTTTCCAAGAGCCATAACTCCTACTCTGCTTATCGGAATGTAGTCCGAGAGGTCAATTCGGAAATGGGAGAATGTCTACTACAAATCTCTAGTTGTCCCGAACCTCAGATTCAACCAGTAAAAGGCTCAAAAATGACAACCAAATAGAACAATGTGCTTCTCAGCTAGCTCGCTGTCCTGATTTTGTAACGGCCATAACTTTAGCGTTTCTTATCGGATTTTAATCCGAGAGGCCAATTCGGAAAGGGGAGAATGTCTACTACAACTTCCTAGTTGGTCCGAACCTCTAATTCTGAGAGGAACCCTAAGTTTTATCCCCTTGAACCTACTGCGATGCTAGCCCGAAAACACAGACTTCACAGTTTTGCCCTAAAGCTCGCTGTTTTGGGGGAAACAGTCGTTTCACCCCTCAAAACAACTCCGAAAAATCTACCAAAATTCTAGCATGGTAATAACATCCCTAATAACATCTCAAGTATGGGTTCTTTACTACAATCAACTCAAGCAATGGTTTCTTACTATAATCAACTCAAGCATGGGCTACTTACTACAATCAACTCAAGCAAGGGTTTCTTACTATATCAACCTACAACAATTTAAGCATGATATATAACTTAGCATGAGTTTCTTTACTACATCAATCCTACAACAATTTAAGCATGGTATACAACTTAGCATGATTCCTACAACAATTTAAGCATGGTGTACAACTTAGCATGATTCTTTACTACATCAAACCTACAACAATTTAAGCATGGTATACAACTTAGCATGAGTTTCTTTACTACATCAATCCTACAACAATTTAAGCATGGTATACAACTTAGCATGAGTTTCTTTACTAAACACTACAACTATAACATGATTCATTTACTACACTTAAGCAACGAGCTTTACTACAACTTAAGCATGAAACTTTACTACAACTTAAGCATGGATATTTACTAGCTATTACCAAGGCTACTTCTCTTTATGAATTACAAATTTCTACATACTTTAAGAGAAGAAGTAATCATTTCCCATCATAAAAATTGACATGCTACAAAAGACTAATCTTTGATCATTAGAGAAACAAAAGGAAAGCTTAATCTTTCACAACCTAGAAGTAAAAATAGAGGCTTAGTACTTCATGGACTAGATTTAGTAAGATTGATCTTAATAAAAGTAGAGAGCAACATAGAACCAAAACTTATATTTTATTAGGCTAGAAGTTCTACAACCCCAAAAATGTGTATGTAAGTATTCTTTCTACACTACTCTTTATACACATAGTTTAGGTCCAACTTGTAGTTTTCTGTTAACAAAACAACCATAATAACAACAATAAACATAACAAGGTTAAAGGTTCAACCTTTATGTGTTTTAGTTAAGTTCCACCATCCATGGGATCATTTTGTTCCCTAAGCTTAATAATTTGTCCAAGTAGTTCAAAAATAATCATCACAATTCTTAAAGACTCAATCTTTATGCCATTGTTTTGAGTTCTATCATCAATACTTTCATGGGATCATTTTGATCCCTACAACTTGTTTATGCTTAAAGTCTTTAGTCCAAGTTGTTAGTAAACATACGCATACAACAAAATACACAACCACTCATCACCAAGATGAGTTCTTTTTAATCTACGACAAAACACCATCAAAAGATGGGTTCTTTCCCACATACAACCAATAATAAACCCTAAAGATGGGTTCTTTTCTACATATAAAAAAATAAAAGAGAAAACCACCATAAAAGAGAACAAAAAAACACTACAAGGAGAAGTAAGAACCCCCACCTTGGTTCCTTGTAGGAAGGACTAGCTAGCAACCTTCTCCTTCATCCTAGCTTCTACTACAACTCTTTAAGAAAACCTACATGAAAAACTCTCTAGTTAGGGTTCTTGTTCTCTCTTTCTTTTCCTCTCTTTTTTTTGTCTTTGTAAAAATGAGACAAGAGGTGGAGGGGGAGGGGGTATTTATAGGGTGGATGAGAGGGGGAGAGTGCAAAATGCACCAAGGCATTTTGCAAAAAGCCCCATGGAGTAGTGATGGCCGGCCATACTTAGGAATGGGGAGGGTGAGGTGGAGGTAAGGTGAAGGGGTGAGGTGGAGGAGAGAGAGCTTTTAGAAGAAACACCCTAACTCTTATGTATCTAATTAATCCTAGGTTTAATCTTTCAAACAAAATCTAGCCATCCTAATTTGATTTATCATGACAAAGAGATATTTTGTCCAAAAATACACACAACACAATTTGTACAATGTACTAAATTGATACAATACGCATACATATGTATATATATGTATACCAATAATTTCCGTTTGTTAAACTGCATAATCCATATAAAAGTAAATTAATTCTGAAATAATAATAAAATAATTTTTATTATCAGCTCGGAAGATTACAGTACCAATTTGATACAATACAGATGTATACGGACTGGTATATATATACAGATAATGTTTATTAACAAAACATGGTGATATCCACCAAAAATATTTCAATAAAAATAAAATAATAATAAAATAATAATTATATAAATATAATATCCGTACGGGATATTACATTAGCAGTTGCTCTCCCTCTCTCGTTAAGCGTGTTCTGCTTTTTTGCTTTTGGCTGCTGTATTTATAGGGCTTAAATCAGTGCTATTAGGGATTATTTGTGTATAAAACCCTACATCTTCCTTTACTTCTTTCTTTTTTCTAATTTTCTCTTTATTTCTTGCTTCTTTTTTTCTCTCTCTTCTTGAAGCACATGCTGCACACCGACAAATAAAAAATCAGAATTTAGGATTTAAAAATAAAAATAAAAATAATTAGTTTAAATTAATTAAATTAACTAATAATCACATTAGCTCAATTAAATCCTTTTAAATTTGTTTATTTCATTTTCACCCTCTATTGGCAATTAAAATTTCTCTTTTGCTTTTCACATGGCCAAATTGTAAAATTCAAATTTCAACAAATCAATAAAAATTAATCAATCATTCTTCTTGTTTTGTTTGTTAATTTTACTAAAATTATTCACCTTTTTCATAAAAAAATATAATTTCTTCAAAAATAATTATTTAACTGAAATATATGAAAATAAGATAAATTATTAACAAGATTGACGAATACACGCAATTTTTATAGGTAAATGAGTATAAATATTTATGTAAAAATTAGACATATCAAGCTCTGATACCTTTGTTACGGGTCCAATCCAACCCGGTGGTGGATCTTCTCCGTTGGCGGCACCATCGTCGGTGATTGCGATGGTAGCCATGAAAATCAGATGCAAGTAAAACAGAACAAGGAAAAGAAACTGGACTAGGTTTAATATCAATTCATATTCATATCCAGTTATGTTACAGAGCTTGGGTTTTAAAGAAGAATGAAAACACGTGTATTGCGCGTGCTTACAAAATTTCCTATCATTCTCACAAAAGCAAACCAAAAGGGAAACTGCCCAACTACCCCCTACAGTAGTCAGTGGGCCCCACCGACTACCCATCTACTCATAGGTAGTCGGCTAGGCTGCGCTTCACCCGTGATGAGAAAATAAAGGGGTTTATTAATCCACAGAATATTTACAAAGAGTAATGCTAGAGCCACTGCCAATTTCACTACATTTTTCTTCACTACCTTAGGTGGCACACTCCAATAGGTAGGGGATGATAGAGTAGGTGGGAAAACTCTCCAATAGGAGTATGCCACCTAAGGTAGTGAAGGAAATGGTAGTGAAATTGGTAGTGGCTAAAGCATTACTAAATCAAAATATTTAGCTAACTTGCAAAAAGAACCAAGAAAGAAATATAATCCCTCAAGAACTGATATGTGATGAAGAACGTGAAGATCTCTTTTATTGTATTTCAGATACAATTTCTAGTAGAACTGTATCAGAGAGTTATTAATCCACAGAAACAATTATGTTGAAGGCTTTATGTGTCCTCATAAACAATTATGTAGAAGCCTTTAAGCAGAGAATTCTTTATTAACTGAGCTTTAGATTATCCTGTAATAACTATGAACAAGTCTCCACTGCTTCTCTTGTCACTACTATGACTTGTATATATATAAAGTAATGAGAGAGGTGTTGTTCTGAGAGGCTTTCACTTGTTTTAAAAATAGAATAAACAAATTTAAAATATTGCAAAATAATAGTGTTAATTTCTGGGAGTTTGAGTTGGTGATAAAGTAGAGGTTTTTTTTTTTTTTTTTTTTTTTTTTTTTTTTTTTTTTTGTTTCTTTCTTTCTTTCTTTTTATGTTTGTGTGTGTGTGTTGTGGGGGGCGGGGCCAGAACTACAGTGGGTGGACCTTGAGTTAGCTTTGAGAAGATGGCCTGGTACCAACTACTTGCAGCCGCAAAATTGTCATGTTTTAAATAATTAGAAACAAGATTAAATATTAAAGTACCCTTGATTAAAAGAATTTTTTTTTTAATTCGTTGAAAGAAGACCAAAGCCACACACGCACAGTATCCCAAATATATATTAATTAGAAAGACTAAGTAGGCCTTGAGCTGGTCAAAAGAATTTTGTTGCTGTTGCCCCCATTTAAAGCCTTTAGTCCCCCCTGTGGGCTTTGAAGAACGGGAGGCACTTCTCCCCGGATTTGGAGAGAAAATGCCCTATCGCCACAAGGCGCCTGGTGAGTCTCTGCACATCTTTAACATTGGAGGGGGGAGCCATGTTGAGTATGGCCTGAATCTTCTCGGGGTTGGCCTATATGCCCCTTTGGCTGACCATGAATCCCAAGAACTTGCCGGATGGGACTCCGAACGCACACTTGTTCGGGTTCAGTCTCATATTGTGTCTTCTCAACACGTCAAAAGCTTCTTGGAGATCGGAGACATGATCTGACCTGCTGACGCTCTTCACCAACATGCCTTCTACGTAGACTTCCATGTTCCGCCCAATCTGTTCCTTGAAGATCTTGTTAACAAGGTGTTGGTAGGTGGCTCCAGCATTCTTAAGCCCGAAGGGCATGACCCGGTAGCAATACAGGCCTTGGTCGGTAACAAAGGAGGTCTTCGGAATGTCGGGATGGAACATTCTTATCTGATTGTACCCAGAGAACGAATCCATGAAGCTTAAGAGTTCATGGCCCGAGGTTGCATCAATCAAGGCGTCGATGCTTGGGTGCGGGAATGGATCTTTGGAGCATGCTTTGTTTTGATCCGTGAAGTCAATGCAGATCCTCCAGCTTCCGTTGGCTTTCTTGACCATCACGACATTGGACAGCCACTCCGGATAGTTGACTTCCTATATGAACCAAGCCCTAAGGAGTTTCTCAACCTCCTCATTGATAGATTGCTGGCATTTGGGGGCAAACTTGCATCGCTTCTGCTAAACGGGTCTGGCCCCCGAGGCGACACTAAGGTGATGCATGAGGAGCTCCTCGGAAATCCCCAGCATGTCAGTTGTAGTCCAGGAGAAGAGGTCTCGATTTCCCCTTAGGCACTGGATAATGTCGGAGCGAACGGGAGGGGGAAGGACTTTGCTAATCAGAAATTTGCAGGTTTGAACTCCTTCTGAGAAGGCCACCTCTTCCAGCTCATCAACCGGCTCCGATATAGATAGGCTACTCCCTTGGGGGAGTTCAAGAGCTTCGAGGGAGAGGACAGCTCCTCCCACCGAGGTCATGTAGAACTTGTGGGCTGCCTCCTGGCTTCCTCTGACTTCTCCCACGCTCGCTGTGGTGGGGAATTTCATCTTCATGTTGTAAGCCGAGGGATGGCCTGCAGAGCAGCTAGGCCTGGTCGGCCTAGGATGACATTGTAGGCGGCTTTCACATCTATCACCATGAAGTCTATCGGCTCGGTTCGGGTGGTGGAAGTTTTGCTAGCGGTTACGCCGAGAGTTATGACACCCTCGATCGTCACTGGCACTCCCGTGAACTCGTGTAGAGTGTAACCGGTAGGCTTGAGCCGATTCCTGGATAGCTTGAGCCCCTGGAAGGCCTCCAAAAAGAGAATGTTGACTGAACTGCCATTGTCTACTAGGACCCGGTACACGTCAAAGTTGGCCATGTGGAGGTTCATGACCAATGCGTCGCAATGGGGGGTTCGAGCACCCTCTAGGTCTATATCTGAAAAAGTGGCCATGACCCTAGGCCCCTACGGGGAGGATGGTTTTGCACCGAATTTACTTCCCGGGCGAAGGCTTTTCGGGAGGAGTTGGAATCTCCCCCCATTGGGCCTCCGTGGATGAGATGCAGGATGGCCTCTGCCTCGGAGTCCAGGGTCTCCGCATGCCGCTCGGGTCGCTTATTAGTCCCCTGGGAGGGCGGAGGAGGATCGGCCATGTCCTTCCTCACGAACCTAGAGAGCTGCCCTCTCAAAATGAGGGCCTCGATCTCGTCATTCAGGGCTCGACAGTCATCCGTGCCGTGGTCATGGTCCCTGTGGAAGCGGCACCACTTGTCGCGTTTCCTCTTCTTCTCCGGGGTATTCATCTTTGGAGGGGGAGAAGAAGACCCTCTTTCCCAACCTCCATCAGGATGGCTGAGACACTCGCGTTGAGCGGAGTGAACTTCTCGAAGTGGGGAGGAGGACGACGCTGGCCTCCGTTGTTTTCAGGCCCCGCTTCCCAAAAATACAGAATATGGGCACGTAACATTGGCTCAGCGAATGACTAACATCATCCATAAGCTGTTTATCCGATTAACTCAACAATATAATCAATACAGAACAATTGCGCAAGCAATAATAATGATCTCATGAACAATAATACTTGGAATGAAGTAATAAAAATATCCAAATACAATAATAATCCAATGTCTGGAAACAAATAACAATATTCGGGACATAAGTCCAATACAATAATAAATCCAATCCAAATAATAATAAGTTTCAATACATTAAAGCAATAAGCAATTAGAAAGCAGTAGTCTTCAGACTGTTGTTCTCCAACTCCAGCAGACAACTGTTCTCCAAAATCTGCAATTTAATAAATTGCAGGAAGAGGAAAAGAAAACAAAACGCCCGTCAATGCAAGTTACGGGCCGCTTGTAGTGCAGGCACAAGTATATGGTAAAAAGGATAACTAATAATATGGAATAGGCATAATAATGAAGTACAACAACTAGCATGGCAAGATAAACAAGTGTAAGTAGCATGTAACAAGTATCGAGTGAACAAGTATCATGTAATATTCGATATCAATAGGAACAATAACGAACAATATGCAATGTCAATGTTGTGTTAATCCTTAAGTCTATTATTCATCTTAATCCTAACTAATGCATGTACTACTGTGTCCCATGTGTTCCGTACCACAGGTTCGATGCATACAATCAATTTCGTTTAAACTTAGTAGTGGGCTCTATAGTTCATATACACTTCAACGATATTCAATAATGACCGATGACCGAACACTGTAGTCAGTAACCTACAATTAATCGATGATCGATATGACCGATAGACTGATAGACCAACATACCGATAAATAGGAAAACACGGCCCCCTCCTCTGAGTACAATTCTTATATTGTCCACTACTAAAGCAACCCTTAAACCCCGGCTTGTTAATTATTTTATTAATGCAACAATACAATATGCATTCTAGATACATGAGATGAACGATAATAACAATAGGAAAACAATAGAATGATAACATGGAATATGGTGTACTAGATGTCCAAACAACATGGTATATGGTATTTTACAAGTATTCGACAAGTATAACCCGAATAACACATCAAACACAGATATCTCAAGATAGCATGAACATATACATCAAAAGTGGTCAACCCTAGGTTAACTCATGTCATATATCTCGTGAGGCAACTATGGTCAAATCATCACAATAGAGACAATATCAACAAGGGATTTCACACACGAATTGTCTTTAGAACCCAACTACACTACAAGCGGTATTTTGTACTTGTATATGCAAAGGAATTTAATACATGTTACTTGCCATATAAACCGTGAAAACGAACACCAAGAATAACGGATATGGATCCCGAAGCAACGAACACACGAACACATAATAACACGTGCACAATATGTGCAATAAAGATCCACAGGAAAATCAGCACAAAAGAACTCAGCAATAACAGCAAGAAGAGACAGGTGCTGCAACAAAGAGACGGTAGCAACAGTGGTAAGGGGGCGACGGCACTGGCGGTGAGCAGGGATCGATGCGGCAACGGGAGATGGCACGCCGTCGATCGGGTGCAGGAGCAAGGTGTTGTGCAATCTAGATGATCTAAACTAGACACAAATTAAAAACCTCGCAAGTGTACGAATCGTTTATAGAAGTATAGCAATAAGCAAGGGTCGATCGCACAGAGATTGTAGAAATTAACTTACTAATCAATAAAAGAAAAGAAAATGCAAATCATAGAGTTTTGTTTTAAAAGTCTAATTGAAAAGAAATAAAAAGATAAAAGTCTAAATTAAGTCGCATCACAATTTGAGTCACAAATATCTATTAAAGTAGTTGGGCTTTGATTTCCACCTGTAGTCAATAATGCTAAGTAACCTACTACTCTAATCACTCATGTTTGTTCCTCTAAGGGCATGGTATCTACTCCTTAAAGTGATGTTTCCCTAGGCCAAGAATTAGGCATGGTATCTACTCTAATTCGTTTCTTTCCTTAAGTATTTAGCATGGTATCTACTAAGTTGCACTTAAAGAAAGCATAGGAACAATGGAAACGAACAAACACTTGAAGTTCTAGAAATTGGTATCAGATCTAGATCCTTTAAGTTGATTAAACCAAGAACCCCGAAAGATCCCTTTGTTACAAGATATGAACACGAGATACGGGTCGTCTCAATATGCTCATATAACAAATTCAGATTTATAATATGCAAACTTGATAAACTCAGATTCTGTATGTCAGTCGACTGGCTGTCACCTCAGTCGACTGCCCTTAGAATTCTGAACAGGTTTGATTATTATAAATCTATACCAATTCTCTCAGGTTTAATCAATAAATAATAGAGTAGAATTTAGAAAAATATAAGCATTACATGACTACGGTTTCAATCTACCCAACTATGAAATTAGTTGCACATAATACAACCATTATTGATTAATATAATAGAGTTCATGACTACAATAGAAATAAAAACTAAAGAGATAGAACAGAAGAACGCTGATTTGTATGATGTTGCACTTCAGCCCAATCAGCAGTCGACTTGTTCTCCTCCTTTGATGCTGATATCGTGATTCTTGCTGATCGATCGATTCCCTCTCAGAGCTCTCTGAAATTCGGCCTCTTGGTTGATATTTATAGAACAAGGGAAGAGAATTAGGGTTTGTACTTTTCGCAGAGAAGTCCTCTTCTTTTGATTATTTCTTTCCTTATTTTCATCTGCGTTTTTATATCTTTCTCTTTTCTTCTTTTCTTCCTTATCTGCTCACCACGTGCTCTTACTTTGATTGTTGGAGAAGTTGTTATTCGTAGAAAACACCTGGGTTTGGATAACTTAATTTTTGATTCGGATTTGGATGAGGATGCATCTGTTCTTATCTTCTGACTCGCCGCATACCAGTCGACTGGTGTTGGATGTAAGTCGACTGGGTCGAGACATCTGGAAATTCATAATTAAACAGTCCAGTCGACTGTCTTTGAGGACCAGTCGACTATACTGAGCAGCTTTGGGATTTCATTCTCCTCTGTTCAGTCGACTGTTTGAAGAACCAGTCGACTTATACTCTGTAGTTTCTGTGTATCATCCTCAAAGTCCTGAATCTGCTTCGTTTTGCTGTTTTAGGCTGTTTCCTATGGAAAAAGAGAAAAGAAGCGTAAATACCACATATAGAGTATTTAAATGTCTAATTGCCTTAAGATTATTGCTCCTAAAAGTGAATAATATTTGGTTCATCAGAGCAAGGGGAGGGTCAGGTGGGTTTTGGCTGTGATTGTCGTCGAAGTCAGAGGAGGAGGGGGGTTTTCTGGTGTTGGTCGAGGGCAGAGGAGGAGGGTCGGGGAGATGTTGGTGGCGGCGCGCTAGGAGAGTGGCGCCGGAGAAGACGATTGGAAGTGGGGTTCAGAGAATCGGGATTGGGTTTTGGTTAATGTAGAGGAGAGAGAAGAAGGGAGCCGGAGGTGGGGTTTTGTGGGGGCTGGGCATCGAGGAGAGGTTTGGGTGGTCAGGTGAGCTGGCATCGTCAAGGGTTGCCGGCACACAAGAGGGGGGATGTGGTCGGAGAAGGAGGCTCGAAAAGGTGGGTTGGGGTGTTTTGGACGGGAAGATGGGGAGAGAGAAACACAGAGGAGAGAGGAGAGAGATTAGACGGCTAGGGTTCCAATTTGTGCAATAACTAGGGTTTGCATTAGAGTTGTATTTATAGGGTATAATTAGGGAATTGGGTTAGTAGTTTAGGGTTCAATAAAAGCGATTTTGGGTCAATAACAATAGGAATTGGGATTTTGGGTTCAATTAAGAGATAGATCAAAATCAATAGGATTCAAATAAAAACACCCACAATAAAAAAAAGAAAAATAGGATTAACAAGAAAATAATTCACCAAGAAAATCAAAGAGTTTCATGCACAAGAATTTATATCCCACTAAATAAATAAATAATACAAATGAATTGAATATAAACTGGGCCTGAAAATAAGTTGGAATTCGCCAAAAAAATTATGTCTAGTTTAGTAACAAAATAACTCAATAGATGAATTTTAATTAAATAATCAAGAAATGACAATTAATTATTATAATAATAAAATCATACAATCAAATAATATACGGGTTTAACAATTTACTAAAATGACCCAATAAATAAATATATATATATATATATATATATATATATATATATATATATATATATATATATATAATTTGGACTCAAATACAAATAGTTGATCAAAAAGATCTAGAATATAAGATCAAAACACATCGTTATCCGAAATGAATAAATTTTCGATTAGAAAAACACTTTAATATAAAAATCCAAAACTATTTTAATAAATAATGAATTTATAAATATCGAAATACAGAAAATATTCAGAAAATACGCATTTATAGGAATGGGGGTTACAATCCTACCCATCTTACAACAAAATTTCATCCTCGAAATTTGCTCAGGCGGTACATAGGACAAAACAAAAGCAAACCGGTGAAATCAAAACTGGGAATTAAAGGGAATGCAACCAAATGGTGGCAACACTAGAATAAGAAAGGACATGGATATGAATGAAGTGATCAAGAATGATGTTAAATAGAGATTCATTGAATGGTGACGATGCAATGAATGAAAAAGGGAGTAAACAATGCAAAGAAACAGAAACAATGAGAGAATCCTAAGATCTGTGGGTTATGAGCCCACCACGCTTCCGCTACGTAACTCTGATGGTGAAGTTTCGAGCTGTAGACATGTTGTTGTAGATCAAGCGATGCCGATCGACGAAGCAAGCAGGAAGAAAAGAAAGGATAGAACCGGAATAAGAAGAATATGGGTACAAAAGAATAACATTATACCTAACAAAGAATCAATGAACAAGGGCGACTGCAAGGGACGAAGGAAACAAGGAATCAAAGAATGGAAGGAACAAAAGACAACAAGAAATGATGGAACAAAATGTGAAGGGATCAAGGAGAATCAAAAGAGACAAGTTTCCAGATTGTTCATGTGATTCCTGTGTTGCATATATTGTTCAGTCAAACCGGTTAAGACCCAAATCTGATTAATATATCAATCAAAGCCAAACTTCCTTTCGTTAGTCACGTTTGATTGATATATTATCCAAACCTAGGCTCTGATACCACTAAAAACTTTGTCACGCCCCGCTTCCCAAAAATACGGAATACGAGCACGTAACATTGGCCAACGAATGACTAACATCATCCATAAGCTGTTTATCCGATTAACTCAACAATATAATCAATACAGAACAATTGTGCAAGCAATAATAATGATCTCATGAACAATAATATTTGGAATGAAGCAATAAAAATATCCAAATACAATAATAATCCAACGCCTGGAAACAAATAATAATATTCAGGGACATAAGTCCAATACAATAATAAATCTAATCCAAATAATAATAAGTCTCAATACATTAAAGCAATAAGCAATTAGAAAGTAGTAGTCTTCAGACTGTTGTTCTCCAACTCCAGCAGACAACTGTTCTCCAGAATCTGCAATTTAATAAATTGCAGGAAGAGAAAAAGAAAACAAAACGTTCGTCAATGCAAGTTACGGGGCACTTGTAGTGCAGGCACAAGTATATGGAAAAAAGGATAACTAATAACATGGAATAGGCATGATAACGAAGTACAACAACTAGCATGGCAAGATAAACAAGTGTAAGTAGCATGTAACAAGTATCGAGTGAACAAGTATCATGTAATATTCGATATCAATAGGAACAATAATGAACAATATGTCAATGTTGTGTTAATCCTTAAGTCTATTATTCATTTTAATCCTAACTAATGCATGTACTACTGTGTCCCATGTGTTCCGTACCATAAGTTCGATGCATACAATCAATTTCGTTTAAAATTAGTAGTGGGCTCTATAGTTCATGTACACTTCAACGATATTCAATAATGACGATGTCTGAATCAATCAAGATACTGTAGTCAGTAATCTATAATTAATCGATGACCGATATGACCGATAGACCGATAGACCAATAGACCAATAAATAGGAAAACACAGGCCCCTCCTCCGAGTACAATTCTTATATTGTCCACTACTAAAGCCAACCCTTAAACCACGGTTTGTTAATTATTTTATTAATGCAATAATACAATATGCAATCTAGATACATGAGATGAACGATTATAACAATAGGAAAACAATAAGATGATAACATGGAATATGGTGTACTAGATGTCCAAGAAACATGGTATATGGTATTTTACAAGTATTCGACAAGTACAACACAAATAACACATCAAAGACATATATATCAAGATAGCATGAACATATACATCAAAAGTGGTCAACCCTAGGTTAACTCATGTCATATATCTCGTGAGGCAACTATGGTCAAATCATCACAATAGAGACAATATTAACAAGGGGTTTCACACACGAATTGTCTTTAGAACCCAACTACACTACAAGCGGTATTTTGTACTTGTATATGCAAAGGAATTTAATACAAGTTAATTGCCTTATAAATGGTAAAAACGAACACCAAGAATAATGGATAAGGATCCCAAAGCAACGAAACCACTAACACACAATAACATGTGCAAAATACGTGCAATAAAGATCCATAGAAAAATCAGCACAAAAGAACTCAGCAATAACAGCAAGAAGAGACAGGCACTGCAACAAAGAGATGGCAGCAACAGTGGCAAGGGGGCGGCGCTGACTGGTGGCACGCAGGGATCGATGCGGTGACGGGATGTGGCACGCTGTCGATCGGGAACTGGAGCAAAGGGAGGGTCAGGTGGGTTTTTGGCTGTGATTGTCATCGAAGTCAGAGGAGGAGGGTTTTCTAGTGTTGGTCGAGGGCAGAGGAGGAGGGTCGGGGAGATGCTGGTGGCGGTGCGCTAGCAGAGCGGCACCGGAGAAGACGATCGGAAGTGGGGTTCAGGGGATCGGGATTGGGTTTTGGTTAATTTTGAGGAAAGAGAAGAAGGGAGCCGGAGGTGGGGTTCTGTGGGGGCTGGGCATCGAGGAGGAGGTTTGGGTGGTCGGGTGAGCTGGCATCGTCAGGGGTTGCCGGCGCACAGGAGGGGGGATGTGGTCGGAGAAGGGGGCCGAAAAAGGTGGGGCGGGGTGTTTTGGGTGGGAAGACGGGGAGAGAGAAACACAGAGGAGAGAGGAGAGAGATTAGACGGCTAGGGTTCCAATTTGTACAATAACTAGAGTTTGCATTAGAGTAGTATTTATAGGGTACAATTAAGGTATTGGGTTAGTGGTTTAGTGTTCAATAACAGCGATTTTGGGTCAATAACAATAGGAATTGGGATTTTGGGTTCAATTAAGAGAGAGATCAAAATCAATAGGGTTCAAATAAAAACACCCACAATAAAAAAAAGAAAAATAGGATTAACAAGAAAATAATTCACCAAGAAAATCAAAGAGTTTCATGCGCAAGAATTTATATCCCAATAAATAAATAAATAATACAAATGAATTGAATATAAACTGGGCCTGAAAATAAGTTGGAATTTGCCAAGAAAACTAGGTCTAGTACAATAACAAAATAATTCAATAGATGAATTTTAATAAAATAATCAAGAAACGACAATTAATTATTATAATAATAAAATCATACAATCAAATAATATACGAGTTTAACAATTTACCAAAATGACCCAATAAATAAATATATATATATATAATTTGGACTCAAATACAAATAGTTGATCGAAAAGATCTAGAATATAAGATCAAAACACATTGTTATCCGAAATGAATAAATTTTTTATTAGAAAAATACTTTAATATAAAAATCCAAAACGATTTTAATAAATAATGAATTTATAAATATCGAAATAAAGAAAATATTCAGAAAATACGTATTTATGGGAATGGGGGTTACAGTTGTCCTTCTAGAGCTTCTTAGCTCCTTCTGCTTCAGTGCCCTTCCGTTTGTTTCCGGAGGACGGTCCTTCAAAAGCAAGGCGGGAGAGGGCTTCTTTCTGCTCAGATGTATTTCTCACTCCTAAACAGGAGTTTTGAGTAATTCTGAGGGGGACTTCTTGGCAAGGGATGCTTGGAGGCTGTCGTTAGCGACATTGGATTGGAAAGCGGCGGAGGCAACGGACTGGTCCAAGGAGGTGATGGATTTGCCTCCGCAGTGAAACGTTTGACATAGTCTCTCAGCCGCTCGCCCTTCCTCTGGTGAAGCATTAGCAGGGAGGTGCTTGTTTTTTTGGCTCGGCGGCTGCTCACGAAGTGAGTCAGGAAGAGGCCTTCGAGCTGATCGAAGGAGAAGATGGAGGCCGGGGCTAGACGGAAGTACCATTCCCTTGCAGGCCCCTTCAGAGTGGCCGGAAAAGTCTTGCAGATGATGGCTTTTGATGCCTGGTGTATCATCATGAGAGTTTTAAAACTCTCAATGTGGTCAGCCGGGTCGAACTCCCTGTTATATAATTCAAAATAAGGAGGCTTGAAGTTATCCGGGACCGGTGCTTCCATTATAGTCAGAGAGAATGGGGATCTGCTGGGGCGGAAATTCCTCGCTCGTTGCTCCTCCTCGCTGTCCAGTCGGCCAAGGCGCCTCTCCATCTCGTGGAGACGGCGGTAGACCGAATCTTCCCTTCAATCATACCTTGCTGAGGCCCAAGATTCATCCTCACACGAAAGGGGACTGGGAGTGCGACGACGATAGCTCGGGTCGCTTGGGGACTGGGCGTACGGTGCCTATGTTCTTGAGCAGGTCGAGGACTGGGCACCTGCTGGCCGTGGTCTGGGGCAACATTGAGGGCCCTTGGGACTGCCTCCTGGAATTACTAGAACTCTGCCCTCGTGATAGGGGCCTCTTGCTCTCGGTGGTCCCGAGGGGTGGGTCGGCCGAATGGAGAGTTGCTTCTCCTTTGATGGCGCTGGGGCGACTCCCTCCGCCTCCTAGGAGAGTTGGACCTTCTGCGATCTGGCCTACAGGGGGGCCGGGCTCTAGGGGACCGGATCATTAGACCCCAGTGATGCTCTCGACGGGATATCCCATCATGGGTCCAGCTCTCATCTAGGCGGGTTTGGAAATCCACCCGATTCTGCCCTGTTGACGATGATGTTCCTAAGGTCCTTCGGCGTAGGGGGACTATGCGAGGCCATGGAGTCGGACGTGGGGTTGTGAACCGACACATGGTCACGTTGAGGATGTTGCCCCTGTCGACTTCGGCGGGATGGTCCCCCGGCAGCCTCCTGTGGCCCTTAAGGAGCAAGCTGGTGCTGACATTGTTGAGGAAGAGGTCGTCCAGGCTGTGGTTGCTGGACGAGTTGAAGAAGAGGAGGTCCAAGCTGCTGGACTTGTTGTGTGGGTTGAGGGGGAACTTCCTGAACTGGAGGAGGAGAAGGAGCGGAAGTGGCCCTGCAGTTAGAAACCGTTGTCTTCCCCTTCTTGGGAGGCATGACTTGGAACTAGTTCGGCTGATGGGAGAGAACTGGATCACTGCTTCTGTTTCCCACATACGGCGCCAATCTGTTGCTGCTGATTTCAGTTGTGGGAGCAAACAGACGAATTTGTAAGTTCTTTGAGGAAAACAGTAAAGCGAACCTGTTGGCTCTGCCTATGTGTTGACTCGTTCCTTGCCACTGCCACGAACCTTCACAAAGTTCGATACACCGGGATGGATCCCGGCAAAAAACCCTCCGATGCTCTTGTCAATAACCAGGAAGATTAAGAAAAAGCTTTAGATAGGCAAAGATTCATTACCTTGTAACGGTGGGGAAGAGGGGTATTTATAGTCGCCTTAAGGATCTGTTTCGAGATAAGAACAAATCTCTACTTTCCAATTGGATAGATAGAAGTGGTTATAACCACCTCTTAGGGATAAGTACGAATCTGAATCCCTCTTAAATGGTTTGTAACGGGTTAGGACCCGTATCAAACAGGGCAGATCCGTTTATGAGTTGCTGGGCCCTGAAGAAGATACCCAGTTCCCATTTCGGACCCGTTTGTAGGTGAAATTACCATTTTATCCCTGATAGCTTTAAGATTCGTGCCGATTTGAATGGTCCCGATTTAGTCCTATTTTTAGCCATATCAACTGTTGAATGAGGAAGCTGATGAGAGCATCTCAAATATGATTAAGGATGCCAAAACAATCTCAAGTAGCCTCCACAGTGGAACTAAATTGGTGTGTTGATTACATGGCAAAACTCCTCCAAACACAAGATCGAAGAATTCTTTATGAAGCAAATTTTCCTGAAGAGCTTAGCTTCACTACAAAACAACATGTCTATCCCGGTGTTTGATAGAAACGGTAGAAACACCGGATAGACATATATGTTTTGAAAAGAATTCAAAAACACCTATCTATGTCGGTGTTTAACAAAAATGCCATGGTATATTCCCTTAAAATTCACAACTTCCGATCTTCTTTTTCCCTTTAAACTTAACTCTCTCTCTCTCTCTCTCTCTCTCTCTCTCTTCTCTCTCGCTTTTTCCCAAAACCCAGCTCTAAATCCCCGCCCACCACAGTACCTCACCGTCATCGTGCCCCCTCCCTGCCGTCGCCCCCCGCTCTCGTCGTCGTGCCTTCCTAACATTGTCGTGCCCCCGTCTCCTCTCTCTATCTCTCTATCTCTCTTACACAAACTCTAGCCCCCAAATCCCTCGGCCACCACAGCTCGCTGTAGTCGTGCCCCCTCACCGTCGTCCCCCGGTCCCCTGTCGCCGCTCTCCCATCTCCTCTCCTCTCCTCTCCTTTCCTCTTCGTTTTCTGAGCCCGACATAGGTCCATCTCTAGATACAGATTGTGTTGTTTGAAAAAATTAGGGTTAGGGTTTGGTTAATTTGTGGTTTTTTTCTTCTTCTTTCCGTTATGCTAATTAGGGATTTGGTTTGGCTTTTGTTAGTTTTGTTGTTATGTTGTACTTGTGTCTAATGTACTTTAGTTTAGATGTTATGATTGTAGTTCAGATATAGTTTAGATCAATCGTTCTTGTTAAACTTTATTAGGAAATTAACCCATTTAGAAATAGTTTAGATCTTCGGATCATTCAAATTTGGATCTATGGGGTATAAAGTATAAACAGTAAGGGGTTGATTAATATGTGGCTTCAGTTGGGGACTTTACATTATAGTGGTCGTTCAACTGTTTTTTTTAAAGATAAAAGTGACCCACCGGTCACCAGTTTCATTAATGAGCAGTTAAAGAAACACAAAGATCCAAAATATTGCATTCCTCCAGACCTACAGTCTAGACCACATCATCTAAACATCGAATACATCCACAAGTAATACAACAGACATAAAGCATAAAGAAAGCATAAAAACCCCTCCGCATGGCCGTAGTGCACCAGACCACACGCCCCTCATCCCTATACCGACTACTCTGCCAGATCCGGTTGCAACCTCCTCTTCACTCCTGTCTTCCCTGTCCAGATATTAATAAGATTCATAATTTTATATAGCAACAAGTCAAAATTGCATCTAGAATTACGAAAACATGCATGATTTCTGTCTAGCCAAAGGGTCCAAACACTAGCCGCTACCATGATGTCCCACAACTCCCTACATTCAGTTCTAACCCGTTTTGATCTCCAAGTACCCCAGAAATCTTCGATCTGACTAGGAATTTCCATCAAACCGAAACTCAAAACCATTATTTCCCATGTCAATTTTGCCCTACGACACTAAAAAAATATGATTGACATCCTCCTCATCTTGGTTACATCTTGGGCACGCACTGCCTATCGGAAGGTTTCGTTTCCTAAGGTTAACTTTTGAGAGAATAGCGTTATTCATAACCAACCACATGAAGGCTTTAACTTTATTCGGCGCGTCCGTTTTCCAGATAATGACCGCCTCTTGAGTTCTCAAACCCCCATCATTTAAGTGATGATAAATCGAGGCCACCGAGAAAGTTCTGTTAGAGTGTAGCGTCCACTCCCTAGAGTCCTTAACGCCGTATGAATATTGACCCCATTCATTAACCATCGATGTCAGTCTTTGGTACCCAAGCTGATTAGGCACTGATAGTGCTCTCTTGAAGTCAATCTTTAGTCTACCGTTATGCCAGATATCGCACACTAACAATGTCGTTAATCGTTTCGTTTGCCACACCATTTGAAATAGTGATTGAAGCGTGTTATCCCCACACCATTTGTTCTTACAGAATCGTGTATCTTTACCATCTCCGGCCTTTGATCTTGTATTTGTGTGAAATAAATCTCCCCCCTTTGCTATTCCTTTCCACAAATAAGATGTCTTCCCCTGCGCACTCCTACCACCAAATCTATATTTTTTCCTTCTCCTATATAGGCCATTCAACTGTTAAATAGGCAGAGTGGTAAGCATTTCAACAATTCTGTTAAAGTAGTGTTGACTACTACATGTGCTTGTTCGGAAGGAAGTATGTGTTGATGAATTTTCATTTGAGTCCTTAACATATTGAATCCAATTGCTTTGTTAACTTATGGAATGTTCTGTATATGACGAAGTTTTCTTGACTAGGGGTTTAGGACGCACACGAAATCTTGCAATTCACAGAAAAGGAGTTCCAGGATATTTGGTAGGACATATGGGAATATTTTTTCTTTTTAACTCATTATGCATTGAAACAAACATTAAGAAATTACCATTGCACGCTATCCCATTATCCTTATAGAACACTAGCTCACAACACTTACAGAATGTTTTGCTTACGCCAGTACAAATCAGACCTTCTGTCTTTATTAAGAACAATAAATGGCCACTCCCTCTGTTAAATGGCCAATCACCACATCTTCATGTTCCTTTTGGTATCCCCATTTGTGGGCACTGATTAAATGATTAAACTAGCATCCTGTACTTCCGACTG
Source organism: Hemerocallis citrina (assembly GCA_017893485.1). Classification (NCBI taxonomy): domain Eukaryota; kingdom Viridiplantae; phylum Streptophyta; class Magnoliopsida; order Asparagales; family Asphodelaceae; genus Hemerocallis; species Hemerocallis citrina. The sequence goes on along the minus strand of CM030364.1, from coordinate 153,154,139 downwards.
ATGCATTCATAATTTCATTTAGCTAGGATTTTCCCTTGAATTTTACGATTTTGTATTGTGTGTGATTACCCATTCTACTTGCAGGAGGCTCAGGCTATTTTGATTGCAAAAATACCAGAATTAAAATTTCACAGAGTTCGAAATGTTGCTCCCAACAAGGTATGATCCTCCTGGTGTTTTCTTCACACTTATGTCCTGGTCGTATGAAATTAGAATTGCTTAACTGGAGTTTAATGCTATAATATATGGAAATGTATCCTGTTAAATAGTGTGTTATTATTCTTCTTGCAATATGTGTGCAATTTGATTATGTTTAAATCACTTGGTGTCGTCGATTATTTTTGTGTTATTCTTGTCCAGAACTCCAGATTCATCCAACTGGTATATTCCTTTCATCCTAGGTCGCAGTACTTGGCCACTTATGTATAGGAACAAGTTGTTTGTCAATTTATATTTACATAGTTGAAATTGTTAAGTCACAAAGCAGTCATAAAATTAAACATTAGAACAATAAATTAAACAATATTAAACCATAAAAGGTTACTTGGTAAAGTAAATAATTTCAAGTATCGGAATCTAATTATAATAATTATAAAGGACTTTGAACAAGAATACCATTAGATAGAAATTAGCTTACAAATTAGTAGGCAAGACCTACAAATAATCATAAAAATTCATAAAATTACCTTAATATCAAATTATTTTAGAAATTGTTTTAAAATATTAGAAGATGTTAAGCTGCTGATCCAGTGTTCTGACAATACACTAATGTTGCCAATACTGATACCAAAAGTAGGAGGCCGATGCCAATTCAAATATTTAATTTTCAGGCATTGGATAGATCTACTAGACGTGCATTGAAGTGGTCAAGAAGGATTTTGTAATCCGTCGTATGCCAACGAGATGACCTTGATAGTGGTAAATGGATTCTTGTGAATGGCCCCAAAGTTTTGGGATAATGGCTCTTCTTGATGTGCTCATGCTGTTATCCTTTCTAAAAGGACATTTTACTAGCATGCTTTTCCGAAAAGGCATCTGAAATAGTCTTTTGAAGTTACAAATTTTTTAATTACAACTTAGGAGAAATAAGATTTTCTTTCTCATATATATTTAGGGGGAAATGCATCCAGACCTCTATTTTGTTTCCTGATCATGTCTAGCTAGACTTTATGTCTCCTCTTCTTTAATTTTTTTTGTTTCCTATAAATAACCATCAGTCATCATATGTACATTATTTTGGATATCTTGTGTGTTTGAGAAATTGAGTGCAGGATGGCAACGTTCTATGCTGGTTTCCTTGTAAATGTTTTTATTGTTGCTTTATTGTGTGTGCTTATTCTTGTGCTCTTTTTCGGTTGGGCAGATGATGTTGGTATAATAGGAGTTAATGTAGGAGTTGAAAGGATGGGTGAAGAAAACAAATGATTGAATTATTCCTGGCGAGGACAGCTCATTGTGTTTGGTATAGTTGTTTGATACAAATTGACCCAATTAGATCTCTTGTTATGAAAATTTCGTTTATATGAGCATTAGGAGTTTGTGGCGAATTCCAAGAGCACGTATTAAAGAATCATATAACTCGAAAAGAAATCCGATATGGGCTCTTTATCCAAATGGAACTAGGTGATGATGAAGATCCAAATGCTTCTTTTTGTTGAATTTATAAGTTTATATATGATTTTGCTCATTTTTCTTCCACTTGCCTTTCTTCCACTTGTCCCGGATTAAAGTAAATCCGCAAACTTTATGCTGAATTTTTGTCGTAAGGGTATTTAACTTAATTATATATACCTGATTTTAATTCTGTTAGTTGTTACCTGTTAAACATAGAAAATAATGGCTTTTTCACTAATGTTAGGGGCTAATTTCTATGGTTATTTTCAGGTTTGGAAGTTTTCATCTTTCAACGTCATGGCTACAGGAAACCTTTTCTCGAAAACTACACAAGCTTTATTTTATAACTACAAGCAACTTCACATCCAAAGGATGCTTGATTTTGACTTCCTTTGTGGTAAGTTTTAGTAACTTCTATGTTTACATGTTTAGGATATCTTGCAATTAGGTTTTTTTTTGTCCTTTTGTTGAAACTTATGTGATTACTATTATTTGAATGGTTCTGCAATCTGCAAGTAAAGTACACAATAAATGTTGGTAATTTTTTGGAACCATTTTGTGTAGGGAAGGAAACACCTTGATGAGAACATCGGTTCAAGACGATTCGGACGTTTCTATCAGCGCAGGCATCGTCTAGGACAACAGCTTATTTAGTTAGGATTTTATTTCAGTACCATATTTGTTTTTGGCAATTATAGCCATATGTAATCTTTTTGTATTTTTTTAGATTTTGAGAATATTTTGAGATTTGTATCTTGATTTGTTTTGAGCCTATATATAGGCCTTGAGATTAATGAGAAAAGATATGCTATTCTTGATTAAAAATTGTTGTGTTGAGTTTTGCTCTTCCTGTCTCTTTTTGTGTGATACAATTGAGATTTAATTATTAGGGTTTGTGATAAATCCTAATACAATTTTAGGGTTAGTGATTAACTTTAAAATCTACCCCAAATTAAAACCCCAAATCCCCAAATTAAAACAAATCCCAAAATCCAAAACCCTAATCTCTCCCACCTCCTTCATCCCTAACGGCCTATACCCCCATCCGACCTCTCCTCTGTCGTCATCCCCGTCGACTAACCCCCTTACCTCCACCCCCAAATCGACGTCGCCTCACAGTCGCCCCTCCTTTCCTTCACCCCCGTCGACCACCCCTCTCACTTCCACCACAAAATCAACTCGCCCCCAAGCCGCCCCACCTCAATGCCTCCGTCACTCCCCTCTCCTTCGTCGAAACCCTAAAACCCAACCCCCTTCAATGAACCCCTTCCCAGCCACAACCAAAATCCAAATCCCGACGACCCTCCTGTCTCCGTCGACGCCGCCGTCGACCCACATCGCCGTGTTGACCCCCGTCGCTGCCCTTACACCAAGCCAATGCCAGCCCAAATCCATCAGCCCCTTGCCGATTGTCGCCATTGCTCTTGAAGTTGCTGTTGCCATTGTTGTTCCTTTGAGTACTGTGTTCTGCGTGTTATTCAACCCAAGATCTACACTGAGTTCTTCGAACCCTCAATATACTCTTTCCACTTTTAGATATTTGTGTTATACTGCTCCGTTATCTTTATCATATTATCTAGTTTAACTGCCAATCACAAATATTGAGATTGAGTGTTCTACATGCTTGATTAGAGTACGAATCAATATTGAATCTATTACTTCCTAAGAACACTTAGGGATTTAATTATTGATTTTTATAATTGAATTATTAATTGGGGATGTTAAATGTGATTCGGTTCTTGAAAATCCATTAAACCAATTAACTGTTTAAGATTTCTAACGTTAATCCGCACTACGTGTTGGTAAAATCTTAGAAATTTCTATTTAGGGTTAGTTTTACATCATTTTGGTATCAGAGCGAAGGTTCTTAAAACCCTAGTTCTTGCATCATTTAGGCATTATTTTGCATTCATTTAGAGTCTTTTCTTTTCTTTTCTTTTGTTCTTTTAGATCATTTCATATTCATTTATAAAATATAAAAAAAGTACACACACGACCCCTAGTTTCCCCCTTTTGGTGAATGCGTCTTCGCAGCACCATCACAGATCCTGACGAGCCTTTCTTATCCCTCCCAAATCACCCAATTAGAAACCCTAGACCTTTCCGACCTGAAATGGACAACTCTGATATTTCCACTACCCTAGCTGCCATTCAAGCAACTCTTGTCAATATCAATCAGAGACTTAAGAAAGTGGAATTAAATCAAACTATTGTCCCTGAGCTTCATGCCAATCGTCAGATCCCTCAAGGGAATGTTCGTGACGATCAATATCAAGAACGTGACCATGACGAACAATATAAGAAGAACGTTAAGGCCGATGTTCCCCAGTTTGAAGGCCACATGGAACTCCAAGCTTATCTTGATTAGATCCGTGCGATGGACCACTACTTTGTGTGGTTTGACATGAGCGAAGCCCTGAAAGTTAAATTTGCCATAATGAAATTAACTGGGAAAGCTCAGCAACACTGGACCAATCTTGAACACGCCCGTAGAGGCCGAGGCTTGGCACCCATAGCCACTTGGGAAGCCACAAAAGAGAAGCTCACTGAGAGATATGTACCGTTATCGTTCTACACCCGATTGCTAGATTCGTGGAACTAACTTTATCAAGGAAGTAAATCCACACAAGAATATATTGATAAGTTTGATGACTTCCTTATTCGGTGCAATGCTTTAGGTCAAGAGAGTGAAGAACAAACTCTCTCTAGGTTCAGAGCTGGACTACGAGCTGATCTTAGGAACGAGCTAATCCATAGAAATGTGGACTCACAAGAGGCAGCCTATGCCCTAGTCCTCGATATGGATTCCCTTAAAGCTAGTTCTCATTCTAGGTCCAGCAACTCGAGAGATCATTCCACTAGAATGACCTCTACTAACCCATCTAGGCCTAAGCCACCCTCTCAACACCCAACAAATCTTACCCCAACAAACCTAATTCAAATTTCAATTCACATAGAGATGAACATAAAGGTAAGAACACCGAAAGAGATTACACTAAGATTGACCCTCTCACTAAGTGCTATAAATGTAAGGGATATGGTCATGTTGCTAGCAACTATTCCAGCCCCAGTAGGATCAATATAGTAGAGGGTACCGCTGTCATTACTGACGACTCTGACAATGAGTTTTCCTATGAGCCTATTGAAGGCAATGACTTTGGTGAAGAAGAGGATGACCAGTATCTTCACTGTATTTGGTTTATCGAATCACCTCACTTGAATATAGTCAGATATGCTTTATTCCAACCAAAAGAAGAAGATGATTGAAAGTGCACCGCTATATTCCACACCTTCACGACTATAGGTGGCAAAAACTGCAAGGTGATTGTTGACAGTGGGAGCTGCATCAACACTGTCTCTTCTGCGGTCTTAGCTAAAACTGGACTTAAGCATGAACCCCATCCATGCCCATACAAAGTATCTTGGATTGATGCAACAACACTCCAAGTAACACATCGATGCTTGGTCCCTGTGGACTTCAAAGCTTACAAAGAGAAAATCTGGTGTGATGAGCTCAAAAGGAAATCTTGTGTGATGTGCTCAAAATGGATGTGGGTCAAGTCATTTAGGGAGACCTTGGTTATACGATCATGATGTGACCATATATGGTCGATCCAACCAATGTGTGTTCTAGCACGATGGACTAAAAATAAAGCTCGTACCCGTGAGACCACAAACTAGTCCAGCTGAAACAACACCAGCTCCCTCGAGAAAGGGCAAGGAGGTAACGTTTATGGGTGAAAAGGAACTCGTGAAAGAAATTGACAAAGGGGCTACCATTCTTTTACTCACAGCGAGAGAAATCTCTAAGGATCCTAAATCACTCATTCCGCCCCAAGTTACTACTATCCTACAAGAATTTGCAGATGTGTTTCCTGCTGACCTCTCCAACCAGTTTCCCCCATTGCGTGACATCCAACACGCTATTGATCTGGTTTCGGGAGTGAGTCTTCCTAACTTACCACATTATCGGATGAATTCGACAGAGCATGCTGAGTTGAAAAGGCAAGTTGATGAGTTATTAGCAAAGGGCTTCATCAGGGAAACCTTAAGTCCTTGCGCTGTTCCTGCTCTATTGACGCTAAAGAAAGATGGAACCTGGCGTATGTGTATGGACAGCCATGCCATAAACAAGATCATGTTGAAATACCGTTTTCCCATTCCTCGTTTGGATTACATGTTGGACATGATGTCTGGTGTCACAATCTTTTCCAAGATTGATCTTAAAAGTGACTACCACCAAATATGTGTTCGTTCTGGTGATGAATGGAAGACCGCCTTCAAGACGAAGGATAGCATGTACGAATGGATGGTTATGCCATTTGGAATGACAAATGCCCCGAGCACGTTTATGAGAATCATGATGCAAGTACTCCGTCCCTTTATAGGCAAGTTCCTTGTGGTGTACTTTGATGATATTCTCATTTACAGCCGATCCGTTGGGCAATATCTTGACCATTTGAGACAGGTTTATGGTGTTTTGAGAAAAAAGCAACTTTACGACAATCCTACAAAATGTACCTTCCTCTCCAATCAGACTATCTTTCTGGGGTTTATTGTTTCTGCCAGAGGAGTATCTGCTGACCCAAAAAAGATACGAGCTATTACTAAGTGGCCTGAGCCCCGCAATATTCGTGATGTGCGGAGTTTTCATGGTCTTGCTACCTTTTATCATCGGTTTGTGCAAGGATTTAGCACGATCATGACTCCGATAACTGACTGTTTGAAGAAAGGTAAGTTTGTCTGGTCGAAAGAAGCCACAAAAGCCTTCGAAGAGATCAAGAAGAGAATGACTCAGACACCTGTCATGAGGTTGCCTGATTTCACTACAGTTTTCAAAGTAACGTGTGATGCTTCTAGTATTGGTATAGGTGGAGTCCTCAGCCAAGAGAGTCATCCTATTGCTTATTTCAGTGAAAAGCTGAACGAAGCAAAACAAAAATACTTCACTTTTGACAAGGAGTTCTATGCAGTCATTCAGTCTCTTCGCTATTGGCGACATTATCTTCTGCTGCAAAAATTTGTTATCTTCTCAGACCATAAGGTCTTAAGATTCCTTAATTCTCAACAAAAGTTGAATCCGAGACACTGTAATACCCTGAATTTTTATTAAATGTGAAATTATTGATTTTACGTGTTGTGCACATGAAAATTTATGTATAAATATTTTCATATGGAATGATTTTTATATAACATGAGAAAAAGATTAATTTCTTTCCTTCTCTTTTCTATTAAGCCAATTTTAAGAAGCCTAAATTTTTTTTCTAAATAAAGCCCAACTTAATAAATTAATTATTTTATTCTAAATGCCCACTATTTTTAAAGCCTATGAATTAATTACTCTTTTAAACAACTTGTCATGTACACACATTTTTGTAGACAATTAATTAATTTGTAACGTACAATTTTAATTAGGGGGACACTAGTTGGTACACGTGCTTGCACGTATGTGTGCTTTGCACACCCTCCTTGGCCGGATTGCATGAGAGAGAGAGTGGGGGTGTGGATTAGTGGAGTGGTAGTTTTTGTGTTCATGGGTGGCTTCTACAACTTCCCATTGTATCCTAGCCATCTATCTACAACCATCTAATTCAATCCTAGCCCTCTATTTCACCCTAAAACTAGTATAAATACACCTCCCTTTATGCATACGACACTAAGAAATTTATTTTGAAAGAAAGAAAACCATATAGGAGAGTAAATGATTGAGAGAGAGCAAAAAGTTTGAGTGCATTAGTGTGTGTGTTCTTTTGGAGGCCGGCTACTACAACCCACGACAAAGGAGAGGCTCAGTTTCACCAAGTGCAAGGAGGAGGAACTTTGTGGTGGCTCATTCTAGGAGGAGAAGGACCGCTCGTGTGTTCAAGAAGATTCTAGGAGTTTTGTAGTACTTTCATCAAATAGGTTGGTGTTTTTCTATACTTCTAATGTTAGACATCATGCTGGGGATTTTGATACATATGTATGCCAAAAGAACTAATAAGATAATCACTTGTTGACTTTAAAAAGGAATTGGTAGATGAATGAGTAAATATTTGATAAATTGCATGCTATTGGTTTTAATTCATGTTTAATGTAGTTAAATTAACTTATTGCCATGAAATTGTGGAATTAGAACCATGTAATTGTAGAAAAATGTTCATGTATGGTTAGTAGATGAATTATTAAATTTTTGCGTTTATTGAACCATTGTAATACTTGCTCAAGGAATGCAACCTTGATTATAAGTATTGTGAATAAAGAGGGAAAAACAGAAATTTACACTTCTTTAATAAAGTCTTAATGCAAGGAGTTGAGTAGAGGATTTGTTTAAGTGGAATTTTGCAATTTGTAAACATAGAATACAAATTAGAGTGAAAATACTTGTTTTAATGTCAAAAATATATCCATGATCTACCCTAAATTGCAACCTGGTGCAATCGACAATCAACCGAATTAGAGTCGACAGTCGACTGTCAGGTAATAAATTTTGGATTCTAGTTGCAGAACAGTCGACCGACTGTATTGTAACAGTCGACTGCCCTAACTATTGGTTTTCGAGTTTTAAAATCTTTGCAGAACAGTCGATCGACTGGATTGTAGTAGTCGACTATCCCTGAGTATTTGTCTTCGAGTTTTTAAATTCTCGCAGAACAGTCGACTGGCTATGTTTCGACATTCGACTGCCCTGAAGTTCAAATGATATCCAGTTTTCATGAGATAATTTTCTATAACCTTTGGCCTAGTATATTTGAGACTATTTTTGCAAGAAAGAACTTACTATAAATGGTTAGCTTAAATTGTATTTGGATAAAGAAAAATGTATTGATTAAAAGATGATTTGAATAGAGTTTTGATAATGAAAGAAAAATGAAAGTACGAATGTTAGATTTAGTATTGATAAAATGAGAATAAGGGAATCATGTGGAAAGAATGAACTATTGAATATGAAAAATGGAATTTCTTTGCTTATGCATGATATTGTACATGAAATTGGAATTTTAATGACATGATGAGTTATGAAGGATATTATGAATATGAATATACAAATGCTATGAACATGAAAAGGAAAATTATTGTTAATCATGGAAAAAGATCTTATGAGTATGAAAAACTCGGTGTTGTAATTATGAGTTCAAATTAAGAACTAGGGTGTAGCTAAGCCTTATACCGGCAATAAAAGAAATGTTGAGATGAAATTTGAAATGAAAAGATCAAGATTTGGGTCATGAGAAATAATTGAATAAGACCGGTATAGTGGAAGTGCTAACCCTAAGGGATTGATTTTGTTCATGATTCAATTAAATTAAGGACTAGATACATAGTGAAGATGTGATGAACGTAGGAGACAAACATGAGTATGAGGTCCATTGGATTGGCGGCACGAGAGTATTCATAGGATGTCCCATGATGCATCATGATTAGGGCGTGGATACTACTCCAGAGTACCGTCCCGGTGGCGACGCTTATGGGGTAATCTAATGACTGCAGGTGGTGTCACGTTTATGGTAGGAGGCGAATTACCACAGGATGCCTGCATGATGAGTCATGTGTCAGTGCGTTGGGATTCTCTCCAGGGCGCCTAGATGTGAGTTCGTAGTTCATAGAATGCCTAAGATACTTACCGTAGTTAGAGTAGCAGATTAAGTCATTTCGAGGGATTGAACCCTACAAGATGAAGAACGATTAAGGGCTTGCCCTCGGACCTATGTAGTATGGGCTGTATAGACTCTGAACAAGTGCGTATTAGTGTCATATAATGTAAACAACTATATTAAGGACTAAGTGCACATCACAATACGACATCAATAGGATAGTCCCTTGTAGTTTGTCTTGTAATCAAGTTCGTGTTTGTTTAAGTATGGAAAATCGTTATACTATTTTTGGCATAGAGAGGATGGCCGTGTATAATATTTCGTCAGTTGAATGAACTGACGTGCCCACAGTTTTACATGCAGGGTAAAGTGCTTAACAAATTGACGAATATATTCAGCTCAAAGATTGATTTAAATGTTGTATAATTGTTGCATGTAATTACTGTAAATTGCTTCCGCTATGATATGGCTAAAAATAGGGTTAAATCAGAACCATCCAAATGGGGCGCGAATCTTAAAGCTCGGGGGTAAAATGGTAATTTCATCTACAGACGGGTCTGAAAAGGGTACTGGGTCTTTTTTCCAAAGGCCCAATAACCCACGAACGGATCCATCCCAACTGGGTGCGGGTTTCAACTCGCAAGAAACCCGATCCAGCTGGGTAGAATTAGGGTTTATGATTATACCTAATCAACGGCCCTTATTCACTTCTATCCATTCACAGGGAAGTAGGGATTTGATCATATCCCGAAACTGGTCCCTAAGGCGGATATAAATACCCCCCATCCCCCACTGTTAACAGGTAATCAATCTTTTGCCAGTAAAAGCTCATTCATAATCTTTCTGATTACTGACCTAAGAGTCGGAGGGTGCATCGTCGGGATCAATCCCGGTGTTTCGTACTTTTTGCAGGTGAACAGCGGGAGATCACGGTCAAACTCTGGCGAAAAGATTTCAGGTTTGACTATTCAACATCCCAAAGAATCCACAAATTCTATCTGTTTGCCCCCACACTAGATTTAGCGGTAACAGATTGGCACCGTCTGTGGGAAACCCACGAATAGCAATCCTTCCTCTTCCCCTGGTTAAGATCACCTCCAGCCATGCCTCCCCAAAAATGAGATCCAAATGGTCCAACCGTGGACCCACTCCTCCTCAACCACAATAGGAGGTCCCCCTCCAAACTGTCTAGCAGCAGGGGCAACTCCCTTCTCAGCCTGATCAGCCCCTGCAGCAGGAGCAACCTCCTCTTTAGAACCTCCAATCCTAAAGGGCTCCGCTCGGGCCCCAGAATGCCGGTACAGGGGCCTCTCGTCCCAACCCTCAGAAGCAACCTTCTCATCGAGACCGCATCTCCGTACACAACCATTCTACCGATTCAATGGCATCTCACAACTCCCGGCCTTCCGAAGACCTCTGTAATACCCTCCTCAACTGGCAGAAAGACGAGGACCTTCGCCAAGGCCCGTGAAGGAGCCTCCCGCCCAGAATATCCAAATGAGCGATCTACTCGTCGCCGTGACCACAGGAGGTCCCCTCCTCGCAGGGGGCGAAGAGAGTCCCCTGAGTACCATCGAAGAAGACATCGTTCTCCCGCTGGTCGGCAGCCCCCGAGGGAGGATAACAGACCTATCACCCGAGCCGAATTCTAAGAGTTCCAGGCTACAATCCTGCAGGCCCTCAACCTCCGGCCGAACAACAACAATGCTCAGAGGGTCCCCACTCCTCCTCCGATCCAAAGTCCTCGCCATCGGTCCTTAACCCCTCCTTAAGCTCCGAGTCACTGCCATCATAGTCCTCGCCATTCTCCTAGCTACCATCGCCGAACTCCGCGCTCCCCTTCTTACGAAGATGAGTCCAGAGGCTCGCTTGGCTACTATCAAAGGGACGATGCGGTCTACTGCCGTCTCCACGAGATGGAGAGGCACCTCGGCCAACTGGATAAAGAAGAAGAAATGAGAGGAAGGACCCTCCGTCCAAGCCGACCTCCCTTCTCTCGAACAATCATGGAGGCGCCCGTTCCAATAGGCTTCAAGCCCCCGTAGTTTGAGACTTACTCTGGGGAGTCAGACTTCATGGACCACATCGACAGCTTCAAGACCCTCATGTTGATCCACCAAGCTTCCGATGCTCTACTGTGCAAAACTTTCCCGGCTACTCTCAAGGGTCCGGCCCGAGAATGGTACTCTCGTCTTGCCCCATCCTCTATATTCTCCTTTGAACAATTTGAGACCCTCTTCGTCACCCAATTCGTGAGTAGCCGCCGTACTGAGAAGACTAGTATTTCGCTACTCTACCTCAGTCAGAAGAAGGGTGAGAAGCTGAGAGATTATGTGAAGTGGTTTACCATGGAATCTAGGTCCATTGCCTCCCTCGACCAATCGGTCGCCGCTGTAGCCTTCCAGTCAAACGTCCTCAACTCAACCCTTCGGTCCTCCCTAGCCAAGAAGCCCCGTAAAACTTCTCCGACCTTCTTCTCAGAAGCGAGAAGTATATCCGTCGCCCCACTTTTGAGGGGTCTTCCTTCGGAACCAAGAGAAAGGCAGCTGAAGAAGAGGGAGCTAAGAAGCTCCAGAAGGACAACGGGGGCCAGTGCCGTATGCCTCCCAGATTTGAGAAGTTTATCGCTCTTAACGCCAACATTTCTACTATTCTCATGGAGGTCGAGAAGGAAGGAGTTCTGCCTCCTGCCCTGAAGATGAATACCCCCGGCAAGAAGAGGGATAAAGAAAATTGGTGCTGATATCATCGAGACCACGACCACGACACCAACGACTGTCGGGCCCTGAAGAATGAAATTGAGGCCCTCATTTAGAGAGGGCAGCTATCTAAGTTTGTGAGAAAGGACCGAATTAATCTTCCCCCTCCCTCCAGAGGGGCTAACAAGCGTCCCGAGAGGCGTGACGAGACTCCCGAGTTTGAAGAGGAATGCATCTTGCATCTCTTTCATGGAGGTCCGATGGGAGGAACCTCCAACTCTTCTCGGAAGGCTTTTATATGAGAAGTCAATTCGGTTCATGGCATTCCCCCTCCTAAAGGCTTCAGAGTTCCGATCACTTTCTCAGATGAAGACATGGAGGGAGTCCGAACCTCCAATTGCGATGCATTAGTAATCAACCTCCACATGGCCAACTTCAAAGTGGAGAGGATTCTAGTGGACAATGGTAGCTCTGTCAACATCCTCTTCCTGGCAGCCTTCTGAGGACTCAAGTTATCGCAGGACAGGCTCAAGCCCGCCGGCTACACGCTTCATGGGTTCACGAGAGTGCCAGTGACTATCGAAGGGGTAATAACCCTCGACGTAACCACTGGCAAAACTCCTACTAGCCGGACGGAGCCAATGGATTTCATGGTCGTCGACATCCCAGCTTCTTACAATGTGATTCTAGGCCGACCTGGCCTAGCTGCTTTAGAGGCCATCCCGTCGGCTTATCATCTTAAAATGAAGTTCCCCACAAAGTCTGGTGTAGGGGAAGTAAGGGGTAGTCAAGAGATGGTCTGCAAATGTTACATGACCTCCACCGGGGGACCTGTCCTCTCCCTCGAGACTCTTGAGATTCCCCAGGGGAATGCCCAACCTATGTCCGAACCAGTGGACGAGCTAGAGGAAGTGCTCTTTTCTGAGCAAGACCCAAACCGCAAGTTCTTCATCCGCAAGACTCTCCCCTCAGCCTTCTGTTCCGACATAGTCCAATGCATCAGGAAGAACCATGACCTCTTCGCCTGGTCGGCCACCGATATGCCAGGAATTTCTGAGGAGCTCCTCGTCCACCACCTAAGCATTGCTCTAGGGTCCATACCGGTCCAGCAGAAGAGGCACAAATTTGCCCCCGAGTGCCAGCAAGCCATAAAGGAAGAAGTGAACAAGCTTCTCAAAGCCCGGTTCATACAAGAATTAAACTATCCGGAATGGCTCTCTAATGTCGTTATGGTTAAGAAGGCCAACGGAAGTTGGAGAATTTGCATCGACTTCACGGACCTGAACAAAGCCTGCCCTAAAGATCCATTCCCTCTCCCCAGCATCGACACCTTGATCGACGCTACTTCGGGCCATGAGTTGCTGAGCTTCATGGATGCCTTCTTCGAATATAACCAGATTAGAATGTTCCCCCAAGATATCCCGAAGACTTCATTCATCACCGATCAAGGGCTCTATTGCTACAGGGTAATGCCTTTCGGGATAAAAAATGCCGGTGCAACCTACCAGCGCCTCGTCAATAAGGTCTTCCAGAATCAGATCGGCCTAAACATGGAAGTGTATCTTGATGATATGCTAGTTAAAAGCATCCATAAGGCCGACCATGTTGCCAATCTCCAAGAAGCATTCGATGTGTTGAGGAAGCATGACATGAGGCTCAACCCGAACAAGTGTGCGTTCGGAGTCTCGTCGGGAAAGTTCCTAGGCTTCATGGTCAGCCAAAGAGAAATCGAAGCCAACCCCGAGAAGATCAAAACCATACTGGACATGGCACCCCCTACAAGTGTGAAAGAGATTCAGATGCTCACGGGGCGCCTCGTGGCCATAGGGTGCTTTCTGTCTAAGTCATGAGAGAAGTGTCTTCCTTTCTTCAAAGCACTCAGGGGGGCTAAGGGATTCGAGTGAGGCCAACAGCAGCAAGAATCATTCGATCAGCTAAAGGCCTATCTGGTCAATCCCCCTCTCCTTAGCAAGCCTATCCCCGGGGAAACACTCTACCTCTACCTAGCTGCCTCTGAGCAAACCCTCAGCGCTGTACTAAGAGGGAAGAAGACAAGGCTCAGAAGCCTATCTATTACGTGAGCAAGGTACTTCGGGATGCCGAGCTCCACTATCCAAGATTGGAGAAGATAGCATACGCCTTGGTTATGGCAGCCAGGAAGCTTCGCCCTTATTTTCAATCCCACTCGGTGGTCGTTCTTAATGACCAGCCGCTTAAGCAAGTTCTACACAAACCTGAAACCTCAGGTCGTCTGATGAAATGGTCGATCGAGCTGAGTCAGCATGACATATCGTACCAGCCTCGGACTGCAATCAAGTATTAAGCCTTAGCTGAATTTATTGTTGAGAGCACCATCCCAGAGGTCAGTCAAGCAGCGAACGTGCCTTCCATCTGGACAATATATGTAGACGGGTCCTCTTGAACCGAAGGGAGCGAAGCCGGGGTCATTGTAATATCCCGGACGGATATTAGCTCGTATAAATTACTATTTTATTATTATTTTATTATTATTTTATTTTAATTCCAAAATCAGATTATTTTGCTGATTTTTTGCCGGGTTGCCCACAAACAGTGTCTACGCACATCTATCGGTCGGTGCGCATCCGAAGCGCATCAAATTGATAGCGCGAGCCTCCGAATTAATAATAAAATTTATTTTATTATTATTTTCAAAGTTAGACTATTTTATGGGAATTTTATAAGGATTTTATAAGGAATATTTTTATACACATACATACAATTGTATGGTACTTAGTGCATTATACCTAGTATGTAGTATGTACTCAAAGAACAATGTACTTACTCTTATCATGGCAACTTAGTAAGATAATTAGGGTTTGATTAGAAGGTTTAAAAGAAGGTTTGTATGCATAAGAAAAACTAAAGCCCTTCTAGAAACCTTATCCCTCCACCTCACCACCCTACACCATACCCCTCCCCCCCTAGGGTATGGCCGGCCACCCCCTTCCTTGGGGATTTTTTGTGCCAATGTGGTGCACTTACCACCTCCTAGTCTCTCCTATAAACACCCCCTCATTCTCCTCCTTCTCTCATTTTAGAAAACAAAAGATCAAAAAGATAGAAAGAAAGAAAGGAAAAGAAAGAGAGGTCTCATACTAACAAAAGAGAGTTTTTATTGTAGGGTTCTTAGGAGTTCTAAAAAGCTAGGGGAAGGAGAAGGTAGCAAGCTAGTCCTTCCAAAAAAAAGGCTAAGGTGGGGGTTTCTTCATGCTTCTTTGGTTGTTTGTTTGTTTGTTTGTTTTGTTGTTTGACTTCTTCTCCTACCTTCTTGTTTTGTTTTCTTTGGTTGTTGGGTGAGTTTTGTGATGGGTGTGTTGTGGTTGTTATGAATGATAAATAAAAGTAATAATAGTGACTACTAACATATAAAGATCACATCTTTGGTATTGTAGTTGTTGTTTTGTATGTTATTGGACTAAAAATTCACATATGGCATATGATCTTGAACATACAACCGATTGGAGGTTGTAGGACTTGTAGGACTTAATATACATAAGCATATGAGCATTTTTACAACCATTGTTCGTTGTAGGACTTTTATGGAACTTGGACTAATAATAATAAGCATATGTTTTGTTGTAATTTTCTTTATTGAATAAAAAGATCTTTTCTTTTTATTAAACACTAGTTGTAGAAATAATAAAAAGATCTTTTCGTTTTATTAATTACTAGTTGTAGAAAATAAAAAGATCTTCCCTTTTTATTAATCACTAGTTGTAGATTAAAAAGATCTTTTCTTTTTATTAATCACTAGTTGTAGAAAATAAAAAGATCTTTCCCTTTTTATTAATCACTAGTTGTAGATTAAAAAGATCTTTTCTTTTCTTAACCACTAGTTGTAGAAATAATAAAAAAATCTTTCCTTTATTAATCACTAGTTGTAGAAATAATAAAAATAATCTTTTTCTTTCATATTTACTAGTTGTAGAGTAAAATAAAATAAAAATGATCTTTTCTTTTATCACTAGTAATAATAAAGACTAGTAAGCAACTAAGTAGTAGCATGTTAAAATAAAGAAGTATGTTGATTAAATAAGGTAGTAGTAGTAGGGTTGATTAAATAAAGTAGTGATGGTATGTTGTTGAAATAAAGAAGTAGTAGTAAGTAATTATAGATGTTTTAGGTCCATAAAGTAGTAGTAGTAGTAAGTTGTATGTTGTGTTCTTGATGAGAATGAAGTAGTAGTAGTAGTAGATAGTTGTGTGTATGTTTTGATTAAAATAGGAGTAGTAGTAGTAGTAGAATGTGTAGGATATTTTCTAAAAATATCCCTTCATGTTTTTATGCTTAGATAGTTGTAGGATGTTCTCTAAAAATATCCTATCATGCTTTTATACTTGAAATGTTGTAGGATTATTTCTAAAAATATCCTATCATGCTTTATGTTTGGAATGTTGTAGGATGCCTTCTAAAAAATATCCTACCATGTTTTCATGCTTAGTTAGTTGTAGGATGCCTTCTAAAAATATCCTACCATGTTTTCATGCTTAATTAGTTGTAGGATTATTTCTAAAAATATCCTATCATGCTTCATGTTTAGAATGTTGTGGGATTATTTCTAAAAATATCCTATCATGCCTTATGTTTAGAATGTTGTAAGATTATTTCTAAAAATATCCTATCATGCTTTATGTTTAGAATGTTGTAGGATTACTTCTAAAAATATCCTACCATGTTTTCATGCTAAATTAGTGGTAGGATTACTTCTAAAAATATCCTACCATGTTTTCATGCTAAATTAGTGGTAGGATGTCTTCTAAAAAAATATCCTACCATGTTTTCATGCTTAGTTAGTTGTAGGATGCCTTCTAAAAACATCCTATCATGTTTTCATGCTTAGTTAGTTGTAGGATGCTTCCTAAAATTACCTATCATGTGTAGAAACAATATACATGTTGTAGGATCTATGATAAAATTACTTACCATGATTAGGGTTGATATGTACCATGCTAAGATCGGATTAGATTAATTTATTCATACTTAATATGTTGTAGGATACAATCTAAAAGTTTCCTACCATGTTTAGATCAACTCATTTATGCTTAGAATGTTATAGGATTCAATCTAAGAGCTTCCTACCATGTTTGGATTAATTTTATTATACTTAGGATGTTGTAGGATCCATGATAAAATTACTTACCATGTTAGAAGTATATATACATATATACTTAGGAATGTTGAATGTTCATACTGGTAGTTACCCATGTTTAGTAAAACATTCATGTTTAGTAGTTATTATGCTTAATAAAGATTCATGCTTGGATGATAGTAGAAAAGTTGCATACCATGCTAGTTTAATTGTAGGTATGTGATATACCATGTTAGCTTAATTGTAGGTAAGTGATATACCATGCTAGTTTAATTGTAGGTATGTGATATACCATGTTAGTTTAATTATAGATATGCCATGCTAGCTTAATTACAAGTAAGTTGTATGCCATGCTAGCTTAATGGTAATTAAGTTGTATGCCATGCTAGTTTAGATGAATACTAATGTTTACATGATACCCATGCTTAGATAAGTAATTGTTCATGCTATGTTAGTAGATGATCATGCTTAATCATTATTCATGCTAAGTAAGTAGGTATCATGCTAATTATTGACCATGTTAAGTTAATGATAGCCATACTATGACATTCATGCTTAGAGTAAAGAAACTACCCATGGTTAGTTGTAGAGATTTTATGTTATGTTCCATACCATGCTAAAGTTCAAATGTATGTTTAGAACGTTGTAGGAGTAATGTTAGACTACCTACCATGCCTTGGAATGTTGTATGTTATATTAGTTATCTATCCATGCTTGGGTTATGGTGATTAGTCAAGATAAGTAGTAAGCTTTCACGCTCGCTTGACTATAGTGGACTCTATGTCTAGGTCGTAGTGATTTTTATGCTTAAGCTCGATGTAAGCACAAGCATTAATCATATTCATACTTAGGAGTGTGATGGTGAGTAGTTCTGTTTTGTAATTGGATTACCGTAGGAAGATGCTTACGAGTGTATGTCATGCCTAAGGCATTATAGGTTGAAGTAAAAAGATCGGCAAGACCACTAGTGATAGTTAGTTCGATAAAGGCTGTTATGTCGCCTTCGGATTCTTCCTTAGTAGAATACCGATTATAGACTACTAGTAGATTCTTCTGTTGCTTCTAATAATAGAAGATTAAGTTTGCTAGTAAGCACGTTTGGTTGCTTTTAAGATTGATTACCTGTATGGTTGTTTGCACATGGTTGTGCTCGTACGTGGCTCGACTGGCCCGTACGTAGCAGTGGGTCTCATACGTAGCTTAGTTGGCTCGTATGTAGGTTGTTGTCTCGTACGCGGCCCAACCGGCCCGTGCGTAGCTGTTGGTCTCATACGCGGCTTATTTGGCTGGTATGTACGTGGTTATCTCCTACGAGGCCCGCCTGGCTCGTAGGTAGTTATTGTTTCATACGTAGCTTATTGGCTCGTATGTGGTTGTTACTCGTGTATAGCTTGTTAGCTAGTACACAGTTCGTTGTGCTCGTCTGGGGTGATATTACCACCCTAAGGGCTATCGACCATCAAGACATATGTTTTCTCACCCTAAGGAACTGTGGAGGAGTCACTCCTTGTGTACCGTCGAATCTTAACCAGGGTAGGTTGATCGAGGACCGGAGTATAGACGAAATCCAAGTCTAGGGTAACGGCATGCATGTATATTCGCACGGCCAAAGTCTTGGATCGATGAGCCACGAACCGGATCCTGAGGGATTCTGGTAAGTTTAGGTTGAGCAGCCTAGTAGAGTTGTCTTGCGAAGCCTAAATTAAAGGCCTAGTTGGTTGTGTTTATAACATTGTCATCCCTAGGATTGTTCGAGTCAGGGACATCATTAGGATAGTGACTTACAAGGACTATTTTACTTATACCCTTTTGCCGGGAGAGAGGAGTCAGTTGTAGGGGGCCCCTTACACTAACTCGTCCCTTGAGGCAGATCATAGGTGGTGTATTGGGTTGTACCTTCCCGTCAAAGGGATACGTACGGTGCCGTCTCACAAGTTGAGGATACGGGTTGCGTATCTCGCGCTGTTAATTCCTGAAGTACCGTGGCTAGGGGTGCCACAGGATGCATTGTGCAGTCCTGCGCTTGCGATACCCCAGAGGGTGCCACTGGGTAGGCTCCGTGCTACCCTGCGCTTGCGAAACCCTATAGTTTGATTTTTGGAATGACGCCTGATACATTGGGTTCGTCTATTTGAGTGAGGTCCGGTTAGCCGGGTCGCAGTGGCGAACATAGACACCACTGGCGAAATGCAATAGTGGGACTTGACCACATCTGCAACCTCATTAGCCACGTGTAGGTGTCAGGAACAGGTTGTGTACAATTAGAAGTTCATAACGCGGATTCAATCCCTATATATGGAGAAACGGCTTGAGATGGAGTCGCATGTAGTATGGGCTGCATGTTGCTTTCGGAGACTTGCTGACATTAGAATAAGAAGCGTCCTAGTTCTATTTAAATACCACATTAGAGTCTAGTTATAGCACTCACGAACACTTAAACTACACCAACACCATTGCTATATTTTTTATATTGTTTGGGAGATTCGCTGCTATATGATCAGCCTTTAAGCGTCAGTGAATACTGACGTCCCCACTTCCATAGGTACTGGACCGCCGAAGTACAAAGGCGAGATTCAGGAGGACTCAAGGCAAGGAAAGCAAGGAGTCAGTGTTATGTTTAGTTCCGCTGCAGTATATGTATTAATTATGCATTAGTTGAGAAGTACTCTGATGTAAGATGTTGAAGGTTGTAATACTTAGAAATGTAAAGGTAATATTGTAACTCTATTGTAAGGTATTACAGTTGTACAATATTCAGACTTGTAACACATTGTGTATTGAATAAAAAGTTTTAAATTCTCCTGTTTTTCTGTGTATTGTGACTAATTGAAGAAAAGGTCTTGGCTCGTGTCACGGTTTCCCAGTGTTGGAATTAGGGCGCTACAGTCATTCTGGCAGGCCCAGATAACTTCGTTCTCCAATACTCCCTCCGCATTAACTTTAAGGCCTCCAACAACGAAGCTGAATATGAAGCTCTTATAGCCGGCCTCGGTATGGCTCGCAAGGTAGGGGCACAACGTCTCCGAATATTCAGTGATTCGCAGCTAGTGGTGAATCAAGTCTTAAGGGAGTACAAAGTACGAGACGACCGAATAGCTAAGTACCTAGCCAAGCTCCAAAGTCTCATGGCTTCATTCGAAGAGGCGCTAATTCAGCGGATCCCTAGAGAAAAAAATTCCCAAGCAGATGCCCTCTCCAAATTGGCCTCCTCCTCCCTACAAGGTCTCGAGTAGACCGTCCTGATTGAAGTGCTCCTAAGACCGAGCATAGAAGAAGAAGCCCCCGACTCGATGTAGTCGCTGCTCGTCCAACTTCGGGATAACTGGATGAAACCTTTGATAGAATTCCTCAGTGATGGGCACCTCCCCAAAGACCCTAAAGAAGCTCGTCGAGTCCGAACGAGAGCGGAGCGGTACACCCCTGTTGAAGGGGTCTTGTACAAATTCTCATACACCCAAATAGACGGTAGACCCTACTTGAGATGCCTCTCCCCGGAAGAAGCTGCTTATGCCTTCCAAGAGCTTCACGAAGGTATAGGCGGAGCCCATTCGGGGTCGAGGTCCCTCGCCAGGAAAGTGTTGAACTATGGATATTTTTGGCCTACCCTACTCCGAGACGCCGAGCAACATGTTCGGCGATGCAGCCCTTGTCAGCAGTTCTCCAACATTCGCCGTCTACCCCAAGCACAACTCACATCACTCTCAAGTTCAGTTCCCTTCGCGATGTGGGGGATGGACTTGCTAGGTCCATTTCCACTACTTCTCTGAGTGGATAGAAGCCGAGCCATTGGCTACAATTACAGAGAACAAAGTGTTGCAGTTCTTCTGGAAAAATATGATATGCAGATTCGGCGTACCTCGAGTCCTCATAACAGATAACGAAACACAGTTTACAGCGGCAGCTTTTCAATCTTTATGTGAAGACCTTGGCATCCAGCAACGTTTCTCTTCTGTCTCCCATCCTCAGTTCAATGGTCAAGCAGAGAATGCCAACAGACAGATTCTCTCCGGCATCAAGAAAACGCTAGACAAGTCGGCCAAAGGCTTATGGGTGGAACAGCTTCCCAACGTATTGTGGAACTACCGCACTACGAAACAAACCCCCACAGGAGAGTCACCATTCAATCTCACCTATGGGTCTGAGGTTGTGATCCCCTTGGAAGTTGGTCTACCATCTCCTCGCCTTATGGCCTATGAAGAAGAGCAAAATGCTAGAGAACACCGAGCAAATTTGGACCTGATTGATGAGCTCCGTGAAAGATCTTCTATTCGCAAGCAAAATTATCGGAGAAGGATTGAGCAGGCCTACAACAAAAGGGTTCGTCCCACTGATCTCAAGGAAGGGGACGTGGTCCTCAGTAAGCTAGCTATCTCGTTCCCTAGTCAAAAGAGTAAGCTAGCTTCGAATTGGGAAAGACCGTACAAAATTTCCAAAGTAGTCCGTCCCAGAGCGTATTGTCTAGAGGACCTTGAAGGCAGAGAGATACCCAGAACTTGGAATGCCGACCATTTACTGAAGTACCAAGAGAGCACCTGAACGCCTCTCCGAGTACCTTCAAATGTCGAGCTATTCCCATCATTTTATTTGTATTTGCTTCTTTACTTTCTCATTGTAATAATGGCTTGCAACTTAGAAGCAACCGATTAGCAGTTATCAATAAAGAACTTCTTTTCTCCCATATTTTCCTTGTGATTATTTGTATCTCTCTATTTAAGGCCTTTAATCGCTCTTACTCGAACGACGTGTTCAGAGTCCAAAACTTGGCTCGATTCCGCTTCGCAAGCCCGCTCTTAAGCGAGTTAGAAGTGGTTGGCCATTCGGAATTGCTCCCACAACCATTGAAACTTACTCAAGTGACGTGTTCGAAGTCCAAAACTTGACTCGATTCCGCTTCGCAAGCCCGCTCTTAAGCGAGCTAGAAGTGGTTCGTCATTCGAAATTGCTCCGACAACCGTTAAAATTTACTCGAACGACGTGTTCAGAGTCCAAAACATGGCTTGATTCCGCTTCGCAAGCCCGCTCTTAAGCGAGCTAGAAGTGGTCGCCATTCGGAACTGCTCCCACAACTGTTGAAATTTACTCGAACGACGTGTTCGGAGTCCAAAACTTGGCTCGATTCCGCTTCGCAAGCCCGCTCTTAAGCGAGCTAGAAGTAGTTCGCCATTCGAAACTACTCCCACAACTGTTGAAACTTACTCAAACGACGTATTCGGAGTCTAAAACTTGGCTTGATTCCACTTCGCAAGCCTGCTCTTAAGCGATCTAGAAGTGGTTCGCCATTCGAAACTGCTCCCACAACCATTGAAACTTACTCAAACGACGTGTTCAGAGTCCAAAACTTGGCTCGATTCTGCTTCGCAAACTCGCTCTTGAGCGAGCTAGAAGTGGTTCGCCATTCGGAACTGCTCCCACAACCGTTGAAATTTACTCGAATGATGTGTTCGGAGTCCAAACTTGGCTCGATTCTGCTTCGCAAACTCGCTCTTAAGCGAGCTAGAAGTGGTTCACCATTGGGAACTGCTCCCACAACCGTTGAAATTTACTCGAACGACGTGTTCGGAGTCCAAAACTTGGCTCAGTTTCGCTTCGCAAGCTCGCTTTTAAGCGAGCTAGAAGTGGTTCGCCATTCGGAACTGCTCCCACAACTATTGAAACTTTACTCAAACGACGCGTTCGGAATCCAAATCACTTGGCTGGATAACTGGTCATTTCTAAAACTATACTAGTCATAAGAGAAGAGTACTTGGAGGAGATAACCTTTGGTTCTTATGGTTTGTTTAAAGTTGAAGTAATTCTTCAAGAGGCTGCCCCCCACTGCAAGAAACTGGCTTCTCTTACAATTCGCAGTGGCCCTAATATGGGGGATGCTACAAGAACCATAGCGCTGCTTATCAATCTCGAGTTCACGAGGTTGACATTCCATGCCTATAAGAAAGAAGATTTGCTTTTGATTCTGAGTAGTTGTCAAAAGTTGGAGTTGTACATTCCCCATTGCATCACTTGACTGTATAACTGATGAAGATATTCAGACATACATTCCCGAGCGACTCGCGTTCCGAGCTGCGTATTGGGGAAAAAAACTTTCTCCCCAAAATTCACGCAAGATCTTGATCAGGCAGGCTCAGATTTGGCCACGTCCACAAAACAAAAAGATAGCGTTTTATCGTGGTCCACACCATCTTCTACATCAAGATCCACGCAAAACCTTTAGATGGTCGGTTCCGTTTCGCAAGTTCGTTCTCAAGCAGGCTAGAAATGGTTCGCCATTCGGAATAGCTCTCACAACCATCGGGACCTTCTCTGACAAAGAATGCGGAGCTCAAAGCTTGGCTCGGCTTCGCTTCTACTACTTGCTCATAAGCAAGTTACAAGTGGTACCAAACAAATAACAAGCACTGGCAAAACATGCAAACCCACAAATGCAAAAGAGAAAAACGAGCTTTCAGTTTTATAAAGTTTAAAGTACAAGGAAACTCGAGTTACAAGACCAAGCTATGACGAGCTACAAAAGAGACATAATTAAAACAACTTATTCAATGCTTCTTCAGAATAGGGACGTTTCGGTTCAAAGACACCCGGGGATGGCATCGCTTAACCTCGGAGCTCATCTCTAGACCAACAAACCGAGACGCCTCTTCAGCACTGCCTCTGACCATGGCCCCAACCGAAGCGCCACTAGACGAAGCAGCCACCCCGCTTTGAGAATCAACCGGGCTACGCCTAACGGCAGGCGAGTGAGTCGCAAGCTCGTAAAACGAGATCCTTCTCTCACTCTCTTCGCGAGTACACGACGTCCTTCTGACGTTAATCCGTTCAGGCCGAGGTTTGAGTCGAGCCACTTCCTCCTCGAGCTCAACAATTCGATCCTTCAGAGTAGCGTCCTTCACGACTATTTTGAAACGAGGGAGTTGAGCGGATTCTGCGGCTCCAGAGCTATCGGCTGTAATTCAACGAAGATGGGTTACTTCGATGCTTTTGTCGACTGTAACCCTCCTCTACTCGTCAACCCTCACCGACAGCTCGTCGTGCTCGACCATCAACTTACCCACCACAGAAGCTAACTCCTCTTCCTTTGCCGAAAGTTCTTCTTCTGCTATCTTCAGGTGATGAACCTCCGCCAGTAGTTCACCTTTCTCATTCTCAACGTCGAACAACATCTTCTTAAGCAACTCCACCTTGCCTTCAAGACGAACCTCACGAGCTCGCTTTCGTAGTTGTTTCAACTCGGAGAAATACTCTCTCGACGTTGCCTTGAGATCCTCTAGTTCCAACTCGCTTTTGAGGAAACACTGTCGGCTGTGAGAGAGGGCCAGCTTCGCTGCTTTCAAGTCAGCGCAAAGACGAGAGGTTTCAGCTGCTGAACTCGACTCAACAACCTGAAAAGTGGAAGCATATCAACACGAAGAACAAAAGGCGGTGCTCAAAACTTAGCCAAATCTCAAGAAAAAACAATTTTCGGAAAGATTCAAAACAGACTTCAATACTTAGCGAGTTTGCCAAAAACAAAAATTTTATTGATACCAAAAAGCGGTGGCCAGTCCGCTACAAGGCAGTACATAAAAAAAAGAAGATTACAAACCCGAAGAAGATCAAGGGGCCACCTTGAGGAGTAGCTCGGAAGGTAGCTCCTCGTCCCCTGCTACTCCGGCTCGGGGGTCGGTCGCGACCTCGTCGTCCCCTTCCTCCACCGCCACAGTCTCAGGGTCGGCAGGAGCATCGGCACCTTGTCGCTCGTCCCCCTCCTCTTCTTCCTCGTCTCCTTCTGCTTCTTCCTCGGCATCAGGCTCGGCGATCGGGCCCCATAGCCCATACCCTGACCTATCAAATCTGGGGACTCGAGCCTTGACGTGCTCGAGCATAGTGGTGTAAGACAGCTCCATGTTGGCCGCCATGTGCTTCTTGGCCTCGGCCTCAATCTTCGCCCTCGCCTTCTCCACGGCCTTGGCTTGTTGCAGCTTCACTGCCTCCAAAGCCCTCACCGCTTCGGCCCTCTCCTTGGCTGCCTTAGCGACCTCCGAAGCGAGCTTCTCCCTCACTTGCTCCAGAGCCGCTTCAAGGTCGCCGACTTGGGCCGCCAAAGCATCCGAGCTGCGCTGCTCAGCCTCCAACTGCTTCACGGCCCTCGCGCTTTCCGCTCTATCTTTGTCACTAAGGGCCTTTTGCTCCCTCTCTTGCTCGGCATATTCCTCAAGAAGGTGGCTGAAATGACAAGTGGCCTGCACGAAGAAGTAGTGAGAACACAACAAAAGCTGAGCTAAAGACTTAGAAAATTTTCAAAAAAAATTTGAAATAGCAAAGAAGACTTACCGACATAAGCGACCGAGCTACTTCGAAAGCGTCGTCACCTGTCGTCCCCGCCTTCAGGGCGGCTCGGTCCTTCGGGGTCGGGAGGTGGCGAACAGCCTGCATGCTTATCGCCGAGTCCCCCAAGAAGCCATCGTGGTTCATCACCCGCCAATCGAGGACGAACAGCTTCTTGTGAGCCTCGGTCAGTATAACCTCGGCATGCTCGGTCAGGTGAGGGGCCTCGAGCACCAGTGCCACTGAGACGGAAAAGCCCTCGCCCGAAGGAGCAGAGGAGGTCGGCTGGCCAACACCAATGACCGAATACGTTTGCCGAGGAGAGACAGGGATGACGGCCCCGGCTGCGGTCGAATAAAGCTTCATGGGTCGGCCAGACGAAGGACCCGTGCTCGGCCTCTTCCTCTTCTTGGCGTTAGTGGCCTTGTTTTGTTCGGCCATCATCGTCATGTCCATGTTCGGAGCCTCTGTGGAAGTGAAAGGAAAAGACAAGTTAGAAAAAATAATAATACAAGGCGTTAAAGAAAAGTAAAGCATAAAGAGAGATGTCAGGAGCGTACTTGGGTCGATCGGACTAAGGCCCGACCCGTGCAGCACCTCCTCGATCATTTCTCTCCAACTCAACATCAGGAGACCGATCAACTTCCCCACCACCTCTGCCTCGGCCGGGGTCAACACCGGCTCGGCCTTTGCGTACTTCGGCACCTCCTCCTTCCACCGAGTCGGGAAGTCCCACGCCGAGGGGCCCTTGATCAGGAAAAACTTCCCCTTCCACGACTTTATTGAGTCGGGGTTTTCTATCAGCTTCACGCCTTTCCGAGGCGACAGATAATAGTGAGGCTCGAGCTTGCTCATTCTGTTGATCCGGTACAGACTCCGAAGGATGACGAGATGCGGCTCCAACTTAGCCATTCGGCACTGAAGAAGAAACCCGAGCACATGATGCCAAGTGTTCGGCATGAACTGAATGGGACACAACCCATACCACCGGAGCACGACTGTGACGAAAGGGTGAGGGGAAAGCGCAGGCCGGTATTCAATGCATCGTAGGCGAAGACGCAAGTGTCCGGCGAAAGGGCTGTGTTCGCTCGCACCCCGGGACCGGGGAGGATCAGTGTGTACTACTGAGGAATGGCGAAACCTTTCTGAGTATGGAGTAGGTCCCGCTCAGTTAGAACCGAGGGGATATCGTCCACCTCGGTGACCTCCCTCGGATCGTTCTCCTCATAGGTCTCCGCACGACCGTAGACAGCTTTGGTCAGCAGCTCGCCGCTGTACTGCCTTATCCCCCCATGACCGGACAACATGGTCGGCATCCGACCCAGCTCGCCCGCCTGTTTCACAGCCTCCACCACCGCCTCGATGACCGAAGACCGAACCACATCCTTCCCCTTCCTCGGCCTTAGACGACCCTAATATCTCCTTCCCCTTCCTTCGGCTAACCACATCTCTCCCCTCCTCGGCACTCCGACCTCCCGAGGAGGATGCCTCACTACCCGAGGATACCCGTGACATCTCGAAGAATAAATATCTAAGGTTAAGTGAACTGACCTTGATGTGACATTTACGGTTGAAAAAAGTTTGCCAGAAATTGCCTGGCCTTCGCGACATCTAACACAACCGCCCTTGAGCTCAAACCTCCGCTAGCAGAGCGACTCGAGAGCGAAAATGAATTTTGAGAGTGAAAAGTGAAAGAATGGGCTAAGGGGTGAGGGGGTTGAGAACTTATAGCCAGTAAGGCAACGGTTGGGCTTTTGCAATTCTTGGGGGCCCATTAGGGGAGACGGAACGACAGGATAGAGAGAACTGCGACAATTCAGAGGAAGGTCGCGACGAGGCACTCTGCCGAGCTACCGAGGCACCGACCTCCACATTTGGAGAAAAATGCCGCCGAGCCACTTTCATCGTCAGATTGTCTCAAAATTCGTGCCGAAATATGATGTGCGGCTCAGATCGCTCCACGCCCACAAAACGACAAGATAACATTTTCTCGTGATCTGAACCTCTAGCCTCGAGATCCACGCCTTGATGGACGCTCCAGATCAAGCCACGTGGCTCGACGACTCATAACGAGCCGAGCCACTGAGGCACTCTGCCGAGCTACCGGGGCACCGACCTCCACATTTGGAGAACAAATGCCGCCGAGCCACTTTCATTGTCAGATTGTCTCAAAATTCTTGCCGAAATATGATGGGCGGCTCAGATCACACCACGCCCAAAAAACAACAAGATAACATTTTCTCGTGATCTGAACCTCCAGCCTCGAGATCCACGCCTTGATGGACGCTCCAGATCAAGCCACGTGGCTTGACGGCTCGTAACGAGCCGAGCCACCAAGGCACTCTACCGAGCTACCGGGGCACCGACCTCCACATTTGGAGAAAAAATACCGCTGAGCCACTTTCAGCATCAGATTGTCTCAAAATTCGTGCCGAAATATGATGGGCGGCTCAGATCGCACCATGCCCACAAAACGACAAGATAACGTTTTCTCATGATCTGAACCTCCAGCCTCGAGATCCACGCATTGATGGACCCTCCAGATCAAGCCATGTGGCTCGACGGCTCGTAACGAGCCGAGCCATCGAGGCACTCTGCCGAGCTACCGGGTCACCGACCTCCATATTTAGAGAAAAAATATTGCCGAGCCACTTTCACAGTCAGATTGCCTCAAAATTCATGCCTGAAATATGATGGGCGGCTCAGATCGCGCCACGCCCACAAAATGACAAGATAACGTTTTCTCGTGATCTGAACCTCCAGCCTCGAGAACCACACCTTGATGGACACTCTAGATCAAGCCATGTGACTCGACGGCTCGTAACGAGCCGAGCCACCGAGGCACTCTACCGAGCTACCGGGACACCGACCTCCACATTTGGAGAAAAAATTCTCCCGAGCCACTTTCACTGTCAGATTGTCTCAAAATTCGTGCCGAAATATGATGAGCAGCTTAGATCATGCCACGCTCGCAAAATGACAAGATAACGTTTTCTCATGATCTGAGCCACTATCTTCGAGACCCGCACCGTGATGGACGCTCCAGATCAAGCCACGTGGCCCAACGGCTCATCCCGAGCTGCCGAACCACCAAGGCACTTTGCCCAGCTACCGAACAGCCATGGTCGAGCCTTCGAACTACTAAGAGGCGAAAACCGAGCTGCCGAGTTGTCGTGCCTCTATGGCCTAGCTACCGATGCACTGACCCTCACATTTGAAGAAAAATGGCTGCCGAGCCACCTTAACCGTCGGATCGTTTCAAAAATCGCGCCAGAACAAGATGGGCGGCTCAGATCATGCCACGTCCACAAAACGACAAGACAACATTTTCTCGTTATCTGAACCCCCCCTCCTCGTGATTCTCATCGTGATGGACGCTCCAGATTTAGCCACATAGCTCGGCAGTTCGTGACACGCTGAGCTACCGAGCTCCTGAAGAGGATAGGCCGAGCTACCGAGGCACCGACCTCCGCAAGCGGAGAAAAATGCTGCCGAGCTACTCCGATTGTCCGATCCTTCAGAAATTCGTTCAGCTGGCTGATGAGAGGCCCAGATCACGCTACGTCATTAATATATTTAAAAATTAATTTTTTATTTATTAAAATCGGATTATTTATTTAAAAATTGCGAAAAAATGATTAAAAATTCGGAAAAAATGATTAAAAATTCTAAAAAATAATTATAAATTTGGGGAATTATTTTTGAGCCCTTGGGTAAATAATTATAACTTGGAATAGTTAATTGAGGCACCCGAACGATAAATCACCACATCGCAAAATTAAATAAATGGCCCAAAAAGTAGATAAAAATTAAGAAAAATTGCCAAAAGTCCAGGAGAGCTCGTGGATAACCTTGAGCGTGCAACCAGCTCTGAAAATCACCATAATACCTCATACAAAGATTCGACACCCCACATTTGGACTCTGATACAACTCTGCAAGCCATTAAAACAGTAAAACTACTCCTCAAAGGCTGATTAAACTCAGTCTTCGGGAGTGGGGGGCTCGTGATATGGCTAAAAATAGGGTTAAATCGGAACCATCCAAATGGGGCGCGAATCTTAAAGCTCAGGGGTAAAATGCTATTTTTACCTACAGACGGGTCTGAAATGGGTATTGGGTCTTTTTTCCAAAGGCCCAATAACCCATGAACGGATCCATCTCAACTGGGTGCGGGTTTCAACCCGCAAGAAATCTGGTCTAGCTGGGTAGAATTAGGGTTTATGATTATACTTAATCAACGGTCCTGATTCACTTCTATCCATTCACTCAGCTTTCGAGGTATGCACCCGAACTGGTGATGGACGAGGTGAAGAAGGCTAAAAATTTCGAGCATGGTTTGAGGCCAAGTCTGAGATCCAAGATGATACCCCTCGGTATCAGGAGGTTTTACAAGCTGATCAAACGAGCGGCAGCCACATAGGCGAACATGGAGCAGTTCCACGCTGTTTAGAATCGGAGGACCAACTAGAATGTGGGGAAGAGGTACGCAGTTGCTGAAAATGTCAGGGGACAACCGTCGGCTCAAAGGTTCAAGCCTACGAGTGCGAACGCTGTTCAGGTGGCAGGAAGATCTAGAAATACTTGGGTGAAACCTCCTGTGACTTGTTTCAACTATGGAGAGACAGGGCACTACAAGTCTCATTGCCCCAAGCTGCAAGATGTTGTCCGTAATGGACCAACTTAGAAGGCCAGGAAGAAGCCGTACCAGCAGGGGCGAGTATTTTTCGTGACTGAAGCTGATGCTAATGAGGTGGATCACATCATCACTAGCACGAGTGGGGGTGTTTAGGAGTGTTTTTCTGTTATTCTCTTTTTCCCGTTATTTATTACACTGTTATGTAACGAGTGTGTGTTATGTAACAGGAGAACTTTATTTGAATAGAAATAAAGCTGTTGTTTTGTTCGATACTGGGTCCTCTCATACCTTTATATCACCTAAATTTGCTAAAGTTGTGGGAGTTGAACTGAATATATTTTTAAGCAAGGTTTTAGCAGTAGCTACTCGGTCAGGAAAAACTTTAACCACTGATCGGTACTATGCGGACTGCAAGATCGTGATTGGAGATAGAATTTTTGGGATTGGTCTGATCGATCTGAATGTCTTGGGAGTCGACTGTAATATCCCGGACGGATATTATCGTATATAAATTGATATTTTATTATTATTTTATTATTATTTTGTTTTAATTCCAAAATTAAATTACTTTGGTGATTTTCACCCGGTTTGCTCATAGACAATATCTGTATCTAGATATCGGTCAGTATATATCTGTATTGTATCAAATTGATACCGTGATCTTCCGAACTAATAATAAAATTTATTTTATTATTATTTCCAAGATTTAATTATTTTTATGCGGATTATGCGAAGATTTTCCGATATACGGACATATATGTGCACGTACGAGTAGTATGTCGATTAGTGCATTATACGAATTGTGTGTTGTGTATTTTTGGACTAGGTGTTTATCTTGTTATAACAACCTAATTAGAGGGTTAGGGTTTGATTAGGAGGCTTAATCTAGGTTTTTTGTATGCATGAGAAGCCTAAGTAAAAACCCTTACTAGAAAACTTCTCCTCCACATCAACCTCCACCACATAACACCTCCCTCCACCTCACCCCTATTCTCCCTAAGGTATGGCCAGCCCATATAATAAGGAGGGGCCTTTTTGCACTTGTGTGCATGCACATTTGCACATTCCCCCATTCTCTCCACCTATAAATACCCCTTCATTCTCCTCCTTCTCTCATTTTAGAAAACAAAAGAAAGAAAGAAAGAAAGAAAGAAAGAAAGGAAAGGAAAAGAAAGAGAGAACAAAAAAATAACTTGAGAGTTTTGTTTTGTAGGTTGATTAGAAGCTTTCTAACAAGCTTAGGGGAAGGAGAAGGTAGCTAGCAAGTTCTTCCACCAAAGTTAGATAAGGTGGGGGTTTCTTCATGTTCTTTGTTTGTTTGTTTGTTTGTTTGGTTGTTGTTTGTTGTTTGACTTCTTCTTCTTACCTTCTTGTTTTGTTTTGTTTTTGAGTTGTTGTATGTGGTGATGAGTAAAGAGTAAATAAGTAGTAGTAATATCTACTAAAGCACATAAAGATTACATCTTTGTTATGGTAGTTTTGTTGTATGACATGGGACTAAAAACTTAAATATTGCATAATGTTGAACAATACAACCATTGTGGGTTGTAGGACTTAGTACATAAAGCATATGAACTCATTTTACAACCATTGTGGGTTGTAGGACTTTAATTAAACATTGGACTAATAATAAAAGCATATGTCCAATTAAAAAGATCTTTCCTTTTTATTTGATCACTAGTTGTAAATATGAAAAAGATCTTCTCTTTTTATTAAACACTAGTTGTAGCTTAAAAAGATCTTCCCTTTTTATTTGATCACTAGTTGTAAATATGAAAAAGATCTTCTTTTTTTATTAAACACTAGTTGTAGCTTAAAAAGATCTTTTCTTTTTATTTGATCACTAGTTGTAGATATTAAAAAGATCTTCTTTTTATTTTGATCACTAGTTGTAGCTATCCTTTCTTTTATTAGATGTAAAGTAAAATAAATGAAAAATAATCTTTTCTTTATCACTAGTAATAAATAAGATTAGTAAGCAACTAAGTAGTAGTAAGCTAAAATAATAAGTAGTAGTGTGTAATAAATGAAGTAGTAGTAGCATGTATGTAATTAATAAGGTAGTAGTATGTTTATGTCCATAAAGTAGTAGTAGTAATAGATAGTTGTGTGTGGTGATTTTGTTGTGAATGAAGTAGTAGTAGTAGTAGATAATGGTGTGTTATGTTTTGATTAAAGTAGGAGTAGTAGTAGTAGTAAAATGTTGTAGGATTGCTTCTAAAAATATTTAGAAGCCATTCTCATGCTACTAATGTTGTAGGACCATTTCTAAAAATGATTAGAAGCCATAGTCATGCTACTAAGGTTGTAGGATTGCTTCTAAAAATATTTAGAAGCCATAATCCATGCTTAGTTAGTTGTAGGATTGCTTGTAAAAATATCCTACCATGTTTACAATGCTTAGTTAGTGGTAGCTTTGCTTCTAAAAATATTTAGAAGCCATAATCCATGCTTAGTTAGTTGTAGGATTGCTTGTAAAAATATCCTACCATATTTACAATGCTTAGTTAGTGGTAGCTTTGCTTCTAAAAATATTTAGAAGCCATAATCCATGCTTAGTTAGTTGTAGGATTGCTTGTAAAAATATCCTACCATGTTTACCATGCTTAGTTAGTGGTAGCTTTGCTTCTAAAAATATTTAGAAGCCATAATCCATGCTTAGTTAGTTGTAGGATTGCTTGTAAAAATATCCTACCATGTTTACCATGCTTAGTTAGTGGTAGCTTTGCTTCTAAAAATATTTAGAAGCCATAATCCATGCTTAGTTAGTTGTAGGATTGCTTGTAAAAATATCCTACCATGTTTACCATGCTTAGTTAGTTGTAGCCCTGCTTCTAAAAATAATTAGAAGCCATATTCATGCTACTTATGTTGTAGGATCATTTCTAAAAATAATTAGAAGCCATATCTATGCTTAATTAGTTGTAGGATGTTTATTAAAATTATCCTACCATGCTTTATGTTTAGTATGTTGTAGGACCTTTGCTAGAAATATCCTACCATGATTCTATGCTTAATTAGTTGTAGAATGTTTATTAAAATTATCCTATCATGCTTTATGTTTAGGATGTTGTAGGACCTTTGCTAGAAATATCCTACCATGATTCTATGCATAATTAGTTGTAGGATGTTTATTAAAATTACCCCATCATGCTTTATGTTTAGGATGTTGTAGGACTTATTCAAAAAATACCTATCATGTTTAGTAACTCACTTATGCTAGAATTTTGTAGGATTCATTCCTAAAGTTTCCTATTATGTTTAGTGACTTAGTTATGCTTAGAATGTGTAGGATTCAATCCAAGAGTTTCCTACCATGTTTGGATAAATTTTATTGTGCCTAGAGTGTTGTAGGATCCATGATAAAATCATATACCATGCTAGTTTAATTGTTGGAAAGCGATATACCATGCTAGCTTAATTGTAAGTATTTTGCATATCATGCTAG
This sequence comes from Hemerocallis citrina, assembly GCA_017893485.1. NCBI lineage: Eukaryota > Viridiplantae > Streptophyta > Magnoliopsida > Asparagales > Asphodelaceae > Hemerocallis > Hemerocallis citrina. Next base: position 153,120,754 of record CM030364.1, on the reverse strand, counting down.
TTTAAATTGTATGCAAATTGTATACCATGCTAGATAAATGGTAGAGAAGTGTATACTATGTTAGTGAATGACCATGATTCATGCTAAGTAAGTAGGTATCATGCAAATTATTGATCATGTTAAGTTAAGGATACCCATACTATGATGTTCATGCTTAGAGTAAAGAAACTACCCATGGCTAGTTGTAGTGATTTATGTTGGGTTCTATACCATGCTAGAATAATACTTGCTTAGAATGTTGTAGGAGTAGTGTTAGGACTACCTACTATACCTTGGAGTATTGCTTAGTTGGGTGATGGTTGTTGGTTATGATAAGTAGTAGGCTTCCATGCTCAATTTGTAACCTACGATTGACTATAGAGGATTTTATGTTTAAGGTCGTTAGTGATTTTCATGCTTGAGCTCAATGTAAGCATAAGCATTAATCACATCCATACATAGGAATATCATGGTGGTTGTGTTATATGATTGATTGTCGTAGGAAGCTGCTTGTAATTGTATGCCATACTTAAGGCGCAATAGGTTGAAGTAAGAAGGATTGGGAAGACCACTAGGGATAGTTGGTCCGATAAAGGCCGTTAGGTCACCTTCGGATCCTTCCTCAGTGGAATACCGACCAAAGAATACTAGTAGATTCTTCTGTTGCTTCTAACCATAGAAGATTAAGTTTGTTAGAAGCACGTTTGGTTGCTTTAAGATTGATTACCTGTATGGTTGTTTGCACATGGTCATGCTCGTACGTGGCTCGACTGGCCCGTACGTAGCCGTCGGTCTCATACGTAGCTTAGTTGGCTCGTATGTAGGTTGTTGTCTCGTACGCGGCCCGACCGGCCCGTGCGTAGCTGTTGGTCTCATACGCGGCTTATTCGGCTGGTATGTACGTGGTTATCTCCTACGAGGCCCGCCTGGCTCGTAGGTAGTTATTGTTTCATACGTAGCTTAGTTGGCTCGTATGTGGTTGTTACTCGTGTATAGCTTGTTAGCTAATACACAGTTCATTGTGCTCGTCTAGGGTGAGGTTACCACCCTAAGGGCTATCGACCGTCAAGACATATGATTTCTACCCTAAGGAACTGTGGAGGAGTCACTCCTTGGGTGCCGTCGAATCTTAACCAGGGTAGGTTAATCGAGGACCGGAGTATAGACAGAATCCAAGTCTAGGGTAGCGGCATGCGTGTATATTCGCACGGCCAAAGTCTTGGATCAATGAGCCACGAGCCGGATCCTGAGGGAGTCTGGTAAGTCTAGGTTGAGCAGCCTAGAAGAGGTATCTTGCGAAGCCTAATTTAAGGCCTAGCATGTTGTGTTTATAATATTGTCACCCTAGGATTGTTCGAGTCAGAGACATCATTAGGGTAGTGACTTACAAGGATCATTTTAACCCTTTGCCGGGAGAGAGGGGTCAGTTGTAGGGGGCCCCTTACACTAACTCGTCCCTTGAGGCAGATCCTAGGTGGTGTACTGGATTGTACCTTCCCGTAAAAGGGATACGTACGGTGCCGTCTCACATGTTGAGGACACGGGTTACGTATCTCGCTCTGTTAATTCCTGAAGTACCGTGGCTGGGGTGCCACAGGATGCATTTGGGCAGTCCTGCATTTGCCAGACCCCAGAGGGTGCCACAGGGTAGGCTTTGCGCTACCCTGCGCTTGCGAAACCCTTTAGTTTGATTTTGTTGTGACGCCCGATACGTTGGGTTCGTCTATTTTGAGAGAGGTCCGGTTGGCCGGGTCGCAGTGGCGAACATAGACACCACTGGCGAAATGCAACAGTGGCACATGACCACATCTGCAACCTCATTAGCCACGTGTAGTTGTCGGGAACAGGTTGAGTACAATTAGAATTCTTAAACGTGGGTTCAATCCCTATATATGGAGAAACGGCTTGAGATGGAGTCGCATGTAGTATGGGCTGCATGTTGCTTTCGGAAACTTGCTGACATTAGAATAGGAAGCATCCTAGTTCTACCTTCCCGTCAAAGGGATACGTACGGTGCCGTCTCACAAGTTGAGGACACGGGTTGCGTATCTCGCGCTGTTAATTCCTGAACTGCCGTGGTTGGGTGTCAGGAACGGGTTGTGTACAATTAGAATTCATAACGCGGTTTCAAATCCCTGACATCAGAATAGGGAGTGTCCTAGTTCTATTTAAGTATCGCATTAGAGTCTAGTCATAGCACTCACAAACACTTAAACTACACCAACACTATTGCTATATTGTTTATATTGTTTGGAAGATTCGCTGCTATATGATCAGCCTTTAAGTGTCAGTGAATACTGACGTCCCCACTTCCATAGGTACTAGATCGCCGAAGTACAAAGGCGAGATTCAAGAGGACTCAAGGCAAGGAAAGCAAGGAGTCAGTATTATGTTTAGTTCCGCTGCAGTATATGTATTGATTATGTATTTGTTGAGAAATACTCTGATGTAAGATGTTGAAGGCTGTAATACTTAGAAATGTAAAGGTAATATTGTAACTCTATTGTAAGGCATTACAGTTGTACAATATTCAGACTTGTAACACATTGTGTATTGAATAAAAAGTTTTAAATTCTCCTGTTTTTTCTGTGTATTGTGACTAATTGAAGAAAAGGTCTTGGCTCGTGTCACGGTTTCCCGGTGTCGGAAATCGGGGCGCTACAGAGTGGTATCAGAGCTAGCTTCAATTTACAGTCCAACACAGCAGGAAAATTAAACTTTGATGTCCTTTAGGAGTCGGGTCTTAGTTAGTTATAGGCAATTGTAATTCATATTGTTGTTCCTTTCAACTTATGTTTTATGATTTTCCTATATCTGGACTAATTCCAGTAGGTATATTTTAGGATGGTATTCGAAGATACCCTAACTGAGGATGTATTGATAGAGGAGAGCGAGCAAATTATAGGAGAAAATCCTTGAAATCGGAAGTAATGTCCATAGGTCATGTCCTATTCTAAGGAGGGAGTAGCTACCGAATTGCGAAGGTTGGGTTCTTTGGAGAGCCAGTTCGTGAACGAGCCACTTGGGAGCCGGAAAGCAGCATAAGCTTCCTTTCCCCGAGTTATTAGGGTATGGATGTTTTGCCTGTTTTCCTAACTTAACGTAGTTCTGAGGACAGAACTATTCTAAGGAGGGAGTATTGTAATATCCCGGACGGATATTATCGTATATAAATTGATATTTTATTATTATTTTATTATTATTTTATTATTATTTTGTTTTAATTCCAAAATTAAATTACTTTGGTGATTTTCACCCGGTTTGCTCATAGACAATATCTGTATCCAGATATCGGTCAGTATATATCTGTATTGTATCAAATTGATACCGTGATCTTCCGAACTAATAATAAAATTTATTTTATTATTATTTCCAAGATTTAATTATTTTTATGCGGATTATGCGAAGATTTTCCGATATACGGACATATATGCGCACGTACGAGTAGTATGTCGATTAGTGCATTATACGAATTGTGTGTTGTGTATTTTTGGACTAGGTGTTTATCTTGTTATAACAACCTAATTAGAGGGTTAGGGTTTGATTAGGAGGCTTAATCTAGGTTTTTTGTATGCATAAGAAGCCTAAGTAAAAACCCTTACTAGAAAACTTCTCCTCCACATCAACCTCCACCACATAACACCTCCCTCCACCTCACCCCTATTCTCCCTAAGGTATGGCTGGCGCATATAATAAGGAGGGGCCTTTTTGCACTTGTGTGCATGCACATTTGCACTTTCCCCCATTCTCTCCACCTATAAATACCCCTTCATTCTCCTCCTTCTCTCATTTTAGAAAACAAAAGAAAGAAAGAAAGAAAGAAAGAAAGAAAGGAAAGGAAAAGAAAGAGAGAACAAAAAAATAACTTGAGAGTTTTGTTTTGTAGGTTGATTAGAAGCTTTCTAACAAGCTTAGGGGAAGGAGAAGGTAGCTAGCAAGTTCTTCCACCAAAGTTAGATAAGGTGGGGGTTTCTTCATGTTCTTTGTTTGTTTGTTTGTTTGTTTGGTTGTTGTTTGTTGTTTGACTTCTTCTTCTTACCTTCTTGTTTTGTTTTGTTTTTGAGTTGTTGTATGTGGTGATGAGTAAAGAGTAAATAAGTAGTAGTAATATCTACTAAAGCACATAAAGATTACATCTTTGTTATGGTAGTTTTGTTGTATGACATGGGACTAAAAACTTACATATTGCATAATGTTGAACAATACAACCATTGTGGGTTGTAGGACTTAGTACATAAAGCATATGAACTCATTTTACAACCATTGTGGGTTGTAGGACTTTAATTAAACATTGGACTAATAATAAAAGCATATGTCCAATTAAAAAGATCTTTCCTTTTTATTTGATCACTAGTTGTAAATATGAAAAAGATCTTCTCTTTTTATTAAACACTAGTTGTAGCTTAAAAAGATCTTCCCTTTTTATTTGATCACTAGTTGTAAATATGAAAAAGATCTTCTTTTTTTATTAAACACTAGTTGTAGCTTAAAAAGATCTTTTCTTTTTATTTGATCACTAGTTGTAGATATTAAAAAGATCTTCTTTTTATTTTGATCACTAGTTGTAGCTATCCTTTCTTTTATTAGATGTAAAGTAAAATAAATGAAAAATAATCTTTTCTTTATCACTAGTAATAAATAAGATTAGTAAGCAACTAAGTAGTAGTAAGCTAAAATAATAAGTAGTAGTGTGTAATAAATGAAGTAGTAGTAGCATGTATGTAATTAATAAGGTAGTAGTATGTTTATGTCCATAAAGTAGTAGTAGTAATAGATAGTTGTGTGTGGTGATTTTGTTGTGAATGAAGTAGTAGTAGTAGTAGATAATGGTGTGTTATGTTTTGATTAAAGTAGGAGTAGTAGTAGTAGTAAAATGTTGTAGGATTGCTTCTAAAAATATTTAGAAGCCATTCTCATGCTACTAATGTTGTAGGACCATTTCTAAAAATGATTAGAAGCCATAGTCATGCTACTAAGGTTGTAGGATTGCTTCTAAAAATATTTAGAAGCCATAATCCATGCTTAGTTAGTTGTAGGATTGCTTGTAAAAATATCCTACCATGTTTACAATGCTTAGTTAGTGGTAGCTTTGCTTCTAAAAATATTTAGAAGCCATAATCCATGCTTAGTTAGTTGTAGGATTGCTTGTAAAAATATCCTACCATGTTTACCATGCTTAGTTAGTGGTAGCTTTGCTTCTAAAAATATTTAGAAGCCATAATCCATGCTTAGTTAGTTGTAGGATTGCTTGTAAAAATATCCTACCATGTTTACCATGCTTAGTTAGTGGTAGCTTTGCTTCTAAAAATATGTAGAAGCCATAATCCATGCTTAGTTAGTTGTAGGATTGCTTGTAAAAATATCCTACCATGTTTACCATGCTTAGTTAGTTGTAGCCTTGCTTCTAAAAATAATTAGAAGCCATATTCATGCTACTTATGTTGTAGGATCATTTCTAAAAATAATTAGAAGCCATATCTATGCTTAATTAGTTGTAGGATGTTTATTAAAATTATCCTATCATGCTTTATGTTTAGGATGTTGTAGGACCTTTGCTAGAAATATCCTACCATGATTCTATGCTTAATTAGTTGTAGGATGTTTATTAAAATTATCCTATCATGCTTTATGTTTAGGATGTTGTAGGACCTTTGCTAGAAATATCCTACCATGATTCTATGCTTAATTAGTTGTAGGATGTTTATTAAAATTACCCCATCATGCTTTATGTTTAGGATGTTGTAGGACTCATTCAAAAAATACCTATCATGTTTAGTAACTCACTTATGCTAGAATTTTGTAGGATTCATTCCTAAAGTTTCCTATTATGTTTAGTGACTTAGTTATGCTTAGAATGTGTAGGATTCAATCCAAGAGTTTCCTACCATGTTTGGATAAATTTTATTGTGCCTAGAGTGTTGTAGGATCCATGATAAAATCATATACCATGCTAGTTTAATTGTTGGAAAGCGATATACCATGCTAGCTTAATTGTAAGTATTTTGCATATCATGCTAGTTTAAATTGTATGCAAATTGTATACCATGCTAGATAAATGGTAGAGAAGTGTATACTATGTTAGTGAATGACCATGATTCATGCTAAGTAAGTAGGTATCATGCAAATTATTGATCATGTTAAGTTAAGGATACCCATACTATGATGTTCATGCTTAGAGTAAAGAAACTACCCATGGCTAGTTGTAGTGATTTATGTTGGGTTCTATACCATGCTAGAATAATACTTGCTTAGAATGTTGTAGGAGTAGTGTTAGGACTACCTACTATACCTTGGAGTATTGCTTAGTTGGGTGATGGTGGTTGGTTATGATAAGTAGTAGGCTTCCATGCTCAATTTGTAACCTGCGATTGACTATAGAGGATTTTATGTTTAAGGTCGTTAGTGATTTTCATGCTTGAGCTCAATGTAAGCATAAGCATTAATCACATCCATACATAGGAATATCATGGTGGTTGTGTTATATGATTGATTGTCGTAGGAAGCTGCTTGTAATTGTATGCCATACTTAAGGAGCAATAGGTTGAAGTAAGAAGGATTGGGAAGACCACTAGGGATAGTTGGTCCGATAAAGGCCGTTAGGTCGCCTTCGGATCCTTCCTCAGTGGAATACCGACCATAGAATACTAGTAGATTCTTCTGTTGCTTCTAACCATAGAAAATTAAGTTTGTTAGTAAGCACGTTTGGTTGCTTTAAGATTGATTACCTGTATGGTTGTTTGCACATGGTCATGCTCGTACGTGGCTCGACTGGCCCGTACGTAGCCGTGGGTCTCATACGTAGCTTAGTTGGCTCGTATGTAGGTTGTTGTCTCGTACGCGGCCCGACCGGCCCGTGCGTAGCTGTTGGTCTCATACGCGGCTTATTCGGCTGGTATGTACGTGGTTATCTCCTACGAGGCCCGCCTTGCTCGTAGGTAGTTATTGTTTCATACGTAGCTTAGTTGGCTCGTATGTGGTTGTTACTCGTGTATAGCTTGTTAGCTAATACACAGTTCATTGTGCTCGTCTAGGGTGAGGTTACCACCCTAAGGGCTATCGACCGTCAAGACATATGATTTCTACCCTAAGAAACTGTGGAGGAGTCACTCCTTGGGTGCCGTCGAATCTTAACGAGGGTAGGTTAATCGAGGATCGGAGTATAGACAGAATCCAAGTCTAGGGTAGCGGCATGCGTGTATATTCGCACGGCCAAAGTCTTGGATCAATGAGCCGCGAGCCGGATCCTGAGGGAGTCTGGTAAGTCTAGGTTGAGCAGCCTAGAAGAGGTATCTTGCGAAGCCTAATTTAAGGCCTAGCATGTTGTGTTTATAATATTGTCACCCTAGGATTGTTCGAGTCAGGGACATCATTAGGGTAGTGACTTACAAGGATCATTTTAACCCTTTGCCGGGAGAGAGGGGTCAGTTGTAGGGGGCCCCTTACACTAACTCGTCCCTTGAGGCAGATCCTAGGTGGTGTACTGGGTTGTACCTTCCCGTCAAAGGGATACGTACGGTGCCGTCTCACAAGTTGAGGACACGGGTTACGTATCTCGCTCTGTTAATTCCTGAAGTACCGTGGCTGGGGTGCCACAGGATGCATTTGGGCAGTCCTGCGTTTGCCAGACCCCAGAGGGTGCCATAGGGTAGGCTTTGCGCTACCCTGCGCTTGCGAAACCCTTTAGTTTGATTTTGTTGTGATGCCCGATACGTTGGGTTCGTCTATTTTGAGAGAGGTCCGGTTGGCCGGGTCGCAGTGGCGAACATAGACACCACTGGCGAAATGCAACAGTGGCACATGACCACATCTGCAATCTCATTAGCCACGTGTAGTTGTCGGGAACAGGTTGAGTACAATTAGAATTCTTAAACGCGGGTTCAATCCCTATATATGGAGAAACGGCTTGAGATGGAGTCGCATGTAGTATGGGCTGCATGTTGCTTTCGGAAACTTGCTGACATTAGAATAGGAAGCATCCTAGTTCTACCTTCCCGTCAAAGGGATACGTACGGTGCCGTCTCACAAGTTGAGGACACGGGTTGCGTATCTCGCGCTGTTAATTCCTGAACTGCCGTGGTTGGGTGTCAGGAACGGGTTGTGTACAATTAGAATTCATAACGCGGTTTCAAATCCCTGACATCAGAATAGGGAGTGTCCTAGTTCTATTTAAGTATCGCATTAGAGTCTAGTCATAGCACTCACAAACACTTAAACTACACCAACACTATTGCTATATTGTTTATATTGTTTGGAAGATTCGCTGCTATATGATCAGCCTTTAAGTGTCAGTGAATACTGACGTCCCCACTTCCATAGGTACTGGATCGCCGAAGTACAAAGGCGAGATTCAAGAGGACTCAAGGCAAGGAAAGCAAGGAGTCAGTATTATGTTTAGTTCCGTTGCAGTATATGTATTGATTATGTATTTGTTGAGAAATACTCTGATGTAAGATGTTGAAGGCTGTAATACTTAGAAATGTAAAGGTAATATTGTAACTCTATTGTAAGGCATTACAGTTGTACAATATTCAGACTTGTAACACATTGTGTATTGAATAAAAAGTTTTAAATTCTTCTGTTTTTTCTGTGTATTGTGACTAATTGAAGAAAAGGTCTTGGCTCGTGTCACGGTTTTCCGGTGTCGGAAATCGGGGCGCTACAGAGTGGTATCAGAGCTAGCTTCAATTTACAGTCCAACACAGCAGGAAAATTAAACTTGGATGTCCTTTAGGAGTCGGGTCTTAGTTAGTTATAGGCAATTGTAATTCATATTGTTGTTCCTTTCAACTTATGTTTTATGATTTTCCTATATCTGGACTAATTCCAGTAGGTATATTTTAGGATGGTATTCGAAGATACCCTAACTGAGGATGTATTGATAGAGGAGAGCGAGCAAATTATAGGAGAAAATCCTTGAAATCGGAAGTAATGTCCATAGGTCATGTCCTTTTCTAAGGAGGGAGTAGCTACCGAATTGCGAAGGTTGGGTTCTTTGGAGAGCCAGTTCGTGAACGAGCCACTTGGGAGCCGGAAAGCAGCATAAGCTTCCTTTCCCCGAGTTATTAGGGTATGGATGTTTTGCCTGTTTTCCTAACTTAACGTAGTTCTGAGGACAGAACTATTCTAAGGAGGGAGTATTGTAATATCCCGGACGGATATTATCGTATATAAATTGATATTTTATTATTATTTTATTATTATTTTGTTTTAATTCCAAAATTAAATTACTTTGGTGATTTTCAGACGGTTTGCTCATAGACAATATCTGTATCCAGATATCGGTCAGTATATATCTGTATTGTATCAAATTGATACCGTGATCTTCCGAACTAATAATAAAATTTATTTTATTATTATTTCCAAGATTTAATTATTTTTATGCGGATTATGCAAAGGTTTTCCGATATATGGACATATATGCGCACGTACGAGTAGTATGTCGATTAGTGCATTATACGAATTGTGTGTTGTGTATTTTTGGACTAGGTGTTTATCTTGTTATAACAACCTAATTAGAGGGTTAGGATTTGATTAGGAGGCTTAATCTAGGTTTTTTGTATGTATGAGAAGCCTAAGTAAAAACCCTTACTAGAAAACTTCTCCTCCACATCAACCTCCACCACATAACACCTCCCTCCACCTCACCCCTATTCTCCCTAAGGTATGGCCGGCCCATATAATAAGGAGGGGCCTTTCTGCACTTGTGTGCATGCACATTTGCACATTCCCCCATTCTCTCCACCTATAAATACCCCTTCATTCTCCTCCTTCTCTCATTTTAGAAAACAAAAGAAAGAAAGAAAGAAAGAAAGAAAGAAAGGAAAGGAAAAGAAAGAGAGAACAAAAAAATAACTTGAGAGTTTTGTTTTGTAGGTTGATTAGAAGCTTTCTAACAAGCTTAGGGGAAGGAGAAGGTAGCTAGCAAGTTCTTCGACCAAAGTTAGATAAGGTGGGGGTTTCTTCATGTTCTTTGTTTGTTTGTTTGTTTGTTTGGTTGTTGTTTGTTGTTTGACTTCTTCTTCTTACCTTCTTGTTTTGTTTTGTTTTTGAGTTGTTGTATGTGGTGATGAGTAAAGAGTAAATAAGTAGTAGTAATATCTACTAAAGCACATAAAGATTACATCTTTGTTATGGTAGTTTTGTTGTATGACATGGGACTAAAAACTTACATATTGCATAATGTTGAACAATACAACCATTGTGGGTTGTAGGACTTAGTACATAAAGCATATGAACTCATTTTACAACCATTGTGGGTTGTAGGACTTTAATTAAACATTGGACTAATAATAAAAGCATATGTCCAATTAAAAAGATCTTTCCTTTTTATTTGATCACTAGTTGTAAATATGAAAAAGATCTTCTCTTTTTATTAAACACTAGTTGTAGCTTAAAAAGATCTTCCCTTTTTATTTGATCACTAGTTGTAAATATGAAAAAGATCTTCTTTTTTTATTAAACACTAGTTGTAGCTTAAAAAGATCTTTTCTTTTTATTTGATCACTAGTTGTAGATATTAAAAAGATCTTCTTTTTATTTTGATCACTAGTTGTAGCTATCCTTTCTTTTATTAGATGTAAAGTAAAATAAATGAAAAATAATCTTTTCTTTATCACTAGTAATAAATAAGATTAGTAAGCAACTAAGTAGTAGTAAGCTAAAATAATAAGTAGTAGTGTGTAATAAATGAAGTAGTAGTAGCATGTATGTAATTAATAAGGTAGTAGTATGTTTATGTCCATAAAGTAGTAGTAGTAATAGATAGTTGTGTGTGGTGATTTTGTTGTGAATGAAGTAGTAGTAGTAGTAGATAATGGTGTGTTATGTTTTGATTAAAGTAGGAGTAGTAGTAGTAGTAAAATGTTGTAGGATTGCTTCTAAAAATATTTAGAAGCCATTCTCATGCTACTAATGTTGTAGGACCATTTCTAAAAATGATTAGAAGCCATAGTCATGCTACTAAGGTTGTAGGATTGATTCTAAAAATATTTAGAAGCCATAATCCATGCTTAGTTAGTTGTAGGATTGCTTGTAAAAATATCCTACCATGTTTACAATGCTTAGTTAGTGGTAGCTTTGCTTCTAAAAATATTTAGAAGCCATAATCCATGCTTAGTTAGTTGTAGGATTGCTTGTAAAAATATCCTACCATGTTTACCATGCTTAGTTAGTGGTAGCTTTGCTTCTAAAAATATTTAGAAGCCATAATCCATGCTTAGTTAGTTGTAGGATTGCTTGTAAAAATATCCTACCATGTTTACCATGCTTAGTTAGTGGTAGCTTTGCTTCTAAAAATATGTAGAAGCCATAATCCATGCTTAGTTAGTTGTAGGATTGCTTGTAAAAATATCCTACCATGTTTACCATGCTTAGTTAGTTGTAGCCTTGCTTCTAAAAATAATTAGAAGCCATATTCATGCTACTTATGTTGTAGGATCATTTCTAAAAATAATTAGAAGCCATATCTATGCTTAATTAGTTGTAGGATGTTTATTAAAATTATCCTATCATGCTTTATGTTTAGGATGTTGTAGGACCTTTGCTAGAAATATCCTACCATGATTCTATGCTTAATTAGTTGTAGGATGTTTATTAAAATTATCCTATCATGCTTTATGTTTAGGATGTTGTAGGACCTTTGCTAGAAATATCCTACCATGATTCTATGCTTAATTAGTTGTAGGATGTTTATTAAAATTACCCCATCATGCTTTACGTTTAGGATGTTGTAGGACCCATTCAAAAAATACCTATCATGTTTAGTAACTCACTTATGCTAGAATTTTGTAGGATTCATTCCTAAAGTTTCCTATTATGTTTAGAGACTTAGTTATGCTTAGAATGTGTAGGATTCAATCCAAGAGTTTCCTACCATGTTTGGATAAATTTTATTGTGCCTAGAGTGTTGTAGGATCCATAATAAAATCATATACCATGCTAGTTTAATTGTTGGAAAGCGATATACCATGCTAGCTTAATTGTAAGTATTTTGCATATCATGCTAGTTTAAATTGTATGCAAATTGTATACCATGCTAGATAAATGGTAGAGAAGTGTATACTATGTTAGTGAATGACCATGATTCATGCTAAGTAAGTAGGTATCATGCAAATTATTGATCATGTTAAGTTAAGGATACCCATACTATGATGTTCATGCTTAGAGTAAAGAAACTACCCATGGCTAGTTGTAGTGATTTATGTTGGGTTCTATACCATGCTAGAATAATACTTGCTTAGAATGTTGTAGGAGTAGTGTTAGGACTACCTACTATACCTTGGAGTATTGCTTAGTTGGGTGATGGTGGTTGGTTATGATAAGTAGTAGGCTTCCATGCTCAATTTGTAACCTGCGATTGACTATAGAGGATTTTATGTTTAAGGTCGTTAGTGATTTTCATGCTTGAGCTCAATGTAAGCATAAGCATTAATCACATCCATACATAGGAATATCATGGTGGTTGTGTTATATGATTGATTGTCGTAGGAAGCTGCTTGTAATTGTATGCCATACTTAAGGCGCAATAGGTTGAAGTAAGAAGGATTGGGAAGACCACTAGGGATAGTTGGTCCGATAAAGGCCGTTAGGTCGCCTTCGGATCCTTCCTTAGTGGAATACCGACCATAGAATACTAGTAGATTCTTCTGTTGCTTCTAACCATAGAAGATTAAGTTTGTTAGTAAGCACGTTTGGTTGCTTTAAGATTGATTACCTGTATGGTTGTTTGCACATGGTCATGCTCGTACGTGGCTCGACTGGCCCGTACGTAGCCGTGGGTCTCATACGTAGCTTAGTTGGCTCGTACGTAGGTTGTTGTCTCGTACGCGGCCCGACCGGCCCGTGCGTAGCTGTTGGTCTCATACGCGGCTTATTCGGCTGGTATGTACGTGGTTATCTCCTACGAGGCCCGCCTGGCTCGTAGGTAGTTATTGTTTCATACGTAGCTTAGTTGGCTCGTATGTGGTTGTTACTCGTGTATAGCTTGTTAGCTAATACACAGTTCATTGTGCTCGTCTAGGGTGAGGTTACCACCCTAAGGGCTATCGACCGTCAAGACATATGATTTCTACCCTAAGAAACTGTGGAGGAGTCACTCCTTGGGTGCCGTCGAATCTTAACTAGGGTAGGTTAATCGAGGACCGGAGTATAGACAGAATCCAAGTCTAGGGTAGCGGCATGCGTGTATATTCGCACGGCCAAAGTCTTGGATCAATGAGCCGCGAGCCGGATCCTGAGGGAGTCTGGTAAGTCTAGGTTGAGCAGCCTAGAAGAGGTATCTTGCGAAGCCTAATTTAAGGCCTAGCATGTTGTGTTTATAATATTGTCACCCTAGGATTGTTCGAGTCAGGGACATCATTAGGGTAGTGACTTACAAGGATCATTTTAACCCTTTGCCGGGAGAGAGGGGTCAGTTGTAGGGGGCCCCTTACACTAACTCGTCCCTTGAGGCAGATCCTAGGTGGTGTACTGGGTTGTACCTTCCCGTCAAAGGGATACGTACGGTGCCGTCTCACAAGTTGAGGACACGGGTTACGTATCTCGCTCTGTTAATTCCTGAAGTACCGTGGCTGGGGTGCCACAGGATGCATTTGGGCAGTCCTGCGTTTGCCAGACCCCAGAGGGTGCCACAGGGTAGGCTTTGCGCTACCCTGCGCTTGCGAAACCCTTTAGTTTGATTTTGTTGTGACGCCCGATACGTTGGGTTCGTCTATTTTGAGAGAGGTCCGGTTGGCCGGGTCGCAGTGGCGAACATAGACACCACTGGCGAAATGCAACAGTGGCACATGACCACATCTGCAACCTCATTAGCCACGTGTAGTTGTCGGGAACAGGTTGAGTACAATTAGAATTCTTAAACGCGGGTTCAATCCCTATATATGGAGAAACGGCTTGAGATGGAGTCGCATGTAGTATGGGCTGCATGTTGCTTTCGGAAACTTGCTGACATTAGAATAGGAAGCATCCTAGTTCTACCTTCCCGTCAAAGGGATACGTACGGTGCCGTCTCACAAGTTGAGGACACGGGTTGCGTATCTCGCGCTGTTAATTCCTGAACTGCCGTGGGTGGGTGTCAGGAACGGGTTGTGTACAATTAGAATTCATAACGCGGTTTCAAATCCCTGACATCAGAATAGGGAGTGTCCTAGTTCTATTTAAGTATCGCATTAGAGTCTAGTCATAGCACTCACAAACACTTAAACTACACCAACACTATTGCTATATTGTGTATATTGTTTGGAAGATTCGCTGCTATATGATCAGCCTTTAAGCTTCAGTGAATACTGACGTCCCCACTTCCATAGGTACTGGATCGCCGAAGTACAAAGGCGAGATTCAAGAGGACTCAAGGCAAGGAAAGCAAGGAGTCAGTATTATGTTTAGTTCCGCTGCAATATATGTATTGATTATGTATTTGTTGAGAAATACTCTGATGTAAGATGTTGAAGGCTGTAATACTTAGAAATGTAAAGGTAATATTGTAACTCTATTGTAAGGCATTACAGTTGTACAATATTCAGACTTGTAACACAATGTGTATTGAATAAAAAGTTTTAAATTCTCCTGTTTTTTCTGTGTATTGTGACTAATTGAAGAAAAGGTCTTGGCTCGTGTCACGGTTTCCCGGTGTCGGAAATCGGGGCGCTACATCGATATTATCATTGGCATTGATTGGATGTCGGTGTACAGTATGAGCATCGAGTGCAAGACCAAGACAATAATAGTGAAGGCTCCAGGTGGACCTGAGGTCACTTTCCAAGGGAAGAGGAGATGTTCAGATTTGGTGGCTGCTATCAGCCAGAAGAAAGGGATTCCTGTAGAGGTGCTGCAAATTCTGGTGGTTCGGGATTATCCAACGGTATTCTTGGAAGATTTGCCTGGGTTACCCCCGCATCTTGATGTGGAGTTCAGCATCACTATTCAGCCAGGAGTGCACCTATTTGCAAGGCACCGTATAGGATGGCGCCTGTGGAGCAGGATGAAATTAAACGGCAGATTGAGGAACTGTTGGAGAAAGGCTTTGTTCAACCGAGTGCGTCACCTTGGGGAGCGCCGATGCTGTTGGTAAAGAAAAAGAATGGTTCGATGAAGATGTGCATCGATTACCGAGAGCTGAATAAGGTCACTGTTCAGAATAATTATCCGATTCCAAGAATTGATGACTTTTTTGATCGTCTACAAGGAGCAGCTATTTTCTCCAAAATAGATCTCCTATCAGGATATTATCAAGTTCGAGTGAAGGCTGAAGATGTGCATAAGACTGTGTTCAGAACTCAACACGGCCATTATGAATTCTTAGTTATGCCGTTTGGAGTGACGAATGCACCTGCAATTTTAATGGATATGATGAACAGAGTTCTGAGGCCGTTTATCGACTCTTTCGTCGTGGTGTTTATCGACGATATTCTTGTGTACTCTAAGTCGGAGGAGGAGCACACAGAGCATCTGGCAGTAGTTTTGGAGCAGCTTCATGAGCATGGGTTGTATGCCAAATTATCCAAGTGCGATTTCTGGAAATCTGAAGTGGCATTCCTAGATCACATCCTTTCTAAGGAGGGAGTGGCAACTGATCTGCAGAAGATAGAGACGGTGAAGGATTGGGCAAGGCCTACTACAGTGAAGGAAATCAAGAGTTTTCTTGGCTTGACTGGATACTACAGGAGGTTCATCCAGGGCTACGCTCAAATAGTCGTGCCGCTCACTGGTCTGACCAAGAAGAATGTGAACTTCAAGTGGACTGAACAGTGCGAGGCAAGCTTTCAGGAATTGAAAGAGAGGCTGACTATTGCTCCCATTTTAGCTTTGCCTAGAGCAGGTGTTGAGTACGATGTCTACAGCGATGCTTCACATCGTGGGACTTGGTTGTGTCTTGATGCAAGAAGGGAAAGTGATTGCATATGGGTTTAGGCAACTAAGACCGCATGAGAAAAATTATCCGACTCATGATCTGGAGTTGGCTGCGATTATCTTTGCCTTGAAGCAATGGAGGCATTACGTGTATAGTGAGAAGCTGAACATGTACACGGACCACAAGAGCTTGAAGTACATCTATCAGTAGAAGGATCTGAATCTGAGGCAAAGGAGATGGCTGGAAGTACTTGAGGACATTCGTTCGGAGATTAAGTACTATCCTGGGAAGGCTAATGTTGTTGCTGATGCACTTAGCCGCAAAAGCAGTCTGGCTAGTTTGATTACAACTCAGAAGCATCTTGCAAAGGAGTTGGATCGGTCTGGTATTGAAGTTGTTCTGCAAGGCTTTGGATCATCTTTAGCTCAGTTGAGGCTTCAACCAATGCTGAATGAAAGGATTATCGCAAGTCAGAAGGAAGATGCAGAGATTCAAAAGATGAAGGAGCAGGTGGTGCTGGCAAGTTGTCGGAGTTTCAGATCAGGGATGAAGTGCTGTGGTTTGGAGAGAGGTTGTGTGTTCCGGATCAGTCGGACTTGAAGGAGAGTATTCTTCTGGAGGTGCATGCTACTCTTTTGTTTGTACATCCTAGGAGTACCAAGATGTATAAGGACATTAAACAGCATTTCTAGTGGTCAGATTTGAAGCGGGATGTGGCTAGATTTGTATCGAGGTGTGAGATTTGTCAACAAGTCAAAGCTGAGAATTAGAAACCCGGAGGTCTATTGCAACCGTTACCTATTCCGAAATGGAAGTGGGATAACATCATTACGGATTTCATCACGGGCTTGCCCAAGAGTTCCAAGGGTAATGATGCGATTTGGGTCATAGTCGATCGACTAACCAAGTGCTCACTTCTTGGCGATGAGACTCACTGCTTCGATGGACAAGTCAGCTGAACTGTATGTTGGTGAGATCGTCAGGCTTCATGGTGTTCTATTAACCATTGTGTCTGATCGAGATGCGCGGTTAATTTTGCATTTCTAGAGGAGTCTTCAGACAGCTTTGGGTACCAAGACGAAATTCAGCACTGCTTTTCATCCACAAACCGATGGGTAGACCGAGAGAGTCAATCGTATTCTTGAGGATATGTTTCAGTGTTGTGTGCTAGACTTTGGAGGCAGTTGGGAAAGGCATCTAGCTTTGGTGGAGTTTGCCTAAGACAACAGTTTTCAGACTAGTATTGGAATGGCGCCGTACGAAGCTCTGTATGGCAGGAAGTGCAGAACACCTGTTTGTTGGTTTGAAGTTCGGGAGAGGTAGATGTTTGGGCCTGAGATTGTGCAGCAGACCTCTGAAAAGATTGATTTGATCAGGAAGAGGTTGGTGGATGCTCAGAGTAGGTAGAAGAGCTATGCAGACAACCGGATAAGGGACCTTGAGTTTGAGGTTGGTGACTTTGTCTTTCTGAAGGTATCACCTAGTAAAGGTGTGATTCGATTTGGCAAAGGTGGAAAGTTGGCCCTAAGATTCATAGGCCCGTATAAGAAATTGAAGCGGATTGGGAAAACTGCTTACTGGCTTGAGTTACCGAAAGAGTTGTCTCAGGTGCATAATGTCTTCCAAGTGTCAAAGCTGATAGGGTACATTCCAGATCCAAGTCATCATTTGCCCGAAGTGTCGGAGGGTTTGCAGTTGGATCTGAGTTACATTGAGCTTCCGGTTGAGATTGTTGATCGTCGAGAAAAAGTCTTGAGGAATAAGACGATACCGATGGTCAAGGTAGTCTGGAGAAGCCAGTTGGTTGAAGAGGCTATTTGGGAATCTGAGGAGAGGATGATGAAGGATCATCCTGAGCTCTTTATTTGATTTGTATTTTTTTTCCTTTCTTTCTTCTTATTGTGTTTTGTTTTCTCGCTCTTTTATTGTAGTTCCGGGGACGGAACTATTCTAAGGAGGGAGTGCTGTAATACCCTGAATTTTTATTAACTATGAAATTGTGATTTTACGTGTTGTGCACATGCAAATTTATGTATAAATATTTTCTTATGGAATGATTTTTATATAACATGAGCAAATAATTAATTTCTTTCATTCTCTTTTCTTTTAAGCCCATTTTAAGAAGCCTAAATTTGTTTTCTAAATAAAGCCCAACCTAATAAATTAATTATTTTATTCTAAAAGCCCACTATTTTTAAAGCCCATGAATTAATTACACTTTTAAACAACTTGTCATGTAGACACATTTTTGTAGACAATTAATTAATTTGCAACGTACAATTTTAATTAGGGGGACATTAGTTGGGACACGTGCTTTCACGTGTGTGTGCTTTGCACACCCTCCTTGGCTGGATTGCATGAGAGAGAGAGAGTGGGGGTGTGGATTAGTGGAGTGGTAGTTTTTGTGTTCATGGGTGGTTGCTACAACTTTCCATTGTATCCTAGCCATCTATCTACAACCATCTAATGCAATCCACGGCAAAGGAGCAAAAAGTTTGAGAGAGAGCAAAAAGTTTGAGTGCATTAGTGTGTGTGTTCTTTTGGAGGCCGGCTACTACAACCCACGGCAAAGGAGAGGCTCGGTTTCACCAAGTGCAAAGAGGAGGAACTTTGTGGTGGCTCATTCTAGGAAGAGAAGGACCGCTCGTATGTTCAAGGAGATTCTAGGAGTTTTGTAGTACTTTCTTCAAATAGGTGGGTGTTTTTCTATACTTCTAATGTTAGACATCATGCTAGGGATTTTGATACATATGTATGCCAAAAGAACTAATAAGATAATCACTTGTTGACTTTAAAAAGGACTTGGTAGATGAATGAGTAAATATTTGATGAATTGCATGCTATTGGTTTTAATTCATGTTTAATGTAGTTAAATTAACTTATTGCAATGAAATTGTGGAATTAGAACCATGTAATTGTAGAAAAATGTTCATGTATGGTTAATAGATGAATTATTAAATTTTTGCGTTTATTGAACCATTGTAATACTTGCTCAAGGAATGCAACCTTGATTATAAGTATTGTGAATAAAGAGGGAACCTGGTGCAATCAACCTTGATTATAACCTTGATTATAAGTATTTAAGTGGAATTTTGCAATTTGTAAACATAGAATACAAATTAGAGTGAAAATACTTGTTTTAATGTCAAAAATATATCCATGATCTACCCTAAATTACAACCTGGTGCAATCAACAATCGACCGAATTAGAGTCGACAGTCGACTGTCAGGTAATAAATTTCGAATTCTAGTTGCAGAACAGTCGACCAACTGTATTGTAACAGTAGACTGCCCTGACTATTGGTTTTCGAGTTTTAAAATCATTGCAGAACAGTCGATCGACTGTATTGTAGTAGTCGAATGCCCTGAGTATTTGTCTTCGAGTTTTTAAATTCTCGCAGAATAGCCGACTGGCTATGTTTTTACAGTCGACTGCCCTGAAGTTCAAATGATATCCAGTTTTCATGAGATAATATTTTATAACCTTTGGCCTAGTATATTTGAGACTATTGTTGCAAGAAAGAACTTATTATAAATGGTTAGCTTAAATTGTCTTTGGATAAAGAAAAATGTATTGATTAAAAGATGATTTGAATAGAGTTTTGATAATGAAAGAAAAATGAAAGTACGAATGCTAGATTTAGTATTGATAAAATGAGAATAAGGGAATTATGTGGAAAGAATGAACTATTGAATATGAAAAATTAAATTTCTTTGCTTATGCATGATATTGTATATGAAATTGGAATTTTAATGACATCATGAGTTATGAAGGATATTATGAATATGAATATACAAATGCTATGAACATGAAAAGGAAAATTATTGTTAATCATGGAAAATGATCTTATGAGTATGAAAAACTCGGTGTTGTAATTATGAGTTGAAATTAAGAACTAGGGTGTAGCTAAGCCTTATACCGACAATAAAAGAAATGTTGATATGAAATTTGAAATGAAAAGACCAAGATTTTGGGTTATGAGAAATGATTGAATAAGACCGGTATAGTGGAAGTGCTAACCCTAAGGGATTGATTTTGTTCATGATTCAATTAAATTAAGGACTAGATACATAGTGAAGATGTGATGAATGTAAGAGACCAACATGAGTATGAGGGCCATTGGATTGGCGGCGCGAGAGTATTCACAAGATGTCCCATGATGCATCATGATTAGGGCGTGGATACTACTCCAGAGTACCGTCCCGGTGGCGACGCTTATGGGGTAATCTAATGACTGCGGGTGGTGTCACGTTTATGGTAAGAGGCGAATTACCTCAGGATCCCTGCATGATGAGTCATGTATCAGTGCGTTGGGATTCTCTCCAGGGCGCCTAGACGTGAGTTCGTAGTTCATAGAATACCTAAGATACTTACCGTAGTTACAGTAGTTAATTAAGTCATGGCGAGGGATTGAACCCTACAAGATGAAGAACGATTAAGGGCTTGCCCTTGGACCTATGTAGTATGGGTTGCATAGACTCTGAACAAGTGCGCATTACTGTCATATAATGTAAACAACTGCATTAAGGACTAAGTGCACATCACAACACGACATCAGTAGGATAGTCCCTTGTAGTTTGTCTTGTGATCAAGTTTGTGTTTGTTTAAGTATGGAAAATCGTTATACTGTTTCCGGCATAGAGAGAATGGCCGTGTAGAATATTTTGTCAGTTGAATGAACTGACGCGCCTACAGTTTTACATGCCGGGTAAAGAGCTTAACAAATTGAAGTATACATGATGCTCAAAGATTGATTTAAATGTTGTATAATTGTTCCATGTAATTACTGTAAATTGCTTCTGCTGTATGAATGTAAATGTATAATGTAACTCTGATGTAAGAAATATTTTTAATTTCCTTGTAAAATTGTACGAAAGAAGTGTAAAGATCATGTGGAACTTCGAATTCAGACTGTTTTGGAATTCGGGGTGTTACAGAAATGCTAGATGGGTAGAGTTCCTACAAGAATATTCCTATACCATTAGGCACACAAAAGGGATTGATAATAAGGCCACAGATGCGCTAAGTCGTTGTCACATGATCTTATCTACACTTCACACCGAAATTATTGGTTTTGAAAGAGTGAAAGATGAGTATGCCTCCTGCCCAGATTTTCACGAGATCTACACCTCTTTGAAGGATGGCATCACTCGATTGATAAATGATTATTTCTTGAAATATGATTATCTCTTCTATCGCTCAAAACTGTGCGTTCCTAGTACATCATTGAGAGAGTATCTTGTTTGGGAGTTGCACGCTGGTGGCCTTGCTGGACATTTTGGGCATAGCAAGACAATTGATGCTGTGGAACATAGGTTTTACTGGCCGAAGCTAAAGTGAGACGTTGTGAGACTTGTTAACAAATGTCACACCTGTCAACTTGCCAAGCAACAAAAACAGAACACAGGCATGTATACTCCTTTAGCTGTTCCCAGTCGCCCTTGGGAAGACATGAGTATGGATTTCTTTAGGCTTACAGAAAACACAAAAGAAACACGACTCCATTCTTTTCGTCGTGGACCGTTTTTCTAAAATGGCCCACTTCCTCCGGTGCTCAAAAACTTTCAATGCATCCCATGTGGCTCAGATCTTCTTTGATAATATTGTGAAGCTACATGGGTTGCCAAAAACCATTGTGTCTGACAGGGATGTGAAATTCACGAGTTATTTTTGGAAGACCCTATGGCACAAGTTGGGTACAAAATTGAAGTTTTTTTCAGCCTTCCACCCACAGACTGATGGACAGACTGAGGTTGTCAATCGAAGTCTTGGCAATCTCTTACGTACTCTTGTGGGAGAGAACTTAGGAACATGGGATTTAAAATTAATAGTTACTGAATTTGCTTATAACACATCTAGGAATAGAACCACTGGCATGACTCCACACGAAGTTGTACATGGTTATCGTCCTAGGCAACCCATAGGTCCTGTCCCCATGTTAGAACATCACCAAGTCTCAGAGTCTGCATCTGCATTTGCATCACGCATTCATGAATTGCATAGAGAAATTTTCAAGAAAATTAATGAGAATAAGTTTAACTACAAGTTAAGAGCAGATATTAGAAGGAAATTTAAAACATTTAATCAGGGTGACGAAGTGATGGTTCGGATTCGTCCGGAATGATTTCCAGCTGGATCCGTTAAGAAGTTGAATGCAAGTGCTTAGCACTGTTACATTTACCCGATACCGGGACCCGACCCGGACCCGAACCGGACCCGGCATTGGACCGGAACCGACCTGACCTATACGTGTCTGAGTCCGGATCTTAAAATAAGACCCGGTGCACTTTCGGGTCCGGGTCCGGGTCCGCTCAAAATAGAACCG
Source organism: Hemerocallis citrina (assembly GCA_017893485.1). Taxonomy (NCBI): domain Eukaryota; kingdom Viridiplantae; phylum Streptophyta; class Magnoliopsida; order Asparagales; family Asphodelaceae; genus Hemerocallis; species Hemerocallis citrina. The sequence goes on along the minus strand of CM030364.1, from coordinate 153,098,602 downwards.
ACCCGGACCCGGATCCGAACCCATTAAAAAATACCCCCAAACATATAGATTTTGAATAATAGGGTTATAGGAATATACAGATAAAAATAATTGTTGAAGATAGATATGTAAATATAATATTAATTCATGTACTTAAGTCAAAACTTGTTAGAATCGTAGGGTATCGGGTGCAAAAATACTTAAGTGCAAATATTTATTCTTTACTATCGGACCCGACGAGTAATTTTTTTAAATTAGGACCCGGACCGGGACTCGGGCCCGGTTCTTGCAAGTCCAGGTCCGGGTCAAATTTTTCGACCCGTGAGGTACCGAGTCCGTGTCCGGGTAGTGGAGGACCCGACCCGATAGGACCCGATACCAGTTCTACACGTGCTGCAGGCCCATTTAAAATTCTTCATAAAATCAATGATAATGCCTTTGTCGTTGACCTTCCCGAAGGCTTTGGCATCAGTAAAACTTTCAATGGTGAGGATCTAGTACCCTATGAAGGCCCAGAATTTAACCATAGAAATGCTCTTATAGATGAGCCTACCCTGCATCCTAATGGTGAGATTCCTCCATTACCTCCACTACCAGATACTACTTACCCATCGACAAAAGAATTGGATAATATTTTAGATGATCAGATAATCTCTTCTAGAGATGGCAGTATTCATAGGTATTTGGTAAGATGGAAAAACAAGCCGGAGTCGGAGAACACTTGGATAGATCGTGGAGAGCTCCAGCGCTTGGATCCAGACCTTTTGGAGAACTATGATAGGAGGACTGGTTTTGACTCGACTGGGTCGAGCCCTCTCCCACCGGAGCAGAATGACGAGGACATCGGTTCAAGACGATTCTGGCATTTCTATCAGCGCTGGCATCGTCTAGGACAGCTACTTATTTAGTTAGGATTTTATTTCAGTACCATATTTGTTTTTGGCAATTATAGCCATATGTAATCTTTTTGTATTTTTTTAGATTTTGAGAATATTTTGATATTTGTATCTTGATTTGTTTTGAGCCTATATATAGGCTTTGAGATTAATGAGAAATGATATGCTATTCTTGATTAAAAATTGTTGTGTTGAGTTTTGCTCTTCCAGTCAATTTTTGTGTGATATAATTGAGATTCAATTATTAGGATTTGTGATAAATCCTAATACAATTTTAGGGTTAGTGATTAACTCTAAAATCTACCCCAAATTAAAAACCCCAAATACCCAAATTAAAACAAATCCCAAAATCCAAAACCCTAATCTCTCCCACCTCCTTCATCCCTACCGGCCTATACCCCCATCCGACCTCTCCTCCGTTGTCATCCCCGTCGACTAACCCCCTCACCTCCACCCCCAAATCGACGTCGCCCCACAGTCACCCCTCCTTTCCTTCACCCTCGTCGACCACCCCTATCACTTCCACCATAAAATCAACTCGCCCCCAAGCCGCCCCACCTCAATGCCTCTGTCACTCCCCTTTCCTTCGTTGAAACCCTAAAACCCAATCCCCTTCACTGAACCCCTTCCCAGCCACAGCCAAAATCCAAATCCCGATGACCCTTCTGTCTCCGTCGTCGCCGCCGTCGAACCACATTGCCGTGTCGACCCTCGTTGCTGCCCTCACACCAGGCCAACGCCAGCCCAAATCTGTCAGCCCCTTGCTGATTTCCGCCATTGCTATTGAAGTTTCTGTTGCCATTGCGGTTCCTTTGTGTGCTGTGTTCTGCGAGCTATTCAACCCAAGATCTACACTGAGTTCTTTGAACACTCGGTATACTCTTTCCACTTTTAGATATTTGTGTTATACTACACTGTTATCTCTATCATATTATCTAGTTTAACTGTCGACCAAAAATATTAAGATTGAGTGTTCTACATGCTTGATTAGAGTACGAATCAATATTGAATCTATTGCTTCCTAAGAACACTTAGGGATTTAATTATTGATTGTTATAATTGAATTATTAATTGAGATTGTTATATGTGATTCAGTTCTTGAAAATCCATCAAACCAATTAACTATTTAAAATTTCTAACTTTAATCTGCACTACGTGTTGGTAAAATTAATCCATTAAGAATCTTGGAAATTTCTATTTAGGGTTAGTTTTACATCACACCGTCTGTTGCAGGCATAATTAATCCCGGTGCTGAGGGATTTCAAAAACTAATCTTTGGCCAGGAGGAAATTGCCATTTCAGTTCATCCAAGGTAATTTTATTTGATTTTGATCTATGATTGCTTTAAATTTAGTTGAACAGTGAGAACCTATTAGTGAAGAATGCTGTAGCACCGATTATTTTTATAAAATTCCAAAATATACGTTTTTATGTATTTTTATTTGATTTTGAGGAATTATTTTCACATAATAGAGCTTATTATATTTTTATTTCATCAAAATCAAAATTTTGTCGGATTGGAAAAAAATCGAAAGATAGGAGTTTTGAAGTTAGATTTCTCGGAGCTAGAAAATCTGATTTGATCCGAATTTAATTTGGGGCATTTGTACGTTACTAAGGGTCAATAAAATGCTAAAATAGTAGAGTTACTAGTTTATGGCCTTAAGTTGGAAAATTTTATTAAAAATGAGTCGAAATAACCCTTTTTGGACTTATTTTTGTGAACTTGGGCCTATAGCCTATAACCCATCACCTAAATATTATTAAAAATCCTTAAAAATTACAATTGTGCTACTCCTTCTGTAGCGCCCCGAATTTTCAATATAATATCTCAAAAATACGTGGCACAATTCCCAGCATCAACTTCAATTGCAATAGTAAACATAGACAAAAAATACAGATAATTTTTTTTTAACTTTTATTACATCACTTGTTTACGAAACACAGCGGAATACAAAACACCTTGAATTACAATCTTTCTTTTACAACACTTTCTTTTAAAAATTTACCTAAGCTCAATTATCATTCTAGCACACGCATCCAAGTCCCTAGCTATAAGCACCTACCTATAAAACATGAGGCTAGATATAACCCTAATGCCCAAAACTACAGGTGTTAGCCATAATGGTGTGAGTGACATAAAAAGCAAACAAAATAAATAAAACATAAGGCATAGAGTCATTAACAACATGTAATAACAGCAAGAATAAATGAAATGAGAAATAACAATAAGTAAAGCATGAAAACATCAAGGAATATAAGATAGTAAATAGTAGAGCATGAAAACAATAAGTGAAACTAGACTAAGTATCAAGTGTAGGAAAAATAGAAAACAACATGCATAAAACCAAGTCAAGAAACATCAATGCTATATGCTGACTCTCTAATGCATACTTGTTGGATTCTATGCATCCCACAATACATAGGTCCGGTGCAAGACCATAACGATCTCCACTTCATAGGGTTAAATCCCTCGTTATGCAACCAATCCTACTACGGTGCTGGAAACAAGATCCAGAATACTCGCGAATAGGCACCACAGTTCTCGACGCGCAAGCATCATGTAAGAATAGCTCTAAAAATGGAGAATCACCTCCCAACCGTGTCACGAATAGGCTTGCATGGCCCTCGACGTGCAGATACACCGAGTACATCCCGTGAATAGGCCCGCCGACCCTCGACACGCGAATGCACCCTGCATGCTTTGCGAATAGGCCTGCAGACCCTCGACACGCGAACATACAGATGTCCTCTCAAGACAGGACAACAAGCAGTCCTGGAACGCATCCGTTGGACCAACAGACCAAGAGCATATACTTACGTTTCCCATGTTCCATCGCATATCCACTAGTGCTTGTCCTTAAGTTGATTATTATTAAAACACAAAAATGCTCATCTCTAGAGTTAGTATATCCTGTCGGACTTAATTCCACAAAACAAACCTAAGACCCCGCAGGTCTAAATCCACAATTCTCATCTGCCGGTTAACAGGATTCCCACTCAACTCCTAGAGAAATCAAAACTAATCCATCAAGACCAAAACTTTAAATAAAACTCACAAGTCCATCGTTAAAACGATTATATGAAGAAACTTCTTAAATCAACAAAAATCAAAATCTTATATAAAATTCCAGAATCCAAATAAATATTAAATCTATTAAATAACTGAAAATCATATTTTTAAGCTGTAAAACATCAATTCCTTTGAAAGCACGTATAACTCAAATAAGGTCCAAAAGAATACATTTAAAGCTCCAAAATAAATCTCTATAAAATATTTTTAATCTGTAGCAAAACATCTTTTAAAACAATATAATATTGAAGGAACAATCGTTCAAAAGAAGCATTAGAAAACTCAAGAAAGCATCAGTTAGAGCAGTAGCAGTCGACTTCATAGGGTGGTCGGTCGACTGTCCCGCGTGTAATCCAAACTTAAGAAATCCATCAAACAGAGCAGTGACACTCGACTGCATACTGTAGCCAGTCGACTGTCCCGCATAAAATCCAAAGCTTTTAAGAAAACATAAATCAGAGCAGTGGCAGTCGACTGTAAAAAGGGATCAGTCGACCGTCCCGCACGAAAATAGAAAACTCCAAGAAAAAACATTAGCCAGGTTCGCGATGGTCGACTGTGAAACTTATCAGTCGACTGTCACAACTACAGACTGCAGTTTTGGGTTTGTGCATGTTTTAAACCGATACACGATTCCACTTTGCAAAATCACAAATTTGAAGAACTAATTTCCTAAGATGATTAATTGTAACTTGTATAACATATAAGAGTTATTAAAACACATCAAAACAAATCAAGATCTCGGAATAGGAATTTTTCACATAAATCTTCAAAATCAGCAAAGTAGTATTCATATATATGCATAGGGTAATTAAGCATCAGTTTAAACATTGAAATTCTCCAAATATGAGTAGTCTAATGTTCCAAAATCATCTCAGTATCAAAACACTTGAAATCCAATCAAAACTTCACAAAATCCACAAAAATCTTCAAAAACAGTGTGTGTATAAAGATGGATGTGTATATGTGTGTTTGTGTAATTGTGGTGTGTGTGCACATCAGTTAAAAGCATCAAGAAAACACACTTTTATCAGTGGTATACTGGTTAATCCAATCTCAGTACCCAAACCAATCAAATTCAATTCGAAACTTCACAAAAATCACCAAACTGAAATTTGGTCTGCACACTACAGACCAGAAAACAAGCCTCTTTAACACTTCAAGTCTTAATCTTTTTTATCCAACAAATCCTTCTATAACTTGTTATACACATATCCAATTTCTTACATCAATTACTCATGAACATATGCAATCATAACAACCATTCAGCAAGACTCTACTCATCAAAATCATCCAAACATAGTGTAAATATGGATGCAAAGTAAAGGTGGGATTTGGTTTTACTTTCATACCATAATCAACATACAATTTATTAAACTTGGTCAAAACAGCAAGTATACAAAGGAAAACATCCTACTCATAATTTCTATTAGGTTCTTAACAAATCTCAAGCCATCTATATGTAATTTACATCATCAAAGCATAGGTTTCATGAAAGGATTCAATTTTTATTTCATCTAGTTCTAAAAATGCATTATATCTTCATCCACATCCTAATATGCTTTCTAATAGATAAATCATCACATACAACATACATAGAACAAAAGAAAACAAAACATGTCACTCACCTCTACGAAGAATCAACCGAAGAGAAATAAAGAATAAGAGAAATCATCCTTCGCAAGAAAACCAAGAATCCTCACTTGAAAACCACAAGAAAATAGTAATAATAAAAATAATTTGTGTAGCACAGCAAAAGACGGATGCACCCACTCTTTTATAGGCTGGAAATAATAGGTTTAGGGTTTTGTAAATAGATTTGCAAAATACATCTCTTAAATATAACTTTACACGATGCAATCCTGACTAGGAAAAACCTCGCTAAGCGCCAACCGAGTGTGGACTCTCAATGCGGGTTCTGCCACGCTGTCCTAGAGACTAGAGACCATCTTTTTCTACAGTGTCCTAGGCGCAAAGCGGTACTCGTAGAGGTACTCAGCGTCCTAGGGACAACTCAATATCCTAGTATATACGAAGACCTGTGGGTAGGTCCAATGTTCGCGTCGGAAAGGGGTTCTATGAGAGAACCGTGGTATATCGCTATCACCGTAACGACCTGGATTCTTTGGCTAGACAGAAATAATCTTTTCTTTCGTATAACTTGCAATAGAATTTCTGGCAATTTGACTCACATTATGCATTTTATTTCATTTTGGGCTACTATGGCCACAGCAGGTCCCAGGCAGAGGATTGCGAGCGTATTCCAGGTTGAGGAGTTTGATGATGAGGAGATCAAGATCGGTCCGACGATCGATTGATAGCCAGCACGGGCTACTCTGATCATAGATACCCACCACCTCAGGATTTGTTGGGGGATATGATGTATTTCTTTGGGTTTGTTGGGGGATATGATGTATTTCTTCGCGGCTACTCTATGTTTCTTTTGTCTCACCCACCATGTTTGGGGTAGAGTTTATTTACTTTTGTTTTGATTGTAGGACTTGTTGTGCTATCTAGATGATCTAAACTAGACACAAATTAAAAACCTCGCAGGTGTACGAATCGTTTATAGAAGCGTAGTGACGAGCAAGGGTCGATCCCACAGAGATTGTAGAATTTAACTTACTAACCAATAAAATAGAAATAAGGATCTTAAAGTGTTGTTCTAAGAAATAAAAAGATTAAAAACTATATTTGGTAGTTCTGAATCACAAATATCTATTAAGTAGTTGGGTTTTGATTTCCACCTGTAGTCAGTAATGCTAAGTCACCTTCTTCACTATTCTAGTTACTCATGTTCGTTCCTTTAAGGGCATGGTATCTACTCCTTAAAGTATTGTTTCCCTAGCCAAGAATTAGGCATGGTATCTACTCTAATTCGTTTCTTCCCTTAAGTATTTAGCATGGTATCTACTAAGTTGCACTTAAAGAAAACATAAGAACAATGGAAACGAACAAACACTTGAAGTTCTAGAAATTGGTATCAGATCTAGATCCCTCAAGTTGATTAAACCAAGAATCCCTAAGGACTCCTGTGTTACAAGTTATGAGCATGAGATACGGGTCGTCTCTATACTCATATAACAGATTCAGATTTATAACATGCAAACTTGATTATCACAGGTTCTGTATGGCAGTCGACTTGCTCTCACTCTCAGTCGACTGCTCTTAGAACTTCTGAACAAGTTTGTCTATTATAAATCTATACCAATACTCTCAGGTTTAATCAATAAGTAACAGAATAGCATTCAGAAGAAGATAAGCATTACATAACTACGGTTTCAATCTACCCAACTATGAAATTAGTTCCACATAATTAAACTTTTATTAACTAACAGTTTCGAATACATGATGAAAATAAAACTAGAAAGAGAAGAAATAAACTGATGATGTTTGCTCTGAGAAGTCGACTGCTGTCACTCAGTCGACTGGCTTGTGCTTCAGTTTACTCGATCTCCTTCTTCTCCGATGCTGATAGAATAATTTTCTTGGTTGATGATTTGAGGATTCAGAAATTCCGTCTGTCTTCGAAGCTCCGTCCCCCCTAGAATAATGCCTCTTGGTTGGTACTTATAGAACACGGGAAGAGAATTAGGGTTTACATTTTATTCCAGAAAAGTCCTTTTCTTTTATTTTTTTCCTTCCTTATTTGATCGGCGATTTATTTCTTTTTCTTTTCTTCTTTATTTCCTTATCTGCTAACCACGTGATCTTACCAATCCCCTGTCTCTAGCTTTGATTTGTTGGAGAAGTTGTTATTCGCATATAATATGGGTTCGGATAGATTTGGATTTTGATGAGGGCGGATCTTCAATTATCTTATCTTTTCACTCCGTCGGATGCAGTCGACTGGTGCTGGATGTAAGTCGACTGTGCCGAGACATCTGTGGCTTCATGATTCCTCAGTCAAGTCGACTGATGTTGGGAAAGTCGACTGTGCCGAGCCCCAGCAATCTCTCTGTCCGTTCGACTGATGAAGAGCCAGTCGACTGTTGCACTGTAGTTCCCTGTATATCATCCTCTCAGTCTCTATTAGTCTGGAATCTGCTTCGTTTTGCTTCTTTTGGTTGTTTCCTATGGAAAAGAGAAAAGAAGAGTAAAATACCACATATAGAGCATTTAAATGTCCAACTGAAATAAGATTATTGCTCCTAAATGTGAATATTCTTGAGTTCATCAAATACCCCCAAACTTAGCTTTTGCTTGTCCTCAAGCAAAAAGTGAAATTATGAACAAGGGGAAAATAATAGTCTCAACCCATCACTCCAAAAAATGTCTCATTATGCAAGCATCAAAATTTTGCAATCAAAATTATAAACAATTTGCCAATAAAGTAAAAACAAGCATACCCACTTTCTCTAGTGCAATTGTCTATTCATAACTCCAAACCCAACCACACTTGTCATGCAATTAATTATAGTTATAGTATGTAACACTCCATATGTGATTATCCCTTTTCTCTACTACAAACCGAGTAGCAAACTAGAGTTTTTTTTTTTTTTTTTTTTTTTTTTTTTTTTTTTTTTTTTAGTCTCTTCTTTAAGTCGTCATTTGCCTTTTGACGCGAGTGCAAGACATTTGTGATGAATCCACCCGGTTACTCAACAAGTCACAAACTTTAAGTGCTTTGCATACTCATATTTCAAGTTGCCGTTTGACGTAAAGGTAAACATTGGTGATGAATACCCCTAGTTACTAAGCAACCCAAAACATTGGAGTAGATTGACTTTATTCATATATATATATTCTTTTTGTTTTTACTCTATTTACTTAAACTCTGTTTAGGACTAGATCAAAGGGGATAATTACCAGAAAAAGCATCACATTTGTTTTTTATGTATAATCGCATGACTCATATAATTTTGTAAGGAATTATGAAACTCAACAATCCTAAAGTAAATAAGTATCCTTACTCTTACTTTATAAGAAATTGTTTATCCTAAAGACTCAAATGTAACTAACTACCCCCAAACTTAGATGGAACATTGTCCTCAATGTTCGTACAAAACTTAAAATATAGCCATGTGTTACCAACTAGTTTGAAGGAAAGAAAATAAAGTAAAGAAATAAAGAAGTGATTAAAGAAATAAATAAATAAATAGAGAGTGTAAGTACTCCCCTGAAAAATTGGGTTGCCTCCTAATAAGCGCTGTGTTTTCTGTCTTCAGCTAGACTTGATGAGTTCATGCGGTGTATTGGATGGTTTGAAGATTCACATCTTCCTCGTGCGGCTCTAAACTCATCTCAATGTACGGCTTCGCCCTATGCCCGTTCACCTTGAATGTTTGATTTTTCTCTTTGCTATGAACCTCCAACGCTCCATGTGGAAAGACTTTTGTAACAATGTATGGGCCATACCATCGTGACATAAGCTTGCTTGGAAAAAGTCTTAATCTTGAGTTGTAAATTAATACCTTCTGTCCTTCATAAAATTCCTTTCTTGCTAGCTGTTTATCATGGTACAACTTGGTCCTTTCCTTGTACAACTTAGCATTTTCATATGCGTCATGCCTTAACTCTTCAAGCTCGTTCAGTTGCAATCTTCTTTTGTCTCCTGCTTGTTTCATATCAAAATTGAACCTTTTGATGGCCCAATAGGCTTTGTGTTCCAACTCCACTGGCAGATAACAGGCTTTTCCAAAAACCAAACGGTATGGTGACATGCCGATGGGTGTCTTGTATGCTGTTCGGTAGGCCCATAATGCATCGTTCAAGCGTAGCGACCAATCCTTTCTCCTTGTATTTACTGTCTTTTCCAAAATGCTCTTGATTTCTTTGTTGCTAATCTCCACCTGCCCACTAGTTTGAGGATGATATGGAGTACCCACTCTATGTGTAATACCATATTTCTTCATCAAAGAAGCAAATGGAAAGTTATTGAAGTGGCTTCCTCCATCACTAATTATTGCTCGTGGTGTACCAAACCTAGTGAAAATATTCTCCTGCAAAAACTTGACAACAACTTTGTGATCATTAGTTTTTGAAGGGATAGCCTCGACCCAGTTAGACACATAATCCACACCCACAAGAATATATAAATAACCAAATGAGTTAGGAAAGGGACCCATGAAGTCGATTCCCCAAACATCAAAAAGCTCGATTACTTGGATGTTTTGTTGTGGCATTTGATTTCTAGAAGAGATGTTGCCTGTTCTTTGGCATTTGTCACACGTCCTGCAAAAAGAAAAAGCATCTTTGAATACATTAGGCCAATAAAAACCAGATTGTAATACCTTGAGTGCTGTTCTTTTTGGTCCAAAATGTCCTCCACATGCATATTGATGGCAATGTTGTAGAATACTCATTTGCTCTTCTTCTGCCACACATCTTCTTATAATTTGATTAGGGCAGAATTTGAACAAATAAGGATCATCCCAATAATAGTGCTTGAACATGGCCACCAGTCTCTTTCTTTCCTGAAGTGTCATACCTGGAGGGAAAACATGAGCAGTGAGATAATTTACAATATCTGCAAACCATGGAAGTTGTATATTTATTTCAAATAAATTTTCATCTGGGAAATTTTCATTTAGTGGGGGCACAATTCTTTCTTCCCCATGCAGTAATCTGGACATGTGATCTGCCACAACATTGTTACTTCCTTTCTTGTCTCTAATCTCAAGGTCGAATTCTTGCAGCAACAGCACTCATCTGATCAATTTAGGCTTAACATCCTTTGTAGAAAACAAATATCTCAAAGCAGCATGGTCAGTGAAAACAATGACTTTAGAACCAATCAAATATGATCTAAACTTCTCTACAGCAAAAATGACAGCTAACATTTCTTTTTCAGTAGTGGAATAATTAAGCTATGCATCATTTAAAGTTCGAGAAGCATAGTAAATAACATGGGGTACCTTATTGATTCTCTGACCTAAAACAGCTCCCAAAGCATAATCACTTGCATCACACATAAGCTCGAAAGGATGGTTCCAATCTGGTGCCATGACTATAGGTGCAGAAATGAGAAGATTTTTCAATGTAATAAAAGCATTTGTGCACTCTTCTGTCCATGCAAACTCAACATCCTTAGCCAACAATTCACAAAGGGGTCTGGAGATTTTTGAGAAATCTTTTATAAATCTTCTATAGAACCCTGCATGTCCAAGAAAACTCCTAACACCCTTGACTGTAGTAGGAGGGGGTAGCTTTGATATGATGTCAACTTTTGCCTTGTCCACCTCTATGCCTCTTTTTGACACCACATGTCCCAAAACAATACCTTGTTGTACCATAAAATGGCACTTTTCCCAATTCAGCACTAAATTGCATTCTTCACATCTCTTAAGTACAAGCTGCAAATGGTTAAGGCATTCATCAAAACAAGATCCAAAAACACTAAAATCATCCATAAATACCTCGATGAACCTTTCCACTATGTCTGAAAATATACTCATCATGCATCTCTGAAATGTAGCTGGTGCATTGCACAATCCAAAGGGCATCCTCCTGTATGCAAAAGTACCAAAAGGACATGTAAAAGTGGTTTTTTCTTGATCTTCTAGAGCAATAGCAATTTGATTATAGCCACTATAACCATCTAAAAAACAATAATGACTATATCCTGCAAATCTTTCTAACATTTGATCAATAAAAGGAAGAGGGAAGTGATCTTTCCTGGTTTTGTTATTCAGCTTCCTGTAGTCAATGCATACCCTCCATCCTGTAGTCACTCTAGTAGGGAAAAGCTCATTCTCTTCATTCTTCACTACTGTGACTCCACTTTTCTTAAGCACCACGTGTATAGGACTCACCCATTTGCTATCTGAGATAGGGTAGATGATGCCAACATCTAGTAGCTTCAAGATCTCTGTTCTTACCACTTCCTTCATGTGTGGATTAAGCCTTCTCTGTGCTTCCCTGCTAGGTTTTGCATTGTCTTCAAGAAGTATTTTATGCATGCATTTGGATGGACTTATTCCCTTGATATCTGCAATGGTCCATCCTATTGCACCTTTGTGTTCTCGCAGTACCCTCAGCAGCTTATCCTCTTCCTGTGCATTCAAATTTGCAGCAACTATCACTGGCAGCGTCTGGTTCTCACCCAAATATGCGTGCTTCAGATGTTCAGGCAGCGGCTTAAGCTCCACATCTGGCGTCCTGGTCGCAGTCGGGACAGTTGACTTATCCCGTCCACCAGTCGACTGGTCTGCAGTAACACAAGTGTTATCAGACACAAAATTTTCAACTGCAGGTGCAAGCTTACCTGTATATGACTTTGGAGTTTCAAGATGATGTACTGTCTCTGCAATCTTCCAGTCATCGTATTCCTGTTCAACATAAGATAATGTTAGAGACTGTGTAATTGCGGCTTGTAGTGGTTCAATGCTATGTACCTGAAATGTTTGATCAACAATATCCTGTACCACATCAATATTATAGCATTCATGATCATCATGTGGTAATTTTAGTGTATCAAACATTTTAAATTCAACCTTTTCTCCATTTATTTTCATACTTATAGTACCCTTTTTAACACAAATTTTTATATTAGCCGTACTCATAAAGGGCCTACCTAGGATGATTGGTAACGAAGATGGCATTGAAGAGTCCTCCATGTCTAACACAACAAAATCTGCAGGCAAAATGAAATCGTTTACCTGAACTAAGACATCTTCCAAAATACCTCTAGGTCTTTTGATGCTGCGATCAGCCAACTGCAAGGTGATAGATGTTGGTTTGAGTTCCCCCAATCCTAGATTTTCGTAAACAGAGTAAGGAAGGAGATTTATGCTTGCCCCCAAGTCTAGCAGTGCCTTTTCAAAGAAGTGCTTACCAACCCTGCAAGGAATGGTAAAACTACCTGGGTCCTTCAATTTAGGGGGTAATTTCCTTAACAAAACAACACTCACTTCCTCTGTCAAAGCCACATCCTCCCTAACCTGAAATGTTCTTTTGTGAGTACAACATTCTTTCAAAAATTTGGCATAAGAAGGAATTTGTTTAATAGCATCAAGTAGGGAGATATTAATTTCTACCTTTCTAAGAGTTTCGAAGATGTCAAATAAATGTTGTTATTTCTTTTGCTTGACTAACCTTTGAGGGAATGGTGGCAAAATTGTTCTTTCTTTTTCACTTACCTTGTTGGAACCCGACACTTTTGGTGGTTGTGTGTCTGCATCGTCTGCGTGTGTTCCAACCTTGTTGTCAATTGTCTTACCACTTCTCAGAGTTGTTACTGATTTGAGCTGTTCTTGGCCTCTAGGGTTTGGTATGGTTTGTGAAGGAAGCTCACCTGCCTTTCTTTCACTCAACTCCTTGGCGATTTGCCCGATTTGAGTTTCCAATTTCTGAATTGCCTGCCCTTGTTGGTTGCTTGTTTGATGTTGTTGTTGGAGCAATTGAAGAACGGTGGATTCAAAATCCAACTTCTTCTGTTCTTGAACTGGCCTATCAAACCCACTCCCCATCTGAAAGTTCCGTGCATGTCCTTGTGAAGATTGAGTTCCTTGATTGTTGCTCCATGAGAAATTTGGATGGTTCCTCCACCTTGGGTTGTATGTGTTCGAGAATGGGTTGTTCTTTGGTGGAAACACTCCTTGTCCCACATAGTTTGCATGCTCCTGATCTGTGAAAGAAGACATGGGACATGTGTTAGTTGTATGATCAAAATGAGAACAAATTGCACAAATTTCTTTTGTTTGATTTTTTACACTGCCCATTGTTGTCATTGCATTAACAAGCATATCAATTTTTTTGTTCATGTTTACCATTTCTAATTGTATGTTATTACTACTAGAAATTTCGTAAACTCCCTGTTTTTTTAGAAATGCCTCTTCCCCTTGTTGAGAATTGCTGTGAGTTCTCGCTAAGTTCTTCAAATAATTCGATAGCCTCCTCACCACTTTTCCTCATCAAGATCCCGTTGCAAGCTGAATCCACAATTGTCTTGTTAGTATCATTTAAGCCCTCATAAAATGCTTGTACCTGATCATCTTTAGGCATGTTGTAAGTAGGACACTTGAGAAGCTTGTTCTTGAAATCCTTCCATGCTTCGAAGAATAAATCTCCCTCTTTTTGTTGGAAGAGTTGAATCTCCCTTTTCAGTTGTTTGGTCTTCTGGGCTGGAAAGAATTCTTTCAAGAATTTTGTTGCCAATTGCTCCCATGAATTAATTGATCCTGGTTCCAAAGAATTATACCATAATTTAGCATTAAGTTTCAATGAAAATGGAAACAAGATTAACCTGATTTGTTCAGGGGTAAGCCCTTGGACGCTTTGTGTTCTGCAAAGATCAAAGAAATCTTGCAGATGGAGGTGAGGCTCCTCGTCTGGTTTGCCACTAAAGTGAGGAACCATGCTTAGTAATTGGGGAGAGAGATGCATATTCCCTGTGACATTAGGTTGATAAGCAATGCAGGAAGGTTGCTCAATATTCTTAGGCGTGAATTTGTCCTGCATTGGTACTCGATGTGGTACTTCCTCAGCCATTGTTGCTCGTGAATTGGGTCTCTGTGCAGTCGCCTGGTTCCTTGTAGCAGTCGACTGGTTGGTCGCAGACAGCCGACCTAGTCTGTGCAAAGTGCGTTCCGTTTCCGCGTCAATAGGTAGTAGCTCTGGACGAAGTGATCGCCTTCCGTGCATCCGCCAAAATCCTGTAACCTAGAAGAAAATATTTATTAATAAAAGAAAAGAAAATAAAAGAAAAGATATACTGATTTGTAAGTTAAAATGGTAACAATCCCCGGCAACGGCACCAAAAACTTGTTGTGGTATCTAGATGATCTAAACTAGACACAAATTAAAAATCTCGTAGGTGTACGAATCGTTTATAGAAGCGTAGTGACGAGCAAGGGTCGATCCCACAGAGATTGTAGAATTTAACTTACTAACCAATAAAATAGAAATAAGGATCTTAAAGTGTTGTTCTAAGAAATAAAAAGATTAAAAACTATATTTGGTAGTTCTGAATCACAAATATCTATTAAGTAGTTGGGTTTTGATTTCCACCTGTAGTCAGTAATGCTAAGTCACCTTCTTCACTATTCTAGTTACTCATGTTCGTTCCTTTAAGGGCATGGTATCTACTCCTTAAAGTATTGTTTCCCTAGCCAAGAATTAGGCATGGTATCTACTCTAATTCGTTTCTTCCCTTAAGTATTTAGCATGGTATCTACTAAGTTGCACTTAAAGAAAACATAAGAACAATGGAAACGAACAAACACTTGAAGTTCTAGAAATTGGTATCAGATCTAGATCCCTCAAGTTGATTAAACCAAGAACCCCTAAGGACTCCTGTGTTACAAGTTATGAGCATGAGATACGGGTCGTCTCTATACTCATATAACAGATTCAGATTTATAACATGCAAACTTGATTATCTCAGGTTCTGTATGGCAGTCGACTTGCTCTCACTCTCAGTCGACTGCTCTTAGAACTTCTGAACAAGTTTGTCTATTATAAATCTATACCAATACTCTCAGGTTTAATCAATAAGTAACAGAATAGCATTCAGAAGAAGATAAGCATTATATAACTACGGTTTCAATCTACCCAACTATGAAATTAGTTCCACATAATTAAACTTTTATTAACTAACAATTTCGAATACATGATGAAAATAAAACTAGAAAGAGAAGAAATAAACTGATGATGTTTGCTCTGAGAAGTCGACTACTGTCACTTAGTCGACTGGCTTGTGCTTCAGTTTACTCGATCTCCTTCTTCTCCGATGCTGATAGAATAATTTTCTTGGTTGATGATTTGATGATTCAGAAATTCCGTCTGTCTTCGAAGCTCCGTCCCCCCTAGAATAATGCCTCTTGGTTGGTACTTATAGAACACGGGAAGAGATTTAGGGTTTACATTTTATTCCAGAAAAGTCCTTTTCTTTTATTTTTTTCCTTCCTTATTTGATCGGCGATTTATTTCTTTCTCTTTTCTTCTTTATTTCCTTATCTGCTAACCACGTGCTCTTGCCAATCCCCTGTCTCTAGCTTTGATTTGTTGGAGAAGTTGTTATTCACATATAATATGGGTTCGAATAGATTTGGATTTTGATGAGGGCGGATCTTCAATTATCTTATCTTTTCACTCCGCCGGATGCAGTCGACTGGTGCTGGATGTAAGTCGACTGTGCCGAGACATCTGTGGCTTCATGATTCCTCAGTCAAGTCGACTGATGTTGGGGAAGTCGACTGTGCCGAGCCCCAGCAATCTTTCTGTCCGGTCGACTGATGAAGAGCCAGTCGACTGTTGCACTGCAGTTCCCTGTATATCATCCTCTCAGTCTGTATTAGTCTGGAATCTGCTTCATTTTGCTTGTTTTTGTTGTTTCCTATGGAAACGAGAAAAGAAGAGTAAAATACCACATATAGAGCATTTAAATGTCCAATTGAAATAAGATTATTGCTCCTAAATGTGAATATTCTTGAGTTCATCAGGACTTTGTAGTGGGCTTAGTACTCTGAGTTTGTTATATTAATCCCTTATTAATGAAATAGGGTGGCCAGACCACACGTTTTCTTCAAAAATAAAATAAAATATAACTTTACATATATATATGGGTAAAAGGGATATGAGCAACTTGCTCATTTAGTAAATGAGCAAGTGATGAGGTGGCATGCATGTGATTGAGAAATCTTAAAAGTGGTTAGATACTCAATGTATCACATGCATGCCACCTCATCACTTGCTCATTTACTAAATGAGCAAGTTGCTCATATCCCTTTTACCATATATATATATATATATATATATATATATATATATATATATATATATATATATTCTTATGCTTGGAAATTAATTAAAACCAACTTAATTGAGTTTTAAAAAACAAAAACAACCAGCCAACAACCAGCCGGCACTGTTTGAAAACCCAGAAAAACAAATTTACACTTTTACCCCTCTAAATGGCAAATTTGCAAAAAGATCCTTTTTTTATCTAGAATTTCAAAATAAACCAAATTTATTACAACAAAAAATAACTATTTACCTCTAAGTTGACTAGGCCCAAAAATCCGAAAATTTGGAGTTTTCACTTCAAGTGGTAATTTTGCACAAAAGTTCCTCTTTTTGTAATATTTGCAAATAGGTCCAATAAATATAAAAAAAATCCAGAAAATTCACAAATAATATCAAATAATAAATAATGAGTTTTCCCAAAATAATTTTTGACTTTGAACTTCCCAAGAAAACATTTGCATGTGTTTTGCACGTGTAAAAAGATAAATCTTCAGAAAAATATTTATTAAATCTCCAAAAATTATTTTAATTCATTTATTAATCTTAAAAACATTGTTTAAAAATCTGGGGTATTACATCACTCCCTCCTTAGAATAGTTCTGTCCTTAGAACTACTACTAATAGGGTCCAAACAAAAGATAACCAAAAGGAAATAAAATCTCATAAATGGGAAATAGTTTAAGAAATGCAAATACACAAGAGAATATAGTCTAACAAAAGTAATACAATTCAACTCAAAGAGTACAATTATACAAAAGAACACAATCATACAAAAGTTCAGAAAAAACCTTCCGCATGCAATCCTCTGAATCCCAAGTAGCTCCCGCTGTGCACTCTGATAACTTGCCATCGGAAACCTGCTACAACAACCCCCGAATCTCTGCATCTAGCTTCTGACCTTCCATAATCTGCTTTAACCTTCCGAGGATCCGTGGTCACTCCCTCCTTAGGAAGGACATGACCAAGAAAAGCTATCTCAAACTTGCAGCTCAATGAGATCAATACTAAATAATCTCCCATAAAACTCTATATATCTCAGTGCTCATAATATCGGTCAGCAATCAATTCTTCTCCTGATGGTGTTGCCACCGTCAAGGCTCCACCTGGAAACACCTTAAGCTCCACACCTGAGACTTAGCAAAAATTGGGCGGCACAATGTATGCAAAGAACCAGTATCAAATAAAACTTTTGTTTTTATTACATTAACCAAAACAAATTATGTTACATGGAGAATGATACTCAAATCTCCAATTTATTCTCATACAAAGTTTTACTTAATACATAAATGAATGAATTCAAAATTCTTGCACACCCTGAATCACATCCCTAAGTTACCCGCATCCTCCTCAGTCAATGCGAACACTCACCCCTGCCTCTGAACCTTGCCTCCGCCTGCACCATCCTTCTTCAACTGCGGACAGTTTGGTTTGAGATGCCCTTTATGACCACACTGATAACAAACTTGTGCCCTCCGAGGCTTGGTGCATGCTGCCTGATAATGACTTGCCTCTCCACAGTTGAAACAAGTCACGCCTTGAATTGCGGGTGCCTTCTGCACTGGCCTACTGAACTTGCCTTGCTTCGCTGGGAACTCCTTCTCACTCTAACTATCTGCTAGCCTCTTGTTCTTGTTCCAGGTCTCCTGCTTCTTCTGGAATTGGTCCATATCATCTTCTGTCATAGCTGCTCTCCTGACCAGCTTATCAAACCTCCTGATGCCCAAAGGAATCATCCTCGACCTCAAATTCGGCCTCAAGCCCTACTCAAACTTCTTGGCCTTCTTCGCTTCATCCAAAATCAGCTCCGGTGCATACCTTGACAGCTGGGTGAATTTAGTCTCATATTCGCGCACTATCATGCTGCCTT
This sequence comes from Hemerocallis citrina, assembly GCA_017893485.1. NCBI lineage: Eukaryota > Viridiplantae > Streptophyta > Magnoliopsida > Asparagales > Asphodelaceae > Hemerocallis > Hemerocallis citrina. The sequence goes on along the minus strand of CM030364.1, from coordinate 153,080,100 downwards.
GCTACAGGTTCAAGAATTCCGTTGCCTTCTTCTCCTGAATATCCCGAGGAAAGAAACTATCCTTGAACTCATCCAGAAAAGCCTCCCAAGTTACTTGCTGATCCCAAACGTCCTCTTCACTGACAGCCACCAAATGCTAGCATCCTTCTCTAACTGCATCCAGCCAACTTCACCTTATCGACTGCTGGAGCTCCAAGACTTCGAAGGCCATCTCCATCTGTCTAATCCGATCATCAGCCCTATCTGGACCAGACTGCCCCTCAAACACAGGCAGCTTCATTCGCTTGAAGGACTCAACTTGCTTGATCGGATCAGCATTAACAAACACTGATTCAGCCCCTTGATTCTGATTATAATTCTGTGCCATATTAGCAGCCATGAATGTGTTCAAGGTCTGATACACCCTGGCAATCTCAGTCTCAAGATCAAGTCCTGCCCTATGGGAACCTTCTGCCCCATCACCATTACCACAATTCCTGGTCCTGGGTCGTGCCATTCTACTGAATACAGCAAAATGAGAGTAAAGTTAGAGCATCACAACACAATTCATATTCACATCAATACCTATTGGCAAAACCCCAACCATACCCCAAACAAAAACATCATGTTCTAACTTTATGTGATACTCACACTCTAATGTCCACGCCTAGTTACTCACGCTGTAATGTCCACATCTAGGTTTATTTTTATACCATGTTTATTATTACTATTGAAGCATGCTCTGATACCAATCTCCGTAGTGCCCCGAATTTTAAATATAATATCTCAAAAACACGTGGCACAATTTCCAGCATCAACTTCAATTGCAATAGTAAACATAGACAAAAAATACAGATAAATTTTTTTTCAACTTTTATTACATCACTTGTTTACGAAACACAGCGGAATACAAAACACCTTGAATTACAATCTTTCTTTTACAAGACTTTCTTTTACAAATTTACACAAGCTCTATTATCATTCTAGCACAAGCATCCAAATCCCAAGCTATAAGCACCAACCTGTAAAACATGAGGCTAGAGATAATCCTAATTCCCAAAACTACAGGGGTCAGCCATAACAGTGTGAGTGACATAAAAAGAAAACAACATAAGTAAAACATAAGGCATAGAGTCATCAACAACATGTAATAACAGCAAGAATAAATGAAATGAGAAATAACAATAAGTAAAACATGAAAACATCAAGGAATATAAGATAGTAAATAGAGAGCATGAAAACAACAAGTGAAACTAGACTAAGTGTCAAGAGTAGGAAAAACAGAAACAACATGCATAAAACCAAGTTAAGAAATATCAATGCTATATGCTGACTCTCTGATGCATACTTGTCGGATTCTATGCATCCCACAATACATAGGTCCGGTGCAAGCCCATAACGATCTCCACTTCATAGGGTTAAATCCCTCGTTATGCAACCAATCCTACTACGGTGATGGAAACAAGATCCAGAATACTCCGTGAATAGGCACCACAGTTCTCGACGCGCAAGCATCATGTAAGAATAGCTCTAAAAACGGAGAATCACCTCCCAACCGTGTACCCCAGGAATAGGCTTGTGAGGCCCTCGACGTGCAGATACACCGAGTACATTCCGTGAAAGGCCCGCCGAACCTCGACACGCGAATGCATCCTGCATGCTCCGTGAATAGGCCTGCAGACCCTCGACACGCGAACATACAGATGTCCTCTCGAGACAGGACAACAAACAGTCCTAGAACGCATCTGTTGGACTAACAGACCAAGAGCGTATACTTACGTTTTCTAAGTTCCATCGCATATCCACTAGTGCCTGTCCTTAAGTTGATTATTATTAAAACACAAAAATCCTCATCTCTAGAGTTAGTGTATCCTGCCAGACTTATTTCCACAAAATAAACCCAAGACCTCGCAGGTCTAAATCAACAATTCTCATCTGCCGGTTAACATGACTCTTACTCAACTCCTAGAGAAATCACAACTCATCCATCAAGACCAAAACTTTCAATAAAACTCACAAATCCATCGTCAAAACGATTATATGAAGAAACTTCTTAAATCAACAAAAATCGAAATCTTATATAAAATTCCAGAATCCAAATGAATATTAAATCTATTAAATAACTGAAAATCATATTTTTAAGCTGTAAAACATCAATTCCTTTGAAAACACGTATAACTCAAATAAGGTCCAAAATAATACATTTAAAGCTCCAAAATAAATCTCTATAAAATATTTTTAATCTGTAGCAAAACATCTTTTAAAATAATATAATATTGAAGGAACAATAGTTCAAAAGAAGCATCAGAAAATTCAAGAAAGCATCAGTTAGAGCAGTAGCAGTAGACTTCATAGGGTGGTCGGTTGACTGTCCCGCATGTAATCCAAACTCAAGAAATCCATCAATCAGAGCAGTGACAGTCGACTGCATTCTCTAGCCAGTCGACTGTCCCACATAATATCCAAAGCTTTTAAGAAAACACAAATCAAAGCAGTGGCAGTCAACTGTAAAAATGGGTCACTCGACTGTCCCACACGGAAATCCAAAACTCCAAGAAAATACTACAGCCAGGTTCGCGAAGGTCGACTGTGAAACTTACCATTCGACTGTCACACCTACAGACTGCAGTTTTGGGTTTGTGCATGTTTTAAACTGATACACGGTTCCACTTTGTAAAATCACAAATTTGAAGAACTAATTACCTGAAATGATTAATTATAACTTGTATAACATATAAGATTTATTAAAACACATCAAAACATATCAAAATCTCGGAATATGAATTTTTTACATAAATCTTCAAAATCAGCAAAGTAGTATTCATATATATGCATAGGGTAATTAAGCATCAGTTTAAACATCGAAATTCACCAAATATGAGTAGTCTAATGTTCCAATATCATCTCAGTATCAAAACACTTGAAATCCAATCAAAACTTCACAAAATTCACAAAAATCTTCAAAAACAGTGTGTGTAGAAAGGTGGATGCGTATATGTGTGTTTGTGTAATTGTGGTGTGTGTGCACATCAGTTAAAAGCATCAAGAAAACATCTATATAAGTGGTATACTGATTAATCCAATCTCAGTACCCAAACCAATCAAATTCAATTCGAAACTTCACAAAAATCACCAAACTGAAATTTGGTCTGCATACTACAGACCCGAAAACAAGCCTCTTTAACACTTCAAGTCTTAATCTTTTTTATCCAACAAATCCTTCTATAACTTTTTATACACATATCCAATTACTTACATCAATTACTCATGAACATATGCAATCATAACAACCATTTAACAAGATTCTACTCATCAAAATCATCCAAACATAGTGTAAATATTGATGTAAAGTAAAGGTGGGATTTGGTTTTACTTTCATACCATAATCAACATAAAATTTATTAAACTTGGTCAAAACATCAATTATAAAAAGAAAAACAACCTACTCATAATTTCTATTAGGTTCTTAACAAATCTCAAGCCATCTATATGTAATTTACATCATCAAAGCATATGTTTCATGAAAGGATTCAATTTTTATTTCATCTACTGCTAAAAATGCATTATATCTTTGATGAACCAAATATTATTCACTTTTAGGAGCAATAATCTTAAGGCAATTAGACATTTAAATGCTCTATATGTGGTATTTATGCTTCTTTTCTCTTTTCCAATAGGAAACAACCAAAAGCAGCAAAACGTAGCAGATTCCAGACTTACACAGACTGAGAGGATGATATACAGGGAACAGCAGAGATCAGTTGACTGACTCTTCAACCAGGCGACTGGGCAGAGAGTTTGACAAGGCTCGGCACAGTCGACTGTGTCCCAAGACAGTCGACTGGTACGCGGCGAGTCAGAAGATAAGAACAGATGCATCCTCATCCAAATCCGAATCAAAATTAAGTTATCCAAACCCAGGTGTTTTCTGCGAATAACAACTTCTCAAACAATCAAAGCAAGAAGCACGTGGTGAGCAGATAAGGAAGGAAAGAAGAAAAAGAGAAAGAAATAAACGGCTGATGAAGATAAGGAAAGAAATAACAAAAGAAGAGGACTTCTCTGCAAAAAGTACAAAACCCTAATTCTCTTCTCTTGTTCTATAAATACCAACCAAGAAGCATTATTCAGGAGGCTCTTCCATGTTCCTGAATCACCGAATCACAGAGTTCCAGAGTCATCAACAAGAAGCACTTTATCAGCATCAAAGAAGAAGAAAGGAGATCAAGCATTAAGAAAAGAATGGCCGGTCGACTGTGTGACAGCCAGCCGACCTATTTGACCGAACTACATCAGTTTATTCCTTCTCTTTCTATTTCTTTTATGTTGCTCATGTATTTGAACTTGTTGATTAATAAAAGTATTATTATGTGGAACTAATTTCATAGTTGGGTAGATTGAAGCCGTAGTTATGTAGTGCTATATTCTTCTGAGTTCTTCTATTTTACTTATTGATTGAATCTGATTGAATTGATATAAATTTATGATAATCAAATTTGTTCTCAAAGTTCTGAGAGCAGTCGACTGAGGCAAGAGCTAGTCGACTGACGTACAGAACTTGAGAAATTCAAGTTTGCATTACCATCTACCTGAATCTGTTATATGAGCATATTGAGACGACCCGTATCTCGTGTTCATAACTTGTAACAAGGGAATCTTTAGGGGTTCTTGGTTCAATCAACTTAAGGGATCTAGATCTGATACCAATTTCTAGAACCTTAAGTGTTTGTTCGTTTCCACTGATCTTATGTTTTCTTTAAGTACAACTTAGTAGATACCATGCTAAACACTTGATGAAAGAAATGAATTAGAGTAGATACCATGCCTAATTCTTGGCTTAGGGAAACATTACTTTAAGGAGTAGATACCATACCCTTGAAGAGAACAAACATGAGTAATAAGAAGAAGTTCAGAAGGTAACTTAGCATTATTGACTATTGGTGGATATCTAAACCCAACTACTTCATAAATACTTGTGTAACGCCCCGAATTCCAAATTACTGAATTCGAGATGTTCTTCAGGATCTTTTCGCTTTCCTTGGGTACAATTTTACAAGGAAATTCAAACTTTTCTTTTTACATCAGAGTTTACAACATTTTACATTTAGATTTACACAGCGGAAGCAAAATATACAACATTTACATAAATGAACAACAACATGATAAACTCTTTATGCATCCATTCCTCTTTACATGTAATTTGTCCTGCATACAAAACTGTGGGTACGTCAGTTTATTCAACCGACGATAATTATACATGGCCATCCTCTCTATGCCAGAAACAGTATAATGAATCTCATTTCTTAACAAATCACAATTTGTTCATAATAAACATGTAAATCAAAAAGGGAACTTTTAAAGATGTCGTGTCGTGATTGTGCACTTAATCCTTAATGCATTTATTTAATTTTCACATGACACTAATGCACACTTGTTCGAATTCTATGCATCCCATTCTACATAGGTTCGAGGGCAAGCCTCTTATTCGTTCTTCATTTTTATAGGGTTCGATCCCTCGCCATGATTTACTCTACTACTGTAATTACAATGAGTATCCTAGATGATTCTATGAGTACAAGCATGTATCCTGGACCCTGGAGGGGAATCCCACGCCATGTCTTGGCTCACCAAGCATGCATTCTGTGGTAAAATTCAAGCCTCCTCCTTGAATACAATCCTCTTGCAGTCACCAAAACATCCCACAAGCGTTACTAAAGTCCGATCATTACTGAGTTGTGCCCGCGCCATGTCTTGACTCATCAAGCATGCATTCTGCGGCTCACACACCCGCACTGTAAAACTCTAGTTCTCATACTTATGTTTTTCTCTCACTTTCATCACCTCCACACTATGTATTAAAGTTATATTAGAATCATGAATAAAAATCAAGCTCTAGAGTTAGCCTCTCCATCAACCGGACTTATCATTTCATTTCACATGACCAACCTTGGTCTATTTCTCAACATCATTTCATTTCACTGCCGGGGAGACTTAGCTACTCTTTCGTTCAATTTCAAATTCACAATATCCAATTGAGCATCCTCAGCCCATAATTCATTTTAGAGTCTCACAGACTTTCTTATCATGATTTAGCCTTTCATATTTTCATTTAATTCTCAATGATTCATTTACATAATTCATACAGTCATAAACAGAGTCCATCGATTCAAATCATACAGTTCATAATTACCAACAGCAAATAACATGAGGTTCAAATATATCAAAGTCAACTCTGTACAGTCGACTTGGAAGAACACCAGTCGACTTATACAGTCACATACAGGTTTATCATAAATGCTCGGGATAGTCGACTGTTGCACACCACTAGTCGCCTGTCCCGCAACTTTTATGTTCACAAATTTATCCCTGTGACAGTCGACTGTTCATCGATCAGTCGTCTGTCCTGGAGATTTCAACAGCACAATTCTATGTCCAGATCAGTCGACTTGCTACATGCATTCGGTCGACTGGACAGATCCATTTTCAAAATAAAAGATCATTTACAGTTCTTACGTGCACTTGCATCATGGTGTCCATTAACAGTGTACATAAGTTCATGTTTCATAGACAGAGTCTCTTATCGTTCAGTAACATTACAACATGAAGTACTAATATGCTCTTTCCTTTAGAGAAAAATACTCTAAACATGCATTCACATTGCTCACACTTTCTTACGACCATGAAGATATGAATCCCAGGTCATCATACTAGGTCAACATAAATAGAATATCTTAATTCATGGAATTCCCAAACAGTCATACTCAAGTACGGTACCAGTCGGCTGAATCCAGTATCAGTCGACTGCTCCGACCATTCTAAGTTATTAATCACCATTAGTTCTTTTCATTCACTTACATTCCCTCCATCATATGTGTCATAGGGAGAATATACATATTTAATAATCACACCATCATGTCTATTTGCACACATGCTTATTAGCACATTATGAAAAATAGTGTCTCGTACCAGTCGGCTGGTTCACATGCTAGTCGACTATGCCGACAGATCCGTTTTCAATATTAATAGCATGTTCAAGCAATTTCTACTACATTCAATTTACTTTTCAAAACATGGTAGTATTCAAATAGTCATAGTATAATTTCCTACATTAGAAGTCCTGAGAAACACCCACCTTATAGGAAGAAATAATGAAATCCCGCAAAACTCCTCAAAGTAGAGAACGCCTTCTTGCTCCTTTGCTCCACACCGAGCTCCTCAACAATGCTGCTTGCCTCCACAGAAAAGCTCCCACACAAACTCACAAATACTCTCTTATAATAATAATCCTTAGAAAATTTTAGTGTAAAAGAGATAGGGAAATAGGAAGGGTATTTATACATAAACTAGAGTGAGATGGAGGGTTGAGATGAATTAGGAGGTTGGAAAATCAAGGGCTGAGATCCATTCGGGAGTTGAGAAACTACCCACACCCCAAAAGTAACTACCCATGACTCAAGTCCATCACTCCACAATCCGGCCAAGTTTGTGCCTTGTGCACGTGTACATGGAGTGCACGTGTACACGCAAACCCCACTACATAAAATGTACATCAAATACCCGGAAAAAGAGAAAAGAAAAGGTGCTACACATACAAGTTGTAGGAATTAAATAAATAAAAGGTTAAGTTTATGGGCTTAAATCCATTGGGCCAAAAATAAATATTTTGAAAGAGAAAATAAATAGATCAACATTGGGCTCTAAGAAAAATACTTTATAGGAAGCAATATACTTTATTCATCATGGAGAAAAATAATAATCACATGCTACGCAAGTATACCAAATAAATAAATAAACTTCATGTATTAAGGAAAATCGGGGTATTACATCACTCCCTCCTTAGAATAGTTCCGTCCCCGGAACTACAGCCAAGAGCGAGAAAACAGAAAACATCAACAAAACAAAAGATACAAAGATATAATCAAACAAAAATACGATCAAACAAAAATATAATCAAACAAAAAGCTCAGGATAGTCCTTCAACATCTTCTCCTCAGATTCCCAAGTAGCCTCTTCAACCAAGTGGTTTCTCCAGACTACCTTGACCATCGGTATCGTCTTATTCCTTAAGACTTTCTCCCTACGGTCAACAATCTCAACAGGAGTCTCGATGTAATTCAGGTCTAACTGCAGACCTTCCGGCACTTCAGGCAAATGATGACTCGGATCTGGAATGTAACCTCTCAGCATAGACACATGAAAGACATTGTGCACCTGAGACAACTCTTCCGGTAATTCAAGCCGGTAAGCAGTTTTTCCGATCCTTTTCAATATCTTGTATGGGCCTATAAACCTCGGGGCTAACCTCTCGCCTTTGCCAAAACGAACCACACCTTTACTGGGTGATACCTTCAGAAAGACAAAGTCACCAACCTCAAACTCAAGGTCCCTTCTCCGGTTGTCTGCATAGCTTTTCTGCCTGCTCTGAGCTTCCACCAACCTTTTCCTGATCAGATCAATCTTCTCAGAAGTCAGCTGCACAAGCTCAGGTCCAAAGAACTGACGCTCCCCAACCTCATACCAGCAAACAGGAGTCCTGCACTTCCTGCCATACAAAGCTTCATACGGCGCCATCCCGATGCTAGCTTGAAAACTGTTGTTGTAGGCAAACTCCACCAAGGGTAAATGCCTTTCCCAACTGCCTCCAAAGTCTAGTATACAACACCGAAGCATATCCTCAAGAATACGATTGACTCTCTCGGTCTGCCCATCGGTCTGCAGATGAAAAGCAGTGCTGAAATCTGTTTTGGTACCCAAAGCTGCCTGAAGACTCCTCCAGAGATGCGAAGTAAACCGCGCATCTCGATCAGACACAATAGTTGAGGGAACACCATGAAGTCGGACAATCTCACCAACATACATCTCAGCCAACTTGTCCATCGAAGCAGTGAGTTTCATCGCCAAAAAGTGAGCGGACTTGGTAAGTCGATCGACTATAACCCAAATCGCATCATTGCCTTTAGAACTCTTAGGCAATCCCGTGATGAAATCCATACTGATGTTATCCCACTTCCATTCCGGAATAGGTAACGGCTGTAATAGACCTCCGGGTTTCTGATTTTCGGCCTTGACTTGCTGACAAACCTCACACTTCGCGACGAATTCGGCCACATCCCGCTTCAAACCTGACCACCAGAAATGCTGTTTGATGTTCTTGTACATCTTAGTGCTCCCAGGATGTACTGACAAAAGAGTAGCATGCGCCTCCTGAAGAATACTCTCTTTCAGGTCCGCCTGATCAGGAACACACAGCCTATCTCCGAACCACAGCACTCCATCCCTGGTTTGAAATCCGGGCAACCTGCCAGCACCAACCTGCTCCTTCATCTCCCAGATATCAGCATCAACTTCCTGACTTGCAATGATCCTTGCATTCAAAGTAGGCTGAAGCTTCAACTGAGATAAAGATGCTCCCAATCCTTGCAAGACAACCTCAATACCTGCCTGATCCAACTCCTCAATCAGATGCCTCTGAGTTGTAATCAAACTGGCCAAACTGCTCTTGCGACTAAGTGCATCAGCCACAACATTAGCCTTTCCAGGATGATACTTGATCTCAGGTCGCATATCCTCGAGCACTTCCAACCATCTCCGCTGCCTTAGATTGAGATCCCTCTGCTGGTATATGTACTTCAAGCTCTTATGGTCCGTGTACATGTTCAACTTCTCACCGTACACATAGTGCCTCCATTGCTTCAGGGCAAAGATAATCGCAGCCAACTCCAGATCATGAGTCGGATAATTCTTCTCATGCGGTCGTAGTTGCCTAGACCCATAAGCGATTACTTTACCTTCTTGCATTAAGACACAACCATGCCCCCGATGTGAAGCATCGCTATAGACATCATACTCAACTCCTGCTCTAGGCAAAGCCAAAATAGGTACAGTAGTCAGTCTATCTTTCAACTCCTGAAAACTCGCCTCACATTGCTCAGTCCACTTGAAGCTCACATTCTTCTTGGTCAACTCAGTAAGCGGCACAGCTATCTGAGCATAACCTTGAATGAATCTCCTGTAGTATCCAGTCATCCCAAGAAAGCTTCTGACTTCCTTCACTGTAGTAGGCCTAGCCCAATCTCTCACTGCCTCTATCTTCTGAGGGTCAGTTGCCACTCCCTCCTTAGAAAGGATGTGACCTAGGAATGCCACTTCAGATTTCCAGAAATCACACTTGGATAACTTGGCATACAACCGCTGCTCTTCCAACTTCTGCAAAACTGCTGCCAGATGCTCAGTGTGCTCCGCCTCAGACTTGGAGTACACGAGAATATCGTCGATAAACACCACGACGAAAGAATCAATAAACGGCCTCAGAACTCTGTTCATTAAATCCATGAAGATTGCGGGTGCATTCGTCACTCCGAATGGCATAACTAAGAATTCGTAATGCCCATGCCGAGTTCTAAATGCAGTTTTGTGCACATCTTCAGCTTTCACTCGCACTTGATGATATCCTGATCGAAGATCTATTTTGGAGAATAAAGCTGCTCCTTGTAGACGATCGAACAAGTCATCAATTCGAGGAATCGGATACTTATTTTGAACAGTGACCTTATTCAGCTCTCGGTAATCGATACACATCCTCATCGATCCATCCTTCTTCTTTACCAAGAGCACTGGTGCTCCCCAAGGTGACGCACTAGGTTGAATAAAGCCTTTTCCCAATAGTTCTTCAATCTGCCGTTTCACTTCATCCTGTTCCACTGGAGCCATCCTATACGGTGCCTTAGAAATTGGTGCACTTCCCGGTTGAACAGTGATGCTGAACTCTACATCACGATGCGGAGGTAACCCAGGAAAATCTTCCAAGAACACTGTCGGATAGTCCCGAACCACAGGAATCCCTTGCACTTCCACAGGAGTCTCTTCCTTGCGGATAGTTGCCACCAACTTAGAACACTTCTTCTTCCCTTGGAAAGTGACTTCAGGTCCTCCTGGAGCCTTCACTGTTACGGTCTTGGTCTTACACTCGATGCTTGCACTGTACACCGACATCCAATCAATGCCAATGATAACATCGACTCCCAAGATAGTCAGCTCGATCAGATCAATGCCAAAGATTCGATCCCCAATCACTATCTCGCAATCAGCATAATACCGATCAGTGGTCAAAGTTTTCCCTGACGGAGTAGCTACTGCTAAGATCTTGCCTGGAAAAATCTTCGGTTCCGCTCCCAACACTTTAGCAAATCTAGGAGACACAAAAGTATGAGAGGATCCAGTATCGAACAATACAACAGCTTTCTTTCCATTAAGATAAAGTTCTCCTGTTACATAATACACACCATTACATAACAGTTTCACAATATAAACGGGAAGGAGAAATGACAAAAACCACACTAAACATCAGCCCTCGTACCAGAGATGACCTGATCTGCCTCATCAGCATCAGCTTCCGTCAAAGCAAATACTCGCCCTGACTGGTACGGTCTCTTCCCAGTCTGCTGTATTGGCACATTGTAATTGCCAGCCCGTGGTTTGAGACATTGAGATTGGTAATGTCCCACTTCACCACAGTTAAAGCAAGTGACTGCGGAAGGTCTCCCTACATTGTTTCCCGGTCCTCCAGCTACACTGATAGCGTTCGCCCCTGTCGGTTTGAACCTCTGTGCAGATGGTTGCCCCTTGAAACTCCCCGATTGTGCAGGCCTCTTCCCGGACTGCCAGTTGTTCCTCTGGCTCTGAACAACATGGAACTGCTCCATATCCGCCTCCGTCGCTGCCACCCTCTTCACCAGCTTATCGAATCTCCTGATACCAAGAGGTATCATACGAGACCTCAAGCTCGGCCTCAGACCATGCTCGAACTTGCGAGCCTTCTTCGCCTCATCCATCACCAGTTCTGGAGCATACCTAGAGAGCTGAGTAAACTTAGTCTCATACTCCCTTACTAACATGCAGCCTTGCTGAAGTGACAGAAACTCCATGGCCTTCTTCTCCTGGACGTCGGAGGGGAAATAATGGCTGCGGAATTCTTCCAGAAATTCCTCCCAGCCAAGCAACACGCCACCCATGGTCCTCTTCATCGACTGCCACCAAACAGCCGCATCCTTCTCCAACTGCAAAGTCACCAATTTGACCTTGCTACCCTTCGGTGTCTCCAACACCTCAAAGATTGTCTCCACTTGCCGAATCCAGTTGTCAGCCGCATCTGGATCTGACTTTTTCTCGAACACTGGTGGTTTTATTCTCTTGAACGATTCCACTAGCTTAATTGCCTCGGGTACTGGATTCACCGGTCCCCTTCCTTGGTTCGCAGCCACTGCATTCAGCGTCTGGTAAACCCTTGCAAGTTCGGTCTCCAGGTCCAAACCTTCACCATTCCTGGCTCCCCTTCTCGACATATTCTGATGCAAAAGATCCATTAAATTCGAAGTATATGACAAGAATTTAAACCAACTTTCATTTCATTGAATTCCCAAGTTTATACATTCGAATTAAAACATTTTGACATCAGAACAGAAGAAAATAGAAACTAGGACAATCTAATCTCTACGGGTCCTCTTCGCTGCTCGAAGTTCATCCCGCAGTTCATCCACTTGGTCTTTCAACACATCTGTTAGGTTCTTTCTCTTCTCAAGTTCCCACACTCGGTGACTGAGAACAGAGAAATCGGCCTTCCGCTGTGCCAGCTGAGCCTCCAAAGCTCCAACTCTATACTTCAGGGTATCCACTTGCCTCTGAAGAGAAGCCACAGTGCCACTCAGAGCTGGTCCCTCTTCTTCATCGGAAGAAGAATCATCAGATGAATCCGGCGGTGGGGTGATCTCTCGAGATTCAGGGTACTCCTCATCATCCGAATCTGCTTGCCCAGGGTGATACTCGTCCTCAGAATCAGCCTGTCCAGGATGGTACTCTTCCTCAATAATATGCCAGTCGTCGCCTCCAGCAGGGTCAAAGTGATCAGCCATCTTAGAAAAGAGAGGAAGGAGCATAGAGCAACACAAATGTAAGTCACTTACATTTAAATCTCTAAACTCAAACACACATTCTAATGTCCACATCTAGGGGGTCGTTCCTTATAAACTTGTACAAGTGTGAAAGCGTAGAAAAGCGTGGCTCTGATACCACTCTGTAACGCCCCGAATTTCAAATCACTGAATTCGAGATGTTCTTCAGGATCTTTTCGCTTTCCTTGGGTACAATTTTACAAGGAAATTCAAACTTTTCTTTTTACATCAGAGTTTACAACATTTTACATTTAGATTTACACAGCGGAAGCAAAATATACAACATTTACATAAATGAACAACAACATGATAAACTCTTTATGCATCCATTCCTCTTTACATGTAATTTGTCCTGCATACAAAACTGTGGGTACGTCAGTTTATTCAACCGACGATAATTATACATGGCCATCCTCTCTATGCCAGAAACAGTATAATGAATCTCATTTCTTAACAAATCACAATTTGTTCATAATAAACATGTAAATCAAAAAGGGAACTTTTAAAGATGTCGTGTCGTGATTGTGCACTTAATCCTTAATGCATTTATTTAATTTTCACATGACACTAATGCACACTTGTTCGAATTCTATGCATCCCATTCTACATAGGTTCGAGGGCAAGCCTCTTATTCGTTCTTCATTTTTATAGGGTTCGATCCCTCGCCATGATTTACTCTACTACTGTAATTACAATGAGTATCCTAGAAGATTCTATGAGTACAAGCATGTATCCTGGACCCTGGAGGGGAATCCCACGCCATGTCTTGGCTCACCAAGCATGCATTCTGTGGTAAAATTCAAGTCTCCTCCCTGAATACAATCTACTTGCAGTCACCAAAACATCCCACAAGCGTTACCAAAGTCCGATCATTACTGAGTTGTGCCCGCGCCATGTCTTGACTCATCAAGCATGCATTCTGCGGCTCACACACCCACACCGTAAAACTCTAGTTCTCATACTTATGTTTTTCTCTCACTTTCATCACCTCCACACTATGTATTAAAGTTATATTAGAATCATGAATAAAAATCAAGCTCTAGAGTTAGCCTCTCCATCAACCGGACTTATCATTTCATTTCACATGACCAACCTTGGTCTATTTCTCAACATCATTTCACTTCACTGCCGGGGAGACTTAGCTACTCTTTCGTTCAATTTCAAATTCACAATATCCAATTGAGCATCCTCAGCCCATAATTCATTTTAGAGTCTCACAGACTTTCTTATCATGATTTAGCCATTCATATTTTCATTTAATTCTCAATGATTCATTTGCATAATTCATACAGTCATAAACAGAGTCCATCGATACAAATCATACAGTTCATAATTACCAACAGCAAATAACATGAGGTTCAAATATATCAAAGTCAACTCTGTACAGTCGACTTGGAAGAACACCAGTCGACTTATACAGTCACATACAGGTTTATCATAAATACTCGGGATAGTCGACTGTTGCACACCACTAGTCGCCTGTCCCGCAACTTTTATGTTCACAAATTTATCCCTGTGACAGTCGACTGTTCATCGATCAGTCGTCTGTCCTGGAGATTTCAACAGCACAATTCTATGTCCAGATCAGTCGACTTGCTACATGCATTCGGTCGACTGGACAGATCCATTTTCAAAATAAAAGATCATTTACAGTTCTTACGTGCACTTGCATCATGGTGTCCATTAACAGTATACATAAGTTCATGTTTCATAGACAGAGTCTCTTATCGTTCAGTAACATTACAACATGAAGTACTAATATGCTCTTTCCTTTAGAGAAAAATACTCTAAACATGCATTCACATTGCTCACACTTTCTTACGACCATGAAGATATGAATCCCAGGTCATCATACTAGGTCTACATAAATAGAATATCTTAATTCATGGAATTCCCAAACAGTCATACTCAAGTACGGTACCAGTCGGCTGAATCCAGTATCAGTCGACTGCTCCGACCATTCTAAGTTATTAATCACCATTAGTTCTTTTCATTCACTTACATTCCCTCCATCATATGTGTCATAGGGAGAATATACATATTTAATAATCACACCATCATGTCTATATGCACACATGCTTATTAGCACATTATGAAAAATAGTGTCTCGTACCAGTCGGCTGGTTCACATGCCAGTCGACTGTGCCGACAGATCCGTTTTCAATATTAATAGCATGTTCAAGCAATTTCTTCTGCATTCAATTTACTTTTCAAAACATGGTAGTATTCAAATAGTCATAGTATAATTTTCTACGTTAGAAGTCCTGAGAAACACCCACCTTATAGGAAGAAATAACGAAATCCCGCAAAACTCCTCAAAGTAGAGAACGCCTTCTTGCTCCTTTGCTCCACACCGAGCTCCTCAGCAATGCTGCTTGTCTCCACAGAAAAGCTCCCACACAAACTCACAAATACTCTCTTATAATAATAATCCTTAGAAAATTTTAGTGTAAAAGAGATAGGAAAATAGGAGGGGTATTTATACATAAACTAGAGTGAGATGGAGAGTTGAGATGAATTAGGAGGTTGGAAAATCAAGGGCTGAGATCCATTCGGGAGTTGAGAAACTACCCACACCCCAAAAGTAACTACCCATGACTCAAGTCCATCACTCCACAATCCGGCCAAGTTTGTGCCTTGTGCACATGTACATGGAGTGCACGTGTACACGCAAACTCCACTACATAAAATGTACATCAAATACCCGGAAAAAGAGAAAAGAAAAGGTGCTACACATACAAGTTGTAGGAATTAAATAAATAAAAGGTTAAGTTTATGGGCTTAAATCCATTGGGCCAAAAATAAATATTTTGAAAGAGAAAATAAATAGATCAACATTGGGCTCTAAGAAAAATACTTTATAGGAAGCAATATACTTTATTCATCATGGAGAAAAATAATAGTCACATGCTACGCAAGTATACCAAATAAATAAATAAACTTCATGTATTAAGGAAAATCGGGGTATTACAACTTGTGATTCAACACTGCTTAATTTAGTTTTAATCTTTTTATTTCTTTTAGACTTTTAAAACAACTCTTTATGATTCTTAGTCTTTTTATTGATTAGTAAGTTAAAGTCTACAATCTCTGTGGGATCGACCCTTGCTATTGCTACGCTTCTATAAACGATTCGTGCACTTGCGAGGTTTTTAATTTGCGTCTAGTTTATCTATATATTTAGGCAGCTAGATTGCACAACAAGTTTTTGGCGCCGTTGCCGGGGATTGTCTAGTATTTTAACTTACAGATCAGTAGAAAATTTTTATTTTTCTTTCTTTCTTTTTAATTTTATTATTAAGTATTTTTCTTTTAGGTTACAGAATTTTGGTGGATACACGGAAGGAGATCACTTCGTCCAGAGCTACTACCAATTGACGCAGAAACAGAACGCACTTTGCATAGATTAGGTCGACTAACTGCGACCAACCAGTCGACTGTTGCACGAAACCAGTCGACTGCTCAGAGACTCAATTCACGAGCAATAATGGCAGAAGAAATGCCAAATCGAGTGCCAATGCAGGACAAGTTCACGCCTAAGAATATCGAGCAACCTTCCTGCATTGCATATCAACCTAATGTCACAGGGAACATGCATCTATCTCCTCAGTTACTTAGTATGGTTCCCCACTTTAGTGGCAAACCGGATGAAGATCCTCATCTCCATTTACAAGACTTTTTCGATCTTTGCAGGACACAAAGCGTTCAAGGGCTCACCCCTGAACAAATCAGGTTAATATTGTTCCCTTTTTCTTTAAAACTTAACGCTAAACTATGGTATAATTCTTTGGAACCAGGATCAATTAATTCATGGGAGCAATTGGCCACGAAATTTTTGAAAGAATTCTTTCCAGCCCAAAAGACCAAACAGCTGAAAAGGGAGATTCAACTCTTCCAACAAAAGGATGGAGACTTATTCTTCGAAGCATGGAAAGATTTCAAGAACAAACTTCTCAAATGCCCTACGCACAATATGCCTAAAGATGAACAGGTACAAACTTTTTATGAAGGTTCAAACGATACTAACAAGGCAATTGTGGATTCAGCTTGCAACGAGATCTTAATGAGGAAAAGCGGTGAAGAGGCCATAGAACTATTTGAAGAGCTAAGCGAGAACTCACAACAATTCTCAACAAGGAGGGGCCCTTCCAGAAAACAGGGAGTTTACGAAATTTCTAATAGCAATAACCTTCAATTAGAAATGGTAAACATGAATAAGAAAATTGATATGCTTGTTAATGCAATGTCGATGATGGGTGGAGTTAAAAATCAAACAAATAAAATTTGTGCAATTTGTTCTCATGTAGATCATACCACTGATACATGTCCCATGTCTTCTTTCACAGATCAGGAGCATGCAAACTATGTTGGTCGAGGAGTGTTTCCACCAAAGAACAATCCATTCTCAAATACATACAACCCAGGATGGAGGAACCATCCAAACTTCTCCTGGAGCAATAATCAGAATAATCAAGGGACTCAATTCACACAAGGACATGCACGGAACTTCCAAATGGGAAGTGGGATTGATAGGCCAGTTCAAGAACAGAAGAAGTTGGATTTTGAATCCACTGTTCTTCAATTGCTCCAACAACAACATCAAACAACCAACCAACAAGGGCAAGCAATTCAGAAGTTGGAAACACAGATTGGCCAAATTGCTAAAGAATTAAGCGAACGAAAGGCAGGGAAACTTCCATCACAAACTATACCAAACCCTGGAGGCCAAGAACAGCTCAAATCAGTAACAACTCTCAGAAGTGGTAAGATAATTGACAACAAAGTTGGAACACACACAGAAGAAGCAGAAACACAACCATAAAAAATTGTGGGTTCCAACAAGGTAAGTGAAAAAGAAGGAACAATTCTGCCACCATTCCCTCAAAGGTTAGTCAAGCAAAAGAAAGAACAACATTTATTTGACATCTTTGAAACTCTCAGGAAGGTAGAAATTAATATCCCCCTACTTGATGCTATTAAACAAATTCCTTCTTATGCTAAATTTTTGAAAGAATGTTGCACTCACAAAAGAACATTTCAGGTTAGGGAGGATGTGGCTTTGACAGAAGAAGTGAGCGCTGTCTTATTAAGAAAATTACCTCCCAAACTAAAAGACCCAGGTAGTTTTACCATTCCTTGCAGGATTGGTGAGCACTTCTTTGAGAAAGCACTACTAGACTTGGGGGCAAGCATCAATCTTCTCCCATACACCGTCTATGAAAAGCTAGGATTGGGGGAACTCCAACCAACATCCATCACATTGCAGTTGGCGGATCGCAGTATCAAAAGACCTAGAGGTATTTTGGAAGATGTCCTAGTTCAGGTAAACGATTTCATTTTGCCTGCTGATTTTGTTGTGTTAGACATGGAGGACTCTTCAATGCCATCTTCTCTACCAATCATCTTATGTAGGCCCTTTATGAGTACAGCTGATATAAAAATTTGTGTTAAAAAGGATATGATAAGTATGAAAATAAACGGAGAGAAAGTTGAATTCAAAATGTTTGATACACTAAAATTACCACATGATGATCATGAATGCTATAATGTTGATGTGGTTCAGGAGATTGTTGATCAAACATTTCAGGTACATAGCGTTGAACCACTACAAGCCACAATTACACAATCTCTCACTTTATCTAATGTTGAACAGGAGTACGATGAATGGGGGATTGCAGAGACAATACATCACCTTGAAACTCCAAAGTCATACTCAGGTAAGTTTGCACCTGTGTTTGAAAAATTAGTGACTGATGACATTTTTGTTTCTGTAGACAAGTCGACTGGTGTACTATACAAGTCGACTGGTGGACCAGACAAGTCGACTGGAGGACAGGATGAGTCGACTGCACCGAGACTTCCAGACATAGAGCTTAAGCAGCTGCCCGACCATTTGAAGCATGCATATTTGGGCGAGAACCAGACGCTACCAGTAATAATTGCTGCAAACTTGAGTGCACAGGAAGAAGATAAGCTGCTAAGGGTATTACGAGAACACAAGAAGGCTATAGGATGGACCATTGCAGACATCAAGGGAATAAGTCCATCGAAATGCATGCATCGAATACTCCTTGAAAACAACGCAAAACCAAGCAGAGAAACACAGAGAAGGCTTAACCCAAACATGAAGGAAGTGGTAAGAGCAGAGATTCTGAAGCTACTAGATGTTGGCATCATTTACCCTATCTCAGATAGCAAATGGGTAAGTCCTATACATGTAGTGCCTAAGAAAAGTGGGGTCACAGTGGTGACAAATGAAGAAAATGAACTTATCCCGACAAGAGTGACCACAGGATGGAGGGTTTGCATTGATTACAGAAAATTGAATAACGAAACCAGGAAAGATCACTTCCCTCTTTCTTTTATTGATCAAATGTTAGAAAGATTAGCAGGATATAGTCATTATTGTTTTTTAGATGGTTATAGTGGTTATAATCAAATTGCTATTGCTCCAGAAGATCAAGAGAAAACCACTTTTACATGTTCTTTTGGTACTTTTGCATACAGGAGGATGCCCTTTGGATTGTGCAATGCACCAGCAACATTTCAAAGATGCATGATGAGTATATTTTCAGACATGGTGGAAAGGTTCATCGAGGTATTTATGGATGACTTTAGTGTTTTTGGATCTTGTTTTGATGAATGCCTTAACCATTTGCAGCTTGTGCTTAAAAGATGTGAAGAATGCAATTTAGTGCTGAATTGAGAAAAGTGCCATTTCATGGTACAACAAGGTATTGTGTTGGGACATGTGGTGTCAAAAAGAGGCATAGAGGTAGACAAAGCAAAAATCGATATAATATCAAAACTACCCCCTCCCACTACAATTAAGGGTGTTAGGAGTTTTCTTGGACATACAGGGTTCTATAGAAGATTTATAAAAGATTTCTCAAAAATCTCCAAACCCCTTTGTGATTTGTTAGCTAAGGATGTTGAGTTTGTATGGACAGAAGAGTGCACAAATGCTTTTAATACATTGAAAAATCTTCTCATTTCTGCACCTATTGTCATGGCACCAGATTAGAGCCATCCTTTCGAGCTCATGTGTAATGCAAGTGATTATGCCTTAGGAGCTATTTTAGGTCAAAGAATCAATAAGAAACCCCATGTTATTTACTATGCTTCTCGAACTCTAAACGATGCACAGCTAAATTATTCCACTACTGAAAAAGAAATGTTAGCTGTTATTTTTGCTGTAGAGAAGTTTAGATCATATTTAATTGGTTCTAAAGTTATTGTTTTCACTGACCATGCTGCCTTGATATATTTGTTTGCTTAAAAAGGATGTTAAGCCTAGGTTAATCAGATGGGTGTTGTTGCTTCAAGAATTCGATCTTGAGATTAGAGATAAAAAAGGAAGCGACAATGTTGTTGCAGATCACATGTCCAGACTACTGCAGGAGGAAGAAAGAATTGTGCCGCCACTTAATGAAAATTTCCCAGATGAACATCTATTTGAAATAAACATATCATCGGGACAGTCAACTGGTAACAGGACCAGTCGACTGGTATCTCATTGCTCAAATTTTCCATGGTTTGCTGACATTGTAAATTATCTCACTGCTTATGTTTTCCCTCCAGGTATGACAAGTCAGGAACGAAAGAGACTGGTAGCTATGTGCAAGCACTATTATTGGGATGATCCTTACTTGTTCAAATTTTGCCCTGATCAAATTATAAGAAGATGTGTGGTAGAAGAAGAACAAATGAATATTCTACGACATTGCCACCAATATGCATGTGGAGGACATTTTGGACCAAAAAAGAACAACACTCAAGGTATTGCAAGCTGGATTTTATTGGCCTAAAGTATTCAAAGATGCTTTTTCTTTTTGCAGGTCTTGTGACAAATGTCAAAGGACAGGCAACATCTCCTCTAGAAATCAAATGCCACTGCAAAACATCCAAGTGATCGAGCTTTTTGATGTTTGGGGAATCGACTTCATGGGTCCCTTTCCTAACTCATTTGGTTATTTATATATACTTGTTGGTGTGGATTATGTGTCTAAATGGGTCGAGGCTGTCCCCTCAAAAACTAATGATCACAAAGTTGTTGTCAAGTTTTTGCAGGAGAACATTTTCACTAGGTTTGGGACACCACGAGCAATAATTAGTGATGGAGGGAGCCACTTCAATAACTTTCCGTTTGCTTCTTTGATGAAGAAATATGGTATCACACATAGAGTGGGCACCCCATATCATCCTCAAACTAGTGGGCAGGTGGAGATCAGCAACAGAGAAATCAAGAGCATTTTGGAAAAGACAGTCAACACAAGGTGACAGGATTGGTCGCTGCGCTTGAATGATGCATTATGGGCCTACAGAACCGCATACAAAACACCCATCGGCATGTCACCATACCGTTTGGTTTTTGGAAAAGCTTGTCATCTACCAGTGGAATTGGAACACAAAGCCTATTGGGCCATAAAAAGGTTCAACTTTGATATGAAACAAGCAGGTGACAAAAGAAGGTTGCAACTGAATGAGCTTGAAGAGTTGAGGCACGACGCGTATGAAAATGCAAAGTTGTACAAGGAACAGACCAAGTTGTACCATGACAAACAGCTAGCAAGGAAGGAGTTTTATGAAGGACAGAAGGTATTAATATACATCTCAAGATTAAGACTCTTTCCAGGCAAGCTTATGTCACGATGGTATGGGCCATACATTGTCACAAGAGTCTTTCCTCATGGAGCATTGGAGGTACATAGCCAAGAGAACAATCAAACATTCAAGGTGAATGGGCATAGGGCGAAGCCTTACATGGAGATGAGTCTAGAGCCGCACGAGGAAAATGTGAATCTTCAAACTATTCAATACATCGCATGAACTCATCATGTCTAGCTGAAGACAGAAAACACAGCGCTTATTGGGAGGCAACCCAACTTTCAGGGGAGTATTTACACTTTCTCTCTATTTTCTTTCATTCATTCATTTTTTTTTATTTTCATCTTTTATTTTCAGTCTCTCCTTACTAGATGGTAACACATGCCTATCTTTAAATTTTCTTTCGAACATTGAGGACAATGTTCCATCTAAGTTTGGGGGTATTAGGGTTATTAAATTTTTGAGTCTTTTGAAATTTTTAGGATAAACACTTTCTTATAAAGTAAGAAGAAGGATACTTATTTACTTTAGGATTGTTGAGTTTCATAAATTCCTTACAAAAGTATATGAGTCATGCAATTATACATAATACACAAATGTGATACTTTTTCTGGTGATTATTCCCTTTAGATCTAGTCCTAAATTGAGTTTAAGTAAATAGAGTGATAAAATATATATATATATATTTGAATAAAGTCAATATACTCCAATGTTTTGAGTTCTTAGTAACTAGGGGTATTCATCACCAATGTTTACCTTTACGTCAAACGGCAACTTGAAATATGAGAATGCAAAGCACTTTAAAGTTTGTGACTTGCTGAGTAACCGGGTGGATTCATCACAAATGTTTTGCATTCGCGTAAAAAGGCAAGTGACAACTTTAGAGAAGAGACTATAAAAAAAAAAAAAAAAAAAACCTCTAGTTTGCTACTCGGTTTGTAGTAGAGAAAAAGGGATAATCACAGATTGAGTAATTACATACTATAACTATAATTAATTGCATGACAAGTGTGGTTGAGTTTGGAGTTATGAATAAACAATTGCACTAGAGAAAGTGGGGATGTTTAATTTTACTTTATCTGAAATTGTTTATACCTTTCTATGTTGATGATCGCATAATCAAAATTCTTGGTGATTGAGTACTATTATTTTCCCCGTATTCATAATTTTAGTTTGCTTGAGGACAAGCAAAAGCTAAGTTTGGGGGTATTTGATGAACCAAATATTATTCACTTTTAGGAGCAATAATCTTAAGGCAATTAGACATTTAAATGCTCTATATGTGGTATTTATGATTCTTTTCTCTTTTTCCATAGGAAACAACCAAAAGCAGCAAAACGAAGCAGATTCCAGACTAACACAGACTGAGAGGATGATATACAGGGAACAGCAGAGATCAGTCGACTGACTCTTCAACAAGGCGACTGGGCAGAGAGTTTGACAAGGCTCGGCACAGTCGACTGTGTCCCAAGACAGTCGACTGGTACGCGACGAGTCAGAAGATAAGAACAGATGCATCCTCATCCAAATCCGAATCAAAATTAAGTTATCCAAACCCAGCTGTTTTCTGCGAATAACAACTTCTCAAACAATCAAAGCAAGAAGCACGTGGTGAGCAGATAAGGAAGGAAAGAAGAAAAAGAGAAAGAAATAAATGGCTGATGTAGATAAGGAAAGAAATAACAAAAGAAGAGGACTTCTCTGCAAAAAGTACAAAACCCTAATTCTCTTCTCTTGTTCTATAAATACCAACCAAGAAGCATTATTCAGGAGGCTCTTCCACGTTCCTGAATCACCGAATCACAGAGTTCCAGAGTCATCAACAAGAAGCACTTTATCAGCATCAAAGAAGAAGAAAGGAGATCAAGCATTAAGAAAAGAACGGCCGGTCGACTGTGTGACAGCTAGCCGACCTATTTGACCGAACTACATCAGTTTATTCCTTCTCTTTCTATTTCTTTTATGTTGCTCATGTATTTGAACTTGTTGATTAATAAAAGTATTATTATGTGGAACTAATTTCATAGTTGGGTAGATTGAAGCCGTAGTTATGTAGTGCTATATTCTTCTGAGTTCTTCTATTTTACTTATTGATTGAATCTGATTGAATTGATATAGATTTATGATAATCAAATTTGTTCTCAAAGTTCTGAGAGCAGTCGACTGAGGTGAGAGCCATTCGACTGACGTACAGAACTTGAGAAATTCAAGTTTGCATTACCATCTACCTGAATCTGTTATATGAGCATATTGAGACGACCCGTATCTCGTGTTCATAACTTGTAACAAGGGAATCTTTAGGGGTTCTTGGTTCAATCAACTTAAGGGATCTAGATCTGATACCAATTTCTAGAACCTTGAGTGTTTGTTCGTTTCCACTGATCTTATGTTTTCTTTAAGTACAACTTAGTAGATACCATGCTAAACACTTGATGAAAGAAACGAATTAGAGTAGATACCATGCCTAATTCTTGGCTTAGGGAAACATTACTTTAAGGAGTAGATACCATACCCTTGAAGAGAACAAACATGAGTAATAAGAAGAAGTTCAGAAGGTAACTTAGCATTATTGACTATTGGTGGATATCTAAACCCAACTACTTCATAAATACTTGTGATTCAACACTTCTTAATTTAGTTTTAATCTTTTTATTTCTTTTAGACTTTTAAAACAACTCTTTATGATTCTTAGTCTTTTTATTGATTAGTAAGTTAAAGTCTACAATCTCTGTGGGATCGACCCTTGCTATTGCTATGCTTCTATAAACGATTCGTGCACTTGCGAGGTTTTTAATTTGTGTCTAGTTTATCTATATATTTAGGTAGCTAGATTGCACAACAATCTTCATCCAAACCCTAATATGCTTTCTAATAGATAAATCATCACATACAACATGCATAGAACAAAAGAAAACAAAACATGTTACTCACCTCTATGAAGAATCAACCGAAGAGAAATAAAGAATAAGAGAAATCCTCTTTCACAAGAAAACCAAGAATCCTCGCTTGAAAACCCCAAGAAAATAGTAATAATAAGAATAATTTGTGTAGCACAGTAAGAGACGGCTACACCCACTCTTTAATAGGCTAGAAATAATAGGTTTAGGGTTTTGTAAATAGATTTTAAAAATACATCTTTTAAATATAACTTTACATATATATATCCTTATACTTGGAAATTAAATAAAACCAACTTAATTGAGTTTTAAAAAACAAAAAAAACCAGCCTACAACCAGTTGGCACTGTTTGAAAACCCAGAAAAATGAATTTACACTTTTACCCCTCTAAATGGCAAATTTGCAAAAAGATCCTTTTTTATCAAGACTTGCAAAATAAACCAAATTTATTAAAACAAAAGGTAGCCTCTTTACCTCTGAGTTGACTAGGCAATATGCCAAGCCCAAAACTCCAAAACTATGGAGTTTTCACTTCAAGTGGTAATTTTGCACAAAAGTCCCTCTAAAAAATTCAAAAAATAGGTCTAATAAATATCAGAAAAATCTTAAAAATTCAAAAATAATATCTAATAATAAATAATGAGTTTTCCCAAAATAGTTTTTGACTTTGAACATCCCAAGAAAACATTTGCACGTATTTTGCACGTGTAAAAAGATAAATCTTCATAAAAATATTTATTAAATCTCCAAAATTTAATCTTAAAAAAATTATTTGAAAATCTGGGGTATTAAACCTTCACTCTATCGCCTCCTCCTTTTCTGAATCCAGACTGAAACCTCCCCGCCCCACCCCACCCCCCCCCCCCCCCCACCCTCACACACACACGTAAACATAGCCTAGGTTTAGTTTCCAAAACCCAAACCCTTCATCTAAATTTCAAATTTCTTTGAGATTCTTGATCCCCGGAGAGTTCTCTTCCGTGTGCCGGCGGTGACTTGCGGGGATATTACAGAGAAGGTATACAAAACTTTTTTATTTGTGTTTTTGGATTGTATGCTTTTTATCTCTTTTTGTAATAATGGATGTAGAAGGCTTATTAGCGTATGTAGAAAATGATAGGATTAAGAAATGGAGGTTTGCATGGTGAAAGTTGAGTTGAAAATTTTGCGTAACCCTCAAGTTAGGGCTTGTAGAAATCGGAGGAGTTTATTGGGTCTAACAATTGTAGAAAAATGTTGGAGGGTGAAAAATGTTATAAGAGGATAAATAAAAAATTTTGGTAGATTTTATGGGCTTTAAACTCGATTAAATTGTTGGAAATGGAGTATAAGTGAAATTGGGTGTTCGATGAAATGCCCGAGCAAGGTTGGAGCAGAAATTTAATAGGTTTGGGCGTGCTATTGACTTTTAATATTATTTTTAACCGTAATTTGAGACATTAGGGGTTTTGGATTAAAGAAAGTAGGGAATCGGACATTTTCCGTAAAGGAATCCTCCGATCGTGTCATGCCCCGCTTTCCAAAAATACGGAATACGAGTACGTGACAAAAGCCTAGCGAATGACTAACGTCACCCATAAGTTGTTCATCCGATTAACTCAACAATATAATCAATACAGAACAAATGTGCAGGCAATAGTAATAATCTCATAAACAATAATACTTGGAATTAAGCAATAAAAATATCCAAATACAATAATAATCCAATGTCAGGAAACAAATAACAATATTTGGGATATAAGCCCAATACAATGAAATAACAATAATTCAATAATTAAGTCTCCATAACAAAGTAATAATTATTAAGCAGCCATGCAATCAATTTCTTCACCAATATTGTTCTCCCAATCCATCAGGTAATTCTTCATTAATACCTGTAAACACTTCATTTAAAAAGAGGAGAAAAATTATCCTTAGATCAAGTCATGGACAGCAAGTAGAGAAAGCAGGGAACAATGGAATAACGGTATAACAATGAATCAATGGACCAATAAGAATTAATAACATGGGACCAAAAATCATGATAATTGATGCAATTGGCTATAAACAATGGTTCAATAATCGGTAAATTAATGATCAAAATTAATAACACTTAGCCAATATTCTATATCAACAGGAACAATGATGAACAATATGCAATGTCAGTGATGTGTCAATCCTTATGTCTATTATTCATTTTAATTCTTAACTAATGCACATACTACTGTGTCCCATTTGTGCCGTACCACAGGTTCGATGCATACAATCAATTTCATTTAGACTTAAGTAGAAGATTCTATAGATCATGTACACGACACAATATCGGTATTTGCAGCATTGCTACACACTGGTTGGTTCAATAAAAACAATACACGGTCAATTGGGGATACTGTGTCAGTAGTCCAACAATAAACCGATAACAATAACTTTTGCCAACATACAATATTTTGGGAAACAAGGCCCACACTTCAGTGTACAGTCACTATGTCATCAACTACTCTAGTAAATCCCTTAAACCTTGGCTTGTTAATTATTTATCAATGCAACAATACAATATGCAATTAAGGGACAAGAGGTGAACAATAGTATCAATCGGAAAACAATAGGGTGATAACATGGATAAGACGGTTAGAATGGTGATAATAACTCATTGGGAACACGCAATACTACATACATTCATTAAATCATGTAATAGTACAACATAGGAATAATTAATCTATTAAAAGTGGAATCTAAAATTCTGGACAGCAAGTGCAGTCTGTACAAAAATACAGTTTCCCGCTGACTCAGAAATCGAAAGTTGAATCCGTCAGAAAATCTGAAAACTAGACTTCCATACAGTTACAACGCATACTTAAAGTTCAAATTCGACAACAGTAGCTAGGTCAAACACACTGTTCTTTACAAGTTTTATGTTTCGGCAGAAATTCAACATCTTGTTAATTTAATTTTTTAAATCAGCAAAAACTCAACATAAAAATTAGTAAAATATAATCTAGAATCGTAAACATGATAAGCCACAATCTGGAAATTTCCATAGCAAGATTTTATCATTTGATCATCCTTTTTACTGTTTGAACATGAAAGGTACGAGAATATGAAAATCTAAAATGTAAAACACAACTATAGTAAAACGGGCATAACTTATGCTACAAAACTTGGAATTCAAAAATTATGGATGTTATTGGCAACTAGACACTCGGGGATACATTTCATCTTCAGAAAGTATTTCATTTTAAGGTCATTTACTGGTTTGAAAACTAGCGATCAAGTTCAGGTCTGCATGCATGTACAGTTCTTAGGGTATTTTTCTTGAAATTAAATAATTAAACATGATGGGTATCGATTCTATAGTCAACAAATTGTGTAACTAGCATGATAGGTGTCCAATCATGATAAATAAAATTTAGAACACACACATATACAAGTCTAACATCAATCAATCATCAAACGATCAAACGACATACAACCTAACGATTATCTCTACAATAATTTATTTGTGTTGTGACTTGTATGAATAGCCCTATTATCAATTCTATATGTATTCATGAAAGATCCAAACTTTAGAGTCAAAGCGGCACGATGTCAAGAATATTGGGGTTAGCTCGTGTAAACCCTCAACAGATCCAACGAATAGATGAACAATGGATAATACGATAACAAAGAGATCTACTTGCAAGAATTTCAATAACACTTGAATTTGATACAATTAGCAATTCAACAGGATGGTGACTTGCCTGTTAGATGGTGAAAACAAATACCAAGAATAACGGGATAAGCATCCCGAAGCAACGAACCCACGAACTAGCAAAAGAACACGTGCAATATACGTGCAATAAAAGAACCTAATAGCAAAAAAGAGAGAAGAAACCACAACAAAAGAGACAGCCGCCACAACAGCAGCAAAGGCTCGCGACCTGGTGGTCATCGTCGTTGCAGGCGAGCGGTGCGACGGCAACAGGCGGCGCGGAGCGACGTCGACGACGTTAATGGCAACATCGGGGGAAGAGGGAAGCAGTGACAGCAGCAGGGGGATGGGTTTGGTCACTGCTGTCGATCTGAACAGGGCAAGGAGCCAGGAGAGGGGTCGGGGGTGCAGTGGCGGTGCTAGGGTGTCGACAAGAGGGTCGCTGGTGCTCAGAAGGGGGATGGCAACGGGGGATGGCCGGAGCTTGGCTGGAAAAGGAGACAGATGGGTTAGGGATTTGGGTTTAGTTTGGGGAGAGAGAATAGGCGGCTAGGTTTTGATTTTTGTGTAAAAATTAGGGTTTGTAGTAGAGTTGCATTTATAGGATACAATAGGGTACTGGGTTGGTGAATTAGAGTCCAATAATAGCATATTAGGTCAAGAACAAATGGAATTGGGTTTTAGGGTTCAATTAGGAGATAGATTGAGATCAACACGGTTCAAATAAAAATACCCACAATTCAAATAAATAAAATTCACGAGATAGATAACCCAATAAAAGAGAAAAATAGTTCATGAACAAACATTTCCACCCAATTAAATAAATAAATAACACAATTGAAATAATAAAAATTGGGCTTAAAATAAATTGGAACTCGTCAAGAAAATCAGATCGGGTATTGTAATATCCCGGACGGATATTAACTCGTATAAATTACTATTTTATTATTATTTTATTAATATTTCATTTTAATTCCAAAATCAAATTATTTTGGTGATTTTCCGCCAGTTTGCCCACAAACAGTGTCTACGCGCATCTATCGGTCGGTGTGCATCCGAAGCGCATCAAATTGATAGCGCGATCCTCCGAATTAATAATAAAATTTATTTTATTATTATTTTCAAAATTAAACTATTTTATGAGGATTTTATAAGGAATTTTAGTATACAAATACATATACACATACATACAATTGTATGATACTTAGTACATCATACAAAATATGTAGCATATACTCAAGGACAATGTACTCATCCTTGTCATGACAACTTAGTAAAATAGTTAGGGTTGATTAAGAGGCTTAAAGTATGGTTTTATGCATGAGAAGAATTAAACCCCTTCTAGAAGCCTTATCCCTTCACCATGCCTCCACCTCACCATGCCTACACCTTACCCCTCCTCCTCCTAGGGTATGGCCGGCCTCACCCCCCCTTGGGGTTTTTGTGCAAAATGTGAGTGCACATTTGTACTTACCACCTCCTATTCCCTTCTATAAATACCCCCTCCTTCTCCTCCTTCTCTCATTTTAGAAAACAAAAAGAAAGAAAGGAAAGGAAAAGAAAGAGAGAAAGTCTCATACTAACAAAGAGAGTTTTATTGTAGGGTTTTCCTAGGAGATTCTAAGAACTAGGGGAAGGAGAAGGTTAGCAAGCAAGTCCTTCCAATAGAGACTAAGGTGGGGGTTCTCCACATTTTTATTTGGTTGTTTGTTTGCTTGTTTGTTTGTTTGTTTTGTTGTTTGACTTCTTCTCCTACCTTCTTGTTTTGTTTTCTTTTGTTTTTGGGGTGTTCTTGTGATGGTGTGTTGTTGTTATTGTGAATGTGGTAATGAATAAAAGAAAGAAAGTAGTAGTAGTATCTACTAAACATATAAAGATCACATCTTTAAGATTGTAGTTGTTGTTTATGTATGTTGTTGGACTAAAAATGACATAATGCATATGAACTTGAACATACATCCGTTTGGGGGTTGTAGGACTTGTAGGACTTGGTATACATAAGCATATGAATACTCTTATACAACCATTTCGGTTGTAGGACCTTTATTGAACTTGGACTAAATAATAATGAGCATATGTTTTATTGTAGTTTTTCTTTCTTAAAATAAAAAGATCCTTTCTTTCTAACCACTAGTTGTAGAATAGATAAAAATATCTTTTCTTTATTAATCACTAGTTGTAAAATAAATAAAAAAAAGATCTTTTCTTTATTAATCACTAGTTGTAGAATAAATAAAAAGATCTTTTCTTTTATCACTAGTTATAGAATAAATAAAAAGATCTTTCCTTTTATAATCACTGGTTGTAGAAAATTAAAAGATCTTTCTTTTATAATCACTAGTAATAATAAATCAAGACTAATAAAGACTAGTAGACAACTAAGTAGTAGCATGTTAAAATAAAGTAGTAGTATGTTGATTAAATAAGTAGTAGTAGTATGTGGATTAAATAAAGTAGTAGTGGTATGTTGTTAAAATAAAGAAGTAATAGTAAGTGGTTGTAGATGTTTTATAGTTGTATGTTGTGTTCTTGATTAAAATGAAGTAGTAGTAGTAGTAGATAGTTGGGTGTTATGTTCTTGACTAAAATAAAGTAGTAGTAGTGGTAGATAGTTGTGTGCTATATTTTTGATTAAAATGGAGTAGTAGTAGTAGTAGATAGTTGTAGATGTTTATTTTTGTGTTCATAAAGTAAATTCCATGTTAAGATTATATTAGATTAATTTAGATATGCTTAGAATGTTGTAGGATTCTTTCTAAAAATATCCTATCATGTTTTTATGCTTAGAAGGTTGTAGCAATCTTCTAAAAATTTCCTATCATATTCCTATGTTTAGAATGTTGTAGGATGCTTTCTAAAATTACCTACCATGTTTTAGGAAAGCTATTTCATGTTAGAATATTGTAGGATTTGTATGAAAAATACCTACCATGTTAAGAATGATGTAAGCCATGTTAGGTGTGTGAATATGCTTAAAGTGTTGTAGGATGCTTTCTAAAATTACCTATCATGCTTTAGGAATGCTATTTCATGCTTAGAATGTTGGAGGATTAATTCTAAAATTGCCTATCATATGTAGGAATGACATATATGTTGTAGGTTTCTTTCTAAAATTTCCTATTATGTTTTTATGCTTAGAATGTTGTAGGATGCTTTCTAAAATTACCTATCATGTTTTAGGAATGCCATTTCATGCTTAGAATGTTGTAGGATTAATTCTAAAATTCTTACCATGTTTAGATTAGTCTATTTATGCTTAGAATGTTGTAGGATTCAATCTAAGAGTTTCCTACCAATGTTTAGATTAAATTAATTATGCTTAGAACGTTGTAGGATCCATGATAAATTACTTACCATGTTAGAAGTATACATACATATATACTTAGGAATGTTGCATGTTCATACTAGTAGTTACCCATGCTTAGTAAGATATTCATGTTTAGTAGCTATTCATGCTTAATAAAGGTTCATGCTTGGATGATAGTAGAAAAAGTTATATACCATGCTAGTTTAATTGTAGGTAAGTGATATACCATGCTAGTTTTAATTGCTAGTAAATTGTATGTCATGTTAGTTAAGTTGTAAGTAAGTTATATACCATGCTAGATAGGTGGTAGAGAAGTTATATACCATGCTAGTTTAATTGTAGGTAAGTGATATACCATGCTAGTTTTAATTGCTAGTAAATTGTATGCCATGTTAGTTAAGTTGTAAGTAAGTTATATACCATGCTAGATAGGTGGTAGAGAAGTTATATACCATGCTAGTTTAATTGTAGGTAAGTGATATACCATTCTAGTTTTAATTGTAAGTAAGTGGTATACCATGCTAGTTTAATTGCAAGTAAGTTGTATGCCATACTAGTTTAATTGCAAGTGAGTTGTATGCCATGCTAGCTTAAATTGTAAGTAAGTTGTATACCATGCTAGATTAAATGAATACTCATGCTTAGATAAGTATTTGTTCATGCTATGTTAGTAGATGATCATGCTTAATCATTATACATGCTAAGTAAGTAGGTATCATGCTAATTATTGGTCATATTAAGTTAGAGATATCCACGCTATGATATTCATGCTTAGATTCAAGAAACTACCCATAGTTAGTTGTAGTGATTTCATGTTGTGTTCTATACCATGCTAAAGTTCAAATACATGCTTATAATGTTGTAGGGTTAGTGTTAGAATACCTACTATGCCTTGGAATGTTGCTTGTTCATACTAGTTTGAGTTGTGGTGATTAGTGATGATAAGTAGTAAGCTTTCATGCTCAAATTATAACCTATGCTTGTCTATAGTGGACTTCATGTCTAGGTCGTGGTGATTTTCATGCTTAAGCTTGATGTAAGCACAAGCATTAATCATATTCATACTTAGGAGTATCATGGTGAGTGGTTGTGTTATATGATTAGATTGTCGTAGGAAGATGCTTGCAATTGTATGCCATACTTAAGGTGCTATAGGTTGAAGTAATAAGGATTGGGAAGACCACTAGTAATAGTTAGTTGATAAAGGTTGTTTTGTCGCCTTCGGTTCTTCCTTAGTAGAATACCGATCATAGACTACTAGTAGATTCTTCTGTTGCTTCTAATAATAGAAGATTAAGTTTGCTAGTAAGCACGCTTGGTTGCTTTTAAGATTGATTACCTGTATGGTTGTTTGCATATGGTTGTGCTCGTACGTGGCTCGACTGGCCCGTACGTAGCTGTGGGTCTCATACGTAGCTTACTTGGCTCGTATGTAGGTTGTTGTCTCGTACGCGGCTCGACCGGCCCGTGCATAGCTGTTGGTCTCATACACGGCTTATTTGGCTGGTATGTACGTTGTTGTCTCCTACGAGGCCCGCCTGGCTCGTAGGTAGTTATTGTTTCATACGTTGCTTATTAGCTCGTATGTGGTGATTACTCGTGTATAGCTTGTTAGCTAGTACACAGTTCGTTGTACTCGTCTAGGGTGATACTACCACCCTAAGGGCTATCGACCATCAAGACATATGTTTTCTACCCTAAGGAACTGTAGAGGAGTCACTCCTTGTGTACCGTCGAATCTTAACCATGGTAGGTTGATCGAGGACCGGATTATAGATGAAATCCAAGTCTAGGGTAGCGGCATGAATGTATATTCGTACGGCCAAAGTCTTGGATCGATGAGCCACGAACCAGATTCTGAGGGATTCTGGTAAGTCTAGGTTGAGCAGCCTAGTAGAGTTGTCTTGCGAAGTCTACTTTAAAGTCTTAGCATGTTGTGTTTATAATATTGTCATCCCTAGGATTGTTCGAGTCAGGGATATCATTAGGATAGTGACTTACAAGGATCGTTTTACTTAAACCCTTTTGCCGAGAGAGAGGAGTCAGTTGTAAGGGGCCCCTTACACTAACTCGTCCCTTGAGGCAGATCATAGGTGGTGTATTGGGTTGTACCTTCCCGTCAAAGGGATACGTACGGTGCCGTCTCACAAGTTGAGGACACGGGTTGCGTATCTCGCGCTGTTAATTCCTGAGGTGCCGTGGCTAGGGGTGCCACAGGATGCATTGTGCAGTCCTGTGCTTGCGAGACCCCAGAGGGTGCCACAGGGTAGGCTTCGCGCTACCCTGCGCTTGCGAAACCCTATAGTTTGATTTTGGAATGACGCCCGATACATTGGGTTCGTCTGTTTTGAGTGAGGTCCGGTTAGCCAGGTCGCGGTGGCGAACATAGACACCATTGGCGAAATGCAACAGTGGCACATGACCACATCTGCAACCTCGCGAGTCACGTGTAGGTGTCAGGAACAGGTTGTGTGCAATTAGAATTCATAACGCGGGTTCAAACCCTATATATGGAGAAACGGCTTGAGATGGAGTCGCATGTAGTATGGGTTGCATGTTGCTTTCGGAGACTTGCTGACATTAGAATAGGAAGCATCCGAGTTCTATTTAAATATTGCATTAGAGTCTAGTCCTAGCACTCACGAACACTTAAACTACACCAACACCATTGCTATATTTTGTATATTGTTTGGGAGATTCGCTGCTATATGATCAGCCCTTAAGCGTCAGTGAATACTGACGTCCCCACTTCCATAGGTACTGGATCGCCGAAGTACAAAGGCGATATTCAGGAGAACTCAAGGCGAGGAAAGCAAAGAGTCAATGTTATGTTTAGTTCTGCTGCAGTATAAGTATTGATTATCTATTAGTTGAGAGGTACTCTGATGTAAGATGTTGAAGGTTATAATACTTGGAAATGTAAAGGTAATATTGTAACTCTATTGTAAGGTATTACAGTTGTACAATATTCAGACTTGCAACACTTTGTGTATTGAATAAAAAGTTTTAAATTCTCCTGTTTTTTCTGTGTATTGTGACTAATTGAAGAAAAGGTCTTGGCTCGTGTCACGGTTTTCCAGTGATGGAAATCGGGGCGCTACAGGTATAAAAATAAAATAATTCGATAGATGAATTTTTAATTAAAGAAATCAAGAAATAACAATTAGTAATTATAATCATAATAATAATAAAACCATACAAATAAATAATATTCGGGTTCAACAACTTTATTAAAATACTCTAATAATAATAATGTACATGATTTGGGCTCAAATACAATTAACCGATAAATTAAGATTATAAAATAAGTTTAAAATACACCATTACTCGATATAATAAAATTTTCAATTGGAAAATATTTAAATAGTAATCTCAAAATGAATTTAACAGAAAATAAATTTATAAATGATTAAAATACTGAAAATATTTGGAAGGTAAGTATTTACGGGAACGGGGGTTACAATCCTATCCAACTTACAACAAAATTTCGTCCTCAAAATTTGCTTAAGCGGTATATAGGACAAAACAAAAGCAAACTGGGAATATCAAAACAGAGAATAAAGGGAATGAAACAAGGTGGTGGCAACACCAGAATAAGATGGAGTACAGATACGAATGGAGTGATCTAGGAAGATGTTAAATAAAGATTCAATGAATGGTGACAATGCAAATGAATGAGTAAGGGAGAGAAATGAGTAGGGCCGTACAACTGGAATTTGAAGAGAGTATGACAGAGAAGAAATAACTAGTATGATGCTCAATAATGAATAAATAAATGAAGGTAAATGCAAGATGCGGAATGGATAAATGATAAAAGAGAGAATAAGCAATACAATAACAGAAAACAAATCTATTGCTAAATACCTGCAGTCACTCCATCAGCAATCAAGTTGTAAGCCTGACCACGAGCTTCAGTCTGTCCTCCATTGGGGGCTGGTCCTCCTGTCGGTGCATTGTACCGGTTCCTTGGGCAGTCTCGAATCATGTGATCATTGCTTCCACACTTGAGACACTAGCGATTGGCTACCCAGCAATCCTTGCGCAAGTGCCCAGGCCTCCGACAGTGCGAACAAACTAGATCCAATCTCTAAACAGCAGGTGGGTAAGGCAAAGCCCTAGCAGGAAGGGGCAGAGCTGGCCTCCTAATAGGCCCAACAGAAGATCTAGAAGCAACAGAACGCTGAATAGAACGCTTCCTTGAACTGGTCTGTTCCTGAATTCTTGCAGCATCCAAGATATCAGCATAAGAATGAAGTCACAAGGCAGCAATACGGTCCTAAATCTCAATGTCCAAGCCCGACAGGAAATGACGACCTCTATCTTCGTCATTTGCCACCATGGAAGTAGCATAACAACTTAGTAGGGCAAATTCCGCAACATACTCGTCCACAGTCCGACTCCCCTGATTCAAGACAGTGTTTAGTTTAACGTCGTTACTTTATGAAATAACAACGAAAAAGCATAAATAAACACTATCTGACGAACCTGAGTTAATGAGATAAACTGTCGTTCCATTTCATTCTTGGTGACATTAGGAAAGAACTTCGTGAGGAAGCTCTAAGAAAAAGCAGCCCATGGAATGGGTCGGCCCAATCGTTCAGCCTCAGTCTGCCACTAGATGTGGGCAAGGTCAACAAGCTGGATGCTCACAACATCCACACGATCCACATCTGCTATACGTGCGGTCAACAACTGTTCAGTCCTGATAAGTCATTGCTCAGCCATAAGTCGACCTTCAGTACCCGAGAACCTGTCTGGATGGAGCTTCATGATATCTGTCACATTACCAGGTCTCAGTGGCAGCAATGCGGGGACAGGCACAACAGGTACCCTGTTAGCAGCTTCATAAGCCATTCTCAACTATTCATTATGTTTCCGTTGCATCCGCATTATCAGTTCGTTGTGCTCACGTTGCATCTGCATCAACTGTGCAACAGTGGGCTCATCAGACTGATCATCCTCAGCACGGGAAGAAGAAGTCCCTTTTCTAGCCATGGTCTGCAATAAAAATCAAACGGTTAGCGTCCAGATCATATGTTGGATATCAATTGTTCATGCGATCTCTTTATTGCACATACTATTGAGTCAAACCAATATAATCCCAAATCTGATTAATATATCAATCAAAGCCAAACTTCCTTTCGTTATTCACGTTTGACTGATACATTATCCAAACCTAGGTTCTGATACTACTAAAAATATTGTCGCGCCTCGCTTTCCAAAAATACGGAATACGAGTACGTGACAAAAGCCCAGCGAATGACTAACGTCACCCATAAACTATTTATCCGATTAACTCAACAATATAATCAATACAGAACAAATGCGCAGGCAATAGTAATAATTTCATGAACAATAATACTTGAAATTATGCAATAAAAATTTCGAAATACAATAATAATCCAACGTCTGGAAACAAATAACAATATTCGGGATATAAGCCCAATATAATGAAATAACAATAATTCAATAATTAAGTCTCCATAACAAAGGAATAATTATTAAGCAGCGATGCAATCAATTTCTTCACCAATATTGTTCTCCCAATCCATCAGGTAATTCTTCATCAACACCTGTAAACACTTCATCTAAAAAGAGGCAAAAAAATGTCCTTAGAGCAAGTCATGGACAGCAAGTAGAGAAAGCAGGGAACAATAGAATAATGGTATAACAATGAACAATGGACCAATAAGAATTAATAACATGGGACCAAAAAGCATGATAATCGATGCAATTGGCTATAAACTGTAATATCCCGGATGGATATTAACTCATAGAAATTACTATTTTATTATTATTTTATTATTATTTTATTTTAATTCCAAAATTAGAATATTTTGGTGATTTTCACCCGGTTTGTCCATAGACATTATCTGTATCCAGATATCGGTCAGTATATATCCGTATTGTATCAAATTGATACCGTGATCTTCCGAACTAATAATAAAATTTATTTTATTATTATTTCCGAGATTTAATTATTTTTGTGCGGATTATGCGAAGATTTTTCGGTATACGGACATATATGCGCACGTACGAGTAGTATGTCGATTAGTGCATTATACGAATTGTGTGTTGTGTATTTTGGACAACACTTATTTTGCTATGACAAAACCTAGTAGGGGTGGTTAGGGTTTGATTAGGAGGTTAAATCTAGGGTTACAAAGACATAAGGGGTTAAGGGAGATTACTAGAAAATACCTCTCCCACACCACACCTCCACCACATAACACCTCCCTCCACCTCACCCTATTTTCCCTAGGGTATGGCCGGCCCCCAAAACATGGGAGGGCCTTTTTGCACTTGTGTGTGTGCATATTTGCACTTTCCCCCTCCTATCCCCTCCTATAAATACCCCCTCCTTCTCTCATTTTAGAAAGATCAAAAAAGAAAGAAAGAAAGAAAGGAAAAGAAAGAGAGAACAAAGATTAACTTGAGAGTTTTGTTTTGTAGGTTGTTAGAAGCTTTCTAAAAAGCTAGGGGAAGGAGAAAGTTAGCAAGCTAGTCCTTCCAAAAAAAGGCTAAGGTGGGGGTTTCTTCATGCTTCTTTGATTGTTTGTTTGTTTGTTTGTTTTGTTGTTTGACTTCTTCTTCTCATCTTCTTGTTTTGTTTTCTTTGGGTTTTGATGGGTGTGTTGTTGTGTGCAAATGTAGTAATAAGTAAAAGAGAAAAAGTAGTAGTATTGACTACTAACACATAAAGATCACACCTTTATTATAGTAGTTGTTGTTGTGTTTATTGATTGGACTAAAATTCACATATGACATATGGACTTGAACATACAACCACTTAAGGTTGTAGGACTTGGATGAGAACTACACATAAGCATATGAATACATTTTTACAACCATTTTGGTTGTAGGACTTTATGGAACTTGGACTAATAATAATAAGCATATGTTGTTGTAATTTTCTTTATTGAATAAAAAGATCTTTCCTTTTTTTTATTAAATCACTAGTTGTAGATTTAAAGATCTTTTCTTTTTATTAATCACTAGTTGTAGATTAAAAAGATCTTTTCTTTTTATTAATCACTAGTTGTAGATTAAAAAGATCTTTTCTCTTTATTAATCACTAGTTGTAGGAATATTAAAAAGATCTTTTCTTTTTAATCACTAGTTGTAGAAATATTAAAAAGATCTTTTCTTTTAATCACTAGTTGTAGAAATAATAAAAAGAGATCTTTTTCTTTCATATTTACTAGTTGTAGAGTAAAATAAAATAAAAATGATCTTTTCTTTTATCACTAGTAATAATAAAGACTAGTAAGCAACTAAGTAGTAGTATGCTAAAATATAAAGTAGTAGTATGTGATTAAATGAGGTAGTAGTAGCATGTTGATTAAATAAAGTAGTAATAGTATGTTGATTAATAAGGTAGTAGTAGTATGGTTGATTAAATAAAGTAGTAGTATGTTGATTAAAGAAAGAAGTGGTAGTAAGTAGTATAGATGTTTATGTCCATAAAGTAGTAGTAGTAATAGATAGTTGTATGTTGTGATTTTGATGAGAATGAAGTAGTAGTAATAGTAGATAGTTGGGTGTTATGTTCTTCACTAAAATAAAGTAGTAGTAATGGTAGATAGTTGTATGTTGTGCTTTTGATTAAAATGGAGTAGTAATAGTAGTAGATGATTGTAGATGTTTATTTTGTGTTCATAAAGTAGATACCATGCTAAGATTATATTAGCATAATTTAGATATGCTTAGAATGTTGTAGGACTTTTTCTAAAAATATCCTACCATGTTTTCATACTTAGTTAGTTGTAGGATGCCTTCTAAAAATATCCTACCATGTTTCATGCTTAGTTAGTTGTAGGATTTCTTCTAAAAAAATATCCTACCATGTTTTCATGCTTAGTTAGTTGTAGGATTTCTTCTAAAAAAATATCCTACCATGTTTTCATGCTTAGTTAGTTGTAGGATTTCTTCTATAAATATCCTATCATGTTTAGAATGTTGTAGGATGTTTTATAAAAAAATATCCTATCATGCTTTATGTTTAGAATGTTGTAGGATTATTTCTACAAATATCCTATCATGCTTTATGTTTAGAATGTTGTAGGATTATTTCTACAAATATCCTATCATGCTTTATGTTTAGAATGTTGTAGGGTGTTTTATAAAAATATCCCATCATGCTTTATGTTTAGAATGTTGTAGGATTATTTCTAAAAATATCCTATCATGCTTTATTCACTCTAAAAATATCTAGCATACTTATTGATGTTTAGAATGTTGGGGGAGTAATTCTAAAATTGCCTATCATATGTAGGAATGACATATATGTTGTAGGTTTCTTTCTAAGATTACCTATCATATTTTTAAGCTTAAAATGTTGTAGTATGCTTCCTAAAATTAACCATCATGTTTTAGGAATGCTATTTCATGTTAGAATGTTGTAGGACAAATTCTAAAGTTCCTACCATGTTTAGATTAGCCTATTTGTGCTTAGGATGTTGTAGGATTAATTTTAAAATTCCTACCATGCTTAGATTATTCTATTTATGCTTAGAATGTTGTAGGATGCAATCTAAGAGTTTCCTACCATGTTTAGATTAATTGTGCCAAGAATGTTGTAGGATCCATGATAAAATTACTTAACATGTTAGAAGTATATATACATATATACTTAGGAATGTTGAATGTTCATACTAGTAGTTACCCATGTTTAGTAAAACATTCATGTTTAGTAGTTATTATGCTTAATAAAAATTCATGCTTGGATGATAGTAGAAAAGTTGCATACCATGCTAGTTTAATTGTAGGTATGTGATATACCATGTTAGCTTAATTGTAGGTAAGTGATATATCATGCTAGTTTAATTGTAGGTATGTGATATACCATGTTAGTTTAATTATAGATATGCCATGCTAGCTTAACTACAAGTAAGTTGTATGCCATGCTAGCTTAATTGTAAGTAAGTTGTATGTCATGCTAGTTTAGATTGTGAGTAAGTCGTATACCATGCTAGGTTACATGAATACTCATGTTTACATGGTACCATTGCTTAGATAAGTGTTTGTTCATGCTATGTTAGTAGATGATCATGATTCATGCTAAGTAAGTAGGTATCATGCTAATTATTGATCATGTTAAGTTAATGACATCCATACTATGATATTCATGCTTAGAGTAAAGGAACTATCCATGGTTAGTTGTAGTGATGTTATGTTGTGTTCCATACCATGCTAAAGTAAAACATGCTTAGAACGTTGTAGGAGTAATGTTAGAATACCTACTATACCTTGGAATATTGTATGTTATATTAGTTATCTATCCATGCTTGGGTTATGGTGATTAGTCAAGATAAGTAGTAAGCTTTCACGCTCGCTTGACTATAGTGGACTCTATGTCTAGGTCGTAGTGATTTTTATGCTTAAGCTCGATGTAAGCACAAGCGAAATCACATTTATACTTAGGAGTGTGATGGTGAGTAGTTCTGTTTTGTAATTGGATTACCGTAGGAAGATGCTTACGAGTGTATGTCATGCTTAAGGCATTATAGGTCGAAGTAATAAGATCGGGAAGACCACTAGTAATAGTTAGTTGATAAAGGCTGTTATGCCACCTTCGGTTCTTCCTTAGTAGAATACCGATCATAGACTATTGGTAGATCCCTCTGTTGCTTCTAATAATAGATGACCAAGTTGTTAGTAAGCACGTTTGGTTGCTTCTAGGATTGATTACCTGTATGGTTGTTTGCATATGGTTATGCTCGTACGTGGCTCGACTGGCCCGTATGTAGCTGTGGGTCTCATACGTAGCTTAGTTGGCTCGTATATAGGTTGTTGTCTCGTACGCGGCCCGACCGACCCGTGCGTAGCTGTTGGTCTCATACGCGGCTTATTTGGCTGGTATGTACGTGATTATCTCCTACGAGGCCCGCCTGGCTCGCAGGTAGTTATTGTTTCATACGTTGCTTATTAGCTCGTATGTGGTGATTACTCGTGTATAGCTTGTTAGCTAGTACACAGTTCGTTGTGCTCGTCTAGGGTGATACTACCACCCTAAGGGCTATCGACCATCAAGACATATGTTTTCTTACCCTAAGGAACTGTGGAGGAGTCACTCATTGTGTACCGTCGAATCTTAACCAGGGTAGGTTGATCGAGGACCGAAGTATAGAAAAAATCCAAGTCTAGGGTAGCGGCATGCGTGTATATTCGCACGGCCAAAGTCTTGGATCGATGAGCCACGAACCGGATCCTGAGGGATTCTGGTAAGTCTAGGTTGAGCAGCCTAGTAGAGTTGTCTTGCGAAGTCTACTTTAAAGGCCTAGCATGTTGTGTTTATAATATTGTCACCCTAGGATTGTTCGAGTCAGGGACATCATTAGGATAGTGACTTACAAGGATCAGTTTACTTAAACCCTTTTGCCAGGAGAGAGGAGTCAGTTGTAGGGGGCCCCTTACACTAACTCGTCCCTTGAGGCAGATCATAGGTGGTGTATTTGGTTGTACCTTCCCGTCAAAGGGATACGTACGGTGCCGTCTCACAAGTTGAGGACACAGGGTTGCGTATCTCGCACTGTTAATTCCTGAGGTGCCGTGGCTGGGGGTGCCACAGGATGCATTGTGCAGTCCTGCGCTTGCGATACCCCAGAGGGTGCCACAGGGTAGGCTTCGCGCTACCCTGCGCTTGCGAAACCCTATAGTTTGATTTTGTTGTGACGCCCGATACATTGGGTTCGTCTATTTTGAGAGAGGTCCGGTTGGCCGGGTCGCAGTGGCGAACATAGACACCACTGGCGAAATGCAATAGTGGGACTTGACCACATCTGCAACCTCATTAGCCACGTGTAGGTGTCGGGAACAGGTTGTGTATAATTAGAAGTTCATAACGCGGGTTTAAATCCCTATATATGGAGAAACGACTTGAGATGGAGTCGCATGTAGTATGGGCTGCATGTTGCTTTCGGAGACTTGCTAACATTAGAATAGGAAGTGTCCTAGTTCTATTTTAAATACCGCATTAGAGTCTGGTCTTAGCACTCACGAACACTTAAACTACACCAACACCATTGCTATATTTTGTATATTGTTTGGGAGATCTGCTGCTATATGATCAGGCTTTAAGCGTCAGTGAATACTGACATCCCCACTTCCATAGGTACTGGATCGCCGAAGTACAAAGGCGAAATTCAGGAGGACTCAAGGCAAGGAAAGCAAGGAGTCAGTGTTATGTTTAGTTCCGCTGCAGTATATGTATTGATTATGCATTAGTTGAGAAGTACTCTGATGTAAGATGTTGAAGGTTGTAATACTTAGAAATGTAGAGGTAATATTGTAACTCTATTGTAAGGTATTACAGTTGTACAATATTCAGACTTGTAACACTTTGTGTATTGAATAAAAAGTTTTAAATTCTCCTGTTTTTCTGTGTATTGTGACTAATTGAAGAAAAGGTCTTGGCTCGTGTCACGGTTTTCCAGTGTTGGAAATCGGGCCGCTACATGAAAGGTACGAGAATATGAAAATCTAAAATGTAAAACACAATTATAGTAAAACGGGCATAACTTATGCTACAAAACTTGGAATTCAAAAATTCTGGATGTTATTGGCAACTAGACACATGGGGATACATTTCATCTTCAGAAAGTATTTCATTTTAAGGTCATTTACTGGTTTGAAAACAGCGATCAAGTTCAGGTCAGC
This sequence comes from Hemerocallis citrina, assembly GCA_017893485.1. Lineage (NCBI taxonomy): Eukaryota > Viridiplantae > Streptophyta > Magnoliopsida > Asparagales > Asphodelaceae > Hemerocallis > Hemerocallis citrina. The sequence goes on along the minus strand of CM030364.1, from coordinate 153,037,037 downwards.
ATGCATGTACAGTTCTTAGGGTATTTTTCTTGAAAATAAATAATTAAACATGATGGGTATCGATTCTATAGTCAACAAATTGTGTAACTAGCATGATAGGTGTCCAATCATGATAAATAAAATTTAGAACACACACGTATACAAGTCTAACATCAATCAATCATCAAACGATCAAACGACATACAACCTAACGATTGTCTCTACAATAATTTATTTGTGTTGTGACTTGTATGAATAACCCTATTATTAATTCTATATGTATTCATGAAAGATCCAAACTTTAGAGTCAAAGCGGCACGATGTCAAGAATATTGGGGTTAGCTCGTGTAAACCCTCAATAGACCCAACGAATAGATGAACAATGGATAATACGATAACAAAGAGATCTACTTGCAAGAATTTCAATAACACTTGAATTTGATACAATTAGCAATTCAAGAGGAAGATGACTTGCCTGTTAGATGGTGAAAACAAATACCAAGAATAACGGGATAAGGATCCCGAAGCAACGAACCCACGAACTAGCAAAAGAACATGTGCAATATACTTGCAATAAAAGAACCCAATAGCAAAAGAGAGAGAAGCAACCACAACAAAAGAGACAGGAGCCACAACAGCAGCAAAGGCTCGTGGCTTGGTTGTCGCCGGCGTCGCAGGTGAGGGCCGCGATGAGGACAGGCGGCGCGGCGCGACGTCGACGGCGTCGATGTCGGCGTCGGAGGAAAAGGGAGCAAGGGGATGGGTTTGGTTGCTGCTGTCGATCTGAACAGCGCGAGGAGCGAGGAGAAGGGTCGGGGGTGCAGTGGCGGCGCTGGGGTGTCGACGGGAGGGTCACCAGTGCTCAGGAAGGGGATGGCGATGGGGGATGGCCGGAGCTTGGCCGGAGAAGGAGACAGATGGGTTAGGGATTTGGGTTCAGTTTGGGGAGAAAGAAAGATGAGAGAGAATATGCGGCTAGGTTTTGATTTGTGTGTAAAAATTAGGGTTTGCAGTAGAATTGCATTTGTAGGGTACAATTATGGTACTGGATTGGTGAATTAGAGTCCAATAATAGCATATTGGGTCAAGAACAAATAGAATTGGGTTTTAGGGTTCAATTAGGAGATAGATCGAGATCAACACGGTTCAAATAAAAATACCCACAATTCAAATAAATAAAATCCACAAGATAGATAACCCAATAAAAGAGAAAAATAGTTCATGAACGAAAATTTCCACCCAATTAAATAAATAAATAACACAATTGAAATAATAAGAATTGGCTTTAAAATAAATGGGAACTCGCCAAGAAAATCAGATCGGGTATAAAAATAAAATAATTAGATGAATTTTTAATTAAAGAAATCAAGAAATAACAATTAGTAATTATAATCATAATAATAATAAAACCATACAAATAAATAATATTCGGGTTTAACAACTTTATTAAAATACTCTAATAATAATAATGTACATGATTTGGGCTCAAATACAATTAACGGATAAATTAAGATTATAAAACAAGTTTAAAATACACCATTAATCGAAATAATAAAATTTTTGATTGGGAAATATTTAAATATAAATCTCAAAACGAATTTAACACAAAATAAATTTATAAATGATTAAAATACTGAAAATATTTGGAAGGTAAGTATTTACGGGAACGGGGAATATAGATCGATGAGTAAAATTTTGTTGTGTGATCCTAATTCAAAATTCGTCGATGTAACCCACTTACCTAGGTCATTTGAGACGTGTGGGTGAAGACAGATTTGAATTTTGAAGTACATACCTTGTGTTTTGAGTGTTTGGCTAAAAAAGTTCTATAATTTTTTGTATAAGTGTGAAAATGTGAATTTTGATTGGCTACTAGGGCAGACGTGGGACATCGTTTGCTCGATTCGTCTGGTTAGTATGATGCATCTACATATTCTCTATGTTTTGGTCAAGTTTCGTGGTTTTCCGATATATACCAAAGGAGTTATTGCTAATTTTGAGTTTGAAGGAAAATAAGGATTTTTAAAAGGCAAAAAATGGGATTTTGTGATATTTCGGGAAATTAACGATTTTGAGTATATGAAACATAAATTATAGGTTAGTGTGATGTGTTAAAACATAATAAAGAGTTGTTTTGGGACATATAAGCCCTTATCGATGATTTGGATACGTGAGGCATGGTGTATGGGCTAGCGCGTTATAATGGGATGTTATAATGCTTAAATAGACGAAATAAGTGATTTTGTAAATTTTTTTGGACCCGGGTATGTGTTGTGCATGTTTATGGTATGATATGAGACTTATATCCTAGTGAATCATTTTAAATGGCTATTGTAACTAATATATGACCTATTTATGGGTTGTTATGATATATTGAGATATTGTAGCGCTTAAAGGGGGTGGAATATCTCGTTATTTTGTTATTCTTGGCTATATGCCTGCTTTAAAAGTGATATAGATCTAATATCCTAAGGAATAATTTTAAATGGCTATCAATAGCTGGTGTATGATCTATTTATATGTATGCTACAAATATGAGATAAGAAATTGAACATAGGAATGTTATGTATTTGACATTGAGCCTATATGATGATAATATGGTAGTAAATTTCAGTTAGAAGTGAAACACTGTATTAATTCGTATTTAGCAATGATATGTGGTTGTATATGCCATTTATATGGAAAGTAAGGAAATATGAGGTAATAATCTTATAAATGAAATAACTAGGTGTATATGAATAATGTGATATAATGAGATAATAAATCGCATGGTTAAAGTCAAAGATGTGACAACTTATTGAAGTAAAAGATGAGATGCTATGTGGTGATCAAACGAGATGAAAAGATTGAATAAAAATGATAATAACAAATAAATTTTTGTTGACCAGTACCTACAGGATCCTGGGGGTTTGGGCTAGACCTCCTAGCACCCAAGGACCACCTTGGGGTGCGGTATTTATTACCCAAACTATGTTTGGGGTGCGGTGTTTTTATCGCCCAAGCTATCGGCTTGTGGCTCGGTTATTACCTAGCTCAGCTGGAGTACGGTGATATTCCCTCGATGACATATGTTGCGAAGAAGTACCCTAGTGAAACTAGGGGTGCAGAGTTTTTCCCCTGTTGTCTTTGTCACGAGGAAGTACCCACCTTCGCTGGGGTGCGGTGTTTTCTTTTCTCTCGCTGGCTTCGACTGGGAGGAGGTACCCAACCTCTATTTGTGGTGCGATGTTTTCTTTTCTCTCGCTGGCTTCGGCTGAGAGGAAGTACTCAAACTCTGTTTGGGGTGCGATATTTTCTTTTCCATCGCTGGCTTTGGCTGGGAGGAAGTACACAAGTTCTACTTGGGGTGCGGTGTTTCCTTCACTGGTATAAGCTGGGAGAAAGATGTAGCCTCAGATGCGTAAGACCCCCGGGGGGCAGAGGTCCGCGTGTTTACTGGACTGTTGGCTTTTAATATATTGGGATACTGTGGCTCACTGGTCGAAAAATCAATAAATTGAATAAATGTGAAATGAAAAGGGAAGCGAGAAAGTAAAGAAAGTATGTGATGTAATATGAGAATGAGAAAGAAATTGAATATGAATGATGATGAGTATGAAAGAATATGTGTCATGAGTTTGCAAATGAAAATAAATGGTAAGTGAAGTATGTGGTTAACTAAGTATGAAAAATGAGGTAAGTGCATTGTGTAATTATAAATGAAAATAAAGAAATGGTAATGTGAAGAAAGTAAAGAAAGCATAAGATGTGAAATGTGAATGAGAAAGATAAGATGGCAGTTAGTGTGAAGTGGAAATGAGAAAGTAAAGCAAGTATATGAATCGGAATAAATTTGAAAAGTAAAGGAAAATGTGTATATGAATGAAGACGAGCATTAAAGAAAATGAGTCATGAGTATGTAAATGAATAATGAATGAAGTATGTTGTTGAATGAGAATGAAAAGAGAAGGAATTGTATTATGTAAATGAGAATGAAACATAAAGAAATTGCATTATGTGATTATATATAAAATAAAGAAATGGTGCTATGAAAATATCTATGAAAAGTGAAGAAATTATGTTAAGTGATTAAATATGAACAGTGAAGATGTGGTGTTATATGAATGAGTATGAAAGGTGAAAGAATTATGTATATGAAGTAATATGAATAAATTGAAGATATTGCGTTATGGAAATAAATATGAGTGTGAAACATGAAGTAAAGTGTATTATGTGACGAATATGAGAAAGGTTATAAAACGAAACATATGAAATGATATATGATATTATAACCCAAGTTACCGACTTGGGATGCTGCGAGATATATGATATGATATTCAATATAGTACAACCCAAGTTATCGGCTTGGGCGGCATGGGGGTGCAGATATATATATATATATATAAGGTGATGTATGATAATATAACCCAAGTTATCAACTTGGGAATGTGACATTGTGTTTGGTATAGAATACAAGACAGAATCGTGATATGAAAATTAAAGAATAGTATGAGTATGGATACTAAAATGAGTATAGGATATGATACAAGTATGGTAAGCCTTAGGTATTGTGTCTAGGAACTACCTGCCCACTATTTCGATAGAAATGGTGGGAACTATTTTTCTAGGCACAATCTTAAGGTAGGATGAGTAAAAGAAACGATAAAATGGAGTAGAGATGCAGTGCGAAAGTTGAATGATGATGGATACGGGAATAATAGTGCTATTAGAAACAATATGTGATATGATACTGTGGATGATAAAAAATTATAAAATGGAAATAGAATAAGATGGGATTGAGATAACGGCTAAGTGTATGATTAAATATATAGTGATGTATATATGAGCTATGTGATAATAAAGAAATGGCAAATCCATGATAAGCATATATTGATGGCCTAATTTTGAATAAGTATGAGTTGGTTTACCTTGGGCTTTGGGTCGAGGAACTACCACCCCCATTTCGGTGGAAATGAGGGGAACTGCCGAGACACAAACCCAAGAGAGTCGAGTGGGATGAGTTTATCAGGTAATATCAGTGATATGATGATAATGGCAATGTTTAAGATTCATATAAGTCAAGTAGAAATGATAATGAGAATGGTAATATAGATGGTAAAGGATATGTCAGTGGAAGTTTATTACAGTTATGAGGTAATATGTGTGATTAGTGACAAAGTATGCGAATGTTGATGAGAAGTTGGTGTTTAGTATGATGATGGTAATAAATGGTTAAGTATACGACGACGGATTGGTACATGAATGTATTCATCTCTTTATCACTATCATGTTTCATTTATGTTTATGTTTATCATTTTAAAATTATGTTGCTAATATTATTGAAATTGTTTTAATACATGATGATTATACTTACACCAGTTTGGCTGACCCCAATAATTTTGGGGGTCAGGGATTATCTATGACTTCCATGTTTTACTGGTAGGTTTCATTAGCAAGGGAGTAGGGAGCATTTAGGGAAATTTTATCAATTATGTCTTTGAAACATTATGTTCAGACAAATATGTGCATGTGTATAATGTATAAGGAAAGGCTATAGAAAGAATGTATATAATGTTGGATCCTGTAGGCTAAGCAACAAACACTAGAGAGGGGGTGAATAGTGTTAATGAAAATAAATTGCGGAATAAAATTATTTTTCTCGGCACAGTCGACCTAGTTGGGAACCAGTCGACTGATATAGCCAAATTAAAAGAAACTTAATCTCTCGATGCAGTCGACTTATCTGAGAGACAGTCGACTGATAATATCAAATAAAGAAAATATAATAACTCGGTTCAGTCGACTAATAGATAAGCCAGGCGACTGAAGAAACAAAGAGTAACAAATACAAGACTGATCAGTCGACTAATACGAAGCTGAGTCGACTGTACAGACTAGATTTGCAGAATTTCAATAAATAAAAGTAAGTGCAAAAACAAGACAACCAATCACAGAGTACACAAGATATATCCTGGTTCGGTCCTCCCGACCTACATCCAGTCCCCAAGCAACCCACTTGAGATTTCCACTATTCTTGAAAAATAAATACAAGAATACCCTACGGCGTTCAAGACAACAACCTTGTCTAACCCGTAGTCCTTTCTCTCAACCAGAGAAAGCAGACCCACTCTTCAACCAAGAGTGAAAAGACACCGACTCTACAACCAAGAGTCAAAAAACACTCTCCAACCGAGAGCAAGAATACAAGAGGAATTTTACAATCAACCTATAGCCTTGTTGTTGTATGTGTTGATGCACGTGGCTAAAGAATTAGGTTGACTTCTATACTCAGTCCAAAGCGAATTCAATGCTATACTGGACTGAGTGTAGAGAACCAAAGTATGTGAACTTGAAAGCTTTGTTCTTCACAGAAAATCACTTAAATTTTTCTCAAGAGTGCTCGGGTGTTTATGTCAGAAATCAAGTAGTGTTTTCTGTTTGAGAAGAAACTCTATATAAAGGGTTTTGTTCTTCTGAACGTTGGAAAGCAGTTACATAACTGTCAACCAACGGATCAAACCGTTTGAATTTGAAAAAGTTCGTTTTTGAAAATCAGAAAACGGTCAAAAAGCTCTCGATCAGTCTACTGGGTTGCCATATGAGTCGACTGATCAGAGTTTGAATAATTTTAAACAGTTTCGTACTTATCAGTCGACTGGCATAGGCTTAAGTCGACTGGTACTTAAAAGCTAAAATTCTTCAAACTGTTTTGACTTATTTTGAGGGGTTTTTAGAGACACACATTATGAAGTTGTTAAGTGTGTGTGTGTGTGTTGACAAGGCTTTACATCAGACTAAAGACTCAACAGGAAAGTACATTACAATGTTTACAAGACACAACAATATAACACATTTGAGCTTGAAGTCTTGAGTCTTGAGTTGAATTGAGTCTTTGATCCTTATTTTTGAGTAAAGTCTTGATCCTTGTCTTGAGTTGTATCCTTGAAAGCTTGTGCATTTGTTCAGCTAGAATTGTCTTTTGATATGTATACTGCATTGTTAGCTGTAATATATAAACACATGTTGCACTGTGTTGTGATCATCAAAATCAAGAATCAACATTCTCCCCCTTTTTGATGATGACAACACAATAGCTGATATTAACAGATAATATGTATATATATAGGCACAGTAAGGATATGCTCCCCCTATTAAAAACACAGAATGCATTTTCTTAAAACACCACGTATCAGGCGACTGTGTCAACTGGCAGGCGACTGATCAGTAGGTTTACATATACAGTAGCATTAGTAGCAGTCGACTTAAAACGTTTAAGCAGTCGACTGACCAGAGATTTGCAACAGCCAAAATAACACAGATAATAATGATAAAATCACAAAACACAGATAATATAAGCAAGCATAAATATAACGCATAAATATAACTCAGATATCTCTCCCCCTTTGTAATCATCGAAAGCACATAATAACCATCTTTTTCGTAGAAAAGAGACTAATAGAAAGTTGCATACAGAAATAAGTCCATTAAACATAAGGAAAAAAAATCTTCAATCGTCTTCATCCGAGTCTTCATCGTCACCATGAGAAGGAGGATGAAATTGAGAGGTGAAGAGATTGGTGAGGTTGTCAATCTTGGTATCAATGTGGTGGAGTTGGGAATCAAAGGAATCAAGTCTGGAATCAAGGGTGTGAAGATGTGTATCCACAGTCTGTGAATGTTTCATAAGGTAGTTGACACATTCATACATGGTACGTGGATCATCATAGTTGGCGTTGGGAAGAGATGAACTAGAAGAAGCAGAAGGTCTAGCAGAAGAACCTAAAGGTGCCTGAGAAGGAGGTGGAGAGCTAGGAGGGTTATCAACAAGCTTCATACGTGCGAGGCTAGCACGATCGAAGCAATCATAACGAGAAACAACATTGGTCTCGGAATCGAGATCAACGCTAAAAGCAAGAAAGACTCTAGTGAGAAAGCCACCAAAAGGTAGAAAGTGAGTGTGATGCTGAAGTTGAGAAAAAATGACATGACCCCAATTGATATCAATTTTACCAAAAATTGCATACACAACTTTTTGTAGTTCTAGAGAATAGTGGTCATAACTACCCTTTTTGGGAAGGATGTTATACGTTAATATTCTAGCTACAAGCTTTGCAATTGGTTGAATATTTTTGCTTGTCATTGGAGGACCATGATGAGGTAAAAAGATTTTAGACAAAATTGAGGCATTATCTAAAACAATGTCATCAAGAAATATACCTCCGTCATCAATTCCTAAAATTTCATTTATCCTAGACGGTGTGAGTGTCATTTTGACATTCTTCACAGACGAACGGATAAGAACATTCCCATTGGGTTTTTGTACAACTATCATATTTGTGTAAAACAAATAGATTAGTTGAGGATAATAGTTGGGTTGGTTTGCTAAAGAGAGAAAATCATAAAGACTGCTATTTTGAAATAAAGGAATGAGATTGAAAGGGGCAAGATCATTAAAGTTGACAAATCTTCCAGGGAAGATGGAAATGGTACAAATGAGGTACCATTGGTCAATAAGATCTGGACTCAATAAATATTGAGTGTAGTCTTGAGAAGAAGAGCTACCCTCATGAGTCCGCTTAGATCTTTTGGGTGCCATTAGAGAGAAACAGAGATAGAGACTATACCAAAGAAAAACGAAAGATCAGAACAGAGGCGAGCACCAGCAGCAAATTTGAGTCGACTTGCTCCTTCTTCAAAAACTAGGGTTTTGAAATTGGGGCAAAATAGGAGATCGGTAAGAGTATGAAAGAGGGGCAGGTAAAGGGGTTTTTAACAGTGAATAGACGGCTCAGATTACAGGGAAATGAAATCAACGGTCAGATAGGGTTGTCACGGGTGAGATAGTGAAAAGTTTTTATCTCAAAATTTGTGATGAATAGTCGCTGAAGACAGATTGATCTTGCGATAGTCGACTGGTATGATATATCAGTCGACTGAGTCGAGAAGAAAATAACATCTTATATCTGCTGACCAGTCGACTGGATTGATAATCAGTCGACTTAGTCGAGAACAAAATACGTATATATAACAATTCAGTACAGTCGACTGATTCAAAACACAGTCGACTTATCAGAGTGATTTTTAACAAATATCTATAATATCACAAATTCCAAGTTCTCTTCTTAACTTGATAAAAGTATCTTCTTTAAGGGGCTTGGTAAATATATCTGCTACTTGTTGATCAGTAGAGATAAAGTCTAAAGATATATCTCCTTTTAAAACATGATCACGTAGAAAATGATGTCGAATATCAATATGTTTCGTACGTGAATGTTGAATCGGATTTTTAGATAGATTAATTGCACTGGTATTATCACACATAATTGAGGGTTTCTCAAATGAAATACCATAATCTAACAAAGTTTGTTTCATCCATAAAATTTGAGCGCATGCTAAACTTGCAGCAATATATTCAGCTTCTGTGGTTGATAGGGATACAGAATTTTGCTTTTTACTGCACCAAGATACTAGGGAATGTCCCAAAAAGTGACATGTACCACTAGTACTCTTGCGATCAGTCTTGCTTCCAGCAAAATCGGCATCGCTATAAGACAAAAGTTGAAAAATATCGGTGCGTGGATAAAATAAACCATATTCAGATGTGCCTTTAATATATCTTAAAATTCGTTTCACTGCTTTTAAATGAGATTCTTTAGGACTAGATTGATATCTAGCACATAAACATACGCTGAACATAATATCTGGTCTACTTGCAGTAATATATAAGAGTGAACCAATCATACCTCGATAGAGTTTTTGATCAACACTCTTACCTAATAAATCTTTGTCAAGAGTAGTAGTAGTAGCCATAGGTGTGGATTTACTACTAGTACTATCCATGTGAAAACGTTTGAGTAATTCCTTTGCATATTTGCCTTGATTGATAAATATGCCATTTGAAGATTGTTTAATTTGCAATCCAAGGAAATAATTGAGTTCACCCATGTGACTCATCTCAAATTCATTTTTCATGGTATTAGCAAATTCTTGACATAGATTATTATTAGTAGAACCAAAAATTATATCATCAACATATATTTGTATGATTAAGATATCATTCTTAACTCTTTTGATAAACAAGGTAGTGTCTACTTTACCTATTTCAAATCCTGTTTCTAAAAGAAAAGTTTTCAGACGATCATACCAAGCACGAGGTGCTTGTTTAAGACCGTATAACGCCTTTTTCAATTTATAAACATGATCTGGAAATTGTTCATGTTCAAAACCTGGTGGTTGTTTAACATAAACATTTTCCTTAATGAACCCATTAAGAAAGGCACTTTTCACATCCATTTGATAAAGTATAAAATTCATAAAACAAGCAAAAGATAATAAAATACGAATAGATTCTAGTCTAGCAACAGGAGCATATGTTTCATCAAAATCTATACCTTCTTCTTGATTATATCCTTGGGCAACTAATCTAGCCTTGTTCCTTACAACTTGTCCTGATTCATCTAACTTATTCTTGAATACCCATTTGGTACCAATGATAGTCTGATCAGGAGGTCTAGGAACTAAATCCCATACATCATTTCTTACAAATTGGTTTAGTTCATCTTGCATGGCATTCACCCAATATTCATTCTCACAAGCTTCTTGTATATTCTTTGGTTCAAAATCTGACAAGAATGCTGTATGAGAGATCATATTAATATGCGAACGTGTCTGAATACCATGGGAGATGTCACCAATTATTAAGTCATGAGGATGATCTTTAACTTCAACGAATGACTTTGGTAAAGTTGAAGATATCACAATCGGATCAGTCGACTTGACTTGTTCTTCAGTCGACTGGTTTAAGTCAGTCGACTTGGAGACTTTATCAGTCGACTTATCAGATAGATTAGTTTGCTCTAAGGATGTAATCACATTATCTAAAGGTGATAAATCAGTTTCATCATCCTTATTTAATGTTGATGAAGGTAAGGATTCATCGAATGTAACATGCATTGATTCTTCAATGGTCATAGTAGACTTATTGAAAATTCTATATGCTTTACTCCTATTTGAGTATCCTAAAAAGATACCCTCATTAGATCTAGGATCAAATTTGTCTAGATTATCTTTTGTGTTTAGAATAAAACACTTACAACCAAATGTTTTAAAGTAAGAGACTTTAGGAATTTTATTAAAAAATAACTCGTAACAAGTCTTCTTTAGTTTAGGTCTTAGAAGAATTCTATTCAAAACATAACAAGCTGTAGCAACAGTTTCAGCCCAAAAATGCTTTGGTAGATTACTTTCAACAAGCATAGTACGTGCGCATTCTTGCAAAGTCCTATTCTTTCTTTCAACCACACCATTTTGTGGTGAAGCTCTAGGAAATGCAAATGAATGTGTTATACCATTCTTGTTGCAATATTCTGTAAATGTTTCATTTTCAAATTCTCCACCATGATCACTTCTAATAGTGACTATGGTTAGAGATCTTTGATTTTGAACACGTTTACAAAAATGTGCAAATTCTTCAAAAGCATCATTTTTATGTTTTAAAAAGAATGTCCAAGTAAATCTTGAAAAATCATCTACTAAAACAAACACATATCTACTTTTATTTAAAGAAGCAACTCTAGGAGGACCAAATAAATCCATATGAATTAATTCAAGTGGCCTACTTGTAGAGATTACATCTTTTGTTTTAAAAGTGGATTTGATTTGTTTTCCTAGTTGACATGCATCACATAACTTATCCTTTTTAAAGGATAATTTTGGCAGTCCTTTAACTAGGTTATATTTAGATAATTTTGAGAGATTTTTCATGTTCACATGTCCAAATCTTCTATGCCATAACCAAGATTCATTGTTAGAGGCTATCAAACAAAAATCATTTGAAAAATCAATTGCATTCAAACATAATTCATAAATATTGTTTTTGCGACAACCTTGAAAAATAACTTTTTCCATAGTAGAATCATAAATTAAGCATGCATCTTTTTCAAAAACTATTTTATAACCTTTATCACACAATTGACTAATACTTAAGAGATTATGCTTTAAACCATTAACTAAAAGTACATTTTCTATAATAGGGTTAGATATTTTACCGACCATGCCAATACCGATGACTTTGCCTTTGTTGTTATCTCCAAAGGTGACGGTTCCTCCATCTATATTCTGAATGGTGGATAGTAAGTTGGCATGCCCTGTCATGTGTTTTGAACATCCGCTGTCTAATATCCAGCGTTCTTTCTTGGGTACCTATAAAACATTTGAGGTAAATATGGTACCCTTTTTTATTGGGTCCAAAACATATTAGTTTGGGGAAACCAAACCCATGAAGAGTTTGATCTTCCTCCATAAGCAGGAATATAATTGGTAGAAGTACATACATTCAGCATATAAGAATTGATATAAGCAATTCTATCATTCTGATTAATATTGACTGGAACCCATACTAGTTTGTTCTGTCCAGTCGACTTACCAGTGTTTATCAGTCGACTGTTGGTATGTATCAGTCGACTGGTAGATGCACTAGGTCGACTTATAAGAGGTTTTGATCTCGTGGAATGAGATCCACTTTCTCTGGACAGACGACTAGTGCTATGGTTCAGTCGACTTAACCGAACGTTAGTATCACTTTTATCACTGAATTTAACTACCTGTGGTTTTGCAAAGAAATCATATAACTTGTGTGTAACACTAGAAATAGATGCTGACTTAGTCTTACTAGTGTTTAAAACAGGAGATTCTTTTATAGAAGATTTCTTGAAACTAAGTCCAAATTTATGACTAGATGCAACTTGATGATGAAGCATATCATTTAAATTCTCTTTGCCTTTGTTAAACTTAGATACATTCTTTGAAATCTCTTCATAATTCTTTTTGAGAGTTTCAAGATCAGTATCTAGACTTGCAAGACGAGAATTTAAGGATTTTACTTCCTTATCAAGGTTAAGATTTTCTTGATTAAGTGTTTGATTCACTTTCTCAAGAATCTTAACTCTAATCTTTTCTTTCTTTAATTCTTGGAATATTTCATTAAATGCATCAAGAAGGTCTTCAGAATCATAATCATTACTTACATGTTCTTGTGCAGCCATAAAGCATACATTTGCCACTTCGTTATTTTCATCCGTTTCTTCTTCGGAAGATGAATCGCTATCATCCCATGTGGCTTGATACGCCTTTTTGTTCTTGGCAAATTTGTTCTTTGAATATTTGTCTTTCTTGAAGTTGGATGTTTTTCCCTTGTTCTTTGCATTTTCTAAGGGACAGTCCTTCTTCATATGACCTATTTTATTGCACCTGAAACATGTAGGAGGGTCATTAGAATCTTTACTCTTAGAATGAAACTTACCCTTCTTTAAGAACTTCTTGAATTTCCGAGTGAACATTGCTATTTCTTCTTCATCTTCTTCCTCATCTTCTGAGTCAGTCATGGCTTTAAAAGCCAATGATTTCTTCTTTGCTTGGTGTGATTCAGTATCTTTCTTTCGATCTTCAAGTTGGACCTCATATGCCATGAGATTACCAACAAGATTCTCGAGAGTAAGTGTTGACAAGTCATTTGCCTCTTCTATTGCTGTGGTTTTCTTTTTCCATTCTGGAGTGAGTGCTCGTAGTACTTTTCTGACCATCTCTGCTTGAGTATAAGTCTTTCCAAGCGCCACAAGAGAGTTGGTAATGTCTGTGAATCTTGTAATCATCTCAGACACAGTCTCATTGTCCTTCATTCTGAACATTTCAAACCTGTGGACAAGAACAGAAATTTTAGATTCTTTTACTTTATTCGTTCCTTCATGTGTTACCTCGAGTGTATGCCAAATTTGATATGCGGTTGTAGCATTGGATACACGGTTGAATTCTTCCTTCGTCAGTGCACAGAATAAAGCATTCATTGCTTTGGCATTGTTCATAGTCTGACTCTTTTGATCATCATTCCATTGTGCATATGGAATGGTAGGAGCAGTATGTTCCGTCTCTGTCATTTGCCATATCTCGTAGTTGATTGATTGGAGATAGATTCGCATTCGGCACTTCCAATAGTTATAGTTTGTTCCATCAAATAGTGGTGGTCGTTGTGTAGATTGTCCTTCATGGTACTGATTAGTATTTGATGTAGTTGCCATTGCCTGTAACCTTGCTCTGATACCAAGTGTTGGATCCTGTAGGCTAAGCAACAAACACTAGAGGGGGGGTGAACAGTGTTAATGAAAATAAATTGCGGAATAAAATTATTTTTCTCGGCACAGTCGACCTAGTTGGGAACCAGTCGACTGATATAGCCAAATTAAAAGAAACTTAATCTCTCGATGCAGTCGACTTATCTGAGAGACAGTCGACTGATAATATCAAATAAAGAAAATATAATAACTCGGTTCAGTCGACTAATAGATAAGCCAGGCGACTGAAGAAACAAAGAGTAACAAATACAAGACTGATCAGTCGACTAATACGAAGCTGAGTCGACTGTACAGACTAGATTTGCAGAATTTCAATAAATAAAAGTAAGTGCAAAAACAAGACAACCAATCACAGAGTACACAAGATATATCCTGGTTCGGTCCTCCCGACCTACATCCAGTCCCCAAGCAACCCACTTGAGATTTCCACTATTCTTGAAAAATAAATACAAGAATACCCTACGGCGTTCAAGACAACAACCTTGTCTAACCCGTAGTCCTTTCTCTCAACCAGAGAAAGCAGACCCACTCTTCAACCAAGAGTGAAAAGACACCGACTCTACAACCAAGAGTCAAAAAACACTCTCCAACCGAGAGCAAGAATACAAGAGGAATTTTACAATCAACCTATAGCCTTGTTGTTGTATGTGTTGATGCACGTGGCTAAAGAATTAGGTTGACTTCTATACTCAGTCCAAAGTGAATTCAATGCTATACTGGACTGAGTGTAGAGAACCAAAGTATGTGAACTTGAAAGCTTTGTTCTTCACAGAAAATCACTTAAATTTTTCTCAAGAGTGCTCGGGTGTTTATGTCAGAAATCAAGTAGTGTTTTCTGTTTGAGAAGAAACTCTATATAAAGGGTTTTGTTCTTCTGAACGTTGGAAAGCAGTTACATAACTGTCAACCAACGGATCAAACCGTTTGAATTTGAAAAAGTTCGTTTTTGAAAATCAGAAAACGGTCAAAAAGCTCTCGATCAGTCGACTGGGTTGCCATATGAGTCGACTGATCAGAGTTTGAATAATTTTAAACAGTTTCGTACTTATCAGTCGACTGGCATAGGCTTAAGTCGACTGGTACTTAAAAGCTAAAATTCTTCAAACTGTTTTGACTTATTTTGAGGGGTTTTTTAGAGACACACATTATGAAATTGTTAAGTGTGTGTGTGTGTGTTGACAAGGCTTTACATCAGACTAAAGACTCAACAGGAAAGTACATTACAATGTTTACAAGACACAACAATATAACACATTTGAGCTTGAAGTCTTGAGTCTTGAGTTGAATTGAGTCTTTGATCCTTATTTTTGAGTAAAGTCTTGATCCTTGTCTTGAGTTGTATCCTTGAAAGCTTGTGCATTTGTTCAGCTAGAATTGTCTTTTGATATGTATACTGCATTGTTAGCTGTAATATATAAACACATGTTGCACTGTGTTGTGATCATCAAAATCAAGAATCAACATATAAAGGTGAATAATTTATTATATTTGATTTTAGTATGTTGACAGGTGATGGATTCATATATGGATTAGAAGTCTTCGAACAAGTATGATTTTCTTTAAGGAAGTTAAAAGATTGATGGTTTTAATTTGATAATTTGTGATTGGATGATGATAATACCCGCCAGAGCATATACATATGATCTCTGTGATGTGTTTGATGAATTAGCCTGGGGAGGTTTTTGATATATTACAGGTATTGAGATTTATTGAATTGTTTGCAAATTTCCTTAAGCCGAAAGGCGTTACGGGTAGAAAATTAGAGGGGAGACTCTGTCGAAATTTTTACTAAATTCTTAGCTTATTATTTGGGAATAATATAAGAGTTTTGGAAGTGCAAGGAAGTAAAGGATCGCATAGAAATGCTAAACAGAGTCTTCTAGGAGTTATAAGTAAATAGAAGGAAATGTAAAAAAGAAAAACAAAACAAAACAAAAAAGAAATAAAAATCGGGGTGTGACAGTTTGGTATCAGAGCCTAGGTTAGCTAGGATTGTGTGAGTATCCTAGTCACTCTGTAGCATGTGGGTAAAGATGCATAAGGGTAAAGCAAGTAGATGGATAATTAACCACTCAGGAAAGAAAGTGAAGGAATATGAATATGGAAATGCTTAGTAGATTGATGTATGTTTGTTGTATATTGATATTCGATGGATATGTAAATTTTGAGGTATTAATTCAGTTACTGGTTAGTGTTATGAAACGAGGCATCCGAGGATGTAGAACTTCTGAATATGACTGTATATGACTCCTTGGATTTTAAATAATAATAGTTCTTTTGTATTTATATCTGTAATATACAGGAGGAAGATGGAAGAAGAGTATTATATATTTAATAAGTTTGAGCTTCTGATTGATGCTTAATGATTTATAAGGTGACCTTGATTTTGTGAGGTATGTAGGCTATATATGATTTGGGAATGATTGTATTATGAGAAAGAACTCTATTGAGGAATAGAGTATGCAATTGGAATATTTGAATTGATAAGAGAATATGAAATCTATAATATTGGTTTAATTAGAAATGTGAATGTGATACTTGGTGACAAACGATGAGTGTGGAATAATGAGAATGTTATAATGGTGTTTGAATTTATATGTAATATGTATGGATAATGGGGTTACAAAAGGAGAAATTGATAATGGTAATGAAGAAAATGTGGGAATCCAAGATAGTGAATGCAAAAAATGTATATTATTGTAATTGGAAGGGTTGCGTAGGAAGGATTAATGTTCAAGAAAAGAATGATTCTATGAGGGAAGAAGTGTGCAGGTGTGGTGATCGATGGTATTTATAAAAGAATTAGATGAAAGGGGGGTGATTTTAGAAGACAGTTTGCACCCATTGATGTACTAATTGGTGTAGTTATGTGTTTTTGATGTCTTCGGGGTGACACTTAGTCATATATCTCGATAAAAATTTGGAGTTCAAATTTTACTTAGTATTCAAAGAATTGAAAGAAATGAAGGACATACTGTAACCCCTATTTTTCTATTTTAGATTTTTATTGTATTTTATTTTCTTTTTCTTGATTTTGTATCTGAATTCCTTTGAATAATAAATTTTTGCTTTTCTTGGGTTCTTTTATTCTCTTTTGATCACTCCGTACTCTTTTGGCTTGAATCCTGTTGTTTTTGGCTCACTGCAAATTTTTCTCTTCGTGTTTTGAGTTTGAATTGTTCCGCTATATATTCATCTCTTTGATTTATATTTGTTCATCTGTTGTTGGAGCCTAAACCTGTATCCTAAACCAACTAACCCAAAACCCAAAACCCAAAACCCCACATCCTAATCTCCTATATAAATACCCACATTAAACCCTAATTAAATATAACCCTAATATCTATCTCTCTCTAACTCGCCACTCTCTCTCCCTTGTTTCACTTCAAACCCATCCCGAAGCCTCTCTCACCCTCATCTTCCCGCTCAGCCCCTCTGACTGCCATCCCGACCACCCTCCTCGCTCTCCCGTCGCCCTCTTCCGTCTCTGATCATCCCCAACACCACCAGACACCACCCATAGCCCTCGCCTTCATCCCGTCGCCATCCCCATCAACCTCAGAACCCATCCACCTCGCTGCTATCCTCCTCACCCACCACCTCGTCGACCTTGTCTTCACCTTCTTCGTTGTCCCCCGCAACCACCGAAGACCCCTTCAACTATCGTCATCATCGTTGAACACCCGAACCCCCCGCCGTTCCGTCTCCTCCTCTGTTTTGTCGAGAAATAGAGCCCCCTTTGAGCCATTAATTATCGTCGCTGCGCCGCTCCTCGACCGCAGTGCCCCGTCGTCAGCACACCCCCGAGCACCCTCGCCGCCAGCGCCAATGGTCCCCCGCTGCCTCTCTCTCTCTCTCTCTCCGTCGACCAGTTGAGAAGAAAGGGGTGGAGTTTTGGTGTTTGCTGTTAGTGTGTGGAAGGGATCCGGTGTTTGGTGTTGTGCAGAGGATCCTGAATTGAGTTGCTATGTGTTGTTTGTGGATTCGCTGTTTTGCTGTTTGCACGTAGCTCGCACATATTTCCGTGTTTGTGGTTCGTCGTCCGGGATTCTCATCCCGTTATTCTAAATATTTGGAATTAACAACTAAAAGGCAAGTCCCTTCTTGAACCAGTTTATTGTTTTGTTCAAGATTTCTTTGATCTCCGTAAGTAGATCCAATTCATTTTTATTGTACTGCTATTTGAATTCCATTAAGTGTATTAAGGGTTTACACATGCTAACCTGATATATGGTTAACATCGTGCCTATATCTTAGATCTAAAACCTAGTTCCTCTTGTACATTGCATATGCACGTTTACATGAAAAATAACTAGAACCATGTTATAGAATTGGTTGATGAATTGAATATGTTAGATTGATTTGATTTAATGAATTGATTACCATGCCTGTGAAATTGCATCTTAAAACAGGAATTATGCATGTTAAACATCTAGCATCACTTTGATCATTAATTAGCATGAACTATATGATTGTATGATTAAGTTGTTGCCTATTCATATCAAACTATTTTCTAGACTTCTGTTTGTTCCTTTTTGTATCAGATTTTCGACCATATTGCTGTTGTAATTTGAAATAACTTAGTGAAAATGAATTATAGCCGCGTGAATCTATTTTCCAGAACTTTTAACAAATCTGAATTCCGAGTTATAATCTGTTAGATATCAGTATTTTAGTACAACTGTATCTGAATTTCTAGATTCACAAATTCATGCGTATCTTTCTGTTTCATAGTTAAATTGAACATGTTAACAGTAAAATAAAAATATGAAATAAATTTGGCTGAAACTAGACATGCGTAGGAATCATCCTGAATTTTTGTAGATTTAATTGAGGAATTTTCTGACCTAAATCATATGTTTGAACACAATTTATAACTTGCTGCCGAACATAAAATCTGAAAAGAATAGGATTTTCACCCTAGTTTCTGTCATTTCTATATGTCGTATATATATTTTCTGGAACCGACAGAGTCTAGTTTTTAGAATTTCTGACCGATCCAGATTTTCTTTTCTGTAGTAGCGGTAATCTGTGTTTTTGTACAACAACATCATGCTATCCAAATTGTGTGATTTCTGTTTAATTAATATGTTTGCTTCTTGTGTTGTCTGTAACGAGTAGAATTAGTCACACTTAGCATGATACAACCTTGACACCTTCTTGTATGCTTACATAGGATGAAATAAAATGATAACAAGCTGGGGTATTATGGGATGACTTGGTAGTGAACAATCAGAAACTGTACTCGGTCGGGCCCTACTGGTTGACTTGTACTGACTGATGGCCATAAAATACTGCTTGATAATCATTTTCATTGAACATTAAACACTGATTACTGGGCCGAGTACACGAACCGTGAATTTACCATCAGTCTAAAGCATACACTGTGTGCTTGCGCCGAACCTGTGGAAGATAGAGTCCAAGATTAGATTGCTTGAATTAATTTATTGCTAGATTTATTTCTCTGAACATTGTCTTGACATTATACTTTGTTTTTGGGCTTTTATGACCCGGAGTTTGTTTTTATCCCTGATGTTGGATATTAATATTTGGATTATTTCATTTATTATTGAATTTGATCTTTATTTATGTGATTATATATTCTTACGTGGTTGTGATTGTTATTTCACATTGTTGAGTTAGTCTGCTACAGCTTATGAATGGTGTTTACATCATTCGCTGGGCCTACGTTACGTACTCGTATTCCATATTTTGGGAAGCGGGGCGTGACACATACGGTGGAAAATATGTGTATTATTTGAAATTTTAAGTAGAAGAGTCCTCACTTTGAGGTGTGTATGCCCATAGATGATAGTCTTGTGATAAATTAGGAGTGTGAATTATAGAAATTCTAAGGTAGTGTGACTTTATTTGGGTCCGAGGTAGCAGTATAATGATATATCTGGGTAGTTTATCAGGTAAGTGGCTGGTCGGTAGTGGCTTCTTGGAGCATGGATTTGAAGGTTGTTCCTCAATGAAGATAAAATATGATTTGATTTTTAAGATATTGAGGAGGAAGATTTTAGAAGTGGTCTTTTGGATGCCCTCACACCCATAGCTCGATGACGAGCTTCTTTTGAGGTGTGTATAATATAGCGCCCGTTATTTTTATAAAATTCCAAAATATACGTTTTTATGTATTTTTATCTGATTTTGAGGAATTATATTCACATATTTGGGCTTATTATATTTTTATTTCACTGAAATCATAATTTGGTCGGATTGGAGAAAAATAAAAAGATAGGAGTTTTGAAGTTAGATTTCTCGGAGCTAGAAAATCCGATTTGACTCGATTTTTTTTGGGGGCATTTGTACGTTACTGAGGGTCAATAAAATGCTAAAATAGTGGAGTTACTAGTTTTATTCCTTAAGTTGGAAAATTTGATGAAAAATGAGTCAAAAGAACCCTTTTTGGGCTTTTTTTTGTGAACTTGGGCCTATAGCCCATAACCCATCACCTAAATATTATTAAAAATCCTTAAAAATTATAATTGTGCCACTCCTTCACTCTTCCCCCTCCTTTTCTAAATCCAGACTGAAACATCCCCCCCCCCCCTGCGTAAATCTAGCCTAAGGTTAAACCCTTCATCCAAATTTCAAATTTCTTCGAGATTCTTGATCCCCGGAGAGTTCTCTTATGTGTGCCGGCGGTAATTTGCGGAGATATTATAGAGAAGGTATACAAAAAAAATTTATTTGTGTTTTTGGATTGTATGCTTTTTATCTCTTTTTGTAATAATGGATGTGCGAGGCTTATTAGCGTATGTAGAACATGATAGGATTAAGAAATGGAGGTTTGCATGGTGAAAAGTTGAGTTGAAAATTTTGCATAACCCTCAAGTTAGGGTTTGTAGAAATTGGAGGAGTTTATTTGTAGAACCCCATATTTTCAAATATTATTTTAATATTTGAAAATGAATTAAAATGATTTACTGGAAATTTAATAAAATATTTTCTAAAAAGATTTATCTTTTTACACGTGCGAAACACGTGCAAATACTTTTGGGGTAAAAATACAATTTGATATTTTTAATAAGTTTTCATACTTATTATGGAGTGTATTCTAAATTTTGGGATTTTTCTGAATAAAGAAACTATTTTTACAAATATCTCGAAAGAGAGGGGCTTTTATGTAAAAAAAGTCGTTTGGATCTTAAATAAACTATGAAAATTCGTTTTTACTGATATTTTGGTTCTCCATGGTCATCATTTGAATTTAAATATATTTGAAATTTATTTAAAATCGATTTGGTGAAGATTTGGTCAAAAAGGGTGTTTTTGCAAATATAGAATTTATGTTGGATCTTTGTGCAAATGTTTTCTGGAAGGTAAAAGTCAAATATTTTTATTGGAAACTAAAATATGTATTACCATATATTATTTCGGATTTTCCTGGATTTTTATGAATATTTTATGAGGTATTTGCAAATATTGCAAAAGGGAGGGCTTTTGTGCAAAATCGCCGCCCTAAGTGTAAATCCGGGATTTTCTTATCTCTGGGCCGTGCTGGGTTGTTGGAAAACTTAGTGGTAAAAAGATTTTATTTAGTTTTGATTTATTTAACATATTTTTAACTAAGAAAGGTTATATA
This sequence comes from Hemerocallis citrina, assembly GCA_017893485.1. Lineage (NCBI taxonomy): Eukaryota > Viridiplantae > Streptophyta > Magnoliopsida > Asparagales > Asphodelaceae > Hemerocallis > Hemerocallis citrina. Next base: position 153,015,362 of record CM030364.1, on the reverse strand, counting down.
TGTGAAGTAATAAATTGAAAAAGGACTATTTTGCAAAAGTACTTCAAAACCCTAATTTCTTTCAATCTCGGCCTGTATAAAAGAGGGTGTGCAGCCGTCATTCGCTGCACAACTCCAGATTTAATATATTACTATTTTCTTGGCGATCAAGAGGAGGATTCTTGGATCTAGCAAGAGGAAGGCTTTTATTCGGATCTTTGCAATTCTAAGGTGAGTGACATTGTTTGTGTTGTTGTTTGATTTTGCGAATGATATGAAATTGGTTGTTTTGAGTTATGTGAATGAAATCGTTTGCTTTATTTCATTATATGAATGATATGATCCTTGTATTGTGATGTGAATGAACCATTGTTATTGCTTGGACCATGTTTGTGAAACTCATGAATATTGAGTAGATCTTGAATTATGAGATTATATTGTTAGAAAGCAGGTTAAGAATTGATTATGTTGAGATCGGATGACGAACATCTGGATCTCATGGTTATAAATCAGACTTTGATCATGGTTGTGAAAGAAATTTAGTTTTGAGGAACCCTAATGGAAAGATTACTGATTATAGATCTTGAGAATCGAGTTTTGACATATTGGATGATTGAGTGATGAATCCATAACGAAGATTATTTAGATTGTTATTTTGCCAAAAGACGAACTATTTTTCATAAACAAAGGACCTTTAGAAAAACACCAGTTTAGTTTTATATTCAGACCTAATTAGAAAAACTGTAGGCCGACAGTCGACTGGCCTAATATTCAGTCGACTGGTACGACCCTACTGCTGTACCTTCAGACCTTTGAAAATTGTTCGGGAAAGTCGACTTAGACTTCTCTCAGTCGACTGGTCTGCTGAGAACCTTCTTAGTAAAATTTTTTCAGTTCTTCCTGGACAGTCGACTTAGCCTTTGTGCAGTCGACTGGTTCACTGAGGATTCTATTGTGTGAAATTTGTTCAGTCCCTTCGGGACAGTCGACTTAGCCTTTTTGCAGTCGACTGGTGACCTCTGAGGTCGACTGATATGACTTAGTCTATTTTTGTGAAATTTTGGATATAGTCCTCTGGACAGTCGACTTACCACTGTATAAGTCGACTGGTACAGAAGGATGTTTGTAATCTTTAGTGTTATTTCGATTGATTGGTTTTCAGATAATTCAGTCTACATTTGATATTCAGTTCAGTATTTGATTTTGAGATATTCAGTTATGAATATGATTTTGAGATATTCAGTTGAGCCACTTTTTGTTTAGTGGAATTTGTTAGACTTTTGAGTTTGAGTCTCTAGAGGTACGTGACCCTAACATACCGGTATTGAGTTATTTGTTGAGTTATTTTGTTGAGGCCCATTGAGGCATTTCAGTTATTCAGTTTTGATTTTAGTCCGGTAGGGTACACTACTCTAGGAGATTCGTTGAGAAATTAAATAACCCACAAATAATAAGGACAAGCACTAGTGGTGATATGATGAACGGGAACATGAGTTATGCACCTCAATACGGCTTTAGATGAGAGATTTGATCTCCTGAATTATCCAAGTAACTATCTTGAGATGAGGGATTTATCTCCTGAATTATCCAGGTAAATTACCTGAGGTGACAGATATATCTCCTGAATTATCCAAGTGGTTTGCTTGAGATGTGGGATTGAACTCCTGGATTATCAAGGTCGAGGCGACACACATGGGGTAATCCTGTGATCATGTGTCTATGTCTAGATGTGGTATGATCTCCTGAATTATCCAGGTAAAATACCTGAGATGTAGGATCCATCTCCTGAATTATCAGGCATGGGCTAATTCTCACAGTTTATCTTTATCTCGTAGTAGTCATCGTGTTAAGATTAGTTGCATAGCGGGGCGTTACATTATTGGGTCTAACAATTGTAGAAAAATGTTGGAGGGTGAAAAATGTTATAAGAGGATAAATAAGAATTTTTGGTAGAGTTTATGGGCTTTAAGCTCGATTAAATTGTTGGAAATGGAGTATAGGTGAAAAAACACTCGTCGGGTGTTCGATGAAATGCCCGAGCAAGGTTGGAGCAGAAATTTGATAGGTTTGGGGGTGCTATTGACTTTTAATATTATTTTTTAACCCTAATTTGAGACATTATGGGTTTTGGATTAAAGAAAGTAGGGAATCGGACATTTTCCGTATAGGAATCCTCCAATCGATGAGTAAAATTTTGTTGTGTGATCCGAATTCGAAATTCGTCGATGTAACCCACTTAACTAGGTCATTTGAGACGTGTAGGTGAAGACGGATTTGAATTTTGAAGTAGATACCTTGTGTTTTGAGTGTTTGGCTAAAAAAAGTTCTATAATTTTTCGTGTAAGTGTGAAAAAGTGAATTTTGATTGGCTATCATGCGGACGTGGGACATCGTTTGCTCAATTCGTCAGGTAAGTATGATGCATCTACATATTCTCTATGTTGTGGTCAAATTTCGTGGTTTTCCGATTTATATTGAAGGAATTATGGCTAATTTTGAGTTTGAAGGAAAATACAAATTTTTAAAGGGCCGAAAATGGGATTTTGTGATATTTCGGGAAATTAACGATTTTGAGTATATGAAACATAAATTATCGGTTAGTGTGATGTGTGAAAACATAATAACGAGATGTTTTGGGGCATATAAGCCCTCATAGATGATTTGGATACGTGAGGCATGGTGTATGGGCTAGCGCATTATAATGGGATGTTATAATGCTTAAATAGACGAAAGAAGTGATTTTGTAAATTTTTTTGGACCCGGGTTTGTGTTGTGCATGTTTATGGTATGATATGAGACTTATATCCTAGTGAATCATTTTAAATGACTATTATAACTAATATATGACCTATTTATGGGTTGTTATGATATATTGAGATATTGTAGCGCTTAAAGTGGGTGGAATATCTCGTTATTATGTTATTCTTGGCTATATGCCTGCTTTAAAAGTGATATAGATCTAATATCCTAAGGAATAATTTTAAATGGCTATCAATAGCTGGTATATGATCAATTTATATGTATGCTACGGATATGAGATAAGAAATTGAACACAGGAATGTTATATATTTGACATTGAGCCTATATGATGATAATATGGTAGTAAATTTCGGTTAGAAGTGAAACACTGTATTAATTCGTATTTAGCAATGATATGTGGTTGTATATGCCATTTATATGGAATGTAAGGAAATATGGGGTAATAATCTTATAAATGAAGTAACTAGGTGTATGTGAATAATGTGATATAATGAGATAATAAATCGCATGGTTAAAGTCAAAGATGTGACAACTTATTGAAGTAAAAGATGAAATGATATGTGGTGATCAAACGAGATGAAAAGATGGAATAAAAATGATAATAATAAATAAATTTTTGTTGGCCAGTACCTACAGGATCCTGGGGGTTTGGGCTAGACCTTTATATTCTCATACAAGCAAGACTTTGGGACTCTGGATCCGCAAGCATCCCATACTACATACATTCCAGAATCAAGCATGGCCTAATCTAACGCACAAAACAAAGATTGCACATGATGCACCTACTCTAATGCAATTCATTTGGAAACGTATGCATCCCATACTACTTCCTTCCCCAAAATCAACTTCAATAGAAACGTATGCATCCCATACTACATACTTTCCAAAAAGTTCGCATCTCCTGATTGTAGGGTTCAATCCCTTGCCATGCATCCTACTCTTGTACTCATCCTGTTCCTAATAGATATCCGTGCCTGAGGAGCTTGCAGTCAATCGGTCTAGTCCCTTAATGCAGTCCCTAAAGTGTTGGTTGCGTTTGCTGCTTAGTACCCATGCACGGACCTCACTCAAAAAGTCGTGTCAAACCTTCCGGTACAAAACCATGTACCCATGACATCAATGATTCACATATACAATAAAACCTATGTACATAGGAACATGACGGCCTCGAGGATCAAATCCCCCTATCCGATAGGGGCTCCTTTCTCGTTGCTTACCCCGGCTCTTTGGGAATTAACAGATCGGGATACGAGATCCGCGAACTCAAAACCCGAGAACCAAATCCGTATCCCTACGACAGGAAAAGTACAACACCCGACTATGGTCTGCTAGTACTAATGCAATGTACATACCCCTAATACGCCACTCTAATCTAAGACTCACTCTAACCATTCAGGTGACATAAGGGTTCCTCCCACAATCCTGTCTATCGACTCGCGGCCTCGGCAACACAATGTCCTGCTCACCACTTCCCCTATCTTGGAATTCGTCCAACACCATGGCCCGCGTTCATCCTTAACCGGCATGAATTCAACTCGATGGCACCAACTCGGACGTCAAACAACTCGACGGAAGTTCACAACTAGGGCCAATAGACGTAGGGTATTACCCTACCCTTGTGACTAACTCGAGTCACAACATCCACAATAGAAGTCAAACACCAACAAGACCAGCAATAGATCACATTCATCCACAAACAACGAGTCATCAACTCTTAGGGACACAAGGGGAAAGGTTCTTCCAACACTTAGTCAAAACCATGTTTAAACAAACTAGGGTATTTTTGCCTGAAACTTAGAAGGGTCATAACTCCCACAATACAACTCCGATTTGGGTGTTCAAGCTCAATCTGGAAAGGCAAAGACCTAGGCTACAACTCTCTAGTTGATCATCACCACAAATTCAGTCATCTAAATCCTCAAAATAGCCTTACAAACCTCAGCCTGTGTACTTCCTGTACACTGGCTGCACCTTACCGATGGCATAAAACTGTACCTGCTCATCGGAATGATATAAATCCTAGTTCTGTGGAAAGGTGTGAATATCCTCTACAACTTTTTAGTTGATCACCAATCCCAATTGTTTTTTTTGATTACCCTAAAATAGCCATTTTCCTCAGGTATACAGAACCACACATAAAGCTTTACTCAAACAGAGCCTTCAGCTCAAAATCTGTTTTCTGTCCAATCTTGCAAAAAACATATCTATTGTTCTACTCACAGGATATTATTGAAATAGGGCTTTTTAGAAAGCTCTAGATGTCTACTACAATTTCCTAGTTGTACACTTTCTCAAATTATGCTCTTACAGAGCCATAAAAGTATCATCTTATCAAAGGGTCAATACTGACTAGGTTCTGCATAATACATGCCAAAATATTCATCATAAATCACATGCTTACCAAATGGTCATCAAATTTCATTCCCAGAAACTAGACATCATCTTGTGTGACATGAAAAAAGTTTTACATCCAAATTCCAAGTATTCAATGAGGACTACCTGTTATAAATATGCATAAAAGTTCTACTGTTCTTCAGTTACTATCTTGACTACTCTTGGTTAATTAATTTTGAACATGCATCAAGTTTCGTCCAAATAATTTCATGATTTTTCTTTAGAGTCCAGATGCATGTAAGATAACATGGTAAAAATTTCAGAAGTAGATCTTGAGTCAATTAATTCCAAGAGTTCCCAAAAGTTCGGGTGTTACAATAGACATACTCAGCATATGCCTTACGAATCAGTCCTCAAAATGGATTTTATTAAAATATCAAATAACATCATAAAAATTCGAAATAAATTATGTAGTTTCTAGACATACATGAGATCATTCTGTATAAATTTCAAGATCAAATTCCAATTATTTGGTTCTCTGGAAATTCGTAAATGTGACATGCAGATCATGTTTTCTGTTTCCATTTTCAGATTCTAACAATCCACTCCTAATCAACCATTCCCATACTACTAATACTCATTGCATGCAAGAAATTAAATAAGAATGAACAAGAACAACTTTAGAGAACTCCCCACCCTTGGTTGGCTTGAGAAGATGAGATTTGTCTTGAGCTTCCTCTTCCAAATCCTTCTCCAAGAGCTTAAGAACACTCCTTCACTATGCTTCTTCCTCTCTCTCCTTCTCTTTCTTTTTTTTTTCTTATGAAATTCCAGAGCTCAAGAGAGTGAGAAGGAGGGGTTTTATCAAGAGGAGGAGTGAAGGGGAGAGAGGGGGAAGCCGGACAAATGGGGGGGGAGGGGGGGGGGGGGAGGGGGGGTGAGGTGGCAAATGGTTTTCCCCCAAACAATGGTTTCTAGCCCCTTGTTTTTGGAGACAAGGCATGGCTGAAATTTTTGGTCTTGATCAAGCTTTAGATGAGAGATGAGAGATTAGATTTGAGTTCATGCAAAGAATATCGATTGTAGTACTATACAATTACATATTTGCATACGTACCGCACTCAAAACTAGTGTATGTACTAGTATCGGTCCTTCTCATTCTCGTGTACCATCAAGAACGCAACCATCCACACGAACCACCCCGCAAACATAAACGCACCTCACATTCATACATATATATTCAAACAAACACTACAATATATATATATATATATATATATATATATATACACACACACAAAAGCATTATATTATCCGAGGTATTACATTACTCCTTCCTTAGAATCGTTCTTACCCCAGAACAATGCTAGGGGCAAAAATAGCAGATAATCATCAATGATCAGAAGATACTTTCCTTGATCATTTCCAGTTCCTCGAGGAACACCCTCAAAAACTGACTCTTAAAGTGCTCATTGCATCATTCCATCCTGGTGATCAATCTCATCATGTGAATCATTTTGGGGCCTGCCTCATCCCGCATCCACCGTACTGGGGACGAATCACCTTGGGGGATGTCACTCTCTTTCCAAAATACTGGGGATCAATCCCACTCCACAGACCATGCTAGGGCCTCATCACACGAGCTCCCCGTGAGTGTTGCTCTCGTCCCGAAATACTAGAGACTAATCCCACTCCACAAATTACTCTGGGGCCTATTTCTTCCCTCATCGGAATAGTGAGGAATATCTCACTTTGTGGATTATTCTGGAGCCAACGTCACACAATATTCTCCCATGAGCGTCGCTCTCGTTCCTGGAATACTGGAGACCAATTCCTACTCCACAGATCATTCTGGGGCCTATTTCATCCCTCGTCCGGAATACTGAGGAATGTCTCACTCCATGGATCATTCTGGAGCCTTCACTCATCCTTGAATTCCCTCGTGGGTATTACTCTCGTCCTCGGAATACTGGAGATCAATCCCACTCCATAGAACATTCTGGAGCCTATTTCATCCCTCGTCTGGAATACTATGGAATATCTCACTTCTTGGATCAATCTGGAGTCAACGTCCCACTAATCTGCTTGTGAATGCTGCTTTCGTTCCTGGAATACTGGAGATCAATCCCACTTCACAGAACATTCTGGGGCCTCTTTCATCCCACGTTCCGGAATACTAGAGAATATCTCGCTCCATGGATCAATCTAGAGCCAACACCACACAATCTTCCTCTATGAGCGTCGCTCTCGTCCCTAGAATACTGGAGACCAATTCCTACTCCACAGATCATTCTAGGGCCTATTTCATCCCTCGTCTGGAATACTGAGGAATGTCTCTCCATGGATCATTCTGGATCCGACCTCATTACACGAACTCTCCATGAGTATCACTCTCATCCCAAAATACTGGAGATCAATCTCACTCCACAGATCATTCGGGGGCTTGTTTCATCCCTCATCTGGAATGCTGGGAATATCTCACTCCGTGGATCATTCTGGAGCCTCCCTACTCACGATCATTCTTGCTTCATCATATCTCCCTTCTAGTGCCCGAGTCAAGTTCTCAGCATATCTTCTAGCTCTTGGTTGGACTACTTTAGGGTTGGTGACCACTCCCTCCATATAAGAAACGAGGCTTACAAAGGAGAAGGAAAAAATTTCAGTTTTATGCCTTATCCAAAACACTTAATAAAACAAGCACAATACAAAAGAAGACCAAATGCCCAAAAACCTTCATGCTTTCTAAAAATTCATAATATCTTGCTACAGAACACATTATAAGTTCGTCATTCATGGCTTGCAAAAATGCAACTAACGAAATATATGCTATTCTAGACCATGCACCACTTCACACTTCTTTCCAGTTAAGCTGAAGTTCGTCCCTAGCGAACAGGCCTCTTTCCTTTATCGACCACCTTCCGTAACTGGTCATTGGGGTTCCCCTGCAGTGTGGACAATTCGATTTCTTGTGCCTGGCTTTTCTGCAGTTATAGCAAGTGTTTGTCTGGGCTCTTTTTAAGCACTGACTCTTGAAATGACCTTGTAGCAGTGTGGACAAAAGTAACACACCACCATCTGACTAGTCTCTTTAAGCTTTCTGGACTCATGAGTTGAGTTTCGCTTGTCATGGTCAGGAGTGAGAATATACTTTTTCCTCTTTTTCTTCGTCTCAGCCTCGCCTTGACTCTGTCTCGTGTCCATTTCTATTACCGCAGCTCGCCTTACTAGCTTGTCGAATCGGTGAATGCCTAACAGAACCATCCTCGACCTTAGTCCAAGCCAAAGCCCATGCTCAAACCTCTGGGCCTTCCTTGCTTCCTCTTGGACCATTTCTGGTGCATACCATGCTAGCTAGGAAAACTTCATCTCATACTCCCTGACAGACATATTTCCCTGCTTCAAGTTGTGGAACTCCATTGCTTTTTCTTCCTGCACATCCAAGGGAAAATAGTACTGCAGGAACTCCTCAAGAAAATCTTCCCAAGTGATTGGACCTTCTCCAAGACCACGCTTCACAGACTGCTACCATACTCCGGCGTCCTTCTCTAGCAAGATTGTGGCTAGACGAACCTTGTTGTCTTTTGGAGTCATCATTACTTCGAATATCGTTTCCACCTGACGTATCCAGTCTTCAGCAGCTATGGGGTTGGCCTGTCCTTCGAAGACTGGCGGTTTCATCCTTTTTAAGGATTCCACCATCTTCACTGGATCTGCTTTTACAGCGACTCCTGGTGCTCCTTGTGGCGGTGCTTGGTTTCTGCTACCTTCCACAAATGCAAATATCATCTGGTATACACGAGTAAACTCTACTTCAACATTGAAGTTGGTGCCGTTGGTCCTACTGCCTTCACCCTCAGCCATTCCATAGTGGTTGTTTCTGATTCTTCTGGGCGCTCTTCAAAGAAAGAAAACACACAGGGTTAATTCTGGATGTAGGAAAGATCATAAACATAAGTGGGAAAGTGCAACAATCATGGTTTTGAACTTCCTGCCATCCAAACTAAACCCAGCTATTTGGCATCTTAAGTCAAATTTCCTACTGTGTTAGCCTGCAATAAGAAGTCAGCTCTAATACCACTTTTGTAATGCCCCGGATTCCCGTTACCGGACATCCATGACGCAACCAGAATATTTGCCATCAAATGCATCTCAACACAGTAATAACATGAAAATTTTAAAAAATTTTTTTGCCAAATAAGGTCATTACATCATCAATTACAATCAATATCTTGTTCTTGAACAAGAATACAAATTACATTAACTCATTACATCTTATTACAAAATAATTACCAACTCCTCTTGTAAAGCTATCAGCTATCTCCCGGAATGGTAATCGACTTATCACCGCCGAAGTTCCATTGAGTGGTCAATCTACTTCCCTGCGACTTGCTCCTCGGCTTGAGTATTCCACTGCGCGACTCTGATATTTCTGCACCTACTCGAAAGGTAGGACCGGCACTTAAAAGGTGGGGAACGTCAGTAATTCTACTGATACAATGCTGATAAGAAACAAAGATCTCCAAACTGGCAACCATAAACCATCTTGAATGGAAAAAGAAACGTGCATCCTAATTCCCTAGTGTTTGTGTATGCCATGATCTAACAACTAAATGTACCAGTCACATGCTCTATTCTAATGCAAGCAAGACTTTGGGACTCTGGATCCGCATGCATCCCATACTACATACATTCCAGAATTAAGCATGGCCTAATCTAATGAACAAAACAAAGAATGCATACGATGCACCTACTCTCATGCAATTTATTTGAGAACGTATGCATCCCAAACTACATACTTCCCCATAAAAACTTCAATAGAAATGTATGCATCCCATACTGCATACTTTCTAAAGAGTTTGCCTCTCCTGATTGTAGGATTCAATCCCTCGCCATGCATCCCACTCTTGTACTCATCCTGTTCCCAATAGATATCCGTGTCTGAGAAGGTTGCAGTCTTTCGGTCTAGTCCCTTACTGTAGTCCCTAAAGTGGTGGTTGTGTTTGCTACTAAGTACCCGTACACGGACCTCACTGAAAAAGCTGTGTCAAACCCTGCTGTACAAAACCATGTACCCATGATGTCAATGATTCACATATAGAACAAAACCCACGCGCATAGGAACATGATGGCCTCGAGGGTCAAATCTCCCTATCCGACAGGAGCTCCTCTCCCGTTCCTTACCCCGGCTCTTTAGGAATTAACAGATCGAGATATGAGACCCGCGAACTCAAAACCTGAGAACCAAATCTGTATCCCTACGACAGAAAAAGTACAACACCCGACTATGGTCTTCTAGTACTAATGCAATGTACATACCCCTAATACGCCACTCTAATCCAAGACTCGCTCTAACAATTTAGGTGACATAAGGGTTTCTCCCACAATCCTGCCTATCAACTTACGGCCCCAACGACACAATGTCCTGCTCACCACTTTCCCTAGCTTGGAATTCGTCCCTCACCATGATCTGCATTCATCCTTAACCGACATGAATTCAACTCGACGGCAACAACTCGGACGTCCAACGCCTCGGCGAAAGTTCACAACTAGTTCCGATAGACGTAGGGTATTACCCTCCCCTTGTGACTAACTCAAGTACCAACATTCACAATAGGAGTCAAACACCAATAAGACCAGCAATAGACCCCATTCTTCTCCAAACAACTAGTCATCAACTCTTAGGTACACAAGGGGAAAGGTTCTTCCAACACTTAGTCAAAACTATGACTAAACAAACTATGGTGTTTCTGCCTGAAACTTAAAAGGGTCATAACTCCCACAATACAACTCAGATTTGGGTGTTCAAGTCCAATCTGGAAAAGCAAAGACCTAGGCTACAACTCTCTAGTTGATCATCACCTCAGATTCAGTCATCTAAATCCTTAAAATAGCCTAACAAACCTCAGCCTGTGTACTTCCTTTACACTGGCTGCACCTTACCGATGTCATTAAACTCTACTTGCTCATCCGAATGATACAAATCCAGGTTCTGTGGAAAGATATGAATGTCCTCTACAATTTTCTAGTTGATCACCAATCCCAATTATTTTTTTTGATTACCCTAAAACAGTCATTTTCCTCAGGTATACAGAACCATACATAAAGCATACTCAAACAGAGCCTTCAGCTCAAAATCTGGATTCTATCCAGTCTTGCAAAAATCATATCTATTGTTCTACTCACAGGAAATTATTGAAATAGGGCTTTTTAGAAAGCTCTAGATGTCTACTACAATTTCCTAGTTGTACACTTTCTCAAATTATGCTCTTACAGAGCCATAAAAGTACCATCATATCAAAGGTCATCAAATTCATCATACATGCCAAAATATTCATCATAAATCACATGCTTATCAAATGGTCATCAAATTTCATTCCCAGAAACTAGAAATCATCGTGTGTGACATGCAAAATGTTTTACATCCAAATTCCAAGTATTCAATGAGTTCTACCTGTTATAAATATACATAAAAGTTCTGTTGTTCTTCAGTTACTGTCTTGACTTCTCTTTGTTAATTAATTTTGAACATGCTTCAAGTTTCGTCCAAATAATTTCATGATTTTTCTGTAGAGTCTAGATGAATGTAAGATAGTGGCAAAAATTTCAGAAGTAGATCATGAGTCAATTAATTCCAAGAATTCCCACAAGTTCAGGTGTTACAATAGACAGACCCAACCTCTGCCTTACGACTCAGTCCTCAAAATGGATTTTATTAAAATATCAAATAATATCAGAAAAATCCGAAATAAATCATATAGCTTCTAGACATACATGAGATCATTCTGTATAAATTTCAAGATCAAATTTCAATTATTTTGTTCTCTGGAAATTCAAAAATATGACATGCACATCATCCATTTTCAGATTCTAACAGTCTACTCCTAATCAACCATTCTCATACTACTAATACTCATTGCATGCAAGAAATTAAACAAGAATGAAAAAGAACAAGCTTAGAGAACTCCCCACCATTGGTTGGCTTGAGAAGATGCTTGGGCTTCCTCTTCTAAATCCTTCTCCAAGAGCTTAAGAACACTCCTTCACTATGTTTCTTCCACTCTCTTCTTCTCTTTCTTTTTTTCTTTCTGAAATCCCAGAGCTCAAGAGAGTGAGATGGAAGGGTTTTATCAAGAGGAGGAGTGAGGAAGAGAGGGGGGAGGCCGGCCAAATAGGGGTGGGGGGGTGGGGGGGGGGGGGGTACGGGTGAGGTGGCAAATGGTTTTTTCCCAAACAGTGGTTCCTAGCCCCTTGTTTTTTAAGACAAGGCTTGGCTGAAATTTTTGGTCTTGATCAAGCTTTAGATGAGAGATAAGATGTTAGATTTGTGTACATACAAAGAATATCCGTTGTAGTACCATACAATTACATATTTGCATACGTGCCGCACTCAAACCTAGTGTATGTACTAGTATCGGTCCTTCTCATTCTCGTGCACCATCAAGAACGCAACCATCCACACGATCCGCCCCACAAACATAAACGCACCTCACATTCATACATATATAGTCAAACAAACACTGCAATATATATATATATATATATATATATATATATATATATATATATATATATATATATATATATATATATATATATATACAAAAGCATTATATTATCCGGGGTATTACAGAAGGTATATTCTCTCTCCTTTTAGCATAATATATAGATATAACATTCTCTCTCCTATTAGCATAATATATAGATATATCTATATATTATTCTAATAGGAGAGAGAATGTACTCCCTCTCTTCTTTCTCCATTTTGAAATTGAGAAATAAGAGTAAAAGTAGGAATTCACACATACCTTAACACGTGCACACACCCAGCCACCACCTACGCTCAATTTTCAATCGTCCGATCGTCTAGATATGCGAAGACATGTGTATCCGAGGCTCCCAATTGGCCACTGAATTGACACCTGTACTGATTTTCTTTCGAAAATCTCTACCTAACCCGTCATTGGTGATGACGGTTTAGCCACCCTAAACCGTCATCGACAATAACGGGTTAAGAAGACATATAATGGTAGAAGATTTTTAATCTCAGGCTTGTAGTGAGAGTTGTTTTGCCGAAATTGCTCTAGTTAACCCGTTATTGTGAATAACGGGTTAAGGTCACTTAACCCGTTATCCACAATGACAGGTTAAGTAGACATATATTGGCCGAAGAATTTTAAACTCAGGTCTTTAGATGATAAAGTTCTGCCAAAATATCCCTACTTAACCCGTTATTGTGAATAACGGATTAAGGTCACTTAACCCGTTATCCACAATGACGGGTTAAGTAGACATATATTGGCCGAAGAATTTTAAACTCAGGTCTTTAGATGATAAAGTTCTGCCAAAATATTCCTACTTAACCCGTTATTGTGAATAACGGGTTAAGTGGTCTTAACCCGTTATTCACAATAACGGGTTAAGTAGAAAGGTATTTTTATGCTTTCTACAAATTTCTCTTCACTCTTTGCGAGAATTGTCTCCTGAACAGTGCAGAGTGACATTAATATGCCCATAATTGTTTATATTTTTTATCAATTTCCATTTATTGCCACGTAACTAACTACTATAAATTTGTTAACATTATAGGTGGTGTAAAAGTTCATAAAATAAAATATCATAAGTAACCTAGAGTAAGGGTTAGGTTAAGATAGGGTTAGTCTAGGGTTAGGGTAAGATAGAGTTAGGATAAGGTAGGGTTATGGGTTAGTAGTGAGTGTTTGTTTTTTGTTTTGATTAATTAGGTTAATATTTGTCAAATGTGCCTAGTCTTGCGTTATACTAACGTCACGCAGCTATCCCACTAATTCCCCTTCTTCATCTCTAACCTGATCTTTCCATCATGAACTTGTTCTACTACATGTGATCAGATGCAGTTCTTGATGGCCAAGTAATTGGATCTGGTGGCATGGCGCTCTAATAACGGTTTTAGACTTTTCCATTAGGGATACCATCATCATCACAGCGAGATTCCACATCTGTATTATTCTTCTTGTACATGCATGTGGGGATGTACATATGGTTTTTCCCATATATAGTCTACATGTGATTTTTCTCATATATAGGCTACATGTGGTTATGTACTTTAGGTTTTTCCCATATTGAACTTGTTCTACTACGAAGAGAAAAAGATTTGACGCTCCCGCCTTTCTATCTCTTTATCATAACCAGACGTGATTTCAGAATTTCGTTCAAATCCCCCAAATCTCGCAGTTTTGAACAAAATCATCCAAAACCCTAGAATCTCTCTTCAATTGTCAATGGAGTTCTGTTACCGCTCCAACGAAGAGAGACCGGCGCGAACGTCGTTAACTTGCTTTTACAAAAAAAAGGGTTCAGCTACTCCGAAACTAATCAAATCCAGTTCTTCATGGCCAAGTAATTGGATCTGATGGCGTGGTGTATCTGGTTAGGCTTTTCCAATAGGGATATCAGCATCATCACATGTGGGGATCTACGCGTAGTTTTTCATATATAGGCTACATGTGGGGATCTACATGTGGTTTTAATTGTTTTTTATAAAACAAAATACAAATTAATTTGTGTTAATTTTTATATTCATTTGATGATATCGATTTTATATTGGTTAGTTACGTGGCTAGGAATGGAAATAAATAAAAAATATAAACAAAAAAACATACATATGAATGTCTATTTTGTAGAGTTCAGAAGACAATGTACGTAAAGAGTGGAGAGACACATGTGATTAATGATAGAACTTAAATATCTATAAACTCTTTACTGAAAACCCCTAACCCCCGCTAACTCTAACCCTGCCCTTAACCTACTGTAACCCTACTCTAACCCTACAAAGTACTCTAACCCAACCAAAAATTATATCTAACAGAATTGATTAAACCAAATTCGCTGAATGAACATAAATGTTTTAAAAATTTATTTGTTTACAAAGAAAATTCGAAATCGCGTAACGAAAATCTCTGGAAAGCTGATTATATAAAATTTTATGAGCAGATTTTTTGTAGCAAGTTTTAGTATGGTCAAAGTGGTGTTTGAATAATTTATCATAAATTATTTTCATTAAGTGAACTATTTTATATGTTATATTTATAAACTTGTTTACAAATTTTTTTTTCATGCGATTTAATAATTATCAGTACTGCCGATATAGGTACACTTAACCCGTTATTTAGGATAACGGGTTACGTGTATTTAACCCGTTATCGTCAATAACGGATTAAGTTAACGTATATTGGTAGAACTTCACCATCTACTTATGCATGTGGTCATAAACTTCTGCAAATATAAGTGTACTTAACCCGTCGTTGGTGATAACGGGTTCCGTTAACTTAACCCGTCGTTGGTGATAACGGGTTCCGTTAACTTAACCCGTTATCCATAACAACGGGTTACGTTGACAAATATTGGCAGTGGTTCATCATGTATAGACCAAGTATTAATATAAAGGACTGTATATATTTCTCTACTTAACCCGTCGTTGGTACCGACGGGTAAAGTGTACGTAACCCATTGTCACCAACAACGGTTTAAGTAGAGATATATATGCAGAAGTAATTTGAAGACATGGTCTGTACATTTTGAGATGTGTATCAATTTGGTGGTCATGCTTGCTATCCTTGTTGCTGCTTTTTGGAGAAGTGTATCATAGTTTTTGATTTTTGTACCAATGTGTTGAGAAGTGTATCAAAATTTACTTCTTGTCTTCTTCTTCTTATTTTTTTGATCCCTTCTTGTTTTGATCTCTTCTTGTTTGCTGTGCATTTTGGCAGACATGATTGCTGTCATGCACCCCTCCTTCTTCATTTTCCTATAACTAAGGCTATTGAGTTCATCACTCAAATGACAATGAGTTCAATGTAGAGAAGAAAGGGAAAAAAGAGGGAGGAGACACTTCAAATAACATTGTACAAAAAAAGTATGAAGAGCCAATCTTTTCTTCTTCTCTTCAAGATAATCTTTTCTTCTTGAAGTGGGAAGAAGTTTGAGTTATAAAAAAAATTGAGTTCAAAGAGGAACATAAAAAAAATCTATGTTCTTCAATACATAGATTGTTGTTCTTCATGTACAAAGTTTGAGTTATAAAAAAAGAAGCTGAAGATGCAGGAAGTAGAGAGACTTGTGCATGTCCACTTTAGTGTACAAGTGCATGCTGGGTTTCTCTCGAAGGGGTAGGGAGGACCGCCGTCTCTGCCTTTTTTTTTTTTCCTTCATTCCCCATAGTCTTCTTTTTTCGGGCTTTTAGAGTGTATGCATAAGTAGCAATTGTCCTCCTTTCATACACATTCGTTCTCTATTGTTACACAGAGTGTAAAAATTCTCTGCATTCATAGGACGGAGTAGTGGTGGGTGTCACAATGTATTCATGGTACTTTTCAGCTTCTTGGCATGCACACCTCATGATCGTGCAACAAATAGTACGAATATGAGGAGTGCGTGTCAAGAAGTTGTCAAATACTTTGAATATACGGTTACTCCCACTACTACTCTATCCCATGAAGCGGAGTATTTTTACCTCTGTGTAATAGTAGTGAACTAAATTGTATGCAGGGGGGATAACTGCTACTTATGCATTCAAAAAAAGACAGAGTCGACAGTCCTTCCTACCTCTTTGAGAAGAAACCCAGCATGTACTTGTATACTAAATTAATTTCAATTTTGGATGAAAGTGTCAAAGAATGACTTTGTAATATGAATTCTCTTGACTTATGTATGCATTCTATGTATCTTCAAATAACATGTTTTTGCCAGATTGTAATGTTTGATGTACAACACTGTTATGAGATATAACCCGTATCCCTATATTCTCCAAACTTTGTCTTGGAAATTTGATGAGTGAAGAAATTATCAGCTGTACAGCTTGTTGTGAATGAACAAATTTGTATATGTATCAACAAAAGCAGATATAGCCTGCCCAGACGGAAGTTCTGTAAAAAATTCTCTACTTAACCTGTTATTGTAAATAACGGGTTAAGATCACCTAACCCGTTATCCACAATGACGGGTTAAGTAGACATATTGAGTTCAAAGATTTTTAATCCCAGGTCTGCAGATGATAAAGTTCTGCCAAAATATATCTACTTAACCCATTTTTGTGAATAACGGGTTAAGATCACTTTACCCGTTATTCTCAATAACGGGTTAAGTAGGGATATTTTGGCAGAAGAATTTTAATCTCAGGTCTGTAGATGAAAAAGTTCTGCCAAAATATCCCTACCTAACCCGTTATTGTGAATAACGGGTTAAGATCACTTAACCCGTTATTCTCAATAACGGGTTAAGTAGACATATATTGGCAGAAAATTTTTAATCTGAAATCTGTAGATGACAAAGCATATATTTGCATACATTTTCACAATTTTCCACAACATGGATATATCATCCAGAAATACACAATCTGCAACAAAAATAATAAATCTGTACACATCGATATCCAAATTGCACACATCTTCAAAATTTATATATTTCAACAAAAATAAACAATCGCTACCCAATTACAACATCAAAACCCACAACAACATTCATAGTTCACAAATACACAAAATGCACACATACAGAGATTAAACTACGATTAAATACATCAGTTATTTAATTGTACCAAATAGATACGTTCAATTAACCACATATATACAATCAAAAGGAATTTTTCAACGCATTCATTCTTTCCATGGCCGCGATTTTGTTTCATTTCGGACCTACACCAAAATAAAAATATAAATTGGAGTTAATAATCGAGTCGAAATTAGTAATTATTTTCACGGCAAAATAAAAAAGTAAGCAATTATTCGGTGTTTATCTTGAAACTTTGATATGACATACATAACATGAAAAACGCCTTAGCACGAACCTTCACATTCATCATCATCACTCTCCCTAGCGTTTGGAGCTTCTTCAAACCCTACCGATCCACTAAATAAGGAAGAAGAATGGGTTAGTATCGACTACAACAAGTTTAGATTCATTGAGTACAATTAACAAATACTTAGTCTCTGATATATTACCTTGCTATATTTTTTGGGCAATTCTGTGAATCGTGACCTACGACACGAAGGCATGTCCTACAGAGTCTTGGCCTCTTCATTTTTTGGTCTTCTCTGATAGACTTCAATCTTTTCCCTTTAGGCCTCCCCTTTGTGGTGCACTGCACGGGGTCACCTACATGTGCATGTGCATGTGCATTTCCACCACTCTCAGGTTGTGCGCTACCTTCGTGTGGTGTGCTGTTCACTGATTCGATATTAGCAAAGCCTTCGATTCCCTTCAGCATGTGGTCGAGCATGTACTTGTACCCTCACTCTGAAGAACAACCAAGATCGACCAAATGTCTTGAGTGCATAGTCAGTTCACAATAACGAGAGGCAAAATTGTCACCCATACTATTGGGAACCGGTATACTGCTTCTTCTCAGTTGATCCCTGGTCCATCGCCTACAAATATATTGCTCGGGTAGTGCGGTGTGATCTATGAACCGAATAACTGCCAATAGATGTTTACAGGGAATGCCTACGAAGCTGTACATGGCACAAGGGCATTTAGCATTTTAGTGATTTTACAATAAGAAATCACCCTCCCCGGTTCTGCATTTTCACAAACTGTTATAAAATAAGCTGCACTATCCGGTGTATCCATACTCGCAATTAAACTCACATTAAGTAATAAGCTTTTTACAACTTCTTGTTGGAATTTGTAGAAAATCTTGAGTGCGTATGTTCCCTCCATTTGTGACTCCAACGCCCATTCGGTCTTCAATTTTGGCCTCTCCTCGCGATTACGATATGTTTTTTTAAGTTCATCGTGTCTTTGTTTTACTAAGAGTCAGTCAAAGATGACGGCAAATTCATGTAATGAGTACTTCTTATGAGTATGGTGTTTCAAGGATGAATGTAGCGATTCGCTACCTTGGGTACTCAACACGCCGCCCCAAAATAGTCTCTTGCGTACACGGGAGCCCATTTTTCGTGGATCTCAAATTTTTCCTTCAACCATTTGTTATTCTCAAGTTTGTACTGGGAGATCAAATTTTTCCACTTCTGTTCAAATTCTGTTTTAAATTCCGCCGTATAAATGATAGTCTCAAAGCATCCCTGAACTCTTCAACGTTATTCTGCATATGCACTTCATGCGGTAACTTATCCAAAATATGCCATATGCAATATCTATGTCACGTGGCTGGAAAAACATTAGAAACTGCAGAAGTTATTCCACGATCCTCATCTGTCACGATGTTCATCGGATTGAATGCCATTACTTCTCGCCACTTTTCAAAGAACCACTCAAATGAGGATGCCTTCTCATTGGGGATGAACCCACAACCTAGGAATATTGATTGCCAGTGATGGTTGAATCCAACAAATGGTACGAACAACATCCCGTATCGGTTTGTGTTGTAGGTAGCATCAAAGTAGAGAACATCCCCAAATACTTCATAATTCTTTCTACCGATACCATCTACCCAGACACAATGTGACAATCGCCCTTCGGGGTCACATTGGTAATCAAAATAGAATAAAGGAACGGTCTTCTTTTTGGATTCAAAGAACTCAAGTAGCATTTACCCGTCGTGTCCTTTTAAACACTCCATCTCGTCTCTCCTGAGATTTCTGACATCGGTTTCAATGAAACCAATTTTCTCGTTACTTCCACTTGCACCTTCGAAGAATAGCATTTGTTTGCATACAGGGACATTAGCTTCGGTAAGTTGACCAATTACTTTTTTATCTGTCTTAGTCAATTCACGGTTTCGAGGTAGCAAGTGACATCTACCGGGTAAAGTAAATTCGTGATTGTGTGCTTCATTTAACAAATAAAGAATCCATAAATTACTTTGTGAATTACTTTGTGGATTTAGTTTGACACGAACGAAAGCTTTGCAATCCGTTCTAGAAGTTGTTCCTCGTCTAGCTTCATTATGATTATTCGGTGACTCCCCGACTTTATTACAAACATATGATTTATCCACTACATCATTTTCCTTGCATTTATTTCCACCCTTACGCATAGAGAATCCCGCACATTTGCAATAAGATGAATAAAATTTTTCCGCTTCCTCTAGAGTGGGAAATGTCATACCAATCTTCGGTTTTAGGTGCTCGTCAACATGAGGAAGAAACTCGCCAATTTGTTGTGCACGAACAAATTTCTCTCCGATAACAAAACTTCCTTCAAAACTATCCATACCTAGGAAACCGTGAAAAGAAGAATAGTTAGGGGTACTAAACCATTGTATTTGGTGTTTTTATAACCAAAAGCGACACACGATTGTATTCACGTAGCGCAAGCCACCACAACTTGTACAAGTCTGTTTCGACGAACGGTTCGAGAAATACGGCCGTGTATTACTTTATTTGAATTTTTTCAACCGAAAGCGTTACACGGCCGTATCTCTCTAACCGTGAGTCCAAATTGACAACTACAAGTGCGGGTTGCTTGTGCTACATGATATCATCCTACTCGCAAAGTTTCGTATTTTTTGGAGGTCATTTGAAGGGTTTTCTAATCTAACTGCAATTAAAAATTTCTAAGTCACTATCTTCTAATGTTAGGAACGTCACAAAACCACACAGACGGCATTCAAAATTATTACATCAGTGCACCATGCTTGAATTCACGTAGCGCAAGCCACCCCAACTTGTACAAGTGAGTTTCGACTCACGGTTAGAGGGATACGGCCGTGTATCACTTTATTTGGCTTCTTATTAGCCGAAAACGATACATGGCCGTATCTCTCTAACCGTGAGTCGAAATTGACTTATACAAGTTCTGGTTGCTTGTGCTAGGGGACACCAACCAACTAGCAACGTTTTAAATTTTTTGGATATCGTTTGAAGGGTTTTCAACTCTAACCGCACTTACAAAATTCTAAGTGGAAAAATTCTCATACGAGGAATTGAAGAAAACCGCACAAACGGCATCCGAAAATTATAAAACTTTTCGACTTGGTCGAATTCACGTAGGGCAAGCCACCCGAACTTGTAGAAGCGAGTTTCGAGTCATGGTTTGCGAGATACGACCATGTAACGCTTTAGTTGGTTTTTTTCAAGCGAAAGCGATACGCGGCCATATCTCTCGAACCGTGAGTCGAAACTCACTTCTACAACTTGGGGTGGCTTGTACTACGTGAGATGAACCTACTCGCAAAGTTTCGTATTTTTTTACGGTCGTTTGCAGGGTTTTCAGCCATAACCGCACTGAAAATTTTCTAACTAATTTTGTATATACGATTCTAATTCTACAAATTACTAACGCAAGCAAAAAAATTTGGCAATTGAATATAGTTAAATTCAACCCAATTCTATATCTAAAATCTACTAAGGCAAATTAAATTTTTCCCACTATCTAAATATTTTACTATACACAAATTTAAAAATAAACACAAATATAGATTACTGAGGTAAAGAAATAGTCTATACCTTACAAATTAGGTCCAAATGAAGCCAAAGAATCGATTTGGAGGAGAACTAGGGTTTCGATTTTGTTTCGAAGAGGGGATGAGAGAGTAAGGTTTCAAACTTTGGAATAGAGAGGAGGGAAAGCGGACGGAGGAGGGCAACTTTGGGTGTAGACGAAGGATTAGGGTTTTTTTCGAAATGAGTTCGTCGAAGAAAGAAGAAAGAGCGAGAGAGAAATCATCGAAGAAGACGATCTGAATGCAAATACAAATGAACATAGATTGCCTTAACCCGTTCTTAGGAAGGACGGGTTAAGGCTAATTTTTTTAATAAAATTTAGCCTTAACCCGTCATTCCCAACAACGGGTTAAGGCAAACTTTTATTAAAAAAAATATGGACCGTTGAATCAAAGATCAAACGGTCCAGATCAAAGTTCGCACGGGTCTGTGCGAACAGACCCGCTTGCGACCCGTTTGCAACGGAAGAAGACTCATATATATATATATATATATATTCTTTCTTTTGTACAAAATACCTGCAAGGACAAATTGACAAATTTTCAATTGGCCACTAGGTCTATGCCCAGTGCAAGTTTTCATTTAATGGGGGAGACAACTTATGCTCGGCCCGTGTTCGACCAAGCCAGATACTTCGCAGTGCCATTTTAGCTACGCTTAGAGCATCGACAACCGTGTGGTATTTTTAAAATGCATTTTTTAGCATTCCGAGAGCTGCAGTCATCAGGTATTTATGCATAATTTTGCATAATCGCTACAGAAGACTGCTATATATGAGAAAGGAAATAGCAATATGCATATTATGCGGGACGAAACTTTAAGTTTCGTCCCAAATATTTTATAATATTATTATTTGATCGGACGAAACTTTAAGTTTCGTCTGATAAAAATAGCGACATTTTGAAAATTAATGAAACCCCGAATATGTGGAAGAAGCTTGGACGAAACTTCAAGTTTCGTCCATAGATTTAAGATATTAATTTATTAGTTAATTAATTAATTATTCTTAGTATGCTAATTAGGTCATTAAATAAATAATTAGGCTTAGTTAATTATACTTAGGGGATTTAATGGGGTTTGAAAGTGACAGATGGGACGTGCGGAATTATTTTATTTTATTTCTTTTTTTGCTTTGACAAAGCATCAAGTTTCGTCTGCCATTTTAAAATATTAAAATATTCAATTCAGCCCCCAAAAAGGCATAAAAATATTTTTTTTTAACGGAAGGGAAATTGAAGTTTTGTCTGATCAAATTTTGTACATCTTTGTTATTTTATAGCATTTGATGACTACAAATAAAACCCTACTTTACTATATCTATTTATGCATTTTACTATTTTTTACTTTTCATGACTGTGGATGCTCTTAGATCAAGTCACAACTCCAAGAGGGCCATTTGTAACAACAAGATCCCTTTTGGAGCTCTCACTTTAGTAGTAAAACATATCCTTCTCTTCTCTTCTTCGACTATGGATGGAAACTTTCCCAAGTTTCTTTTTAATTGATATATCATGTTTCAACTATTATATAAAAGATTACATCTATGATGCATTGTTTCTTAATTTGTAAAGGTGAAACAAGAATTCTCTTTATAATGTATATAATTTAGTTATCCATTAGTATATTAAGATTTCTATCATTCTAATCATGCTTTAGTGAACCAATGAGTAATTATTTGTTTTTTTTATAAAGAAAATTGTGGAGTAATAAGATGTTAATGAAAAAAGTTCATACAAGTGGACAATTGTACAACAAAAGAGGAACAAACGTGAAATAAAACAGTAAAACCTCCAATAGTTCTGGGAGGGTAGGACATATCCATCATGTAGTGTCCCAAATTTTCAATAAATAAAATTAGAAAAAGTGACACAATTTTCAGAATCAACTTCAATGTAATCATAAACACAATATCAAATAAAGGAAATTTAGATCTTTTATTACAACTGTTCTTTCTTACATTTGCACAGAAAAAAAATTTAATACATTTATTACAACACAACCCAGCATTTAAACTTTAATCATCTTAAATCCAGGCTTCCACTTTACTTGGGCAACTCACTTGCAAATCCTGTAAGATAAACTGACGAGTGGGCACGTCAGCTGAAGACAACTGACGTCAACTATAGCAATAGTGATACTTCTAGATCTCACAACCACAAACTTGATGCATATTAATATAGCAATAATAAATGATGCATAAACAATAATAAATAAAACATAGAACAACAAGTGAAGTTAGGTTAAGTGTCAAGTGTATGAAATGAAAACAGGAAGCAAGCATTCATAAAACAAGTCAAGAAACACAAATGCATATGATGATTTCTAATGCATACTTGTCAGATTCTATGCATCACATACTACATAGGTCCGGTGCAAGCCCTTATCGTTCTCCACTCTATTGGGTTCAATCTCACGTGATGTAACTAACCTACTTCGGTAATAAAACAAGATCTAGATACTCCGTGAATAGGTCTACGTTCCGGTATCTACCTACCAGACTAGCACCCTCAACGCTTAAACATCATGTAAACGTCGCCCTGAACATTTCATGTCCGAAATTCCACAAATAGGTCCCAGCCTTCATAATAAAATGTCCAACTGTAAAAGACCCTCGACTTGCGAACACGGGAGATGGCAATGATAACCGCAGCCTTTGGAATCAAACGTCCAACTATGACTATAGTCCTGGATCCCATCTGTTCACTAGTGGTGGGATCTACAGAGCGTGTACTCGGCATAACAAGATAACATGATAACAAGATAACGTGATAGCATGATAACAAGGTAACAAGTATTTCTACACCTTCCATGTCAATAGTACAGGTAAACAGGGAGGGCCCTACCGAGTACAGTTTTCGAGATTATCCACTACTAAGTCAACCCATAATGCCCCGGCTTGTTATTATTTTATTATGGCAATCATGATCATGAAAATGTGTATAAGAGTGCCAAGGCGATGATAAGGATGCGGCAAAATGATGTGATGCATGATATATATTTGATTCTCATTCACTAGATGCAAGGTTAACACATTTACATGCAATATTATGAAAGCGCATGTTCTGTATAGCAAGATGTTGCTGTACAAAAGTGAACTTTTCCGATGTTACGGGAAAGTAAATTAGGTTCCGTCAAGGATTCTAGAAACTAGGCTCCTTGCCGGTTCCAACGCATATACCCACAATATATAAAAACTACAGAAAATAGGTTCAATTACTCTTTCTTTACAGATTTTTATGTGCAGGCAGAATCTTAAAGTTATATTTGCATGCGTGTTTCGGGTCTGAAAGTTCATCAAACAAATCCAAGAAAGATACGGGTGATTCCCTAGCATGTCTCTTCTCAGTCTAATTAATTTCATATTTTTATTTTACTGTTATCATGTTCTATTTATTTATAAATCAGAAAGATACGCATGAGATTGTGAATCTGGAAATCCTAGACCCAGCTGTACTAAAACAGCAATAACTCATAAGTTATACTCGGAATTTGATTTCGTCGGATGTTCTGAAAACTAGACACATGGGGCTACAATTCATATTCAGCAAGTTTCAATTGATTTTGATTATAACTAGGTCGATTACCTTAATCTTTACAGATTAAAGGTTCTGGCAGCAGTCTAGAGTTAAATTTCTACGTGTGAAATCAAGGTGTAAATTCAATATAAAAATCTATAAAAATTAGAAAGTGACCCTAAGCATGTCTATTAGTTTTTTTAGGGAATTTCATGTCATTACTCTATTGTTAATACTAGGTTTCTATTAGAAATTGTGTCGATGTTCCACTAAACTGCAAATCTAGAAATACAGACCAGCAGTGACAAAAAGTGTAATATCTAACAGCTCACAAATCGGAATCTAGATCCGTAAGATTTTCTAGAAACTAGATTCATTAAGATACAATTCCTTTTTATACAATTCCAGTTGATTTTAATAGTACCAGGGTCAAAATCTCAGTACAAACAGGACATACAACAGGATAAGATGAAATGCAATCATATACATTCGTCAAGATGAACAATCTACATGTTCTTGTATCATGATATACAACAAGTTAAGGTGAATTTCTATAGTACACAAGGAAAAATTTTCATGTTACGATTCAAGTTTTCAAAATCACAATCGATCATCACTCATTCAAATCACTATACATTTCTTATATGCAAGTTTCTAGTCAATTTATTCGTGTTGTGTGTGCATGCAAGCTTGGGTTTGAATCAATGGATATTGGCATGAAGTCGAGGATACTTCGGGTTAGCTCGTGTAAATCCTCGATATCCTTAACGGATGGTATACAATATAGCAATAGGAAATTTGAAAGAGAACTACTTGCGGAGATCAATAATCTTGAACTAGAGTAATAAACGAGTTCAAGTAGACTTGCCTTTGATGACGATAAATCCGAATATGCGAAAAACAACGGGATCAGAATCTCGGCGACAATGGCGACGATCGCGAACCAAGCGATTCTTGATGAGATGATCACGATCGGGCACAGATCTCGATGTTGATGATCAACAATGATCGGACGGATCGACACTGATCTTGATGAGGGTCAAGATCAGATGATCGGATGGTTGAGATCGAAGATCAAGATAAAGATACTGATGCTCGGGATTGGACGGTCCAGATTCCAAGATCTTGATGATGATGATTAGGATGAACAATGCAGATCAGACAGTTGTGCTTGATCAAAGCTGATGGATGATGATGCAAAACAGGGGAACCTGGGTGTGCACTGGCGGACGATGGCGGCGACAGGACGGAGAGCTGCGGAGCTCAGAGCGACGGCAGAATGTAGGGAGGAGAAAGAGGTGGCCGAGCGGTGACAGTGGTCGGTTGGAGGTGCAGGGGGGTTGCAAGGCTGACAGAGGGCAGGGCGGTTGCAGTGGAGAAGATGGCTCGACGAGGGAGGAGAATAGAGTACTCGACGTGGAGATGAAACGAAGACGAGGATGGGGGTGCAGTGAGGGGTAGTCGATGCCCGAGCAGGAGGCGGGGTGACGGAATGGAGACGATAGTTGGCGAGCGATGGGGTGAGGGGATGTCGCGATGGGGTAGGAGTATGAACAGTCGAGGTAGGTGAGAGAGAAGGTGAATGGTTAGGCAGGAGGTTAGGGTAGGGGTTGCACAGTGTTGGGGGTTGGAAGATGAAGGGTTTGGTAGTGTATAATTAAGAGAGAGAGAGAGACGAGGAGAGAGAAAGTGTGGGATTGTGGAGATATGGGAAATCGTGAGAAGTAATTCTAGGGGATACGGGGAGTTGTGTTGATCTAGTCAAAAGCAGATAGGAGGAGAATTTGGGTTTGGGTATGAATTTGGGATCCAATAAGCTGCGGGTTTGGG
This sequence comes from Hemerocallis citrina, assembly GCA_017893485.1. Classification (NCBI taxonomy): domain Eukaryota; kingdom Viridiplantae; phylum Streptophyta; class Magnoliopsida; order Asparagales; family Asphodelaceae; genus Hemerocallis; species Hemerocallis citrina. Next base: position 152,988,565 of record CM030364.1, on the reverse strand, counting down.
TATGGGTTAGAATTCAATAGGAGATGGGCTTGGGTTGGGCTCAGGTTATATATTAATAAATAATGCAATCAAATAAATATAAAATTGGGCTTTAGATGATGGACTTCATATTAATAAATAATGATACATGATATATTAAAATCAATGGGCTTTTCAAAAATAATAATAATAATAATAATAATAATAATAATAATAATAATAATAATAATAATAATAATAATAATAATAATAATAATAATACATGACCGAATTGGATTCAACACATTCATGAAAACAATTCAATAATAATAATAATAATATCAATAGCAATAATAATAATAATAATAGTAATAGTAATAATAACATTCTACAACAAAATAAAAATTTGGCTTATCAACTTTATAATAAAATAATCCAAACAGGAATATATATGGTCGATCAATTATAAAATGGAAAGTGAAGTTAAAATACATCATTATTCGAAATTACATAGTTTTCGTTTAGAAAAGATTTTTAATAGAAGATCCATAATGAATTTAACAAATAATAATCGAAATATAGAAAATATTCGGGAAATATGTATTTACGGGAACGGGGGTTACAATCCTACCCACCTTACAACAAAATTTCGTCATCGAAATTTACCCAGTCAGTACATAGGACAAGGCAAAAGCAAACTTATGGGGTTAACAAAACAAGGGTTTGAAAAGAAAAGAAAAAATGGTGGCATTCCCGGAATGTTGAATAAAGGTTCAATGAACGATGACAATGGAAATGTATGAAAAGAATGCAAGCGATGCAAAGAAGGAGTAGCAATAAGAGAATCCTAGGGACCTGTGGGTTATGGGCCCACCACGCTTCAGCTGCGCAACTCTGATCGGGAAGACTCTGTTATCAGCATCCATTAACTCCAACAATCTGCATCGTGGATCTCCATATCCATGACACGTCCAAACTGCATCTCTTTAGCATAAAGTTCGGACTCTTGGCAACTTAAGATTCGAAACACTTCCTGAGTTCCTAGGACTCTACACGCACATCTTGGAGCAAAAGACGATACTTGCTTTACTGGTAATGATCCAAGTCGCTGACATGTCGTTGTATACCACATGGCGCCAATCGACGAACTGAGCAGGAAAAAAAAGAATGAGACACTAGAATCAAAGATAATATGGGTACGAAAAGAAAGAATTTATACACAATGAAGAATCAATGAAGAGGATGACTACAAGGGACGGAAGGAACCAAGGAATGAAAGAATTGAATATGAAGGGACCAGAAGGAATCAAATAAGGGGAGTATCTAGATATATGTTGGTTATTACATGTTCATGTGATTGACGTGGTGCGCATAAGTATCAGAGCCAGGTTAGGCTCTAACTTTGAGTAGTCATTCACAAGTCTGTAGGCCACCTTTTGTTACCCTCCAAGTTGCTCTTGTTCTGTCCTATGTACTGCCTAAGCAAATTTTGAGGACAAAATTTTGTTGTAAGGTGGGTAGGATTGTAACACCTATTCCCGTAAATACGTATTTCCTGAATATTCTCAATATTTTGATTATTTATAAATCTATTTTGTACTAAATTAGTTTCGAATCTTTTACTAAGTTTTTTATAATCGAAAATTATATTTAGTTTGAATAACGATGTATTTTCTATTTATAATTGATCGACTATTTATATTTTATATTATTACTGTTTGGATTTTAATGAACTTGTTAATCTCAAATCCTATTCTAATACATATCATTATTATTATTGTTGTTGTTATTACTATTACTATTATTATTATTGTTTTCATTATTTTTATTATTATTATTATTATTGAATTATTTTCATGAAAGTGTTGAACCCAAATTATATTCTGTCATGTGTTATTATTCTTATCAGTATTGTTATTATGTTATTATTATTATTATTTTTTTTGTTAAAGCCACTGATTTTGATCTATATTATATTATTTAATTATTTAATTTGAAGCCCAAAGTTAGCCCATCTCCTATTGGATTTTAACCCAAATCCAAACCCATATTTATTGGATCTTAAACGCAAATCCTAGCATACCCTTAACCCATTGACCCAAATAATCACCAATAGCCAAATCCCACATTCTCTCTTATTCACTGTCTAATAACTACCCCACTATCTCTTTGACCCTAATAATCAGCCTACTGATCCTCCATCATCTCATTAATTGATCCCGTAACCCCCACATCCCACTAACTCCCCCTTTATTATAATACTAGGTTTGCCCGTTTACACGTGCCTACAGCACGTCTTCGGAACGATGCACCTTATTTGATCATATAAAATAGTTTTGGTGGTCCAACAAATTAATTGAAGTAAAAAATATATTATATGAGAAACTTCTGGTGGTCTAGCAAAAAATATATTATATGATTTTTTTTATTTTTTAAAATTATTTTTAAAGTTTTTAAATTATTAATTTTTTTAGTTTTTATTTTTTAAATTTGTTAAATTTTTTAAATTTTTTATTTTCTTAATTTTTTTTAATAGAAGAGGGAGGGAGGGAAAGAGAGAGAGGAAAAAAAATTTAATAAATAAAGGAGTTATTTTTGGTGGGGATTTGAATTTGAGTTTTGGGGAGAAACTTTGGGGGGGGGGGGAATATGTTTTGTAAAGTTAGATCTGGGCCTTTGATTTTTGGGGATTGAAGGGAGAGCCACTTGATAGCTTTCTTTGTGTTTTATTATATAGATTATAATACATTTTATTTAAATAACAACTCCCCACTCTCTCTCCTCATTACTCTCTTTCTCTCTCTTCCTCAATCTCTCTCCCTCCCCCCATTCTTCTCTCTCTTCTATGTTTCCCCCAGAAACAGAGCTCACCAAAGCCTCATTGTCTTCCTCGTCAAACACCAACCGCTCATCTCCATTCCGTCACCCCGCCTTCTGCTCGAGCCAACCGTCGAGTCGCCTCGACTCCGTCCCTGTCGCCCCATGTTCATCTTCTTTCACCTCCAGCCTTTCATCACTCGCCTCCCGCTCGAGCGCCTCCATCCTCCTCATCATTCCGTCGCTCCAAGCCGCCCTCATCCCTTCCTCACCGCCAGCACAGTCGAAGCTCCACCAGCTCCACTCGCCTCCCGCTCGAGCATCGTCCACCCACAGTCGTCGTCGCTTCCTCTCCTCTGTTTCGACCCCGAAGAAACCCAAACGTTGCTAACCCTTCACCCCCTGCTTCTGCCTCCCTGGCCCTCACTTCGCATTGACGCACCCGCCACCTCCACCTTGAGCACCCTGCTCGCCTTCCCTCGACCGCAACCACCTGCCTCCGCCTTCCATCCCCATTCGCGAAGTCGCCACCTCCCTGACTCCACCGACTGCCATTGTCGTCACCCTCGTCCCTGACCACAATCCCCATCGGAGCCTCAACACCATCTCCTATGTTTCATTCTCAAAAGCAGAGCATCCCCTGAGCTCCTTCACCCTCCTCTCAGACTCGTCGACCAACTTCACCATCGCCATGCAGCCGCCTGCCCCGCGTCGCCCTCTCCATCGCTGCCCCTGTGCATCGTTGACCACCATCCCCAGTGCAGCCCATAGTGCACCATGATCATTATCAACCGTCGGAACTGCATTGATCATCATCGTCATCATCAAGATCTTGGAATCTGGACCGTCCGATCCCGATCAAAAACATCTTGATCTTCGATCTCAGCCACCCGATCATCTGATCTTGATCCTCATCAAGATTCGTACCCGATCATGATCATCACATCAAGAGTCGCTTGGTTCGTGATCGTCGCTGTTGTCGCCAGGATTCGGATCTCGTTATTTCTTTGCATATTCGGATTTATCGTCATCAAATGCAAGTCTACTTGAACTCATTTATTACTCTAGTTCAAGGTTATTGATCTCCGCAAGTAGTTTCCTTTCGATTATCCTATTGTATATTGTATACCTTCCGTTGGGGATATGAAGGGTATACACGAGCTAACCGGAAGTATCCTCGACTTCGTGCCAATATCCGCTGATTCAAACCCAAGCTTGCATGCACACACGACATGAATAAATTGACTAGAAACTCATATCTAGGAAATATAGTGATTTGAATGCATGTTGATTGAGACCTCATGAAATGAATCGTGACATGATAATTTTGCCATGTGTACTGTAGAAATTCATCTTAACTTGTTTTATATAATGTTAATGCATTCCATGATACGAGGACGTAGATTATTCATTTTGACGAATGTATATGATGGCATTTTATTATTATTGCTGCCTGCCCCATGTTGTACTAAAATTTCGACCCTGTTACAATAAGAATCAACCAAAACTATATAAAAAGGAATTGTAGATTAATGAATATAGTTTCCAGAAAATCTTACAGATCTTGATTCCGATCTGTGAGCTTTTAGATATTACACTTTTAGTCACTACTGGTATGTATGTCCAGATTCATAGTTTAGTGGAACACCGACACAACTTCTAATAGAATCCCAGTATTAACAGTAGAGTAATGACATGAAACTCTCCCGAAACTTAATAGACATGCCTAGGGTTAATTTTCTAATTTTTATAGATTTTTTATTGAATTTATACCCTGATTTCATGTGCAGAAATTTAACTCTAGACAACTGCCAGAACTTTTAATCTGTAAAGATTAGAGTAATCGACCTACCTATATTCAGAATCAATTGAAACTTAATAAACATAAGTTGTAGCCCTATGTGTTTATTTTCCAGAATATCTAACGGAATTGAATTCCGATATATAATCTGCAAGATATTAGACTTTTAGTACTGCTGGGTCTGCTCTCTTCAGATTCACAATTACATGTGTATCACCATGCTTGTTAATTAAAAGAATATGTAACAGAAAAATAAAATTTGAAATTAATTTGACTGAGACTAGACATGCTAGGAAATCACCCGAAATTTTCGTGGATTTGTTTGATGAACTTTCAAACCCGAAACATGCATACAAACACAACATTAAGTTTCTGCCTGCACACAAAAATATGTAAAGAAAGAGTAATTCAACCTAGTTGCTGTAGTTTTTATATATTGTGTGTATAAGCATTGGAACCGACAGGGAGTCTAGTTTCTAGAACCCCTGATGGAACCTAATTTACTTTCCTGTAGCAGCAGGAAAGTTCACTTTTGTACAACAACGTCTTGCTGTCCAGAACGTGCGCTTTCATAGTGAATGAGAATAAATTCATATCTTGCATCGCATTATTTTTTTGCATCCTTATCATCGCCTTGACACTCTTATACATACTTGCATGATCATGAATGACATAATAAAATATTAAACAAACCGAGATAATGAAGGTTGACTTAGTAGTGGATAATCTCGGAAACTGTACTCGGTAGGGCTCCCTGTGTACTCGGACTATTAAATGGAAGGTGGAGAAATACTTGTGACCTCGTTGTCCTATGCCCTCGTTATCTTGTGACCATGTTATCATGTTATCACGTTATCTTTTTACCATGTTATCTTGTTACACCGAGTACAAGCTCTGTAGATCCCACCACTATGGTCTAAAACGAACACTGTTTGCATACACCGAACCTGTGTTATGGGACACAGTAGTACGTGCACTAGATAGGATAATAAAATGCTAATAAACCTAAGTTGATACTTGTACACTTGATCATGACAATTGTTTATTGACATTGTTATTGCTTTTGGATTTTGTTCTTGCTTTATATTCCTTGCTATACCATGTTTATTTACTCTTTGTTTTCACTATTTGCTGTCTGTACTTGCTCTAATGGACATTTTTCCCTACTCTAGTTGCACAAGGAGAATTGTCAGAAGGTATTAGTGAACAGTTCTTATAGGATTGGAGCAGGAGCTTGCATTGCAATAAATTATTTCCTCCATGCCTATTTTTATATTCGTATTGTCACTTTGTTGAACTTTGTATCCCGGGCTTTGTTGACCTATAAGGACCCCCTACTTACGTTTTCCAAGATCTATCACATCTCCACTAGTGCCTGTATTTATATTTATTATTATCAATTAAATAAAATCACAATCCCCCTAGAGTTAGTGTACATTACCGGACTTAACTCTACTAAATCAATAACAAAAGCACCACTGGCCAAAATTTTACACAATATCATTTGCCGGCATGCTAGGGTCCCACTCAACTTCTAGAGTCTTATAACTCAAAATGTTATCACCAATTCTACGGGTCCACATCATAGCCCTAAGCCTCAAATCAAAATTCAACTTGGTTTAATTATTCAAAAATACTCTTCATTAATCACATTCCTTTAAATCAACTGGTATTGCCATAAAAGACTCTTTCATATGTGGAAACATATCCAACTCATGAAAATTCTTAAAATTAACATTTTAAATATCACTTCCCATCCATCCATATAGTTCAATTAATTCTACTAGAAATTCAATTAATCTCAACTGAAACATGCTTTTTAATCATGTGGGGTCTCGTCCTAAAAATCTCTAAAAAAAATGGTCTAAAAATATGAAATTAAATTCTCAAAAATTGAAGTCTTAGAATCAATAATCTATAACATTGAAGTTTATTAAATTATTTTTTCACCCAACACATTTTTTTTTCCTTTTTATTTTAAAAGCTTTAAAACTCAAACAAAAAAAACTCATAGAAAAATAAAAAAAAAACACAAAATATTTTTAAAAAAATTCAACAGAGGAAAAAAAAAAACAAACAAAAGCTTAAACTGACAAAACTAAAAAAAAACAAAAGAAAAAAAAATGAACTGGCCCTATCGGGTTCGAACCCATGCGACCTGCAAGAGGCCCAAGCCCAAATCCACCTGGGCTAGCCAACTACCCCAAAGCCACTAACTGTCTTAACTGGCGTTAAAATATATTTAACTCAAAGGACTGTACAAACCCTAGGTTCTATACAAACCCGAAACCCTATAACTCCAAACCCTAATACAGTAACTTGGGTTACTATTCACCTCATGAATAGTGAACCCAAAACCTAACATACCCCAATTTAACCATACAACAATTATTCAAACCCTAATGTTAAACTTGAACTTTTAAAACTTTAAAACAACGAATAAACATTCTCAACTTTAAATCAATCCAAACATGATTTTAAGAACATACAATAAGTTCTAATTATCTCTACAAACCTCGTCATCTACAAGTTAAATCCATGATTATCAATCGATTTATAAGACCCCAAATTAGATCTTTAACAATTAAAAATTTGTATTTGTATGTTTATGATAATTAAAACCCAATATTTAATACACAATCCATCATCATACAATAAGTTCATAAATCAATATGAATTCTTCTATATGTCTAACATCAATAACATTCTTTTTCTTTTCAACATGATAATCACAACATCAATGGTGCTCTAATTCCATGAAAAATATCAATACCGCATTCATTCATCATGCATACATCCATCAAAACTCTAGAATCTAAAACATGAAATAAATCCTACTTAAAACAGTGAATTCTCTTATAAAAATTGCAACTTTTTAATCAATGAAGCAATGAATTTGTGTGTATACAATGGTCTATAAATTTTCATAACAAATACCCATAAACTATTATAAACTCCATGATCATACAAGTATTTTTGTAAATCAAAACAAATTCTTTTATGCATCACCAATCACTAACACCAATAAACAATTTATACATGATATTCACATCTCAATTTGGGTTTTTATTCATGAAGATGATATTTGATTACTCATTCATTGAGATTCATTCACTAGTAGGGTTTTATTAATTATGTATAACCATACAACTTCTAGCATGCATTTTATTAGATCAATCATCATATTCTACAAACATATAGCAAAACAAGAGACAAGAAGCATCACCCACCTCAAAGAACAGGTGGTCTCTAGATTCAAAGGATGCATTGCAAAAAACACAGTTGGTCTCAATATTGGGTTGTCTTTTAACCAGGTTTTCCCATGTGAGTATCGCATCGTCGAAAACTATCGAAAGAAAGATCCCAACTTTGTGTGGAGCTTTGGCCTTCTAGATTATTGATGACCATCTTGGTCTACATCATCTGAAATGAATACAGTTGTAGTTAGAACAAACCATAAAGACTCCATTCTTTTCCAATTCCCAAGCTCTCCAATTGGGCCTTGAGAGCATTTCACCCCTGATTGCACTATATGAAGTTGGAGCTCCTCCAAACTATGTTGGAGTTCCTGGTTAAGGTGAGATCTGAAGGCCGTCTTCACTAGCCTCTTTTCCAAGTTTTAGCAGCCATGATGTGTAGCTGGGTTGATTGCTTATAAAGTTTTGGGAACAACACCTTGAGGGAGTGTGCACCATACCATTTATCCCATCAGAATTTGCTAGAGAGACTATTGCTTATGAAAGACGTTACTGATAGGTTTCGAAGGCAATCACAGATTAAATACACAGCGAAAAAATTAACGAAATATATCGAAACCTAGCCATGAATCTATGCGAAAACTGTTGATGTATGCCCTAGAGGCCAGTTGTGTATTGACATTACTAGTTTACATTGCATTATGACACTTATTTTATATATGAGACATTTCATTTATTGTGTTGTTTATTGTGATTAAATGAGCATAATGAAGTCCTTAGAATAGTAGGTTCAATACCATGGGATATCAAGTGCATGATTTGATTATGAGATCCTATTGGTTGTAATCAGAACACTATTCTTAAATGTCCCTAGTCAAGTATTATTGTGAATTAGGACAACAATATTTTCGAGACTAGTATGTGCGTAGACTGATGACCATATCTCAGGGATCATGGATATGAGATATCAAGTCTTCACATGGGTACATATTAGAGTAATAATGTACTGGACTGACCCACCATGAGAACACTGCATGGATCGTTACGTGAGTGTCATAAGCGGTTCTCACAGTGACAATGGTGTATGTAATCCTTTGATTTGAAGTCACTACGGTCCTCTACATGAGAAGTTATATGTTTTAATGTCGTCAAATGTTGCCTATAATAAGGTTATTATAAAGACGACTATTGGATATAGTACAAATTATGCGGAGGGGTGTGAGTGACTTAGATAGGATTTGTCCCTCTTACAAAACAGGAGCGATATCTATGGGCCCCTTAATTGAGTTAGACTACAAAATGCATGGCCATGCTCAAATGAGTCAATATAAGATATTAAGCTCATTTGTTTTAGTAAGTTTACTTGGAGATCAAGAAACCAAAGATTGAACTATACAAGGGTGACACACTCTATGCCTTGTGGTCAATTAAGATATTTGGACCAAAGGACTAGACTATATGGTAACATTGTTCACGGATAGGTTATGTCAAGTCACTGGCATTTCCACAACTTGAGTAGCAGTAATGTATTGCTAGATACCGCTCACCATTTGTAACACTAGAATATGATTTTAGTATCACAATCAATGTAATGGGAACCTACAGCGTCACACATTTAGAATGGATCGAAATTGAGATTTAAATTCATAAGATGAATTTAATTGGGAATCCAAGTAAGACTTGGACTCGTGATATTGGTTGGACATTTAATTAGATTAAATGGGCTGACTAAAGTTCAGAGGCCCACACACGAATCTGACCCAGATCAGATTATGAGCCTAACAAGCTCGCTACTCTCTTAGGGTTAATTTACTGCAGCTATATATATGATACGTATCTGTGGAAAAGTCATATATGAGAAAACCCTAGCCGTCACAGAAATTGTGAAAGAGAGATCGTGAGGAACAGCCCTATCCCGTAGCTAGCACCACAGCGTGATGAAAGCTTGGTTTTGATCCATTCATGTGGATACCGTAAAGGCATAGTAACATTGCAGTGCTGTGATCGACATATCTTGGAGACAGAAGATCCATCCTTAAGGTATAACTCCTAAACACGTTTTATGGTTTTCGCATGGATCCATGGCTAGGTTTTAATATTTTGTAACTTTTCTGCTGTGTATTCGATCTGTGTTTGCCATTGAAACCTAACAAAAATGATAAATCGTATTTAGGAGTTATACCTTAAAGATGGATCTATTGTCTCCATAGTATGCTGAACACAACACTGCAATATTACAGTGGCTCTACGGTATCCAAACGAACGGAACGGAAAACTGCTCTCCCTCAGACTGTGGTGCTAGCTTCGGGAAGGGGATGTTCTTCACGATCTCTCTCTCTTTCACAATCTATGACGGCAAGGGTTTTTTCACATGTGTCTTTTCCACAAATACATATCATATATATAGGAGCAGAAAAATCAACCCTAAAAGAGTAATGAGGCTGTTGGGCTCACAATTTGACCTGGGTCGGATTCGTGTGTTGGTCTTTGAACTTTAGTCAACCCATTTTATCTAATTAAATGTCCAACCAATGTCTGGAGTCCAAGCCTTACTTGGATCCCCAAATAAATTCATCTTATGAATTTAAATCTCAATTTCAATCCATTCTAAGTGTGACACCCTGTAGGTTCCCATTACATTGATAATAATACTAAAATCATATTCTAGTATTACAAACAGTGAGCAATATTATGCAATACGTCACTACAACTCAAGATCGGGAATGTCAGTGATTTAACATAACCTATCCGTGACCAATGCTACCATGTAATATAGTCTCTTTGTCCAGATATCTTAATTGACCGTAAGGCATGGAGCATGTCATCCTTGTATAGTCAATCCTTTGTTTCTTGATGTCCTAGTAGACATACTAAAACAAATGAGATCAATATCTCAGATTGACTCATTTAAGCATAGTCATGCATTTTGCAGTCTCACTCAACCAAGGGGCCTAAAGATATTGCTTTTGTTATGTAAGAGGAACAAATCCTTTCTAAGTCACTCACATCCCTCCGCATGATTTGTAGTATATCCAATAGTTGACTTTATAATCACTTTATTACAGGCAACGTTTGAAGGAATTAAAACATATAATTTCTCATGTAGGGAACCATAGTAACTTCAAGTTAAAGGACTATGTACACAATGGTCACTGTGAGAACAGCTTCTGACACTGACGTAACGATCCCTGCAACGTCTTCATGGTGGGTCAGTCTAGTACAATATTACTGTAATATGTATCCATGAGACTTGATATCTCATATTCATGACCTGTGAGAATGGTCATCAGTCTATGCACACACTAGTCTATATGTATTATCGCTGTCCTAATTCACAATAATACCTGACTAGGGACATTTGATAGCAATGTTCTAATTTTAGCCAATAAGATCTCACAATCAAGTCTACGCTTGATATCCCATGACATTGAACTTAGAATTCTAAGGACTTTATTATGTCCATATAATTCATAATAAATAACACAATAAATGAAATTCCTAAATATGAAATAGATGTCATGATACAATATAAACTAGTAATGTCATACACAACTGGTCTCAGTTACATTACCCTTAAATGGCTCATATGCTTTGACAACCCCTTTCCAGAACCAGGAGACTCTCGTGCCAACCCGGAAACCCAGGGTTCATGACCCCTTCCCATGGAGATATGAATGAATAGTCATGCCACCCTTCTCCATTCGGGTGGAGTACTTTCCACCACCACTTTCTAAGGAGGGCCAAGTTCATGTCTCTACGATCAATGATGTCTAATCCTCCATGTATTTTTCTCATGCAAGCCTTTTCCCATTTAATAAGATGATAACTACCCTATTGACGTCTGCTATTTTCCACAGGAAATGCTTCAGAATTCGGTTGATCCTTTGAATTATCCATCGTGACATTTCAAAGAAGGATAGGTAACAGGTTGGGAGATTGAAAAGTACTGAGTTGAGTTAGTAAAAGTGACTCCCCCCTCCCCCCCCGAGATAGGGATGTACCTTTCAATCTTGTTAACCTATCTTCCACTTGGTCAATGATTGGCAACCAATCTGACTTCTTCAGTCTACCTGGTCTAACCGGAAGCCCAATGTATTTGATAGGAAAATTGTCAAGTTTTTAGTTTGTATTTGACCAGGCTTTAAAACAGTTTATGGTGCCTTTGAATGTAATAGTTCCCCAAGGTTGCCATTTCCAAATAGTAGCGTATCATCGGCGTATTGCAAAATAGTACCTTGGCGGTTTCTTCCCTTGGCTACATGAGTGATCCATCCAACTTCCTTGCAATTATCCAGCATGTTCTTAAAGACGTTTGCAATGATCGTAAATAAGAGGGGGAAAAGAGGGTCTCCTTGTCTCAGTCCTCGTCGAGTTGACATGCCATTCCATTTACCAAGATAGACGTCCTACTAGTAGAGAGGTAGTGACGGATCCATCTGATCCACTTGTCTCCAAACCCTCTGCCACTAACTGCTTCTAACAATCAATCTCGCTTCACCAAGTCGTAAGCTTTCTCAAAATCTAGTTTCAGTAGGTAACTCCGTCATTCGAGACATGTCATTGGTGAATAGTTTCTTCAGCTATGGCCACATAGTTTAAAATATATCGACCTTGGGTAACGCTAGTATGTTCTCTACTAACCAGTCTGTCCATCAACCCTTCTAGTCTATTAGCAAGAATCTTAGTGATAATTTTAACCAAACAGTTGAGAAGACTTATGGAACGGAAGTCACCTACTCTGCATGAATCTTCCTTTTTTGGAATATGGTCTACTTCCGCAAAGTTCACTCTACCCAGCTTTAATCTATGGTCATAGAATTCAGTCAGAACCGCCATAAGGTCTTCTTTAATTTCCTCCCATAAGATATGGTAAAATAGTATTGGAGACACGTCTGGTTCTGGCTCTTTCTCCCTACCCATCTGAAAGACAACCTCTTTCACATCCTCTTCCGTGAACGGATTTTTGATAGCCAGAAGGGCCTGATCCAGGTCTTCTGACATTTCTTGCCAAGAATCCTCCCTAAGTGGGAACCTAAAGTCTCTTTTGCATCCAAAATGATTTTTATAGTGGTTCTGGAAGACTAGTTTAACTTCCTCTTCATATTGTATATTGCCGACAGTCCTTCGACATAACTGCTCGCTGAAAGAAAGTTGTATTCGCGTATCCCTCCTTGAGCCACGATATTCTGGATCTTTGTTTCCATTTAATTTCTTCTAACCTATACAACTGTGCGATATCCCCTCTTTGGCAAAGTAACTAATTTCATTCGATTTGTTGAGATCCCTACTCTCCTCCAATTTTTCAAGGTCGTCAATTTCTTCCAGAAGAGTCTCTTTGGATCTCCAAATTGCTGCAACTCTAGTGCAATTCCATTTCCTAAATTTAGACCGAAGTCTGTGGATTTTTTCACACCAGACAGCTGCCGCTTCTATTCCTTGAGTAGGAAGGGCCCAATTTTCTGAACCATGTGGTGGAATCCTTGATTTTCGAGTATGGCTTTCTCAAACCAGAATTTAACCAGCTTTCTTCTGTTCTGTTCTTCAGTGGAAATGACAAGGGGAACATGGTATGATGTTGGTTTTAGAGGGACATGGAGCAGGATAGAAGGAATTTGGCTTCCCAATCTACAGAAACAAGCACTCTATCTAGTTTCGCAAGTATAAGGGCCGCTTGCATGTTGGACCATGTAAAAAGCCTGTCTGAAATTGGAATGTCAACTGTTTCCATGTCTGTGATCACCCTATTGAATTCCTCCATGTCCACGTCACTAGATCCTCTACCATGATGTTCAAATGCAAACTAGTAATGTTGAAGTCTCCTCCAACAAACCAAGGAGTTTGCCAATGTATTTGGATTGAATATAGTTTTGACTAGAACGCCACTCTGGCAGATGGTTAGTTTGGACCAAAGACTACTGTTATTGTTTGATTCCAGTTATCTGATCTACATTGGAGTAAGACCGATAACGAGAATTCTCCAAGAAATTCATCTAAACAGGTGAATAAGTCAGAGTTAAAGCCAATCGTGATATCCCCCGAAGTCACGACTGATGGATTAATATACCAATCCTTGATCATATTCCCCCTAATTATAATAAGTCTAGATATGTGCCTGAGATTTGTATCTTGAAGCCCAATACTATATACTTTGGATGTGTTGATAATGTCCCTAACTATATTCCTCTTGCCTCGTCCCCCAAAACCTTTAACGTTCCAAAGAAGAACAATCGCTAATAAGGGAATGGGGATTACGTGTAGTTTGGGTTCTAGGATAACACCTAGGGATTCTCTTGAGTTCCCAACCTCCAATCTCATTGAGAAGGAAAGCATAACGCTCTTCATCACCAACTGCAAGACCATGAGTTTTAGCTAGATTAAAACATCAGAGTCATACATGAAATTAAAAATTGATGCTAAAAAGTTACGCGTACCTCTACCATCGATTTTAGCTATCTTAGCGGCAGTCGCTATCTTTAAATGGTCTCTCAAGGACTCCACATGAGCCTTCTTGGCAATTTTCTGCACCTTAAAGCCATGAGACTTTCGATGGATGTAGGTGTTGGCTTGTGCACTTGTCAGAGAAGATGGGAAAGTAGACAGAACGAAGTCCGGAGTAGGAACCACCTCTATGATTTCTACCCTTGCAAGAAACTGTTGCATATCTTCGACCATCTCCTCATCAATATCTGAATCTTCTATCGTATAATGGGCATCATCCCCCAAATTTAGATGTGCATTCTCGTCTTCTTCGTTGTTGAATGTATATGATGATGGAATTGGCTTAGAGCTTGGAAAATAAGTATATAAGCCGAATTAATTCCATTCTCGGGATCAATAGGAATTATTTGAGTGGAAATGGCCCATAACTCCATATCCGGCCCATTAGAAAAATTATTTTCCTTATATGTAACAGTTTGAAATTTTTTTGGCCCAATAACTATATTTTGTCCATGAGTTAAATTTGAATTAAAATTTGAATTAATAATCAGCTCCCTCTCACAGAACCCCTTCTTGGGACCAGTCTCCAAACGTGACCCTAACAAGCGAAATGGGCTTTGCACGAGTCACGTGAGCCCAGTGCAACAATAGACATTATTGGCGGGATTTTTGGCTCTCGAATTGCTTCGTAATTCGAACTAGCAGCAGTCGACGTCATGACTGATGGTAATTAGGTACCTGTCACACCCTGATTGGCAAGCTCCATAAGCGGCACGTGCATCACATGACCTTCCTGCCTGCCGCTTCCTCTTCCTTCTTCCCAATTTTAAAGCTTAGATCTACAATTTCCTCCTTTTTCACTTTCTTCTTCCTGCCTAACTCTGTTTAGAAGCTTAGAGCTGCCATTTTCTCTTTTTCCACTGCCATTTTCTCTTTTTCACCTTCTTCTTCCTGCCAAAGCCTATTCAGAAGCTCAAAATCACAAATTGTACTTTTTTCCTCTGTGAATATTACTTTTTTATGTTGTTTTTTTGGGGTAAGAGTTGACCGCCATTTGACTTGGCTCCCTCTCAAGCGTTGATCTTTAACAAATCAGATCCATGATCTGGACCACTGGATTTCGCCGGTGTGTCTTTGGTGGTGGAAAACACCCACCGACGGCTGTCGATACCCAACGCCGACGTGGTCACTTTCCTGTAAGCAATTTCAATCTCATTGGCCCCATTGAAATATATCTCCTCTTCTAGAATAGTAACTTGAATGTAAGATTTTTCGTCCTTGAGTGACGAGTGCACTGCTAGCCCCTCCCCCCCCCCCCTCCCATCTTAGCAGCAACCGTTTTCTCTAGATAGTCTCTCAAAGACTCCACATGAGCCCTCTTGGCAATTTTCTACCCCTTAAAGCCCTGAGACTTTTGTTGGATGTCGGTGTTGGCTTGTGCACTTGTCAGAGAAGATGGGAAAGTATACAGAACGAAGTCCGGAGAAGGAACCACCTCTATGATTTCTACCATTGCAAGAAACTGTTGCATATCTTCAACCCTCTCTTCATCAAAATCTGAATTTTCTACCGTATAAGGGTCATCATCCTTTAAATTTAGATGTGCATTCTCGTCTTCTTTGTTGTTGAGTGTATATGATGATGGAATTGGTTTGGAGGTTGGGAAATAAGTATAGAAGTCGAATTAATTCCATTCTCAGGCCCAATAGGAATTATTTGAGTGGAAATAGCCCATAACTCCATATCAGGCCCATTAGTAAAATTATTTTCCTTATACGAAACAGTTTGAAAATTTTGTGGCCCAATAACTATATTTAGTGTAACACCCCAAAAATTTAAATGTATTATTTTGATTTATTAAATAATTTTAATTTTATTTAGTGGACTATTTCGATTACTTTTTGAAATTGTCGTTTTGCACGTGCAAAACACGTGCAAATATTATGGAATGCAAATTCTAAAATTTTCATGTCAAAAATTATTTCCTTCTCATTATATTAGAATTTTTGTTATTTTTTAAGTTATTTTGAATGAGGATAACTACTTTGAAATTGTTTTGACAAAATGAATCTTTTTAAAGAAATCATTTTTGGGCCAAGAAAAGAGCCCAAAATTAAAATTAAAAATTTTGAATTTTCTATTTTGGGGCCGGCCAGGTGTGGGGGATTAGAGGATGAGATCAAGGAACAAATTTTTTTTGGTTATATACAGAAAATATCTAATTGATTTGCTAAATAAACTAATTTATAAAACTTAGGATCTTTGGGGGCTTATTTACAATTTTTTCCTCACGAAACCCTAATCCAAATCCCGACCTACATATTAAGAAAGTTTCGGCCTCCTATTCCTTTGGTTTATTTTTGGTTTATTTTTTGGAGCAAGGAGAGGAAGCGTTTGCTTAAGGAGTAGAAGTGCTTTCTAGGTGTTATATTTAAATTCTTCAAGAGGTCGGCGTCTCTCTACCTCTCTTATATGTTTATTTTCTCATGAATGAAGTAATATCATGCTAAGGATGATTTTTTTAAAAACTAATCTATGGTTGTATGTTAGCATGAATGTGATGCTTGTCATGAGATAATTGTAGAGGTGAATATTTGATAAAGATTTATTGGTAGTAAGAGATAAAAATTAAATCTTGAGTGTATGATGATCTTAAATAGATTGTTCTTGAGTAATGAATATTATTATGCATGAAAGATCAAGTTTTTATCTATGGAAATAGATTTAATGAACCTATATGTTGTTGTGGATGTTTAGATCTTGTTGTATGACTCAAGAACCATGATTTGGGTAATTAAAAGATGAAATCTTTAGGAGTAATTTACTGTTTTCATGTAAAATCTTGGTGAGTAGAATATTATATTTTTTATACATAAATCAAGTGCTTAAAATCATTGAAAATATGCATGGAGTTGTGACCTAGGGTTCGATGGCTAAACCCTAAGTTTAGGGTTGATTAGTATCTACGGGGGGGGGGGGAGGGGGGGGGGCTCGGTTTTGGGTCAGCACAGTACCTCGGGAGTTGCACAGTGCTAACCTGAGCACTGTGCAGACCTAGGGTTGGCTTTGGAGCATGGGTATCGAGTTTCGGTGGTTTGGTCAATGTGGCATGAGGTTCGACATGTGCTAGGGTTTGAGAACCCTAGTGCAAGTACGGATATGGATGTGTATGTATAAATCTAGCAATTTTATGAAGATTTATTGAATTTTAAGATCAAATTTTGAATGTGCAAGTTTCAGATTTTGTGAAAATCTAGTTTTCAGATTTTGGTAAAATATAGCTTCAAAATTTGTGTAATTGGATTACAAACTGTGGGGTTGTGATTTAGGTTTATAGATGGAAGATAAACTTAAATTTTTAGAGTATATTTTTTAGTTTTGAAAGATGAAAACTTGAATTCTAAAGGGTTTATTTTCAGTTTTTAAAGAGGTAAAGTTTCAAATTTTTGAACTAAAGAATTGCATATTTTAGGAATGTAATTCAAGGAAATAAAGAGGCTTGTTTTCAGTTTGGACTGATATGAATTCTAAAAAATTGATGTCGATTTTATATATATAGAAAGGGGAATTTTAAAGTCGAATTTAAAGGATTAAAGTGGATTGGATTTTGTTTCCATAAAAGAAAGAGTCTTTTACGGCAACAAAGGTTTTATTAAATGAAACGTGAAATGTTGAAGAGATTTTGTGGATGTACGAATGTTTCATTTTTGGAATGAGTTATCCCGTTTGAGATTTTGATTTACAACCATGGTCTTGTGAAAAAAGTGTTGTTTTTAGAAAATAGTTAATAAAGAGTATTTCTTTTTATGATTGAACCAAGTGGAGGTTCTTGATCGAAAGTTAGGGTTATTGTAAGAACCCTGGATAATGCTTGAGGCATTGATTTGTGCGCACTAGAGGCTGAGCAAAACCCTAGGGTACCGGCAGTGGATATTTTGATTTTAGGAATTTGCCAGAAGGGCTAATGTTCCTAGTTTTGGAGAGTGATGTCCGGTGGGGGTGAGCTAGCTCTAAGTGGCTATGGTTACTGTAACACCCCAAATTTTTTTTTCTTTTTTCATCTAACATATTCTATTACATATCTACAACATTTCTTACTTAGGAAAATACTTCATAGATTTTATTAAAAATTTTGGCAGAGTTTCTCCTGAAATATTAGCCTTTTTACAAAATTTCATTACGAAAGTCTGCAAACAATCATATAACACAAGGTACCTGTAATATTTTTCAATCCTCCCTAGGTCAAGTCATTCAACATCACACAGACAATAATATATACGGTTTTGGGGGCATAATAGTTAATAACAAGCAAAATACAAATTAAAAAATAAAAATTCTTTTGAAAGCACATATGAGTTTTAGAAAAACTTTTCAAAAACCAAACACAGAACCAGTACTCCATAACAAGGTGGGTACGGGCTTTTATACTTTATCACAGCACTACAGGTATATTACCACTTACAGTTATACACACAATCTTCCATAATACCATATAATGCATCATTCTACTCCCATTTCTATAAATAACATATATATACATATAGATATCTCATCTACTACGAGCAAAGTAAAACTACCATACTACCACATCTAGCTCACCTTGCTGCTATCAAACCTGCAGGACAGTTAGGGTCGTCCACCCTCAGAGAGGGACTCCCCTAACCCCCAGAAAACAGCAGGAGTTAGCCATGACTGGTGTGAGTATAATTTACTGGTTAAGCAAATAAATTAAACTATATAGAGGAAATAGAATGAACTTACGAATACCAAGATAAGAAAATTCCACCTGAACTCTGAACATATAAACATCATAAATGTGGCTTTACATCAAGTACTCTTTGGAGCATCACCTGTTTATATATACATACCTGCTCATAACATATTTATCTTTAGTTTTGAAATCATTCCCGAATTCTTCACTTAATACACATCACTTTATGCCTTATACTAATATCACCTATAAATTTACTTTCCCATATAGTTTTACTCATCTTTTAATATAACTCTACTTTCACATATAACTTCACATTGTGTTTTATTAAATGAAATGTGAAATGTTGAAGAGATTTTGTGGATGTACGAATGTTTCATTTTTGGAATGAGGTATCCCGTTTGAGATTTTGATTTACAACCGTGGTCTTGTGAATAAAGTGTTGTTTTTAGAAAGTAGTTAATAAAGAGTATTTGAGGTTCCTGATCGAAAGTTAGGGTTATTGTAAGAACCCTGGATAATGCTTGAGGCATTGAGTTATGCGCACTAGAGGCTGAACGAAACCCTAGGGTACCGGCAGTGGATATTTTGATTGTAGGAATTTGCCAGAAGGGCTAATGTTCCTAGTTTTGGAGAGTGATGTCCGGTGGGGGTGAGCTAGCTCTAAGTGGCTATGGTTACTGTAACGCCCCAAAAAAAAAATTCTTTTTTCCTCCAACATATTCTATTACTTATCTACAACATTTCTTACTTAGGAAAATACTTCATAAATTTTATTAAAAATTTTGTCAGAGTTTCCTTTGAAATATTAGTCTTTTTACAAAATTTCCTTACGGAAATCTGCAAACAATCATATAACACAAGGTACCTGTAATATTTTTCAATCCTCCCCAGGTCAAGTCATTTAACATCACACAGACAATAATATATACGGCTCTGGAGGCATAATACTTCATAACAAGCAAAATACAAATTAAAAAATAAAAATTCTTTTGAAAGCCCATATGAGTTCTAGAAAAACTTTTCAAAAACCAAACACAGAACGTAATACTCCACAACAAGGTGCGTACGGGCTTTTATACTTCATCACAGCACTATAGGTATATTACCACTTATAGTACTCCACACAATCTTCCATAATACCATATAATGCATCATTCTACTCCCATTTCTATAAATAATATATATATACATATAGATATCTCATCTACTACGAGCAAAATAAAACTACCATACTACCACATTTAGCTCACCTTGCTTCTATCAAACCTGCAGGAGAGTTAGGGTCGTCCACCCTCAGAGAGGGACTCCCCTAACCCCCAGAAAACAACAGAGGTTTGCCATGACTGGTGTGAGTATAATTTACTGGTTAAGCAAATAAATTAAACTATATAGAGGAAATAGAATGAACTTACGAATACCAAGATAAGAAAATTCCACCTGAACTCTGAACATATAAACATCATAAATGTGGCTTTACATCAAGTACTCTTTGGAGCATCACCTGTTTATATATACATACCCGCTCATAACATATTTATCTTTAGTTTTGAAATCATTCCCGAATTCTTCACTTAATACACATCACTTTATGCCTTATACTAATATCACCTATAAATTTACTTTCCCATATAGTTTTACTCATCTTTTAATATAACTCTACTTTCACATATAACTTCACATTGTGTTCATACCATATTAAATTATACATACAACTTTCCTTACTCATATTCTTTTCCATACTACAATTTATTCGAGTTATTCACATTAATTTACACACATAATTCTTTCATGGTTAATCTCATATACACCACATCATATCAATTCAAGTAGATAATTTCTTCACTTTATATTCAACGACATAACACTATATTACTGCACATATATAATTCTCCTACTTTTCATATTTATTCACATACGCAATGTTCCTCTTTTCAAGAATATCTTCACATCTCCATTTCTTTACTTATATATTGTAATTACCTCGTTTTTTTATACTTAGTTAACCGCATACTTCATTTATCATTTATTTTCATTGTGTAACATCACACTCATTCCATCCTATAACATTTTGATATTTATTCACATCATATCAATTCTCATCACATAACTTCACATTTATTCAATCATATATTATCACATACACTTACCTCGCATCTCATCACATGCATTCATTTTCATCGCAATTCCTCCCATGTATTTAATCTCGTGATATCACATTCACAACACGTATCATCACAATCATTCAATCTCATAATATCACATTTATCCATATCTTATAACACATATCATAACATCTCGTAACACAATAACTTTTACTCTCATTATAACTTACAATTTATCTTCTTTTTATTTTGACTTCATCATACAGATTATTTTAATATTCATTACCCTTTTATCATTTATTTTACTTTATAATTCATTTTCATCCCATCATACAGCTTAAGTTACTTCTCATTCTTATTGATAGTATAACTTACTTTCATTTTCATTTACATCTCATCTTTCAATTTACTTCACTTTCATTCTTATCCAATAATACTTCGCACCCAAAACATAGTTTGGTTAATATTACACAACACCCCAAAGCCAATAACTTGGGTAATAATCACTGCACCCCAAGTAGAACTTGGGTTATATCACATCACATCCCAAGCCAATAGCTCGGTTATTACTTTACTTTATTTTCATTTTCATCTTACAATTTACTTTACGTTTGATTTCATCCCGCAACACATCGATCATAGCAAGAACCCACCAATTCATCCTGAGTGTTGTGCCAAGGTAGGTAGTTCCCACCATTTCCAAGGAAATAGCGGGCGAGTAGTTTCTCGGCACAATTTCAAGGTACAACAAACTCATATCATATCAAGTTTCTCTTTATTAACCATTTTCATAACCATTCTCATATTACATCTTCTTTACTTCCATCCATATAATGCATAGTACATTTTCTTTACTTCTCATATTTCATTCCCATAATAGTATAATTTTTTCATTTTATTCATATTAATACACACATATACTACCTTCACTTTTTATTTTCATTCGAATACATGCTTCAGTCACTATTCATTTCAGTTACATGCTCATAACTCATTTTCTTAAATTTTCATCTTCATTCATATACACATTTTTGGTTATTAGCCATATTCATTTCAAATCATGCACTTGCTTTACTTTCGCATTTCCACTATACACGAATACTTTCTTTTCTTTTTCGTTCTCATATCACATTTCACATCATAAGCTTCCTTTACATGCTCATTTCTCTTTTCATTTCACATTTATTCTTTTTATTAATTTGTCGACCAGTGAGGCACAATATCCCACTATACTGGAAATCGACAGACCAGTAACACGCGGATCTGTGCCCCCCCCGGTGGTATTACACGTCCGAGGCTACGTCTTCCTCCGAGCCTATACCAGCGAGGGAAACACTGACTTCAAGAAAAACTTGGGTACTTCCTCCCAGCCAAAGTTAGGAGGGAAAAACACTAACCCCAGATAAACTAGGTACTTCCTCCCAGCCGAACCCAGAATGGAAAAACACTGACCCCAGATAAACTTGGTACTTCCTCCCAGCCAAAGCCAGCAGGGAAAACACTGACCCCAGATAACTGGGTACTTCCTCACGACATCTGTCATCGAGAGAATAACCTGGCCTCAAGCCGATAGCTTGGGCGATAAAAACAGTACCCCAAACATAGTTTGGGGAATAATCACCTACCGCAAGCCGGTCCTTAGGGTATTAGGAGGTCTAGCCCAAACCCCAGGAATTTCTGTACGTACTGGTTAACAAAATTTATTTATTAATATCATTTTTCATTTCATTTTTTCATCTCATTTTATCATCATATAGCATCTCATCTTTTATTTCAATAAATTGCCACATCTTCAACATTTACCATGAGAATTAGTATATCATTTATTAACACATATCATCTCATCTTTTATCTGAACTTATTAACACATATACGATGTTCACCATTTCATTTATCTTTTCATTGTATCACATATATGCAATACCACATTATTTAATATATAAAATCATCACATCATATTATTGCATATCACGAATGCACAATATTATTTAATTTGTCATCACATCACACATTATGAGTATACCATACTATTTATTACCTCATTATCACATATTTGGGTACACCCGTTTATTTAGTTTATCAGATTATTACACTGTATTATTTCATATTATGAATGCACTAAATGATATGTTTTGTCACATTATATTATATTATGAATTAGCCAAGTTAAGTTGATAATTATATCATTATATAAATATATCATATCCCCATATACATAACTAATCCATCATCTACAAATTTATACCAATACATAGAATACACGAGTATTTAATCGTCATATTTTCACACCAATACTGAGTAGTAATTCCCATATATACATACACCTTGAACCAATACACTTTATCCCAATACACCTTATCCGTAATTCATACCAACAATTAAGATTACTCTAAAAAAAAATTCTTAAAACATCAGATATGTAAATAAAATCATACTCTGCGTAGACTCGAAATACCACTTCTTCATCCCGCATCTGAAGTCGCTAATATCTCCTATTATCAAATTTCAAAGCAGTTAGGGCTCAAAACATCCCAACCAGTCACAGGAACTAATAACACAAATCCTAATATCACACAGGCGTTTTATTGAACGCCTGTGATGCACACGTGCGATCCACGTAATATTCAAATTCCTACGGAATTTTTATCCCACAACAATTACTAAAATCACCCCCAAATATTCTAATGGCTCAACAAAATTTCTACTACTATGAAAGAGATAATTCTCATATATATATAATTTTTTTTTATAAACCCAAAACCCTAATTTATAAGCAACTTACAAAATCTCCAATAATTTGTTAATTTCCAGACTCTAACATTGAAATGAACCTCTAACCAACATTATACTCCATTTCTAAGAAAAAACAGTTAAAAGCATATACACAAAAAAATTTCAAAGAGATATACCTTCACTAAGTCATTTCTCCAAATCGACTCCACCACTAGCTATAGTACCCTCCACTTAGCTTACCCTTCAATTTAATTTTAAAATAGTAGAGAAATGAAGTGTATTTTGGGTTAGGGAATTCACACTGAAATGGGCTTTTTGTCTTCATGTTGGGCGGGGGTGAAACCAGGAAAGAAAAGGAAAAAAGGTGGACGAAGGGGGTTTTGGAAAAATTTATATAAATAAAATATTTAATAAAGGGATATTAACATACAAACCCTCAATCATCAATATATTACAAATAAACCACAATTCTACACTTTAATAATACTAACAATACAAAATACATAAAATTATCTCACAACAATCCTCTAAAATTATAAAATAAAGTAAACAACATTTCTTCACATAAAACTCAACTCGTAACTCCAATATATAAATAATATTGATCTAACTCAAATATCAACACCAACATCAATATTTAAAAATATAATACCAAAATTAATTTTCACCACTCTAGAGATATAAAAACATGTATTTTCAGTATTTACAAATTTGAGGTGTTACAATTACCTATGTTTGAACCTAAGGACATACACTAGATTGGGAGTTGTGATAGGACTTGGGCAACATAAGTATGGGCTCTGTTTCAGACGGGCGGATGTATTCCAGGACAATGGGATTTTTATGTCTCTCCAGTATGCTTGAACGTTTCCACTTGTATAGTCTGACATGATGAGTTTCGGGATTGGGGTATATTTATGGAATGTCTAGAAGTGAGATGGATTGGGTATGTTCGATCGGTACACTTGTACAGTCTGGCGGGATAAGTTTCGGGACTGGGGTCTATTTGCAGAATGTATGGCAGGGAGGTGATTCTTCAGAGTTAGAGTGATGCTTACAGTGATTCTCCAGTGTTCGATGTGCATTGTTATAAGGATTGTTGTAAAGATAGTTTTAATTTTTCCTATACTGTGTTTGGATTACATTGAGTAAAGTTCTGAATTTGTGTCTCTTATTTCTATTATGGAAATTTAGGGCGCTACATTTAGTCCGTGAGTTAAATTCGAATTATAATTTGAATTAATAATCAGCTCCCTCTCACTGGACCCCTTCTCGGGCCCAGTCTCCAAATGCGGCCCAACAAGCTAAATGGCACGATAGTCACGTAAGCCGAGTGCAACAACAGACTTTATTGGCGCGATTTTTGGCTCCC
Source organism: Hemerocallis citrina (assembly GCA_017893485.1). Classification (NCBI taxonomy): domain Eukaryota; kingdom Viridiplantae; phylum Streptophyta; class Magnoliopsida; order Asparagales; family Asphodelaceae; genus Hemerocallis; species Hemerocallis citrina. The sequence continues at coordinate 152,963,433 of CM030364.1, read as the reverse complement.
AAAAAGCTTCATAATTCGAACTAGCAGCAACCAACATCATGACTGATGTCAATTGGGTACCTGTCACACCCAGATTGGCAGACTCCACAAGTGGCACGTGCATCACATGACCTACCTGTTGCTTCCTCTTCCTTCTTCCCAGTTTTGAAGCTCAGATCTTTCATTTCCTCTTTTTTAACCTTCTTCTGCCTGCCTAGCTCTATTTAGAAGCTCAGAGCTGCCATTTTCTCTTTTTCCACTACTATTTTCGCTTTTTCACCTTCTTCTTCCTACTGAAGCCTATTCAAAAGCTCAAAATCATAACTTTTACTTTTTCCTCTATGAAGATTACTTTTTTTATGTTAATTTTTTCGGGTTGGAGTTGACCGCCATTTGACTTGGCTCCCTCTCAACTGTTGATCTTTAAAAAACCAGATCCATGATCTGGACCATTGGAATTTGCTGTTGTGTGTTTGGTGGTGGACGACACCCACCGACGGTCGTCACTACCCAATGCTGACGTGGTCACTTGCCTGTGAGCTATTTCAATCTCATTGGCCCCATCAAGAGTTATCTCCTCTTCGGCAGAGTAGCTTGAATGTAAGATTTGTCGTCCCTGAGCGACGAGTGCACTGCTAGCCCCCCCCCGGCAGCTCCACCGCTGCTTGCTTCACCTTCTTCTCAAGAGCAAAACAAATTAGTTATGATTGCTCGAAAGCTCTGAATTTTCTAAATCTAAGCATAATATTCTAATTAGGGCTACAGATGAGGACTCTAACTGATTCAAACTCCGGTTTCCTCATTGTCTTCGGGTCTATCCCCACCACCGTTCCAAAATTTGCAACAATCTTTTCCAATCTCTCTTTTCGCCTACAGCGATAGGGTATGTTGTGGATCCAGATCCAAAACAACTCTCCCTGGGGGAGCTCCGCTCCAAACTTCGGCATCCATTGCGTGAACTCCAATGCAAAGTGACTAAACTCTAGTAACCCTGGTTTTGCAATATCTAGAATCTTCTCTAATGATGGGAATGAAACCAGAAATCGGAGGTGGCACATATGTTTCACTACCCACTCTCGATGACCACTCATTGCCATCAACTGGAAAGCACACCTCAGATGTGGTTCTAGGAGGGGTGACCCCTATTGATCTTAGTGATTGCACACCACTTGAGGAGCCATAACTCCTTTTGCTAAATTATCCCAAGGTTGTTTGTGATCAAAATCTGGGTTGGGTTATCCGGTGAGTAACCTCTCCTCACTTTCATGTTCTCTTCCTCGGCGGTGATTGTCACACTACCACACAGATACGATAGATGACCCCACTTTAAGCACTTGTGGCATCTCACTTAGTGCAATCTACTCGGATATGGCCAAGATCCCCACAATTGAAGCCAGGGATTGGCTTCTTCTATCCTTTCCTTCCATTCCTTCTCTCTATCACCTTCTTTCTCTTTACTATCACCTTGTGTTCCATTGTAACCCATGGGTCATCTTGCATTTCTCTCTCCCCCTCAGGCGAGTCTCAGCGGCAGCAACATCGAATCCGTTGGGGGGGGGGATCCTCCACCTTCAGTCATCGGACTCCCCACTGGAGCCCTGGTGATTAGTGCACGCTTTCGTTGTCGCACTGCTACCTGATTGGTGGGAATGGTCGGTTGGGGTTTTTGTTGATGGTTGGTTCTGTGGTTAGTCATTGTTGGTGGTTGGTGATTGGTTGGTTGGTTGTGTGATTACGGGAAGGGAGTTAGTGGTAATGTGGGAGGTGGCTATGTGTAGTGGGTTGTATGTGTATTGTCCTTTGTTATTATTGTTGTAATTGTTGGTGGTGGTGATGTGGTGGTTGAATGAGTTGTGAGCGATGTAGACGATGATGGGATTGATGTTGTTGGTGCTGAGGAACCCCACTTTGGTCCCTCTCCGTGTCCACGCTCCTTCTCCCATTGTCGACTGCAATCGTCAGCCCCCCGAGATCCCTCTTAATCTTATTGTCTTGGTGGTGTTAGGGTTTTTTTGCAATCTTTGTAAGGTCTCCTTTTATGCCATTGATGGCTTGTAGAAAGACCATCTCTTAGAGCCCTTCCTCTAGGTGGTGGTGAGAGAGAATGGTGATGATGATAGTCCCAATTTCACCGCCGATGATGAACTCTGTGATGATCTCTGATCGACGATGATGGACTCTTTCTGAGCTTTTCCTTGCCTCTTTTAGGGGACAGCGATCGTAGATGACTCCTCTCGGACTTCATCAATGGTGGTTGCGCGACGGGGAGAGGTGGTGTGATGACTTGGTTGGTGGACCTCTTCCTTAGGCCCACAACTCCTCATCTCTATTTCTTACCGATCCATTCCATTGTTGATTCTTGATTTTGATGATCACAACACACTGCAACATGTGTCTATGTTATACAGCTAACATTGCAGGTTGCACATACAAAAGATTATTTCAGCTGAACAAATGAACAAGCTCAAAGGCTACAGACAAAGACTTCACTCAAGACAAGATTCAAGACAAAACTCAAAAACAAGACTCAAGACTCAAATCAAGGCTCAAGACCTCAAGCTCAAATGTGTCAAGTTATTATGTCCTTGTAAAACATTGTTTTTTACTTTTGTTGAGTCTTAGTCTGATTGTAAAGCCTTGTCACACACACACATTCACTCACAAAATTCATAATGTGTGTTTTTCAAAAACCCCAAAAGAGTCAAAACAGTTTGAAGTAATTTAACTGATGAGTACCAGTCGACTGATACCTCTGGCAGTCGACTGATAGTACAAAACTGTTTTAAATTTATTCAAACTCTGATCAGTCGACTCATATGGCAACCCAGTCGACTGTTCGAGTGCTTTTGACCGTTTTCTGTTTTTCAAAATTGATTTTTCAAAAGCAACAGCTCTTAGATCCGTTGGTTGACAGTTGGAATAACTGTCCCCCAACGTCCAGGAGATCTAACTCTATAAAAAAGAGTTCAGATCTCACTGAAAAGATCTAACAACTATTACAACAATTTTTTTGAGATACCGAGCACTCTTTGAGAAATTTCAAGTGAAAAATTTGAGAAAAAGCCTTCAAGTTCAAATTCTCTGGTTCTCTACACTCAGTCCAGTATAGCAACGATTTCGCTCTAGACTGGGTATAGAAGTCGACCTTGGTTTTAGCCACGTGCATTAACACAATACACCAACAAGGCTATAGGTTGACTGTAAAGTTCTTCTTGTTACTTTTGCTCTCGGTGGGAGAGTGTTTTTCACTCTAGGTTGTAGAGTCAGTTTTGTTTCACTCTTGGTAGTAGAGTGGGTCTGCTTTCTCTGGTGGAGAGAAAGGACTACGGGTTAGACAAGGTTGTTGTCTTAACGCCGTAGGGTATTCTTGTAAACTTTTTCAAGAATAGTGGAAATCTCAAGTGGGTTGCTTGGGGACTGGACGTAGGTCGGGAGGACCGAACCAAGATATATCTTGTGTACTCTGTGATTGGTTGTCTTGATTTTGTATTTACTTTCGTTTTCTTAAGTTGTGTTAAAATTGTCTGGACAGTCGACTCCTTGCACTATCAGTCGACTGGTCAGCCTCTTATAAGTTGTATTTTTTTGTGTCATCAGTCGCCTGCCTTATCTATAAGTCGACTGCACCGAGTTATTGTATTTTCTGTTATTTGATCACATCAGTCGACTGGTTCACAACCAAGTCGACTGCACCGAAGAAAATTTTTGCAGTTTTTTAATTAACACTATTCACCCCCCCTCTAGTGTTTGTTGCTTAGTCTACAGGATCCAACACTTGGTATCAGAGCAAGGTTACAGGCTATGGCAACTACTTCAAATACAAATCAGTACCATGAAGTCCAATCTACACAACGGCCACCGCTATTCGACGGAACAAACTACAATTATTGGAAGTGCCGAATGAGAATCTACCTCCAATCAATCAACTACGAGATATGGTAAATGACAGAGACGGAATACACTGCCCCTACCATTCCATATGCACAATGGAATGATGATCAAAAGAATCAAACCATGAACAATGCCAAAGCAATGAATGCCTTATTTTGTGCACTCACAAAGGAAGAATTCAACCGTGTATCCAATCCTACAACTGCACATCAAATTTGGCATACACTCGAGGTAACACATGAAGGAACGAATAAAGTTAAAGAGTCTAAAATTTCTATTCTTATTCACAGATTTGAGATGTTCAGAATGAAGGACAATGAGACTGTATCTGAGATGATCACCAGATTCACAGACATCACAAACTCTCTTGTGGCACTTGGAAAGATTTACACTCAAGCAGAGATGGTTAGAAAAGTCTTACGTGCACTCACTCCAGAATGGGAGAAGAAGACCACAGCAATAGAGGAAGCAAATGACATGTCGCAACTTTCTCTTGAGAATCTTGTGGGCAATCTCATGGCATACGAGGTCCAACTTGAAGATCGAAAGAAGGATACAGAATCACAGCAATCAAAGAAGAAATCATTGGCTTTTAAAGCCATGACAGACTCAGAAGATGAGGAAGAAGATGAAGAGGAGATAGCAATGTTCACTCGAAGATTCAAGAAATTCTTAAAGAAGGGTAAGTTTAATTCTAAAAATAGAGATACTAATGACCCTCCTACATGTTTCAGGTGCAATGAAATAGGTCACATGAAGAAGGATTGTCCCTTAGAAAATGCAAAGAATAAGGGAAAATCATCCAACTTCAAGAAGGACAAATATTCAAAGAACAAATTTGCAAAGAACAAGAAGGCCTATCAAGCTACATGGGATGATAGTGATTCGTCTTCCGAAGAAGAAACAGTTGAAAACAACGAAGTGGCAAATATGTGTTTCATGGCTTCACAAGAACATGTAAGTAATGACTATGATTCAGAAGATCTGCTTGATGCTTTTAATGAAATATTCCAAGAGTTAAAAAAAGAAAAGATTAGAGTTAAGAATCTAGAGAAAGTTAAGCAAACACTTTCTCAAGAAAATCTTAACCTTGATAAGGAAGTGAAATCTTTAAATTCTCGCATTACAAATTTAGATACTGATCTTGAAACTCTCAAAAAGAGTTATGAAGAGATATCAAAGAACGTATCTAAGTTTAACAAAGGCAAAGAGAATTTAAATGATGTCCTTCATCATCAAGTAAAATCTAGTCAAAAATATGGACTTGGTTTTAAAAATTCTTCTGTAAAAGAATCTCCTGCTAAAAACACTAGTAAAAATAAATCAGCATCTATTTCTAGTGTTACACACAAGTTGTATGAATTTTTTGAAAAACCTAAGGTTGTTAATGCTAGTGATAAAAGCAAATCTACTGTTCGGTTAAGTCGACTGAGCCAATCTACCAGTCGTCTGTCCAGAGGAATTGAATCTCATTCAACGAGATTAAAACCTCATATAAGTCGACCTAGTGTACCATCAAGTCGACTGACTCACAATAGCAGTCGACTGAAGGACACTGGTAAGTTGACTGGACAGAACAAGGTTATATGGGTTCCAGTCAGCTTAAATAAGAATGATAGAATTGCTTATATTAACTCATATGTTTTAACTGTGTGTAATTCTATTAATTATATTCCTGCTTATGGAGGAAGATCAAACTCTTCATGGGTTTGGTTTCCCCCAAACTAATGTGTTTTGGATCCAATAAAAAGGGTACCATATTTACCTTAAATTTTTTATAGGTACCCAAGAAAGAACGCTGGATACTAGACAGCGGATGTTCAAAACATATGACAGGACATGCCAACCTGCTATCCACCATTCAAAGCATAGATGGAGGAACTGTCACCTTTGGAGATAACAACAAAGGCAAAGTCATTGGAATTGGTATGGTCGGTAAAATTTCTAACCCAACCATAGAAAATGTATTATTAGTTAGTGGTTTAAAGCATAATCTTTTAAGCATTAGTCAATTATGTGATAAAGGGTATAAAATAGTTTTTGAAAAAGATGCATGTTTGATTTATGATTCCACTATGCAAAATGTTGTTTTTCAAGGTTTTCGTAAAAATAATATTTATGAATTGTGTTTAAATGCAATTGAATTTTCAAATGATTTTTGTTTAATAGCCTCTAACAATGAATCTTGGCTATGGCATAGAAGATTTGGACATGTGAACATGAAAAATCTCTCAAAATTATCTAAGTATAACCTAGTTAAAGGACTGCCAAAACTATCCTTTAAAAAGGATAAGTTATGTGATGCATGTCAACTAGGAAAACAAATCAAATCCACTTTTAAAACAAAAGAAGTAATTTTCACTAGTAGGCCGCTCGAATTAATTCATATGGATTTATTTGGCCCTGCTAGAGTTGCTTCTTTAAATAAAAGTAGATATGTATTTGTTTTAGTAGATGATTTTTCAAGATTCACTTGGACATTCTTTTTAAAACATAAAAATGATGCTTTTGATGAATTTGCACATTTTTGTAAACGTATTCAAAATCAAAAATCTCTAACCATAGTCACTATTAGAAGTGATCATGGTGGAGAATTTGAAAATGAGACATTTACAGAATATTGCAACAAGAATGGTATAACACATTCATTTGCATTTCCTAGAGCATCACCACAAAATGGAGTGGTTGAACGGAAGAACAGGACATTTGCAAGAATGCGCACGTACTATGCTTGTTGAAAGCAATTTACCAAAGCACTTTTGGGCTGAAGCTGTTGCTACAGCTTGTTATGTTTTAAATAGGATTCTTATAAGAACTAAGCTAAAGAAGACTTGTTACGAGTTGTTTTATAACAAAATTCCCAAAGTCTCTTACTTTAAGATATTTGGTTGTAAGTGTTTTATTCTAAACACAAAAGATAATTTAGACAAATTTGATCATAGATCTAATGACGGTATCTTTTTAGGATACTCAAATAGGAGTAAAGCATATAGAATTTTCAATAAGTCTACAATGACTATTGAAGAATCAATGCATGTTACATTCGATGAATCTCTGCCTTCATCAACTTTAAATAAAGATGATGAAATTGATTCATCACCTTTAGATAATGTGATTAAATCTTTAGAACAAACTAATCTGACTGATAAATCGACTGATAAGGACTCCCAGTCGACTGAAGTAAAGCAGTCGACTGAAGAACCTGTCAAGTCGACTGATCCTATTGTGATATCTTCAACTTTACCAAAGTCATTTGTTGAAGTTAAAGATCATCCTCATGACTTAATAATTGGTGACATCTCCCATGGTATTCAGACACGTTCACATGTTAATATGATCTCTCATACAGCATTCTTGTCGGATTTTGAACCGAAAAATATACAAGAAGCATGTGAGAATGAATATTGGATGAATGCCATGCAAGATGAACTAAACCAATTTATAAGGAATGATGTATGGGATTTAGTTCCTCGACCTCCTGATCAGACTATTATTGGTACCAAATGGGTATTTAAAAATAAGTTAGATGAATCAGGAAAAGTTGTAAGGAACAAGGCTAGATTAGTTGCTCAAGGGTATAATCAAGAAGAAGGTATAGATTTTGATGAAACATATGCTCCTGTTGCTAGACTAGAATCTATTCGTATTTTATTATCTTTTGCTTGTTTCATGAATTTTATACTTTATCAAATGGATGTTAAAAGTGCTTTTCTTAATGGGTTTATTAAAGAAAATGTTTATGTTAAATAACCACCAGGTTTTGAACATGAACAATTTCCAGATCATGTTTATAAATTGAAAAAGGCTTTATACGGTCTTAAACAAGCACCTCGTGCTTGGTATGATCGTTTGAAAACTTTTCTTTTAGAAACAGGATTTGAAATAGGTAAAGTAGACACTACGTTGTTTATCAAAAGAGTTAAGAATGATATCTTAATCATACAAATATATGTTGATGATATAATTTTTGGTTCTACTAATAATAATCTATGTCAAGCATTTGCTAATACCATGAAAAATGAATTTGAGATGAGTCACATGAGTGAACTCAATTATTTCCTTGGACTTCAAATTAAACAGTCCTCAAGTGGCATATTTATCAATCAAGGAAAATATGCAAAGGAATTACTCAAACGTTTTAACATGGATAGTACTAGTAGTAAATCACACCTATGGCTACTACTACTACTCTTGACAAAGATATATTAGGTAAGAGTGTTGATCAAAAACTCTATCGAGGTATGATTGGTTCACTCTTATATATTACTGCAAGTAGACCAGATATTATGTTCAGCGTATGTTTATGTGCTAGATATCAATCTAGTCCTAAAGAATCTCATTTAAAAGCAGTGAAACGAATTTTAAGATATATTAAGGGCACATCTGAATATGGTTTATTTTATCCACGCACCGATAATTTTCAAATTCTGTCATATAGCGATGCTGATTTTGCTGGAAGCAAAACTGATCGCAAGAGTACTAGTGGTACATGTCACTTTTTGGGACATTCCCTAGTCTCTTGGTGCAGTAAAAAGCAAAATTTCGTATCCCTATCAACCACAGAAGCTGAGTATATCGCTGCAAGTTTGGCATGTGCACAAATCTTGTGGATGAAACAAACTTTATTAGATTATGGTATTTCATTTGAGAAACCCTCAATTATGTGTGATAATACCAGTGCAATTAATCTTTCTAAAAATCCGATTCAATATTCACGTACAAAACATATTGATATTCGACATCATTTTCTACGTGATCATGTTTTAAAAGGAGATATATCTTTAGACTTTATCTCTACTAATAAACAAGTAGCAGACATATTTACCAAATCCCTTAAAGAAGATACTTTCATTAACTTAAGAAGAGAACTTGGAAATTGTGATTTTAATGATATTTGTTGAAAATTGTTTCTGTTAAGTCGACTGTGTTCTTGAGTAAGTCGACTGTACTGTACTTAAAACATATATATATTTTTTTTCTGACCAGTCGTCTGGTCCTGATGACAGTCGACTGATCAGCAGATATAAAATTTAGTTTCTTCTCGACTAAGTCGACTGATATAACCTACCAGTCGACTGTCGCGAGCTCAATTGTCTTCAGCGACTATTCATCGCAGCTTTTGAGATAAAACTCTTCACTTTTTCACCCGTGACTTCTTTATCTCAGTCGTTGATATCTATTCCCTCAATCTCAGCCCTCGATTCTCAGTTAAAAACCCTTTACCAGCCCCTCTTTCTCACCTTTACCGATCTCAAAATTTTTCACCCAAAATCCCAAACCCTAATCTGTGAAGAAGAAGGAAGTCGACTCACAACTGCAGCTGGTGCTCGCCTCTGTTCTGATCCTTCATCTTTTTCTTTGGTAAAATCATTTCAACTCTCTCTTTTATGGCTCCTAAAAGATCAAAGAGATCTCATGAGGGTAGTTCTTCTCAAGATTACTCTCAATTTCTTTTAAGTCTCGATCTCCTTGAACGATGGTACGTTGTGTGTACTATTGTCATCTTCCCTGGAAGATTTGATAATTTCAATGATCTTGATCGTTTTAATCTTGTCTCATTGTTTCAAAATAGTAGTCTTTATGATTTTCTCTCTCCATCTAATCAACCCAACTATTATCCCCAACTCATTTATTTATTTTACACAAATATGAGGGTTGTACAAAAACCCGATGGGGATGTAGTTATCCGTTCATCTGTGAAAAATGTCAAAATGACACTCACACCCTTGAGAATCAATCAAATACTGGGTATTGATGACGGAGGATTATATCTTGATGATGTTATTTTAGATGATGCCTCTGTTTTATCTAAAATCTTTTTACCCAATCATGGACCTCCAATGACTAGCAAAAATATTAAACCTATTGCTAAGCTTGTAGCTAGAATACTATCCTATAACATCCTTCCCAAAAAAAGATGTTATGACCAGTATTTTCTAGAATTACAAAAATCTGTCTATGCAATATTTGGTAAAATTGCTGTAAATTGGGGTCGTGTCATTTTTTCTAAGCTCCAGCAACATCATGTTCATTTTCTACCTTTTGGAGGTCTTCTCACTAGAGTCTTTACTGCTTATGATATTGATCTCGATTCCGAGACCAATGTTGTTACTCACTATGATTGTTTCGATCGTGCTAGTTTGGCACGTATGAAACTTCTTGATTGTAAAGCCTTGTCACACACACACATTCACTCACAAAATTCATAATGTGTGTTTTTCAAAAACCCCAAAAGAGTCAAAACATTTTGAAGTAATTTAACTATTGAGTACCAGTCGACTGATACCTCTGGCAGTCGACTGATAGTACAAAACTGTTATAAATTTATTCAAACTCTGACCAGTCGACTCATATGGCAACCCAGTCGACTGTTCGAGTGCTTTTGACCGTTTTCTGTTTTTCAAAATTGATTTTCAAAAGCAACAGCTCTTAGATCCGTTGGTTGACAGTTGGAATAACTGTTCCCCAACGTCCAGGAGATCTAACTCCATAAAAAAGAGTTCAGATCTCACTGAAAAGATCTAACAACTATTACAACAATTTTTTTGAGATACCGAGCACTCTTTGAGAAATTTCAAGTGAAAAATTTGAGAAAAAGCCTTCAAGTTCAAATTCTCTGGTTCTCTACACTCAGTCCAGTATAGCAACGATTTCGCTCTGGACTGGGTATAGAAGTCGACCTTGGTTTTAGCCACGTGCATCAACACAATACACCAACAAGGCTATAGGTTGACTGTAAAGTTCTTCTTGTTACTTTTGCTCTCGGTGGGAGAGTGTTTTTGACTCTAGGTTGTAGAGTCGGTTTTGTTTCACTCTTGGTAGTAGAGTGGGTCGGCTTTCTCTGGTGGAGAGAAAGGACTACGTGTTAGACAAGGTTGTTGTCTTAACGCCGTAGGGTATTCTTGTAAACTTTTTCAAGAATAGTAGAAATCTCAAGTGGGTTGCTTGGGGACTGGACGTAGGTCGGGAGGACCGAACCACGATATATCTTGTGTACTCTGTGATTGGTTGTCTAGATTTTGCATTTACTTTCGTTTTCTTAAGTTGTGTCAAAATTGTCTGGACAGTCGACTCCTTGCACTATCAGTCGACTGGTCAGCCTCTTATAAGTTGTATTTTTTTGTGTCATCAGTCGCCTGCCTTATCTATAAGTCGACTGCACCGAGTTATTGTATTTTCTGTTATTTGATCACATCAGTCGACTGGTTCACAACCAAGTCGACTGCACCGAAGAAAATTTCTGCAGTTTTTTAATTAACACTATTCACCCCCCCTCTAGTGTTTGTTGCTCAGTCTACAGGATCCAACATCCATGACGAAGACAATTCCTAGTAATTATTTACTTGAGAGGTGCAAATCTATTTTTTCATCCTCCCTCTCTTTGATATTTAAATGAGGGCCAAAGCGTGAATTCATAATATGAAAAGCCTATTGATACCGAAAAATTAAGAAGTTTATAAATAGAAAGCCTATCATATTTCTTAATACTGAAAGAAACAGACAGCAAATAAATGTGTTCAATGCAACCGAGGCACATAATGATCTCTTTATTTATGTGTGATGTTATCCATTCTGTCTTTGTACCGAAGATTAGTAGTTTTTTTTTATGGGAAAAGGTGGAATATGGCCACCCTGTTTCCTTAATAGGAACTTAACGAAACAAACCAAGACTACTGGGCCAGATTACAAACTACAGACAGAAAATAAAACATACATGAAGCAACAAGACCCGTACAAACAACAAATCCCTCCAACAACCCTGGAGGGTGGGCTGACAAACAAGCTCAGTCCAGCAAGATTGTATGTACGTCAGTTTAGCTTCGTACACTACCTCCACGGCTCATGCACACCCACCTGAAACAAGTCTGGTAGGATTTTATCACCCGCCGAGCCCTGCCTTCTCCTTGCTAGGGGGACCCCATCTTTGGGCCCAAGTCCCGCATGCAGAGTTTTGACAACCTCCAAGCTCTGTGTACACCTCCTATCCTCCCACAATCTTACGATAATCACACCCCACCAAAAAACCGTAGTCAAGGAGAGAACCATGAAGAGGATACCTTCACCTCTCTCACACCCTTGCTATCTCCAGTGATTACTCACAAATACAGACTAAATACAGACCAACACCAACCTAGAGTAGTGAGGAGCAACATCTCACTCACCTACTCTCTCACTCTCTCTCTCAATTAGAAAACCAATACAAGACCCAGCTGATAGAAGTATCACCTTCTCCTCTCGCCACAATGGGTGATGGCGTTGGGCGTCAGCTTCATTATGAGGGCATAATGGTGGTGGTGCCCCGTCGTTTGTGGTCATCAAGTGAAGCAGCCCGGATGCAGCCTCCCACAATCTCCTTCACTCATCCTACAAACGCGCCAACAGCACCCATAGCCGCTACTAAAGAGAGAGTCGTGCAGAGGATACCTTCACCTCTCTCACGTCTGTGCTTTCTCAAGCGATTTCTCTCCAAACAACTATCTCGCTACCCCCATCCAAAGACCCCGCTCCAAGAGAGAGCCATGGATAGGATACCTTCACCTCTCTCACGCTCTTGCTCTCTCTGGCGATTTCTCACCACACAGACACACACGCTGTAAGCGGCAGTGGCCTAAGCTAGAGGAAGCTCAATAGCATGATAGTAGACGCTGTGAATACTGCACCGACGGCATCGTCAGACACCCCGAAAGTTGAGACAAGTGTGCACACATCGTGGATGGACCCCATCTTCGGGCCCAAGTTCCACAATCGTGCAATACAACATACTACACCCTCCACAAAATCCAAACAAAGGCGTCGACACGACAATAGATATTGAAGTCAGATCTATTGCTGCTGACACCACCCACACAAATGCATCGACACAGCAACAATACAAAGTCGTCGACGCAGCCTCCCCGACTGGGAGTGCGACACGGTGGGCGGGGGGCCTCTCACCGTGGCCCAGATCTGAGGAGATCAGATCTGGGTCGGCGACTTCGAGCTCATTCGGTGCCCAGATGTAAGGAGACCAGATCAGAGGTGTACGTCGGCATCGGCGCTTTGAGAACATTCGGCGCTCAAACCAGATCTGAGGTGGACGTCAGCGCTTTCGCCCCACCACAGTGCTGCTACTGAAGGCGTCGTGGTGCTGGCCGTCGCCATTGGGGGAACACAGAGGCAGGGCTGGCTGAGGGTGCCGCCGTCGAACAGGAGGAGACTGAATCGGGAGATGGGTTTGATGGAGTGCCGGAACACAATAGAGAGGAGAGGGAGGGACGATGGAGGGGCGAGGGGGCGGGGGTCGAGGGACGGCGGCGGCATTTCTCTAGCCGCCGCCCCCACATATCTCAGATCTAGGGTTTTTTTTTTAGGAATTTGAGGATTAGTTTCTCTTTCTAGACTTTTCTAGAAGAGAAACTCTTCTAGAAAAGTCAAGTGTAAGCGGATCACAAAAGTTGAACATCTGAGTAACGGATTTTGTTATCCTTTAATGGATGATACTCTTGTGATGATGGTGGGTGAAGATTAGTTGTTAATACTTAAATTGTTTGGGAACTCATGATGCTAGTAAGCATTAGGTAATCAAGATAGAGCACTTGTGGAGTTAAATAATTTATTACATTTTAATACTGCTATCTAGTACTCTCCTACCTTAATATATCTATCAGAGATATTTTAGTTTTTCATTTTGAGATCATGTATAATCTAAAGTCATCTGAAGTTTAGTATTTTTTCTTTCTGGCGATTCAAAATTCGATTTTTCTACAGTGTCTTCTCCGGCTTTCATCTCCCATATCCGATGGCGTTTCCCCTTGTTGGCCCTCCTCCCCTTCTTTAAACTTGGTCAGCTCTCTCTTCTCTCTCGACCCATCTCCTTGGTTTCTCCCCTCTCCTTTGTTCCAATTGTTGACCCTTTCCTCCCTCGTCCTTCCTCCGCTTGTCTCTCCGCCGACTTTCAGCTCTCGGCCTGTGCAGTGTGGGCCCCCCCTGTTTCCCCAGAGGTGACTGTGTTTCCTGTCGATCACGTTCGAGAGCTACATTCCGTCCTCTTCCTTGCCGATCTCGTTCGAGCGCTCCTACCAGTTGTTCCTTTGGAGGCTTCACTTTCAACGGTCGCCCTCCTTCCTTAACTGTGCGTTTTTCCAGGTGGTCACTATAGATCGGATCCTTCTTTTCTTCCAACCACTGTAAGTATTCTGCGTTTATTGGTGCTAGGTGTGTTGTTGTAACCTTGCTAGTGCTATACTGGTTATAGTGTGTGCTGTCTCGGCTTTCCTGTTGCCGTAACACCGCTTGTGTGTTTTCTCTAGTAACGGTTCTTCTCTTCCCCGGCAGCTCCGTTCCGTCTGTGGTAGTCTTCAGCGTTTCGCTGTGCCCTGAGCAACAGTGCGCTCTTCTGCTGTTAGCACTGTTATTCTTCTCTTAGCGATTGTTATCTCCTGCCTATTCTCTCTCTATTTTGAGGGAGTTATTTGCCCCACCTCCTGCGGCACTAGTTATCTGCTTGGTAGTGGTTTTGTGGTGTTTTTGGATCTGTACGTTCTCTAATTTTTTGTACAGTGCCTTTGCATTGTTGGTGTATTTGTTTTAAGGCATTCGTGGTTTGGTTTCAGCCATGAACCTCCCTGAGCTTTATGCAAGGTCTAACTGTTTAGTAACTCTTCATGAATTGAAGAGTGATTTGTCTTCTCCTCTCTCTAATATCTCCTATCCTTCTCGGTGCTCTCCATTCTTCTCTAGTTCCCCTTCTTCGGGTAGATCCGATCCTCTTTTGGTTTGTTTCAGATGCCTCCTTCCTGGGCATTTTAAACGTGAGTGCGTGAATAAAATGAAGTGCTTGTTCTGCAATAAGTTTGGTCACTCGCGCAGTCGATGCTTTTCCCTCCAAAATCTCCTTGGTTTTCCAAGAGGGCAACTCTTACCGGCCAAACTTCTCTTCTTTCTTAACTACCCCCTGTTAAAGCGCAAGCACAAAGTTAGTTTGGCAAGGAAGATTAGTCTTGATTCTGGAAAGGATCTCGACTCCTTGGCCGTTGTGCCTATTCCTGCTTTGAACACCACTACTTCTTCCAGTGACTGTTGTGTTTCCTTTGCTAATCTTCAGCCTCCCAATATTGATTCCCTTTTTCAGGATCGTAAGGGTTTTCGAAACTGGTATCCTTCCCTTGGCTGGGTTGTTACAAGGCTCGTCCCCTTTTTGCTGCGGTAGCACCTTCATTGAGCTTGAGTCTGGATTATAACAAAGGATTGTTTAAATCCTTAGTCTCATGTCATTCTTGGTCTCGTTGTGTGATTATGCACGCTCTGCCTCACCGCATTTCTGGCCCGCAGAGGCATTCCATCAAGGCTTATAATTATTCTAAGGCTCTCTCGTTATTGTATTATTTTTCTTGTTCTATGAGGTTTTCTTCTTCCAATCTTCCTACATTCTCTTTTCATTTCCCTGGATGCATCATCTCGTTGTATCAAAATTTAGGGGTTCAATCTTGGCTCAATCACCTCCTTATGGAGGTCTTGCACAATCTGCACTCCTATCCCCGCAAGCCTTCTCCAACTCTTGTTGACTCCACTTGCTCCCTTTTTTCCTATTTTACTAACTCCACCCCAATTTCCTCTTCACCTGATTCTAGTCAGCTCCTTACCTCTGATCGCATCTTCAAAGGCATAGCTAGCATGTCTGATCCTGCTGCAGTATTGCTCCCTTTGGCGCAGGACATCCCTCCCACCGTTAAGCGGAAATACAATAAGAAGGTTTTTTATAATTTGCAGAATCGAGTGAGCGCCCGTATTTAGGCTAGGAAAGCAGCTTACGCACATTTGAGCTTCGGCTTCTCTATGCCATCTGCGGTGTAGGCGGCCTGGCTTCTCTTTTTGGTGCTGATAGCATTTTTCTTGAGCTACTGTCAAGTTTTCGGCTCTGTTAGTCCTGCCTTCCCCTATTTTGTGGTCTGCCTGGTGTTGATTGGTGTTTCTGAGTGGGGATTTTTTAGGCTTCGATCTTTTGGATCTGTCATTCGGTTCTGGTTCCACCTGTTTCTCTCATGTTGTCGAGCTTGTCGGTGCTCTGAGTCTTCTCTCCTCGCTAGTGGCTTTTCCTCGAGTTTTGCAGCAGCGGGCCGCAATCTTAGCTTGCTCTCCTCTTGGGTGTGGCAGGGCGCTCCTTTTCATGCTCCGTCCCCCTGGCTACAGGCGCTGCCCCCATTTTCGGAGTTATTTCTACTGTTGTATTGATGTTTTTCTTATTTGCTTGCTAGTCTGTCGCTTATCGATCTCGTTATTGTTTTCTTTTTTCCGTTTTACTGCTTGTAAAACTATTGTACACTATTTTGTATTGTTACTGTTTTTTATTGATCAATATATTTTTTGATGGCTGGAGCCTTTTGGCTCTATCCTATATATCAAAAAATGTATAATCTAAAGTCAACGTATATGCCCAAAGTCAAATTGCAAACCGTACGCTATATCATTCTGAGTTAAGCTATGCTATTTTTAGGAGAAATCCTCAGGACCGGGCCTGGGTTCAGGGGTCCAAAGCAAAAGGCTCAAATAATTATTTTGGGAGGCTCCTAATTATGGTATACTTTTTTTATACACAAAATACGTGTCTATATTTATAAAAAAAATACAAATTTGAGAACCTCTAAAATTACAAATTAATTGGGGATCTGAGGTATCACCTCACCGGCCTCAAGTCGGGGCCGGCCCCGGCAACTATATGCATATTATCAGTTCAATGATTCGTCAGTAAATTGCAAAATTCACATTGTTGGAATTGATCTACGTTATTTAAACTATAAATAAAATTTAAAAAATTTGACCGATATTTTATTCTTCCATATGGTGAGGATAAATTATATAAATTTATACTACTTTATTAAAATGATGATTTTATTATCCTAAGTGGAGGGTTAAAGTTTGTCGAGAAGATCAAAAATTTTATTTTTGACTACTTTATATGATTTATATCACAGCTGCAAGGTCGACCCAACACTTATTAAGGCCTAAAGCAAACTTTGAAATGAGGTCTTTTAAAAACTTATAATAATATTTTGTTAAAATTAATATATTTTTATTTAAATGTTATCTTTCGAGCTTTTTGAGATACAAAATCATTTATTATGTTATTGTAATCAATTTCGGATTTTTTGGTATGTGAGGAGACTTATTAGGGTTTTTTGGTATATGAGGAGGCCTTCATTATTTATATAATTTTATTTTTTTTTGTTTGAGGCCTAAAGCCCTAACTTTGGTTGCTTTATCTTTGGGGCGGTCCCTGCACAACTAACAATATGAACTTTTTCTTTTGTATACTCAATCATCTGATTTTCAAATTAAAGTAGATATATTTGGCCACTACTATAATAATTAGCTAGCTATGCATATTTTTCTTTCTACGTTGAATGTTTAAAATTGTATATTTGCTATCAGTGGCAGATGCATGAAATTTAGTCAGAATTGATATGAGTAAATAGTGTTTTTAAAATTTATATTTATTTATCGAAAAATTGAAAATAAAAATATTGCGTGTATATTTTATGTTGAACGGGAGTTTTTACTTTTAGCAATTTCTTAGTTATATGAAACCATAAATTATTTAACAACCAAATATTTAGTGATGAATCTACTATTTTCTAACATATGGTTGAGTAAATATTTGTATAATATGTATAAGTTGAGTTATACGCTTAATGAGAAGAAAAAAAAAACTTATACTTCTAAAATTCGATACTCATTTAATTTGAAATGACAATTATAAAAATATTATTAAGATGATAAATAATGAGATTAAATTCAATTATATATTTTCAATATGAAAATATACTTTCTCAAACTTAAATTAGATATTCAAAATTTTATAAATATCTCTAATATTATAATGGGAGAGTTGGGGTTGTGTCATTTGTAGGCAAACTTTAATTTGTAAACAATCAACCATCTAATCTCACCACTCATTTTTAAATAGATTTTATATTAACCATCTATTTATTCAAATGTTGTCAGTTTCCATAATACCTTTAAAGTTCAAATTTATTTACGATTTAATTATTTACGAAGGTGACGCTCATCTCTAATATTATAATGGGAGAAGGCCTTAGTGTCATTTGTAAATCTACCAACGCGTACATTACATGTGCATAACTAATATGAAGGAGGTCTTAGGTTCAAGTCCTCACTATATCAGATTTTTTACTTTAATTTTTTTAAAATATATTAAATGTGTATCACACGTGTAAATTATTATCTATCTATCTATCTATCCATCTATCTATAATATAATATATAATAACTATTGTAATGGAAGAGTTAACGTTGTAAATTTACTTACTTACGTGCAATGCACGTGCAACTCTAACTCTCCCATTATAGTCTTCACATTTACTTTTCAAAATATATAATCATATTTATTAAGACATACATCACATGTGTAAATCAAAGTTTTCACTTTAATTTTTTTTAAAATAATACGTGCATCGCATGTGTATATTACTAGTATAAAATAAAAGTTGGTATTACCAGGAGTACTTGCAAATAGAATGGTAAGGATTTGAGATGGGTAAAAGAAGTTCTCAGGTTCGATATCAGACAACGTCGGTCTTTATTATAAAAAAAATCTTAAGATGTGCATCGCACATGCAGATTGCTAGTATAGTATAACTTTATTAAAGACGTTAATGAAAGTTTATTCACAATCATATAAAATAATTATTTACAAAAGTGACACTCATATAAAATAAAAGTTGGTGCCACTAGGGATATCTGTAGAGTGTATGGTAAGAATTTGAGATGAGTAAAAGGAGTTCTCAAGTTCGATACCAGACAACATCAGTCTTTACTAAAAAAATAAAAAAAAAATCCTAAGCTGTGCATCGCACACAAAACAAAGTTATATTTTTGAAAATATAAAAAATAGTTGCTACTTAAGAGGATTGACCAATAGTTCTATTATAGTGGAGTTTTAAATACCTAGTCACAAAGTAAAGTTTCTAATTTGTCACTAAAAATATATAGAATAATAGATATACATATAAAATAATTGTATAGATAATTGGGTCTTTTCGATTTTGTATAAACACAGGGTGAGGGCTAGGGCTACAAACGAATCGAGCTATTTGTGAGCTATTCGGCTCGTGCTCGGTCAATACTCGGTCAAAGCTCGGCTCGAACTGTAGTATCCCGTATTTTTAAATATTATTTTAAAGATTTATAAATAAATTAAAATGATTTTTGGGAGATTAAATAAATATTTTCTGGAAATCTATCTTTTTACACTTGCGAAACACATGCAAATATTTTCTTGAAAAGTTTAAAAGCCAAAATTATTTTATGAAAAATCATTATTTATTATTTGGGATTTATTTATAATTTTTCTAGATTTTTCTGAAATTTATTGGACCTAATTGCAAATATTACGAAAAAGAAGGGTCTTTTTGCAAAATTGTCATTTTGAGGGGTGAAAGTACAAAAATATTTTCTAGGATTTTTCAAACAATGCCGACTAGAAATAAGGAGTTTATTTTGCTTTTAAATCTCAATTTAATTAATTTTATCAAGTTTCCAAGTATAGGGATCTATTTATATAAAGTTATATTTTAAAAGGGTTATTTTGCAAATGTGTTTAAAAACTCTAATTCTCCTGTCCCGAGTATTCAAAAGAAAGAAGTGCAGTCGTCTTTTGCTGCACAACACAAAGGTTCTATTGTTTTTGGAGGATTAAGAAGAGGATCTTGGATTTGTGCAAAAGAGAAGTTTTCTTATCGGATTTCTTCATTCGAGGTGAGTGATGTAAATTGTTTGTTGTTTTGTTTTTGTTTGTTCTTGAATATTGTATGTGAGTGATTTGTTGTTTTCTTACATTTTGTGAATGTTATATGATGGATCTTGGATGTTGAATTCTATTTGCTAGAAAGCATGTTTAGGGTTTGAATATGAATATGCACATTATGAATTTGGATGGATGGATGAAAATTAGATCTTGTGAAACCCTAGTTGTGGTAAATAAGATTACATGTGGGTTGTCTATTTCTTTTGGATTGGATTGATTGAATATGGTGGATTTTAAGCATAGCCCTAGTAAAGGTGAGACTTTTATTACTTTGAGTATTGGTTGAACACAAATTTGATATGGTTATGTTATCCATTAATTGAGGTTGTAAGTTGTAATGGTAATTCAGTTTTGCGAAATGTGAAAGGCAAAAGTATGAATCAAGAGATCTTAACATGAAAATCGAGATTTGAGAAATTAGTTGAGTTAAGGAAATATACCCAAATTGGGGATTCTCTTGAGATTTTGATATTTAGATGGTTTGGATCTGAATACGAACTATTTCAGTGATCAAAAAATTTTAAGAAACTCTATTTTGATTATATACACAAATTCATGTTTGATTGAAAGAAATCAACAAAATCTCTATTTTTATAAATTCAAGTAGTTTTGATTCAGTTTATGGGTTATTATAAATCCTACAAGTAGTATTTGATCATACAAGAAATAAGTTTTTCGTAGAAATCGTTTTCATAAAGTAAAACTAAGTATCGGTTGAAATGTGCACAACCAAAAGTATGCAGTCTGTAGGTCGACAGTCGACTAGCATGACTTCTCAGTCGACCTGACACGACCCGGCTGCTATGTTCTCTAGATTTTATTGAAAATCCGTTCTGGACAGTCGACTGAGGACTTTTACAGTCGACTGGTACCACTTAGAATTATTTTCTCGAAATTATTGTAATTTTCTATCTGGACAGTCGACCTATAACCTTTTTGAGTCGACTGATATTACTTAGAATTATTTTCCCAAGTTATTGTATTCTTTCGTTCTGGACAGTCGACCTATGACCCTAGATAGTCGACTTATAATACTTAGATTATTTTCTTAAAACCATGAAACTCTCTTTCTGGACAGTCGACTTACGCTTGTTATTAGTCGACTGATACTGATGTATCTTCATATTTCTGAATGTTCTTTCAAATGATTTATTCTCTAAATGTTTTAATCTATAATTTACTATTCTATACTTTATCTTCTATTGAACATACGTTTTCAAGTGGTTTAACTGAGTAATTTATGTTGGAAGGTTGGGTTGGATATTTGAGTGTGAGTCTCTAGAGGGTGTGTGTGACCCTAGTATATCTCAGCAGTTGAGTTATTTATGTTTGGGCCTGTTGAGGCAATTTTAGTTTATCAGTTGTTGAGTTAAGTCCGGTAGGGTACATCAACTCTAGGAGATTTGTATGTAATTAAATAACCAAAATGATAAGGACAGGCACTAGTGGTGATATCATGAATGAAAACACGGGTTATGGACCTCAATATGGCTCGCGGTGTGAGATAATCCCCGGAATTATCCAGGTATGAGTGAAATAGTCTCCGGAATTACCTGTGGTGTGGGATTGATCTCCGGAATTATCGGGGTCGAGGCGACACACATGTAGTATTCGTGTGATGAGGTGCCATTGCTTACGGTGTGGGGTATTCTCGAAGATTCCCAGGTGTGAGTGAAATAGTCTCCAGAATTATCTGTGGATAGAAATTGACCTCCGGAATTATCGGGGCATGGGCTAATTCTCACAGTTTATCTTTATCTCGTAATAGTCATCGTGTTAGGATTAGTTTCATAGCGGGGGATTATACCCTATAATGTGGAGACGTTAAGGGCTTGCACCGGTCCTATGTAGAGTGGGATGCATAGAGTCCGACAAGTACGCATTAGAGAGTCGGCATATAGAATTGTGTTTTCTTGACCTGATTTCATGCATGTGTTTTTCCTGTTTTCTACACTTGACACTTGGTCTAGCTACACCTGATGTTTTCATGTTTTCCTTTCTACGTCACATTTTATGTATTCTTGTTTATTACATATTGTTTATGAATCTATGCTTTACTTATGTGGTATGTTTTATATCACTCTCACCTTTATGGCTGACCCCTTTAGTTTTGTGGTTAGGGTTACCTCTAGCCTCATATTTTACAGGTGATTTCTTAAGGCTCGGATTTGGATGCTTGAGTTCAATAGATGCAGTGACTTATGTAAATTGTAAAAGAAATTGTTGTAGAGAAAAGAGATTTGAATCAAGGTCTATTGTATTCCGCTGTGTTATGTAAATGTTTATTGTAATGAAAGTTGAAAATTTTTTTGGTTGACTTTGTTTAATATTACATTGAAGTTGATGCTGGGAATTGTGCCACGTATTTTCTAAGATATTATATTAGAAATTTGGGGCGCTACAGAGATTGGTATCAGAGCATGCTTCAATAGTAATAATAAACATGGTATCAAATAACCTAGGTGTGGCACACTAAAGCATGAGTACCTAGGTGTGTACATTAGAGAATGAGTATCATATAGAACTGAAACATGATGTTTTTACTTTTGGGGTACAGTGGAGGTTTTTGCCAAAGGGTATTGATGTGAATTGTGTTGTGGTGCTCTAATTTTTCCCTCATTTTGCAGTATTCAGAATGGTTGGACCCAGAACCAGGAATGGTGATGGAGCTGGAAGTTCCCAAGGAACTGGAATTGATCTCGAGGCCGAATTTGCCAAGGTGTATCAGACTTTGAATGCGCTAATGGAAGTTAATTTAGCTCAGAATCAGAACCAGAACCAGAATCATGGAGCTGGACCAGGATTGGTTAACGCTGATCCTATCAAGCAGATTGAGTCCTTCAAAAGGATGGGGCCGCTAGTTTTTGAGGGGCAATCTGATCCAAACGAAGCTGATGATTGGATTAGGCGGATGGAGACAATCTTCGAGGTCTCGAAAACTCCGGCAGCCAATAAGGTGAAGTTGGCCACTATGCAATTGGAAAAGGATGCTGGTGTTTGGTGGAAAACGGTAAAGAGGGCGTTGGGGGACTAGCAGATGACTTGGGAAGCTTTTCTGGAAGAATTCAGGGATCATTTCTTTCCCCTGGATATTCAGGAGAAGAAGGCGACAGAATTCTTGAATCTACAGCAGGGCAGCATGACCGTGCGAGAGTATGAGACCAAGTTCGCCCAGTTGTCGAGGTATGCATCGGAGCTGATAGTTGACAAGGCGAAGAAGGCCAAGAAGTTTGAGCAGGGCTTGAGGCCAAACTTGAGGTCGAGAATGATTCCGTTGGGCATAAGGAGGTTCGACAAGCTGGTCAGAAGAGCAGCTATGACAGAGGAAGACATGGACCAGTTCCAGAAGAAGAAAGAGACCTGGAACAGGAACAAGAGGCCAGCATCAGGTCAGAGTGGGAAGGTATTCCCAGCGAAGCAAGTCAAGTTTAGTGGTTCAGTGCAGAAGGCACCTGCAACTCAGGAAGTGACTTTGTTACTACTGCAAGGAGGCAGGTCATTACAGGTCAGTGTGTCCTAAGTTGGCAAAGCAGACTTGTTTCCAGTGTGGGCAGGCGGGACATTCTAAGCCACATTATCCACAGTTGAGGAAGGATGGTCCAGGTGGAGGTAAATTCCAGAGGCAAGGGCGAGTGTTTGCATTAACCGAGGAGGATGCGGGTAACTTGGAAGATGTGATCCAGGGTATGCAAGAGTTTTGATTTTATTTTTTAATCAATGTAATAAGTAAAACCTTTATTTGAGAATAATTGGAGATTGAGTATCATTCTTCATGTAACAGGAATTATTTTGATTAATAGAATTAAGGCAAAGGTTTTATTTGATACTGGTTCTTCGCATACTTTTGTATCGCCCAATTTTGCAAAGGTCTTAGGTATGGAGCCTAAGTTATTTCTAGGCAAGGTTTTGTCGGTGGCAATGCCGTCAGGTGAAGAATTGATTGCTGATCGATATTACGAGGGCTGTGATATCGAGATTGGTGGGAGATTGTTCGGTATTAATCTGATTGAGCTGCAAGTCTTAGGAGTGGATGTGATCATGGGCATTGATTGGATGGCAATATATGATGCCACGATTGAATGAAAGCAGAAAGAGGTGTTGGTGAAAGCACCAGGAGGTCCCACAGTGACTTTCCAAGGGAAGAGGAAGGTTCTGAAGGTGGTGGCAATGGTATCCAAGATGGCGATTTCAGATGAAGTCGAAAGCATTCCGGTTGTTAGAGATTTTTCTAAGTTATTCTTGGAAGATATTTTCAGGATCACCGCCGCAGAGAGATGTGGAGTTTTGCATCAATGTTCAGCCGGGGAGTGCTCCGATTTCTAAGGCTCCGTACAGGATGGCACCTGTATAGCAAGACAAAGTGAAGAAGCAAATTGAGGAGCTATTGAGCAAGGGGCTTGTTAGGCCGAGTTCCTCACCGTGGGGTGCGCCAGTGTTGTTGGTCAAGAAGAAGGATGGGTGAATGAGGATGTGCATTGACTACCGGGAGTTGAATAGGGTGACTATTCAGAACAAGTATCCACTTTTGCGGATTGATGATTTGTTCGACAGGCTTCAAGGAGCAGCGGTGTTTTCGAAGACTAATTTGAGATTAGGGTATCATCAGGTTCGAGTCAAGGAGGAAGATGTGAGTAAGACAGCTTTCAGGACTCGTCATGGGCTCTATGAGTTTTTGGTGATGCCATTCGGTTTGACGAATGCGCCAGCAGTGTTCATGGATATGATGAATCAGGTTTGAGGCCATTTATTGACTCCTTCGTAGTGGTTTTCATCGACGATATTTTGGTGTATTCGAAGTCGGAGGAGGAGCATTCTATGCACTTGATAGTAGTATTACAGAAATTGCAGGAGCAGAACTTGTATGCCAAGTTGTCGAAGTGTGAGCTTTGGAAGTTTGAGGTAGCTTTCCTTGGTCATATCCTTTCTAAGGAGGGAGTGGCCACTGATCCTCAGAAAGTTGAAGCAGTAAAGGATTGGCCCAGGCCAGTGTCTGTGAAGGAAGTCAGGAGTTTCTTGGGTTTGGCTGGTTACTATAGGAGATTCATCCAAGGCTATTCTTAGATTGCAGTTCCTTTGACAGGTTTGACCCGAAGAATGTGGCATTTTCATGGACTGATAAGTGTGAGGCGAGTTTCCTTGAGTTAAAGGAAAGGTTGATTACTGCACCTATCTTAGCTTTGCCTTAAACTGGGAAGGATTATGATATCCTCAGTGATGCGTCTCTAAGAGGGTTGGGTTGTGTCTTGATGCAAGAAGGCAAGGTTATTGCTTACGGATCGAAGCAATTGCATCCGCATGAGAAGAATTATTCGACGCATGATTTGGAGCTAGCAGCTATTATCTTTGCCTTGAAGAAGTGGAGGCATTATGTTTATGGTGAGAAGGTCAATATGTACACTACCACAAGAGCCTGAAGTACATTTATCAACAGAAGGATCTAAATCTTTGGCAGAGAAGGTGGTTGGAAGTATTGGAAGACATTCGTCCTGAGATCAAGTATCATCTGGGCAAGGCGAATGTGGTAGCTGATGGACTTAGCAAGAAGAGTAGTTTATCAAGTTTGATCACTAATCGAAGCAAGTTGGCAGCAGAGATTGATCAGGCAGGTGTCGAGGTGGTGCTGCAGAGTTTAGGGGCATCTTTGGCTCAGTTGAGACTGCAGCCTTCCTTGAGAGAGAGGATTGTGGAAGATCAGAGATCAGATTCAGAGATTCAGAAGACGCTGCAACAGGTTTCAGAGGGCAAGCTATCAGAGTTTCGTGTCCATGATGGAGTTCTTTGGATGGGTGAGAGGTTGTGTGTTCCGAATAATGCAAATTTGAGAGAGAGTATCTTGTAGGAAGCAAAAAGTACCTTGTTGTCAGTACATCCTGGAGGCACGAAGATGTACAAGGATATCAAACAGTACTTTTGGTGGTCTGGTATGAAGAGGGATGTGGCAAATTTCGTGGCAAGGTGTCTGACTTGTCAGCAGATCAAAGCAGAAAATCAGAGACCTTGAGGTTTGTTACAACCGTTGCCCATTCCGGAGTGGAAATGGGAGAATATCAGTATGGATTTCATTACAGGTTTGCTGAGGAGTTCGAAGGGTAATGACTCAATTTGGGTTATTGTGGACCGTTTAACTAAGTCAGCACACTTTCTAACCATGAAGATTACTTGGTCGTTGGAGAAATTGGCTGAGTTGTACATTGGTGAGATTGTGAAGCTTCATGGAGTTCCTGTGTCAACTTTTTCCGACAGAGATGCAAGGTTCACTTCAAGGTTTTGGAAGAGCCTACAAGCAGCTTTGGGCACCAGAACTGATTTCAGTACCGCGTTTCATCCACAGACCGATGGTCAGACTGAGAGGGTGAATCGAGTGCTGGAAGATATGCTGAGGACTTGTGTTATGGATTTCGGTGGTAGCTGGAAGAGATACTTGGCATTGGTTGAGTTTGCTTATAACAACAGTTACCATGCGAGTATCGGAATGGCGCCGTATGAGGCTTTGTATGGGCGGAGGTGCAGGACACCTGTTTGTTGGCACGAGATTGGCGAGAGGCAGATGTTTGGTCCTGAGATCGTGCAGCAGAAGTCAGAGCAGATTGAGCTGATTCACAAGAGGTTGGTTGAGGCTCAGAGTCGACAGAAGAGTTATGCTGATACCCGACGAAGGGACTTGGAGTTTGAGGTTGGGGATGCAGTTTTTCTCAAGGTGTCTCCGACCAAAGGAGTGATCAGGTTTGGTAAAGGAGGCAAGTTGGCGCCAAGGTATATTGGGCCATACAGGATCGTGGAGCGGATTGGTAAGGCAGCATATAGGTTGGAGCTTCCAGAGGAATTGGTACAGGTGCATGATGTATTCCATGTGTCATTGCTAAGGAAGTATGTGCCAGATCAAAATCATCAGTTGGTAGAGATTCCTGAAGGTCTACAGGTGAACTTAAGTTACAAAGAACAGTCTGTTGAGATCGTTGACCATAGGGAGAAAGTTCTTAGGAGTAAAGTGATACCTATGGTCAAGGTGTTGTGGAGGAATCAGCAGTTTGAAGAGGCTACTTGGGAGCCAGAGGATCGCATGCAGAAGGATTTTCCTGAGCTTTTTATATGATTGTATCTTATTTATGAGGTTGTATTTCTTTGGATGATTGTACAATTGGATTGAGTTGCATTCTTCTATTTGATTATGTCCTTCTATGTGAATGTTTTGAATTATGGTTCATTTATGAGATTTCAATTTCTTTGTTCATTCCTATTTTGGACCTCATTAGCAATAGTTCTGAGGACAGAACTCTTCTAAGGAGGGAGTGATGTAGTACCCCGTATTTTTAAATATTATTTTAAAGTTTTATAAATAAATTAAAATGATTTTTTGGAGATTTAATAAATATTTTCTTGAAATCTATCCTTTTACACGTGCGAAACACGTGCAAATATTTTCTTGAAAAGTTCAAAAGCCAAAATTATTTTATGAAAAATTATTATTTATTATTTGGGATTTATTTAAAATTTTTCTAGATTTTTCTGAAATTTATTGGATCTAATTGCAAATATTACGAAAAAGAAGGGTCTTTTTGCAAAATTGTCATTTTGAGGGGTGAAAGTGCAAAAATATTTTCTGGACTTTTCAAACAGTGCCGACTAGAAATAAGGAGTTTATTTTGCTTTTAAATCTCAATTTAATTGATTTTATCAAGTTTCCAAGTATAGGGATCTATTTATGTAAAGTTATATTTTAAAGGGGTTATTTTGCAAATGTGTTTAAAACCCTAATTCTCCTATCCCGGGTATTTAAAAGAAAGAAGTGCAGCCGTCTTTCGCTGCACAACACAAAGGTTCTATTGTTTTTGGAGGATTAAGAAGAGTATCTTGGATTTTTGTAAAAGAGAAGTTTTCTTATCGGATTTCTTCATTCGATGTGAGTGAGGTAAATTGTTTGTTGTTTTGTTTTTGTTTGTTCTTTGAATGTTGTATGTGAGTGATTTGTTGTCTTCTTACATTTTGTCAATGTTATATGAAGGATCTTGGATATTGAATTCTATTTGCTAGAAAGCATGCTTAGGGCTTGAATATGAATATGCACATTATGAATTTGGATGGATGGATGAAAATTAGATCTTGTGAAACCCTAGTTGTGGTAAATAAGATTGTATGTGGGTAGTCTATTTTTTTGGATTTGATTGATTGAATATGGAGGATTTTATGCATAGACCTAGTAAAGGTGAGACTTTTATTACTTTGAGTATTGGTTGAACACAAATTTGATATGGTTGTGTTATCCATTGATCGAGGTTGTAAGTTGTAATGGTAATTCAGTTTTGAGAAATGTGAAAGGAAAAGTATGAATCAAGAGATCTTGACATGAATATCGAGATTTGAGAAATTAGTTAAGTTGAGGAAATATACCCAAATTGGGGATTCACTTGAGATTTTGATATTTAGATGGTTTGGATCTGAATACGAACTATTTCAGTGATCAGTAAATTTTAAGAAACTCTATTTTGATTAAATGCACAAATTCATGTTTGATTGAAAGAAATCAACAAAATCTCTGTTTTTATAAATTCAAGCAGTTTTGATTCAGTTTATGGATTATTATAAATCCTATAAGTAGTATTTAATCATACAAGAAATAAGCTTTTCGTAGAAATCGTTTTCATAAAGTTAAACTAAGTATCGCTTAAAATATGCACAACCAAAAGTATGCAGTCTGTAGGTTGACATTCGACTGGCATGACTTCTCAGTCGACTGACATGACCCAGCTGCTATGTTCTCTAGATTTTAATGAAAATCCGTTCTAGATAGTCGACTTAGGACTTTTACAGTCGACTGGTACCACTTAGAATTATTTTTACGAAATTATTGTAATTTTCTCTCTGGACAATCGACCTATAACCTTTTGAGTCGACTGATATTACTTAGAATTATTTTCCCAAGTTATTGTATTCTTTCATTCTGGACAGTCGACCTATGACCCTAGATAGTCGACTTATAATACTTAGATTATTTTCTTAAAACCATGAAACTCTCTTTCTGGACAGTCGACTTATGCTTGTTATTAGTCGACTGATACTGATATATCTTCATATTTCTGAATGTTCTTTCAAATGATTTATTCTCTAAATGTTTTAATCTATAATAAACTATTCTATACTTTATCTTCTATTGAACATACGTTTTCAAGTGGTTTAACTGAGCAATTTATGTTGGAAGGTTGGGTTGGATATTTGAGTGTGAGTCTCTAGAGGGTGTGTGTGACCCTAGTATACCTGCAGTTGAGTTATTTTTGTTTGGTCCTGTTGAGGCAATTTTAGTTGATCTGTTGTTGAGCAAAGTCCGGTAGGGTAACCAACTCTAGGAGATTTGTAATTAATTAAATAACCTAAATGATAAGGACAGGCACTAGTGGTGATATGATGAATGAGAACATGGGTTATGGACCTCAGTATGGCTCGCGGTGTGAGATAATCCCCGGAATTATCTAGGTGTGAGTGAAATAGTCTCCGGAATTACTTGTGGTGTGGGATTGATCTCCGGAATTATCGCGGTCGAGGCGACACACATGTGGTATTCGTGTGATGAGGTGCCATTGCTTGCGGTGTGGGGTATCTCGAAGATTCTCAGGTGTGAGTGAAATAGTCTCCAGAATTATCTGTGGATAGAGATTGACCTCAGGAATTATCGGGGCATGGGCTAATACTCATAGTTTATCTTTATCTCGTAGTAGTCATTGTGTTAGGATTAGTTTCATAGCAGGGGATTAAACCCTATAATGTGGAGACGTTAAGGACTTGCACCGGACCTATGTAGAGTGGGATGCATAGACTCCGACAAGTACGCATTAGAGAGTCAGCATATAGAATTGTATTTTCTTGACTTGATTTCATGCATGTGTTTTTTCTGTTTTCTACACTTGACACTTAGTCTAGCTACACTTTATGTTTTCATGTTTTCCTTGCTACGTCATATTTTATGTATTCTTGTTTATTACATGTTGTTTATGAATCTATGCATTACTTATGTGGTATGTTTTATATCACTCACACCTTTATGGCTGACCCCTTTAGTTTTGGGGTTAAGGTTATCTCTAGCCTCATATTTTACAGGTGATTTCTTAAGGCTCGGATTTGGATGCTTGAGTTCAATAGATGTAGTGACTTATGTAAATTGTAAAAGAAATTGTTGTAGAGAAAAGAGATTTGAATCAAGGTGTATTGTATTCCACTGTGTTATGTAAATGTTTATTGTAATGAAAGTTGAAAATTTTATTGGTTGAATTTGTTTAATATTACATTAAAGTTGATGCTGGGAATTGTGCCACGTATTTTCTAAGATATTATATTAGAAATTCGGGGCGCTACACGAACCGAGCTCGAGCTCAAAGCTGAGCTCGTTTCCTTAACGAGTCGAGCTCGAGTTCGTGTTTTTTTTTTAGGCTAAGCTCGCGAGCTGTTCGGCTTGAATTGAGCGAGCCTGAAGGTATTCGGCTCAGCTTGGCTCGATTGCAGCCCTAGTGAGGGCCAAACGTGGGTCCGCCCCTGTTTGCTATAGTTATTCTTCTTACATTTTTTTAATATATATTTGCTATTCTTCCTACATTAAATATTGTTATAACCAACATTATGATGATTCTTTTCAAAATTAAGTGGGTAAAAAAAAGAACAAAACAAATAAAACTCCTTAGAGCATGTGATGTGTAGTCGTTCAATCCCAAATTTTGGGTATTTGATATATAGGAAAGGAAATTTTATATTTGAGCTGCGGTCGAACCAACGGACGAACAATGATTTCCCATCTGAGGTATATATATATATATATATATATATATATATATATATAGAGAGAGAGAGAGAGAGAGAGAGAGAGAGAGAGAGAGAGAGAGAGAGAGAGAAGAGTGAGTGAGTGAGAGAGAGAGAGAGGGAGTCCCTTCCGTTGTGCACTAGGCCACCGTGTGTACTCGTGTGCACTCAGCCTTCCCGTCTTCGTATTGACGATCCGAACTGTTCACATTGATCTACACATCTAAATTAGTATAAATATGTAAAAACAAATCATTTGAAATTCATTTGCCCATCCATCATGTGACTATAAAAAACAACGAATTTCAGTCATATAATTTTGTAACACTACAATGGATGGGGAAATGAATTTCAAATGATTTGATTTTACATATTTAGACTAATTTAGATGTGTAGATCAATGTGAACGGTTCGGATCGTCAATACGAAGGCGGAAAGGATGAGTACACACGAGTGCACACGAAGGCCAAGTGCACAACGAGAGGGGACTATCTATATAATAAAACACAAAGAAAGCTATCAAGTGACTCTCATTCAATATGATTGAAATCAATGGTCCAGGTCTAACCTCACAAAACATATTTTCCCGCCCAAAAGTTTCCCCCCAAAACTCAAATTCAAATCCTCCCAAAAAACTCATTTATTTATTTATTTATTTATTTCTCTCTTTCTCTATCTCTCTCTCTCATTCTCTCTCTATTTACTCATAAATTTATATTTTCAGATTTCAGGTTTGTAAATTTTCATATTTTTTATGCATTTTTTTTATTGCTCATGTTACATTGAAAATAGCAAATATCTTATCAACAGTTAAATTTCATCATTTTCTACACTCAAAGTTCAAAGAAGTTGGATTTTACACCCCCATTTATAATTATTTTTTAACATATACTAATGGAAACATGGACTTTTATTTACAACTAATTATTGTTTTACTGTTCAAACTTGATCTACATAATTGTTGTTTTACTGTTTACAAGACTTTCATATGTTGTATCGTTCCGAAGACTTGCCGTAGGCACGTGCCCACGGGAAAATCTAGTATATATATATATCATGAACGGAATCATCCCTCGTCCGATGCTTTGGAGCCAAAAATATCGATCAGATGAGAAATGATTTATCGTCTAATCAATTTTTTTAAAAAAATAAAAAATTTGGGACGAAAAATGATTCTCCATCTAATATTTAAAAAATAATAATAATAAGCGACGAAAGATGATCTTAGATGATCTTTCGTCTGATTGAACGGACGAAAGATCATCATTCGTCGGCTATTTTTTTCAAATTCATATATCTTCTTTTAAATATAGCATAGCACTGTTCCTCTAAAACTTAAAATTTATGTATATAGCCAACGACTACAACACAATTTTTTTATATTTTTTAAAAAATGTGGTATATTAGCTAAGGACTACATATGCTCTTATGATGGAAACGAATAGAGTGCTATGGCTCTTTTCTTCATTACTGATTATATTTGAATGGCTTAACCAAATTTACAAATTAAAACAATGTATTTTTACAATGAAGAACATATAATTATTTCACATATTGATTCACATAATTATATAAAGAAAACACAATAATACAAAGTATACAATTTGAACAATCAGTACATATTTAGATATATAATAGTAAACTTAAGAACACTAAAAAAGCTTGAATTTTATATAATTCAGAACCTTCTCATTACAATTATTTTTGTTTGTTTCAAAGTGCCAAAACAACAATACATTCTAGAAGAAAATATGAGTTGTGAAATTCCAAGAAACACAATAAAATGTTTTCAAAATAACTTTTAACCTGCTATTACTTCCATGTATCCCCAACTTCACTTTTCACGTAAGCACTTCTGCATGTTCCTCATTATCCTCTGGCTCATAGTCATCGCCACTACATATAGACTATATGAAAAAGAAATAACACAAAATTAGAATTGGATTCAATATATATAGGTAATAATATATTATCCATTTGAGGCAATTAAATTATGGTTACCTCTTGTCGTATTTGACTATTGCATGAGTCGACAGTAGTATTTTCCAACCTTTGTTTCAAGGCTTCCATCTTGTCAGGATGCAGCTCACAAAAGAAGTCCATAAGTACTTGATTTTGTATTGCCAACTTGTCACACCTTTTGAACAAAGATTTAACAGTTGATCCTTCTTGTATCCTTTTATCTATTCTTGATTCCGATGAGAGAGAACCAACATCATCTTCCTTTCTATTTCTCGGAATTTTGGTTCCTTTAAGTCTACTGCGGTTCTTTTTTGGACTGCCAAACACACTATCGACGCACCATCTTGAACTTCTTGGGGCAGCTTTGATGGATTTAGATTTTCAAAACCTTGTAACTTGAGTGCAATTTGTTTGACAGAAAAAGTCAAAGTATCCTAAAATAAGAAAATGAATAATTGATATACATGCCACAATAAGAATCATCATAAAAGTATTGAAGACTGAAAATCATCTTTACCCAAAGAATCTGTCTTAAGTTACATAAATTTGTAAACTTATTAGATGAGGGCTATTTATTAAATGTAATGAAGGCAAATCTTACCACCATAACGAGGTTCATGTTCGTCTTTGTTTCATTCTTGTATTATTTGTTGAATGTTCCATAAGATATCTTCGCAATTTGGTCGACAGTCAACATGTCGATTTTCAATTTTTTCTTCTTAAAAAAAAATTAATTTGAAGGTTATAATTTTGTATATTTAATTGGAAGGAAGAGAAAATGAGAATTTTAATGTTTCTCTTACCAGCTTATGCTCTGTCTGCGCATACGAACTTGATCCCAGGTGATGATCAAAATTATTTGATAGTCGATTTCTACTGCACTGCAACGATTTTTTCTGCAAAAGTTTACAAATAAGTACAAATGCTTGTACTTTTTTTACTTTATTCTTGAAATAAATGGTCTTCTAATCTGGTATAAAACCATATATCATTTCAATCAGAGAAAATTTATAATATCGACCAATTGAAAATAAAAAAATTTCTAAGAGATGAGTGGCAAGCCTTTGGCTCACTAGTTGAAAATGAAGCAGCAAAGTAAGTAAATGATCTGACCTAAATGTAACCTAAATATCAAGGCCATTAGCCAAAACAAATGACAGAAATTTAGTGAAAAGAAACATAAATAAATGATTATTGCTTTTCTGTATGATTCTTATTTTATGCATCGTTAGCTGCAATTTCCTGCAATTTGGTGTATCACTCACATGCATGTTTGCTGAACTTGTATGCACTCTTTAGCACGTTTGTTATTTTGAAATTGTGATATAGTTTACATGCACTTTACAAATGCAGAACAAGTTGTTCAGTGTCAACAGATATCTTGAAGCTAAATATCACAAGTTGTCTATTGGAATGATGTTTAAGATGAGATTTGAGGGAGATGAAGCTCCTGAAAGAAGGTATTTGCACTAACTCTCAAATGACAAGATAGTAATATCTATGAGAGTGATTTCTATTAATTGGTTGACAACCTATTAAAATCTCTATTCAAATGACAACCACTCAACAAATGAAAGGCATAAAAAACAGTACATCTCACAAAGATGAAAATTCTTTAAATAATCGGCACATCCTCTTTCTTTAAAAGTAAAAAAAGAAATATAGATAAAATACCAGATACGCCTTAAATCGACCAAATTCTGGTTAATCTCCCGCTAGTGTTTTCATTTGAATGTTGGGTAAGAGAATTTTCAGAAACATTACAGTTCCATTGTTAGATTTCCATCATACTTAGAAACTTTCAAACAAGTAGATTAGTAGAAAAAAAAAAGTAGCTAAACACTGTAGTAGAAAAAGAAAAAACAGGTCTACAGCTTTAGAAATATATATGAACTTAGTAAATTATTTTTCTAATTGTATATGAACTTAGGTTGCAATTTCATATTCACTTCAATGCTAAAACAATGTTAAATATTAAGGCTACAGTTTAAGTTGCAATTTCATTGCAATTTCATATTCACAGTGAAATATTTCTGCATCTGATTTAAGCTGAGACTAGTAAAAGCTTAAACCATAATTAAATATAATTAGAGAGTACAAACAGAGGAAAAGTATTTAACCTTTGTAACTTAAACTGTATGAAATTTAACCTTCGCTGTGAATATGAAATTGCAACTTAAACTGTAGCCTTAATATTTAACCTTTGTTTTAGCATTGAAGTGAATATGAAATTGCAACCTGAGTACAAACAGAGCATTGAAGTGAATATGAAATGTATATGAACTTAGTAAATTCGTATTCACATTAGAAACTCAGGTTGATTGAGGACAAAATAGGTTGCAGTGTAGAGAGAGTTAACATTATCAACTCTTAACAATTGTGTGTTATTCTTGTTGGGTTTTGTCTCTATAGTGCTATTTTACCATAGATGACTACGACACAAATTCGACATGAAACAACTAGGTTTGCGCCTATTCTTGATTTGATCATGTATGTGAACTATTTGTGAGAATTTGACTATCTGTTGAGATCCATGTGATTAGTTTGTTGTGGACTTATTATATACCCTAATCCATGTTGTTTGCACACTTGGTAGACTCTATTTCATGTTTGGATGTGTTTGGATCAAGTTTCGTTGAATCTATGTTGATTTTGGTTTTTGAGGAAATTCTGTGTTTTGACGATAATATGTCTTAATCAGTAATTTAGACCATATTAAGGTCAGAATCTTAATTTCAGTATAAAACATGATTTGTAGAGAATTTTTTTCTTCTTTCCAACCCTTCTGACCTTGCTCGATTTCGTTTTCGTATATGTGAGATATGACTGTTTTATTACAGAGGTGTAGATAAATTCCAGATTTCGTTTCTTGATGATTTTGATGACTTAATTATTTTGATACTTGTGCTACACATATTATTTTGATCTGAAACTTTGCTCAGTATTTCTATATCTATCTAGGAATTATCCAGAATTTTGGTGGATTTTATTGATGAGTTTCATATGCCGTTTCATGCTTGGTTATAAAAGCTATACTTCCTGTATTTTGCTCACTGTTCTGTATAAAATCGTGTTTTCACCCTATTTCCTTCTACTGTATGAAAATTATTTATGAAGTATAAAAGTTAGAGGAATTTGTCTATTTTCATCCCCTTTGGATGATTTGTATTTCGTTTCACAGCTTGCGAGATATTTCAGTTTTCGTACAGCAGTGTTAAAAACTCCAGATTTGCCAAACTACCGTTTCTTGATGTTTTCTAATTTTGGTTGACTGAACTAATCTTTCTGGAAAATTATGAAACTTTATATTTTGATGCTAGACATATAGGGGAATACCCCAGATTTATCCTGGAATTTATTATGATGATTTCTTGCTGTTTCCCTGTACTTGAATATAATTTACTGATTTCTGGCTGAACGCATTTCCTGGTTTAGATTCAGTTTTGAGTTGTGATTTTGTGAAATAATATATGGCTTATATATGATCGTTGGATTCGTGTGGCAGTCTATTTTCCAGATTCTTTGACGGATCCAGATTTGGATGTTTGTAGTAGCGGGAATCATTATTTTTATACAACACTGTCTTGCAGTCCTGAATTAGAAAACTAGTTGTTTTACAATGTTATGTGCTATCTTGCACCTGTACTTATTTATCTTGCAACCTGAACCTGATATATGTGTAGAACCCCGTATTTTCAAATATTATTTTAATTATTTGAAAATGAATTTAAATAATTTTGAGGATTTAAATAAATATTTTCTAAGAAATCTATCTTTTGTACACGTGCAAAACACGTGCAAATGACTTTTCAGAAGTTTGAAAAATTTAGTTTTCCTTATGAAAAATCATTATTTATTATTTGAGAATTATTTAGTATTTTTCCAGATTTTTCTGAAATTAATTAGTACTATTTGCAATTTTTGAGAAAAAAGGGACTTATTTGCAAAACTGACATTTTGATGGATTAAAATGCAAAATGTATTTGCTGGACATTACGATCAGTATTTTGAGGCTTGGAAGTATATTCTTCTATTAGATCCTAATTTAAATGATATTTGATTGAGTTTTCAAGACTAAACCTATGTATGTAAAATTGTATTCTTAAAAGGACTATTTTGCAAAGTGGGAATATAACCCTAATATTTTACCCGGCATATTTAAGGGAAATTCTTTCCCAGCCGTCATTGAGTATATTCAGAATTTCTTGAGATTATTTTAGAAGAACAAAGGAGAATTCTTGGATCTAGCAAGGAGGAGCTTTTGCGGATCTTTTCTTCAAAACAAAGGTGAGTGGTTTGTTTTGTTGTTTTGTTTGCTTTGCTTGTTTTGTTTGTCTTGATTGATGGATGACGTAAGAACTTTGTTATGCTTGTTTGTGATCATTATGCCATTATTTGTTAGTCTCATCGTAAATATGATATGGATCTATTAGTTGATATGGAGGATGAGAACTCTTATTGGTAATTGGGTCATGTATGAGGAATACTAAGATTTGTTGATGGAAAAGTTTGAATTATGAAATCGTATTGTTGGGAGACATATTAAGAGTTGATTATGTCGTGATCAGATGATAAACATCTGGATCTTGTGAGTGTAGTTCAGATTTTTGATTGAGTTGAGGAAGACATTTTGAAGAGAAAAACCCTAATGAAAGGATTAAGAGTTTAGATCGTGAATATGTGAGATTTGAGTAATTGATTGATGGAGTAATGTATCCATGATGGAGATTATTGAGAGATGTTTATTTGCCTGGACACAATTTTAATTTCATGATTAGTGAATCTTTAGAAAACCCCTGTTTGATTTGTGTTCAGACCTATTGTTAGAAATCTGTAGCCGACAGTCGTCTGGCCTATAGAGCAGTCGACTGGCACGAGCCTACTGTGTATTTTCAGTCTTGAGATTTGTTCGGGACAGTCGACCTAGACTGAGGTCAGTCGACTGGTCCTCTGTTTGTGATTTTGTTCAGTCATTTCGGGACAGTCGACCTATGACCTTTCAGTCGACTCACATACTTAGAATATTTGATGAGAATTATTTGTTTTGTCTCGGGGCAGTCGACTGATGACTTGTCAAGTCGACTGGTCATGCCTTAGATTATTTTTGTAAAATATTGGGATAT
This sequence comes from Hemerocallis citrina, assembly GCA_017893485.1. Lineage (NCBI taxonomy): Eukaryota > Viridiplantae > Streptophyta > Magnoliopsida > Asparagales > Asphodelaceae > Hemerocallis > Hemerocallis citrina. The sequence goes on along the minus strand of CM030364.1, from coordinate 152,925,894 downwards.
GTCCTCTGGACAGTCGACTGGTCCTTTATGCAGTCGACTGGTCCTGAAGGATCTTTGTATTTGAATTGAGATATTTTGTTTAGTGTTTGATTTTGAGACATTTGTTCAGTACTTGATGTTGAGATATTTGTTCAGTATTTGATTTTGAGATGTTCAGTTAAGAACATGATTTTGAGATATTTTGTTGAGCCACTTGTTAAGTGGAATTTGTTCAGATATTTGTTTTTGAGTCTCTAGAGGTAGGTGACCCTAGTATACCGGTGTTTGTTCAGTTATTTGTTGAGGCCCATCGAGGCAAATTTTCAGTTATTCAGATTTTTAGTCCGGTAGGGTACACTACTCTAGGAGATTTGTTCAGTAACCCAAATTAATAAGGACAGGCATTGGTAGTGTCATGACGAATGGGAACTTGAGTTATGCACCTCGGTATGGCTTTTGATGTAGGATTTAATCTCCTGAATTATCCAAGTAGTTAACTTGTGATGTGTGATCTATCTCCGGAATTATCCAGGCAGTTAACCTGTGATGCGAGATATTTCTCCTGAATTATCCAAGTAATTATCTTGTGATGTGGGATTGAACTACGGAATTATCGGAGTCGAGGCGACGCTTTTGGGGTATTCTTGTGATTATGAGTCTATGTTTAGATGTGGGATGATCTCCTGAATTATCCAGGAAAAATACCTGTGATGTGGGATCAATCTCCGGAATGATCAAGCATGGGCAAATTATCATAGTTTATCTTCATCTCTTAGTAGTCATCGTTGTCAGCATGTAGTCATGATGTTTTTTTTTTTGAATCACTTTTATGCATTCGGATTTCCTGTTTTTACACACTTGGCTTTTGGTTTTGGTATCACCCATTATTCTTTGTCGTACTTCATACTTTAGTGTTTGATTATTATTTGTTGGACATTATGTGTTAAGTTCATTTATGCTATTTGTTGATTTGTCACCACTCACACCATTTATGGCTGACCCCGTAGTTTTTGGGGTTAGGGTCCAACTCTAGCCTCACATGTTGCAGGTTATTGCTTAGATTGGTGGTTGGATGCTTGAGTGGGCAGTTTGAGACAATTGGGTTATTTAGTGATTGGTGTAAAACTGTAAAGGATATTTGAGATCATTATTGAGTTGCAAATAAAGATTAATTCTATGTTGAGATGTTTAGACTTCCGCTGTAATTGTAATAATTGTTGTAATAGAGAAAGAAAATTTTAGTGGTGTTGTTGGTATTTATTGTTGTATTGAAGTGGATTGCTGGGATTTCGCCACTTATTTTCTAAGCTCTCATATTAGAAATTTGGGGCGCTACAATATGTGTATACCATGTTATTCATGACCTGTTTGTGACACATATATGCCTGTTTGGTTAATAATAACAAATGACCAAGCTGGGGTTAAGGGAATGATCTAGTAGTGGAAAATATAGAAACGTGTACTGAGAAGAGGACCTGTGTCCTGCCTGCCTGTTACGTATTCATGACTACATAATTCATGATCCTGTTTCCTGTACCTGACTGCATGCTTCCCTATAGGAAGATGTACTCGGAAGATAACCACTAGGTTATGCATGTTTCCTGTACCTGACTGCCTACTTCCCTATAGGAAGGTGTACTCGGAAGAGAACCACTAGGTTCTACCTGTTCCTGTTATTCCTGTTATCCTGAACCCTGAGTACACTGCCCTATGGACTCCACTATGAAATCTAAAGCGAAACTATTTGTTGTAGCAACCATGTAGTAAAATCTGGGATGCATGAAGTGCTACCTAGATAGTAATATAATAAGACTTGACATGACATAATCTGATTTCCTGTACTTGATACCTGATTATCCTGTTACATGATTACCTGTTTACCTGTATACCTGTTACCTGATACCTGTTACATATTTACCTGTTTACTTGACACTTGATACATGTTACTTGTACCTGTTAGTATACCATGCTACTTGTTTCTATTTTCCTGATTCATGTTAGATATTATATTTCTGATGACACACTTATACTATGCTATGCTTGTTATTTAGAATTATCTATCCCCTTTACTTGTATCCTACATTATAAGTGGCCCGTAACTTGCAATTGACGGGTACTTGTTTTCTTTTTTCTTCTCCTGCAATTAACTAATTGCATATCAGGATGGTCGGCTGCCAGATGGTATTGGCGAGATGATGTATTAGTGCTGGATTTTCTGCTTTATCATTATTATTATTTGTTGCTTGAACTTGAATAAAATGTACTTGATTACTTGGATATTTATTTTGTATTTGGGCGATGTGACCCAAGATAATTTAACTTGTCCAGATTCTGATTTATTTGAGGTTTATATATTTTTGGTTTCAAGTAAATTCCTGTTGGTATCTTGTTTCAATTATGCATGCCTGGTTGTTTCTTTGCTTCCGACTCTGATTATTCCTGTGATATGTTGTAAAGATTCCTGAACAGCTTATGAATGATGAAAATTATTCGCTGGGCTAATGTTACTTGCTCGTATTCCGTATTTTTGGAAAGCGAGGCGTGAGGATTTTTAGTGGTATCAGAGCACCAGGTTTGGATAATGTATTAGTTGCCTAATATATTTGACAAACTTGGCTTGAACTGGGATCGACTCAACATTTCACCAACCATGCATACATAAATGAATTTATACCAACTCTGATTCTAGATGCTAATTGTTTTTGGCTTTGTGCAGACTATGGCTCGCAGAGGATTCTACTTCTCAGTCGCAAGTTGATCCAATTGAGGCTGTCACTATTGTGCTTGAGCGACTGATTAATCAGCAGCAAAACCACAGTGATCTGGTGATGGTTGCTCTTGAAGCTGCCCGGGTTCAGCTTCCTGTTGTGCATGGCAGGCAAATCTTTTACCTCATCCAGGAACAGTTACAGATTTTATAAGGCTGCATTCCGACCATTTTTCCGGCACTGAGATGCCTTTGGAGACTGAACAGTGGTTGATCCGGACTGAGCGCTTGTTGTTAGCAGCTCGTGTTGCTGAGGCTGATTGGGTGGATGTGGTTTCCATCCAGTTGGTGGATCTGGCCCATATCTGGTGGATGGCCGAGTCTGAGCGACTTGAGAGGTCTATTGCATGAGCTACTTTCACTCGGGGATTCTTGGAGAAGTTCTTCCCCAGTAGTACTCGAGTTGAAATGGAACAGCAATTCCTGGACCTAAAACAGGGTTCCAGGTCATTGGACAAGTACACAGCTGAGTTTACTAGACTTAGCCGCTTTGCTGTTGTTCTTGTGTCAACCGAAGAGAATGGGGCTCGTAGATTAATAAATGGGCTTGAGCAGGACATCAAGAGGCATCTTGTCTCTCTTCGCTTACGTACCTACACTGAGGCTCTTGAGGCAGCTCGAGCTCAGGAGCAGGCTCGCGGTGGGGTGACTCCTTCACAGCGGACTGTTCCCACTACTGTTGCTAGGCCTTCTGGTAGGCCTATTCGGAAGCCTATTTCTGCCCTTTCTGCCCATCCAGTCAGGGCAGCTCCTTACTCTTCTGCTGGTTCCCAGAGGGGTAGTTTCTATGATTTCTGTCGGTTGCCTGGGCATGATCACAGGGAATGTAGGCGCGCCAATTGTCGATGCTTTAGGTGTGGCTCTACTGATCATATAGTGCGAGATTGTCCACAACCGCTACAGCAGTTGGCTCTTCCAGCCAGGGGTCCTGTTCAGCAGGCAGTTCTAGCTCGTGGTCCAGTTAGGCCACCGCTTCCTCCTCAGCGCCAGATTGTCGGTCAGAGGACCATTGTTCCGAGGAGAGGTCAGGCTTTCAACTTGACTGCTGCAGATGCTGAGACAGCTGAAGGAGTTGTGGCAGGTGTCATCATTGTTTGCTCTTTTCCTGCCCATGTTCTTTTTGATTCTGGGGCAACCCATTCTTTTATCTCCTCTCGATTTGTCGCTCACCATCATTTGGAATGTAGCAACATGTCAGAGGCTTGGAACATTGTGACAGGTGGTGGAGTTGTCATATGTTCCCGTGAGTGCAGGCAATGTTTCGTTGTTATTGGGGATGCAGATTTCAAAGCCAACCTGATTATAATTGGAAATTCAGGATTCGATGTCATTCTCAGTATGGAGTGGTGGGTGAAGCCCATGCCATTATTGATTGTCGTGCCAAGAAAGTTGTCTTCAGAATTTCAGATCGAGCAGAATTCGAGTTCCATGCTGGGGAGTCTTTCCTTGGCCTGAGCAAAGACTACAGTTGAATAGGTAGATTGTGAGATGGAATTGCACTCAGGCTGTGAGGCTGCAACTCTAGTAGTTAGGGATTTCTTGGATGTTTTTCCAGATGAGTTGCCTAGCTTATCCCCTGATAGGGAAGTAGAGTTCGGTATTGATGTTCAGCCTAGAATAGCGCCGATATCAAAGAGTCCCTACAGGATGGCACCGGTTGAGCTAGCAGAGCTTAAGGTGGAGATTCAGCAGTTGCTTGATTTGGGTTTCATCAGACCTAGTGTTTTTCCTTGGGGTGCTCCGGTCCTTTTTGTCGACAAGAAGGATGGTGGTCGTCGACTGTGCATAGATTATTTGGAACTGAACAGAGTTACTGTGAGGAATCGGTATCCGTTGTCCAGGATCAATGATTTGTTTGATCAGTTTAGTGGGGATGCTATTTTCTCGAAGTTGGATCTTCATTCTGGGTATCACCAAGTCAAGGTGAAGGCTGCGGATATACAGAAGACTGCATTCAGGACTAGATATGGGCACTATGAGTATCTTGTGATGCCGTTTTGGGTTACAAACACGCCGGCTGTATTCATGAGTCTTATGAACCGTGTCTTCTCTCAGTTCTTGGATAGATTTGTGGTGGTATTCATTGATGATATTTTGGTGTACTCTCGGAATCGGGAAGATCATGCTGAGCATCTTAGAGTGGTTCTGCAGACCTTGAGAGAGAATCAGCTTTATGGGAAACTCAGCAAGTGTGAGTTTTGGCTCGACAGGGTTTCTTTCTTGGGGCACATTATCTCAGGCGAGGGTGTTTCTGTGGATCCGGCCAAGGTTGAGGCTATGAAGGATTGGCCTGTTCCCAAGTCAGAGTCAGAGGTCAGGAGTTTTCTTGGTTTGACTGGATATTATTGGAAGTTCGTTCAAGACTTTTCGAAGATAGCAGGACCGTTGACTAAATTGACTGGGAAGGATCAGAAGTTTTGTTGGTTTGATGAGTGCAATGAGGCTTTTATTGAGTTGAAGAACAGATTGATGTCAGCTCCTGTGTTGACTATTCTAGATGGTTCAGGCAGATTTGTAATTCACTGTGATTCTTCTGGTAAGGGTCTTGGAGCAGTTTTGATGCAAAAGGGCCGAGTTGTTGCATATGCATTGAGGCAGTTGAGGCCTCATGAGTCCTACTTATGACTTTGAGTTAGCGGCAGTGATTTATGCTTTGAAGCTGTGGAGACATTATTTACTTGGAGACCGAGTGTAGATCTTTACAGACCACAAAAGTCTCAAGTATGTCTTCACCCAGAAGGAGTTAAACATGAGGCAAAGGCGTTGGTTGGAACTTATGGTCGATTACGACATCAGTTTGCAATACCATCCTAGTAAAGTGAACTTGGTGCCTGATGCTTTGAGCCGGAAACCATTAGTTATGTTTCTTACTCACCAGAGTGATCTCATTGAGCAGATGAGGAGGTTGGAGTTGGATGTTGTGTTGCCGAGTTCTGGTTGGAGTTATTCGGTGCTCCAACTGCAGTCATCTCTTATTGAGCAGATTAAAAAGGCGCAGGCTGGTGATGCGCAGTTACGGGGTTTTCGAGTTGAGGTTGAGTATGGGTCCAGAACGGACATGGTTATTCATGTTGATGGTTCGCTTCGTTTTGGGTCCTGGTTGTGTGTCCCTAAGGGTGAAGTTCGTCAGAGGTTGCTTGAGGAAGCTCATCAGTCTTTGTATTCTATCCATCTTGGCAGTACTAAAATGTATCGGGATTTGAAGCTTCATTTCTAGTGGCATGGTATGAAGAGGGCTGTGGCTCGGTTTGTTTATCAGTGTTTGGTCTGCCAGCAGGTTAAGGCAGAGCATCAGAGGACCGCTGGACTTCTTCAGCCGCTTCCTATTCCAAAGTGGAAGTGGGAACATATCACTATGGATTTTGTGACCGCTTTGTCGAGGAGTCCTAAAGGTCATAATGCTATTTGGGTGATTGTCGACCATTTGACGAAGAGTGCTCACTTCATTCCTTTTCATGTCGGGCAGTCTACTGAGAGCCTAGCTGAGAGGTACATGCAAGAGATTGTTAGACTTCATGGGGTTCCAGTCAGTATTGTATCCGACAAGGATACGAGATTCAGATCTCAGTTTTGGGAGAGTCTTCAGGCCAGTTTGGGGAGTAAATTAAAGTACAGCACAGCTTTTCATCCCCAAACTGATAGACAGTCAGAGAGGACTATTCAAATTCTTGAAGACATGTTGCGGTCATGTATGCTTCAGTTTGGTGGGTCATGGGAGGACCATTTGCATCTCGTAGAGTTCTCGTACAATAACAGCTTTCAAGTCAGTATTAAAGCTGCTCCGTTCGAGGCACTCTATGGGCGGAAGTGCAGATCACCAGTATGCTGGGATGACATTGGTGAAAGGAAGTTGTTGGATCCAGAGTTGATCACCAAGACAGTTGATGTTGTGGTTCAGATCAGGAAGCATTTGCAAGCAGCTCAGGATCGGCAGAAGCGATGGGCTGATGTCCATCGGAGAGCTTTGGAGTTTGGTGTTGGTGACCATATTTTCCTTAAGGTATGGCCATAGCGCGGTGTCATTCATTTCGGTGGTGGGGACAAGCTCAGCCCTAGGTTTATTGGATCGTTTGAGATTTTGGAGCGAGTAGGCAAGGTGGCCTATCGTCTTGCATTGCCGCCAGCTTTATCATGAGTGCACGATGTTTTCCATGTCTCACAACTCAGGAGATATATTCGAGATGAGAGTCACGTGATCGACTACTCTGAGTTGACCGTGGGGCCGGATTTGACTTGTGAGATTCCACTAGTTGCTATTGTTGATCGGCGGGAGAAAGTGCTTAAGAACAAGGTCATCAAGTTGGTTCATGTTGCTTGGAATCCTCACTCGCCTGGTGAGTCTACTTGGGAGATGGAGGAGGAGATTCAGCAGAAGTTTCCTCATTTGTTTGAGTAGTTTTGTTTTGTTCTTTTGGTTGTTTTGGGGTTACCCTATGTATCCTTCTTTCTGAATTTCGAGGACGAAATTCTTTCTGTTAGGTGGGTTGGATTGTAAGCCCTTTTTTTTCATTTTATGTATTTTTGAGAGTATTTTTCATTTTGGTGTATTTTCTCTCTTTTTATTCCTCTTGTATTTTTCTAACCATATATTGGAGCTGTTTTCAATATATATTCATTTTATTTCATTTTGAGCTCTTTGTGTTGGATCGGTTGTCTCTTTTGTTTCGTTCTTCTATTATTTGATCTTTCTTTCATTTGGTGTCGTTCTCTTTATTTATTTTTTTGGGTGTTTGTGGAGGTGGTGATTGGTTGTTATCCTATTTCCAATCATATTGTTTGATCCCTAATAAAATTACCAAAGCCAAACTAAAATCCACAATCCTATTTGATATCCTATACATTTGTATCCTATTTGAAGCCCAATTAAACAAATCCTTTGACAATTCCTAGTATACCAACAACCCAGTTACTCATTAACCCATCTCATACACTAACCCTAATTACCCCCTATAAATACTCTAAACCCTAACCCTAGCCCCCACAAACTCCATACAAAGTCGGCCTCCCTCCTTTGCTTGCTCCACCCACACCAGCCCGACCCTAGCCCCAGGCCGATGCCAACCCCCTCGGCCTGCACTTCAAATCCCGAGCCCCATCAACCCCCTTGGCCGAGCATCCCCTTGGCCGATCATCCTTGCACCTTCGCACCACCATATACAAACCCTAGTTCTCTTCTTGGTAGGCTCGCTTGGCCGCAAGTCATCGCTGCCTCTCTCTCTCCCACTTGGGCATCTCTCTATTGTGGAGATTTGTTCGTGTGGAGTTTTCGCTCGAGTTGCTTGGATTCATTCGTTCGTGGATTTTCATTCATGAGTTTTGCTCGTTGCCGGGAATTAGTTCCCGTTATTCTTATTGTTCTTTGTTTTCGTCTTCGGTTAAGGCAAGTAACTTGTACTCAAATTCCTTTTGTATGATACAAGTCAAAAATACCACCTATAATGTAGTTGGGTTCTAAAGACGACTCTTGTGTGTTATTCTTGATGGGTTTCGTCTCTATAGTGCTATTTGACCACAAATGACTCACGATACAAATTCGACATGAAACAACTAGGTTTGCGCCCGTTCTTGATTTGATCATGTATGTGAACTATTTGTAAGAATTTGACTATTTGTTGAGATCCATGTGATTAGCTTGTTGTGGACTTGCTATATACCCTAATCCATGTTGTTTGGACACTTGGTAGACTCGATTTCATGTTTGGATGTGTTTGGATCAAGTTTCGTTGAATCTATGTTGATTTTGGTTTTTGAGGAAATTCTGTGTTTTAACAATAATCTGTCTTAATCAGTAATTTAGACCATATTAAGCTCAGAATCTTAATTTCAGTATAAAACATGATTTGTAGAGAATTTCGTCTTCTTTCCAACCCCTCTGACCTTGCTCGATTTCGTTTTCGTATGTGTGAGATATGACTGTTTTACTACAGAGGTGTAGATAAATTCCAGATTTCATTACTTGATGATTTTGATTACTTAATTTTTTTGATACTTGTGCTACACATATTATTTTTATCTGAAACTTTGGTCATTTTTTTATATCTATCTAAGGACTACCCAGAATTTTGATGGATTTTATTGATGAGTTTCATATGCCGTTTCATGCTTGGTTATAAAATCTATACTTGCTGTAAGCTCACTATTCTGTATAAAATCGTGTTTTCACCCTATTTCCTTCTACTGTTTGAAAATATTTGTAAAATATAAAAGTTAGATAAATTTGTCTATTTTCATCTCCCTTTGGAGGATTTGGATTTCGTTTCACGGCTTGCGAGATATTTCAGTTTTTGTACAGCAATGTTGAAAACTCCAGATTTGCCAAACTACCGTTTCTTGATGTTTTCTAATTTTGGTTGACTAAACTAATATTTCTGGAAATATATGAAACTTTATATTTTGATGCTAGACATATAGGGGAATACCCCATATTTTTTCCGGACTTTATTATGATGATTTCTTGCTGTTTCCCTGTATTTGAATATAATTTACTGATTTCTGGCTGAACTCATTTCCTTATTTAGATTCAGTTTTGAGTTGTGATTTTGTGAAACACTATACGACTTATATATGATCGCTGGATTTGTGTGGAAGTCTTTTTCAGATTCTTTGACGGATCCAGATTTGGATGTTTGTAGTAGTGGGAATCATTATTTTTGTACAACACTATCTTGCTGTCCTGAATTAGAAAACTAGTTGTTTTACCCTGTTATGTGCTATCTTGCACCTGTACTTGTTTATCTTGTAACCTGAACCTGATATATGTGTATACCATGTTATTATTGACCTGTCTGTGACATATATATGCTTGTTTGATTAATAATAACAAATGACCAAGCCGGGGTTAAGAGAAAGATCTAGTAGTGAAAAATATAGAAACGTGTACTGAGAAGAGGACCTGTGTCCTGCCTGCCTGTTACGTGTTCATGACTACATAATTCACGATCCTGTTTCTTGTACCTGACTGCATGTTTCCCTATAGGAAGATGTACTCAGAAGATAACCACTAGGTTATGCATGTTTCCTGTACCTGACTGCGTACTTCCCTATAGGAAGGTGTACTCGGAAGAGAACCACTAGGTTCTACCTGTTCCTGTTATTCCTGTTATCCGGAACCCTGAGTACACTGCCCTATGGACTCCACTATGAAATCTAAAGCGAAACTGTTTGTTGTAGCAACCATGCAGTAAAACCTGGGATGCATGAAGTGCTACCTAGATAGTAATATAACAAGACTTGACATGACATAATCTGATTTCCTGTACTTGATACCTGATTATCCTGTTACATGATTACCTGTTTACCTGTATACCTGTTACCTGATACCTGTTATATATTTACCTGTTTACTTGACACTTGATACATGTTACCTGTACCTGTTAGTATACCATGCTACTTGTTTCTATTTTCCTGATTCATGTTAGATATTATATTTCTGATGACACACTTATACCATGCTATGCTTGTTATTTAGAATTATCTATCCTCTGTACTTGTATCCTATATTATAAGTGGCCCATAACTTGCAATTGACGAGTACTTGTTTTCTCTTTTTTCTTCTCCTGCAATTCACTAATTGCATATCAAGATGGTCGGCGGCCAGATGGTATTGGCGAGATGATGTATTAGTGCTGGATTTTCTGCTTTTTCATTATTATTATTTGTTGCTTGAACTTGAATAAAACGTACTTGATTACTTGGATATTTATTTTGTATTTGGGCGATGTGACCCAGGATAATTTAACCTGTCCAGATTCTGATTTATTTGAGATTTATATATTTTGGTTTCAAGTAAATTCCTGTTGGTATGTTGTTTCAATTATGCATGCATGTTTCTTTGCTTCCGACTCTCATTATTCCTGTAATATGTTGTAAAGATTCTGAACAGCTTATGGATGATGAAAATTATTCGCTGGGCCAATATTACGTGCTCGTATTCTGTATTTTGAAAAGCGGGGCGTGACAGATACTTCAATTGGAAGGGATGCGGCACACAAGGGTAAGATTCGTTGCCATTACTGTAGATGAATTAGGCATTACAAGAGAGATTGTCGCAAGTGGTTGAGTCAGAAGAGTGCTACTAAAGAAGGGGAACAAGCCCATATAGTCAGCGCAACTGAGTCAGGTAATAATGACGATTATTGTCTTCTTGTTTCAAGTTCTTCAGATGTGGATTCAAGTTGGTATCTTGATTCGGAAAGTTCTTCTCATATATGCTCCGTAGGGAGTTATTTTCTACTTACAAGTCATCAACAGGCCGTAGTGTGAGAACGGGGAGCAATGAGATTTGTTAAGTAGTGGGTGAGGGAACAGTTGAATTAGAGACGCCATATGGTAATGGGTTCACACTAGAAAAGGTCATGCATATTCCTTCGATTTAGTAGAATCTTATATCCTTAGGTATTCTTGATGCTCGTGGCTGCAGGTACACAGCTCGAGGTGGAGTTTTGACAGTTTGGAATAGTAGTCGTAAGGTAATGAAGGGTAAGAGGAAGATTGGGCAGGGTCAACACAACCTCTACCAGCTTTGTTGGAGTAGAAAATCTCGGCCGAGTGTATGGAAGCCCATTGTTCCTAAAGCATCATCTAGTAAGCCATCGCTAGAATTACCGAATCGAGACTGCAACGTTCGAATACCGTTGGAAGGTGGAGAAAGCCTTGATGTAGGTGGAGTTCGTGTGGAGGGTGACACCTCCATGATTACATCTAATGGGGTATGCCCTTGAGGGGGCATACAGCTGGGGGAAAACAGGTGGATGTTTGTTCAACAAGCAGAAGACGCCATAGAAACATGTTGTTTACAAAGCGGAGAAGAAAGGTCTAGAAGAGTTTTAAATCACACAGGTATCGATTCATGCATATGCAATCTAAGGTGGAGATTGTTAGGTTTATGTCTTACATAGGATGTTGGATAAGAAGAATATAAGACGATGGAGAGATTGAGACGATTGGAAATAGAGTGGAGGCAAGAAACAGTCAGCGGCAGCAACAGCATAAGTTGCGGTCGACCGCAACTCATATGCGATCGATCGACCCCTGCACGAAGTCTTCCAGAGAAGAGGACAGTCGACCGACTTGTTGGTGCGGTCGAACGTTAGCGACGCTGATGGGTTTCGGGCTTGAGTCTGGCAGATTTGTGAGAAGCCCAACTTGCTCTTCAAGTTAGATTGTGTGGCTCCTATCGTAGGGTTATCTTTTATGTAAACTCCAATGGCTATTATAACAAGATATCAACTTAGGGTTTATCTCTAGACCTATATAAACAATTGTAATGGCTCATAGATCCATGATGATTCTATTGAGTACCGAATAGAAGAAGAGAGTACTTCATAGAGAAGGGTGAGAGAGTTTCTCCATTGTAAGTAGCATCAAGTTCCATTAGGCTTGAGAGAGGGTCGTGGTGAGAATTGTAATATTCTTGTATCTTCTCTAGTTGAAATAATATATCGGTTCTTCCTCCCCGGGATTAAGGTGAAAACCCCAACTGGGATAATTCTTGTGTGCTTTGTGTGATTGATGCGATCTAGTTTGCTTGGTGGTTTGAGTTGGTTGTGTCAAAAACTCAACAAGATCCTCATAAATCCTAACAGCAACCCGGGTCTTCCCCAAAAGCAACCTTGTAGATGTTGTCAAACCTGAATCGCTCCAAAACATCCTGGAGATCCACTGTCTAATTTTTATTAGCTGCTTTCGACAACAACGAGATCAATCTATGAACAAGTTCATGGTGAACTTTGTCCATAACAAAGTTTCGAAGGGATCTCTTATTGAACTCATAGCTTGCTGTCTTCCTCTACTGCTTCTAGTGCTCCCCATCGGAGTTGAATATTCCATGGCCTAGGAAATCTTGAAGCATATCGAAAGACCTTTGGCCTTTCGTGTAGTTGGGGAAGTTGGTTTTGAGCATGTGTTCGACGTTTAACGGGTTGGAAGTGATGATGCCATCTGGGCTTTGGATTGTATGTACTGAACTCTGGTTGAGAATTTCGGAGATCCATTCCAGGAACCGGTGGCGGTTTTTGATGAAGTGCGGTAGAGTTCCAAGCAGAGGGTATGGTATCGATGTTGTTTTCACCAAACACTTCAACACACTCTTTATCTCAGATAGCGAAGTTGTCGAGTCTAAACTTGAGAATTATCTTCACGTTTTAACACCTCAACATACACTCGCTATCTCAGACAGTGAGGTTATTTTCACCAAACTCGCTAACTGAGATAGCCAGTGGGTCATTTTGATAAATACTTTCGAAAGTGGGTCATTTTGGTAAATACTTTCAAAAGGTGGGTCATTTTGGTAAAAAAACTTGTTCGAGAAAGAGAGGCCCACTGCTTTGAAGAATGTGTCCATATACATGTGATTGGATGAGCTACATCTTAATTTGGTGTTCATGTGCTTATCCGAAGGCAAACCTGTGGGTAGTCGACAACAACCAATTATGTATGTATGATTACTTTTTTGGTAACCACAGTTAATTCTAGGAGATTGTACAAAAAGAAAAATATTGTAAGTAAAACTATTACTTTTATCTCTTGAAAATTTCTGGTTAAAGGAGAAAGAATTTGATGCTTTGATGCATACTCATAATTGATACTGTAGATTATATTTATAATCAAATATTGTTACAACAGCTTACTAGGTCAACACTACCAAGATTACATGAGATTATACTTAAATCATGATAAAAGCAAAGCCTGTCATTATGTTGTTATCAAATTCCTTGATTAACAACATCTGATTTATCTCCAACACCCCCCCCCCCTCTCTCAAGCAAAGTCGATCTGAAACGATGGTGAGCTTGTCTCTGGGAAGTGTGAAATGAGCATGTGAAAGTAGTTTTGTTAGAGCATTAGCAATCTGATATATGGTAGAGAAGTGACAAGAAGTTGTTTTTGAGCAACCCTTTCTCTGAAGAAGTGAAAATCAATTTCCACATATTTTGTTCGTGCATGAAATACATGATTTGCGGTGAGAAAAGTGGTTTTCAAGTTATCATACCAAAGACTAAGTGGTGAAAGCAAAGGCACATGTAGCTCACGCAACAATTGTGGTATCCAAATCAAAGTTCGACAGTTGTGCAAGCTAGACTTCAATATTCAGATTCAATGCTTAAACAAGGGATAATATTTTGTTTACAAGAGCTCCATGATATCATATTTCGACCAAAATAAATGCAGAAGGCACCTTGAGAGTAGAGTTGTTACTTTGATCCGATACTCGGACCCGACCCTGGACCCAACCTGGATCCGGCATAGGAACGGAACCTACCAGATCTATACGGGTCCGGGTTCGGGTCCTAAAATATGACTCGTTGCAGTTTCGGGTCCGGGTCTGGGTCCGTTCAAAATGGACCCGACCCGAACCCGGACCCGTTAAAAAATATCCAAAAAATATGAAATTTGAATAATAGTGTTATAGGTATATATATGTAAATAGTAATTGTTTAAGATAGATGTGTAAATATAATATTTATTTATGTACTTAAGTGCAAAACTATGAATATCTTAAGTAGGAACCGGACCCGATGAATAAGGTTATTTTAAGTAGGAATCGGGCATGGACCTGGCTCTCACGGGTCAGGTTCGGGTCCAATTTTTAGACCCGTAGGGTATCGGGCCCTGGTCTGGGTAGTCCAGGACCCGAACCGATAGGACACAACACCAGTGCTACTTGAGAGTGACGATCATCAGGGCAACCTGCCCAATCGGCATTAGTGTAGGCTGTAAATCAAATAATGAACAACGTTGAATGAGAAGATCAAGTGACATATCCCTTTTTAGATAACCTAATATTCTCTTCATTGCCATCCAATGTAATAATGTCGGAGCTTGCGTGAACTGACAAACTTTATTTACAATAAAGGAAATGTCGGGCCTGGATATGGTCAAATATTGGAGAGCCCTACAACACTTTTATACATTGTAGGGTCTGAAAAAGCTTCTCTAAACGATGTTGTTAGTCGGGCTGAAAAGGACATTGGAGTGTGCATTGGTTTTGTCACAACCCACTTTCCATTATACGGAAACACAGACATGTAACTAAGGCCCAGCAAATGATATAAGTATACCAACTCATATCAACCATAAGCTGTACAATACCATTAAGCTCAACAATACAATAATAATCACAAGAACAAGAATATAATACAATAACCAATATCTGAGATACAAGAACTTACAGAATGCCCAAGAATATGCTATGCAGTGAACGGTTCGCCAAGTTCCTTCAGTGTCACGCCCCGCTTCCCAAAATACAGAGTACGAGTACGTAACGTAGGCCGAGTGAATAATGTAAACACCGTCCATAAGCTATACCAGACTAACTCAACAATTTGAAATAACAATCACAACCACACAAGGAGATATAATCACATAAACAATATCAACTTCAATAATAAATGAGATAATCCAAATAATAATCCAACATCTGGGATAAAACAAACTCCGGGTCATAAAAGCCCAAAACAACATATAATAAAAGCAATAAAATAAGTAAATAACAAGAGATAACTATAGTAGTCTAATGGTCCAGCTTCGATCTTCAGGGAGTTTGTTCACCAATTCCTTCTGGTGTTGCTCCTTCGGTACCTATAAACTCGTGATCTAAAAAGAAAGAAAATAATGTCCTTAGAGCAAGTCGTGGACAACAAGTAGAGAAAACAGGGAATAATAGAAACATGGTATATCAAAAGAAGGGACGGGATCAAAATCAATAACAAAGATAAGGAATGGCAATAATGTCAATGGGTCTCTATTGAGCATGCATTAATTAACAGTTTCAATTCAAGTCCAATGTTGATGACAGCATATGGGATCAAGCATGAAATGTCAAATGCGGGTTATTAATCATGTTCTTAGCCTATCTAGTGCACGTACAACTGCATCCCATTCCACAGGTTCGGCACAAGCACACAATGAACGCTTTAGACTGATGGTGAATTCACAGACCATGTACTCAGCCCAGTATTCCATGATTAATGTTCAGTGATAGTAATTATCAAGTAGTATTTTATGGCCATCAGTTAGTACAAGTCAGGCAGTAGGGCCCGACCGAGTACAGTTTTCGATTGTTCACTGCCAAATCATCCCATAATACCTTGGCTTGTTAATATTTTATTTCATCCTATGTGAGCATGCAAGAAGGTGTCAATATTTTATTATTCTAGGTGTGACTAATTCTACTCGTTACAGACAAAGCAAGAAGAAAACAAATTAAATTAACACAAATCACACAATCTGGACAGCATGACGTTGCTGTACAAAAACACAGATTACCACTATTACAGAAAAGCAAATCAGGATCCGTCAGAAATTCTAGAAGCTAGACTCTGACGGTTCAAGTGAATATATACACAACATATAAATGTTACAGAAACTAGGTCGAAAATCCTATTCTTTTCAGATTTTATGTTCATGCAGAAGGTTATAGATTGTGTTCACAAATATGTTTTAGGTCAGAAAACTCTTCAATTAAATCTACAAAAATTCAGGGTGATTCCTACACTTAACTAGTCTCGGCCAAATTAATTTCATATTTCTATTTTACTGTTAACATGTTCTGTAATGCCCCGATTTTTCATTTAATGAAAATTATTTTATTTTGCACGTAGTGTGCACGTGCAATATTTTTGGTAGAATTAAATCCTATAATTATTTTTATTATGATGAGTATGGATGACTAAATATGTGCTCTTTTCTATATAAAGCCCTTTTTCAAATAGACAAAAGCCCTTCTTTTAAAAAGCCCAAATCTAATTTATTTGTTATTTTTTTTAATTATTATTTTGGCCCATAAACTAAAGCCCACGAACTATTTTTTATTTTAAATACAACTTGTAGTGTAGAATACATTTTAAAGATTATTTTTATGTAAAATATAATGTACAAATTTTTGGAGACAATTGCATGCACGTGCATTGCACGTACACGTGCAAATTGCACCATTGTGTATGGCCGGTTGCAATCCAAGGAGGGAAAATGAAAATTTCAATTGGAATCATGGGTGGTGGTTACTTGATCATGGTTGGTTATTGTAACTCCTCCTTGAATCCTAGCCTTTTAATCCTAACTCCTACTTCAATCTTAGCCTTCCATTTTCCTAAAATTTTAGTATAAATACTCCCCCCCCCCCTCCCTAGCCTAGTTATTCTTGTGCTAATTATTCCTCCAAACCTATAGTTAAAATACATTATTAGTAATATAGCAAGTGAGTTAAAAGATTGAGAGTGTGTGTGGGGCGTTCGTGCTTGCATCATCAAGGAGAGGCCGGCATCAATAGAGAGTGCTCGGGTTGCATCTTGGAGGCTAGTGTGCGCATCGACGAGGAGGAGGACCGCCCTTTTGGCAAGGACATTTGTTTAGGAGGTGTTGCTATTTGTACTTCTCTCCAATCAAGGTGGGTAAATTTTCCATATTTCTATTTAGGAAACATGCTAGATTTGAATTGAAAGAATGATGCATGAAAAAGATTAATAAGAGAACACATTTAATTGGAAAAATGACCTATTGATTGATTGAAATGTTGATATGCAATTGTATGTGGTTCTATTATTAAAATTTAAGTTGTGTGCGAATTGATTATAGCCATGGATTGTTTGAAGAAAACTTCATTATTAACATTAAAAATTATATGCAAGAATTAGTAGATTGACAATGTCGCTTTATGTGCTTAAATGGACTTTCGTGATAACGTTGTAATGAATGAATTAGAATGTAATTGGTGTGTTTGTGAAATGAATAAAAACAGAAAATTGATGTAGAGATTAGTGAAATTAAAATTAGATAAGAAATGTCGAAAAAGAAATGTGTTAGTAGTAGCATATAAATTTAACCAAATTGTATGGTAGATATGTGTTAATTATTGGGAAAAATATATTTAATTATTGAAAAAAAATATTTTTATATACTGGAGTATAATTTATGATGAGAATAATTAATCTGGAATTTTTACAGCATGTTAGTAAGAGCAAAATGAAATGAGAACTTGATGAACATCGAAATGTTTTACTAAACAGAGAGGGTTGATTTAATTGGAATTCGAATTGCACTATGACAACCCGAGCCTATAGCTCAAGTGGTCGGAATGCTCTTAATCGCTACAGTATATGCGGGGGTTTCTCAGAGGTTGAGGGATCGAATCCCGTTGACACCATATATTTTTGTTTCGAACATTTAAAAAATAATAAGGTTCAGCCGAGAGCACTTAATGCTCTCAGCTCCCCTTTCTAACGCACAGCGCGTTCGGCCTAGTGGCCTGTGCCTTCTGTTGGTTTTCCCTGTGGTCACTGGTTCGATCCTTGGCCTCGGCTGTGTTGTGTTATGGGAAAAAAATAATTTTTTTGGGGGGTTGTGATGATTGGAAAATTATGAAAAAAATATGATTATTATCCTAAAATATGTGGGATTTTTGAAAAATAAATTTGGAATTATTTAAATGAAATAGAGTTTATTTTGAGACCAAAAGTATAATTTAGAACTATGGTTCTACACTTGCATTTTTACGAAAATTGTACCTTGCAAAAGGACTTGAAATGGAATATTAGAAAAGAAATATGAATGAGAAAGGAATTATGTGAAGTGATGTGAATTATTCTCATTGGAGAATAGTGTGACAAATTATGAAGTGTAAATATTCATCTTTGATCGTATAACTAGTGATGTGGTTTTTAATGTGAAAATAATATTTCATGAATTACATGACGAATAATTGAATTCCATATATAGTTATGGACTATTGAATAATTTAGAAATCATGGTTGGAAAAGAGAAATATTTTTTGAGTATGACAACTCAAACATGTGAACTTATGAATTGAAATTGAAAATTAGAGTGTAGCCAAAACTCACACCGGCAAGTGAAAAATGATGAATTATGATTATTGACATTGAAAAGACCAGGTTTGGGTCATTGTGAAATGAAAGAAATAAGATCGGTAGTAGTGAGAGGGCTAACTCTAGAGCTTTGATTTTGGTCATGATTTCATTAGAGTTAAAGATTAGTTACATAGTGAAGATGTGATGAAAGTAAGAGAAAAAACATTGAGTATGAGGGCCATTAGATTGGCGGCGAGAGCATATCTCAGGACGTCCCATGATGAGTCATGATAGGACATGGATACTGCTCCAGAGTACCGTCCCGGTGGCGACGCTCGTGGGGTGTTGGACGACTGCGGGTGGTGTCATGTCTATGGTAGGAGCTGAGTTACCACAGGATGCCTGCATGATGAGTCATGTGTCAGTGCGTTGGGACTCCCTCCAGGGTGCCTAGACATGAGTTCGTATGTCAGAAAACATCTACGATACTTACCATAGTTACAGTAGTAGATTAAGTCATGATGAGGGATTGAACCCTACAAGATGAAGAACGATTAAGGGCTTACCCTCGGACCTATATAGTATGGGATGCATAGAATCCGAACAAGCGTGCATTAATGTCATATAATATAAACAACTGTATTAAGGACTAAGTGCACAATCACAACACGACATCATTAGGGTATTCCCTTTAGTTTGATATGTGACAAGTTTGTGTTTGTTAAATATGGAAAATTAGTTATACTATTTCCGGTATAGAGAGGATGGCCATCTATATTGTTCGTCGGTTGAATAAACTGACGTACCCATAGTTTTGTATGCAGGGTAAATGACATGATAAAGATTAAAGAGGAACAGATGCTTAAAGATTAATCAATGTTGTCGTACTTTATTTAAATGTTGTAAATTTGCTTCCGCTGTACAATGTAAAGTGTAAAGTTTTCATATAAACTCTGATGTAAAGCGAAAAGTTTTAAATTCTTTGTAAAATTGTACTAAATGAAGTGTAAAGATCCTGTGGAATCTCGAATTCAGTGTATTTTGGAATTCGGGGCGTTACAGAGTGGTATCAGAGCCACGCTTCACACTTGTACAAATTTATAAGGAACGATACCCTAGAAGTGGACATTAGAGTGTGTGTTTGAGTCCAGAGATTTAAATGTAAGTGACTTACATTTGTGTTGCTCAATGACTTATGCTTCTTCCTTCCTATTTCTAAGATGGCTGATCACTTCGATCTTGCTGGAGACGATGACTGGCATATCATCGAGGAAGAGTACCATCCTGGACAATCAGATTCTGAGGAAGAGTACTATCCAGGACAAGCAGATTCTAACTGGGAAGAATGTCCTGAATCCCGAGAGATTACCCCACCTCCGGATTCATCTGACGACTCTTCTGGCGAAAAAGAAGAACTAGTTTCGAATAGTCTTGTGATATCTCTTCAGAGGCAGGTAGAAACACTGCAGGAGAGAGTTGGTTTATTGGAGGCTCAATTGGCAAAGCGTAGGGACGACTTTGCAGTTCTCAGTCATCGGGTATGGGAACTCGAGAAGAGGAAGAATCTGACCGATGTGCTGAAGGAAGAAGTTGATGAACTATGGAGAGAACTTCGAGAAGCGAAGAGGAACCGTAGGAGTTAGACTGTTGTAACTTCTACTGTTTTCATTCTGATGTCAAGAAATGTTTTTCAATTCGAATGTATAAAGTTTGGAATTCAATGAAATGCAAGTTGATTTAAAATTCATGTCTTATACTTCGAATTTAATGGATCTTTTGCATCAGAATATGGCTAGAAGAGGAGCTAGAAATAGGGAAGGTCTGGATCTGGAAACGGAACTTGCGAGGGTTTATCAAACGCTCAACGCCGTGGCCATGAATCAGAACCAAGGAAGGGGACCTGCGAATCCGGTGCCCAAAGCGATTAAACTAGTGGAATCGTTCAAACGGATGAAACCACCTGTGTTCGAAGGAAGTCAGACCCTGATGCGGCTGACAACTGGATTCGTCAAGTAGAGACGATCTTTGAAGTGCTGGAGACCCCTGAGGGCTGTAAGGTGAAACTGGCGACTCTGCAACTTGAGAAGGACGCGGCTGTGTGGTGGCAGTCGATGAAAAGGATAATGGGAGGCATAGTTCTCGGCTGGGAGGAATTTCTGGAAGAATTCCGCAGCCACTACTTCCCCTCCGACGTTCAAGAGAAGAAGGCTATGGAGTTTCTGTCACTACAGCAAGGTGGCATGTCAGTTAGGGAGTACGAGACCAAATTTACTCAGCTCTCTAGGTATGCTCCGGAATTAGTGATAGATGAGGCTAAGAAGGCTCGTAAGTTCGAGCATGGATTGAGGCCGAGCTTGAGGTCCCGGATGAAACCTCTTGGTATCAGAAGATTCGACAAGTTGGTCAAGAGAGCAGCAGCCACTGAAGCAGACATGGAACAGTTTCATGTTGTTCAGAATTGGAGGAACAACTGGCAGTCTAGAAAGAGGCCCGCAAATTCTGGGAGTTTCAAGGGTCAACCATCTGCACAAAGGTTCAAACCGACAGGGGCGAACGCTATTAGTGTGGCTGGAGGACCTGGGAACAATGTGGTAAGACCTCCTGCGGTGACTTGCTTCAACTGTGGTGAGACGGGACATTACAAATCTCAATGCCCCAAGCCACGGAATGGTAATCGCAATGCACCAATGCAGTAGACTGGGAAGAGATCGTACCAACCAGGACGAGTATTTGCCTTGACGGAAGCTGATGCTGATGAGGTAGATCATGTCATCACTGGTACGAGGGCGGATGTTTAGAGGTTTATGTTATTTCTTTTTCCCGTTATTTAGTGAACTGTTACGTAATGAGTGTGTATTATGTAACAGGGAAACTTTATTTAAATAGAATGAAAGCTGTTGTGTTGTTCGATACTGGATCCTCTCATACTTTTGTGTCTCCTAAATTTGCTAAAGTGTTGGGAGTTGAACCGAAGATTTTTCCAGGCAAGATCTTAGCAGTAGCTACTCCATCAGGGAAAACTTTAACCACTGATTGGTACTATGCGGATTGCGAGATTGTGATTGGGACAGAATCTTTGGGATCGATCTAATCGAGCTGACTATCTTAGGAGTTGATGTTATCATTGGCATTGATTGGATGTCGGTGTACAGTGCAAGCATCGAGTGCAAGACCAAGACGATAACAGTGAAGGCTCCAGGTGGACCTGAAGTCACTTTCCAAAGGAAGAAGAAATGTTCTAGGCTGGTGGCAGCTATCCACAAGGAAGAGATTCCTGTGGAAGTGCAAGGGATTCCTGTGGTTCGGGACTATCCGACTGTGTTCTAGGATGATTTTCCTGGGTTACCCCCACATCGTGATGTAGAGTTCAGCATCAATATTCAACCGGGAAGTGCACCCATTTCTAAGGCACCGTATAGGATGGCTCCAGTGGAACGGAATGAGGTGAAACGGCAGATTGAGGAACTGTTGGAGAAAAGCTTTATTCAACCTAGTGTGTCACCGTGGGGAGCACCAGTGCTTTTGGTAAAGAAGAAGGATGGATCGATGAGAATGTGTATCGATTACCGAGAGCTGAATAAGGTCACTGTTCAGAATAAGTATCCTATTCCCCGAATTGATGACTTGTTCGATCGTCTACAAGGAGCAGCTGTTTTCTCCAAAATAGATCTTCGATCAGGATATCACCAAGTTCGAGTGAAAGCTGAAGATGTTCACAAGACTGCATTTAGAACTCGACATGGGCATTACGAATTCTTAGTTATGCCATTTGGAGTGACGAATGTACCCGCAATTTTCATGGATATGATGAACAGAGTTCTGAGGCCGTTCATTGATTCTTTCGTCGTGGTGTTTATCGACGATATCCTCGTGTACTCCAAGTCAGAGGAGGAGCACACTGAGCATCTAGCAGCAGTTTTGAAGAAGCTGGAAGAGCAGGAGTTGTATGCCAAGCTATCCAAGTGTGATTTCTGGAAATCTGAAGTGGCATTCCTAGGTCACATCCTTTCTAAGGAGGGAGTGGCAACTGACCCTCAGAATATAGAGGCAGTCAGAGATTGGGCTAGGCCTACTATAGTGAAGGAAGTCAGAAGTTTTCTTGGAATGACTGGATACTACAGGAGATTCATTCAAGGTTATGCTCAGATAGCCGTGCCGCTTACTGGTCTGACCAAGAAGAATGTGAACTTCAAGTGGACTGAGCAATGTGAGGCGAGCTTTCAGGAGTTGAAAGAGAAACTGACAACTGCACCTATTTTGGCTTTGTCTAGAGCAGGTGTTGAGTATGATGTTTACAGCAATGCTTCACATCGTGGGCTTGGTTGTATCTTAATGCAAGAGGGAAGAGTAATCGCTTATGGGTCTAGGCAACTACGACTACATGAGAAGAATTATCCGACTCATGATCTGGAGTTGGCTACGATTATCTTTGCCCTGAAGCAATGGAGGCACTACGTGTACGGTGAGAAATTGAACATGTACACGGACCATAAGAGTTTGAAGTACATATATCAGCAGAAGGATCTGAATTTGAGACAGCGAAGATGGTTGGAAGTGCTTGAGGACATGTGACCTGAGATCAAGTATCATCCCGGGAAAGCTAATGTTGTTGCGAATGCACTTAGTCGCAAGAGCAGTTTATCCAGTTTGATTACAACTCAGAAGCATCTGATTGAGGAATTGGATCGAGCAGGTATTGAAGTTGTCTTGTAAGGATTGGGAGCATCTTTAGCTCAGTTGAGGCTTCAGCCTACTTTGAATGGAAGGATCATTGCAAGTCAGAAGGTTGATGCTGATATTTTGGAGATGAAGGAGCAGGTTGATGCTGGCAGGTTGCCCGGATTTCAAATCAAGGATGGAGTGCTGCGGTTTGGAGAAAGGCTATGTGTTCCGAATCAGGTGGACCTGAAAGAGAGTATTCTTCAGGAGGCGCATGCTACTCTTTTGTCGGTACATCCTGGAAGTACTAAGATGTACAGAGACATCAAACTGCATTTCTGGTGGTCAGGTTTGAATCGGGATGTGGCTGAATTTGTGGCGAAGTGTGAGGTTTGTCAGCAAGTCAAAGCCGAAAATCAGAGACCCGGAGATCTATTACAGCCGTTACCTATTTCGGAATGGAAGTGGGATAACACCAGTATGGATTTCATTACGGGATTGCCCAAAAGTCCTAAAGGCAATGATGTGATTTGGGTTATAGTCGATCGACTAACCAAGTCCGCTCACTTTTTGGCGACGAAACTCACTGCTTCGATGGACAAGTTAGCTGAGTTGTATGTTGACGAGATCGTCCGGCTTCATGGTGTTCCGTCAACTATTGTGTCTGATCGAGATGCACGGTTTACTTCGCATTTCTGGAGGAGTCTTCAGACAGCTTTGGGTATCAAGACGGATTTCAGCACTGCTTTTCATCCGCAGACCAATGGGCAGACCGAGAGAGTCAACCGTATTCTTGAGGATATGCTTCGGTGTTGTGTACTAGACTTTGGAGGCAGTTGGGAAAGGCATTTACCCTTGGTAGAGTTTGCCTACAACAACAGTTTTCAGACCAGTATTGGGATGGCACCGTACGAAGCATTGTATGGCAGGAAGTGCAGGACACCTGTTTGTTGGTTTGAAGTTGGGGAGCGTCAGTTGTTTGGTCCTGAGCTTGTACAGCAAACCTCTGAGAAGATTGATCTGATCAGGAAAAGGTTGGTAGAGGTTCAGAGCAGGCAGAAAAGCTATGCAGACAACCGGAGAAGGGACCTTGAGTTTGAGGAAGGTGACTTCATCTTTCTGAAAGTATCGCCCAGTAAATGTGTGATTCGATTTGGCAAAGGCGG
Organism: Hemerocallis citrina; assembly: GCA_017893485.1. Lineage (NCBI taxonomy): Eukaryota > Viridiplantae > Streptophyta > Magnoliopsida > Asparagales > Asphodelaceae > Hemerocallis > Hemerocallis citrina. The sequence continues at coordinate 152,901,520 of CM030364.1, read as the reverse complement.
AAAATTAGCCCCGAGGTTTATAGGCCCCTACAAGATATTGAAAAGGATTGGGAAAACTGCTTAGAGGTTATATTCGAGATCCGAGTCATCATTTGCCTGAAGTGCCGGAAGGTTTGCAGTTGGATCTGAATTACATCGAGTCTCCTGTCAAGATTGTTGATCGTCGAGAAAAAGTCTTGAGGAATAAGACGATACCGATGGTCAAGATAGTCTGGAGAAACCATTTGGTTGAAGAGGCTACTTGGGAGTCTAAGGAGAGGATGTGGAAGGATTATTCTGAGCTTTTTGCTTGATTTGTATTTTGTATTTTATATTCTTGTGCTTGTTGTTTGGGTTTTGTTTCTCGCTCTTGACTGTAGTTCTGGGGACGGAACTATTCTAAGGAGGGAGTGTTGTAATGCCCCAATTTTTCATTTAATGAAAATTATTTTATTTTGCACGTAGTGTGCACGTGCAATATTTTTAGTAGAATTAAATCCTATAATTATTTTCATTATGATGAGTATGGATGACTAAATATGTGCTCTTTTCTATATACAGCACTTTTTCAAATAGACAAAAGCCCTTCTTTTAAAAAGCCCAAATCTAATTTATTTGTTATTCTTTTTAATTATTATTTTGGCCCATAAACTAAAGCCCACAAACTATTTTTATTTTAAATACAACTTGTAGTGTAGAATACTTTTTAAAGATTATTTTTATGTAAAATATAATGTACAAATTTTTGGAGACAATTGCATGCACGTGCATTGCACGTACACGTGCAAATTGCACCATTGTGTATGGCCGGTTGCAATCCAAGGAGGGAAAATGAAAATTTCAATTGGAATCATGGTTGGTTATTGTAACTCCTCCTTGAATCCTAGCCTTTTAATCCTAACTCCTACTTCAATCTTAGCCTTCCATTTTCCTAAATTTTTAGTATAAATACCCCCCCCCCTAGCCTAGTTATTTTTGTGCTAATTATTCCTCCAAACCTATAGTTAAAATACATTATTAGTAATATAGCAAGTGAGTTAAAAGATTGAGAGTGTGTGTGGGGAGTTCGTGCTTGCATCATCAAGGAGAGGCCGGCATCAATAGGGAGTGCTCGGGTTGCATCTTGGAGGCTAGTGTGCGCATCGACGAGGAGGAGGACCGCTCTTTTGGCAAGGACATTTGTTTAGGAGGTGTTGCTATTTGTACTTCTCTCCAATCAAGGTGGGTAAATTTTCCATATTTCTATTTAGAAAGCATGCTAGATTTGAACGAAAAGAATGATGCATGAAAAAGATTAATAAGAGAACACATTTAATTGGAAAAATGACCTATTGATTGATTGAAATGTTGATATGCAATTGTATGTGGTTCTATTATTAAAATTTAAGTTGTGTGCGAATTGATTATAGCCATGGATTGTTTGAAGAAAACTTCATTATTAACATTAAAAATTATATGCAAGAATTAGTAGATTGACAATGTCGCTTTATGTGCTTAAATGGACTTTCGTGATAACGTTGTAATGAATGAATTAGAATGTAATTGGTGTGTTTGTGAAATGAATAAAAACAGAAAATTGATGTAGAGATTAGTGAAATTAAAATTAGATAAGAAATGTCGAAAAAGAAATGTGTTAGTAGTAGTATATAAATTTAACCAAATTGTATGGTAGATATGTGTTAATTATTGGGAAAAATATATTTAATTATTGAAAAAAATTATTTTTATATACTGGAGTATAATTTATGATGAGAATAATTAATCTGGAATTTTTACAGCATGTTAGTAAGAGCAAAATGAAATGAGAACTTGATGAACATCGAAATGTTTTACTAAACAGAGAGGGTTGATTTAATTGGAATTCGAATTACACTATGACAACCCGAGCCTATAGCTCGAGTGGTCGGAATGCTCTTAATCGCTACAGTATATGCGGGGGTTTCTCAGAGGTTGAGGGATCGAATCCCGTTGACACCATATATTTTTGTTTCGAACATTTAAAAAATTATAAGGTTCAACCGAGAGCACTTAATGCTCTCAGCTCCCCTTTCTAACGCACAGCGCATTCGGCCTAGTGGCCTGTGCCTTCGATTGGTTTCCCTGTGGTCGCTGGTTCGATCCTTGGTCTCGGCTGTGTTGTGTTGTGGGAAAAAAATAATTTTTTTTTGGGGGGGGGGGGGGGGGGTTTGATGATTGGAAAATTATGAAAAAAATATGATTATTATCCTAAAAATATGTGGGATATATGAAAAATAAATTGGGAATTATTTAAATGAAATAGAGTATATTTTGAGACCACAGGATGCTGAGTTACCACAGGATGCCTGCATGATGAGTCATATGTCAGTGCGTTGGGACTCCCTCCAGGGCGCCTAGACATGAGTTCGTATGTCAGAAAACATCTAGGATACTTACCGTAGTTACAGTAGTAGATTAAGTCATGACGAGGGATTGAACCCTATAAGATGAAGAACGATTAAGGGCTTGCCCTCGGACCTATGTAGTGTGGGATGCATAAAATCCGAACAAGCGTGCATTAGTGTCATATAATATAAACAACTGCATTAAGGACAGAGTGCACAATCACAACACGACATCATTAGGGTATTCTCTTTAGTTTGATATGTGACAAGTTTGTGTTTGTTAAATATGAAAAATTCGTTATACTATTTCTGGCATAGAGAGGATGGCCGTGTATAATGTTCGTCGGTTGAATAAACTAACGTACCCACAGTTTTGTATGCAGGGTAAATGACATGATAAAGATTAAAGAGGAACTGATGCTTAAAGATTAATCAATGTTGTCGTACTTTATTTAAATGTTGTAAATTTGCTTCCGCTGTACAATGTAAAGTGTAAAGTTTTCATGTAAACTCTGATGTAAAGCGAAAAGTTTTAAATTCCTTGTAAAATTGTACTAAATAAAGTGTAAAGATCCTGTGGAATCTCGAATTCAGTGTATTTTGGAATTCGGGGCATTACATGTTCTATTTTATTATGAAACAGAAAGATATGCATGAATTTGTGTATCTGGAAATTTAGACATAGTTGTACTAAAAACAAGATATCTCACAGATTATAAATCGGAATTCAGATCCGTCAAAAGTTCTGGAAAAAAGACTCATAAAGCTATAAACCATATTCAGAAAGTTATTTCAAATTACAACAGTAACAGGGTCGTAAATCTGATACAAAAAGACACAAACAGAAGTCCAGAAAATAGTTTGATGTGAATAGGCAACGAATTTATCATACAACAATATAGTTCATGCTAATTAATAATCAAAGTGATGCTAGATGTTTAACATGCATATTTCTAGATTTAAGATGCAATTTTACAGGCATTGTAATTAATTCATCAAACAATTCTATTACATGGATCTAGTTATTTTTCCATGTAAACGTGCATATGCAATGTGCAAGAGGGACTAGGTTTTAGATCAAAGATGTAGGCACGATGTTAAGAATATATTGGGTTAGCTCGTGTAAACCCTCAATATACTTAACGGAATTCAATAGCAATATGATAAAAAGATTGGGATCTGCTTGCGGAGAGCAAAGAAATTCTTGAACAAAACAATAAACTAGTTCAAGAAAGAGACTTGCCTGTTAAATAATAACTTTGAATATATTAGAATAACGGGATGAGAATCTCGAGCGACGAACCACGAACAGAAAATACGGAAACACGTGCGAGATACGTGCAAACACTCACACAAAACGGCAAACACCGGATCCTTCTACCCCGAACAGCAAACACGAGATCCAGCCAAAAGACCAACACAGCAAAACCAAATTCTTCTCTCCTTCACAAACACCAAACACCGATGAAAGGGAGGGAGAGAGTAGTGGCGGTCGGTGACGGGGACTAGCGACACTGGTAGCGAGGGGTGCTCGGGGTGACTGGCGGCGGCACTCGCAGTCGAGGGGCAATGCAGTGATGAGCGACGACGAGGGAGGACGGTGCTCTGTTTTGCACCGAAACAATGGAACGGGATGGCAGGGGTGCTCGGGTGCTCTGGACGACGACGAGGACGATGAAGGGGATCACTGGTGCTTGCGGGGACAGCAGAGGGGATCGAGGTGGTCGATGAGGTTAGGGTGGTGAGGTTTGAAGGGTGCAGACGATGGTTTAGGGGAAGTGGGGTTCGGTTGGCGATGGGTTTGGACGGCGAGGGACAGGGCATCAAAATTGAGGATGGTAGGGGTGATGACGGGGTGATGATAAGGGCGATCGAAGGCGGAAAGGGCTTGAGCTGGATGGGTTCGAAACAGAGGAAAAACGGAGAGAGAGAGAGAGGGTGAGCGGCGGAGGAGAGAGAGATAGATATTAGGGATTATTTAATATTTAGGGTTAATGGGGGTATATATAGGGTAATTAAGATATAGGATTTTGGGTTGCGGATTAATGGGTTTAGGGTACGGGTTTAGGCTCCAAAAAGAGGCGAATAATTAGAAATCAATGGGATAAACATATAGTGGATCAATTCAAACCCAAAACACAAAGAGAAAAAATTTGTAGTGAACTAAAAATGCAGGATTCAAGCCAAAAGAGTACGGAATGATCAAAAGAGAATAAATGAGCCAAAAGATAAGTAAGATTTATTATTCAAAGAAATTTCGGATACAATATTTGGGGAAAAGAAAAGAAAATACAATAAAATTCAAAACTGAAAAGTAGGGGTTACATTCAGTATCTCATCCTCTGTACCTGTATAAACAATAACTCAAAAGGAAGATGGAGAGTACCCATTAGAGCAAGCTTCGGGCGACAATTAGTAGCAAGCAGTAAAACAATACGGTATAATATAACCATAAAGAAGAAACTGGGACGATATCAGAGGTCAATGAATGATAAATGATAAGAAGATCAAAAGTCGATAATCAATGTACAATGGTCGATAAATTATAGTCAATAATCAGTAAAATAGTAATCGATAAACAATAGTCAATAATAGAATAAATATTTGATAGTCAATGATGCATTGGTCGATAATCAATGATCGATAAACAATAGTCGATAAACAGTATAGTCAATATTCAGTAAAACAACAGTCAATACAGTGATCGGTAAGCAGTAGTCTAACAAGATCAATAGTCGGTAATTAATGGATCAGGAATCAGGAATCAGGATTCAATATTCGATAACTAGTATTCAGTATCGGTGTTAATGTTCAATGTCAATCTGATGTCTATCAGTCTTTTATTAACCTATCTAATGCACGCAATCCTGTGTCCCATACCACAAGTTCAGATGCATACAATGAAGTGAACGTTTGACACTAGAGATGAATTCTATTGGTCATGTACTCGGGAAAACATGTAAACAGTATTCAGTATTCATTATTCAGTATTCGGGATACTGCAGTCAGTAATCTGTCATCAGTAATCAGTAATTATAACCAGTAGGGAACCACGAGCTCCCTTCTGAGTACAGTCCCCTATATTGTCCACTACTAAGTCGTACCCTTTATTACCCCAGCTTGTTATTCTTTTACTGTGATTTAGTCATATACATGCAATCGGTATACAGGCAGTCGGTATAATCAGTAGAAGCAGTTGTATTAAAAACCATGCAATACATGATATAAAGTCATTCGACCTATCTACTGTGTCAATTCAATTCATTAAATACCAAAATATCATGTTTATATTTTAAAAGCATAAATATATATACAATTGTGGACAAGAATACGTTGTTGTCCAAAACCTCACTTTTCCGTTGCTACAGGAAAGTGAATCTGGTTCCGTCAGGGGTTCTAGAAACTAGACTCCATACCGGTGCCATCGCATATTCACCCGATACATTATAGTTACAGTAACTATGCATATAAAATCATTCTTTACTAGTTTTGTGTATCTCGGTTCTGGAAATTATAACATAACAGTACTAAAACGTCAATAACTTACAATCTATAAATCGGATTGGGAATCCGTAAGATGTTCTGGATTTCAGACTCAGTATGATACAATTTCTATGTACAAAGTTCTAAATTTCAGTGTCAAAACTTGGTCGAACCTCAGTACAAGGTCAAGCAATTTATAGGAAAGTAAAGTTGAATGTCCGATAATACGATAAATTAACGGTTCAAGATTTAAATCAATAACAATGGCACGATAAGAAGACTATGAATCAATAATATGGTACGATAAGGAAAATAATGAATCAATAATGGAATTCAATTAGATATGTTATTCAATTCAATAACTACTTATCGGATTTCAAACAAAATACTTGCACAGGAACAATAAAAAAGTGTACAAGAGATGCTTGTCTATTTGATGATAACGCGTGCGACGACACAGCAAGGAGATAGCTGCAGTGACGAGGGGACAACAACAGAATGGGGGAATGCAGCAATATCGAAGAGGATGGCTATGTCAGCTGATGGAGCAGCAAGGGGTCAGCTTCGAGTGGGGGGACGGTCAGCAGCGATCAGTGTTGCGGTGGACAGTAGCAGGAGGTGGCAAGGAGCTCGAGTTGCTACAAAGGTAGCAAGGCTGTTTGTTGTTCGGTGGTGCTTTGGAGTCGGGTAGCAATCGTTGAAGAAGGGTAGCGGCTACAGTAGGTGGTGTCGGGGTAAGGGTCGTGGCTGGAGCTCAGGGATATTGGCGAGAAGGCAGTGGTAAGGTGGCGAGGGTGTTATGGTGTAGGCGATAAGGAGATGGTGCAGGTATCGGCAATGGCAGGGAGGCGCTGACTGGCCGTGGCTCGAGGAGAGGGTGCTGCGGTGTAGTGGAAGAGGTAGGGCTGCGATGGTGCTGGATTGGATGACCAGGGAGATGTTGTCGGTGGTTAGGGGTTACTCGGAGTTTGGAAGGTGACTGCGATGGAGGTCGGCACTGCGATGGTGAGACAGATGGTGGGTGTCAAGGAGGCAGTCGTGAGGGGGATCTCGGCAATGGTGGGGCTTGGTGTTCGGGCTCGAGGACTCAGCAAGGTTGATGGTGATGCCGGTGTGCTGCTTGGAAAAGGAGAAGGTGGTCACGAGGTTGAAGGTGGTTGCATGGTGGTGGAAGCATCAAGAGGAGAGGTGGAGTGAAGGAGATGCGGAGTTGGGTTTCGGGTGAAGTAGATGAGAAGAAGAAGGAGAAGAAGAGGGAGAGAGATTAGCTGTGAAGTAGATCAGGGATTAGTGGGTGGATTAATTAGCATTTGGTGGGTAGTCAGGGAGAAGATTGTGGGAGTTAATTAATATGCAGTTTGAGGGTTTTGGGTTGTGGGTTTGTTTAAATTGGATTTGGGTTTGGGTAGATAATTTGTTGTGGGCTTGAGTTATGGACTATTGGGTTTGGTTAATAAATCAAAATAATAAGAATAAACTTAGTTTGAGCTTTAAACAATAAATAACTAAAGAAAAAGATTAGGAGTTTGGGTTTGAACTGTGCTTTGAAAAGTTAACAAATAATCCAAAGAAAATGAATAAAATAGGATTGTGTCAAAATATAAAATCTAGAGAAAAGAAAGGATAAGATTGTCGAATGAAATAAGATTTTGGGTTCAAGAGAATAGAAAAATTTATATATGGGCTTGGGATCGATCAAATATGAGATGTATATAACAAAATTTAAAGAAAGCAATATATAAGGAAATTGAAATACAAGAATACAAAGAAAAGAGAAATGAAAAACCATATAGCCAGAAACGTGGCCTCCATCATTTTTATACAATCAATAAAATCATGAATATATTTCTGTTGTGATAAGAGGAAGCTACCACCAGTCCTAGAGGCTTCTATTCTAAGAAAAGAAGAAGGAAGAGGGCCAAGGTCCTTCTATACAAAGGTTGATGATAGGTATCCAGTCACATTGTTGATCTTTGCATAAGATAATCCTGTAAGAATGATGTCATCAACATAAATTATGAGGAATAGAATATGCGGGGAGGTGTGTCTAATAAAGAGAGAGACATCAAATTCAGAATCCATGAAATTGAGCTGAAGAAGGCTATGTCGAAGTTTATTGAACCATGAACGAGGAGCTTGTTTCTATCCATAAAGATATTTACATAGACGACATACATGTTGGGAAAAATGCAGGTCAAAAAATTCAGTTGGTTGTCTCATATAAACCTCTTCTTGATGAACTCCATGCAGAAATGCATTAGAAATGTTTAATTGCTTGATCAGCCAATTGTATGTGACTACAGTGCTAAGGATAAGGCAGATTGATACTGATTTGATTGCCGAACTAAATGTCTCTTCAAATGTCGTGCCCCGCTTCACAAAAGGAAATACGGAATACGAATACGTGACTAAGTCTAGCGAATGATTTTCATCATCCATAAGCTGTCAGGATCTTTACAGCATTTCACAGGAATATCAGGAAGTAAACAAGGAGAAATCAACCACGCATGCATGAATGAATCAATATACCAATAGAATTTACTTGAAACAAAATCTGATAATCTCAAATAAACCAGACCTGAAACAAGTTATAAATTCTGGGTCAAACTGCCCAATACAAAATAATCCAAGTAGCAGATACATTTATTCAAAATAAGCAACAGAAAATAATAATAGCAAGAATTCAACAACTAAAATCTTTGATCACTTACTCCAGCGGCAACTGATCATCGAAGTTTGCAATTTAACAAATTGCAGGAAAAGGAAAAAAAAGAAACAAAACTCCTGTCAATGCAAGTTAGGGCCGCTTGTAGGGCAGACAACAAGTATAGGAAAAGATAAACAGATGTAGAGTGATAGCAGAAACAAACATAGCATGGAATGAATAAAATAGAAAAGCAAAATGTCTAACATGAATCAGAAAATAGAATCAGATATTATGATATACTAACAGGGTACAGGTAATATGTATCAGGTGTCAACTAGCAGGCAAGCAGATATGTTAAGTTTTGTATTTATTTCTATCTAGGTAGCACTCCATGCATCCCAAATTTTTATCATATGGTTGCTACATTGAAACAAGTTACGTTTAGATTTTATAGTGGACTGTACAGGGCCGTGTACTCAAGTATCAGATAAACAGATACAGATACAAGTACAGGTAGAACCTACGAGTTCTCTTCTGAGTACACCTTCCTATAAGAAAGTGTGCAGCCAGGTAATTAGATAAACAGATTCGTGTATCATGTAGTCATGAAACACAAAACAGATAACAGATAATTAGGTGGGAAACACGGGCCCCCTTCCAAGTACACATTTCTATATTTTTCACTACTAGATCTTTCCCTTAATCTTGGCTTGGTTATTTGTTATTATTATCAAACAGGCATATACTTGTCACAAAATAGAGCAAGAATAACATGGTATAAACAAGTGACAGGTTCAGGTCAGAAGATAAACATGTACAGGTGAAACACAACTCATAAAAGATTAGGACAACGAAAATTCTAGTTCAGGACAGCAAGACAGTTCTACACCAAATCTGGGATTCCAGTTGTCACAAATATGAAAACCTGGATCCGTCAGAAAATCTGAAAAATAGACTGTCGGCCGAATCCAGCAAGTATATATAAGTCATATGGTATTTCACAAAAACATGACCCCAAAAAAATTGTATCTAGAAAACATGTTCAGCCAGAAATCAGAAGTTTGTATTTATAAACAGGAAAACAGCATAAATACTTACTGATTAAATCCAAGAAGAATTTGGGGTATTCCCTAGTATGTTTAGTATCAGCAAATAAATTTTCATAATATTCCAACATAGATAGTTTAGTCAAATTAAATCAGAAGACAGCAAGGTGCAGTAATTTTGTAAATCTAACTTTAAACATAGTAGTACTAAAACAGCAATAGATTACACAATATCAATCGAAATCCAGATCCATCAAAAGGGTGATAAAATAGATACATTAAGCTACATTTCATATTCACAAAGTGTTTATAAAAAAATTAGAATCAGGTTGAAATTTAGGTTCTTTATTGAACAGCATGAAAATTCTACAAGTATAGTAGTTGTTTGTAAGCATAGAATAGTTTATAAAATTCATCAATTAAATCAACAAAAATTAGGGCTTAATCCCAATCAGGTCTAGATATTCTCAGCAAAATATTGGATCAAAATATTATCTTTAACATCTGCATAAAAATAAGTTACTCTCCAGAATTCACATAAAACCAAATCTGTCATTTTCTACACCTCTATGGTAAAACAGCAATAACTTGCATCTCACAAATTGAAACTGAGATCTGTCAAAAATTTTGAAAAGTAGACAAAATTCTCTATCATTGATATTCACAAATAATTTTCATTTACTGACCTTAAAAGGGTCTAAAATACTGAACAAAAACGGGTAGCAGCAAAAACCAGAAATCTTCTTCATGCATAAAATCAACTAGTCTATATGAAACACATCCAAATCATAATAAAATACGAAATATAGTATACTAGATGTCCAAGCAACATGGTATAGGGTGTTTAACAAGTCTACAACGAGTTATACTATTACCAATACAATCAAGCATACGACATCATACGAACAACATGCATGTATACATCAAGAATTGACTACCTCTAAGTTATTTCATGTTGTGTGTGAAATGAGACAACTACGGACGGATCATACATAGAGACAAGATCTAACAAGGGTTTTCATGAGAATAGATCTTGAAGCAACTATACTACAGGCGGTACTTAGTACTTGTATTACGCAACAAAAGAATACAAGTTATTTGCCTTATAGTCGACGACAAAAGCGATGTAAAGAGTGAGAATAACGGGAACGGAATTGTAACACCTCGGATTGTGCGATGCTTATATATGTGTGTATATATGTATATTATCTGTATGCGTGCATATGATTGTAGTGTTTTAGTTGATTTTGCTATCGTGGTGTGTGGTTAGGGTTGCGGGACGGTTCATGGGAGGATTGCATTGTAAAAAATGCACGAGAATGAGGAGGATCGATACTGGTATAAACACTAGTTTTCGGTACAATGCCTATGCAAATATAACATCGTATGATACTACGATGGATATATATTGCGTATGCTCGATAAACCCCTCGTCTCGCATTCAAAAGGACCCATTTAAGAATAAAATTGGCAGCCAACACATCCACCACAAAACCATTGGCTAAAGCCATGGTTTTGGCTCAAAATCACCCTACCACCCTATCCTACCCCCTCCTTGAAATCCAGCCTCACTTCTCCCCCTCTTTCCTCCTTCATTTCTCCATCAAAAACCACTCATTCCCACCTCTCTTGTTCTGGAATTTCAGAACTCCACCAAGAAAAAAAAAGAAGAGAAAGAGAGAAAGAAGAGAGATTGAAGAAGAAGCCTTATGAGGGATTCTCAAGGGAAGGAAAGCTCAAGAGATCAACTACTCTTCATCAAATCAGGGTGGGGAGTAACTCTAAACCTTTCTTATTATCTCTTGATTGAATTCTTGCATGCATGTATGGTAGTAAGTGTTAGGATGAATATCTAAGAAGTTTGAAAGATGAAATCAGAAACTGGAACTAGAAACTTGATCAGAATGCTAATTTCTAGATTTTTTCGAGAGCAAACCACAAGAAATTAGACCCTAAAATTTTTAGAGATTGTTCATATACATGTGTAGATGGATCATGATTTATTTCGGATTTTTCTGTGAAGGTTTGATATTTTAATAAAATCGAATGGTAGAACTGTGTCGTAAGGCAGAATCAGCAGTTGGTTAACAGGATGACTGATATTGTTGAAACTTTCATAATTTATTGGAACATGTTATTAATCTGAAATTTTTACCCTGTATTTCGACTTATATATAGATTCTACAGTAAAATCAAGGAAATGTTTGGATCAATTTATAGGTATGGGAAAAATTGATCTTTAAAACAGTAGCTAGAGTTGGACTGAAGAACATGCTGATTCCTGTGCTAAATTGAATTATGTAGAACTCAGTGTATACTTGGATTTTGGACATGAAACCTTTTGCATATTGTTTATTATGTTATCTAGTTTCATCACTGTAAATTTTGTGTCAATTGGATGAGTATGGAATTTAAGATGATTTTATTATCATGAACTATGCTGGTTTCAGCCAATTTTGATACCCTATAGAGATTGTACATTTGAGGCTCCTTAGAGCATCCATAGTCGTTTGCTATATTTCTCATATTCTCATATTATGAGAATAATAAGAGAATGGAGCGCTGTAGTCGTTTGCTATTTTCTCATAAAATAGCAAACGATCTACAATCCATTCTCATATTTGAGAAGTGGACTTGTGAATATAGCAATATAGAAGACGAAACATCTTGTATCGTTCCAGAGATATAATATATTTTTATTAAAGTCGAACGAGACACGTTGTCTCGTCCCGTAAATTTTATTTTATTTTTTTTTTTTTAAATGGGTCGGACGATACATGATGTATCGTCCTTCCCAAAAAAAAATTTTTTTTTTTGTTAAAAACAATCGGACGAGACATGTTGTCCCGTCCGTGTTGTTTTTTGATTTTTTTTTTTTTTTTAATGATCCAACGGACTTTTTTTAATGATCCAACGGACTTTTTTTAATGATCCAACGGACCAGATTCGTCGAAAAAAAAAATTTCAAAAAACAGCACGGACGGGACATGTCCCGTCCAGGTTTTAGGGACCATTAAGAAGTAGGTTTAGTTGCTTTAATTTAGGTTTGGTAGGTGTTTAGATAGGTTTAGGTTATATTATAATATTTAAATTATTTAATTAATATGTTTTAATAGTTAATCGGTAATTAATTAAATCTTAAAAAAACGACGAAACAAGTTGTCTCGTCCTACTCAAAATATAGCAAACGATCACTGCAGACCTTTCGATCTATTCCATTTCTATTCGTCCCATTTTGCCAAAAAATAAGAATTGCCATTGTGGATGCTCTTAATAGCAAAATTTGAGGAACTATTTCATTAGAGATTTGTATTAGACATCAAAACCTTTCCAACAAGATCTATTTGAGGTGATTCCAGTAAAGGGTTGATTTACTGTGATTTTTGTAATACTGGACAGAGACTAGAAATCGAGCTGAGTGCTCTGATTTAGAAAGTCCTAGTGTGTGACTTGGTACCTTTGTGAGAGATGTGTGTGTTAGGATGATCTATTTGTGTATTTTGGACTCATGAACAACTAGAGACTTGTAGAGGACATCCACACCTTTCCATAGAACTTGGATTTGTAGCGTTCGGATAGGTGAGCAGTATTTTGTGCTACCGGTAAGGTGCAGCCCGTGTAGAGGAGGTACGCTGGCTGAGGCTTAAGAGACTATTTTAGGGATCTAGATGATGGAATTTGAGTTTATGATCAACTAGAAAGTTGTATTCTAGGATCTTACCCTTCCGGATTGGGCTCGTACACTCCAATCGGATTTGTATTGAGAGAGTTATGACCTTTTTAAGATTCGGACAGAAACCCGTAGATTGCCCTAGTCTTTGGTTTTGACTAGGTATTGTGAGGACTTTTCTCTTGTTTACTATTAGAGTTGATAACTCTCGTCTAGGGATGTTGGTCTCTGTTGTTGGTGTTGTTGACTCCCATAATGGGTGTGTGACTCGAGTTAGTCACTAGGGTAAGGGATACCCTGCATCTGTCGACCCTAAGTTATAAACATCCGCCGAAGCTTAGGACATCCGAGCCGTGCCATTGAGATAAGTTCATAGCCCCGATCAAGGGTGAACATACATTCATAGCCGAGGGTAGCGGCGAATTTAGGTCGTAATGCTGGACAATTTCAAGCTGGGGAAGTGGCGAACCGGACCCGTATCGCCAGGGCCAGAGGTCGATAAATAAGTGGAAAGCAATCTTATCTTTTACCCAAGTGATAAAGTAAGGCTGGGATTAAAGTGACATATTAAGGGGTTGGGAAATTGCATTAGTTCTAGCAGACCATAGTCGGTGTTGTACCTTCCAGTCGTAGGGATACGTTTTCGGCACTCATTAGTGTCCTCGGCTCGTATCTCGATCTGTTAATTCCCAAAGTTTTTCCGGAGTAAGGTACGGGAGGCAAGGGGGATTTGACCCCCGAGGCGCTCACGTTCCTATGCATGTGGGTCTTGTTGTTTATATATATATAAGTTCATGACCCGATCAGGGGTGAACACGCTTGCGTCAGTCCATAGCCCGGGTTCGGGGTGGACATGGGAATCATATGGTCTTGCGACCGAATTCAACGCGGCTTTCTGAAGAGATCCGTACGCGGGTACCAAGTGGCCGACACGACCACCTACTTAGGCACTGCAGTGGCGGAACTAGAACGAACAACTGCAACCTCCTTGGGCCAACGGACAATCTATTGGGAACTGGTTGAGTACAAGAGTAGGATGCAAGGCGAAGGTTTGAATCTCTAAATTGTGGAGAAAGATTGCCAGATTTGGGGGCGTATGTAGTATGGGATGCATTCGTGCTCCAAAGTCTTGCTTCCATTAGAGTCAGGCATGTAATTTGCTGCATCTAGTCATAGGGTCATGGCATAACACTGCACTAGAACCCGAATCCATTAAACCCTTGTTTTGGCACATCACTTTTTTCTTTTGCATAAATTATTGGTTGTGATTGAATTTTAGAGGATCGTTGTTATCATCAGCTTTGCGTCAGTCGAAGTACTGACGTTCCCCACCTTTTAGGTATTGGTTCTACCTTTCGAGCAGGTGTAGAGATATCAGAGTCACGCAGCAGAAGCCTCAAGCCGAGGAGCAAGTCCCAGTGGAGCCGATGGTCCACTCAGCGAAGTTTGGAAGTAATCAGTCGACTACCATTCCGGGAGGCAGCTCATAGCTTTACAAGTGGTGTCTGTGCATATTTGTAATAAGTTGTAATAAGTGGATGTAATTTGTACTCCTTGTCCAAGAACAAGGTATCGGTTGTAATCAATGATGTAATGACTTTATTTGGCAATAAAAGGTTTTTAAATTTCCTTGTTATTACCGTGTTGAGATGCATTTGAAGGCAAAGATTCTGGTGAGTGTCACGGATTTCCGGTAATGGGGATCCGGGGCGCTACAGAGTTGGTATCAGAGCTGACTTCAAATTGCAGTCTAACACGGTAGGAAATTAGACTTGAAGGCCAGATAAATTGATTTTAGTTGGCAGATAGGATGATTATGAATCATATGGTAGCGCTTACAACTTATGATTATGATCTTCCCTATATCTGAACCAGTCTCAGTGTACATCATTTTTACTAACAAGCTTGGTGCAGTTAAGTTCAAATGTCGGCTAGTCTGTAACAGGACATCAATGGAGGAAAACTTGCAACTGGATATCGGAGGGCAAGTCTGCAACCGAATGTTCAGAAGGCAAACCTACAACTGGATGTCAGAGAGCAAATCTGCAACCAGATGTCGAAAAATCAAATTCATAGCCTAATGTGCAAGTAGCCTGTCTACAGTCGAACGACAAATAATGGCGAGTCGCAGCACAAGGCTGAGAAGGAATGACAAGGCCGCACCGTGGCTCAGTGTTGAGACTAGAATTCGCGACATACCAAGGAAGTCCATGGAGGAAGTTTGTAAGACGAAGAATGGGAAGAGGACCCATAGATTGGGGAGGTCTCCCTGGACGAGTTAAGCAGCATTGTTCGATAGTGGATCGACTCATTCTTTTGTGTCAAAATCTTTTTCGAGAAAATTAAGATGCACACAAAAGGCAATTCCAGATTTAGCTTTGACGGTAGCTATGCTGTCAGGGGCAACCCTTACTACAAATCTATGCTATAAGGGATGTAAACTCCATGTTAGCGAAGAAACCCTAAGTATCGATTTGTTAGAATTGGGTTTTGCCATAACAGATGTCATTATTGGTATGGATTGGATGTCGAGGCACAAGGCAAGCATTGACTGCATGGAGAAGGAGGTAGTCATCTCATCTGAAGGAGTGGAACTTGTATTCCATAGGGAGCAGAGATCGAAGGCAATGACTTTTGCAGCCGCTAGCGAATTGCGGGTACCAGAAGAGGTGAACAAGATACCAGTGGTGAAGAATTTTCCACTCGTATTCTTAGAGGATTTACCTAGAACTCCCCCACACCGTGATGTTGAGTTTAGCATCACAGTTCAACCAGGTAGCGCTCCAGTATCCAAAGCACCCTATCGAATGGCACCAGTAGAGCAGAATGAGGTCAAGAAGCAGATTGAAGAGTACTTGCAAAAGGGACTTATTAGACCAAGTGCATCACCTTGGGGAGCACCAGTATTGCTCGTTAAGAAGAAGGACAGGTCATCCAGAATGTGTATTGATTATGGGAATTGAATAAAGTCACTATTCGGAACAAGTACCCAATTTCCAGGATCGACGATTTGTTCGATCAGCTTCAAGGAGCAATAGTATTTTTCAAGATTGATCTACGGTCCGGATATCATCAAGTGCGAGTCAAGGAAGAGGATGTGCCTAAGACAGCTTTTCGAACTCGACATGCACACTATGAATTCTTGGTAATGCCATTTGGAGTGACTAACGCTCCAGCAATCTTCATGGACTTGATGAACAGAATTCTACGTCCGTTCATTGACTCCTTTGTCGTGGTCTTCATCGATGACATTTTGATATATTCAAGGATAGAAGACGAGCATGCTAAACATCGCAGCTGTCTTGAGCAAGATACAAGAGCATCAGTTGTATGCCAAATTATCTAAGTGTGAGTTTTGAAAATCGGAAGTTGCATTCCTAGGTCATATCCTTTCTAAGGAAGGAGTGGCAACAGATCCTCAGAGATAGAAGCAGTTCGAGGGATGGCCACAACCAAAGACGGTAAAGGAAGTAAGGAGTTTTCTGGGTATGACTGGATATTACCGAAAGTTTATCCATAATTATGCAAGGATAGCTGTACCCCTTACAGCCTTGACCAAGAAGAACCAAAGTTTCGAATGGACGGAGAAGTGTGAAGAGAGTTTTGAGGAACTAAAGAACCGTTTAATCTCTGCACCTATATTAGTTTTACCTCAGGAGGACAAGGACTACGTCATCTACAGTGATGCATCGTATTTGGGATTCGGATGTGCGTTGATGTAGGAGGGCAAGGTTATAGCTTATGGTACGAGGCAGCTACGACCACACGAGAAGAATTATCCGATCCATGATTTGAAACTCGCAGCCATAATCTTTGCTTTGAAATCATGGAGACATTATATCTACGGAGCAAGGGTGAAAATTTACGCTAACCATAAGTATATCTACCAGCAGAAGGATCTCAACTTAAGGCAGAGGAGATGGTTGGAAGTACTCGAAGACATCAGGCCTGAGATTATATATCATCCAGAAAAAGCCAACGTGGTAGTAGATGCGCTCAGTAGGAAGAGAAGTGTGGCTACATTAGTAGCGACCCAGAGGGAGCTGGATGAAGAGATCAGGCAGGTAGGCATTGAAGTGGTTACACAACACTTAAGTGCAATTTTGACACAGTTGGTGTTGCGACCAAGCCTGAATGAGCAAGTGAAAAAAGGCTCAGACCAAAGATCCAAAGATGGAAGACATGAAGAAACAAGTGCATGAAGGAAAATTGCACAATTCAGTGTAAGAGAAGGTTCACTATGGTTTGGTAACAGACTATGTGTACCAAAGGACGAGGAGTTAAGGGAAGACATCATGAAGGAAGCTCACTCCACATTACTCTCGATTCACCCCAGAAGCACCAAGATGTATCATGATATGAAACAGCACTATTGGTGGTCAGGGATGAAGCAATATATAGCAGAGTTTGTCGCCAAATGTCTGACATGCCAACAGGTTAAGGCTGAGAATCAAAAACCAGGAGGTTTGCTACAGCCTTTACCCATTCTAGAATGAAAATGGGAGAATATCAGTATGGATTTTATCACAGGATTACCCAGGAGCCCTAAAGGAAATGACTGAATATGGGTGATTGTGGATCGATTGACTAAGTCAGCACATTTTCTTTCAGTAAAGACGACCTGGACAGTCGAGAGGCTGGCTGAAATCTACATTGAGAACGTAGTGAAACTACATGGAGTGCCAGTGTCGATAGTATCCGACCGAGATGCAATATTTACAACTCGATTCTGGCAAAGTCTACAGACAGCATTGGGAACTAGAACAGACTTCAGCATAGCTTTTCACCCACAGACGAATGGACAGACGGAGAGAGTCAACAGGATTTTTGAAGACATGTTGTGGGCATGCATTTTGGACTTCGGAGAAAGTTGGGAGAAATACCTAGCCTTGGTAGAGTTCGCTTATAATAACAGCTATCAGGCAAGCATTGGCATGGCCCTGTATGAAGCTTTGTATGGATGAAGATGCAGAACACCAGTTGTTGGTTCGACGTAGGAGAGCCGCAGATGTATAGGCCAGAAATCGTACAGCAAATATCGGAGCAGATCGAGCTTATTCAGAAAAGGCTTCAAGGAGCACAAAGCAGGCAGAAGAGCTATGCGGACAACCGCCGAAGGGAGTTGGAATTTGAGGAAGGTGACTCCGTATTTCTCAAGGTGTCGCCGACCAAAGGAGTTATCAGATTCGGAAAAGGCGGGAAGTTAGCTCCGAAACATATTGGACCATATAAGATTCTGAAGAGGATTGGTAGGATGGCTTACAAGTTGAAGCTACCAGCCGAGTTATCTCAAGTGCATGATGTGTTCCATGTCTCTATGCTACGGAAGTACGTGTCGGATTCAAGTCATCAGTTGCCCGAGGTTCCGAACGATTTGTAGATAGATCTTTCCTGTAAAGAGCAACCATTCAGGATACTTGATCATCAGGACATGGTACTGAGAAACAAGGTCATCTCGATGATCAAGGTTCTCTGGAGGAACCAGTTCGTGGAAGAAGCCACGTGGGAGCCGGAGAGCTGCATGAAAGCTTTATATCCGGATTTATTTTAAGTATTTTCTATTTTTATTTGTTGTTCTTCTCTCCCACTAGGAACGTTCTGGGGACAGAACGACTCTAAGGAGAGAGTGATGTAACACCACGGATTGTACGATGCTTATATATATGTGTATATATGTATATTGTCTGTATGCGTGCATATGATTGCAGTGTTTTAGTTGATTTTTCTATCTTGGTGTGTGGTTAAGGTTGCGGGACGGTTCATGGGAGAATTGCGTTCAAAAAGATACACAATAATGAGGAGGACCGATACTGGTATAAATACTAGTTTTCGGTACAACGCCTATGCAAATATAACATCGTATGATACTACGATGGATGTACATTGCGTATGCTCGATAAACCCCTCGTCTCGCATTCAAAAGGACCCATTTAAGAATAAAATGGGCAGCCAACACATCCCACCACAAAACCAATGGCTAAAGCCATGGTTTTGGCTCAAAACCACCCTACCACCCTATCCTACCCCCTCCTTGAAATCCGGCCTCACTTATCCCCCTCTTTCCTCCTTTATTTCTCCATCAAAAATCACTCATTCCCACCTCTCTTGTTCTGAAATTTCAGAACTCCACCAAGAAAAAAAAAGAAGAGAAAGAGAGAAAGATGAGAGATTGAAGAAGAAGCCTTAGGAGGGATTCACAAGGAAAGGAAAGCTCAAGAGATCAACTACTCTTTATCAACTCAGGGTGGGGAGTTACTTTAAACCTTTCTTATTGTCTCTTGATTAAATTCTTGCATGCATGTATGGTAGTAAGTGCTAGGATGAATATCTAAGAAGTTTGAAAGATGAAATCAGAAACTGGAACTAGAAACTTGATCAGAATGCTAATTTCTAGATTTTTCCGAGAGCAAACCACAAGGAATTAGACCATGAAATTTCCATATATTGTTCATATGCATGTTTAGATGGTTCATGATTTATTTCGGATTTTTCTGTGAAGGTTTGGTATTTTAATAAAATCGAATGGTAGAACTGTGTCGTAAGGTAGAATCAGCAGTTGGTTAACAGGATGACTGATATTGTTGGAATTTTCATAATTTATTGAAGGATGTTCTTAATCTGAAATTTTTACCCTGTATTTCCACTAATATATAGATTCCACAGTAAAATCAAGAAAATTTTTGGATGAATTTATAGTCATGGGAAAAATTGATCTTTAAAACAGTAGCTAGAGTTGAACTGAAGAACATGCTGAATCCTGTGCTAAATTGAATTATGTAGAACTCAGTGTATACTTGGAGTTTGGACATCAAACCTTTTGCATGTTGTTTATTATGATATCTAGTTTCATCACTGTAAATTTTGTGTCCATTGGTTGAGTATGGAATTTAAGATGATTTTATTAGCATGAACTGTGCTGGTTTCAGCCAATTTTGATACCCTGTAGAGATTGTACATTTGAGGCTCCTTAAGAGAAAAATTTGAGGAACTGTTTCAATAGAGATTTGTAGTAGACATCAAGACCTTTCCAACAAGACCTATTTTAGGTGATTCCAGTAAAGGGTTGATTTACTGTGTTTTTTGTAATACTCGACAGAGAGTAGAAATCGAGCTGTGTGCTCTGATTTAGAAAGTCCTAGTGTGTGACTTGGTACCTTTGTGAGAGATGTGTGTGTTAGGGTGATCTATTGGTGTATTTTGGACTCATGACCAACTAGAGACTTGTAAAGGACATCCACACCTTTCCATAGAACTTGGAATTGTTGCATTCGGATATGTGAGCAGTATTTTGTACTACCGGTAAGGTGTAGCCCGTGTACAGGAAGCACGCTGGCTGAGGTTTGAGAGACTATTTTGGGGATCTAGATGATGGAATTTGAGTTTATGACCAACTAGAAAGTTGTAGTCTAGGATCTTACCTTTTCGGATTGGACTCGTACACTCCAATCGGAGTTGTATTGAAAGAGTTATAACCTTTTTAAGATTCGGACAGAAACCCGTAGATTGCCTAGTCTTTGGTTTTGACTAGGTATTGTGAGGACTTTTTCCTTGTGTACTATTAGAGTTGATAACTCTCGTCTAGGGATGTTGGTATCTGTTATTGGTGTTGTTGACTCCCATAATGGGTGTGTGACTCGAGTTAGTCACTTGGGTAAGGGATACCCTGCATCTGTCGACCCTAAGTTATAAACTTTCGCCGAAGCGTAGGACATCCGAGCTGTGTCATTGAGATAAGTTCATAGCCCCGATCAGGGGTGAACATACATTCACAACCGGGATAGCGGCGAATGTAGGTCGTAATGCTGGACAATTCCAAGCCGGGGAAGTGGCGAATCGGACCGTTATCGCCAGGGCCAGAGGTCGATCAACAAGTGGAAAGCAATCTTATCTTTTACCCAAGTGATAGAGTAAGGCTGGGATTAGAGTGACATATTAAGGGGTTAGGAAATTTCATTAGTCCTAGCAGACCATAGTCGGGGTTGTACCTCCAGTCGTAGGGATACATTTTCGGCACTCATGAGTGAGTCCTCGGCTCGTATCTCGATCAGTTAATTCCCAAACTTTTGCCGGAGTAAGGTACGGGAGGCTAGGAGGATTTGATCCCCGAGGTGCTCACGTTCCTATGCACGTGGGTTTTGCTGTTTTTATATATATAAGTTCATAACCCGATCAGGGGTGAACACGCATGCATCAGTCCATAGCCCGAGTTAGGGGTGGACAAGGGAATCATATGGTCTTGCAACCGGATTCAACGCGGCTTTCTGAAGAGGTCCGTACGTGGGTACCAAATGGCCGACACGACCACCACTTAGGCACTACAGTGGCGGAACTAGACCAACCAACTGCAACCTCCTTGGGCTACGGACAATCTATTGGTAACTGGTTGAGTACAAGAGTAGGATGCATGGCGAAGGTTCGAATTCCTAAATTATGGAGAAAGACGGCTAGATTTGGAGGCGTATGTAGTATGGGATGCATTCGTGCTCCAAAGTCTTGCTTGCATTAGAGTCAGGTATGTGATTTGCTGCATCTAGTCATAGGGTCATGGCATAACACTGCACTAGAACCCAAATCTATTAAATCCTTGTTTTGGCACATCACTTTTCTCTTTTGCATAAATTATTGGCTGTGATTGAATTTTAGAGGATCGCTGTTATCATCAGCTTTGCGTCAGTCGAAGTACTGACGTTCCCCACCTTTTAGGTATCGGTTCTACCTTTCGAGCAGGTGCAAAGATATCAGAGTCGCGCAGCAGAAGCATCAAGCCGAGGAGCAAGTCCCAGTGGAGCCGATGGGCCACTCAGCGAAGTTTGGAAGTAATCAGTCGACTACCATTCCGGGAGGCAGCTCATAGCTTTACAAGTGGAGTCTGTGAATATTTTTAATAAGTTGTAATAAGTGGATGTAATTTGTACTCTTTATTCAAGAACATAGTATCGGTTGTAATCAATGATGTAATGACTTTATTTGGCAATAAAAGGTTTTTAAATTTCCGTGTTATTATTGTGTTGAGATGCATTTGAAGGCAAAGATTCTTGTGAGTGTCACGGATGTCCGGTTACGGGGATCCGGGGCGCTACAGAGTTGGTATCAGAGCTGACTTTAAATTGCAGTCTAACACGGTAGGAAATTAGACTTGAAGGCCAGATAAATTGATTTTAGTTGGCAGATAGGATAATTATGAATCATATGGTAGCGCTTACAACTTATGATTATGATCTTCCCTATATCTGAAACCAGTCTCAGTGTACTTCGATTTGACTAACAAGCTTGGAGCAGTCAAGTTCAAATGTCGGCTAGTCTGTAACCGGACATCAATGGAGGCAAACTTGCAACTGGATATCGGAGGGCAAGTCTGCAACCAAATGTTCAGAAGGCAAACCTGCAACTGGATATCAGAGGGCAAATCTGCAACCAAATGTCTAGAACTCAGAGAACAAATCGCGAATGCCCGAACAAGCGATCACAACTCGAGTCACACACGCACACAAAGTGGGCAGCGGAGAGGTGTGCTTGAATCGAAAGAAACGGTGGACAGCGGGCGAGGGCGGCGGTAGTGCTTGCTGCCGAAGTTGCTGGCTTCGAAAAAGGCAGGGAAGGGGAGAAACACAACACGGGCTGCTATGCTGTTGCTGAGCGTCGTCGGGGGGAAGGCACAGCAATGGGGGCGCGCTTTGGCATCGGGATGAGGGTGCAGGGCAAGCGTTGGGGTCGTGGAGGGTGGTCGACAGTCGAGTAGGGGATGCAGACGGGATCACAGTGAGAAAGAGGGAGAACGGGAGGTCAGTGAAAGAGGTAAGGGATAGTGAATGGCGGCTAGATGATTAGGGTTTGGATTATAAGGGTTAACAGTAGGTATTATATATAGGAGAGATGGTTTGGGTTTAGGCGTTGATGGGTAACAGGTTGGGGTGTTAGGTATTAGAGTTAGGTGAATGTTGTAGGGTTTAAATGGGTTAAGAGAAAGATCCAAATAACAATAGGATGATCCAAAATAATGAGATGGGAACAAAAAATTTTTTTTAAAAAAGGACATAAACAATTTATAATGAGGACAAAAAATAATAGTTCGATCAATCAGAGACGAAACAATAAGCTGACAATTGAATCAAGAAGATCAAATAAAAGGCGACAATCAAATAGATGACTATATTGATAAAAGAAGATCCAATACAGATAAAAAAGAGACGGAGAAACACAATATGAATAAATACGTCAAAAGAAGAAGAAAAAAACATCCAAAATACAGAAAATGGAAAACAGGGGTTACAAATCCTACCCACCTAACAAGAAGAATTTCGTCCTCGAATTCAAACAAGAAGTACATACGGTAACCCCGAAAAGAAAAAGAAAGAACAAAACAAAAACTACTCAAACAGATGAGGAAACTTCTACTAAATTTCATCCTCCAACTCCCAAGTTGACTCACCGGCAAGTGAAGATTTCAAGAAACATGAACTGGCTTGATGACCTTGTTTTTAAACACTTTCTCCCGCCGATCCAAAATAGCAACTGGCGGAATCTCACAAGTCAAATACGGTCGCACGGTCAACTCAGAATAGTCGATCACGTGGCTCTCATCGCGGATATAACTCCTGAGTTGCGAGACGTGGAAAACATCATGCACTCCTGATAAAGCCGGCGACAATGCAAGACGATAGGCCACCGTGCCTACTTGTTCCATGATATCGAACGGTCCGATAAACCTAGGACTGAGCTTGTCCCCACCACCAAATCGAATAACACCTCACCAAGGCGATACCTATAGGAAAACATGGTAACCAACCTCAAACTGCAAAGCTCTCTGATGGACATCTGCCCATCGCCTCTGCCTATCCAGAGCTACCTGAAGATGCTTCCTGATCTGAGTCACTGCATCAACTGTCCTGGTGATCAACTCCGGACCCAATAACTTCCTTTCACCAATGTCATCCCAGCACACTGGTGATCTGCACTTCTGCCCATAAAGTGCCTCGAACGGTGCAGCTTTAAGATTGGCCTGAAAGCTGTTATTATACGAGAACTCTACGAGAAGCAAATGGTCCTCCCATGATCCACCAAACTGCAGCATACAGGACCTCAACATGTCCTCTAGAGTCTGGATGGTCCTCTCTGACTGTCCATCTGTCTGGGGATGAAAAGTTGTATTGTACTTCAATTTACTATGATGATTTCTTGTTGTTTTCCTGTACTTGAATATAATTTACTGATTTCTGGCTGAACGCATTTCCTGGTTTAGATTCAGTTTTGAGTTGTGATTTTGTGAAACACTATATGGCTTATATATGATCGCTGGATTTGTGTGGAAGCCTATTTTCCAGATTCTTCGACGGATCCATATTTGAATGTTTGTAGTAGCGGGAATCACTATTTTAGTACAACACTGTCTTGTTGTCCTGAATTATAAAACTAGCTGTTTTACCCGGTTAAGTGTTATCTTGTACCTGTACTTGTTTAACTTGCACCCTGAACCTGATACATATTTATATCCTGTTATCCTTGCTTTGTTTTGCAACACATACATGCATGCCTGATTATAATAATAAATGACCAAGCCTGGGTTAAGGGAAAGATCTAGTAGTTGAAAATATAGAAACGTGTACTAAGAAGAGGACCTGTGTCCTGCCTGGCCTGTTACGTGTTCATGACTACATGATTCACGATCCTGTTACCTGTACCTGACTGCATGCTTCCCTATAGCAAGATGTACTCGGAAGATAACCACTAGGTTATGCCTGTTTCCTGTACCCGACTACAACCTTCCCTATAGGAAGCTGTACTCGGAAGAGAACCACTATGTTCTACCTGTTCCTGTTATTCCTGTTATCTTGAACCTTGAGTACACTGCCCTATGGACTCCACTATGTAAGCCTAAAGCGAAACTCTTTGTTGTAGCAACCATGTAGTAAAAGTTGGGATGCATGAAGTGCTACCTAGATAGTAATATAACAAGACTTAACATGACATAATCTAATTTCATGTACTTGATACCTGATGATCCTGTTACATGATTACCTATTTACCTGTATACTTGTTACTTGATACCTGTTACATGTTTACCTGTTTACTTGACACTTGATATATGTTACCTATACCTGTTAGTATACCATGCTACTTGTTTTTATTTTCCTGATTCATATTAGATATTATATTTCTGTTGACACACTTATACCATGTTATGCTTGTTACTTAGAAATTTACCTACCCCATGTACTTGTATCCTACATTATAAGTGGCCCTTAACTTGCAATTGATGGGTACTTATTTTCTTTTTCCTTCTCCTGCAAATTCACTAATTGCAAATCAGGATGGTCAGCTGCCAGATGGTGTTGGTGAGATAATGCATTAGTGCTGGATTTTCTGCTTTATTATTATTATTATTTGTTGCTTGAACTTGAATAAAATGTACTTGATTACTTGGATATTTATTTTATATTTGGGCGATGTGACCCAGGATAATTTAACTTGTCCAGATTCTGATTTATTTGAGATTTATAAATTTTTGGTTTCAAGTAAATTCCTGTTGGTATCTTGTTTCAATTATGCATGCCTGGTTGTTTCTTTGCTTCCGACTCTGATTATTCCTGTTATATGTTGTAAAGATTCCTGAACAGCTTATGAATAATGAAAATCATTCGCTTGGCGAATGTTACGTGCTTGTATTCTATATTTTTGGGAAGCGGGGTTGACACTTCTGCATCAAAACTGCTCTATGATCCTTGCCAGAAGTGTCACAGTGAACTGCAAATCCGCCTGATATCAGAGCACCAAGTTTGGCTAATGTATCAGTTGCCTAATATATTAGACAAGCTTGGCTCGAACTGGGATCTGCTCAACATTTCACCAACCATTCATACATAAATGAATGTATACCAACTCTGAT
Organism: Hemerocallis citrina; assembly: GCA_017893485.1. Classification (NCBI taxonomy): domain Eukaryota; kingdom Viridiplantae; phylum Streptophyta; class Magnoliopsida; order Asparagales; family Asphodelaceae; genus Hemerocallis; species Hemerocallis citrina. The sequence continues at coordinate 152,875,449 of CM030364.1, read as the reverse complement.
TCTGGATGCTAATTGTTTTTGGTTTTGTGCAGACTATGGCTCGCAGAGGTTCTACTTCTCAGTCGCATGTTGATCCGATTGAGGCTGTCACTACTGTGCTTGAGTAGCTGATTAATCAGCAGCAAAACCACAGTGATCTTGTAAAGGCTGCTCTTGAAGCTGCCCGGGTTCCGCCTTCTGTTGTACCTGTGCAGGCAAATCTTTCGCCTCATCCAGGAACAGTTACAGATTTTATGAGGCTGCATCCCGACCATTTTTCCGACACTGAGACGCCTTTGGAGGCTGAACAGTGGTTGATCCAGACTGAGTGCTTGTTGTTAGAGGACTCGTGTTGCTGAGACTGATCGGGTGGACGTAGTTTCCATCCAGTTGGTGGATCTGGCCCATATCTGGTGGATGGCCGAGTCTGAGCGACTTGAGAGGCCTATTGCATGGACTACTTTTACTCGGGGATTCTTGGAGAAATTCTATCCCAGTAGTACTCGAGTCGAAATGGAACAGCAATTCCTGGCCTAAAACAGGTTAAGTCATCATTCTATTTTGAGATTTGTTACATAGTTGTTCATGCAATGTTGTAACATTGACTTTCTTGCAACAGGGTTCCAGGTCAGTGGATGAGTACGCAGCTGAGTTTACTAGACTTAGCCACTTCCCTGCCGTTCTTGTGGCAACCGAAGAGGATAGGGCTCGTAGATTCACAGATGGGCTTGAGCAGGACATCAAGAGGCATCTTGTCTCTCTTCTCTTGTGTACTTACACTGAGGCTCTTGAGGTAGCCCGAGCTCAGGAGCAGGCTCGTGGTGGGGTGGCTCCTTTTCAGTGGACTGTTCCCGCTGCTATTGCTAGGTCTTCTGGTGGGCCTATTCGGATGCCTGTTTTTGTCCATCCAGTCAGGGCAGCTCCTTACTCTTTTGTTGGTTCCCAGAGAAGTAGTTTCTGTGATTTCTGTCGATTGCCTGGGCATGATCGCAGGGAATGTAGGCACGCCAATCGCCGATGCTTTAGATGTGGCTATACTGAACATACAGTGCGAGATTATCCACAGCCGCTGTAGCAGTTGGCTCTTCCAGCCAGGGGTCCTGTTCAGCAGGCAGTTCTAGCTCGTGGTCCAGTTAGACCACCGCTTCCTCCTCAGCGCCAGATTGTCGGTCAGAGGACCGCTGTTCCGAGGAGAGGTAGCTTTCAACTTGACTGCTGCAGATGCTGAGTCAGCTGAAGGAGTTGTGGCAGGTATACTTTGTTTTGTTGTTTTGTTTCTCTTTTGTTTTCTACCTTTTGGTCTTGCTTTGCTTCTTTATGTTATCTTTCTACATTATTGTTTTTCCCTCACCCTTAATTGTCTATTCTTTCTCCTTGTCTTTGATTTCTTTTAGGTATCATCCTTGTTTGCACTTTTCCTACCCATGTTCTTTTTGATTCTGGGGCAACCCATTCTTTTGTCTCCTCTCGATTTGTCGCTCGCCATCAATTAGAATGCAGCAACATGTCAGAGACTTGGAACATTGTGACAGGTGGTGGAGTTGTCATATGTTCCCGTGAGTGCAGGCAATGTCCCGTTGTTATTGGGGATGCAGATTTCAAAGCCAACCTGATTATAATTGAGAATTTAGGAGTCGATGTCATTCTCGGCATGGATTGGTTGGGTGAGGCCCATGCCATTATCGATTGCCGTGCCAAGAAGTTGTCTTCAGAATTCCAGATCGAGCAGAATTTAAGTTCCATGCCGGGGAGTCTTTCCTTGGCCGAGCAAAGACTGTTGTTGAATAGGTAGATTGTGAGATGGAATTGCACTCAGGCTATGAGGCTGCGCCTCTAGTAGTTCGGGATTTCTTGGATATTTTTCCAGATGAGTTGCCTGGCTTACCCACTGATAGGGAAGCGGAATTCGGTATTGATTTTCAGCCTGAAACAGCACCGATATCGAAGAGTCCCTACAGGATGGCACCGGTTGAGCTAGCGGAGCTTATGGTGCAAATTCAGCAGTTGCTTGATTTGGGTTTCATCAGACCTTGTGTTTTGCCTTGCGGTGCTCCAGTCCTTTTTGTCGACAAGAAGGATGGTGGTCGTCGACTGTGTATGGATTATCGGGAACTGAACAGAGTTACTGTGAAGAATCGGTATCTGTTGCCCAGGATCGATAATTTGTTCGATCAGTTGAGTGGGGCTGTTGTTTTCTCGAAGTTGGATCTTCGTTCTAGGTATCACCAAGTTAAGGTGAAGGCTGCAGATATACAAAAGACTGCATTCAGAACTAGATATGGGCATTATGAGTATCTTGTGATGTCGTTCGGGGTCACGAACGCGCCGACTGTATTCATGAGTCTTATGAACCGGGTCATCTCTCAGTTCTTGGATAGATTTCTGGTATTCTTCATTGATGATATTTTGGTGTACTCTCAGAATTGGGAAGATCATGCTGAGCATCTTAGGGTGGTTCTACAGACCTTGAGAGAGAATCAGCTCTATGGGAAACTCAGCAAGTGTGAGTTTTGGGTCGACAGGGTTTCTTCCTTGGGGCACATTATCTCAAGGCGAGGGTGTTTCTGTGGATCCGGCCAAGATTGAGGCTGTGAAGGATTGGCCTATTCCCAATTCAGTTTCGGAGGTCAGGAGTTTTTTTGGTTTGGCTGGCTATTATCGAAAGTTCGTTCAAGACTTTTCGAAGATAGCAGAATTGTTGACTAAATTGACTGGGAAGGATCAGAAGTTTTGTTGGTCTGATGAGTGCAATGAGAATTTTGTTGAGTTGAATAATAGATTGATGTCAGCGCTTGTGTTGACTATTCCAGATGATTCAGGCAGATTTGTAATTCACTGTGATGCTTCTAGGTAAGGGTCTTGGAGCAGTTTTGAAGCAGAAGGGCCGAGTTGTTGTGTATGCATCGAGGCAGATGAGGCCACATGAGAAAAACTATCCTACTTATGACTTGGAGTTAGCGGCAGTGATTCATGCTTTAAAGCTGTGGAGACATTATTTACTTGGAAACCGTGTGGAGATCTTTACAGACCACAAAAGTCTCAAGTACATCTTCACCCAGAAGGAGTTAAACATGAGGCAAAGGAGTTGGTTGGAACTTATGACCGATTACGACATCAGTTTGCAACACCATCCTGGTAAAGTAAACTTGGTGCCTGATGCTTTGAGCCGGAGACCAGTAGTTATGTTTATTACTCAGTAGAGTGATCTCATTGACCAGATGCGAAGGTTGGAGCTGGATGTTGTGTTGCCGAGTTCTGGTCAGAGTTGTTTGGCGCTCCATCTGCAGTCGTCTCTTGTTGAGCAGATTAAAGCGGCCCAAGCTGGTGATGCGCAGTTGCAGGGTTTTCGAGCTGAGGTTGAGTCTAGGTCCAGAACGGACATGGTTATTCATGCTGATGGTTCGCTTCGTTTTGGTTCCTGGTTGTGTGTCCCTAAGGGTGAAGTTCGTCAGAGGTTGCTTGAGGAAGCTCATCAGTCTTCGTATTCTATCCATCCTGGCGGTACTAAGATGTATCAGGATTTGAAGCTTCATTTTTGGTGGCATGGTATGAAGAGGGCTGTGGCTCGGTTTGTTTCTCAGTGTTTGGTTTGCCAGTAGATTAAGGCAAAACATCAGAGGACCGCTAGACTTCTTCAACCGCTTCCTATTCCAGAGTGGAAGTGGAAACATATCATTATGGATTTTGTGACTGCCTTGCCGAGGAGTCCTAAGGGTCATAATGCTATTTGGGTGATTGTCGACCGTTTGAAGAAGAGTGCTCACTTCATTCCTTTTCGTGTCGGGCAGTCTACTGAGAGCCTAGCTGAGAGGTATGTGCAAGAGATTGTTAGACTTCATGGGGTTCTAGTCAGTATTGTATCCAACAGGGATACGAGATTCAGATCTCAGTTCTGGGAGAGTCTTCAGAACAGTTTGGGGAGTAAATTAAAGTACAGTACAGCTTTAAATCCCCAGACTGATGGATAGTCAGAGCGGACTATTCAGATTCTTGAGTACATGTTGAGGTCCTGTATGCTTCAGTTTGGTGGATCTTGGGAGGATCATTTGTATCTCGTGGAGTTCTCGTACAATAACAGCTTTCAGGCCAGTATTAAAGCTGCTCCGTTTGAGGCACTCTATGGGCGGAAGTGCAGATCGCCAGTGTGCTGGGATGACATTGGTGAGAGGAAGTTATTGGGTCCAGAGTTGATAACCAAGACAGTGGATGTTGTGGTTCAGATCAGGAAGTATTTGCAGGCAGCTTAGGATCGGTAGAAGCGATAGGCTGCTGTCCATCGGAGGGCTTTGGAGTTTGTTGTTGGTGACCATGTTTTCCTTAAGGTATCGCCGTGGCGTTGTGTCATTCGGTTCGGTGACAAGCTTAGCCCTAGGTTTATTAGACCGTTTGAGATTTTGGAGCGAGTAGGCAAGGTGGCTTATCGTCTTACATTGCTGCCAGCTTTATCAGGAGTGCACAATGTTTTCCATGTCTCATAACTCAGGAGATGTATCGAATATGAGAGCCATGTGATCGACTATTCTGAGTTGACCGTTCGGCCAGATTTGACTTGTGAGATTCCGCCAATTGCTATTGTGGATCGGCAGGAGAAAGTGCTTAAGAATAAGGTCATCAAGTTGGTTCATGTTGCTTGGAATCCTCACTTGCCTGGTAAGTCGACTTGGGAGCTGGAGGAGGAGATTCAGCAGAGGTTTCCACATTTGTTTGAGTAGTTTTGTTTTGTTCTTTTTTTTTCTTTCGGGGGTACCCTATGTATCTTCTTTTTGAATTTCGATGATGAAATTCTTCTTGTTAGGTGGGTAGGATTGTAACTCCTGTTTTTCATTTTTTGTATTTTGGTGTACTTTTCTTTCCTTAGTTATTGTACTCTCTCTTGTATTTTTCTGAACTGTATATTGGAGTTGTTTTCAATATATATTCATTTATTTCATTTTGAGCTCCTTGTGTTGGTTTTTGTTCATCTTTTGTTTCGTTCTTCGTCAATTATTGTTTTTCTCTCTTTCGGTTCATGTCCACTTTATTTTTGTTTTTGGGTGCTTGTTGTGGTGATTGGTTGCTCATCCTATTCCCAATCCTATTGTTGATCCCTAATAGATTTACCGAAGCCAAATTAAACCCAATCCTATTTTAAATCCTATGCCATTAATCCATATCAATACCCATTATACAATCCTATTACTACTCCTAATCTACCCACAACCCAATTACCCAAAATCCTAATCCTCTATGTATATATATATATATCTTTCCCCTCAAACCCTAACCCTAAAATTTAAATCCTAGCCCCCGGTATACCCTCTCTCTCCCTCTCTCCCCTTGGCAGCGCCGTACACAACCTAACGCCCAGCCCAGCCCAGGCCGAGCCCCTCTCCTGGCCTGCAACTCGACCGAGCACACCCCCCTTTGGCCACACTCCATTGCCTCATCCATCCGACCACCGACCACCACCATATACTCCCTTTCATCCTCTCTCCGATCATTTCACCCCTCTTGGCCGACCAACTCCCAAGCCACAAGCACGTTGCCATTCATATCTCTCTCTTGTGGGTTCTCTCTTCTCTTGCTTTGAGAAGCGTACCGTGTGTTCGTGTGATTGATCGTGGGTTCGTTGCTCTTGATTTGTGGATCTCTTGTTCGTGAATTTTCGTTCGTTGCCCGGGAATCCGTTCCCGTTATTCTTATTTACGTCATTTTCATCTCCGGTTAAGGCAAGTAACTTGTACTCCAATTCCTTTGTTTGATACAAGTCAAAAATACCACCTATAGTGTAGTTGGGTTCTAGAGAAAACTCGTGTGTGAGTTATCTTTGATGGATTTTGTCTCTATTGTGAAAACTTGACCATAGTTTCCTGACGAAAAAAATATTGATAAGAATTAACTTAGGTTTTGCCCGTTCTTAATTTGATCATGTATGTGAGACTTCTTGTAAGAATTTGGGTATTTGTTGAGAACCATGTGATAGACTTGTTTTAGATATGTTAATAACCCTAATTCATGATATTTGGACACTCGGTAGACTCGATTTCATGTTTGGTTGTGCTTTGAACAAGTTTTGTATGATATATGTTGAGTTGTCGTTAAAGGGAAAAATCTGTGTTTTGTCGAGAATCTATTTTATTTGCTGTTTTGGACTGTCTTAAAGTCAGTATCTTAATTTCAATATAAAACATGAATTTTAGAGAATTTCGTCTATTTTCAAACCCCTCTAACCTTGCTCGATTTCGTTTTCGTATGTGTGAGATATGACTGTTTTACTACAGAGGTGTAAACTATTTCCAGATTTCGTTTCTTGATGATTTGTATGATTAAACCATTTTGATGCTTGTGCTATACATATTATTTTGATCTAGAACTTTGTTCAGTTTTTCTATACTTATGTAGGGATTACCCAGAATTTTGGCAAATTTTATTGATGATTTTTACATGCCGTTTCATGCTCGTTTGTCAAAACTGTACTTGCTGTATTTTGTTTGCTGTTCTGTAAAGAATCGTAGTTTCACCCTAATTCCTTATACTGTACGAAAAATATTTGTGAAATATAAAAGTTAATATATTTTGTCTATTTTCATCTCCCTTTGGTGGATTTGGATTTCGTTTCACGGCTTGCGAGATATTTCAGTTTTCGTACAGCAGTGTTGGGAATTCCAGATTTGCCAAACTACCGTTTCTTGATATTTTCTGATTTTTTTTGGCTAAATTAATCTTTCTGGAAAATTATGAAACTTTATATTTTGATGCTAGACATATAGGGGAGTACCCCAAATTTTTCCTGGAATTTACTATGATGATTTCTTGCTGTTTTCCTGTACTTGAATATAATTTACTGATTTTTGGCTGAACGCATTTCCTGGTTTAGATTTAGTTTTGAGTTGTGATTTTGTGAAACACTATATGGCTTATATATGATCGCTGGATTCGTGTGGAAGCCTATTTTCCAGATTCTTTAATGGATCTAGATTTGAATGTTTGTAGTATCGGGAATCATTGTTTTAGTACAACACTGTCTTGTTGTCCTGAATTATAAAACTAGCTGTTTTACCCGGTTAAGTGTTATCTTGTACCTGTACTTGTTTAACTTGCACCCTGAACCTGATACATGTTTATACCCTGTTATCCTTGCTTTTTTTTGCAACACTTACATGCATACCTGATTATAATAACAGATGACCAAGCCTAGGGTTAAGGGAAAGATCTAGTAGTGGAAAATATAGAAACGTGTACTGAGAAGAGGACCTGTGTCCTGCTTGCCTATTACGTGTTCATGACTACATGATTCACGATCCTGGTACCTGTACCTGACTGCATGCTTCCCTATAGGCAGATGTACTCGAAAGATAACCACTAGGTTATGCCTGTTTCCTGTACCTGACTACATACTTTCCTATAGGAAGATGTACTCGGAAGAGAACCACTAGGTTCTACCTGTTCCTGTTATTCCTGTTATCCTGAACCTTGAGTACACTGCCCTATGGACTCCACTATGAAATCTAAAGAGAAACTGTTTGTTGTAGCAACCATGTAGTAAAAGCTGGGATGCATGAAGTGCTACCTAGATAGTAATATAACAAGACTTGACATGACATAATCTAATTTCTTGTACTTGATACCTGATGATCCTGTTACATGATTAACTGTTTACCTATATACCTGTTACCTGATACCTATTACATGTTTACCTATTTACCTGTTTACTTGACACTTGATACATGTTACCTGTACCTGTTAGTATACCATGCTACTTGTTTCTATTTTCCTGATTCATGTTAGATATTATATTTCTGTTGACACACTTATACCATGCTATGCTTGTTACTTAGAAATTTACCTACCCCATGTACTTGTATCGTACATTAAAGTGGCCCGTAACTTGCAATTGACGGGTACTTGTTTTCTTTTTCCTTCTCCTGCAAATTCACTAATTGCATATCAGGATGGTCTGCTGCCATATGGTATTAGCGAGATGATGTATTAGTGTTGGATTTTCTGCTTTATCATTATTATTATTTGTTGCTTGAACTTGAATAAATTGTACTTGATTACTTGGATATTTATTTGTATTTGGGCGATATGACTTAGGATATTTGACTTGTCCAGATTCTGATTTATTTAAGATTTATATATTTTTTGTTTCAAGTAAATTCCTGTTGGTATCTTGTTTCAATTATGCATACCTGGTTGTTTCTTTGCTTCCGATTTTGATTATTCCTGTGATATGTTGTAAAGATTTCTAAACAGCTTATGGATGATGAAAATCATTTGCTGGGCCAATGTTACGTGCTCGTATTCTGTATTTTTAGGAAACGGAGCGTGACACTTCTGCATCAAAACTGCTCCGAGACCCTTGCCAGAAGGGTCACAGTGAACTGCAAATCCGCCTGAACCATCTGGAATAGTCAACACTGACGCTGACATCAACCTGCTCTTCAACTCAGCAAAAGCTTCGCTGCAAGCCTCAGACCAACAAAATTTCTGATCCTTTTCTGTCAGTTTAGTCAATGGTCCTGCTATCTTCGAAAAATCTTGGACGAATTTCCGATAATAGCCAGCTAGACCAAGGAAACTCCTCACCTCTGAAACTAACTTAGGAACTGGCCTATCCTTCACAGCTTCAACCTTGGATGGATCCACTGAAATACCATCGCCCGGGATAATGTGCCCCAAGAAGGTAACTATGTCGAGCCAAAACTCATACTTGCTGAGTTTCTCATAGAACTGATTCTCCCTCAAGGTCTACAGAACCAACCTAAGATGCTCAGCATGATCCTCCCGGTTCCGAGAATACACCAGAATATCATTATTGAAGACCACCACAAATCTATCCAGGAACGGGGAGAAAACTCTGTTCATCAGGCTCATAAACACTGCTGGGGCATTCGTGACCCCGATCAGCATCACAAGATACTCATAGTGCTCATATCTGGTCCTAAACGCGGTCTTCTGCACATCAATCGCCTTAACCTTGACCGGATGATACCCAGAACGAAGATCCAACTTCGAGAAGACAGCTGCTCTGCCCAACTGATCAAATAAGTCATCGATCCTAGGCAGCGGATACCGGTTCTTCATGGTAACACTGTTCAGTTCCCGATAATCGATGCACAGTCGACGATTACCATCCTTCTTTTTGACAAAAAGAACTTGAGCACCCCACGGCGAAACACTGGGTCTGATGAACCCCAAATCAAGCAACTCCTGAATTTGCACCTTAAGTTCTGCTAACTCAACTAGTGCCATCCTGTAGGGACTCTTCGATATTAGCACCGTACCAGGCTGAACTTCAATACCAAAATCCCCATCCCTATCAAGGGGCCAGCCAGGCAAATCCTTTGGAAAAACATCCAGGAATTTCCATACTACTAAAGGCGTAGCCTCACAGCCTAAGTGCAACTTCATCGCACAAGTCTCCTGATCAACTTCAGTTTAATTCGGCCAAGGGGTGTCTCCCCAGCATGGAACTCAAACTCTGGGTGACGTGGGATCCGAAATACAACTTTCTTGGCACAGCAATCAATAATGGCGTGGGATTCACCCAACCAATTCATACCGAGAATGACGTCGAATCCTGAATTCCTAATTACAATCAGGCCAACCTTGAAATCTGCAATGCCAATAATCACGACACTGCTTGCACTCCCGGGAACAAACGACAACACCGCCACCAGTGACAATGTTCCCAGCCTCTGACGTGATGCTGCAATCCAACTGATGACGAGCCATAAAATGAGAAGAGATGAAGGAATGGGTTGCCCCGGAATCAAAGAGAACATGAGCAGGGAAGGAACAAACAAGGACAACACCTAAGATAAAGTCAAAAAGAAAGGGAAAAGAATTGATGATCAAGGGGTGAGGAAAACGCAATGCAAAAAGATAATATGAAAGAATAATGCAAGACAATGAAAGAAGCAAAGGAAAACAACAAAACAACAAAATACAAAAATTCCTGCAACAACTCATTCTGCTAACTTAGCTTTCGCAGCTGTCAGGTAGAAAGCCTGACCTCTCATGGGGACAGTGGTTCTCTGACCGACAATCTGGTGCTGTGGGGGAAGAGGTGGCCTAACCAGACCACGAGCTGGGGCTACCTGCTGAGCTGGACCTCCTGCTAGAAGAGCCATCTGCTGCTGCAGACAATCCCACACTGAATGGTCAGTAGCACCACATCTAAAGCGTTGGCGGTTGACGCGCCTGCAGTCCTTGCGATCATGCCCCGCTAACTGGCAGAAGTCGCAGAAACTAGCTTCCCTGAAATAGCAGAAGAGTAGGGAGTCGCCCTGACAGGATGGGCTAGGACAGGCCTCCGAATCGGCCCACCAGAAGGCCTAGCAACAATAGCAGAGTGCAGAATAGTCCGCTGGGAAGGAGCTAACCTGCCACGAGCCTACTCTTGAGCTCGGGCTGCCTCAAGAGCCTCACTATAAGTACGCAAGCGAAGGGAAACGAGATGCATCTGAATGTCTCGCTCAAGTCCCAGCGTGAATCTACGAGCCCTGTCCTCTTCGTTTGCCTGAAGAATGGCTGTGAAGCGGCTAAGTCTGGTAAATTCCGCTGCATACTTATCTACTGACCTGGTTCCCTGATCCAAAGAGTCTCATGTTATAACATTGCATGAACAATATGTAACAAAAATTTCAAAATAGAATAACGACCAACCTGTTTCAGGGCCAGGAACTGTTGCTCTATTTCAACCCGAGTGCTGCTAGGGAAGAACTTCTCCAAGAAGCTCCTAGTGAACGTGGCCCAAGCAATAGGTCGTACGAGACTTTCGAACTTGGTCCTCCACCAAATGTAGGCCAGGTCCACCAACTGGATGGTCACTGCATCCACTCTATCAGCATCGGCAACTCGTGCTGCCAAAAGCAACTGCTCAGTCTGGATCAACCACTATTTGGCCTCTAAAGGCGTCTTAGTGCCGGAAAATCTGTCAGGATGCAGCCTCATGAAATCTGTAACTGTACCCGAACGAGGAAGGAGATCTGCCTGTGTAGGCACAGCGGGATTCGGAACCCATGCAGCTTCCAAAGCAGCCATCACAAGGTCAGTGTGGTTTTGCTGCATTTGGATCAATCGCTCAAGAACATTATTAACAACCTCAAGCCCAGGTTGTTCATCCTGAGAACAGGAAGTGGAACCTCTGCGAGCCATGGTCTGCACAAGATCAAAAATAATCAGCATCCAGATCAAAGTTGATTATAATTTATTCATGTAATGCATGGTCTCTGTACTGTTGAGCCAATCCCAGATCGAGCCAAGCTTGTCTAACATATTAGTCAACTAATACATTAGCCAAACCTGGTGCTCTAATACCACTAAAAACTTTGTCACGCCCCGCTCCCCAAAAGGAAATACGGAATACGGATACGTGACTAAGTCCAATGAATGATTTTCATCATCCATAAGCTGTCAGGATCTTTACAACATTTCACAAGAATATCAGGAAGTAAACAAGGAGAAATCAACCACGCATGCATGAATGAATCAATATACCAATAGAATTTACTTGAAACAAAATTTGATAATCTCAAATAAACCAGATTTGGAACAAGTTATAAATTCTGGGTCAAACTGCCCAATACAAAATAATCCAAGTAGCAGATATATTTATTCAAAATAAACAACAGGAAATAATAATATCAAGAATTCAGCAACTAGAATCTTTGATCACCTACTCCAGCGACAGGTGATCACCGAAGTCTGCAATTTAAAAAATTGCAGAAAAAGGAAAAAAAACAAAACTCTCGTCAATACAAGTTACGGGCCGCTTGTAGTGCAGACAACAAGTACAGGAAAAGATAAACAGATGTAGAGTGAAAGCGGAAACAAACATAGCAGGGAATGAATAAAGTAGCAAAGCAGAATTTCTAACATGAATCAGAAAACAGAATCAGATATTATGATATACTAACAGGGTACAGGTAATATGTATCAGGTGTCAAGTAGCAGGCAAGCAGATGACAGGTAAACGGTAACATGTACAGGTAAGCATGTAACAGATGTCATGTTATGTTAAGTCTTGTATTTATTTCTATCTAGGTAGCACTTCATGCGTCCCAAATTTTTATCACATGGTTGCTCCATTCAAACAAGGTACGTTTAGATTTCATAGTGGACTGTACAGGGCCGTGTACTCAGGTATCAGATAAACAGATATAAATACAGGTACAGGTAGAACCTATGGGTCCTCTTCTGAGTACACCTTCCTATAGGGAAGCGTGCATCCAGGTAATCAGATAAACAGAATCGTGTATCATGTATTCATGAAACACGTAATAGATAATAGATAATCAGGTGGGAAACACGGGCCCCTTTCCAAGTACACATTTCAACATTTTCCACTACTAGATTTTTCCCTTAACACCGGCTTGGTTATTTGTTATTATTATCAAACATGTATATAAGTCTCACAAAACAGAGCAAGAATAACATGGTATAAACAAGTGACAGGTTCAGGTCAGAAGATAAATATGTACAGGTGAAAGACAACTCATAAAAGATTAGGACAATGAAAATTCTAGTTCAGGACAGCAACACAGTACTGCACCAAATCTGGGATTTCCGTTGTCAAAAATATGCAAACCTGGATCCGTCAGAAAATCTGGAAAATAGACTCTCGGCCGAATCCAGCAAGTATATATAAGTCATATGGTATTTCACAAAAACATGACTCAAAACAGAATTGTATCCAGAAAATATGTTCAGCAAAAATCAGAAGTTTGTATTTATAAACAGGAAAACGGCATAAAAACTTACTAATTAAATTCAAGAAAAATATGAGGTATTCCCTAGTATGTTTAGTATCAGAAAATAAATTTTCATAATATTCCAACATAGATAGTTTAGTCAAATAAAATCAGAAGACAGCAAGGTGCAGTAATTTTGTAAATCTGAAACTTTAAAGACAGCAGTACTAAAACAATAATAGATTACACAATATAAATCTAAATCCAGATCCGTTAAAAGGATGATAAAATAGATACAGTATTCTATAATTCATATTCACAAAGTGTTTATCCAAAGATATTAGAAACAAGTTGAAATTTAGGTTCTTTACCAAACAACATGAAACTTATTCAAATATAGTAGTAGTTTGCAAACATAGAATAGTTTATAAAACTCATCAACTAAATCCAAAAAAATTAGGGATTAATCCCAATCAAATCTAAATATTCCCAGCAAAATAATGGATCAAAATATTATCTTTAACATCAGTATAAAAATAAGTTACTCTCCAGAATTCACATAAAACCAAATTTGTCATTTTCTACACCTCTTTGGTAAAACAACAATAACTTGCAATTCACAAATCGAAACTGAGATCTGTCAGAAATTCTGGAAAGTAGAAAAAATTCTCTATGATTCATATTAACAACTAATTTTCATTTACTTAACTTAATAGGGTCTAAAATACTGAACAAAAATGGGGTAACAGCAAAAACATTAATCTTCTTCATACATAAAATCAACTAGTCTATATGAAACACATCCAAATCTTAATAAAATACGAAATATGATATACTAGAAATCCAAGCAACATGGTATAGGGTGTTTAACAAGTCTACAACGAGTTGTACTATTACCAACACCATCAAGCATACGACATTATATGAACAACATGCATGTATACATCAAGAATTGACTATCTTTAAGTTATTTCATGTCGTGTGTGAAATGAGACAACTACAGGCGAATCATACATAGAGAAAAGATCTAACAAGGGTTTTCATGAGAATAGATCCTGAAGCAACTACACTACATGCGCTATTTAGTACTTATATTACACAACAAAAGAATACAAGTTATTTGCCTTATAGTCGACGACAAAAGCGATGTAAAGAGTGAGAATAACAGGAATGGAATCAGGGGCAAGAACTCAAAGAACGAATCGCAAATGCCCGAACAAGCAATCACAACTCGAGATCACACACGCACACAAAAGAGGGTAGCAGAGAGGTATGCATGCGTCGAGAGAAACGGCGAACTGCAGGCGAGGGCGGAGGCAGTGCTTGCTGCCGAAGCTGCTGACTTTGGAAAAGGCAAGGAAGGGGAGAAACATAGCACAGGCTGTTGTGCTGTTGCTGAGCATCGTCGAGGGGAAAGCACAGCGACGGGGCGCGATGTGGTGTCGGGATGAGGGTGCGGGGCGAGCACTGGGGTCGTGGAGGGTGGTCGGCAGTCGAGTAGGGGGTGCAGTCGGGATCACAGTGAGAGAGAGGGAGAACGGGAGGTCGGTGAAGGAGGTAAGGGATAGTGAATGGCGGATAGATGATTAGGGTTTGGATTATAAGGGTTAATAGTAGGTATTATATATAGGAGAGATGGTTAGGATTTAGGTGCTGATAGGTAACGGGTTAGGGTGTTATTGGGTATTAGAGTTAGGTGAATGTTATAGGGTTTAAATGGGTTAAGAGAAAGATCCAAATAACAATAGGATGATCCAAAATAATGAGATGGGAACACAAATAAATAAATAAATAAAATATGCCCTGAACGATTTATAATGAGGATAAAAAATATTAACTTGATCAATCAGAGACGGAACAATAGGCTGACAGTTTAATCAAGAAGATCAAATAAAAGGCGACAACCAAATAGATGAATATATTGATAAAAGAAGATCCAATACAGATAAAAAAGAGACGGAGAAATACAATATGAATAAATACCCAAAAAGAAAAAAAAAATATCCAAAATACAGAAAATGGAAAACATGGGTTACATCAAATTCAAGTCCAAGTTGTTGATGAAAACCCTTAGCCACCAAACGTGCCTTGAACTGATCCACCGAGCCATCAACTTTTTGTTTGATATGAAAAATCCATTTTTTCCCAAAAATATTTTTGCCTTGTGGAACCAGAACCAAGGTCCATGTATTATTGTCAAGCAATGTCTTGTACTCCTCTGCCATTGCAACGCACCAATGAGGATCTTTGGAAGCATAAGTGTAACAAGTTGGCTTTCTTTCTGCAATAGAAGTTGCCAATGATACATATTTAGGATTCGGTTTTGGTATACTCATTTTAATCTCTAGTTTGCTGTCATGCCCAGCTTCCCATTACACGGAAACATGAGCACGCAACTGAGGTTCAAAGAATAATATAAGTATACTAACTCATATCATCCATAAGTTGTAAAAATACCAGTAAGCTCAATAATACAATAATAATCACAGGAACCAGAATATAATGCAAGAACCAATGTCTAAGATACAAGAACTTATAAAATAGTCGAAAAATGGTACAATGCAATAACAGTTTGCTAAGATTCTTCATTAACCCATCATTAGTATGTGTATAAACAATAACTCAAAAGAAAGATGAAAAGTACCCGTTAGAGAAAGCTTCGCGCGACAAGTAGTAGCAAGCAGTGAAGAAAATAAAGGACTATATAACAAGAACAGAAATTGGAACGATATTGAAGTCAATAAATGATAAACGATAATAAGATCAAAAGTCAATAATCAATAATTCAGTTATCAGGAATCAATGTTCAATAACCTTCAGTATCGGTGTCAATTGTAGATTCTTGATTTTGATGACTACAACACGATACACATATGTTCTATTTTACATGTCTTTTGCAGTGTGTACTCAAAGCTTTCAAGGCTCAAGATCAAGCTACAAGACAAGAGTAATTCTGAGCTTCAAAATTTTTCTAAGTTACAAGCTCAAGAACAAAAGAGTGTTTTGTTGTACAAGTTGTAATATTTTTTTTGTTTGCTTAGAAATTTTGAAATAGACTTGATTCACACACTCACACATCCCCTAAGATTAAAATAAAGTTTATTCAAATAAAAAAGTCAAATTCAAGCTTGTATGAGTTCAGCTGTCAAAGTACCATTCGACTTACTTAGATAAGCAGTCGACTGTTCAAGTACAAAACAATCTGAACTTACTCAAGCTCTGACCAGTCGACTCCTTTGGCAACCCAGTTGACTGTTCGAACAACTTTGACCATTTTCTGAAAGTTTAAAATTTGATCTTCGAATTCAAATCTTTTCTGCCGTTTATTTTGGCAGTTGGCTAAATTGTTTCCCAATGTATTTGAAGTATTTAGTCTATAAATAGAGTTCAGATTGCAATTGGAAAAGGTTACCCAATACATTTAATCAAGTCTTTGCTTTTGTGAAAAAGAATTCAAAGTTTTCAAGCAACTGTCACTTTCTTAGACTTGGTTCTCTAATTTCAGTGTTGCACAACAACGATTAAGTTCAAGACTGCAATTAGAAGTTGACCTATAGCCTCAATACAAAAAGCACACTAAAAAATCAAGGCTCTAGGTGTTGTAATCTTCTATTTCTTTTTTGTTCACTCTCGGGTTGTGAGAGTGGTGCTCTCGGTTGGAGAGAAGGGCTCCTGGTGTAGAGTCAGTGTTCACTCTAGGTTGTAGAGTGGGGTCTTGCTCTCTCTAGTGATGAGAGAAGTCTACAGATTTGGCATAGTTGTTGCCAGAGGTCGTAGGATATTCTTGTAAATCTTTTCAAGAATAGTAAAAAATCTCAAGTGGGTTGCTTGGGGACTGGACGTAGGTCGGGAGGACCGAACCAGGATATATCACTGTGTTAGCATTGTTGATTCCCTGTGGTTTGATCTCTCTAACTTGCAATTTTAATTTCGCTGCATTTTATAGTTTATCTGTTTCTGATCAATCGACTTATTGTTCTATTAAGCCGACTTACAGATTTGTTGTTCTTCTATTTGATAAAATCTTTTTTTTTATCTGTCGATTCAGTCGACTGGTTTGTCTTTCCAGTCGACTGAACAGTAGTTTCAAAGTTAAATAATTTTTAGATTTTACATAACACTATTCACCCCCCCCCTTCTCTAGTGTTATTTGCCTTGTATACAGGATCCAACAATTGATATCAGAGCAAGGTTAATCGCAATGGTACCTACTTCTTTGTCAAATGCAAATCAATACCACGAAGATCAATCTACACAAAGGCCGCCTCTCTTTGATGGAACAAACTACAACTACTGGAAATGTAGAATAAAAATTTACATACAATCCATCAACTATGAAATTTGGAACATGTCCGAGACGGAGTTTACGTTCCCTACTCTTCTTTATGCTCAATGGAATGACGATATGAAGAGTAATACCATGAACAATGCAAAGGCGATGAATGCTCTCTTTTGTGCACTTACCAATGAAGAATTCAACTGTGTGTCAACCGCAGCAACGGCATACCAAATATGGCATACTCTTGAGGTAATACATGAAGGTACAAATAAGGTCAAGGAATCTAAAATTTCTGTTCTTGTTCACAGGTTCGAGATGTTCCGAATAAAGGAGAATGAAAGTGTATCGGAGATGATAACAAGACTCATTGACATCACAAATTCCCTTGTGGCTCTTGGCAAAACATATACGCAAGCAGAGATGGTGAGAAAGGTTCTTCACACTCTTACTCCCGAATGGGAAAAGAAGACTACCGCAATTTAAGAAGCCAATGATTTAACACAACTTTCGCTTGAAAATCTTTTTGGAAATCTAATAGCGTATGAATTACAATTGGAGGAGCGCAAGAAGGTCTTAGAACCGCAACAAGCCAAAAAGAAAACTCTTGCTTTCAAGGCTATGTTTGAATCAGAAGATGATGAAGATGATGAAGAAGAAATGGCTATGTTCACAAGGAAATTCATAAAATTCCTTTGCAAAGGTAAATTTAATTTAAGATTAAAGCATACTAATGAACCTCCTACTTGTTTCAAATGCAATAAGATATGTCACATGAAGAATGACTGTCCATTGGAGAATGTAAAGTCTAAAGGCAAAGTTTCAACTTCAATAAGGACAAATCTACCAAGAACAAGTACATGAAAAACAAGAATGCCTACCAAGCAACGTGGGATGATAGTGATTCATCTTCGGAATAAGAAAATAATGAATCTAATGAAGTTGCAAACGTGTGCTTCATGGCAAATCAAAGCGATGTAAGTGATAGTATAGATTCCAGTGATGTTAGAAGCTTTTAATGAAATTTTTCAAGAATTAAAAAAAGGATAAAATAAAAGGCAAGAATCTAGAGAAAGTTAATCAAACTCTTTCTCAAGAAAATCTTGATTTACAAGTTGAAGTCAAGTCTTTAACTTCTCGTATTTCCAACTTGGATATAGATTTTATATCTCTAAAAAGGAAATATGAAGAGATATCTAAGAATGTATCTAAGTTCAATAAGGGAAAAGAGAATTTAAATGAAGTTCTTCAAAATCAAGTTCAGTCTAATAAAAAATTTGGACTTGGTTTTCAAAAATCACTTGAAAAAGGTCATTCTTCTAACAACACTAGTAATAACAAGCTTTATTCTGCTCCTAGTGTAAAGAATAAGTTATATGACTTCTTTGAAAAGCCAAAAATTCTTGTTAATCATGAAAATGGAAAGTTTTTCGAAAAGAGCCAGTTGACTGAATTCTCAAATAAGTCGCATGTCCAGAAGAATGAAGTCTTATTCGAAAAGACAACAACCTCATATAAGTCGACTAGTTTCACCTCCCAGTCGACTGAAGTCACAAAACAGTCGACTGAGGAGTAAAAATAAGTCGACTGGATAGTGTAAAAATATTTGGGTTCCAGTTAACTTGTGTCTAAACGAAATGATTTCTTATATAAATTCCTTTGTAAATAATGTGTGTAATTCTGTTAATTTTAAACCTGCATATGGGGGTAAATGAAACTCATTTTGGGTTTTGTTTTCCAAGCACTAATCTTTCTCGGACCCAATGAAAAGGGTACCATATTCACAAATAATATTTTGTAGGTACGTAGAACGGAACAATGGACACTTGATAGTGGATGTTCTAAACACATGATTGGCCAAGCAAACTTGCTCTCTTCCATTCAAGATATAAATGGAGGAACCGTTACATTTGGTGAAAATAACAAAGGAAAAGTCATCGGAATAGGCATGGTTGGTAAGAATACTACTCCTATTATTGAAGATGTATTCTTAGTTAGTGGTTTAAAGCATAACCTGTTAAGCATTAGTCAATTATGTGATAAGGGTTATAAGATAGCATTTGAAAAAGATGCATGCTTGATTTATGATTCTTCTTTAAAAAATGTGATTTTTCAAGGTATTAGAAAAAATAACATATATGAACTTTGCTTAAAAACAAATGAGTTATCGGATGATTTTTGTTTAGTTGCCTCGAACAACGATTCTTGGCTTTAGCATACAAGATTTGGGCATGTAAACATGAAAAATATCGCTAAACACTTTAAGAATAACCTAGTTAAATGATTGCCTAAATTATCTTTTAAAAATGATAAAATGTGTGATGCATGTCAATTAGGGAAACAAGTAAAATCCACTTTTAAAACAAGGGAAATGATTTCTACTAGTAGTCCTCTCGAATTGATCCATATGGATTTATTTGGTCCTACTAGTGTCGCTTCCTTAAATAAAAGTAGATATGTATTTGTTTTAGTCGAAGATTATTCAAGGTTTACATTGGTATTTTTCTTAAGACATAAAAATGAAGTTTTTGAAGAATTTGCAAATTTCTGCAAACATGTTCAAAATCAAAAATATCTAGCCATAGTCATTATTAGTGTAACCCCTGTCTTCCCAAAAATATATTTTTGTATATTTTCTGTATTTAAAATTTTCGCAAATTATTATTATTATTATTATTATTTTTGGTTTTCACTTTCTTTTGTCGAATTGTACTATTGGATCTCTTATTAAAATCTGTTTTCGATCAATAAATTTATTTGCAACTATTTCTATGATTTTATATTGAAACACAATTCTTATTTTATTATTATTACTCTTGTTATTATTATTACTGTTATTAGTAGTACTATTATTATTTTTATCATGGCCTTATTATTATTATTGTTATTTGTAGTTGTTATTATTTTTATTTTTGACTGGTTCTTAAAAATACATTTCTATGTGCTAATTGTATTTGTATCTATTTTAAGTAAATTCTACTTTTGTAATTCAAATTACATTTTTATTATAAACAATCTTTTATTTGTTATTTTATTTTCTTAACGAATTTCTAAAACCCAATATCTTTTAAAACCAAAATCCTACCTATTTAAAATGTGCAACGCACGTGCAAAACAATTTTATAATATTTTTAACACTAAACATACACATATGTTGCACGTACAACTCAAATTCTACTTATAAACATGTGCATTGCACGTACAAATTGTGGCTTTTCCTTCCAAATATCTTTCCCAATTACGTGCAACACACGTCCAACTCCAAAATTATTTCTTAACACATATATCGTACGTGAAAATTCTCCAACTCTTATCAAAACGTGCATCGCACGTAAAAAAATACTAATAATATTTAAATGCAATTTATTACTTGACTTCTGTCTATAAATAAAAAAAACCCAGTAAACTAAGCCAACCTTTTGCTTTTGAATATCGACTCACACAGTCACACCATGCTAAACTATGTTTGCTCAAAAACAAAGAAATGTTGTGCAAATGAAGAATAATCAAGGGACTTTCAGTAATTTTATTTTTTGAGGTTAAAGGTGGGATAACGCCACCCTGTTTTATTAATAAGGAGTTAATAAAACACCCCGGAAGACCGGGAGAAATACAGAAGTACAATGCAAAAAATAAAAAAGAAACATACCTCCCCAACAAACCCTGGGGGGTGGGTCTAACTATCCCTACAACCAACTACCAAAAGTACAGGAAGTCGATAAAGCACAAAATAGTAAAGCTGGTACTGATCGATTTGGTGTCGAGCTCCATCCCTCAATCCAGTGTCGGCCCAAACTCTACCTCCTCGTCATCGAATTCTTCCACCTGGAAGACTCGGCCGATCCTCCCTTTAGCTTCTGTGGTAGCAGCTGTAGCCCAAAAAGAGATAAGATGCATGATGCGAGTGAGGTTACCAGAAATACTATTACAAGAAGCACAAAAATAAAAGTTGTTTCTGTCTAGCCATAACATCCATGTAGTTGCCGCAATTGCAATGTACCATGCATCCTTCATTTCTTGGCGACTCGAGGCAAATTTGGGGCCAATCCACAAATCCTCATATTTGTTAGGGTAGTCACCTGTTCCTAAGGCACGTAAAACCTCCACCATAATAGCCTTACTTCTAGGATAGTGAATAAAGAGGTGATTCAAATCTTCCGTGTGCCAGTTGCAAAAACCACAATTGGTCACAATCTGTGGTTGTCTTTTGGCAAGGGTTTCTCTGGTGAGGACTGCATTATTGAGCATAAGCCAGAGGAAGACTCTGACTTTAGGGGGCTTTTGCTTTCCATAACACCAGAGCCCAGTTGGGTCTGCATCCTCGATAGTGAATTCGGTGATATAGAGACCTGGCCGTGAAGACTCCTTTGGTTTCTAGTCCCCAGCGCATCTAATCTGGGCCTTGCGCGCATTTTACACCCGTCTGTGTTATGTGTTCTTGCAATTCAAGGAGTTGCTGCTGTAATTCTGGGGTGAGAGTTCCACGGAAGGGAGGTCTCCAATTTCTCCTCTTTCAGGTCTCGGCCACAGAAATATTTGGCCGATTCGTTTTCTCATACAGGTCAGGGAAGGATTCCTTAAGGGTATGGGCCCCACACCATTTATCCCACCAAAATCTGGTTGATCGTCCATTTCCGACCGTCGACGTAACTGCTGAGTTGAACAGTCCACTTGCTTTTGTAATTCCTTTCCAGAAGCGTGAAACTTTAGGCCCTACTCGGAAGCCTAAACTTCTCGTACTGTTGCCGCTAAATCTGGTGTGGGGGAAAACAAATAGTATTTGTGGATTCTTAGGAAAACTGAATAGCAGGCCTGTTACCTGTTCTGCCGGAGTTTGACGCTGTCTCCCTCCGTTCCCCTGCAAAAAGTGCGAGACACCGGGGTTGTTCCCGGCGACGCACCCTCCGACGCTCAAGTCAGTAATCAGAAGTGATTATGAAAGAGTGTAAATTGGCAAAAGATTGATTACCTCTTAATGGAGATGGATGGGGGGTATTTATAGGCACCGCTGGGATCAGATTAGGAATGTAATCCCCCTGTGGTTAGATAAGGAAAAGTAATCCCTAATCCCCAGTGAAGGGATAGTTATGAATCAGGGCCGTTGATTAAGATTTAATCAGAAACCCTAATTCTATCCTTTCTGGACCGGGTTTACTGCGGGTTGAAACCCGCACCCAGTTGAGGCGGATCCGTTCGCCGGTTAGTGGGTCTTTGAGGAGGAGATCCAGTACCTGCTTCAGACCCATTAGTATGTGAAATTACCGTTTTACCCCCGGGCTTCAAGATTCGTGCCCGATTTGGACGGTTTCGATTTATCCCCATTTTTAGCCATATCACGAGCCCCCCACTCTCGAAGACTGAGTTTAATCAGCCTTTGAGGAGTAGTTTTACTGTTTTAATGGCTAGTAGAGTTGTATCGGAGTCCAAATGGAATGTTTTGAATCTTTGAAGGAGGTAGTGTGGTGATTTTTCAAGTTGGTCGCACTTTGAGTTGCTCCTGAGTTCTTCGGATCACGCGGTGTTTTCGTTTATCTTTGCGAAGTGTCAATTCGTCGTTCGGGGGTCTTAAAAGTTTGTTCTTGGCAATAGTTACTTGTTTGGGGATTAGGAAATGTTTCCCCAACTTTATAATTATTTTCCAGGAGTTCTTCCTTCACTCCCCGAATTTTTAATTGTATTTTTTGCAATTTTTTGGCGAATGGCTCGATCGTTTTCCTTTGTGGTGCGGCCTACATCCTTGTATCACATTACCGACCCCTTCCAGCGTTCGCTGCCCAGGAGGCCGAAGTCCGTGGGTGGTTCGGCACCTTTTTTCGAAGAAGAGAGGCGCCTCGGCCAAGTTGTGAGTGCTGAGAGGGAGTTCAGCAAGGTCCGAGGTAGCTTTTTCTATGTAACATGGTCGGTGTCAAGAGCGCTCGGCAGCTGGTGCCGAGGTCAAATCTTTCCATGTAACATGGTCGGTGTCAAAAACGCTCGGCAGCTGGTGCCGAGGTCCAACTTTCCATGTAACATGGTCGGTGTCAAGAACGCTCAGCAGCTGGTGCCGAGGTCCAACTTTCCATGTAACATGGTCGGTGTCAAGAGCGCTCGGCAGCTGGTGCCGAACCCCAACTTTTCCATGTAACATGGTCGGTGTCAAGAGCGCTCGGCAGCTGGTGCCGAGGTCCAATCTTTCCATGTAACATGGTCGGTGTCAAGAGCGCTCCGCAGCTGGTGCCGAACCCTAACTTTCCATGTAACATGGTCGGTGTCAAGAGCGCTCGGCAGCTGGTGCCGAACCCTAACTTTCCATGTAACATGGTCAGTGTCAAGAGCGCTCGGCAACTGGTGCCGAACCCCAACTTTCCATATAACATGGTCGGTGTCAAGAGCGCTCGGCAGCTGGTGCCGAACCCGAACTTTCCATGTAACATGGTCGGTGTCAAGAGCGCTCGGCAGCTGGTGCCGAGGTCTAATCTTTCCATGTAACATGGTCGGTGTCAAGAGCGCTCGGCAGCTGGTACCGAACCCCAACCTTTCCATGTAACATGGTCGGTGTCAAGAGCGCTTGGCAGCTGGTGCCGAGGTCCTGAGTTGTCGTTTTATGCAGGAAAATGCCATGCGGAGTTGGTGGCTTCTGCGCTCCTGGGAGACGTGGCAGCCATTAAATGTGATGGCTTCTGAACTTCTGACAGCTCTGACGGATGAGACGCTCATTTAATGCAGTGACCTCTGAGCTTCTGTCAGATGGGACAGCAATTAATGTGATGTACGGCTTGGCGTGGCAAACAAGGCGACGGTTTAGGTCGCTTTTGTCGTTTTGCGTGAATGGGCCGGCAGTATTGGCCCATTAACCTCGTTTTGCGTGCCTCTCTCTATAAAACCTCACCCCCCTCTCTCATTTTTCACTTCTCCTCTCTTTTACTCAGGCGGTTATTTGTGCTAAGCGATTGCTTCCGATGATCATCGTACGTATTCTGGTGAAGTTTCCGACAGCACTTTTTTAAGGTAATTTATACTTAGTCTTTTTCCAAGTATAAATATGTCTCTTCCCTCTGTCTCCGAGTCGTCTTCTTCTTGGTCCGAGCCCTCCCTTGAAGTTGTCGAAGCCCGCACTCCAGACAAAGACAAGAAGGTGTTTGGCAAAGATTCGATCGTGGAAGAGCCGAAGCGTATGGGGGAGTTTGGAAGATTGCCTGGGCAACTGACTGGGCTCCACAGAGTTCGAGAGCTTCCGAAAGAACACGCTGAGCGTATTGTTCACGGGAGGGGGAGGACTTTCAAGGAGAATGCAGCGAGGGAGACAACCGAGGCGGATGAGACGGTGATGATCCTCCACGAAGAAGACTTGGGAGTGATCCGGGACTGTTTCCACATCCCGGAGGAGTACGAGCTTATGCTGCCAGGTCCCGGGGTTAGGGCCAACTCGCCGCTGCTAGTGACTATGTGTTGCTGGCCGGTTGATGCCTTCATCGCCGGGGCTCGGCTACCTCTCCATCCGTTCGCAATCCTCGTTCTGAGGTGGTTTGGGTTCAGCCCCATCCAACTTATGCCGAACGCATGGAGAGTCATAAATGGGTTCGTACTTCACTGCCAAGCCGCTGGTATCGAGCCGGAGCTGACTGTACTTCGGACGATCTATCGGCTTCATCAAGGGAACCGGTCGGAGTTTCGGTACTATTTGGCTCCGAGGCATGGCGGTAGGCTCGTTATATGCCCTGACTCCATCAAGCACTGGCGTGAAAATTTCTTGATAGTGCGGAGTGCGGAGGCCTGGCATATCCCTTCCAGTTGGGTGGAAGAGGTGCCGAAAAGATTGAAGGCGCTGCCCAAGCTTCGCCCTGAAGAAGAAGAGGCAGTTCGGACACTTCTCGATCGGCCGAAGTATGATTGGAAGGAGCTGACCGAGGATGTCTTGTTTAGGGGAGGGCTCTGCGGCGTAGATCCCAGTACGCGTCTTCTTTTACGCTTCCGTGCTTTGTTTTTCATACTTCATTTTTCACGACTTTCTTCGTTTTTAATGCAGAGGCGATGGACTACGATGCAGTATTAGCTTTGAAGGCCGGTCTTGCCAGCAAGGCGCCGAAGAAGCGCAAGAGGGTGGCCACCAAGCTGCCGACCACTAAGGCTCCGAGGGTCACGGAGGCGGTCGAGGATGTGGAGACCCTTGGAAGCCCGGCCGCTGCCGATGGAGGTGCCTCAGCGTCAACCGCGGCCAGCGAGTTCCCCATCGCCACAGCCCTCAGGATGGTGACCCCCCCGTTGACGGTGGTGGCCGAGGAGCTCCTGACCGAGGAGCACAAATGGATTCATGTTCCGGACTGGCAGGTTCGGAAACATGACGGCTTCCTCGGCAATTCCTTAGCGAGCATGCAGGCGGTCAAGCACCTGGCGACGCCGAAGGATCGGGCCGCCATGGAGGCCAGGCAAGAAGGCGACGACGTCATTGAGATTGCTCGCTCGGCGGTCTCGATAAGTGTTGAACTTTTGCTGTCATTGGTTCCCTTCAGGTCTGATTTCTCTAACTCTTTTAATACCTCTTCCCTTGTCGCAGATCATCATCCATTTTGGTCACCTCACGGAGAGGTTGACGGCTCTAGAAAAGGAGCTGAAGTAGGAGTCCGACCAAGCTCGGAAGGAGAAGGCTCGGATGGGGAACGAGCTCGACAAGCTCAGGGTCGAGTTCGAAGTGAAGACGATGAGGGTCGAGTACCTCGAGGGCCAGGTCGTGAAGCTGTAGAGCGACCTTCTTCGCCAGAAGAAGGAGGCGGCCAAGCGATTGGCCAAAGCGATAGAGGCCAAGGCTGCCACGGGGAAGGAGGCTGAGGACGCGACCATGGTGAAGGCGCAAGGCTTTCTTGCCCAGAACATGGCCAAAGCCTACGCCGAAGCCCTCGCCCGGGTGACGAAGGCATACCCTGACGTGGACTGTTCGGGATGGAGATTGTTCCCGGGCCACGTCGAAGGCTTCGACCTCGACTCGGAGGGAGAAGAAGAAGAAGAAGGGGAGGACGAAGTCGAGGCTGAAGTCGAAGTCGTCGCCGAGGTCCCGGGATCTGTGGTTACCCCGCTGGCGGTGGTGACCCCTTCAGAGACGTCGACCCCCACCCATTCTTGCCGCCCTGGGAAAGAGGTCCGCGCCCTGACTCTGCTCGCTTTTTCTTTTGTTCTGTTTTTTTTTTCTTTTTCTTTTTTTTTGTGTGTGTAACGCCTAATCACGGACTGGCCACCACTGTTTCTTTTTGTAATGAATGAAAACATCTTTTTGGGCTCGACTTCGCATCTCTCTTTTCTAAAAAATTCTTGAAATTTGGCTAAGTGTAAAAGTTCGGCAATGTGTTTGAAAATTTGTTGTTTGCTTCGACTTCTTTTCAGCTTGTGGTGGTGACTCAAGCCATCGAGCCCACTCGCTCGGGGGACAACACTCTGGTCGAGGTTGGCTTAGGGGCGACAAGGTTGTGCTTGGCAAGGTGCCGAGAGCGGCTCTATGAAGTCGAGCTGGGATTGCGCAGAGCCGAAAGCGAGCGGAACCACCTTCAACTCATCCTGGGTCGGCGAGACATCGAGATCCGGCGACTGGAGAGTAGGATCGCCGAGATGGCCCCCTTAGGAGAGGATGATGGTTCATCGACCGCCTTTAGCTACGGCCTTCGGATCAAGTGCATCCGCCACACTTTATCAAAAATAACAACGGAGAGGGATGATCTGCTTTCTGAGATTCGTCACCTGCAAACGGTAGAGACGGAGCTTCGAACGGAGGGAGAGGGATTGATGGCCGAGGTGGCCAAACTGACGACCGAGCGTGACGTACTGACGGCCGAGGTCGACGCGCTGAAGAGAGCCACGGTGGACAAGAGCATCGAAGTCACTCATCTTCGCCGTCTTATCGCCAGTCACTCTGGCGTGCCGAACTCCGCAATACCCCCTCGCTTCGAGGTCAATGTAAAAGATGACTTTCTGAGGGAGCAGATCTCAGAGCTGGAGGCGGAGGTGGCTCGCCTCAAACCGCGTTCGGGGCCAATCAACGTCAGGAGCACTTCGTGTACTCGTGCGGAAAGCGAGCGTGGCATTTCGTTTTATGAGCTCGCGACTTGTTCGCCCATCGGCCAACCTAGTCCCAGGGACGCACAAAGTGCTGTTGCCATTTCATCGAGCGGAGCGTTCGTCGGAGTGGCTGTTAGGAGCAGCGCCGAGAACACGTCTCAATTCGCTGGTTTAGGGTCGAATTCCGGAGGTAAACGTCGCCGCCCTCGAGTGTCCTTGAAGCGGAACATCCCTGCGTCACGGAGGCATTGAAGATTTTTTTTTTTTTTGAAGTCTTTGTATTTAGCCTAAGTGTAACAAGTCGGCATTGTAATTTTTGCTTTTTAACGCCGTGTAATCTTGTTGTATGGAAGAGCCGTCTTGTACTGCGTCCCAACTCTTAATAATATTTCTTTCTTAGACTTGTACGTTTTGCGTTGCTCTGTGTGGTTACTTTGTTTGTGACTGTGTCTATTGTGCCGAGGTCCCGGAGCGGGATTCCCGCACGTCTGGGGGTTGGCGCTGCGAGCGTTCGGCCAGGGGCGACGACCTTCGAACCATCGTTAGAGTTGTTCAACGGTTGTGGGAGCAATGGCGAGCCACTTCTAGCTCGCTTAGGAGTGAACTTGCGAAGTAAAATCGAGCCAAGTGTTGGACTCCGAACCATCGTTAGAGTTGTTCAACGGTTGTGGGAGCAATTCCGAATGGCGAACTACTTCTAGGCCGCTTAGGAGCGAACTTGCGAAGTAGAATCGAGCCAAGTGTTGGACTTTGAACCATCGTTAGAGTGGTTCAACGGTTGTGAGAGCAATTCCGAATGGCGAACTACTTCTAGCTCGCTTAGGAGCGAGCTTGCAAAGTAGAATCGAGCCAAGTGTTGGACTCCGAACCATCGTTAGAGTTGTTCAACGGTTGTGGGAGCAATTCCGAATGGCGAACTACTTCTAGGCCGCTTAGGAGCGAACTTGCGAAGTAGAATCGAGCCAAGTGTTGGACTCCGAACCATCGTTAGAGTGGTTCAACGGTTGTGGGAGCAATTCCGAATGACGAACTACTTCTAGGCCGCTTAGGAGCGAACTTGCGAAGTAGAATCGAGCCAAGTGTTGGACTCCGAACCATCGTTAGAGTGGTTCAACGGTTATGGGAGCAATTCCGAATGGCGAACTACTTCTAGGCCGCTTAGGAGCGAACTTGCGAAGTAGAATCGAGCCAAGTATTGGACTCCGAACCATCGTTAGAGTTGTTCAACGGTTGTGGGAGTAATTCCGAATGGCGACCCACTCCTACCTCGCTTAAGAGCGAGCTTGCGGAGTAGACTCGAACCAAGTGTTGGACTCCGAAACCATCGTTAGAGTTATTCAATGGTTGTGGGAGCAATTCCGAATGGCGAACTACTTCTAGCTCGCTTAAGAGCGAACTTGCAAAGTAGAATCGAGCCAAGTGTTGGACTCCGAACCATCGTTAGAGTTATTCAACGGTTGTGGGAGCAATTCTGAATGGCGAGCTACTTCTAGCTCGCTTAGGAGCGAACTTGCGAAGTAGAATCGAGCCAAGTGTTGGACTTCGAACCATCGTTAGTGTGAAGAGTAAAAGCAGAGAGATGTAAACAATTTTTGCAAATAAAATATGAAAAAGCTTTCTTTATTGAAGACTAATGGTCGGCTGCTTCTAAAGTTGCTAGCCGTTATTACAAGAGAGAAATAAAAGAAAAAACATTACAAGTAATAGGAGAGGAACGGTTCGACATCCCAAAATACTAAGAGAGGCATTGGTGCTCTCTCTTGGTATTTTAGAAGATGGTCGGCATTCCAGGTCCTGGGGATCTCTCTGCCTTCGAGGTCTTCTAGTCTGTATGTCCTGGGCCGAACTTCTCTGGCGATCTTGTAAGGTCCCTCTCAATTTGGAGCCAGTTTACTCTTTTGACCAGGAAAGGAGATGGCTAACTTTCTAAGGACCAAGTCCCCTTCTTTGAGGTTGGTAGGACGGACTCTCTTATTGTATGCCAACTCGATCCTTCTTCGGTAGCTTTGTTGTCGAATGGCAGCTCTTTCTCGGATCTCGTCAATAAGGTCTAGATTCGCTCGGAGCTCTCTGGCATTCTGTTCTTCTTCATAAGCCATTAGACGGGGAGAAGCTAGTCCAACCTCTAGGGGGATCATAGCTTCGGACCCATAGGTGAGGTTGAATGGGGACTCGCCTGTGGGGGTCCATTTTGTGGTGCGGTAGTTCCACAGCATGTTGGGGAGCTGATCGATCCACAAGCCTTTGGAACATTTATCCAACCTCTTCTTCATGCCGGAGAGGATCTGTCGGTTAGCATTCTCGACTTGGCCATTCGACTGGGGATGGGAAACGAAGGAGAATCGGTGTTGGATGGCGAGGTCTTCACATAGAGCTTAGAAGGCGGCCCCCGTGAACTGGGTTCCGTTGTCTGTTATGAGGACCCGAGGGACCCCAAATCGGCAGATGACATTCTTCCAAAAGAACTGAACGACCTTGTTCTCAGTGATTGTGGCCAAGGGCTCGGCCTCTATCCATTTTGAGAAGTAGTCGATTGCCACGAATAAGAATTTGAACTGACCGGGAGCCGGTGAAAAATGGCCCTAGTAAATCCATCCCCCACATTGCAAAAGGGATTGGACTTGATAGGGAAGCGAGTGGAGCTTATGGGAGGCGTCGGATGTCGGAGTACTTCTGACAAGAGCTGCATTGCCGAACGTGTCGTTCGACGTCTCGTAGGAGAGTGGGCCAGAAATATCCGTAATTCAACACTTTGCAGGATAGGGACCTGGACCCTGAATGTGCCCTGCCGATGCCCTCGTGAAGTTCTTATAGGGCGTATTCGGCTTGCTCTGGGGAAAGGCATCTCAAGTATAGCCTGCCGTCTTCCTGTGTGAAGGAGCGCTTATATAGGATGCCTCCGATTAGTGTGTAACGCTCGGCTCGGGTTGTCACTCTTCGAGCTTCCTTAGGATCTTCGGGGAGGAGCCCGTCCCTCAAGAATTCAATGAGGGGTTTCATCCAATTATCTTCAAGCAGGACAGGCAGTGACTCCATAGAGTCGGAAGTTTCGTCCTCTATACTTGGCTTCAGAAGGACCTCTATCAAGACGGTCTGCTCGAGACCTTGAAGGGAGGAAGAGGCTAGTTTGGAGAGGGCATCGGCCTGAGCATTTTCTTCCCGGGGTATTCGTTGGATGAAGGCTCCTTCAAGCAGTGCCATGAGGCTTCTGACCATGGCTAAGTATTTAACCATCCTGTCATCACGTGCTTCATACTCGCCGAGGACCTGATTTACGACTAGCTGAGAGTCGCTAAAGATCAGGAGGCGTTGAGCCCCTACGTTGCGAGCCATTCCAAGGCCGGCTATGAGTGCCTCGTATTCGGCTTCGTTGTTAGAGGCCTTGAAGTTGATACGGAGGGAGTATTGGAGGATGAAATCATCTGGGCCTGCCAGAATGACCTCTGCCCCGCTTCCCTCATTGCAGGAGGATCCATCCACATAAACTGACCAGACGAGTGGTCCCTTCATTGCTTGGCTGAACTCGGGGATGGTACATTCAACTATGAATTCTGCTAAGGCCTGAGCCTTGATTGCGGTCCGAGGCTGATAGGTTATATCATTCTGGCTCAGCTCGATAGACCACTTCATAAGACGACCGGAGGTCTCCGGCTTGTGGAGCACTTGCTTCAGCGGTTGGTCGGTAAGAACGACCACCGAATGGGACTGAAAATACGGGCAAAGCTTTTTAGCGGCCATCACCAGGGCATAAGCTATTTTTTCTATCCTCGGGTAGCGGAGCTCGGCATCCCGAAGTACTCTGCTGACATAGTAGATGGGCTTTTGAGCCCGGTCTTCTTCCCTTACTAAGATGGCGCTGAGGGTATGCTCGGAGGCTGCCAGGTAGAGGTAGAGGGGTTCACCAGGAACGGGTTTACTGAGAAGTGGAGGGTTGACGAGGTAAGCCTTGAGCTGGTCGAACGACTCCTGCAGTTGCTGCCCCCATTCGAAACCTTTAGCCCCCCTGAGGGCCTTGAAGAAGGGGAGGCATTTCTCCCCTGACTTCGAGAGAAAATGCCCGATGGCGGCTAGGCGGCCTGTTAGCCTCTGAACTTCCTTAACATTCTTGGGAGGGGCCATGTCTAATATGGCCTTAATTTTCTCAGGGTTAGCTTCAATTCCTCGTTGGCTGACTATGAAGTCGAGGAACTTTCCTGACGAGACACCGAAGGCACACTTGTTCGGATTGAGTCTCATGTTGTGCTTTCTCAGAACGTCAAATGCCTCCTGTAGGTCAGTCACGTGATCGTCTCCTCGGATGCTTTTTACGAGCATGTCGTCAACATATACTTCCATATTCCGGCCGATTTGAGCTTGGAAAACCTTGTTGACGAGGCGTTGATATGTTGTGCCTGCATTCTTCAAACCGAATGGCATAACCCTGTAGCAGTAGAGGCCCTGGTCGGTCACGAATGAGGTCTTCGGGATGTCCGGAGGGAACATCCGAATCTGGTTGTAGCCTGAGAAGGCGTCCATGAAGCTGAGGAGCTCATGTCCCGAGGTGGCATCAATCAGAGTCAATACTCGGAAGAGGGAAGGGATCCTTGGAGGAAGCCTTGTTTAGATCGGTAAAATCGATACAAATCCTTCAAGTCCCATTGGACTTCTTCACCATTACTACATTCGACAACCACTCGGGATAGTTCACCTCTTGTATGAACCGGGCCTTCAAGAGCTTGTCCACCTCTTCCTTTATAGCTAGCTGGCGCTCAGGGGCGAACTTGCGCCTCTTCTGTTGAACCGTTTTGGACCCCGGAACAACGCTGAGGTGGTGGACCAAGAGCTCTTCGAAAATTCCGGGCATGTCTGCAGCTGACCAAGCAAAGAGGTCTCGGTTCCTTCGGATGCACTGGACTAAGTTCGAGCATAGGGCGGATGGGAGGGTCTTGCTAACAAAGAACTTTCGAGTTGGATCCTGCTCAGAGAAGAGCACTTACTCCAATTCATCCATCGGCTCGGACGTCGGTCGGACAGCATCTTGGGGGATTTCCAGGGTTTCTAGGGGGGGACTAGACCGATGGTAGAGGTCATGTAGCACTTGCGGGCCGTTTCCTGATTGCCTTTTACTTCCCCTACTCCGGCCCGAGTGGGAAACTTCATTTTGAGGTGATAGGCGGAGGGGACGGCTTCAAGGGCAGCAAGGCCGGGCCGACCCAAAATGATGTTGTAGGCTGCAGGGACATCCACGACCATGAAGTCCATTGACTCCGTTTGGGTAGTAGGAGTTTTGCCAGCGGTTACGTCGAGGGTGATCCCCCCTCAATAGTCACTAGCACTCCTGTGAACCCATGGAGCGTGTAGCCGGCGGGCTTGAGTCTATCTCGGGATAGTCTGAGGCCTTTGAAAGCGGCGAGGAAGAGGATGTTAACAGAGCTGCCATTGTCCACTAGGATCCTCTCCACTTTGAAGTTCGCCATGTGGAGATTGATTACGAGTGCGTCACAATGGGGGGTGCGGACACCTTCAAGATCTTCGTCTGAGAATGTGACGGGCACTCCGAGGCCTTTAGGAGGAGGGGTGGCGCGAACCGAATTGACTTCCCTAATGAATGCCTTTCGAGAGGAGTTAGAGGAGCCCCCCATTGGGCCCCCATGAATGAGGTGCAGAACACGCTCCTCCTCGAAGTCGGGCGTTTCATCACGTTCCGGACGCTTATTAGCCCCTCGAGGCGGGGAAGGAAGGTCGGCTCGGTCCTTTCTCACGAACCAGGTCAACTGGCCCCTCTGGATGAGGGCTTCTATCTCATTCTTCAGGGCCCGACAATCATTGATGTTGTGGCCATGGTCCCGGTGATAGCGGCACCACTTCTCTTTATCCCTCTTCTTGGCGGGGGTGTTCATCCTCGGAGCAGGAGGTATGATCCCTTCCTTTTCAACTTCCATTAGAATCATGGAGACATTGGTGGTGAGAGGAGTAAATTTCTCGAATCTGGGGGGAGGTCGGCGCTAGCCGCCATTATCCTTCTGGAGCTTCTTGGCTCCTTCCTCTTCTGTTCCCTTTCTCTTAGACCCGGAGGAAGACCCCTCCAAGTTGGGGCAGTGCTCAGCTTCTTTGGCCCGAATATACTTTTCGCTCTGGAGGAGGAGGTCAGAAAAGTTCTGTGGGGGCTTCTTGGCGAGGGAGGAGCGGAGGCTGGAGTTGAGTGCATTGGACTGAAATGCTGCTG
Organism: Hemerocallis citrina; assembly: GCA_017893485.1. NCBI lineage: Eukaryota > Viridiplantae > Streptophyta > Magnoliopsida > Asparagales > Asphodelaceae > Hemerocallis > Hemerocallis citrina. The sequence continues at coordinate 152,842,289 of CM030364.1, read as the reverse complement.
CAGCGACCGACTGTTCGAGGGAGGCTATGGACCTGGCCTCAGCTGTGAACCTTTTCACATAGTCTCTCAGCTTCTCACCCTTCTTCTGGTGGAGGTAGAGTAGTGAGATGCTGGTCTTCTCGGTTCTGCGGCTACTCACGAAGTGGGTGACGAAGAGGGTCTCAAATTGCTCGAAAGGGAGTATATCGAGGATGGGGCAAGGCGAAAGTACCATTCTCGAGCTGGGCCCTTGAGAGTTGCGGGGAAGGTTTTGCAGAGCAGGGCATCGGAAGCTTGATGGATGAGCATTAGGGTCTTGAAGCTCTCGATGTGATCGACGGGGTCAGTCTCCCTGGAATAAGTCTCAAATTGAGGAGGCTTGAAGCCAATTGGTACAAGTGCATCCATTATGGTTCGGGAAAAAGGAGGTCTACTAGGACGAAGGGTCCTTCCTCTGAGCTCTTCTTCTCGGTCTAACTGACCCAAGCGCCTCTCCATCTTGTGGAGACTGCGGTAGACAGCGTCATCCCTTCGACGGTAATCATCCGAGCCTCTAGACTCGTCTTTGTACGAGGGAGAGTGGGGGCTACGACGTCGGTAGCTCCTGGAGCGGTGAGGACTTGGCATATGCCGGAAGTTGCTAGGAGCGGGAGGAGGAGTTGAGGACCGTCGGCGAGGACTTCGGAACGGAGGAGGAGAGGGAATCTTTGGACCATTGGTGTTAGGACGGAGATTGAGAGCTTGTAGGATGGTCGCTTGGAACTGCTGGAACTCAGCACGGGTGATGGGTGCCTCATCATTCCTGGGCTGTTGCCGACCTGCGGGGGAGTGTGGTCTTCTTCTGCGATGCTCGGGGGACTCCCTCCGCCCCCTTCGGATAGGGGACCTTCTGTATTCTCGGCGGTGAGGAGATCGCTCATCCGGACGGTGTTGGCGGGAGGTTCCCTCTCGGGCCCGCTTTTCATCCAGACGGCGGCGAAGATCCTCATCCTTCTGCCGATTGAGGACGGTGTTGCGAAGATCGGAAGCTCGGGGATTATGGGAGGCCATAGAGTCCGAAGAGGCATTGTGGATGGAGACGTGGTCCGGATGGAGAGGCTGAATCTGCGGATTGGGACCCTTAGGAGGTTGTTGATTCTGAGGAGGAGGTAGGTCATGTTGAAGAGGTTCCACGGCTTGAGGAGGAACCTGTTGTTGAGCTGGCTAAGGGGGAACTTCCTGTTGCTGATCGGGGTTGGGTCCTCGGTTGGACCCTCTGGATCTGACTTTCCTAGGAGGCATGGCTGGAGAAGATCTGACCAACGGGAAGAGGGGAGGTTGCTATTCATTTCTTTCCCACAGACGGTGCCAATCTGTTGCCGCTAAATCTGGTGTGGGAGCAAACAGAATGTATTTGTGGATTCTTAGGAAAACTGAATAGCAGGCCTGTTACCTGTTCCGCCGGAGTTTGACGCTGTCTCCCGCCATACACCTGCAAAAAGTGCGAGACACCGGGGTTGTTCCCGGCGACGCATCCTCCGACGCTCAAGTCAGTAATCAGAAGTGATTATGAAAGAGCGTAAATTGGCAAAAGATTGATTACCTCTTAATGGAGATGGATGGGGGATATTTATATGAGCCGCTGGGATCAGATTAGGAATGTAATCCCCCTGTGGTTAGATAAGGAAAAGTAATCCCTAATCACCAGTGAAGGGATAGTTATGAATCAGGGCCATTGATTAGGATTTAATCAGAAACCCTAATTCTATCCTTTCTGGATCGGGTTTGCTGCGGGTTGAAACCCGCACCCAGTTGAGGCGGAATCTGTTCACGGGTTAGTGGGTCTTCGAGGAGGAGATCCAGTACCCGCTTCAGACCCATTGGTAGGTGAAATTACTGTTTTAGCCCCGGACTTCAAGATTCGTGCTCGATTTGGATGGTTTCGATTTATCCCCATTTTTAGCCATATCACGTACCTTTTCCCCGGAGGTAAGGTTGGATGAAATCCTGCCATCCTTCCCCGCTATGGTGGAACACCTTCCACCACCATTTTCCCAAAAGGGCAAGGTTCATATCTCTGAGGTCGATGATGCCTAGCCCCCCATGCTTCTTCTTCATGCTGGCGATACTCCATTTGACCAGGTGGTATCCTCCCCTATTCGACCTTGCCACTTTCCACAGGAATCTTTTCCGGATCTGGTCAATCCTTTGGATAACCCATTTAGGGAGCTCAAAGAACGACATGTAGTAGATGGGTAGGTTAGACAGAACTGAGTTTATGAGTACTACTCTGCCCCCTAGTGAGAGTGTTTTTCCTTTCCAGCCAGCCAGTCTGTCCTCTACCCTATCTATGATAGGCAGCCAGTCCGACTTAGTGAGCCTCCCAGGTCTGAGCGGAAACCCTAGGTATTTGATCGGGAACTCCTCCGTCCTACAATTAAGTATGGTGGCATGAGCCCGTGTTTCGACGTCGACAGCGAAATTGGAATCAGAACGCTCTTGCGGAAATTAATTCTGAGACCTGACCAGGCTTCAAAGCAATAAAGTGCCCCTTTAAAGCAGACAGTTTCTGACCTGGTTCCATTACCAATCATCGGCGTATTGCAGAATCGTGCACCCTTGATTGGACATGCTGCTGGCCACTGGCGTTATCCAACATTTGCTTCGACAGTTCTCTAGCATCCCCCTCAGCACATCCGCTACTACAGTGAATAGAAGTGGTGATAGCGGGTCCCCCTATCGGAGTCCTTTCTTGCACGGGAACGGTGGCCCTGCCTTCCCGTTCACTGAGATTGCCATTTTGCTCGAGTGCAAACACTGCCTGACCCATGTTATCCATTTATTCCCGAAACCCCTGCTTCGGAGAGCTTCCAGCAAGCACTCCCAGTCGACAGAATCGTAGGCTTTTTCAAAGTCCAACTTTAGGAGGAAGTTCTTAGAGTTGCTCGTATGGCAGTAATGGATAACTTGCTCCGCCGTGGCTACACAATCTAGGATACATCTACCCTTGATGAAACCCTGTCTGAGTTTTGCTGACTAGACAGTCCATAATATTTCCCAAGCGGATGGCGAGGACCTTAGTAATGATCTTAGCCGAGCAATTGATCAGGCTGATTGGTCGGAAATCCCCTACTCTCGTGGATTCCTCTCGTTTAGGAATGAGGACGACTTCCGCAAAATTGAACATGCCCAGTCTTAGATTGTTGTTGAAAAATTCCTCCATCAGAGTCATAATGTCCCCTTTAAATTCTTCCCAGAACACTTGGAAGAACATCATTGGGAAGCCGTCTGGTCCAGGTGACTTGTCTGCTCCCATTTGACTGATGGCCTTTTTAACTTCCTCTTCCGTGAAAGGAGCTTCCAAGGTGGACAGGGATTGCATTGAGTTGTTCTAGTAAGCCTGCCAGTAATCCTCTCTAAGTGGGATCCTGAAGCCATTTTTCTTCCAAAAAGGTCCTTGTAGTAGGCTTGGAAGGTTGTGGAAATCACATGTTCGTCCTGCGACATCCCCGCGTCCGTGTGTAAGGACAAAATTAGGTTAGATTTGCATCTCGCGCTAGCCACTCGGTGGAAGAAGGCCGTATTCGCGTCTCCCTCTTTGAGCCACGAAATTCTTGATCTTTGCTGCCATTTGATTTCCTCCAACTTATAAAGATTGGCAATATTCTCTCGGAGTTCAAGTAGCCTGTTTCTTTCATCTTGTGACAGGACTCTCGTTTCTTCCAACCTTTCAAGTTCATCAATACCTTCCAAAAAAGCGTCCTTAGCGCGCCAGATGGTCGAAAATCTTGATCGATTCCATCTACGCAGTCGCTTCCTCAGCCTGCGGATCTTTTCACACCAGCGGGCTGCGGCATCCGTACCAGTAGTTGGGAGTGCCCAATTTTCCATCACCATGTGGTGGAACCCCTGAATTTCTAGCCAGACCTTCTCAAATCTGAATTTCCTAAACCTTTGCGCACCCCGTACCCCTATATCTAAAAGGATCGGGGTATGATCAGACGTTGGTCTAGGTATCGAACTAGCGGTTGCTAGTGGAAACTTAGCTGCCCAATCCATCGATACTAGGATCCTGTCCAATTTGGCCATGATCGGAGCAGTCTGCATGTTAGGCCAAATGAATAGTCTATCGTTAATGGGAATATCGATGAGTTCTAGTTCCGTGATCACCCTATTGAACTCTTCTCTGTGCCTGTCGCTGGAACCTCTACCCTTGTGCTCAAAGGCGAATCTGGTAATGTTGAAGTCCCCCCCAACAATCCAGGCTCCCGGCCATCGTTGTCGAATACCGACAAGCTCCTGCCAAAAGGCATCACGATCTGTAGCCACATTCGGTCCATAAACGACAGCGACTGTCTGCAACTAATTATCAGAACGTCGTTCCAGTCGAGTAGTCAGGGGAATGTTCCACTGAAAATCTCGGTGCAGGAAAGAGTGTCCGGGTTGAATACCCCCGATGCTCCTGCGGACGGTCTCAGTACCCATTCCCTAATTCTGTTGCCCCCTACCCTTTTGAGTTTGGAGTCCTGCACAAGTTTGGTTTCCTGTAACCCTACGATCTTCGCTTTGGAGCTTTTAATGACGTCTCTACAGTAATTTTAACTGGTGGTCTACACTTACGTGGTGAACGCGAGAAGTATACAAAAGAAGCAGGCTGGTGGGCCCCGCGCCCCACTCGTCATGGACGGCGCGTCCAAGTCGGCGTCGCTAAGCCGCATAAAAATTTCCTCAACGGCCGTTACATAACGCCGTCATTTCTTACGAAACCCTAATTCGTCGAAAAAAGAACGAAAGAAAAAATAAGAAGCACCAAGAACGAGAAATATATACATATATATAAGAAAGACAGAGAGGAGAGAGAGGCGATATTTCCAATCTCTCTTGAGGTTCGAATAAATAAATAAATCCTAATTTCGATTTTGAAAGGGAAAAAAGTCTCTGAATTTCGGATTCAGGTATCAATTTTGCACCCCTTTCTCAATTCAGATGCTCTGAATGAATGTCGCTACTGTAATTTTCGTGCTAGGTTTGTTCATAAGCTTGTTTCTTTTGGTTTAATTGGTGATTAATTTGGATTTTGAAACTTGGTATTGCTAAGCGTATGTAGTTCTTTTTTTCTGAGAGCAATACTTTGATAATATCCTCTGTTTTTTTTTCCGTAAATGAAATTTTGGATCTTGGTATCGTTTTGAATTTATTTATTTTTGAATTAATCATGAGACTTTGCTTCGTGCTTTAATTAATAGCAGCTTCAAACTTTATGGCATATTTTGTTTTAAAAATTAATATTATTATTATTTTGTTTTGATTTAAACTACTAATGAAATCTCTGTAAGAGCATCCACAGTCGTTTGCTATATTTGCAAATTTCTCATTTTTTGAGAAATGAGACGCCGCAGTCGTTTGCTATTTTGCCATTTTATGGCAAAATAGCTACAGGGCGTTCTCATTTATGAAAAATGAATTTGCCATTCTCGAATTATAAGACACGATACAAGTTGTCTCGTCCCAATTATTTTTTTTTAATCACGTCGGACGATACAACATGTATCGTCCCAATTTTTTTTAATTTATTTTTATATATATAAATTTTATTTTTATCGGACGGTACGATTCGTCTGGAGGAAGAAAAAAAAATGCTCAGACGAGACATGTTGTCTCGTCTCAAGCAAAAAAGCTTGGGACGGGACAACATGTCCTGTCCAGATTTTGAGGAGGGATTTAGGGGTAGGTTAGGTTCTTTTAATTAGGTTTAGTGGGTTTTTAATTAGGTTTAGGTAATATTATATTGTTTAATTTATTTAATTAACATATTTTAATAGTTAATCAGTAATTAATTAAATCTGAAAAAAAAACTGACGGACGTCATGCCTCGTGTTTCTCAAAAATATAACAAACGACCACTGCAGAAGATTTCGCTATTTGCTTTTACTGTAGCTGCCATTTTATAAAAAATGAGAAACACCATTGTGGATGCTCTGAGAAATGAATTTGGCATTCTCAAATTATAAGAGACGATACAAGTTGTCTCGTCCCAATTATTAATTTTTTTTAATCACGTCGGACGATACAACATGTATCGTCCTTTTTTTTTTAATTTTAATTTTAATTTTTTTATCGGTGATTCGTCTGGAAAAAGAAAACTAAAAAATGCTCGGACGAGACATGTTGTCTCGTCTCAAGAAAAAAAGCTTGGGACGGGACAACATGTCCCGTCCAGGTTTTGAGGAGGGATTTAGGGGTAGGTTAGGTCCTTTTAATTAGGTTTAGGTAATATTATATTATTTAATTTATTTAATTAACATATTTTAATAATTAATCAGTAATTAATTAAATCTAAAAAAAAACTGACGGGCGAAACATCATGCCTCGTCTTTGTCAAAAATATAGCAAACGACCACTGCAGAGGATTTCGCTATTTGCTTTTACTGTAGCTGCCATTTTGTAAAAAATGAGAAACACCATTGTGGATGCTCTAATAGGTTCTTATATGTTATATCTTTGATTCTGGAAGTTCTCTTCATTTTTTGAATAATAATGATTACTTAGGTGTTTATAGGATTGGATCTGAGTAACTTTGGGATTTTTTTAGTAAACATGTTTTTTTTTTTTTTTTTTTTTTTTTTTTTTTTTTTTTTTTTTTTTTTTTTTTTTTTTGTTTTGAGATTTTAATTATTAGTAACATTTTTGGAAGTAGTTTACTAGTTGTACAGTTTAATTAATTTTCAAGTTATTAAGTTTTAGTTTTATTATGGCTTCGGCGAAGCCCCTGAGGAGCATCTCCAACCCAACGCCATTTTGGCGTGGAGATGCTCTTTTTGGCGCTGGAGGCGCTCCAACCAAGCGCCAAATCCAACTCCATTTTGGTGTAATTGGTGTTTTGTGAACAGTAGTAGCACACTAAATTTGGTGTGCTGTTCATGAAAGCCAATTTTTTTCTCCCCTTTTTATTGTAACTTTTTTAAGAATGAATATAAAAAAATAGACAGAAAAGAATACGTATAGAATATTCATTTTTTGTGTTAAATGGTGTTATGGGTTGGAGATGAAGTTATTGTATGATGTGACTTTTACACCATTTTGATATAAAACTTGTACTAAAATGGTGTTAAGGTTGGAGATGGTCAGAAGCCTAACCTTGACCTCCCAGTTTCCCCCACTTTCCATTACAATGGATCCGGGTATTCATTAAATTAAATTGTAAATTTTGTTTGCTTGTTGGTATCAATAAATTCTGATATGCTTTTGTTTTTGTTATTTTTTTTTTCATTACTTTTCTGGTAAATCTGAACCGTTTGGCATTTCATAATAATTGATGTCGTAATAATCGCTGCAAATTTTATTTCTGTGCAGGGAGTTTGTTTACTACGTAAGTTTTTCGTTTTCAATTTTGTTGCTGGGTTTCTGTTTTTGTTTTTTTTCGTGTTGTTGTTTGTGTTTTTATTGAGCATAAGTTTCTTTAAAGATGTAACAATAGCTATCTACTGGTTGTCACTTGATGTGAATCCTCTCATCTTAATGCCATATGACTGGCTGAGAAACTATGGATAAGAAAGGGGTTCCTAGCTGAGTCCTTGAAATTATTGTAGATTAAATTAAAAATGTTTGCTTTTAGTATTCGGTTTTGAGTAAAAGCATTCATTTTAGTTTGACCTGTCTTTTTCTCCTCATCTTTTATTAGATTTGATACTTTTTGTTCTGTTCAGTATCTAAATTGTCTGTTGGAGAATTCTATGTATGTGACTTTGTTTAAGTGTATTCATCCTTGAGGAATTGTTATTGTTTGGTATATTTATCATAATTGTGCAAAATGCAAGCCACAGTTTGTTTTCAGTATTTTCAATTTCTTTTATTTTCTCTCTTTTAATCTTCGTTTCTTGATAGTTTAAAAATCTTTTGGTTGGTATAGACAACTAATCATGTTGTTTCAGATTCTTTTTTTCCAACTTAGCTATTTTCTTGCAAGTAGAATTGTTTTTTTTTTCTTAACACTTTCTGTTGTAACTACATTATAGCCTATACGGATGGCAGTTAGAAATTTATAAATATATGTATAACTATTTTCTTGCAAGTAGAATTGTTTTTTTTTTCTTAACACTTTCTGCTGTAACTACATTATAGCCTATACAGATGGCAGTTAGAAATTTATAAATATATGTATACCATCACCAGTGTGCGCTAGATACTCTTAAATAGCAACATGTAACAACAAAAAGGCTTACTGGAGTTGGTCACAAAACCTTATTCTCGATTCAACTTTCTCAAAGGCCATCTCTTCTCTGACATACATTAGCAACTACCATATACTTCTTAGTTGCTGCAATTCAAGTCCATTTACGTTTTTACTTATCACGCTTTTGCTTCATTTACTTCTCTTTGCTCTTTTATTCTAATCTTATCGCTCTTCTTAGCCGACACCGTTAGTCTTATTGTTGCATGTCTTGACCTCTCAGTCGCTTCTTCCTTATTTTGTTCTTAATTGGAGCTAGTTCTTTTTCTCATTTTTAAACTAGAAGTGCTTTCCGCTCATCCACCTTAGCATCTTAATTTTTGCCACACATTCTATGTGCAGAGGCTTTAATATCTCAGTATGATGTCCCCAAGTTTGAGCTTCTCAATTTCTTTTGTAATTTCTTAATTTGTTGTCCGCCATTTGTTTCTCTATTAGACTTAGTCTAATTTTTAACTGATATACTTGTTTATGATTTTGTCGTTTACTGTTTTGTCGCTTATCCATATCAACATCCTCGTTTTCATGGGCATCATTCTATCGCTAGGCTTATGTAGTCTGTGTGATGTCTCTGAGTTGAGCTTGTCGGGTTTTTTTTTTTTTTTTTTTTTGCATCATGGACCTTTCCATTTTAGCTATCAAGCATTCTTTACAACTATGACACTATGCTTTGATTTCTGAAAGGACTATAATATAGTACGAGTTATACTTTATTTGGTAAGTAAATATAATTTTACTTATAATTTGTAAAATCATATTTTCTTATTTCTTCCTAGTATAAAATACATCAGGTTAAATGTAAAATATTAATTATTTACTTCAGTCACTTATTTTGCAGCTATTGATGGAGGTTAACCCCATGAATTGCTATTTATTTGTTCTTGTTTCTTGTCCTGTAAAGCATCATAGTTTTGAAAGGTTTCTTATTTGCTCTCTTATAAAAAAACATATCTAAATACAGAGTTTCAATGCATGGAAATGCTCTAATCTTTGTCTGTTCTTTAAGTTAGTTGGATCTTGCAAATATTCTTGGGTGTTTACATGAATTTACGCACTTGTTATGTTGACTGTTCAGTAAGTTAGTGTTGCAAATATTCTGGGTGTTTACATGAACTAATCGCATTCTTTGGGACTGTTTTGGTAACTGTATAAATACTGTATTAAAAAGAAATCCATGGATGAGCACTGTTCACGAGGTTTGTTTAGTTGTTGGATTTGGATTCCCACTATAGCGCTATTGTAGCTACTAGTGCTATTGTAGCGCCATCTGCACACCCAGATTTCCATGGATGAGCAGTGTTGTGCAATGCTATTGCAGTGCTTTATTTAATTGTTTCTCTCTCATCTCTTTTTACACTATCCAATAAAACACTTTCACATACTCCTCTACATTAATTTTTTACTACATTTTTAAAATTTCTTGCTCTTCTCTCTTCATCCTATACTACAATAAAACTACATCTAAACAAACCACTTTTTTAGAACTCATTTTTAAAGATTTCTTTTCCCTAATCTTCTTGGTTTGAAAATATTTTACAACCAATCAAACACCCAATGATACCTAGGTCTACCATAGATACTGTATTTAATTCCGTATTTTCCAATATTACTGAAATCAAATATCTATGCCAACAGATAATCTGTAGTGAAAACTGATAATTATTACCTAGCAATGAATATTTTTCATGATTGATCTTTCAAGCTGATCTATATATTATGCTTATGCAGGGTTGATGAGTTTTTAAAATTCATGTGAATAACATCTTGCTTTCTCAGTTCACCCAGTCGTAATTATTCATCCATTCAGTGTCTGTCCTCAGAACTTATATGCTTAGGAGCCAGTAATTCAATACGAAGATTTATCTCGGATCTGTAGACATGGATAGGGCGGATACTTCAGGTTTCGTTAGTGGTGGATGTTGCAAGTCGAAGTTCCATATTTTTTTCCATTTCATCTATATGAGTTAAGAATTCATTATTAGCGTGCATAACTACTTTCTCCCTTGTCCTCGCAAACATCACTTAAACTGCTCATACACCAAAAAACCGTTGTACCAAATAGCTTGATGGATCTCAACTTGTCTCATCTCATGTTCCATGGAAGTGAGCCCTTGATTGGTTCCCAAGATGATGGGTGTAAGCTGGTCCTTGGATTGGGTCCCACTCCGACTTCATATTGTACCGATTTCCCATCTGAGGTTACCAAGAGGAAAGATTCTGCAAATAAATATAGCCCAAGTTTGGTTACTGGAGCCAATTCTGGAATGTTAAGTCTTGGGCTTGGCATCACAATGGGTGATGAGGGATCTACATCAGCCAAGAGTATTTCAGGAGGATACATGCCAGCACTTCTCTTTGCACCAAGGGCGGAAGAGAGTTATAATCCTGAACTTTCAGTTACTACTGATTCTTCCCTCGTTGGTGGTAGTGCTATATCAGATCAAAACAAATCTTCTAACCACCATCCCAAGAAGTGTCGGTTCAAGGGTTGTTCTAAAGGGGCGAGGGGAGCTTCTGGTCTCTGTATTGCTCACGGAGGTGGACAGCGATGCCAGAAGCTCGGCTGCAACAAGGGTGCAGAGAGTCGAACAGCCTACTGCAAGGCTCATGGTGGGGGCCGCCGGTGCCAACAGCTTGGGTGTACCAAGAGTGCTGAGGGGAGGACTGACCACTGCATCGCTCATGGTGGGGGCCGCCGTTGTGGCTACCCTCATGGTTGCACTAAAGCTGCTCGTGGAAAGTCTGGGTTCTGCATCAGACATGGAGGGGGGAAACGCTGCACTATCGAGGGTTGTGCCCGAAGTGCTGAGGGACAGGCAGGGCTCTGCATCTCCCATGGTGGTGGGCGTCGGTGCCAGTTTGAAGGGTGTGGGAAAGGAGCTCAGGGGAGCACCATGTACTGTAAAGCTCATGGTGGAGGGAAGCGTTGTGTGTTTGAGGGCTGTACTAAAGGGGCCGAGGGTAGCACTCCCTTGTGCAAAGGACACGGTGGGGGCAAGCGGTGCCTATTTGAAGGGGTCGGGGTGTGCCCGAAGAGTGTTCACGGTGGCACTGACTACTGCGTGGCTCACGGAGGGGGGAAGCGATGCGCAGTTCCAGGGTGTACCAAAAGTGCAAGGGGAAGGACTGATTGCTGTGTGAAGCACGGAGGAGGCAAACGTTGCAAGATTGAAGGGTGCGGAAAAAGTGCACAGGGGAGCACAGATTTTTGCAAGGCTCATGGAGGAGGGAAGCGATGCGGATATGGGGGAGGGTGCGAGAAGTTTGCTAGAGGGAGAAGTGGTCTGTGTGCAGCCCATGGAAGCATGATGGTTTCAAAAGAATGCAGCGAGGGAATGATTAATTCTGGTCTTTTTAAGGGGATTGTGTCATCAATGGGAAGTAGTGAGCGATCCTCTTCAGGTTTGAGCATGTTGTCAGACTGTGCCGAGTCGGGAGATAATGTGGAGGATAGAAGGCAACGAATTCTGATACCTCATCAGGTTTTGGTTCCTGTCGATATGAAGGTTGATTCGGAAAAAACTGTTGGATATGTGATACCAGAAGGGAGGGTTCATGGTGGCGGGTTGATGTATTTGCTTGGAGGAAGCATAAGGAATGCTGATGTTGATATTGGGAAGGGTTTGAATTGAAATCTTTGTTGTCAATGTAGAATTGTTATTTGTCAAGTTGCTGGTTGGTGTAATGGATGAGTAGAAGTAGGATGCCCATATTTTTAATGTTTTCAGTTGTGTCTATTGGACTTGGAATTGTGTGTATTGGTTATGTTTTTTAATTGTTGGAGACTTTGGTCTGAGCTGTCAGAACTTGTGAATATTGTACTAGCTCGCTCTAACCCTTCTTAATATTTTTGTAAATAATGTTTCCTGCTTGGTTAAACTGTTTTTGTTCTTGTTTATAGTCTAAATCTTTTTCAGTTTATCATGCAACTTGATGGGATGATTGCAAGATTTCACAGTTGTTTCCATTCTAAATGTTCATCAATTTATATGCTGAGTGAATCAACACCTGCTGTATATTGATAGTTTCTACTTTAATTACAATCCTATAATATTCTTTTTGGCTAACTGGTATTATAGATTTCTGTTGCATATTAGACTTATATTATTAGACCCCATGTTTAAACACAGAACCAAAATCTGTCTGTAAGACTGTAACAACGACCACCATACGAGAAAAGATATGTGCTGTTTAGTACTGTGTACAGCGCAATTGTGCTGTCATTAGGTTCAAAATCTTTATGCTCTGTAGTCTTTACCGTCTCCTCTCTCGTCATTCTCCTCCTCCTGTACCCTCCACGTGCAAAACATTCTGTCTTTCCAAACTAACCCCGTCTTTCTTCATGTTTACACAACAGTACCCTCTACATGGAAACTAGGAGTAACATTTCTCTTTCCAGCTAACCCTCTCTTTCTTCATGTTCACACAAGTTATCCTTTTTCTGTTACTTTTGGAAGTTTTATATTAATTTTGCTTGATCCCGAGCACATTGCAGTAGTTTTTTTTTTCTTTTTCCCCCTTAAAAAGATGAAAAGGAAATTGCAAGATGTTTAATAATTTGTACTTAGAATGGATGAATGTATGTAATCGATAAAAGATATTACTTTTACCAAATAAGTTTTAGTTCATGCGCTGTCACTCTCCTTGAAAATTGTTATGATGGTAATATATTTAGACGTAGATTAGCTTGCATAATGTCAAAAGGATGCTCATTGTGATCCATATATAGAAGTATGGTTTTAATTTGAACTAAAAATATAAGCTGAAAGAAATATTGAGAGAATTGAGAAAATAGTAATCCCCAAAAAATTTCTATCTCATTCATGTTTATAATTCCTCTATTTATGCACTTACATAATATAGATAAATAATCATATCATTGAAGAGATGAATGTAATTGAGTGTTTAGAGCTTATGTTACAAGACACTTCATATGATGTATGTAAATGAGTGTTTATGGTGGTCATCTATTATCATTTATCATGTACTTACAACACTTCTCCTTGGATATTCACCATATATGGTACATGCTTCGTTTAAAATCTTGCGAAGAAAACTCAATGAGATAAAACCTGATCAAAGGGGAAAAGAGTACATATTCATGTGAGATGTTGACGAGTGTGCGGCACTATCTCATTAAAACTTTGCTAAGAAAAACCCAATGTAACAAAAACTTGGACGAAAGAAAAAAATACAGTGTGACGGTATTATTGATGATACGCTCTCCCTAATGTTGGCAAAATATCATTCCAATATTGTATGCCATCATTCGAAATGTTGTAGCAGTAGTGCTTTAGTGAATAAATTTGTACAGTTGTCGCTTGACTGTATCTTCTGAACATTTATGTCACCATTCGTTAGAAGCTCGTGTGTGTAGAAACTTTTTGGTAAAATATGTCTGGTCCTGTCACCTTTGATAAAACTGTTTTGTATTTGCCCAGTACAAGTAGCATTATCTTTATACAACATTGTTGGCATGCCATTGATAGAAGATAATCCACATGTTTCTCAAATATGTATCATGGATCTTAACCACATGCATTCACGACTTGCTTTATGTAATGCTAGAATTTCGGAATGGTTTGAAAAAGTAGCCGTTAAAGCTGCTTTATTGATTTCCATGATATAGCAGTACCACCATAAGTAAATACATGTCATGTTTGTGATCTGGCCTTGTGTAGATAAGAAAGATAACCATCATCAGCATAGCCAACTACTTGTGGCGATGACCCATTTAAATAGAATAGATCCATATCAGTTGTTCCACAAAGATAATGCAACACATGTTTGATCACATTCTAATGCATTCGACTAGGTGTAGAACTAAATCTTGCTAATAAATTGACATAGAAGGCTATATCAGGCCGTGTACTATTTTCAAGACACATTAAAGCTCCAATTTCATTCAAATATGGTACTTCAGGGTCAAGTAGTCTTCATTATTTCCTGAGGACGAAATGGATCTTTTTCACATCCAGTGACTGGACAACCATAGGACTACCCAGTAGATGAGCTTTATCCAATTAAAAAATTTTGAGAACATTTTTTGTATGTTGATTGATGGATAAAAATTCCATTTGGTAAATGTTCGAACTGCAGGATGAGACAGAATTTTGTCTTTCCAAGAATTTTCGTTTTAAACTCTTTCATTAAATATGTTGCTGTCTTTGTAAGCTCCTCAGGAGTTCCAACAAGATTTGAATCATCTATATAACTAACAATAATGGCAAATCCATTTTCAGTTCTTTCAATGAAAACACATGGACAAATTAGATTATTTATATATCATTCTTGTAAGATATATTCACTTTCGATTATACCACATTTGTCCAGATTGTATTAATCCATACAAAGATCTTTCTAACTTGATAGAGTATAACTCTTGAGATTTTGGATTATTTGCTTTAGACACTTTAAATCCTTTAGGAATTTTCATTTAAATATCACTGTCAAGTGACCCATATAAATATGCACTGACAACGTCCATAAGTTGCATATCAAGCTTTTCAGTGACTGTTAAACTAATTAAGAAATGTAACGTGATTGCATTTATCACAGGGGATTATGTCTCATCAAAATTAATTCCAGATCTTTGTGAGAAACCTTGGGCTACAAGCCTTACTTTATACATTACAACCTCATTAATCTCATTATGTTTTCTTACAATACCCATATGTATCCATCAGACTTCATGCCTTTGGTTTTCAGACTACTGGTCCAAATACTTTACAGTTTTCCGAGGAATTGTGTTTAGCTTGTGATATGGCTAAAAGTAGGATTAAATCAGCACTGTTCAAATTGGGTATGAATCTTGAAGCTCTCAGGGGTAAAACGGTATTTTCCATAACAAATGGGTCTGAAAGGGGAACTGAGTCTTTTTTCAAGCCCAATAAACCCAGAAACAGATTTGTCCAATTGGGTATAGGTGGCGGCCCGTCACAAACTAGCCCAGGATGTTTAGAGAGTAATTCAAATTCATGGTTATCTATAAGAGGCAGTTTAAACCGCCTCTCTTATCATGAAACGAGTTAAACTCTCTTTCTTATCCATAAACACCGGAACATAGAGATAAATGATTATCTCTAAACTGTCTCTAAAGGCGACTATAAATACCCCTCTCCCTCCACCATAAAAAGGTAATCAATATTTTTTCACAAATCGCTATTTCATAATCTTCCTGATTACTGACTTGAGCGTCGGAGGGTTCGTCGCCTGGATCCATCCCGGTGTTTCGAACTTTTTGCAGGTCAACGGCAGTGGCGAGAAACAGTCAAATACCGGCAAGAAGTCAACATGTTTGCTTTTACTGTTTTTGTAAGAATTCACAAATCATCTATTTGCTCCTACACTGAAATTAGTAGCAACAGATTGTCACCGTCTGTGGGAAAAGAAAAAGCAATCTAGTCGCAAATCGCCTGTAAAGGTAGTTTTTGAGCCATGCCTCCAAAAGGAAAAGGAAAGACAGTGGCATCTAGCCGAAGAGCCACTTCTCTTCCCCCTCCTCCCCAACTTCAAGATCTTCCTCCTCAACCCGACCAACAGGTTCAGCAACCGCAGCCTGAATAGCCTCCTTCCAGGTCCAGGGGGGTTGCCCCGGGGGGCTCCCGTCATAGCCGTCAGGGACAACACTCCCACTATGACCACATCTTAGTCCACAACCCTTCATCCAACTCCATGGCCTCTCAAAGTACTCCACGACCGGATCTCTGTCAAGTAATAGTTAACCGTCAGCAGGGGGTAGACCTCCGAACTCGCTTGAATGAAAGGCGAACCCTCGAGGAAGTCCCTCACCCCGAGCGCCAAAGGGCCCCTAGACTTCGATCCCTTCGCAGGCAAGGCCTAGAAGAACCCCCTCCCCGAGGAGGCGAAGAGAGTTCCCTCCACGTCGTCGGCAGAGAAGTCATACTCCAATAAGTCGAGCCGCACCTAGGGACCGCCGAGCTGGAGGGGCACCAATCACTCAAGCCGAGTTCCAGAACTTCGAAGAAGATATCCTGTGAGCTCTTAATATTGCCACGAATTAGGATCAACGAGCGCCTAGCTCTCCCCATGCTTTGAGTCATGACCAGCGTACACCTAGCACCAGCCATACCGCCACTCACGAAGGAGAGTCCCGAGGGTCGACCAGATCCGACCGCAGTGATGACTCAGTCTATCGCCGCCTCCATGAGATGGAGAGGCGCCTCAGCAGGCTCGACCTGGAAAAGGAACAGCATGCGAGGAATTTCTGTCCGAGCAGGTCTCCCTTCTCCAGGGCCATCATGGAGGCCCCGATCCCTGAGACCTTCAAGCCTTCTCACTTCGAGTCCTACAATGGGAAGACATATCCAACTGACCATATCGAGAGTTTCAAAACTCTCATGATGATTCACCAGGCTTCGGATGCCCTCATTTGCAAAACCTTTCCAGCCACGTTGAAGGGACCTGTGAGAGAATGGTACTCCCGACTGTTCCCCTGCCTCCATATTCTCGTTCCATCAGTTTGAGGAACTCTTTCTCACCCACTTTGTCTGTAGCCGCAGAACAGAGAAGACGAGCGCATCTCTATTGGCCCTCAGCTAGATGAAGGGAGAGCACCTAAGGGATTATGTCCAGTGCTTCACAACTGAGGCTTGGTCTATCGCCTCTCTTGATCAGTCAGTGGCCTTTGCAGCATTCTGACACAACATCAATCATGTCGACCTCAAAGCGTCCCTTGCCAAGAAGCCACTCCGGGACTTCTCGGAGATCCTGTTCAGGAGCGAGAAACATATTCGGGTAGAAGAAGCCCTCCCCGCAAGAACCGAAGGAGCCCTTATCCGGGAACAAATGGAAGGGTGCAGAAGAAGAAGGTTTTAAGAAGTTCCAGGACAACAATGGTCAATGCTGCCCTCTTCCCTGCTTTAAAAAGTTTACTCCTCTAAATGCTAGTGTCTCAACCATCCTCATGGAGGTCGGCAAGGAGGGCCTGCTCCAACCTCCCTCAAATATGAATACACCGGGCAAGAAGAGGAACAAAGACAAGTGGTGCCAATTCCATAGAGACCATGGCCACGACACAGATGATTGTCGGGCCCTGAAAGACAAAATCGAGGCCCTCATCCAGAGAGGGCAACTCGCCATGTTCGTGAGGAAGGATAGAGCTGATCCTCCACAATCCCAAGGGGCCAATAAGCGAACTGAGAAGCCAGCAGAATCCCAAGACTCTGTGCCAAGGGCGGTTCTAAACTCTATACACGGAGGGCCCATGGGGGGAGAGTCTAACTCCTCCTGCAAAGCCTTTGTCCAGGAGGTCAACTCAGTAAAAAGCATCCCTCCTCCCAAGAGTTTTGGTGTCCTAGTTACCTTCTCCAATAAAGACTTGGAAGGCATCCGAATGCCCCATTGCGATGCACTTGTAATCAGCCTTCAAATGGCCAATCATGAGGTACGACAGATCCTTGTAGATAACGGTAGCTCTGTTAACAATCTCTTCTTAGAAGTGTTCCAAGGTCTTGGCCTATCCCAAGACCGCCTCAAACCAGCAAGATACACTCTGAATAGATTCTCGGGGGTCCCAGTTTCGATCGAAGGGTTGCCACCCTAGATGTGACAGCGGGAACACCCCCAACAAGCCGAACAGAAATAATGGACTTCATGGTAGTAGATGTGAAAGCCGCATGCAACGCCATTCTCGGCATACCAGGCCTAGCTGCACGTCGTCCCCTCCGCTTTCCACATGAAAACAGAAGTTCCCGGCCCCTGCTGGGGTAGTAGAAGTCAAAGGAAATCAGGAAACGGACCGAAGGTGCTATACTAAGGCTATATTTCTGCGGGACATTTCTCTCCCTCAATTCGTTAGAAGTCCCTCAGATGGCCCGACAGATTATCTCGGAACCGGTCAACGAGTTAGAGGAGGTCCCATTCTCTGAAAAAGACCCGTCTAAGACCATCTGAGTGAGTAAGGTCCTCCCACAAGTAGTCAAGAAACAGATTGTCGAGTGCATCAGAGACAACAAAGTCTTATTTGCATAGACAACAGCTGACATGCCTGGTAAGACCTCATCACCCACCGTCTCAGCGTCAATTCCGAAGCTAAGCCTGTTCAGCAAACGCGTCAAAAGTTTGCCCCCGATCGTCAGGTAGCCATCAGAGAGGAGGTGGATAAACTCCTCGCAGCTCGCTTCATCTAGGAAGTCAACTATCCCGAGTGCCTTACCAATGTAGTAATGGTAAAGAAAGCTAATGGAAAGTGGAGGATGTGTATTGACTTCACGGATTTGAACAAAGCATGTCCGAAAGACTTGTTCCCTCTCCCTAGCATCGACGCCCTTATAGACGCTACATCTGGTCACCAACTCCTTAGTTTCATGGATGCCTACTCCGGATATAACCAAATTAGAATGTTCCCTCCTGATATCCCGAAGACCTCTTTTGTGACCGACCAAGGCCTGTATTATTACCGGGTCATACCCTTCGGGCTGAAGAACACTAGGCCTACATACTGGTGCCTTGTCAACAAGGTCTTCCAAGAGCAGACCAGCAGAAATATGGAGGTTTATCTAAACAACATACTGGTTAAAAGCCTCACCCAAGCAGACCACGCCTTTAGCCTATAGGAAGCGTTTGACGTTCTACGGGAGCACAAGATGCAACTCAATCCATCCAAGTGTGCTTTCGGAGTATCATCTGGAAAATTCCTATGCTTCATGGTTAGCCACAGGGGGATAGAAGCCAATCCAGAGAAGATCCAAGCTATTCTTGACATGCCACCTCCCTCCAGTATTGTAGCACCCCGTAGTTTTCAAAAGTGTATAAATATATATATAATATGTTGACATGAGTTGGCTGTTTGATAATATATGCATGGATGACATCCTTGTAATAATATGGTGAATTGTATGGATGGGGGGGTCCACACGTGAAAGAAAACAACAAAAAAAACAAAGGGCTGCGTGTTCTCTCGATGACGTCACCACTGGGTGACGTGGCCAGCACGTAGAGGCCACCTGATGTCTTCTCACGGAAAAGGAGAGAGAGATTTGAGAATTTGTCCCATATCGGATTTCAACATGAATAAAAAAATATTAAAATACTATTGCCTATGATCAAGAGTGACCAATTTGGTTAACCACCTTTTGAGAGGCAGCTTGTGGTGGGCAGTTGCACTACATAGTATCTAATTTGTTTTCTAAATTGTATAAATTGTCTGAGCTAGGGGTAGGGGCATTACAAATGGTAACAGAGCCGACTTTCGACACCGGGTGTGGGGCATGTCTATATAGTCGGGCGGAGGATTCTGGGACTATAGACCCAGTTGGGCGGTGGATTCCGGGACTGTGGTGAACCCTCGATTAAATTCGGGACTGTTATTGATCGGGCGGTGGATTACGGGATCATAATTAGTCCGGCGGATAGAAGAGCAAATGCTCCACAACGAATAGAAAGTAGATCCTGCAGTAGATTGTGCATGCCCCGTGCTCAGTGAGGACGCTGATTTTTGAAGGGGAGGAGGTGTGTGTAACACCCCGTAGTTCTCAAAGTGTATTAATATATATATAATATGTTGAAATGAGTTGGCTGTTTGATAATATATGCATGGATGGCATTCTTGTAATAATATGGTGAAATGTATGGATGGGGGATCCACACGTGAAAGAAAACAACAAAAAAAACAAAGGGCTGTGTGTTCTCTGGATGACGTCACCACTGGGTGACGTGGCTAGCTTGTGGGGGCCACCAGATGTCTTTTCACGGCAAAGGAGAGAGAGATTTGAGAATTTGTCCCATATCGGATTTCAACATGAATAAAATAATATTTAAATACTATTGCCTATGATCAAGAGTCACCAATTCGGTTAACCACCTTTTGAGAGGCAGCCTGTGGTGGGAAGTTGTACTACATAGTATCTAATTTGCCTTCTAAATTGTATAAATTATCTGAGCTAGGGACAGGGGCATTACAAGTATTAAGGAAGTCCAGTGGCTCACGGGACGCCTCACAGCCATCGGACACTTCATGTCTAAGTTAGGAGAGAAATGACTTCCTTTTTTCAAAGCTCTTCGAGGAGCTAAAAGTTTTGAATATGGACAACCGTAGCAAGAAGCCTTTGAACAGCTCAAAGCCTATCTATTTAACCCCTCATTATTGACCAAGCCCTAGCCCGGAGAACTACTATATCTCTATCTTGCAACTTCAGAGCAGACTCTAAGCAGTTCTTGTAAGAGAAGAGAATAAAGTACAAAAGCCCATCTATTACGTCAACAAAGTCCTCCATGACGCCGAACTCCGCTACTCAAAAGTGGAGAAGATGGCTTACGCTCTGATAATGGCCGCTCGCAAACTCCGACCTTACTTCCAAGCCCACTCCATCACCGTTCTCACCGTTCAACCGCTGAAGCAGATATTACACAAACCGGAGAGCTCGGGAAGACACATGAAATGGTCTATCGAGCTAAGCCAACATGATATAATTTACCAGCCGTGAGCAGTCATCAAAGCCCAAGCCCTCGCCAAATTCATCGTTGAAAGCACAATTCCTGACCCTCTGGAGCATCTATGTCGACGGATCCTCATGCCTTTCATCCTCCAGTACTCTCTCCGTATAAGTTTTCGAGCCTCCAACAACGAAGCTGAATACGAGGCCCTAATAGCTGGCTTGCTCCTGACCCGAAAAGCAGGAGCTTGCCATGTGAAAGTATACAGCGACTTTCACTAGTAGTTAATTAGGTCCTCGGGGAATACAAGGCTAGAGATGATCGGATGGTTAAATATCTTTCCCGGGTCAAGCGGCTTCTAAGTGCGTTTCAAGGGTTCGAAGTTATCCGTATACCACGAGAGGAGAATGGGAAAGCAGATGCCCTGTCCAAGTTAGCCTCCTCGTCTCTTGAAGGACTCGATCATACGATCCTTATTGAAGTTCTCCTCTGTTCCAGCATCGAGGAAGAACATTATGAACTCATGATGATTCCTCCCCCACCACCCGGGGAGAACTAGATCAAACCATTGTTTGTATTCCTCAAGGGGGGCATACTTCCAGTAGATCAGAAAGAAGCAAGAAAAATCCGAACAAGGGCAAAGCGCCACACTATCATCGAGGGGGTCTTGTACAAACGCTCGTATACTCCAGTTGATGGCCGACCATATCTTCGATGCTTATCCCCTGAAGAGGCTCAGTACGCCCTTAAGGAAGTCCATGAAGGGATCAGGGGCGCTCATATTGGAGCGAGATCCCTCGCTCGAAAGATCCTCAATCATGGCTACTATTGGCCCACACTCCTCGGAGATGCTCAACAACATGTCCGCCACTGCACTTCTTATCAGAAGTTCGCGTCCATCAAACGAGCGCCCCAAGCCGAGCTTCGTTCCTTAGCCAGCCCAATCCCTTTCGCTAAGTGGGGGATGGATCTCCTCGGACCTTTCCCACTGGCTACCGAGCAAAGGAAATTTCTCATAGTAGCGATCGACTATTTTACTAAGTGGGTTGAAGCAGAACCACTCGCTACGATTACTGAGAACAAGGTCCAGCAGTTCCTATGGAGAAACATCATTTTCCGATTCAAAATCCCCCGAATCCTAGTACTGATAATGGAACGCAATTCACAAAGGGCGTCTTTCAGCAGTTCTGCGCCGACATAGGCATTCAGTAGCGGTTCTCTTCTGTCTCCCACCCGTAAACCAACGGTCAAGCAAAAAACACAAACAAGAAAATCTTAACGGGCCTCCGCTGAAGGCTAGATAGAGAATCCAAAGGTTTATGGGTCGAGCAGCTCCCAAATGTGCTATGGTCCTATAGGACCACTAAGAGAACCACAACAGGAGAATCTCCCTTCAACCTCACCTACCGCTCCAAAGCTGTTATTTCTCTTGAAGTTGGCCTACCCTCCCCACGCCTGATCACGTTTGACGAAGAGCAAAAATTAAATAGTCTGAGAGGCAATCTTGATCTTATAGTTGAGATCTGTGAACATTCGTTTATACGCCAGCAGGAATACAAACAACGAGTTAAAAAGTTCTACAACCAGAAAGTATGCCCTACCAATCTAAAGGAAGGAGATCTAGTTCTGCGAAAACTAGCAATCTCAGCCCCTTGTAAGAAGGGAAAACTCTCTCCTAATTGGGAAGGACCATATAGGATCTCCAAAGTGGTTCGTCCGGGAACATATCGACTTGAAGATCCACGGGGCCGGGAGCTACCGAGAACTTGGAATGCAGAGCACCTGATGAAGTACCAAGAGGGTGTTCAAACACTGCTCGAAGCAACTTCTGCCTAAAGCATTTCTTAATGTTTTACTTTCACTTAGTTGTATTCTCTATGTAATAAAGGCTTGCAACTTAGAAGCAGCCATTTAGTGCACTTTTATAAAAGAACTTGATTGTTTTGCCTCAAAACGTACACTCTAAGTACGAAAACCTTCAAATGACAAGTTCGGAGTCCAACACTTGGCTCGACACCGCTTTAGCAACTTACAAACGAGTAAGTGCAAAGTAGCTCACCATTCGGAATTACTCCCACAACTGTTGAAACTCTTAAAACGATAAGTTCAGAGTCCAACACATGGCTCACGCCATTTTAGCAACTTACAAACGAGTAAGTGCAAAGTAGCTTGCCATTTGGAATTACTCCCACAATTGTTGAAACTCTTAAAACGACAAGTTCGGAGTCCAACACTTGGTTCGACGCCACTTTAGCCACTTGCAAACGAGTAAGTGTAAAGTAGCTCGCCATTCGGAATTGCTCCTAAAACTGTTGAAAACTACCCAACAAAACTCACAACATCCCAGTTGTTCTGCAAATGGAAGTAGCACTTAAATAATTAGCGGGTTTTTTATTCCAAACAAAAGCCGATTACAAGGTCAGAAAGGAACAACTGCTACAAACATCGCTTAAGTACTAAGAATATCTTATTCCACAATAAAAAATTGGGGTTACAAGTCTTATTGGGACCAAAACTCCTAAAAAACTACAATGAAACACCCTAACTCTTTCTAGGAAGAGAGACGCTCCTGTTCAGCGATACATGCGGCTGATGAGAACCGTACCGTTCTCTCGCTCCCTCTGAAGAGATCTCTAGACCCGCGAGCCGGGTCGTACCATTGGGGCCCATAGGCCAAGCGGCTGCCCCCAATCGACTCCCCGCTCAACGAACCGGCTACGCCACTCTGAGCATCACCGGGATTCCTCGGTGTTTCTGGCAAGTGAAGAGCAAGCTCGTGGAAGGATTTGCCCTGAGCGCGCTCTTCACAAGAACATGAAGTGCTCCTAACATAACCTCCTTCGGAGATCCGCTTTAAACGAAGGTTCTCCGTCTCTAACTCGACGAGTCGCTCTTTGAGGGAGTCATCCATCACTCTAAACTTCCAACGGGGCACCCTGCCCGTACTGTCCCCTTGTGAGAGCTCAAAGATAGTCCTCCGAAGATGAGCCGCTTCCAAACTCTTCTCGAGCACCACATTTTTCAACTCGTCCCTCTCAGAGGTCACCACAAATAGAGAACGCCGAAGGAATTTTAGTCTTGAAGCTTGCCTGCAACCATTGAAGGACAGACCTCTTCACCCACAGGGGGCACTTCTTGGATAATCTCTTCATCACACTTCGCCTCGACATCTCGGCGAGTCAAGACCCTCCTCAGATGGTCGAGCTCTACCTCCTCTTTATAGAGCCTCTCTCGAGACTGAGCGAGTCCTAACTCGGTAATGTGGAGCTTGGTGCGAAGTTGCGATGCCTCTTTACCCCTGAGAAGGTTGCGCATGGTATACAGAGATCTGCCAAACCAAAGAGAGAAGCGTAAATCACTTTAAGTTCAAGTGGAGCTGCAAGATAGTTCTAAGTTCAAGTATCAGAAGTTGTAAGATAGCCCTAAGTCTCGCTACCATATTTGATAACTGTGCCCAAAAAGTTTTTTCATTACTAAAGAAAAGATACAAAAAACGGTGGCCAGTTCGCTATTAGGCATTGTTACAAAAGACTTAGACTAAAAAAAAAAGATAAAATTTACAATGGAGTAAAGGGTTGACCTCTTTTGAAGGATCCATGGCCGCAGAGTGCTCGACCTCGACCATTCTATCGGCCACCTATGCCTCGATGGTGATCACCAAGGGCAAAGGCTCTGGGGGTGTGTCTGCCTCTACCTTGCCACCTTCAGCCTCTTCCTCTCCGTCCTCCTCTTCACCCTCTTCGTCATCCCCTTCTCCACCCTCCTCGTCGACATCGTCGAACCCCAGAATTGGATCTGGGAATAGGCAGAACCCAGTACAATCGAAGTCAGGAAACTTCACATTGACGTCAGGTTAAGGCGTAGGCATAGGCCGTTGCCATATTCACGAGCAGGAACCCCTGGGCCTTCTCCATCGATTGGGCTTTGGCCTCCTTCGCCGCGACTATCCTCACAGCAGCGATCACCTCCTCCCTCTCCTTCGCGGCGAGCTCCATCTCCTTTGCCAGCCTTGCATTTTCCGCCTCCAGCTTGGCGACAACGGCCTCGAGGTGCTCAACCCTTGAGGACTTCATTATAACATCCTGAATTTTCAAATCCTATTTAAATTAGAATCTGTTTGATTTTACATGTTGCGCACGTGCAAATTTACGCATGTATTTCTCTAAAAATATTTCATAAACTAGTAGTCTTATTTCTTCTCTTTTTAATTTAGAAAACTTAATTTAATCCTAGGCCTATTTGTCTCTTTGTAGCTCACATTAATTAATTAATTCATTCATTCATTTGAGCTCATGGTTAGTTAGCCCATTAGTGAGCCCAGTTAATTTAATTACTCTTTTAAATAACCTAACTTGTAGTGTTGACCCATTCTATGAACAAATAATTTAATTAACATGAACAACTTGTGAAAAGAGGGACACTAGGTGGCACGTGCTTGCACTAGAGTGTGCAATGCACACCCTTTGGTGTAGGCCGGGTAATGCTAGAGAGGAGAGGGAGAGTGGTTACTTTCATCATGGAAAGTTATTTCAACTCCCTAGTTCATCTAAGCCCTTGATCCTTAACCATTTGATCTAATCCTAGCCCTCTATTCTCACTAAAATTTTGTATAACTACCCCCCTACACTAGTTATCCTTGCACCTAGAATTGAAAAAGAAAGAAAGAAAAGAAATACAAGTTAGTGAGACAAAAGATTAAGGAGTTTGTGAGATTAAAAGATTGAGTGCAAAATTGTGTGTTCCCTCACCTAGAAGATTGGCCGTCCATTACCAAGGAGCAAGAAGAAGGAGTTCCATTAACAACAAGCTAGAGAGGAGAAGCAACTTGGTGGCTCAAACTAGGAGGAGAAGGCTTTTTTGTTCATTCTAGGAAATTCCCTAGGACCTTTTGTGTGTTTCTCTCCATTTGAGGTGGGTGACTTTCTTAAACTTCTAATTAGAATACCATGCTAGGCTTTGTTTGATAAGATTAAGAAGAAATGATTGAACTAGCTATGTAGTGTGAAAATGAGACATTGTGATAATTATGATAATGCATGTTGAAAGAATGTTAATTAATTGTAAAATTATGATTGTTAGTTTAAAATCTACCATGCTATCATGATTTATTTTGTTGTTATATGCTAAATTAAAAGTTATGCTTGTAGGTGAAATAATTGAAATAAGAATTGTGGAATTATGATTATTGGTTTGATAAAAAGCATGAAAAAGGAGTTTTTATTACTGAAATAAATGTGTAATGTCTATGAAAAAATATTATAAGTGATTTAAGAAAATTTTAGAGGCAATTTGTAGCAAGAATATTATTAGAAAACATATTAGGGTTTGGATGAAGATATAATGCATTTTTGATGAGTAGATGAATTAAAATTGAATCTTTTCATGAAACTATACTATTGATGACTAGAACCCTAATTTAATGACTTGAGATTGTTAAAGAACCAAATAGAAATCATGAGTAGGATATTTTCTTCATATACTTGCTGTTTAAAATTGTTATAAGAAGATTGTATGTTGATTATTGTATAAAAGTAAACAAAATTTGATTAAAGATGAACCTTACAGTGTGTATGCATATGTGGATTTGTTATTGTTGTGAGTGCATATGTTCATGAGTAAATTGATGTAAGTGATTGGGTATGTGTATAACAAGTTATAGAAGGATTTGTTGGGTTAAAAAGATTAAGTCTTGAAGTGTTAAAAGAGGCTTGTTTCGGGTCTGTGGTTGTGCAGGCCAAAGCTTGTTTGGAGTTTTGTGAAATTTTGATGAAGTTTTGATTTGGATTTTGGGTTGTTTCTTACTGAGTTGAATTTAAACCTTATACTACATATATATAATGGATTCACAATGTTTAACTAATGCACAAACACACATATACACACCTTCACATTCGTAATCCACTGTTTTTAAGAGTTCTTATGAATTTTGATGGAGTTTTGATTAATTTCGATGGGTTTGATACTAAGATGGTTTTGAACATTAGAACACTCCTATTTGATGTATTTTGATGTTTAAACTGATGTTTAATTACCCTATGCATATATATATATATATATATATATATATAAACTACTTAACTGATTTTGAGGATTTTTGTGAAAGATTTACTCTTTTGAGATCTTGACATGGTTTTGATTTATTTTATAACCTCCTATATATTATACAAGTTATATTTGATCATCTCAGGATGTTTAATTTTGGTTTTACAAAGTTTTATCGTTGTATCTGTTAAAACATGCACAAACTGTAACCTGCTATAGTCGACAGTCGACCGAACTAGATTCGACAATCGATTGGGCAGTTACTGATTTTGGATTTTGTTTGTAATAATAGTCAACTTCTTCGTCTTTGAACTGACTCGACAGTCGACTGTCGGTTTAGTTGAATTTTGGATTTTTGCAGGACAATCGACTGACCATGTTCAATAGTCGACTGTTACTGCCCTGACTGATGAGTTTTATTGAGTTTTCGGATTTTTTGCAGGACAGTCGACTGGCTATTCTCGACAGTTGACTGTCACTGTTACTGCTGATGGGTTTTCTTGAGTTTTCTAATGTTTCTTTAAATGATTATTTCTTCGATTATGGATTATTAATCTACTGTTTTAAATAACGTTTTGCTACGGATTACAGTATTTTAAAAAGGGTTGTATTTCGTTCAAACTTGTATCTCTATAACTTCATATAGTAAAATAAATATGTTTTCTTTGAAGTAATTGACGTTTTGTGGTATTCTGTGATTTCAAAATATGACTTCCAGTTATTTAATGGATTTAATATTTTATTTCAATTCTGGAATTTTACGAGTATATTAAATAAATTTGGATTTTTTATTGGTTAAAGAAGTTTTATTGAGATAAATGTTTTAATGATGATATTAAGAGTTTTATTAGAAGTTTTGGTGTTGATATTTGTTTTGTGAATCTCTAGGAGTTGAGTGGGAGTCCTGTGAACCGGAAGATGAGATTTTGTGGATTTTGACCAGTTGGGGTCATTGGGGTTGTTTTGTGGAATTAAAGTCCGGCAGGATACACAGGGGGAATTTTTGTGTTTTAATAATAATCAACTTAAGGACAGACACTAGTAGAGATACGATGGAACTTGGGAAACGTAAGTATATGCTCTTGGTTTTGGTCTATCAGGATGCGTTTCAGGACTTGTGTGTTGTTCTGTCTCGAGAGGACATTTGTATGTTCGCGTGTCGAGGGTCTGTAAGCCTATTCACGATGCATGCAAGGTGCATTCGCGTGTTGAGAGTCGGTGGGCCTATTCACGAATTGTACATAGTGTATCTACACGTCGAGGGCCTCGCAAGCCTATTCGTAGGGTACATGGCAGGGAGGTGACTCTCCAGTTTTTGCGCTATTCTTACATGATGCTTGCGCATCGAGGGTTGTGATGCCTATTCGCGGAGTATTCTGAATCTTGTTCCCATCACCATCGTAGGATTAATTGCATAACGAGGGATTTAACCCTATAAAGAGGAGAACGAATAGGGCTTGCATCGGACCTATGTATTTACTATCTCTTATTCCTTGATGTTTTCATGTTTATTTATTGTCATTTCTTATTTCATTTATTCTTGCTGTTGATACATGTTGTTTATGACTTTATGCCTTATATTTTCATGTTACTTTTCTTTTGATGTCACTCACACCGTTATGGCTGACCCGTGTAGTGTAGATTCTTCATTTTGATGACTACAACACAATACACAATCTATATAATAAAACACAAAGAAAGCTATCAAGTGGCTCTCCTTCAATCCTCCCAAAATTCAAAGGCCCGGATCTAACCTCACAAAACATATTTTCCCCCCCTAAAAGTTTCCCCCCAAAACTCAAATTCAAATCCTCCACCCAAAACAACTCCTATATTTATTTAAATTTTTTTCCCTCTCTCTCTCTCCCTCCCTTTTCTATTCAAAAAATTAAGAAAATAAATTTTCTAAAATTTTAAAAAAAATAAAATGTAAAAAGCTTTTTTAAAAAATCAAAAAAATTATATAATATGTTTTTTGCTGGACCCCAAAAAATTTCTCATATAATATGTTTGCTGCTTCAATTAATTTGCTGGACCTCCAAAACTATTTTATATGATCAAATAAGGTGCACCGTTCCGAAGACGTGCCGTAGGCACGTGTCTAACGGGCAAACCTAGTTGTTCTATATATTACATATCTTTTGCAGTGTGTATCAAAAGTGTTCAAGGTCAATAGCTTGATGAAGCTTTCAAAAGTATTTGCTCAAGCCACAAAGACAAGATCAAGCCACAAAGACTCAAGTTCAAGTTGAAGACTTTCAAGAGCTTTCAAGTTTCAAGTTCAATACTTTCAAGATCTTCAAATGAGTAGCTACTTTTACAAATGTCTTGTAATATTGTTTGTATTATGTGTGAGTCTTAGAATCTTGTAAAAGCCTTGTTGCACACACACTCACAAAAAAAATGTTTTACAAAATCAAAATGTCAAAACATAGCTTGTATAAGTTCAGCTGATTGAGTACCAGTCGACTTACTCTCGGAAGCAGTTGACTGTTAGAGTACAAAACAGACTGAACTCATTCAAGCTCTGACCAGTCGACCCTTATGGCAACCCAGTCAACTGTTCAAACCGTTTTTGACAGTTTTTTGAATTTAAAACTTGTTTTTCAAATTCAAACTTTTACTACCATTGAATGGCAGTTGGGATACTATTTCTCAACGTCCAAAAGTTTCTAACTCTATAAAAAGAGTATAGAATTCATTTGGCAAAGGTTACTACACTACAAAACTTTTGATTTCAAGTCTTTTGCTTTTAAGAAAAAAGAACAAGTTTTTCAAAGCATTCACTTTCCTTAAGACTTGGTTCACTGATTTTCAGTCTTGTATAACATCGAATTCGTTCTATACTGAAGTCAGAAGTCGACCTAATAGCCACTATACTAAAAGCACTTTCACATACAAGGCTTTAGGTTGTTGTAAATCTCTTTTTGTTGTTGTTTCACTCTCGGGTTGTGAGAGTGGTCCTCTCGGTTGGAGAGTAGGACTCTTGGTTTAGAGTTGGTTTCACTCTAGGGTGTAAAGTGGGTTGTGCTCTCTCTAGTGGTGAGAGAGGTCTACGTATTTGATATAGTTGTTGTTAAAGGCCGAAGAGTATTCTTGTAACATTTTCAAGAATAGTGAAAAATCTCAAGTGGGTTGCTTGGGAACAGGGATGTAGGTCGGGAGGACCGAACCAGGATACATCGTGGTGTTAGCTGTGTTGACTCTCTGTGGTTGTATTCTCTAAACTTGCATTTTTAATTTCTCTGAGTTTCTTATGTAAATCGAGTATGGTTAGTCGAATGCTTTACTCTCTAAGTCGAATTAACAAACTTGTAACTCTTTAGTTAAATTACTCTTCTTATCTAATGCTTCAATCGACTGCCTTCTATTTCCAGTCGATTTAACAGTGCGAAAAGTTCAATTTATTGATTAATTTTTATACAATACTATTCACCTCCCCTCTAGTGTTATTTGCCTTACATACAGGATTCAGCACTTGGTATCAGAGCCTGGTTGAGTGCAATGGCATCTACTTCAAATGCAAGTCAATACCATGAAGGACAATCCACACAAAGGCCACCTGTATTTGTTGGAACAAACTACAACTATTGGAAGTGTAGAATGAAGATCTGTCTATAGTCCATCAACTATGAGATTTGGAACATGACTGAGACAGAATATACCGTACCTACAATTCCTTATGCACAATGGAACGATGACATGAAGAGCAACACCATGAACAATGCAAAGGTGATGAATGCTCTCTTCTGTGCACTTACCAAAGAGGAGTTCAATCGTGTGTCAAATGCAACAACGGCTTATCAAATTTGGCACACTCTTGAGGTAACACATGAAGGTACAAATAAGGTCAAAGAATCTAAAATCTCTATTCTTGTTCACAGATTCGAGATGTTCCGCAAGAAGGAGAACAAAAATGTGTCAGACATTATAACAAGGTTCACGGACATCACAAACTCTCTTGTGGCTCTTGGAAAGACATACTCGCAAGTAGAGATGGTAAGGAAGGTCATGTGTGCCCTAACCACCGCTATAAAAGCAGCCAACGATTTAACACAACTCTCTCTTGAAAATCTTGTGGGAAATCTAACGACATATGAAGTACTACTAGAAGAACGCAAGAAGGATCTAGAACCTCAAGAAGCCAAGAAGAAGACTCTTGCTTTCAAGGCCATGTCTGATTCAGAAGATGAAGAAGAAGATGAAGAAGAAATAGCCATGTTCACTAGAAAATTCAAGAAATTTCTTCGAAAGGGTAAATTCAATTCTAAGTTTAAAGATACTAATGAACTACCTACTTGTTTCAAGTGTAATAAAACAGGACACTTGAAGAAGGACTGTCTGTTAGAAAATGCAAAATCAAAAGGGAAAGTTCCTAACTTCAAGAAGGACAAGTACACAAAGAACAAGTACATGAAGAACAAGAAGGCAAATCAAGCAACTTGGGATGATAGCGACTCATCATCCGAAGAAGAGAATGAAGAATCAAATGAAGTCGCAAATGTGTGCTTCATGGCTACTCAAAATGAAGTAAGTGACAATTTTGATTCAAATGATTTATTAGAAGCATTTAATGATGTTTTTCCAGAACTAAAAAGGAGAAGATAAGAGTTAAAAATCTAAAGAAAGTTAATCAAACACTTTCTCAAGAAAATTTTCACTTAAATGTTGAAGTCAAGCCTTTAAATTTTCGTTTTTCAAACTTGGATATAGATCTTGTATCTTTTAAGAAAAATTATGAAGAGCTATCCAAGAATGTATCTAGATTTAATAAAGGAAAAGAGAATTTAAATAAAGTTCTCCAAAATCAAGTTCAATCTAATTAAAAGTTTGGGCTTGGTTTTCAAAAAACCCTCGAAAAACATCATACTTCTAATAATACTAGTAGTAATAAGATTGATACTGTTTCTAGTGTGAAAAAGAAGTTATATGATTATTTTGAAAAACCAAAAATTATTTTTGATCATGAAAAGAGTAATCCTTCTGCTCAGACCAGTCGACTGACCCAAAAATTCGGTCGTCTGCCCAGAGGTTTGGAGTCTTATTCAAAAAGTCAAAAACCTCATATAAGTCGACCTTCCAGTCGACTAGCTTCAAAGAGCAGTCGACTGAAGGGTATAATAAAGTCGACTGGACAAACTAAAAACATTTGGGTTCCAGTCAACCTCAGTCTTAATGATAGGATTAATTATATAAATTCTTTTATTCATAATGTGTGTAATTTTACAAATTATATATCTACTTTTGGTGGTAAATCAAACTCACTTTGGGTTTGGTTTCCTAAACACTAATCTCTTTCGGACCCAATGAAAATGGTACCATATTCACAATTCTTATTTTATAGGTGCCTAAAAGAGAAAGATGGATACTTGACAGCGGATGCTCTAAGCGCATGACTGGCCATGCAAACCTACTTTCTTCCATACAAAAGATAGATGGAGGAACTGTTACGTTCGGTGACAATAACAAAGGAAAGGTCATTGGAATAGGCATGGTCGGTAAGAACACTACCCCTACTATTGAAGACGTATTTCTAGTTAGTGGTTTAAAGCATAATTTGTTAAGTATTAGTCAACTTTGTGATAAGGGTTATAAAATAGTCTTTGAAAAAGATGCATGCTTAATCTATATATGATTCATCTATGCAAAATGTGATATTTCAAGGTTTTAGGAAAAATAATATATATGAATTATGTTTAAAAACAAATGAGTTTTGTTTAGTTGCTTCTAACAATAATTTTTGGCTTTGGCATAAGAGATTTAGCCATATAAATATGAAAAACATTGCTAAATTTTCTAAGAATAACCTAGTTAAAGGATTACCAAAATTATCTTTTAGGAAAGATAAGATGTGTGATGCATGTCAACTAGAAAAATAAGTAAAATCTACTTTTAAAACAAAAGAAATGATTTCTACTACTGGGCCTCTCGAATTAATCCATATGGATTTATTTGGTCCTACTAGAGTCGCTTCTTTAAATAAAAGTAGATATGTATTTGTTTTAGTAGATGATTTTTCAAGATTTACATGGTATTCTTTTTAAAACATAAAAATTAAGCCATTGAAGAATTTGCAAATTTTTGCAAACGTATTCAAAATCAAAAATCTCTAACCATAGTCACTATTAGAAGTGATCATGGTGGAGAATTTGAGAATAAAATGTTGTAACGCCCTGTACTCAACTCGTACGCACACAATTAACTAAATTCTAGCCACGCCCACCGTATGAACCATCAAAAGGTGGGTATACCCGTTAGGTACCTTTATCACTTGTTAATCCTAATATATCTCTCTTTTCCTAAAATTTACCACCGATGTGGGATATTAAATCCTCATGGCCAACTCACGGTCAACCAAGACCAAACCAGCACACTTCACTCCTTCATTTCCTTCATTCATTTTTTTTGTCATTTTCTTCATTAATGGCCTAAGCCCCATACTAAATCCCATAGGCCACCTTTATTAATCTTTATTGATCATATCCCCATAGGATCATCTATAGGCCACCACTAACTACTAATCATCTCATCTCTTTAGCTACTTCTACAAATACGGGGTGTTACATTCAACTTTCCTCCACGTCACCACCTAACTCATCTCACATCCTTTTTCTTTTTCTTTCTTATTATTATTATATACTATATATATACTATACTATATACTAGTATATATACTTTCTAGAAATACGGTGTGTTATGAGATGCGTAAGACCCTTGGTGGGCAACGATATGTGTATGAGATGCGTAAGACCCTTGGTGGGCAGCGATATGTATTTGATGTAGAAGACAAGTCTACATTCGACTAGAAAAGCGATTCTGTAATAGATTGCACGTCTCGTATTCAGCGAGGACGCTGAATTCTTAAGAGGGGGTGAATGTAACACCCCGTATTTGTAGAAGTAGCTAAAGAGATGAGATGATTAGTAGTTAGTGGTGGCCGATAGATGATCCTATGGGGATATGATCAATAAAGATTAATAAAGGTGGCCTATGGGATTTAGTATTGGTCTTAGGCCATTAATAAAGAAAATGACAAAAAAAATGAAAGAAAGAAATGAAGGAGTGAAGTGTGTTGGTTTGGTCTTGATTGACCGTGAGTTGACCATGGGGATTTAATATCCCACATTGGTGGTAAATTAGAGGAAAAGAGAGGTACATTAGGATTACCAAGTGATAAAGGTACCTAACGGGTATACCCACCTTTTGATAGTGGCTGTGGTGGGCGTGGCTAGAATTTAGTTAATTGTGTGCATACGAGTTGAGTACGAGGCATTACAAATGTTTTCAGAATATTGCAACAAGAATGGTATAACACATTCATTTGCATTTCCTAGAGCTTCACCAAAAAATAGAGTGGCCGAAAAAAAGAATTGGACATTGCAAGAATGTGCATGTA
Source organism: Hemerocallis citrina (assembly GCA_017893485.1). Lineage (NCBI taxonomy): Eukaryota > Viridiplantae > Streptophyta > Magnoliopsida > Asparagales > Asphodelaceae > Hemerocallis > Hemerocallis citrina. The sequence goes on along the minus strand of CM030364.1, from coordinate 152,808,267 downwards.
CTATGCTTGTTGAAAGTAATTTTCCTAAATACTTCTGGGCTGAAGCTGTTTCTACAGCATGCTATGTTTTAAATAGAATATTGATTAGGCCAAAGCTTAAGAAAACTTGTTATGAACTTTTTTATGAACGTATTCCTAAAGTATCATATTTTAAAGTATTTGGTTGTAAGTGTTTCATATTAAACACAAAAGATAATCTAGATAAATTTGATACTAGATTTAATGAAGGTATCTTCATTGGATACTCAAATAGGAGTAAGGCATATAGAATTTTCAAATAAGTCAACTTTGACTATTGAAGAATCTATGCATGTTTCATATGATGAATCTTTACCTTCGTTTAATGTTATTGAAGATGGTGAAAATGAATCATCACCACTAGATAACGTTATTAAATCACTAGATCAAACTACCCTAGATAAGTCGACTGATAGGATTCCTAAGTTGAATGATGTGAATCAGTTGGCTAATGGACTTGTTAAGTCAACTGATCCTGTTGTGATAACTCAAACTTTACCAAAGCCATTTGTTGAAGTTCGAGATCATCCTTATGACTTAATAATTGGTGACATTTCACATGGTATTCAAACAAGATATCATTTTAACATGATTTCTCATACTGCTTTCTTGTCGGATTTTGAACCAAAAAATATACAAGAAGTATGTGAGAATGAATTTTGGTTGAATGCCATGCAAGATGAACTTAACCAATTTATAAGAAATGATGTATGAGATTTTGTTCCATGACCTCCTGATCATACTATAATTGGTACCAAATAGGTATTTAAAAGTAAGTTAGATGAATCAGGACAAGTCGTTAGGAACAAGGCTAGATTAGTTGCTTAAGGATATAATCAAGAAGAAGGAATTGATGTTGATGAAACATATACTTCTGTTGCTAGACTAGAATAAATTAGGATTTTATTATCTTTTGCGTGTTTTATGAATTTCACTCTTCCAAATGGATGTTAAAAGTGATTTTTTGAATGATTTTATTAAGAAAGATGTTTATGTTAAGCAACCACCCGATTTCGAACATGAACAATTCCCAAACTATGTTTTTAAATTGAAAAAGGCTTTATATGGTCTTAAACAAGCACCTCGTGTTCAAGCCACGAAGACTCAAGTTCAAGTTCAAGATTTTCAAGAGCTTTCAATTTTCAAGTTCAAGACTTTCAAGAGCTTTCAAGTTTTAAGTTCAAGACTTTCAAGAGCTTCAAGTGATTAGCTACTTTTGAACAAATGTCTTGTAATATTGTATGTATTATTTGTGAGTATTAGAATCTTGTAAAAGCCTTGTCACACACACACACACACACTAAAAAAAATATTTTACAAAATCAAAATGTCAAAACAAAGCGTGTATAAGTTCAGTTGACTGAGTACCAGTCGACTTACTCTCGGAAGCAGTCGACTATTAGAGTACGAAACTGACTGAACTCATTCAAGCTCTGACTAGTCGACTCTTATGGAAACCCAGTCAGCTGTTCGAGCCATTTTTGACAGTTTTCTGAATTTAAAACTTGTTTTTCAAATTCAAACTTTTACAGCTGTTGTATGGCAATTGGGATACTATTTCTCAACATCCAAAAGTTTCTAACTCTATAAAAAGAGTATAGAATTCATTTGGAAAAGGTTACTACACTACAAAACTTTTTATTTCAAGTCTTTTGCTTTTAAGAAAAAAGAACAAGTTTTTCAAAGCATTCACTTTCCTTAAGACTTGGTTCACTGATTTTCAGTCTTGTATAACATCGAATTCGTTCTAGACTGAAGTCAGAAGTCGACCTAATAACCACTATACTAAAAGCACTTTCACATACAAGGCTTTAGGTTGTTGTAAATCTCTTTTTGTTGTTATTTCACTCTCGGGTTATGAGAGTGGTCCTCTCGGTTGGAGAGTAAGACTCTTGGTTTAGATTCGGTTTCACTCTAGGGTGTAGAGTAGGTTGTGCTCTCTCTAGTAGTGAGAGAGGTCTACAGATTTGACATAGTTGTTGTCAAAGGTCGGAGAGTATTCTTGTAACATTTTCAAGAATAGTGGAAAATCTCAAGTGGGTTGCTTGGGGACTGGACGTAGGTCGGGAAGACCGAACCAGGATACAACGTGGTGTTAGCTGTGTTGACTCTCTGTGGTTGTATTCTCTAAACTTGCATTTTTAATTTTTCTGAGTTTCTTGTGTAAATCGAGTCAAGTCAATCGACGTCTTTACTCTCTAAGTTGAGTTAACAGACTTGTAACTCTTCAGTTAAATTACTCTTCTTATCTAATGCTTCAGTCGATTGCCTTCTATTTCCAGTCGACTTAACAGTGCGAAAAGTTTAATTAATTGATTAATTTTTATACAACACTATCTCCCCCCCCCCCTCTAGTGTTATTTGCCTTGCATACAGGATCCAACACTTAGTTTTAGGGGTTAGGATTATCTCTAGTCTCATGTTTTACAGGTAGGTGCTTATAGCTTTGGGATTTGGATGCTTGTGCTAGAATGATGATTATGGCTTATGTAAATTGTAAAAGAATGTGTTGTAAAAGAAAAGATTTGTAATTCAAGTTGTTTGTTTTTCCACTGTGTTTTGGTAAAGGATTAATGTAATAAAAGTTAGAAAAAAATATATTTGTGTTTTGGCTATATTTACTATTACAATTGAGGTTCATGCTGGGAATTGTGCCACGTATTTCTGATATATCATATTGGAAATTCGGGGCACTACAGATAGTGTCTCAACAGCATTAAATCAAAGATCACCGCAGCCAACTCCAAATCATGGGTAGGGTAGTTATTCTCATGCGGCCTCAACTTTCTGGACGCATAAGCAACAACTCGGCCCTTCTGCATCAACACTGCACCTAGGCCCTTACCAGAAGCGTCATAGTGAACCACAAAACCACCCGAACCATCTAAAATAGTCAATATTGGCACTGACGTCAATCGACTCTTCAACTCTGCAAAAGTTTCACTACAAGCTCCATCCCAAAAAAAATTCTGATCCTTCCCTGTCAAATTAGTCAGCGGCCCAGCTATCTTGGAAAAGTCTTGGACAAACTTTCGATAATACCCGGCCAAATGAAGGAAAATTCTCACCTCTAAAACAGACTTAGGGACAGGCCAATCCTTCACCGCAGCAATCGTGGACGGATCAACTGAGATTCCCTAGCATCAGATAATGTGCCCCAAGAAGCTACTTGATCAAGCCAGAACTCACACTTGCTGACTTTCCCATAGAGCTGATTCTCCCTCAGAGTTTGCAGAACCAACCTCAAATGATCAGCATGATCCTTCCGGTTCCGAGAATACACCAGAATGTCGTCTATGAAAAGCACCACGAATCTATCCAGAAATGGAGAGAAGACTCTGTTCATCAGACTCATGAATACTGCTGATGCATTCGTTACTCCGAAAGGCATCACTAGGATCTCGTAGTACCCGTATCTGGTCCTGAATGCAGTCTTCTGCACATTAGCTACCTTCACCTTCACCTGATGATAACTCGAGCAAAGGTCCAACTTCAAAAAGATAGCAGCTCCACCCAGCTGATCAAACATATCATCGGTCCTGGGCAGCGGATACCGGTTCTTTACTGTAACACTGTTCAACTCACAGTAATCCACACACAGTCGACGACTCCCTTCCTTCTTGCTGACAAACAGGACTGGAACATCCCACGAGAAAACACTGGGCCTGATGAAACCCAAATCCAGCAATCCTTGGACCTGCACCTTCAGCTCTGCTAGCTCAACTGGTGTCATCCGGTAGGGATTCTTCGATATCGGCGCAGTACCTGGCTGAACCTCAATACCACATTCCACTTCCCTATCCGGCAGTAGTCCAGGAAACTCCTCTGGAAACACATCCAGAAATTCCCGCACAACTAGAGGTGCAGCCTTACAGCCTATGTGCAACTCCATTGCACAACCTGCATCGTCAACCACTTCCTTACCATGCCCAAGGGGTGACTCCCTAGCATGAAACTAAACTCTGCATGGCCTGGCATCCTGAAAACAACCTTCTTCGCTCGGCAATCAACGATAGCGTGGGACTCTTCCAGCCAATCCATGCCGAGAATCACAAACCCTGAACTTCCGATCACAATCAGGTCTGCCCTGAAATCTGCACCTCCAATCACCATGGGACTCTACTTGCATTCCCGGGAATAGACGACAACACTGTCACCTGTGGTGATGTTCCAAGCTACCCGTATGACACTGCACTCCAACTGATGCTGATCCACAATGCGGGAGGTGACGAAGGAATGGGTTGCTCCGGAATTAAAAAAGAGCACTGGCAGGAAAGGAATGAACAAGAATGACACCTAAGATAGAATCAAAACAAGGGAAAGAGATGAACAGATGAAAGATAACCAAGGAATATGAAGAAAAAAATGGTGCAGGAAAGACAACATGAATGAAAGATGCAAGAGAAGTAAATAAAAAAATGAACAAATAATAGAACAACAAAAGAAAACACAAAAGAATACCTGCAACGACCTCTTCCGCGGTCTCGGCTTCCTCCGCTGTCAAGTTGAAAGCCTGACATCTCCCTGGAGCAGCTGTAACACCCCACAAATTATTTTTAACAAAAAAGTACATTTTTGATTTTTGCACGTATGATGCACGTGCAAAATTTTTATTCTCATTTTTTTATTCTCATTTACAAACACATTCATAAGTTTTAATTAGCCTTCTTTTGATCCATGGACCTACAGAATAAAATCTAACCCATTAGAAGAGGAGCCCACTATATAATTAAATTAATTAATTAGAAATGAGCCATGTAGCAAGCCCACTAATAAAATCACTTTTTTTGTGAAGCATGAACTAATACATGACAAGTTACAAACTTTAGTACACATTTAGAGTAATAGAAATGTATTCATATTTATTTATGCATGTGTGCATGCATACACCAATGAACTTGCACCGGTTTTTGGGTTAGGGGGTGGCCGGTTTTGGAGAGGGGAGGAGAAGGGTGTGGGGGTTGAGTTTGTGGAGAGAGGGGAGGTGGAGACTTGTAGGTTTTAGGAGTTTAGAACTCGAAAAGTTGTAAGAATTAATTTGTAGGAGAAGCCTTGCTAGGAGCTAGGAGTTATCTTGGATCTAGAAGTAGTGTTCCATCCTTCCCTTCATTTGTTCAAGCTTTACATAAGGTGGGTGATTTCATTATTTTCTAATGTAGGATATGCATGCTAAAAATGAGTAATAGAAGAAGAACTTTTATATGAATAGATAAAATTCATGTTAGTATAAAATGATATGTCATTTTTGTAGAAAAAGAAAAGATACCATGCTAATTAAAGAGAAAAATTATTTGATGTTATGAACCATGTTAGTATGTTTTCTAAACTTTGTATTTATGATATTGTTGACATATAAGAGGAATTTTGATGTGAAAATTATGAATGAAATTCATGCTAGTATAATAGGATATGAAAGTAGTTTTGTTATGATAAATACCATGATAATTAAAGAAAAGAATTTTTTTATGTATAAACAATGCTAGTAAGTTGCAATATTTTTGTGCTTATGATATTGTTGACCACATTATGCTTGATAATGAAGAAAGAAGAAAGAAAGAAATTTGTGTTAGTTTTGTAATGTATCGACATATGTATGTTCTAATTTAAAAGAATATAAACTATGGTAAGAAAGAGTATTCTTGTTCAAGTGAATACATTAATATTTGTTATAAAGTGTAAATTGTGTCAAAGTGAGAATATAACCAATTGTCATGGACACTAGTTTCTTTTTTTTTTTGTAAGTTTTAGTTTCTCAAAGAAAAATCTAAGTTTATGTGAAAAATGAGAAAGAGAACTATTTAATTGAGTGAAAATAGTGTTTTTAATGAATTTTGAAAATTTGTTGTTTACTGTTTTAAAAAAATTCTAATATCAAGAAAAAGTTTATTTCAAAATGGTTAGAAAGATTTGGATCCTTGAATAAACAAGTTTCATGGAAAAAGAAATACTTTCTGAATAATTGAACAAAAGTACATTAGTACAATTTCTAAACAGAATTCACCCTTGGACTTATTGTTTAGCCAGTGCAACACAGAATTTTGTTTGTAAAAGATCTTGGGTTCGAAACTTGTTAGTCACACTTATTTTTAACCCCTTTTTTTATTATTAATCCCTAAAGTAAGATTTCGGCATATGAGCCTTTTGATGTATGAAATGAAGTTGCCGTAAAGTCCAAATGGACCAAACGGCTAGTGGGTTTTGGTCTGGGCACTGGCTTGATCTGTCGGCAGATCCTGGTTTCGAAACCTAGGCCTCTCACTTTGTTTTTTTTTTTGATTTTATTTTTCATGGATTTGTCTTTAAATATAGAATGGAAACTCTAGTATTAATATAAAACGAAATGAAAATACTAAGAGATAGTTTCTTGTATATTTTTGAAGTAATAAAAATTTTGAGAATCGAATCATGTGGTGAAAAGTAGTATTTTTGTAAATTGATCTTCTAAGAATAATTACACTTGCATCGTGTTTAAGAAATATTATGTGAATTGAAACATTGTGATAACTTAGAATTGTCATAACAATTCATGTGGTGGAATTTGTGTACTCGAAAGTAATGTTTATTGAAAAGAATATGAATAAATAATTAGAACATGAATAGTGTCGAGTTTGTGATTTATTTTGTGACTAAGTTGATAGATGAAATCATCTAGGTTTAAGACATGACTCTTAAAGTGTATGTGCACCCATGTTTCTTGTACATGAAAATTTATGATTAAGAATTAGTAAGACCTCGGTTACCGGCAATATTGAAAGAAATATTTTTGAGATTTGATTTCGAGATATTGCCGTGGGGCGATCTCGTATTTTTGTGAACAAATCCAGTAGGAGGTAAAAACTGATTCTAGGATTGATAACACATTCATGTCTTGAACTAAAATAATTAGGCACTTAAGTGAAGATGTAGTAAACTTGGACAAACGTAAGTGGGTTGCCTCTATATTGTCGGCGGTGGATCTCCGTGGCTATAGACCCAGTCTGCGGACTGAGGTTGCTCTATGGGAGACGGGTTTTTATATTTAAATCCGGGACTTGGCGAAGTCGGACGGATAGTTTACCGTCTCCAATGTATATACGTATACCGGGTGTATTATTCCGGACAGATATTATATTGTATAAATTATTATTTTTAAATTAAAATATTTTTTATGGAAATTACTTGGTTTTTCAAATAAAAAATTACTTGGACATATATACTAGTAAGTATGTACAGGTGTTGTATCAGTTTTGTACACTTATGCAAAATCTTGAAAAAAACATTTTTTAGAAAAATGTCTGAAAAATCCCGGGCAGATACTAAAAATTATTATTTTATTATTATTATTTTATTTTATTTCCCGAAATGAAATATTTTTGGTGGATATCACCCGGTTTTATTAATAAACATTATATATGTATATATACTAGTCGGTATACGACTGTTTTGTATCAAATTGATACTGGAATCTTCTGAGCCAGTAACAAAATTATTTTATTTTATTTCTCGGAATTAAATTATTTTTGTACTGATTTGTTCGTTTTCACCAACGAAAAATATCTGTATAATCAGATATTCGTACGAAATCGAACTGTATCGATTACCGGCAATTGAACAAATCGTGTAGTATGTGATTTGACAAAATTATATTTTATTTTTGATCCATCATGATGAGATGGAGGGTTAGGATGAGTTAGGGGGGTGATTGCAATATATATTTGCAAATTGATTTATCAATTGTTCAAGCCATGAACAAATTTACACTTGGCTTCATTTTTACCCACACAAACCCCTCCCTTTCCTTATAAAATACCCCCAACTCACCCCCTCTCCATTTTGGCCTGCCCCAACATCCCCTAGGGTTAGAAACCCTTCAATTGTTTCATGTGTTCCCATTCCAATCTCATCTCATCTCATTTCTTCTGCTTCTACTACTTTTACTTAGTTCTATTCAAGAAAACTTGAGAAAGAAAAAGAAAGAGAGATCAATCAAAAGAAAAAGAGAGTTTTCATGGGTTCTTTTCCATGGAGTTCTTGAAGGGAGGTAAGAACAAGGAGCAAGAACAAGGAGAAGGAAAGCTAGCAAATCCTTCCTATACGCTTCAAAGGTGGGGGTTTCTCATCTCAAGTTCATTTTAGGTATTATTAGGTTTATTTTGGGTTTATGTTGTTGTATTGAAGTAATTTCATGTGCATATGGGATAGAGTAAAGTGTATGTAAAATTTGAAGTGGTAGAACACAAATTAGAGGCATAAAGAACCGATTTTTAGGGTTGTATGGTTGATTTTAATTAACCATGTAAACGATAGAATCTTGACCCAAAATTTATGTGGGAGGTTCTTCGAGGTGTTATTAGTATGCTAGAATTTTTGGGGATTTTTCGGAGTAGTTTTGATGGGTGAAACAAGCCGTTTCCCCAAAACAGCGAGATTTGAGCCAAAACAGTGGACTCACTGTTTTGGGGAATGTATCGCAGTATGTTCGGGGGGCTGGGAAGTGGTCTACCTTATGGAATTTGAGGTTCGGGCCAACTATGAAGTTGTAGTAGATATCTTCCCTTTTCCGAATTGACCTCTCGCGTTAAACTCTGATTAGAGATGCAAAAGTTATGCCCATTACAAATCAGGACAGCGAGTTCGGCTGAGAAGCTCACTATTCTGTTTGGTTGTCATTTTTGAGTGTCTTAATGGATGAATCTGAGGTTTGAACCAACTAGAAAGTTGTAGTAAACATATTCCCCTTTCTGAATTGACCTCTCGGGTTAAATTTCGATAAGCGGAATAAGAGTTATGGTCTTTGCAAAATACAACAAATAGCTGTCTGACTGAATGCTTACTGTTTCACTTCCTTGTCATTTTTGAAAGCTTTACTTGATGAATCTGAAGTTTAGACCAACTAGGGAGTTGTAGTAGAGACTCTCCCCTTTCCGAATTGATCTCTTGGGTTAAATTTCGATAAGCGGAGTAAGAGTTATGCCGTTTGCAAGGTACAGCAACTAGCTGTCTTTACTGGACTCTTGCTGTTTTGTTTCTTTGAGATTTTAGAGTATCTTAGTGGATGAATCTGAGGTTCGGACCAACTAGAGAGTTATAGTAGATGTTCTCCCCTTTCCGAATTGACCTCTCGGATTAAATTTCGATAAGCGGAGTAGAAGTTATAGGCTCCCAAAGTTTCAGCTTTTCTGGGTTAAGTCTGGTGTTTTTTGTTACTGTTTGTGTATGTTCGACGGGTTAGGAATTTGGATTTCCTTGCGGAATCTGAGCAACTGGTCAACTGGAAAGTTTTAGCAGATGTCCCCACTTTTTCAAATTGTCCAGTTTCGTTAGATTCCGATAAGGAGAGCAAAAGTTACAAGCTACGGAAGTTTCGACTTTTTGTTGAAAATCGGTAGTTTGGTAACTGTTTGCGTATGTTCGACAGGTAGGAATTTGGATTTCCTTGCGGAATCTGAGCAACTGGTCAACTGGGAAGCTTTAGTAGATATCCCCACCTTTTCAAATTGTCCAAATTTGTTAGATTCCGATAAGTGGAGCAAAAGTTACAAACTACAGAAGTTTCGACTTTTTGTTGAAAATCGGTAGTTTGGTAACTGTTTGCATATGTTCGACGGGTAGGAATTTGGATTTCCTTGCGGAATCTGAGCAACTGGTCAGCTGGGAAGTTTTAGTAGATGTTCCCACATTTTGAAATTGTCCAGTTTCGTTAGATTCCGACAAGCAGAGCAATAGTTACCGTCTTGCAAAGTTTCAGCTTTTTGTTGAAAATCTGCAGTTTGGGTAAACTGTTTGCGTATGTTCGATGGACCGGATTTCGGATTCCTTACAGAATCTGAAATAGTGTTCCACTAGAGAGTTGTGGTAGATATTCTTACCTTTCCAAAAAGTATATTTTTGTTAAAATCCGAGAAGCGTAGCACTGATTGCTTATAGGCTGTCGAAAGGCTTTTATGTCGCTTTGGGCTTCTCATTGGTAGAATGCTTATTTTAGATTGTTTGTAGATTCTTCTATTGCTTCTAATTATAGAAGATAAAGTTTTGCTAGAAGTTGGTTGCTTCTAGGTTGATTACCTGTATGATTGTTCTTATGTGTGGTTTTGCTCATACACGACTCGACTGGCCCGTATGCAGCTGTGGCCTCATACGTAGCTTATTTGGCTTGTATGTATGTTGTTGTCTCATACTGCGGCTCACCTGGCCTGTATGGAACTATTGGTCTCATACGTAGCTTATTTGGCTTGTATGTATTTTGTTGTCTCATACGCAGCTTGCCTGCCTCGTATGTAGTTGTTGGTTCCATACATAGTTGTTTAGCTCGTATGTATTTTTGGTTACTCGTATGTAGCTTCTTAGCTAATATACAGTTTGTTGTGCTCATCTAGGGTAATATCATTACCCTAGGGCTATCGACCATCAAGATGCGTGTTTACCTTACTCCTAAGGGACTGTGGACGAGTCACTCCTTGAGTACCATCGGATCTTAACCGAGTTGGTTGATCGCGGACCGGAGTGTTGACGAAATCCAAGTTCAGGGTAATAGCATGCAAATACGTTTGCATTGCCAAAGTCTTAAATTGATAGGCCATGAACCAGATCCTTAGGGATCCTGGTAAGTCTAGGGTGAGCAGCCTAGTAGAGTTACCTTGCGAAGTCTAACTTAAGACCTAGCATGTTGTGTTTATAATATTGTCATCCTTAGGATTGTTCACGGTTAGTGACATCGTTAGGGTAGTAACTTATGACTATTACTACTTAACCATTACTTATTATCTTTATTCACCGAAGGGAAAGAGTTGGTGTTAAGGATGATTCCTTATGATCCGACCTATCCTATAGGCCGACACTAGGCAGTGTTATTGGGTTGTACCTTCCCGTCAAAGGGATACGTACGGTGCCTTCTCACGAGTTGGGAGCACGGGTTGTGTATCTCGTCTGTTAATTCCTGAAATACCGTGACTTATGGGTGCCACAGGGTAGGCTTCATGCTATCCTGCGCTTGCGAGACCCTATATTCGTTTGGTTTTTGAATGAGGTCCGGCACGCCTAGCAATAGTGGCAAACGCGATCACCACTATAGTGACTAGCAAAACTAGACCGTACCTGCAATCTTGTTTTTGAGTGAGGTCCGGTACGCCGGGTAGTAGTGGCAAACAGAGACACCATAAGCATACTGCATAGGGGGACTTGACCCCTTCTGTAACCTCACCAATCACGTTGTATTATCAGGATCAGGATTGTGTACAAAGTAGAATTCATAATGTGGGTTCAAATCCCTATATATGGAGAAACGGCTTGAGATGGGGCATATATCGTATGGGTTGCATACTATTCCGGAGACTTGCTTGCATTAGAATAAGAGCATCATTACATTGGTAATCTTACATTAGAGTCTAAGTCATAACACACACTGACGCAGCAAATATATATGTACACGTTTCTCTTTTCATCAATCTGTATGCTATAGTTGAGATTTGCTGCTAGTTATCAGCCTTAAAGTATCAGTGAATACTGACGTCCCCACTTCAATAGGTACTGGATTGCAGAAGTACAGGTACAGGTACAGGTATAGGTACAGGTACAGGATTCAGAAGGACTCAAGGCGAGAGAGCAAGGAGTCGATTTCTTTAATGTTTTCCATAGGAAATATGTTGTAATTTCATTTGTAATAATTGTTGTAAATTATTTATTTGTTGGAAAGCATCCTAGTGGAATACCAAGTGTTGTTCTTTATTCATTGTACTCTGATGTAATATGTTGAAAATTGTAACACTTGGGATTGTAAAGGTATTATTGTAACACTGTTGTAATGTATTGCAATTTTGTAACATTCGAATTTGAAATACATTTGTGTTGAATAAAAAGTTTTAAATTTTCTTGTTTTTCTGTGTATTGTGGCTAATTGAAGAAAAGATTCTGACTTATGTCACGGTTTTCCAGTTACCGAAAATCGGAGCGTTACACTGGGGCTAAGGGGGCACTTGCGGGATGATTTGCACAATGAGAGAACCGTTATAATAGCTGTCGGGCTGGGACCCATATTCGTGGAATGATCTAAATCTTGTTTTATTACCGGGTAGTTTTCATGGCGAGGGATTGAGCCCTTTTATTGTGGAGTACGTAGGTGCTTGCCCTCGGACCTATGTAGTATGGGATGCATAGAATCCGAACAAGTGTGCATTAGTGTCATCCTAGTATAAAAAATGTGTGCATTAGGTATTAAGGCATGACATACACTTACATGTTTAGCGTAGTCACAATTTAACACTTTATTTGTTCATTCAATCTCTTGTGATTTTTGTTAAATAATGAGATCATTATATGTACGATATAGAGAGGATAGCCGAGTATAACACTTTCGTCAATTGTAAGTGACTGATGTGCCCACAGGTTGATATGCAGGTAATGGACTATTCATGAAGGAATAAAGCTATTATGATGCAATCGATGTTTTATTTGATAAATTTGTACAAGTTATATTATTTTCAATATTGTAATCTTTTTACTCTTCCGCTATGTAAACAAAGTGTAATGTAACACTGATGTACTATTGAAAAAGTTTTAAATTTCCTTGTAAAATTGTACGAAGTGAAGTAAAGATCCTATGAAATCTCGAATTCGTCTTTATTTGGAATTCGGGGTATTACAGATGGTATCAGAGGATGCTTCACAAGTAGTACAAATTTATAAGGAACGACACCCTAGACTGGACACTAGCGTGTGAGTTTCAACTTATAGAGATTTAAAATTATGTTTGCGTTGCTCTATGAGATGACATTTTTATCCTCTTTTCCCCTATAAGATGGTCAATCAGCATGATCACTAGAATGAGGCTCCTTGGTTTGTCCACCCCGAGGACGAGGAGGAAGAACCAATGGAAGAAGAAGAAGAGGATCCAGAAGAAGAGCCAGAGGAAGAAGAAGAACCATTTGAGATAGAAGAAGAAGAATTTTCTAAGTCCAGGGAGATTACTCCACCTCCGCCTGATCTTTCCGAAGACTCCCCAGACGAAGAACTCGTCCCAAATAACCCAAATGATATTGTTACTTCTCTTCGACGGGAATTGGACGCACAAAAGTGGAGAGTTAACCACTTGGAGTTACAACAGGCACAGGACAAAGAGCACATTCGGAAACTGAACTTTCAAGTGTGCAAGCTTGAGAAGGGGACTCGTGAACGATAGACATTTTGCCAAGTTGGACCACATCACTCGCTGGGACAAGGAAGAGCGACAGCAGAAATTTGAAGATATTGAGAAGGAAATCCAAGAACTACGGGAAGAGCTCAGAGAAGCCAAGAGAAACCGTAGAATCTAGGATGTCCTTTATTCAAAGATGTAATGGGTGTATTGGAACAAAAGTTTTTCTTTCTGAATAAAGAGTTTAAACTTTGGAATGAATAAAATTTTGTTGTTTGTGTTATTTGTGATGATTAATGATGAATCTTAAGACTCAGAAATGGCACAAAGAATCAGAAATGGCAAAGGGTATAACAGGGAGAATGGGCTAGACTTGGAAACAAAACTAGCTCGTGTGTACCAGACCCTAAATGCTCTCGCTGCCAATATTCCTGAGAACAGAGGACCAGGGCCAATTATGCACATACCTGAAGCCATCAAGCTGGTCGAGTCGTTCAAAAGAATGAAGCCACCAGTGTTTGAGGGTCAGACTAATCCGGATATTACTTATGACTGGGTTAGACAAATCGAGACAGTCTTCAAGGTACTAGATATCCCGGAAGCAAGCAAGGTGAAGTTGGCTACTATTCAACTGGAAAAGGATGCAAGTGTGTAGTGGCAATCATTGAAGAGGAACTTGGGAAACGTACAACTCACATGTGAAGAATTTCTTGAAGAATTCCGGAGCCATTATTTTCCACTGGACGTCCATGAAAAGAAGGCCATGGAATTCTTGGACTTACAGCAGGGCAGTATGACAGTGCGGGAGTACAAAACCATGTTCAACCAGCTCTCCAGGTACGCGCCTGAGATGGTACAAGATGAAGCCAAGAAGGCGTGCAAATTTGAGCAGGGACTAAGGCCAAGTCTAAGATCCAGGATGATACCTTTGAGCATTCGGAGGTTCGAGAAGCTAGTCAGAAGAGCCACTGCAACTGAGTCTGACATGAACCAGTTCCAGGCTGTGCAAGTCAGGCAGAACAATTGGAATACAGGCAAGAGGCCTGCAGGACCAAGCAACTACAGATGTCAGCCCCCAGCACAGCGCTTCAAGCCAACAGGCACTAATGCTATTGCAATGGTAGGAAGAGTACCCACATGCTTCAGATGTGGAGAGTCAAGCCATATATCTACTGGGTGCACCAAGCCGCTGAAGATTTTTTATCTGTGTGGCAAGGAGGGCCACTACAAGACTGATTGCCCCCAGCTTCAGTGGGGAGACCGAGTCGATCGCAGCCCAACCTTGGGCAGAAGCAGTTCAAGCAAGGGCAGGTGTTCGCCTTGACAGAGGCTGATGCAGATGATGTGGACCATGTGATCACTAGTATGGAGGACGAAGCTTAGTTGATTTGTTACTTTTTCCATTTGTGTAATAAAATGTTATGTAATAAGAGTACTCATATGTAACAGGAGACACTTTAATAAATAGAATAAAAGCTTTGGTGTTATTTGATACGGGATCTTCGCACACTTTTGTGTCACATTCATTTGCAAAACGTAGGGAGTTGAACCAAAAATATTTCCATGTAAGGTTTTATCTGTGGCTACTCCGTCAGGAGAGAACTTGACAACTGATCGATATTATGAAGGGTGTGATCTCGAAATCGGAGGCAGGCTCTCGGGCATCGACCTCATTGAATTGGAAGTTCTTGGAGTCGACGTCATTATTGGCATAGACTGGATGTCATTGTACAGTGCCACCATTGAATGGAAGAGCAAAGAAGTTGTGGTGAAGGCTCTAAGGGACCAGCTGTTACATTCCAAGGAAAAAGGAAGTGTAAGCAGATGGTAGTAGCTTTATCAGAGCAAAAAGTTCCAGAACAAGTGAAGTAGATCCCAATTTTCTGAGATTTCCTAGCTGTATTTCTTGATGATCTACCAGGGCTTCCCCCTCATCGAGATGTAGAGTTCAGCATCACTGTTCAACCAGGAAGTGCACCTATTTCCAAGGCACCATACAGAATGGCACCAGTTGAACAAGATGAGATCAAGAAGCAGATCGAAGAATTGTTGAGCAAGGGATACATCAGGCCAAGTGCATCACCGTGGGGAGCCCCAGTTTTTTTAGTGAAGAAGAAGGATGGATCAATGAGGATGTGTATTGACTATAGAGAGTTGAACAAGGTTACTGTACAGAACAAATACCCCATTCCTCAAATCGATGACTTGTTCGACCGTCTATAAGGAGCAGCAGTCTTTTCCAAGATAGATCTATGGTCAAGGTATCATCAAGTCCGAGTGAGAGAAGAAGATGTGCACAAAACGACTTTCCGAACCAGGCATGGTCACTACGAGTTTCTAGTCATGCTATTTGGAGTCACTATTGCACCGGCTATTTTCATGGACATGATGAACAGAGTTTTGCGGCCTTTCATCGATTCTTTTGTCGTTGTATCCTGAAGCTTTTTCAAAACCTCTGTTAAGTGCTTAGCATGCTCCTCTTCTGACTTGGAGTAGACCAATATGTCATCGGAGCATCAGCTATATGCAAAGTTGTCCAAGTGTGACTTCTGGAAAACCGAAGTCGCCTTCCTGGGTCACATCCTTTCTAAGAAGGGAGTAGCTACTGACCCGCAGAAAGTTGAAGCTGTCAAAGATTGGCCAAGACCGACCACAGTGAAGTAGATCAGGAGTTTTCTGGATTTGACTGGATATTACAGAAGGTTCACTCAGGATTATGCCCAGCTTTCTGTGCCACTCACAGGGCTCACCAGGAAGAATGTGAGTTTCAAATGGTCAGATTAGTGTGAAGGTAGTTTCGAAGAGTTAAAGGAAAGGTTGACTACCGCTCCCATTTTGGCGTTGCCAAGAGCAGGAGTTGACTATGATATCTACAACGATGCTTCCCATCGCGGCTTGGGTTGTGTGCTGATGCAGGAAGGGAAGGTAATTGCTTATGGGTCTAGGCAACTAAGACCACATGAAAAGAATTATCCAGCACATGATTTGGAGCTGGCAGCAATCATCTTTGCTTTGAAGCAATTGAGGGAATACATGTATGGGAGAAGGTCAATATGTACACGGATTACAAGAGCCTGAAATACATCTATCAGCAGAGGGACCTAAATCTGAGGCAGAGGAGATGGTTAGAAGTGTTTGAAGACTTCCGACCTGAGATCAAATACCATCCAGGTAAGACAAATGTTGTGGCAGATGCGCTCAGCAGAAAGTGCAGTTTGTCTCAGCTGATCACAACTCAGAAGGAATTAGCAGAAGAGCTTGACCGAGTAGGGATTGAAGTGGTCCTACAAGGTGTGAAAGCTTCCTTAGCTCAATTGAGGATTCAACCCACTTTAAAAGACAATTATCGACGGTCAGAAGGCATATCCAGAGATCTAGAAAATGATAGAGCAAGTTGGTATTGGCAGATTGTCAGAGTTTCAAGTAAAGGATGCAGTACTGTGGTATGGTGAGCAGTTGTGTGTGCCAGATCTAGCAGAACTGAAAGAAAGCATTCTTCAGGAGGCACATGCTACCTTGTTATCAGTACATCCAGGGAGTACCAAGATGTACAAGAATATAAAGCTATACTTCGGGTGGCCAGGGATGAAGCGAGATGTAGCCGAATTTGTTGCCAAGTGTGCAATTTGTTAGCAGGTCAAGGCAGAACATCAGAAGCCCGACGGTTTTTTGCAGCCTTTACCCATCCTGGAGTGGAAATGGGACTGTATCAGCATAGATTTCATCACGGGTTTACCCAAGAGTTCCAAAGGCAATGATACAATTTGGGTAATAGTGGACCGACTCACCAAATCGGCTCACTTTTCAGCTATGAAACTTACTTGGTCAATGAAGAAGCTGGCAAAGATGTATATGGATGAGATTATGAAGCTGTATGGAGTTCCACAGTCAATAGTATCCGATCGAGATGCACGTTTCACTTCGCATTTCTGGAGAAGTCTTCAAGCAGCTTTAGGGACAAAGACCGATTTCAGTACCGCTTTTCATCCTCAAACTGATGGGCAGACTTAGAGAGTCAACAGAGTGCTGGAAGATATGTTGAGGTGCTGTGTGTTGGATTTTGGTGGCAGCTGGGAGAGACATTTAGCTCTTGTGGAATTTGCATACAACAACAGCTTTCAGGAAAGCATTGGGATGGCGCCATATGAAGCCCTATATGGACGGAAATGTAGGACTCTGGTGTGTTGGTATGAAGTGGGAGAGCGGCAGCTGTATGGACCAGAGATTGTGCAGCAAACCTCAGAAAAGATCGAGCTGATCCGGAAGAGGTTGGTCGATGCACAGAGCAGGCAAAAGAGTTACGCCGACAACAGAAGGAGGGACCTAGAATTTGATGAAGGTGATGACTATGTCTTTGTGAAGGTGTCTCCGACTAAAGCGGTGATTTGTTTCGGAATGGGGGAAAAATTAGCCCTGAGATACATTGGACCCTACAAGATATTGAAGAGACAGCTTATCGGTTAGAACTACCGGAAGAGTTAGCCCAAGTACACAATATTTTTCATGTGTCCATACTACGAGGTTATGTCCCCGATCCAAGTCATCATTTGCCAGAATTGCCAGAAGGTTTACAACTGGATTTGAGCTATGCTGAGCGTCCTATTGAGATCGTGGATCGTTGAGAAAAGGTCTTGAGAAACAAGATGATACCAATGGTCAGTCATTTGGAGGAACCAGTTTATTGAGGAGGCCACTTGGGAATCAGAGGAAAAGATGATGAAAAATCACTCTGAACTCTTCCACTGAAATCTCAGTAAAAAATTTTTTTCTTCGTTGTATTTCTCTCGCTCCTAAGTGTAGTTCCGGGGACGGAACTATTCTAAGGAGGGAGTGTTGTAACACCCCACAAATTATTTTTAATAAAAAAATGCATTTTTGATTTTTGCACGTATGATGTATCTGCAAAATTTTTATTCTCATTTTGTTATTCTCATTTACAAACTTTTAGCATTCATCAGTTTTAATTAGCCTTCTTTTGATCCATGGACCTATAGAATAAAATCTAGCCCATTAGGAGAGGAGCCCACTAGATAATTAAATTAATTAATTAGAAATGAGCCTATGTAGCAAGCCCACTAACAAAACACATTTTTTGTTAAGCATGCACTAATACATGACAAGTTACAAACTTTAGTACACATTTAGAGTTATAGAAATGTATTCATATTTGTTTATGCAAATGTGCATGCATACAACAATGAACTTGGACCGGTTTTTGGGCTAGGGGGTGGCCGGTTTTGGAGAGAGGAGGAGAAGGGTTTGGGGGTTGAGTTTGTGGAGATTGGAGAGGTGGAGAGTTGTAGGTTTCAGGAGTTTAGAACTTGAAAAGTTGTAAGAATTAATTTGGAGAGTTATTAGGTGTAAAATTATGCAAAATAGACCCTCACAAAACTCTATAAATAGAGCCCTCATTTCTCATTCTCATTTGCACCAAAAACATTATCAAAATTAAAAGAAAGAAAGAAAGAAAAGAAAGAGAGTACGAGAGTTCCATTTTTGCTTGGAGAAAATTCTTGCTAGGAGAATGAGCCATTACTAGGAGGAGAAGCCTTGCTAGGAGTTAGGAGTTATCTTGGATCTAGAAAGAGTGTTCCATCATTCCCTTCATTTGTTGAAGCTTCACATAAGATGGGTGATTTCATTATTTTCTAATGTAGGATATGCATGCTAAAAATGAGTAATAGAAGAAGAATTTTTATATGAATAGATAAAATTCATGTTAGTATAAAATGATATGCAATTGTTGTAGACAAAGAAAAGATGACATGCTAATTAAAGAGAAAAATTATTTGATGTTATGAACCAAGTTAATATGTTTGCTAAACTTTGTGTTTATGATATTGTTGACATATAAGAGGAATTTTGATGTGAAAATTATGAATGAAATTCATGCTAGTATAATAGGATATGAAAGTAGTTTTGTTATGATAAATACCATGATAATTAAAGAAAAGAATTCTTTTATGTATAAACAATGCTAGTAAGTTGCAACATTTTTGTGCTTATGATATTGTTGACCACATTATGCTTGATAATGAAGAAAGAAGAAAGAAAGAAATTTGTGTTAGTTTTGTAATGTATCGACATATGTATGTTCTAATTTAAAAGAATATAAACTATGGCAAGAAAGAGTATTCTTGTTCAAGTGAATACATTAATATTTGTTATAAAGTGTAATTTGTGTCAAAGTGAGAATATAACCAATTGTCATGGACACTAGTTTCTTTTTTTTTGTAAGTTTTAGTTTCTTAAAGAAAAATCTAAGTTTATGTGAAAAATGAGAAAGAGAACTATTTAATTGAGTGAAAATAGCGATTTTAATGAATTTTGAAAATTGGTTGTTTACTAATTTTTTTTAAAATTCTAATATCAAGAAAAAGTTTATTTCAAAATGGTTAGAAAGATTTGGATCCTTTCATGGAAAAAGAAATACTTTCTGAATAATTGAACAAAAGTACATTAGTACAATTTCTAAACAGAATTCACACTTGGACTTATTGGTTAGCCAGTGCAACACGGAACTTTGTTTGTAAAAGATCTTGGGTTCGAAACTTGTTAGTCACACTTATTTTTAACCCCTTTTTTTATTATTAATCCCTAAAGTAAGATTTCGGCATATGAGCCTTTTGATGTGTGAAGTTGCCGTAAAGTCCAAATGGACCAAACGGCTAGTGGGTTTCGGTCTGGGCGTTCGCTTGATCTGTCGGAAGATCCTGGTTTCGAAACCCAAGCCTCTCACTTTGTTTTTTTTTTTTGGATTTTTTTTTCATGGATTGGTCTTTAAATATAGAATGGAAACTCTAGTATTAATATAAAACGAAATGAAAATACTAAGAGATAGTTTCTTGTATATTTTTGAAGTAATAAAAGTTTTGAGAATAGAATCATGTGGTGAAAAGTAGTAATTTTGTAAATTGATCTTCTAAGAATAATCGGGGCGTTACACTGGGGCTAAGGGGGCACTTGCGGGATGATTCGCACAATGAGGGAACCGTTATAATAGCTGTCAGGCTGGGACCCATATTCGTGGAATGATCTAAATCTTGTTTTATTTCCGGGTAGTTTTCATGGCGAGGGATTGAGCCCTTTTATTGTGGAGTACGTCGATGCTTGCCCTCGGACCTATGTAGTATGGGATGCATAGAATCCGAACAAGTATGCATTAATGTCATCCTAGTATAAAAATATGTGCATTAGGCATTAAGGCATGACATACACTTACATGTTTAGCGTAGTCACAATTTAACACTTTATTTTTTCATTCAATCTCTTGTGATTTTTATTAAAATAATGAGATTGTTATATGTACGGCATAGAGAGGGTAGCCGAATATAACACTTTCGTCAGTTGTAAGTGACTGACGTGCCCACAGGTTGATATGCAGGTAATAGACTATTCATGAAGGAATAAAGCCATTATGATGCAATCAATGTTTTATTTGATAAAGTTGTACAAGTTATATTGTTTTCAATATTGTAATCTTTTTACTCTTCCGCTGTGTAAACAAAATGTAATGTAACTCTGATGTACTATTGTAAAAGTTTTAAATTTCCTTGTAAAGTTGTACGAAGTGAAGTAAAAATCCAGTGAAATCTCGAATTCGGCTTTATTACAGTAGCGGTCCTCTGACGACGATCTGATGCTGAGGAGGATGTGGTAACCTGACTATGAACTGGCACGACTGTGGCCTGATCGTGCCTCCTCCGAAGACAATCCCGGACCAAGTGGTCGGCAGCACCACACCGAGACACTGGCGGTTGGTCTTCTAGCAGTCCTTGTGCAAGTGCTCAGGGGTCTGGCAGAAGTCGCAAACAATATCCCTCCGCAGAGGAGCAGGACGGTACGGAGCTATCCTGACGGCATGGACCGGAGCTGGCCTCCTGATCGGACCTCCAGTGGGCCTGGTAGCAACAACAGCGGGGTAGTGAACATCCCGCTGAGAAGGGGTCTCCCGAGCTCGAGTCTGCTCTGTCGCTCGAGCTACCTCCAAGGCATCAACATAAGTACGGAGACGATGGGCGGCCAGGTGCACCTGAATCCGGGACTGTGGTTGCTTGCAAAGCGAGACGATCCTTAATTAAATCTGGAATTATGATTGACCGGGTGGTGGATTCCGAGATCATGAATAGTCGGGCGGATAGGAGGCAGATCTCCAACATATTACGGGGCTAGAGCGGCACTTGCGGGATGTTCGCACGATGAGGATTCTGTATAGTCGGGCCGTGGATTCTGGGACTGGAATCCGTACTCGTGGAATGTCTAAACCTTGCTTTTGTGACTGTAGTAGGATTTTCATGACGAGGGATTGATCCCTATTATGAGGAGTACGTTAAGGGCTTGCCCTCGAACATATGTAGTATGAGATGCATAGAATTTAAACAAGTGTGCATTAGTGCATTGTAAGTGTGAATGTCTGCCTTAGGCATTAGGTCATATCATACACTAGCATGTTTAGAATGGTCACCTTTCATATTTTGTTTCTAATTTCAAGTTTGTGATTGCTAAAGTAGAAGAATTGTTGTATTATAGCATTGCGTCAGTTGTATGCAACTGACATGCTCATAGTTTCCTAGTTGTAGGATTGGTCTTGGCTAGGATTTGAAGACATTGTGAGAGATGTCACAAGATTGAAGAGCTTTCATTATTATACCTGTACTGTACTTATTTATTTCCATTGTGCTAATGTAATGAATGATGTTGTAAATGAAAAAGTTATAAATTTCCTGTATTTTTGTACGAAGTGGAAGTAAAAGATCCTGTTTGTGCTACGAATTACATGTATTTGGAATTCGGGGCGTTACAACACTCTCTAGTGATCTCCCGTGGTCTATAGTACTGTCTTCCCCCGCCTTTGTGATCACCACATTTCGAAAATCATAACAGAGGGGGCCCCATTTCATGCACTTAAGACATCGAGTATCCTTCATGCAATCGACATGAGTATGCCCAAGATCCGCACAATTGAAATTAGGTATGGCTTTCTTCTTTCCTTTTCTTTGTTTCCTCGCTGTCCTCTTTGATGTTTCCAATGTAATCCGCCTTTCCTTGTTTCTTTGTTTTCCACCGTGATCCATGGTTTTTCATTTCAGTCCCCTACCTCCTCTGTTGGCACATTAAGCTCCATCACCGCCTTTGATATATCAATAAACACTCCCTGTTGGAAGTTAGTTGTCTCCTCAATCCTTACTGGCCTCCCTTCCGAAGCCCTAACATTCTTATTGGGTGGGTTCTTTGGCCGCCAAATTGCTTTTTTTGGTGGGTGAGCTGGAGGTGGGTTGTGGTTAGAAAGCTATCGGAGGTGGGTGTTAGCCTGCAGTTGTTGATGTGTGGGAGTGGTGTTGGTTGGTGGTGGTGGAGGTGGAAATTTGGTTGGAGGAAGAGGAGGTGGGTTGTAGTTATGTGGTTTTCGGATGTGGGTGTATGGGTGTGGTTGTTAAGGCAGAGGGGTGTTATTAGTTGGTGGAGGTGGAGGAGGAGGTGGCTGATTGTTATGTTGTCATAGTTGGTGATTTGGTTGTCTGTAGTTGGTTGTTGTTGTTGATGATTGTGGTGGTGCGATTTGGAGTGTGATTTGTGGGGCTGTTGGCATTGATGACAATTATGAGAGTTGGAATGACAGTAGTGAGATTGTTGTTGTTGGAGATAATGGTGGTGATCGTTGCAGTGAGGAACCCATCCATGGTTCCTCTGTAACGCCCCGAATTCCTAAATACGGTAATTTGTAGCACAACAGGATCTTTAATTCATTTCGTACAATTTTATAAGGAATTTGAAAACTTTAATTCATACAACACTTGTTAATTTACATTAACGCAGCAGAAAGATAAATAATTACAACATGGTAAATAAAACATTAATGACAAATAATTACAACATAGTAATTCTGGAGACGAATAGCCACACTACAAGCTATGACCCCGATAATTCTTGAGTATCACACTCCCACTTCAAGTGATTTTGCACACATTGCCTCACACCCGGTAATTCTGGAGGCGAATGCCCACACCGCGCTATCATAGGTACCTCATCACACAAATACCCCACGAGCGTTGCCTCGATCCCAGTAATTCTAGAGTAATATCCCCCACCGCGAACCTTAACCCCGGTAATTCTGGAGATACCTCTCACCGTGCTATCTAGGCCCTCAGACTCATGTTTGCCCATACTTCATTACATCTCTCTCTTGTGTTTGTCTGTCACCCTAAACCTGTTAATTGTTTATACCATGCTATTCTCACTCAGTTTTCTGCACATACATGTCTAAATGATAATAATAAGAAAATAACCAAGTCGGGGTTAAGGAAAATATCTAGTAGTGGAAAATATAGAAATGTGTACTAAGAAGAGGGCCCGTGTTCCCTACCTATTACGTGTTCATGACTACATGATAAATGACTCTGTCTGTCTGATACCCTGACTACATTACTTCCCTATAGGAAGGTGTGCTCAGAAGATAATGCTTAGGTTCTATCTGTCTGCCTGGATCTGTATCTGATATTTGTCTGTCTGATCTCTGAGTACACAGCCCTATGGACTCCACTACGAAATTTAAACGTAACTTGTTTGAATGTAGCAACCATGTGATAAAAACCTAGGACGCATGAAGTGCTACCTAGATAGTAATAAACACAAGACTTATAAGAACATGACATGTGTTATCTATTATCTGACATCAGTTATCTGATTATCTGTCATCTGCCTGACTATCATCTGACACTAACATCTGTATATCTGTCTGCATACAACTTGTCACTTGACACATGTTATCCGTATCTATTAGTATACCATTCTATCTGATTTGTTTTCCTGATTCATGTTAGATATTATATTCTGTTGATATGCCTATACCATGCCATGTTTGTTCTATTGTTATTTTATATTTGTTATTTATTCCATGTACTTGTATCCTGCACTACAAGCAGCCCATAACTTGCATTGACGAGAGTTTGTTTTTCTTTTTCCTCTTCCTGCAATTTATTAATTGCAGACCAGGGTGACCAGCTGCCAAATGGAATTGGTGATATGAGATATTAGTGTTGAAATTTTTATTGTTATTTCTATTGCTTATTTGACCAATTGTATTTGATACTTGGATTTATTTTGTATTTGGGCAATATGACACAGGATATTGACTTATTCAGATCTGATTTATTTGAGATTAATATATTTTGTTTCAAGTAAATTCTGTTGGTATTTTGACTCATATATGCATGCTTGGTTGACTTTTCCTGCTTCTGACTCTGATTATTCTTGTGAAATGTTGTAAAGATCCAGACAGCTTATGGATGATGAAAATCATTCGCTGAGCTTAGTCACGTATCCTTATTTCGTATTCTCTTTTTGGGAAGCGGGCGTGACAAAACCGAATGACACCACGCCAAGGCAATACCTTTGGGAAATCATGGTCACCAACCTCAAACTTCAAAGCTCTCCGTTGGACATCGGCCCATCGCCTCTGCCTATCCTGAGCTTCCTGATCTGAGCCACCGCATCAGCTGTCCTGGTGATCAACTCCGGACCCAAAAACTTTCTCTCACCAATGTCATCCCCGCACACTGGTGATCTGCACTTCCGCCCATAAAGTGCCTCGAACTGTGCAGCTTTAAGACTGGCCTAAAAGCTGTTATTATACGAGAACTCTACGAGATGCAAATGGTCCTCCCATAATCCACCGAACTGCAGCATACAGGACCTCAACATGTCCTCAAGAATTTGGATGGTCCTCTCTAACTGTCCATCAGTCTGGGGATGAAAAGTTGTACTGTGCTTTAATTTACTCCCCAAACTACTCCGAAGACTCTCCCAAAACTGAGATCTGAATCTCGTATCCCTGTCAGATACAATACTGACTGGAACCCCATGAAGTCTGACGATCTCTTGCATGTGCTTCTCAGCTAGGCTCTCAGTAGACTGTCCGACACGGAAGGGAATGAAGTGAGCACTCTTCGTTAATTGGTCGACAATCACCCAAATGGCACTATGACTTTTAGGACTCCTCGGCAAAGCAGTCATAAAATCCATAGTGATATGTTCCCACTTCCACTCCAGAATGGGAAGTGGTTGAAGAAGTCTGGAGGTCCTCTGATGCTCTGCCTTAACCTGCAGGCAGATCAAACACTGGGACACAAACCGCGCCACAGCCCTCTTCATACCGTGCCACCAGAAATGAAGCTTCAAATCCCGATACATCTTAGTACCTCTAGGATGGATAGAATACGATGACTGGTGGGCTTCCTCAAGCAACCTCTAACAAACTTCACCCTTCAGGACACACAACCTGGACCCAAAACAAAGAAATCCATCAACATGAATAACCATATCCATTCTAGAACAAGACACAACCTCATCTCTAAAACCTTGCAACTGCACATCACCAGCCTGAGCCTCTTTAATCTGATCAACAAGAGATGACTGAAACTGGAGCACCAAACAACTCCAATTAGACTCGACAACAACACATCCAACTCCAACCTCTGCATCTACTCAAATAAATCACTCTGCTGAGTCAGGAACATAGCTTCCGGTCTCCTGCTCAAAGCATCTGGCACCAAGTTCACTCTACCAGGATGGTATTGCAAATTGATGTCATAATCGGCCATAAGCTCCAACCAACGCCCTTGCCTCATGTTCAACTCCTTCTGGGTGAAGACGTACTTGAGACTTTTGTGGTCTGTAAAGATCTCCACTCGATCCCCAAGCAAATAATGTCTCCACAGCTTCAAAACAAAGATCACTGCCGCTAACTCCAAGTCATGAGTCGGATAGTTCTTTTCATGCGGCCTCAACTACCTCGATGCATAAGCAACGACTCGGCCCTTCTGCATCAGAACTGCTCCAAGACCCTTACCCGAAGCATCACAGTGAACTAAAAATCCGCCTAAACCATCTGGAATAGTCAACACTAGCGCTGATGTCAACCGGCTTTTCAGCTCAGCAAAAGCCTCACCGCAAGCCTCCGACCAACAGAACTTCTGATCCTTCAAAGTCAGCTTAGTCAATGGTCCTGCTATCTTCGAAAAATCATTAACGAATTTTCGGTAATTGCCCGCTAGACCAAGGAAACTCGTCACCTCTGAAACTGACTTGGGAAATGGACAATCCTTCACGGCCTCAACCTTGGACGGATCCACCGAATAACCATCGCCCGAGATAATGTGCCCCAAGAAAGTAATCCTGTCGAGCCAAAACTCATACTTGCTGAGTTTCCCATAGAGCTGATTCTCTTTCAAGGTCTGCAGAACCAACCTAAGATGCTCAGCATGATCCTCCCGGTTCCGAGAATACACCAGAATGTCATCAATGAAGAACACTAGAAATCTATCCAAGAACTGGGAAAAGACCCTGTTCATGAGACTCATAAATATAGCTGGCGCATTCATGACCCCGAATGGCATCACAAGATACTCATAGTGCCCATATCTGGTCCTGAATGCAATCTTCTGTACATCAGCTGCCTCCACTTTGACCTGATGATACCCAGAATGAAGATCCAACATCGAGAAAATGGCAGCTCCGCTCAACTGATCAAATAAGTCATCGATCCGGTGCAACGGATACCGGTTCTTCACAGTAACACTGTTTAGTTCCCAATAATCAACGCACAGTCGACGACTACCATCCTTCTTGTTGACAAAAAGGACTGGAGCTGTAACCCCTGTTTTCCCAAAAATGTATTTTCTGTATATAAAATTTTCGTAAATTATTTTTACTGCTTTCAAATTCTTTTGTTAAAAGATATTATTGACTCTTCAATTAAAATCCAATTTTCAATAAGTAATCTTATGGTAACTATTTTCTATGAATTTTACATTTGTAATACGAACCTTATTTTTGATATGGTTACCTTGATCTCTAGTATTATTATTATTACTGTTATTTGTTTTTCTTATTATTATTGTTATTAATATTTTTATAAAGTCCTAATTGTATATTTTTATTATTTGGTTATTATTTTACCCTATTTTCCCTATTGGATTTTACCCAAAACCCAACACTGTTTTAAAATCCCCTTTAACCCATTGACCCTTTTATTACCCAATTGCAACCAATACCCATTTAAGTTCCCTACCCTGTTACAATTAACCCAAACCCATTGTTTATTAAACCCAAATACCCATTTATTATTACCCAAACCCAATAACCCAACCAATAAACCAAACCCATTAAAACCCCAGCCCATTAAGCCCTGCCCAAACCCGTTTAATACCACACCCGAAACCCCTTCACCCTAACCCTATGTATATTTATACTCCCCCACAACCTATTTACCTTCCCATACAGCCAGCCGCCTCTTCATTCCTTCACCTCCCAGTTCTCTTTCATCGTCTTCACTATGGAACCGAAGCCCTAACATCCTGCTTCTTCGACCTGTCACTCGACTCCTCATCTCTCTCTTCTGATCATCCACTTCGCCCTGCACCTCGACAACAACAACCCCAACCCCAAGCACCTCCTACTCTCCTCCTCGGTGCACTCCCCTGCGCTGGTTGTGCCCCATCCTCTTATGCGATGCCAGCATAGCACCGCCGCACCCTCACATCGATAGCCTAACGCTCCAGCTACCTCCGACCAGCTCCGCCCTGTCACCCTCCCCTTGCACTGCCTCCCTGTCCCATAAAACAATAGTCGGTAGCAACGACAGCGTCCCTCGCCGGTGCTAGGACCTGTGCGCCGTCAACCGACCGCCACCTTGCTACCCTGCCATCCGCCATCACCACCCCCGGCTGTCCCTGCTTGGTGGTTGCTTTTGATCAAGGTTTTGATCTTCCTTGATTGTGGGCCGTCGATCATCATGATCATCATCATCATGGAGTTTGGATCATGATTAATCTCAGTCGTTGATCGCATCATCATCATCATCAAGATACTTGATCTCGACCATCAGATCTCCCTTGATCATCGTGATCGTGACCATCATCTTGATGTTGATCTTGATCTTCGATCTCAGCCGTCCGATTGTGTTTGTGATCTCGATCGTCTTCATCTTGTTTGTGATCGTATGTTCGTGATTGGTTTCGTGGTCCGTTCGTTGTGTTCGTGCCCGGGAATCCATTCTGGTTATTCTTGATCTTTGCATCGTTTAGGTCGTCGTCTCTCAGGCAAGTAACTTGTACTCAAATTCCTTTGTAAGATACAAGTTCTAAATACCACCTATAATGTAGTTGGGTTCTAGAGACAACTCGTGTGTGTTATTCTGGATGGGTTTTGTCTCTATAGTCTTATTTGGCCATAGTTGACTCACAACACAAATTTGACATGAACAACTTAGGATTTGACCATTCTTGATTTTGATCATGTATGAGACATTTGTGAGAATTTAGGCATTTGTTGAGATCCATGTGTTAGACTTGTTTTGGATATATTAATTACCTTATTTTATGTTGTTTGGACACTTGGTAGACTCGATTTCATGTTTGGTTGTGTTTGGATCAAGTTTCGTTTGAATTATGTGGATTTTATTTTTTTGAGGAAATTCTGTATTTTGCCGATAATCTGTCTTGAGCAGTAATTTAGACCATATTAAGGTCAGAATCTTAATTTCAGTATAAAACATGAATTATAGAGAAATTTGTCTGCTTTCCAACCCCTCTGACCTTGCCGGATTTCATTTTCGTATGTGTAAGATATGACTATTTTACTACAGAGATGTAAATCAATTCCAGATTTCGTTCTTGATGATTTTGATGACTAAATTATTTTGATACTTGGGCTAAACATATTATTTTGATCTGAAACTTTGTTCAGTATTTCTATGTCTATATAGGAATTACCCAGAATTTTGGTGAATTTTATTGATGAGTTTATATGCCGTTTCATGCTTGTTTGTGAAAGCTATACTTGCTGTATTTTGCTCGTTGTTTTGTAAAGAATCGTATTTTTACCATATTTCCTGTTACTGTATGAAAAATATTTATGAAATATGAAAGTTAGATTAATTTGACTATTTTCATCTCCCTTTGGCGGATTTGGATTTCGTTTCACGGCTTGCGAGATATTTCAGTTTTCGTACAGCAGTGTTGGGAATTCCAGATTTGCCAAACTATTGTTTCTTGATGTTTTCTAATTTTTGTTGACTAAACTAATTTTTCTAGAAAATTATGAAATTTTACATTTTGATGCTAGACATATAGGGGAATACCCCAAATTTTTCCTGGAATTTATTACGATGATTCTTGTTGTTTTCCTGTACTTGAATATAATTTACTGATTCCTGGCTGAACGCATTTCCTGGTTTAGATTCAGTTTTGAGTTATGATTTTGTGAAACACTATATGACTTATATATATTTGCTGGATTTGGCTGGAAGTGTATTTTTCAGATTCTCTGACGGATCCAGATTTGGATGTTTGTAGTAGTGGGAATTACTGTTTTAGTACAACACTGTTTTGCTGTCCTGAATTAGAAAACTAGTTGTTTTACCTTGTTATGTGTTATCTTGTACTTGTACTTGTTTATCTTGCACCCTGAACTTGATACATGTTTATATCCTGTTATTCTTGCTTTGTTTTGCAATACATACATGCATGCCTGATTATAATTATAAATGACCAAGCCGGGGTTAACGGAAAGATCTAGTAGTGGAAAATATAGAAAAGTGTACTGAAAAGAGGACCTGTGTCCTGCCTGCCTGTTACGTGTTCATGAATACATGATTCACGATCCTGTTACCTGTACCTGACTGCATGCTTCCCCATAGGAAGATGTAATCGGAAGATAGCCACTAGGTTATGCCTGTTTTCTATACCTGACTGCATACTTTCCTAGAGGAAGGTGTAGTCGAAAGATAACCACTAGGTTATGCCTGTTTCCTGTGCCTAACTGCATACTTTCCTATCGGAAGGTGTACTCGGAAAAGAACCACTGGTTTCTACCTGTTCCTGTTACCTGTTTCCTAATCCCTGAGTACACTGCCCTATGGACTCTACTACGAAATCTAAAGCAAAACTGTTTGTTGTAGCAACCATGTGTTATGTTTTTGGGGGGCATGAAGTGCTACCTAGATAGGAATAAAACAAGACTTGACATGACATAATCTGATTTCATGTACTTGTTTCCTGATTACCTGTTTTCCTGATTACTTGTTCCTGATCACCTGATACCTGATTATCCTGTTACATGATTACCTGTTCCTATTTACCTGTTGCATGATACATATTTACCTGTCTATCTGTTCACTTGACACTTGATACATGTTACCTGTACCCGTTTGTATACCATGTTGCTTGGTTCATGTTACATATTACCTTTCTGTTGACACACTTATACCATGCTATGCCTTTTACTTAGATTTATCTATCCCATGTACTTCTATCCTACATTATAAGTGGTCCGTAACTTGCAATTGATGGGTACTTATTTTTCTTTTTCCTTCTCCTACAATTTACTAAATTACATATTAGGATGGTCAGCTGCCCGATGGCATTGGAGATATGAGATACTAGTGCTGGATTTCCTGCATTATTATTATTATTTATTGCATAATTTGAATAAAGTGTACTTGATTACTTGGATAATTATCTTGTATTTGGGCGATGTGCCCCAGGATATTTTACTTGTCCAGATTCTAATTTATTTGAGATTTATATATTTTTGGTTTCAAGTAAATTTCTGTTGGTATCTTGTTTTAATTATGCATGCCTGGTTGTTTCCTTGCTTCCGACTCTGATTATTCCTGTGATATGTTGTAAAGATTATTGAACAGCTTATGAATGATGAAAATTATTTGCTGGGCTTAGTCATGTATCCGTATTCCATATTCTTTTAGGAAGCGGGGCGTGACAGGATTTTTAGTGGTATCAGAGTCCAGGTTTGGCTAATGTATTAGTTGCCTAATATATTCGACAAGCTTGGCTCGATCTGGAATTGGCTCAACATTTCACCAACCATGCATGCATAAATGAATTATATTCAACATTGATCTGATACTAGTCTTATTCCTTTCATTTGATCCTTCTTATTCGATTTCCTTGATTCGTTGTTTCTTCCATCTCTTTTAGTCATTCTCATTTGTTGATTCTGTATTGGGTATAGTTTCTTTCTCTCCGTACCCATATTTCTTTGATTCTTTCATTCATCTTGCATTATTCTTCATATTATCTTTCTGCATAGTGTTTTCCTCACCCTTGATCATCAATTCTTTTTCCCTTACTTTTGATTCTATCTTAGGTGTTGTCCTTGTTTGTTTTTTCCTGCTCATGTCCTCTTTGATTCCGGTACGAGCAATCTCTTATTTCTGTTTGCCTCGTTGATTCTCTCTTATTTCAGCTCGTGTACTATTCATTGCTTTCTGTGCCTTGCATTCATCCTCATTTATTGATTCAATTTGCCATATCCTCTTCAAATTCTGCTTGTGCCCTCTCGTTCCTCTTCCTTCATATTCAATTCTTTGATTTCTTATTTTCTTTCGTCCCTTGTAGTCGTCCTCCTTTGTTGACTCTTTATTGAGTATAAAATTCATTCTTTCCCTGCCTATATTTTCTTTATAACTTTTTTCTGAATATTTTGTGTATTTCGATTATTATTTGTTATATTTTGGATCTTCTATAAAATTATTTTCTAAAATGAAAATTTTGTTATTTCGAATAACTGTGTATTTTGATATCACAAATTTCAAAACGTAACTTCGTACTTAAATTGAACAATCAATATCTAAGTACGTGTGGAAGATTGCATCATCTCGTTCATCGTTTTGTTGCAACTAGATGTCGAGATGGCAAACATGCAACTAGACGTCAATGGAGGCAAATTACAACTGGATATCGAGGAAGCAAAATGTGCGACCGAATATCCAGATGGTAACCTACAACCTGATGTCGTGGAGACAAACCTACAACTTGATGTCGAGAAGGCAAGTCTACAGATGGATACCCACATCAAAGAATTTCTACTACTATTATTATTGTTTTCCTTATTATTATTAGTATTATTATTATTATTGTTATTACTATTACTATTATTATTATTGTATTTTTTTTACTATTTTATTTTTGTTATTAATATTGAATTATTTTTACAAAAAATGATGAACCCCAAATTATATTCTCTCTTGCATTATTATCTTTACCAGTATTGTTAATATTATTATTATTATTATTATTATTATTACCAGTATGATTATGATGATTATTATTGTTATTATTTTTTTTTTATTTTTGTTATTATTATTTTATTATTAATATGTGTTGATTTTTGTATTATTAATATTATTTTTGTTAACACCCCATAGTTTTGACCTAATTATTTAAATTAAAGCCCTCATTTAAAGCCCAATTTTGTTTTGGTGTCCCATTCTTTTCTTCCTGCTCGGATCGTCGCTTGGTGTCACGTGGTCTACAACGACATGTCTGCAGCTTGGAACATCAGCATCAGAGTGTCGCAGCGGAAGCATCGTGGGCTCATAACCCACAGGTCCCAGAATCCTATTGTTGCTTGTCCTTCCTTGCATTGTTTGCTTTCCCCTATCTCTTGCATTTAACCTCATCCATTGACTCGTTGTTTGGTTCATCTTTTCCTTGTCCATCCCTTCTTCAATTCCAGCTCTATCTATTTCTTCATCTCATTGCTTTATAATCTTGCAAGTCTTGTGGTGTTTCTTCTTCATTTTTGATACCAGTTACTTCTTTCTTGCATTCCATTTTGCCATCATGCACCCATTTATTTTGTTTGTTTCAATTCTTCCATATCTTTTTCTCCCTTTGATTTCAGCTCTACCTACTCCCTATCTTGCTTTGTTATCTTGTGTGGTTTCCTTCCTTTTGATAATGTTTATTTTCTTTCTTGCATTCTATTTGACCTCATTGTTATTCCCTTCCTTCTTTTTCTGGTGTTGCCACTGCTTTGTTCCGTCCCCATTAGACCTATGTTTTGTTACCCTCCCCCAAGTTTGCTTTTGGCTTGTCCTATGTACCGCCAAGCAAATTTCGAGGAGGAAAATTTTGTTGTAAGATGGATAGGATTTGTAACCCCTATTTTCCCAAAAATGTATTTTCTGTATTTAAAATTTTCGTAAATTATTTTTACTGCTTTCAAATTCTTTTGTTAAAAGGTATTCTTACTCTTCAATTAAAATCTAATTTTCGATAAGTAATCTTATGGTAACTATATTCTATGAATTTTACATTTGTAATACGAACCTTATTTTTGATATGGTTACCTTGATCTGTAGTATTATTATTATTACTGTTATTTGTTTTTCTTCTTATTATTGTTATTAATATTTTTATAAAGTCCTAATAGTATATTTTTATTATTTGGTTATTTCATTTTACCCTATTTTCCCTAATGAATTTTACCCAAAACCCAACACTCTGTTTTAAAATCCCCTTTAACCCATTAACCCTTTTATTACCCAATAGAAACCCATACCCATTTAAATTCCCTACCCTGTTATAATTAACCCAAACCCATTGTTTATTAAACCCAAATACCCATTTATTATTACCCAAACCCAATAACCCAACCAATAAACCAAACTCATTAAAAGCCCAGCCCATTAAGCCCTACCCAAACACGTTTAATACCCACGCCCGAAACCCCTTCACCCAAACCCTATTATATTTATACTCCCCCATAACCTGGTCACCTTCCCATACAGCCAGCTGCCTCTTCATCCCTTCACTCCCGATTCTTTTTCATCGTCTTCACCATGGAACCGAAGCCCTAACATCCTGCTCCTTCGACCTGTCGCTCGACTCCTCATCTCTCTCTTCCGATCATCCACTTCACCCTGCAATTCGACGGTAACAACCCCAACCCTGAGCACCTCCTACTCTCCCCCCCGGTGCACTCCCTGCGTTGGTCGCACCCCATCCTCCTATATGATGCCAGCGTAGCACCGCCGCACCTTCACCTCGAGAGCTCGACGCTCCAACCACCTCCGACGAGCTCTACCTTGTCACCCTCCCTTTGCTCTGCCTCCCTGTCCCATACAACAACAATCGGCAGCAACGACAGCATCCCTCACCGGTGCTGGACCTGTGCGCCGTCAACCGACTACCACCTTGCTACCCTGCCATCCGCCATCACCACCCCCAGCTGTCCCTGCTTGGTGGTTGCTGTTGATCAAGGTTTTGATCTTCCTTGATTATGGGCCGTCAATCATCATGATCATCATCATCATGGAGTTTTGATCATGATTAATCTCGGCCGTTGATCGCATCATAATCATCATCATCATCATCAAGATACTTGGTCTCGACCGTCGGATCTCCCTTCATCATCATGATTGTGACCATCATCTTGATCTTGATCTTGAACTTCGATCTCAGCCGTCCGATTATGTTCGTGATCTCAATCATCTTCATCTTGTTCGTGATCATGTGGTCGTGACTGGTTCGTGGTCCGTTCATTGTGTTCGTGCCCGAGAATCCATTCCCGTTATTCATGATCATTGCACCATTTTCTTCGTCTTCTCTCAAGCAAGTAACTTGTACTCAAATTCCTTTGTATGATACAAGTCCTAAACACCACCTATAATGTAGTTGGGTTCTAGAGACAACTCGTGTGTGTTATTCTTGATGGGTTTTGTCTCCATAGTGTTATTTGGCCATAGTTGACTCACGACACAAATTTGACATGAACAACTTAGGATTTGACCGTTCTTGATTTTGATCATGTATGAGACATTTGTGAGAATTTAGGCATTTGTTGAGATCCATGTGTTAGACTTGTTTTGGATATGTTAATTACCCTATTTCATGTTGTTTGGACACTTGGTAGACTCGATTTCATATTTGGTTGTGATTGGATCAAGTTTCGTTTGAATTATGTGGATTTTGTTTTTTTTTTGAGGAAATTCTGTATTTTGCTGATAATCTGTCTTGATCAGTAATTTAGACCATATTAAGGTCAGAATCTTAATTTCAGTATAAAACATGAATTGTAGATAAATTCGTCTGCTTTCCAACCCCTCTGACCTTGCTTGATTTCGTTTTCGTATGTGTGAGATATGACTGTTTTACTACAGAGATGTAGATCAATTCCAAATTTCGTTCTTGATGATTTTGATGACTAAATTATTTTGATACTTATGCTAAACATATTATTTTGATCTGAAACTTTGGTCAGTATTTCTATATCTATCTAGGGATTACCCAGAATTTTGGTGGATTTTATTGATGATTTTATACGCCGTTTCATGCTTGTTTGTGAAAGCTATACTTGCTGTATTTTGCTCGCTGTTCTGTAAAGAATCGTATTTTTACCATATTTCCTGTTACTGTATGAAAAATATTTATGAAATATGAAAGTTAGATTAATTTTACTATTTTCATCTCCCTTTGGCAGATTTGGATTTCGTTTCACGGTTTGCGAGATATTTCAGTCTTCGTACAGCAGTGTTGGGAATTCCATATTTGCCAAACTATCGTTTCTTGATATTTTCTTATTTTTGTTGACTAAACTAATTTTTCTGGAAAATTATGAAATTGTATATTTTGATGCTAGACATATAGGAAAATATCCCAGATTTTTCCTGGAATTTATTATGATGATTCTTGCTGTTTTCCTGTACTTGAATATAATTTACTGATTCCTGGCTGAACGCATTTCCTGATTTAGATTCAGTTTTGAGTTATGATTTTGTGAAACACTATAGACTTATCTATACTTGCTGGATTCAGTTGGAAGTCTATTTTCTAGATTCTTTGACGGATCCAGATTTGGATGTTTGTAGTAGCGGGAATCACTGTTTTAGTACAACACTGATTTACTGTCCTGAATTAGAAAACTAGTTGTTTTACCCTGTTATGTGTTATCTTGTACCTGTACTTGTTTATCTTGCGCCCTGAACTTGATACATGTTTATACCCTGTTATCCTTGCGTTGTTTTGCGACACATACATACATGCCTGATTATAATAATAAATGACCAAGCCGGGGTTAAGGAAAAGATCTAGTAGTAGAAAGTACAGAAACGTGTACTGAGAAGAGGACCTGTATCCTGCCTTCCTGTTACGTGTTCATGACTACATGATTGACGATCCGGTTACTTGTACCTGACTGCATGCTTCCCTATAGGAAGATGTTCTCGAAAGATAACCACTAGGTTATGCCTGTTTCCTGTACCTGACTGCATACTTCCCTATAGGAAGGTGTACTCGGAAGATAACTACTAGGTTATGCCTGTTTTCTGTACCTGAATGCATACTTTCCTATAAGAAGGTGTACTCGGAAGAGAACCACTAGGTTCTACCTATTCCTGTTACCTGTTATCCTGATCCCTGAGTACACTACCCTATGGACTCTACTACGAAATCTAAAGCAAAACTGTTTGTTGTAGCAACCATGTGTTATGTTTTTAGGGCGCATGAAGTGCTACCTAGATAGGAATAAAACAAGACTTGACATGACATAATCTGATTTACTGTACTTGTTTCCTGATTACCTATTTTCCTGATTACTTGTTCCTGATCACCTGATACCTGATTATCCTGTTACATGATTACCTGTTCCTATTTACCTATTACATGATACATGTTTACATATTTACCTGTTCACTTGACACTTGATACACGTTACCTATACCTGTTTGTATACCATGTTGCTTGATTCTATTTGCTTGGTTCATGTTATATATTACCTTTCTGCTGACACACTTATACCATGCTATGCTTGTTACTTAGATTTATCTATCCCATGTACTTGTATCCTACATTATAAGTGACCCGTAACTTGCAATTGATGGGTACTTGTTTTTCTTTTTCCTTCTCCTGCAATTTACTAAATTGCAGATCAGGATGGTCAGCTGCCCGATGGCATTTGAGATATGAGATACTAGTGCTGGATTTCCTGCTTTATTATTATTATTTATTGCATGATTTGAATAAAATGTACTTGATTACTTGGATAATTATTTTTTTATTCGGGCGATGTGCCCCAGGATATTTGACTTGTCCAGATTTTGATTTATTTGAGATTTATATATTTTTGGTTTCAAGTAAATTTCTGTTGATATCTTGTTTCAATTATGCATGCCTGGTTGTTTCCTTGCTTCCGACTCTGATTATTCCTGTGATATGTTGTAAAGATTCCTGAACAGCTTATGGATGATGAAAATCATTCACTGGGCTTAATCGCGTATCCATATTCCGTATTCTTTTGGGAAGCGGGGCGTGACAGGAGCACCCCAAGGTGAAACACTGGGTCTGATGAACCCCAAATCCAGCCACTCCTGAATCTGCACCTTAAGTTCTGCTAACTCAACCGGTGCCATCCTGTAGGTACTCTTCGATATCGGCGTCGTACCAGGCTGAACTTCAATACCGAACTTCGCATCCTTATCAGGGGGTAAGCCAGGTAACTCCTCTGAAAAAACATCCAAAAAAACCTGCACTACTTATAACATCGTGGAATTTCAAATCCTATTTAAATTAGAATCTGTTTGATTTTACGTGTTGTGCACATGCAAATTTATGCATGTATTTCTCTAAAAATATTTCATGAACTAGTAGTCTTACTTCTTCTCTTTTTAATTTGAATAACTTAATTTGATCCTAGACCTATTTGTCTCTTTGTAGCCCACATTAATTAATTAATTAATTCATTCATTCATTTGAGCCCATGGTTAGTTAGCCCATTAGTGAGCCCATTTAATTTAATTACTCTTTTAAATAACCTAACTTGTAGTGTTGACTCATTCTATGAACAAATAATTTAATTAACATGAACAACTTGTGAAATGAGGGACACTAGGTGGCACGCGCTTGCACTAGAGTGTGCAATGCACACCCTTTGGTGTAGGCCGGATAATGCTAGAGAGGAGAAGGAGAGTGGATGAGGTGGAGAGTGGTTACTTTCATCATGGGAAGTTATTTCAACTCCCTAGTTCATCTAAGCCATTGATCCTTAACCATTTGATCTAATCCTAGCCCTCTATTCTCACTAAAATTTTGCATAAATACCCCCCCCCCCTACACTAGTTATCCTTGCACCTAGAATTGAAAAAGAAAGAAAGAAAAGAAATACAAGTTAGTAAGACAAAAGATTAAGGAGTTTGTGAGATTAAAAGATTGAGTGCAAAATTGTGTGTTCCCTCACCTAGAAGATTGGCCGGCCAATACCAACGAGCAAGAAGAAGGAGTTCCATCAACAATAAGCTAGAGAGGAGAAGCAGCTTGGTGGCCCAAACTAGGAGGAGAAGGCTCTTTTGTTCATTCTAGGAAATTCCCTAGGACCTTTTGTGTGTTTCTCTCCATTTGAGATGGGTGACTTTCTTAAACTTCTAATTAGAATACCATGCTAGGCTTTGTTTGATAAGATTAAGAAGAAATGATAGAACTAGCTATGTGGTGTGAAAAGGAGACATTGTGATAATTGTGATAATGCATGTTAAAAGAATATTAATTAATTGTAAAATTCTGATTGTTAGTTTAAAATCTACAATGCTATCATGCTTTATTTGGTTGTTATGTGCTAAATTAAAAATTATGCTTGTATGTGAAATAATTGAAATAAGAATTGTGGAATTATGATGTTGATTATTGGTTGGATAAAAAACATGAAAAAGGAGTTTTTATTACTGAAATAAATGTGTAATGTCCATGAAAAATATTGTAATTGATTTTAAAAAATTTTAGAGGTAATTTGTAGCAAGAATATGTTGTTTTTCCCTAAAATTGAAATTAAGTAGTAGAATGCAAGTATAGAGTTAAAAATTGTGTTTTTATATCAAAAATGAAATTTTATTTCACTGAAATGCTGTAATAAGATGAAAATTAAATTCTAGAGTTTTTAAATAAGTTTGGAGAAGAAGAGAATACAAAGATATTCACTTTTGTAGAAAATCGAAATAATGGAGAACTGAGTTTTGACCCTAAGAACTTCACTTATTATCGATCTGGTCACTTAGACCATTTGGTCGATGACTGTGTTGGGCGTTTACTGTAGCCGTGGGTCGACCTCAGTGGTCGCGAGTCCGAAACTTGGGCTCTGCCCTTTTATTTCTCATTTTTTCAATAAAATTCGAAAACCGAGACTTAATTTAAGTTAATTAAACCCCCTGTTTTTAACGCTGTGGTGCCTTGGTTGTTCTGGCTTTCGGTGGTTGTTGGTTTCTCTCGGGTTGTGGGTTCGACTCAGGGTCTTGGCACTTTAAAACATATTTTTCGGTTTTGGGGCATTTAAATTGATATTTTGGGGTATTTTAAATTCGGAAAAATATTATAATTAATCTAAAATTTTGTGAAGCATACGAAAAATAATTGTGTATTAATTGAATAATATAAATGTGAATTAGAAGTGGAAATTTGAGTAGAATTGCATAAAGTGATAATTATAAAATATGAAAAGTGATTTAGTTTTCATGGAATATTTACCAAGTTATAAAAGATAAATTTTGAATGAAGGAAAATCTAGGTGTTTTGATTATGGGCTTTTATGCATTTAATTGTTTGAATTTGTGTGCACTTTAAAGAATGATGAAAAGTATAATTTTTGTGATTTGAATTAAGTAAAGGAAATGAACAATTGTATGTAAATCTAATGGATTATTGAAATAGAACTTTGAACATGAAATGCATGAATTGAAATTGAACCTTATGTATGAAATTTGATTCACAGAAAAGAAT
Source organism: Hemerocallis citrina (assembly GCA_017893485.1). NCBI lineage: Eukaryota > Viridiplantae > Streptophyta > Magnoliopsida > Asparagales > Asphodelaceae > Hemerocallis > Hemerocallis citrina. Next base: position 152,768,577 of record CM030364.1, on the reverse strand, counting down.
GGAAATCATGTTGATTATGAAAGAGAATTTATGAGTATGAAGACTCAAATTTTGTGATTATGAAGCGAAATTGAGAACTAGAGTGTAGCTAAGCCTCATGACGGCATTTGAAAGAAATATTGTTGAAATGAAATTGGAAATGAAAAGACCAAGTTTGGGTCATGTTGTATAAATGATTAAGATCGGTATAATGGGAGTGCTAACTCTAGGAGATTGATTTTTATTCATGATTCAAATAAAAGTAAGGATTAGATGCATAGTGAAGATGTGATGAAAGTAAGAGAAAAACATGAGTATGAGGGCCATTAGATTGGCGGCATGAGAGCATTCACAGGATGTCCCATGATGAGTCATGAGTAGGACGTGAATACTGCTCCAGAGTACCGTCCCTGGTGGCGACGCTTATGGGGTGGTCTAGTGACTACGAGTGGTGCTATGTCTATGATAGGAGGTGAAATCACCATAGGATGCCTGCATGATGAGTCATGTGATAGGGCGTTGGGATTCTCTCCAGGGCGCCTAGACATGGGCTCGTAACTCATAGAACACCTAGGATACTTACCGTAGTTACAGTAGTAGATTAAGTCATGGCGAGGGATTGAACCCTACAAGATGAAGAACGGTTAAGTCTTGCCCTCGGACCTATGTAGTATGGGATGCATAGACTCTGAACAAGTGCGCATTAGTGTCATATAATACAAATAACTGCATTAAGGACTAAGCGCACAATCACAACACGACATCAATATGATAGTCTCCGTAGCTATGTTTTGTGACAAGTTTGTGTTTTTCCAAGTAAAAGAAAGTTGATGTATTATATCCTAGCATCAGTTGAATGAACTGACGTGCCCACAGTTTCTATGCAAGATAAAGTGAGTGACAAGATTAAAGTATGCATGCTGCTTAAAGAATGATTTCAAGTGTTGTACATTTTATTCATATAAATTGTTGTAAATTGCTTCCGCTGTATAAGTGTAAATGTAAATGTAACTCTGATGTAAAGTAAAATTTTTAATTCCTTGTAAAATTGAACGAAGTGAAGTGTAAAGATCCTGTGGAACTTCGAATTCAGTTGTATTTGGAATTCGGGGTGTTACACTACTAGAGGCGTAGCCTCACAGCCTGAATGCAATTCCATTGCACAAACCTCCTGATCAACTGCAGTCTTAGCTCGGCCAAGTGGCATCTCCCCGGCATGGAACTCAAACTTTGCGCGACCTGGGATTCGGAATACAACTTTCTTGGCATGACAATCAATAATGGCATGGGACTCACCCAACCAATCCATACCGAGAATAACGTCGAATCCTGAATTCCCAATTATAATCAGGTTGGCCTTGAAATCTGCGTCGCCAATAACTACGGGACTCTGTCTGCACTCCTAGGAAAAAATGACAACACCACCACCTGTCACAATGTTCCAAGCCTCTGACATGATGCAACACTCCAACCGATGGCGAGCCACGAAGTGGGAAGAGACAAAGGAATGGGTTGCCCCGGAATCAAAAAGAACATGAGCAGGGAAAGAGCAAACAAGGACAACACCTATGATAGAATCAAAAAGAGACAGAGAAAAAGAATTGATGATCAAGGGTAAGGAAAAACACGATGCAGAAAGATAATATGAAAGAATAATGCAAGGGGAATGAAAAAAAGCAAAAGAAAAAAAGCAAAAACAACAAAATGCAAAATATACCTACAACAGCACCCTCTACTGTCTCAGCATCAGCAGCAGTCAGGTTGAAAGCCTAACCTTTTCTAGGGTAGTAGTCCTCTGACTGAAAATCTGGCGCTTGTGGAGGAAGTAGTGGCCTGACTGGACCACAAGCTGGGGCTACCTGCTGAATTGGACCCCTGGCTGGAAGAGCCATCCGCTGCGACTGCTGATAATCCCGTACTGAATGGTCAGTAGCGCCACATCTGAAGCATCGGCAATTGGCGCGCCAGCAGTTCCTGCGATCATGCCCAGCCAACAGATAGTAGTCGCAGAAACTAGCACCTCGAGAAACAGCAGAAAAGTAAGGAGTTGCCCTGATAGGATGGGCGGGAACATGCCTCTGAATCGGCCCACAGAAGGCCTGGCAACAAGAGAGTGCGGAAAAGTCCGTTGAGGAGGAGCCAACCCACCACGAGCCTGCTCCTGAGCTCGAGCTACCTCAAGAGCCACAGCTTAAGTTCGCAAGTGAAAGGAGAAGAGCTGCACCCGAATCTCTCGCTCAAGTCCCAGTGTGAATCTACGAGCCTTGTCCTCTTTGTTCACCACAAGAACGGCTACGAAGCGAGTAAGTCTTGTAAATTCCGCTGCATACTCATCCATGGACCCGGAGCCCTGCTTTCAATAGAGACCCATGTTACAACATTGCATGGACAATATGTAACAAATTTCAAAAATAGAACAATGACCAACCTGTTTCAGGGCCAGGAATTGTTGCTCCATTTCAACTCGAGTGCTGCTAGGGAAGAACTTCTCCAAGAAACTCCTAGTGAACGTAGCCCAAGTGATCGGTTGCTCGAGCCTTTCGGACTCGGACCTCCACCAAATGTGAGCCCAAATACACCAGCTGGATAGCTACCACATCCACTCTATCAGCATCAGCAACTCTTGCCGCCAAAAGCAACTGCTCAGTCTGGATCAGCCACTGTTCGGCCTCCAAAGGCGTCTCAGTGCCGGAGAATCTGTCAGGATGCAGCCTCATAAAATCTGTGACTGTACCCGGACGGGGAGGGAGAGCTGCCTGCATAGGCACAGCGGGATGCGAAACACGGCCAGCTTCCAAAGTAGCCATCACAAGGTCACTGTGGTTTTGCTGCATACTAATCAACCGTTCCAACACATTGGTAACGGCCTCAACCCCGGGCTAATCATCTTGAGTACGAGAAGTGGAACCTCTGCGAGCTATGGTCTGCACAAGATCAAAAACAATTATCTTCCAGATCAAAATTGATTATAATTCATTTATGTATGCATGGTCAGTGTACTGTTAAGCCAATCCCAGGTCGAGCCAAGCTTGTCTAATATATCAGTCAAACTAATACATTAGCCAAACGTAACTCAGATACCACTAAAAACCTTGTCACGCCCTGCTTCCGAAAAGGAGAATACAGAATACGGATACGTGACTAAGCCCAGCGAATGATTTTCATCTTCCATAAGCTGTCAGGATCTTTACAACATTTCATAGGTATAATCAGAGTTGGAAGCAAGAGAAGTCAACCACGCATGCACAAATAAATTAATATACCAACAGAATTTACTTGAAACAAATTTTAATAAATTTCAAATAAACCAAATCTAAACAAGTCAATAATCCTGGGTCATACTGCCCAATACAAATAATTCAAGTAACCAAGTACAATTATTCAAATAAGCAACAAGAAATAATAAAAGCAAAAATTCCAGCATCTAGAATCTCAAATGACCTACTCCATCAGGCAGTTGATCTCCAAAATCTGCAATTTAATAAATTGCAGGAAAAGGGAAAAGAAAACAAAATGCTCGTCAATGCAAGTTACGGGCCACTTGTAGTGCAATCCCAAGTACAGGGAAAATAAACAGATCTAAAATAACAATAGAAACAAATATAGCATGGAATAGATATGATAGTATTAATTCATAATAAATAGGGTTCAATTTGGGGGCCCCAAAACGAGTGTCCCATATTCCCCTATGGATGAGACTCTTAAGATTATAAGGATTTCCAAATTGAGTGTCAGAGTTTTTATCGGAATCAGAAAACAGAATCAAGTAATATGATGTGCTAATAGGTACAGGTGATATGTAACAGATGGTATGCAGACAGATATACAGATAACAGATGTCAGATAACAGATACAGGTAAACAGGTAACAAATGTCCAGTAGCATGTAATAGATAACAGATAACGGATTTCAGGTTATGTTAAGTCTTGGATTTCTTTCTTTCTAGGTAGCATTTCATGCGTCTTAGGTTTTTACCACATGGTTGCTACATTAAAACAAATTACGTTTAGATTTCATAGGGGATTCTATAGGGCCGTGTACTCAGGTATCAGATAGACAGATATCAAATGCAGATCCAGACAGACAGATAGAACCTACGAGTTCTCTTCTGAGTACACCTTCCTATAAGAAAGTGTACAGTCAGGTAATCAGACAGAAAGAGTCGTGTATCATGTAGTCATGAACACGTAGCAGATAACAGATAATCCTTTGGGAAACACGGGCCCCCTTCTAAGTACACATTTCTATATTATCCACTACTAGATCTTTCCCTTAACCCCGGCTTGGTTAATTGTTATTATTATCAAACAGGCATATATGTTTTACAAAACAGGGCAAGAATCACTTGGCATGAACAAGTAACAGGTTCAGGTTGAAAAATAAACATGTACAGATGAAAGACAACTCATAAAGGGATTGAACAATGGAAATTCTAGTTCAGGACAATAAAACAGTATTGCAATAAATCTGGAATTTCCATTGCTACAAATATCCAAATCTGGATCCATCAGAAAATCTAGAAAATAGACTCTTGACCGAATCCAGCAAATATATATAAGTCATATGGTATTTCACAACAACAGGACTCAAAACAGAATTGTATCCGCAAAACATATTTAGCCACAAATTAGAAGTTTATATTCATAAACAGGAAAACAACATAAAAACTTACTGATTAAATCCAAGAAAGATCTGAGGTATTTCCTATTTTGGAACACATAGCCTCTCTCCAAACCACAGCCTCCATCCCTGATCTGGAACTCTGACAACTTGCCAGCAGTCACCTGCTCCTTCACCTTCAGAATCTCTGCATCTTCCTTCTGACTTGCAATAATCCTTTCATTCAGTATTGGTTGAAGCATCAACTGAGCTAAAGATGATCCCAAGCCTTGCAGAACAACTTCAATACTAGCCCGATCTAACTCCTCTTCCAGCTGTCTCTGATTTGTAATCAAACTCGCCAGACTGCTCTTGCGGCTAAGTGCATCAGCAACAACATTAGCCTTCTCAGGATGATACTTGATCTCAAGACGCATGTCCTCAAGCACCTCCAGCCATCTCCTTTGCCTCAGATTCAGATCTTTTTGTTGATAGATGTACTTCAAGCTCTTTTGGTCCGTTTACATGTTCAGCTTCTCACCATACACGTAGTGTCTCCATTGCTTCAAAGCGAAGATAATCGCAGCCAACTCCAGATAAGGAGTCGGATATTTCTTCTCATGCGGTCTTAGTTGCCTAGACCGATATGCGATCACCTTTCCTTCTTGCATTAAGACACAACCAAGCCCACGATGTGAAGAATCGCTGTAAACATCGTACTCAACACCTGCTCTAGGCAAAGCCAAAATTGGAGCAGTAGTCAGCCTCTCTTTCAACTCCTGAAAGCTTGTCTCGCACTGCTCAATCCACTTGAAGTTCATATTTTTCTTGGTCAGACCAGTGAGCGGTACGGCTATCTAAGCATAGCCCTGAATAAACCTCCTGTAGTATCCCATTAGCCCAAGAAAACTCCTGATTTCCTTAACTGTAGTAGGCCTTGCACAATCCTTCACCACCTCTATTTCTGAGTATCAGTTGCCACTCCCTCCTTAGAAAGGATGTGACCTAGGAATGCCACTTCAGATTTCTAGAAATCTCACTTGGACAACTTGGTATACAACTCATGCTCCTGAAGCTTCTTCAAAACTGCTGCCAGATGCTCCGTGTGCTCCTCCTCCGGCTTGGAGTACACAAGAATATCGTCGATAAAAACCACGACGAAAGAATTAATGAACGGTCTCAGAACTCTGTTCATCATATCCATGAAAATTGCAGGTTCATTCGTCACTCCAAACGGCATAACTAAGAATTCGTAATGCCTATGTCGAGTTCTGAACGCAGTCTTATGCACATCTTCAGCTTTCACTCAAACTTGATAATATCCTGATCGAAGATCTATTTGGAGAAAACCGCTGCTCCTTGTAGACGATCGAACAGGTCGTTGATCCGGGGAATAGGATACTTATTCTGAACAGTGACCTTATTCAGCTCTCGGTAATCGATACACATTCTCATCGATCCATCCTTCTTTACCAAAAGCAATGGCGCTTCCCAAGGTGACGCACTCAGTTGAATAAAGCCTTTCTCCATCATTTCCTCAATCTGCCGTTTGATCTCATCCTACTTTACAGGCCATCCTATACGGTGCCTTGAAAATAGGTGCACTCCCTAGCTGAATAGTGATGCTGAACTCTATATCACGATGCGGGGGTAACCCAGGCAAATCTTCCAAGAATACCGTTGGATAATCCCGAACCACCGGAATTTGCTGCACCTCTGCAGGAACATCCCTCTTGCAGATAGTTGCCACCAGACCAGAACATCTCTTCTTCCCTTGAAAAGTGACTTCACGTTCGCCTGGAGCCTTCACTGTTACTTCTTGGTCTTGCACTCGATGCTTGCACTGTACACCGACATCCAATCAATGCCAATGATAACATCGACTCTCAAGACATTTAGCTCGATCAAATCAATCCCAAAAATCCTATCTCCAATCACGATCTCGTAGTCCGTATAGTACCGATAAGTGGTTAAAGTCTCCCCTGACGGAGTAGCTACTGCTAAAATTTTGCCTGGAAAGATTTTTGGTTCGACTCCCAGAACTTTAGCGAATTTAGGTGATACAAAAGTGTGAGAGGATCCAGTATCGAACAAAACAACAGCTTTCTTTCCATTCAAAATAAGTTCTCCTGTTACATAACACACACTCGTTACATAACAGTTCACTATATAAGGTGGGAAAAAGAAATAACATAAAACACTCTTAAACATCCTCCCTCATACCAGTGATGACGTGATCCACCTCATCAGCGTCAGCTTTAGTCAAGGCAAATACTCGTCCCTCCTGGTACGGCTTCTTCCCGGCCTACTGAGTTGGTCCCCTACGGGTGACATTCTGCGGCTTGGAGCATTGAGACTTGTAATGTTCCGTATCATCACAGTTGTAGCAAGTCACCATAGGAGGTCTCACCCAATTGTTTCCGGGTCTCCCATCTATGTTGACAGCATTCGCTCCCCTAGGTTTGAACCTCTGGGCTGACGGCTGCCCCTTGAAATTGCCAAAAACTACGGGCCTCTTCCCAACGTTCTAGTTGGTCCTTCGATTTTGAACAGCGTGGAACTGCACCATGTCTGCCTCAGTGGTTGCCGATCGTTTGACCAGCTTGTCAAACCTCCTGATACCGAAGGGTATCATCCTGAATCTCAGACTTGGCCTCAACCTATGCTCGAATTTTCAAGCCTTCTTCGCCTCGTCCATTATCAATTCGGGAGCATACCTCGAGAGCTGATTGAACCTCGTCTCATACTCTCTAACCGACATGCCGCCCTACTGCAGCGCCAGAAATTCCTTGGCTTTCTTCTCCTAGACATCTGAAGGAAAATAATAACAGCAAAACTCCTCTAAGGATTCCTTCCAACCAAGAACAATACCTCCCATCGTCCGCTTCATCGACTGCCACCACACAGCCGCATCCTTCTCGAACTGCAGCGCCGCCAACTTCACCTTGCTGCCCTCCGAAGTCTCCAAGACTTCGAAGATAGTGCGCCGCCAACTTCACCTTGCTGCCCTCCGAAGTCTCCAAGACTTCGAAGATAGTCTCGATCTGTCAGATCCAATTGTCAACCACGTCAGGGTCTGACTTTCCCTCAAACACCGGTGGTTTCATCCGTTTGAATGATTCCACGAGTTTGATTGCTTCGGGTACTGGATTCGCAGGCACCCTTCCTTGATTCTGATTCATGGCAACGATATTGAGTGTCTGATAGACCCTCGCTAGCTCCGTTTCCAAGTCCAGACCTTCACCATTTCAAGCTCCTCTTCTAGCCATGTTCTGATGCAAAAGATCCATTAAATTCAAAGTATAAACATGAATTTTAAATCAACTTTTCATTTCATTGAATTTCAACTTTATACATTCGAATTTAAAACATTTCTGACATCAAATGAAGGAAATAAGAAGATACAATAGTCTAACTCCTACGGTTCCTCTTGGCTTCACGAAGCTCTTCCCGTAGTTCCTCCACTTCCTCCTTCAGTACATCGTACATGTTTTTCCTCTTCTCGAGTTCCCAAACACGATGACTGAGAACTAAAATATCATCCTTGTGCTTCGCCAACTGAGCCTCCAGTAGCGCGACTCTCTCCCGTTGAGTCTCTACCTGCCTCTGAAGAGACATAATGAGACTACTCGGAACTGGTTCTTCCTCGTCAGAGAAGTCATCAGATGAATCCGGAGGTGGAGTGATCTCTCGGGACTCAGGCCACTCCTCTTCCACTTCTTCAGGATCTTTCTTGTCTGAATCAGCTTGCCCGGGGTAGTAATCTTCCTCAACAATGTGCCAATCGTCACCTCCAGCTAGGTCGAAGTGGTCCGCCATCTTAGAGAAAAGAGGAGAAGAAGAAGAAGCATAAATCATAGAGCAATGCAAATGCAAGTGACTTACATTTAAATCTCTAGACTCAACACATGCCCTAATGTCCACTTCTAAGGTGTCGTTCCTTATAAATTTGTACTACTTAGAAGCGTAGCTCTGATACCACTCTGTAACACCTCGAATTCCAAATACAACTGAATTCGAAGTTCTACAGGATCTTTACACTTCTTTCGTACAATTTTACAGGGAAATTGAAACATTTCTTACATCAGAGTTAAATTATACCTTTACTTTATTACAGCGAAAGCAATTTTACAGTAATTACATGAAACAACATTTAAATCAATCTTTGAGCAGCATGTATACTTCAATTTTTCAAGCATCTTTACCCTGCATGTAAAACTGTGGGCGCGTGAGTTCATTCACTAACGAAATATTATACACGGCCATCCTCCCTATGCCGGAAACAGTATAACGATTCTCAACACTTAACAAACCACAAACTTATTCACAAACAATACTAAAGGGACTATCCTATAGATGTTATGTTGTGCAGTGCGCTTAGTCCTTAATGGAGTTATTATGTTACATGACACTAATGCGCACTTGTTCAGATTCTATGCATCCCATACTACATAGGTCTGAGGACAAGCCCTTAACCGTTCTTCATCTTGCAGGGTTCAATCCCTCGTCGTGACTTAAACTACTACTGTAACTACGATAAGTATCCTAGATGTTCTATGAGTACGAGCTCATGTCCAGACAGCCTGGAGGAGAATCCCACGTAATATCACGACGCATCGTGAAGACAGCCTGTGGACAATTCAGCCTCCGTCATGGGGACATGACACCACCTGCAGTCACCAAACACCCCACGAGCATCATAGCTCATACTCATAGAACATCTAAGATACTTATCGTAGTTACTGTAACTACGATAAGTATCCTAGATGTTCTATGAGTACGAGCTCATGTCCAGACAGCCTGGAGGAGAATCCCATGTTATGTCACGACGCATCGTGAAGATACCCTGTGAACAATTCAGCCTCCGTCATAGGACATGACACCAGCTGCAGTCACCAAACACCCCACGAGCGTCGCCTGCGGCACGGACTCCTGGAGATATATCCACGTCATGTCACGACGCATCGTAAAGACAACCTATGAATATTCTCACTCCGTAGCTCCGAGGCCCTCATACTCGTGTTTTTCTCTTATTTTCATCACATCTTCACTATGTATCTAATCCTTAGTTATTTGAATCATGAACAAAATCAATTCTCTAGAATTAGCCTTTCCACTATACCGGTCTTAATCATCTATTCAACATGACCCAATCTTGGTCTTTTCATCTCAAATTTTCATTTCAGCATATCTCTTTTCAATGCCGGTATGAGGCTTAACTACACTCTAGTTCTCAATTTCAATTCACAATAAAAAATCGAATAAGTCTTTTTCATGATTAACATTAATTTTTCTTTTCATGTTCATAGCATTTGCATACTCATGCTCATAAAATCTTTCATAATTCATCATAACATCCAATTTTACTTTCATGCACAACTCATGCATAAACAAAAGAATTCATTTTTCTAACTTGTCATATTCATAGCTCATTCCACTACCATGAAATTACCGTACTGTCATTTTATCAAAAATTCCCACTTTCATTGCCCAAACTCATTTCAAAGACTCTTTTAAACAAGGCATGTATTCAGAGACAATTTAAACCAATAAAATAATAAGTTCTTTCTTGCCAAAAATAGTCTCAAATTCTTATTTATCCTAGGCCACAGGTTATAGAAAATTATCTCACGAAAATCCAGACATTAGTTGAAACTTCAGGGCAGTCGATTATTATACTATGATCGGTCGACTGTTCTGCAAAGATTAAAAACTCGAAAATAAATACTCAGAGCAGTCGACTGTTACACTATGATCGGTCCCCTGTTCCGCAAAGATTAAAAACTCGAAAATAAAATGATCAGGGCAGTCGACTGTTACACTATGATCGGTCGACTGTTCCGCAAAGATTAAAAACTCAAAAATAAATACTCAGAGCAGTCGATTGTTACACTATTATCGATCGACAGTTCAGCAAAGATTAAAAACTTGAAAATAAATACTCAGAGCAGTCGACTGTTTCAATCTAATCGGTCGACTGATGCTGCTAGGTTTTTCAAATTCCCAAAATATTTTTGGTTCTTTTTCTTCTCTTTTTGAAACATAACTTTCAAGATTTTGAAACATATACAAATACAGTAAACCAGTATTTTTAAATTCATTATTTACCAATAACACATGCATTTAGTCAATTTGTGTCTCATAAGTACCAATTCGTCTCACATAGCATAGTTCATGGACATAAAGCATGATGATAAGATTGATTCTAGCATTTCAATTTCACATCTTTATTCATTAGCAATCATTTTAACAGTCAATCTTTAAGCTACTATTTTATCTCTAATCAACCAAACATGAGACTACAATTTATCAATTTCTTCTCAACTATTTTAGCAAACATCCCTAGCATGGCATCAACATTTAGAAGTATTGAGAAACACCCACCTATAGTTGAAGAAACGAATGAAAACTCCTAGAATGCAAGAAAGTAGCCTTCTCCTCCTAGAATGGATTGCAAATTGTTCCCTCCTCCTTGTGCTTGCTAGGAACCCGAGCTCTCCTTGCTTCCTTGATGATTGGCCGGCCACCTCTAGGTTGGAACACACACAATTTTGCACACTCTAATATTTTGCTCACTATTGTCTCTCAATCTTTTGCTCTCTCTTAATGAATTGTGTAATGTACTAATGAGAAGAAATATAGGGGTATTTATACACTTTTAGGATGAGAATAGATGGCTAGGATTTAGAAATTAAGGACCAAGATGAATTGGGAAGTTGTAGTAACTTCCATGATCACATAACCACCCCTCAACTTCATCCCACTCTCCCTCTCTCTCTCCACAATCCGGCCACCTCTAGAAGGTGTGCAATGCACACTCTAGTGTGTGCACGTGCCCTTTCTAGTACCCCCTATTATTAAGTTGTACAAATTTAATTAATCAATTGTCTATTAATTGTGTCTACATGACAAGTTGTGACAATTAAAAGATTAATTAAGTTTGTGGGCCTCAAAATAGTGGGCTTTAGGCTCATGGGCCATTTAATAAAATACTTTAATTTATTAGGGTGGGCTTAAATTAGAAAAACACTCTTAGGCTTTTAAAAGAGGCTTTTAGAAAATAAAGAGAAAGAAAAATGTTTATTTGTTTATGTTATAAGAGATAATTTTGTAAGAAAATATACATACAAAATTTTTACGTGCACTACACGTAAAAATCAACAATTCTCATTAAATAAAAATTCAGGGTATTACAGCTACAGTCCTGCGACGCGACAGGGAGGAGGGAGAGAAGGCGGATGGGGCGTTGATGTCGGGAGGAGCACAGCACAAGGGTCTTTCGCCGTTGCCTGGGTGTTGCACCGTCGTGGCGATTGGGAGGGAGCACAGGGAGGCAGCGCGATACTGGGGCATGCCGAAGAGGGAGAGGGGCTAAGAGGGAGGTCGGGATGCAGGTTGGAGTGTGATCGGGTTTACATAGGGTAGAGGAAAGAGGCCGGGGGATGGGTTGGCTAGGGTTTTTGTGTGTGAGGGGGAGAAATATAGGTTGGTATTTATAAACATAGTTAGGGTTTATGCAGGTGAAATATAAAAGTTGGTTTAGGGTTAACGGCTGATGGGTTAGGTAATCAATAATGGGTACTGGGTTTAAGTAATGGGTATATAGATAACAAATGGGTATAAGTAAAGGATCCAATAGGGTATAAATGGATTAGGGCTCAATTAGATAGAATATAGGGTTTTGGGTATGAATGATCCAAATAAAAAAAAATAGGGTGATCCAAAATAATGAGATGGTAACATAATGAATACACAAAATAAGGCACGAACAAATTGAATAATGAGGATAAAAAATACAAGCTCGACCAACAGATATGAAATAATCGGAGATAATTGAATCAAGAAGATCAAATAAAAGGCGACAAATTAAATAGATGATTAAATTGAAAATGAAGATCCAATATATGGTCCAAAAAGAGATACAATGAGAATAAATACACAAAAAGAAAAAAAAACACCCAAAAATACATAAAATGGTAAACAGGGGTTACACTTTTCTTGGCATTGCTCTCCCTCTGAAGACCATTGGTAATTGTTGGATGTCATTTTCTCTAAAAGTTCATAGGCTGCATCATGTGTTTTGCTCATTAGTGAACCTCCAGCAGCTGCATCTACCATAAACCGATTTGTAACTCCCAAACCATTGTAGAATATTTGAATTTGCAACCATTTCGGTAGTTCATGATGAGGACACTTTCTCAATAACTCTTTGTACGTCTCTCATGCATCATACAAAGACTCAGTCTCAAATTGAGTGAATGTGGTAATTTCATTCCTTAGCTTCGCTGTCTTTGTCGGCAGAAAATACTTAGCCAGAAAATTTTTTACAAGTCCCTGCCAAGTAGTAATAATACCCAGTGGTAGAAAATTTAGCCAAGCATTTGCTTTATCTCTTAGTGAAAAATGAAAGAGTCTCAAACGAATTGCATCATCTTATACTCTATTGTGCTTGTGCTTAAAAGTGTCACAAATTTCTAGAAAGTTTGCAATGAACATAAGGATTCTCGTGCAATAGTCCCTAAAATTGAACAATCTGTTGAATCATTTGAATAATCGCTGGTTTAATTTCAAAATTGTTAGCTTCAATAACCAGCCTCTTTATGCTTGTGTTGCTCCATTAAGTGAGGGCATAGCATAGTCTCTCAAAGCCTTGTTTTCCTCATTGTTTTCCAATGTGACGTACTTCTATGTCCTGAAATATAGCTATAATAAATAGAAATACAAAAATCAAAATCAAAATCCAAAATCAAAAAATTAATAAGAAAAATCCAAATTAGTAACAATCTAGCAATTATCAATATCAATAAAAGAATAATTAGTCCCCGGCAACGGCGACAAAAACTTGATGTGAATTATTTGTAAGTGTACAAAATCACAACAAGTAGTATAGTTTAGTGAAAAGAGTGTCGAACCCACAAGGACTAATTATTTTATTGATTACCGAAATTACTAGATTAACTAATATTTGGAAGATCGAAAAGATGGTAAAAAAATAGCAACTAAATTAAATTAATCTAAATGAAAGAAATAAACTAATTAAAATGAACGGAATCCGAAATTTGGTTGTTTGTAAATAGCAAAATTAATCCTAGGGCTTTCGATTTTCACCTAGTTAATCCCACACAATTTATAACTCCATGTGAATAAAAATATCATTTTTCAAAGTTGTAGACCAAAATCTCCAAATTATTCAATATTCTCTCTCAAGCAATATCAAAAATATTCTCAACTAATTATTTGTCATAGTTCATGCACAAATTACTAATTGAAAATTCATTAAGATCTATGGATTTCTTAACGGTCACATTAACAGCGGTTCGCTCTTGTAACGATGTTTAATTTTATTAATTCGAAATCACAAATTACCAGTTCGGTCTCTCCATGATTTAATAAATTATACAAAAGTTGGCCAAACAATTGTAAGCATTAAGAACAAAAATCAAACACACAACCATAAAAAAATAGAAAAATAATATGGAATTAAAATTGTGTTCTCAAAACTAGGCTACATTAAAACCCTAGAAAAATAAAATTAGTTCATAATAAATGTGCAACTAACAAATACTGTTTTGGATTGCATAATAAAAATTAGAGGAGAAAAGAAAGAACTCAATTTTGTATAAAATCCACGTATCGAAATCTGCGTCGTCCTTTTCTTTCTTTCTTGCTCTCTCTTTTCTGCCTCGTATTTGTAGCCGCAACCCACGCACAGAGCCCCACCTTCTTCTCTCAACTTTGTCTCTGTCCTAACCTTCCCCTGGTCTCGAACTTCTCGCCGCCAGCTCTCACTTCCGGTCCTTCTTTGTTTCTCTCTCTCTGCTTTTCTTTTCTTTTTTTTTCTTTTTTTTTTTCTCTGGAGTTCACGCCGCCACCTACCTACCACACAACCAACCTATGTTTCCTTGCTGCCGCTTCTTTATATAGATTAGGTTTAGGCCTTTAGGGTGAATAGTAGTATTAGGGTTAGGTTGATAATTATAAATAAGTAATTAATTAATTAATTAATTAATTAAAATTTATAGATTAAAATAAATCTATTAAATTTTAAATTAATCAATTTACTAACCCTAATTTAAATTTACTCAACTTTTCGTTTTATTACAAAATTTCATTCCTCCCCCTAATTGATCGAAATATTTTTTACTGATTCTTCCATTAGCCAATTCGTAAAAACTTGTATTTTGGTGCTTGAATTTAGAAATCTTCATCCTTATTTTCTTCCATAATTTTACGCAAAACACCCACCTTTTGCATTTATCCATCTCATTCCTACAAAAACAAATAAATAAATGATTTTGAGTAAAAATAAGATAAATTTCAAAGAAATAAACGAGAGCTCGCAATTTTAATGCATTAAAGAGTATTAAAAATTTTATATAAATTTCACTCATCAATTATCACAACCTAGAGCTAGCTTACCCTACCGGACTTAAACCAGCACAAGAGAACGTCAGCCCACACCGGCTAATCCTCAAAGAGAGAGTCAACTCACACTAGTTACTCCTCAAAAAATCTCATTAATAATACTGCCGGTTATTAGGATCTTGCCTAGCCTCTACATTCCAATAACTATCTCATTCTAGAGATCAAATAGGTTATATTTAACCTCAACAACAATTTCCTTCAACCCTGAAGTATTCAACTTTCATAATTCATTCATTAATAATTTCCAATTCGAATTTCCTCATAAATAACTATTAATTAGCCAATCAAGATAATCGCTTCCAAGGCCTTCTCGAAACTCATTTTCTTTCAATTAATTCTCTTTCAAACATTTATACTTTTTCCACGTTTATCTCTGTCTCAAACAAAATTCATTTTTTTAAGTTTCAAACTTCTTTAAAATCTCCTCCCAAAATTTATTTCTAATTCCAACATTATCTCACTTTCATTAAATCAACTTTTAGGATCTTCAACGATATACATTTTCAATTGAAATCCAACTTAACAAATAAACAAAATAAGCCCTCTAGATTCTAAAATTATCTTTTAATAGTATATAAAAATCTCCAAATTGTTCTAATAATAATAAAAAGTTCATAATTTTTCTCATAAAAATATAACTCAAAATCCAAAAAAAAGAATGTTTTAAAGTCAAGTGACCTGCACTGGCTCAAACCAGCGCCAACGCAGAGAGGAAACCCAAGCACCCAGCCACTAGGCCACATGCACCCCCTGTAATATGATGTATGAAATTTTTAAATACCCAAAGCCCTCTCATTTAATCCCTTTAAAAAAAAAATTGGAACAACAACAGAGTACACCCCCACTCGAACCCGCACAAACATAGAGGCTACAAAGCGCCTACCCACTGAGCCATAGCTCAGAACACACTAACTATAGGATTAAAATCTTTAAGAATTTAGTCTCTGTGTATTTCCTTCTTTTAAAAACATACACATTCAACTCCTACGATTTATCACATTACATTTATTTGATCGTACTACACATTCTAAAATACATAGTAACCAATTCATACTGAATTGTCATACAATAAAATAATTCTACACAATTCAACAGTTTCTAACAAATTGAGAACATCTCAATATCATATGCAATTAATAAAGTTCTATAGATTTCTTTCCTCTTTTCAATTACAATTATCAAGATGGAAAAATTTTCCCCAAAATTTCATAATCAATTCAATTCATGCATAAATCGATACTTTTCATAAATTGTTTATAAAAATTCTAATTACTCTAAATAAACACAATATAACATCTCATATGTTAATTTGCACAACTTTAAATTTTAATTTCATAGAATTTACCTCCAATAACATGCATTTCATTCATAATTATTGAATTTCTCCTACCACATGCATCACATCAAAATTGAGAATGAATTAAGCAATTTTACATCTACAATTGCACTTTAGAACACCTACACATGCAATTAATCTACAGTTTAGAAACATATAGAAACACCCACCTCTAAAAGCAATTTCCCTTCCAAAAGCTAAAAGCAAGCACACAATTCACCCCCGAAATCCTCAAAAGCCAAGCACACAATCCAGCTCCAAAATCAACATTTAGCCCCTCACGCAACACCTGAACTCTCTGCCTCTCTCTCTTGTATAATAATTTTCTTTTAATAGGATTAGGGTAAAGTGATTTTAGGCTTAGGAGTTTATTTATAATTTTATCAAGTAGTTATAAAACTACCCCCCACTATCTCTCTCCATGTAGCGCCCTGATCTCCGTTAACGGGCATCCGTGACATTACCAGAATCTTTGCCTTCAAATGCATCTCAACACAATAAAAATATGAAAATTTAAAAAACTTTTATTGCCTTCAGAGTTATTACATTATTAGTTACAAATATTATCTTGTCCTTGAACAGGGAATACAAATGACATCAACTTATTACAGATACTACATTGTAACGATTACCGTCTACCACCCAGAATGGTAATCAATTGCTCTCTATAGGAAGCTCCACCGAGCGGTCATGCTGCTTCCCTGAGATGTGCCCTGTAGCTCAAATCTTCCCAGGCGCTAGTCTGATATTCCTGCACCTGCTCGAATGGTAGATAGGTATATGGATACTCCATTTGGATGCCCTACTTGTCTTAAGTCCTCCTGCACTTGCGACCCGGTTTCCAGCACCTAATTGAATGAGCACGTCAGTATATATACTGACGCAATGCTGATAAGAAAACAGCGATCTCCAACTAGCAATCACAACCAGCCTTTAACCAAAATGGAAACGTGCATCCTAATTTCCTAGTGTCAGTGTATGCCATGACCTGAAGTCCAATGCACGGCACACAACTACAGAAAAACAAATGCACTTAATCTAATGTCAGCAAGACTTTGGACACGCATGCTTCCTATACTACATACGCTCCAAATCAAGCTGTCTTCTCTAGTTTCAGGGCTTCGAACCCTCGCCATGCAAATACATTCTACTATTGTACTCAATCTGTTCCTGATAGATACAACGTGGCTGGTGAATCCTACAGTTATTACTGGTAAACATAGTGGTGTTCCCATTTGCCACTAGTGCCCCAATCCGGTCTAAATCACACCAAATGTCATGACGATCTTACAGATACACAATTGCATATCTATGGTACTGAAGATCCATGGGACAGCAACCCCATGGTCCGTTTGTGTCCACTCAACATAAGAACATGACGGCCTCGAGGGTCTAATCCCCCTATCCGACAGGAACCCTCCCGTTCTTACCACGGTTCTTCAGGAATCAACAGAGCAAGATACGCACCGCAGCACGTATCCCTAATGATAGGAAGAGACAACCCTGGTCATCACCGCCTCGTGCTGGTCCTTAGAAAAAGTCAGATTATAAGGAATCACCCCTAACATAAACTCAGTTTTCAAGCGAAATGTAAAGAAATACAATCTGAAATAGCATTGGTTGCTAAAACAAGCGAGTTTGTCAAATCATGCATAGTGTCTAACGAATGATTAAGTGCAAACGGTTCTGTTAAGAATAACTAATCACGGCGAACCGACATTCATTGATTGCCAACACCTTAGTAGATCTTCTACCTAATTTTAACACCTTAGATTTCTAAATAATGTTTTTGAGGTGTATAAATGAATTAAAATGATTTTGGTGATTTAATGTACATTTTTCTAAAAATTATCTTTTACACGTGCAAAACACATGCAAATATTTTCTTGGGAAGTTCAAAGTCGGAAATTATTTTGGGGAAACCTATTATTTATTAGTAGGTATTATTTAGGAATTTTTTGGATTTTTATGATATTTCTTTGGCATATTTGCAAATATTACAAAAAATGAGCTTTTGTGCAAAATTACCACTTGGAGTGAAAACTCCAGATTTTCGGATTTTTGGGTTATGCATGATGGCTAGCCAACTCAGAGGTAAAAAGTTTACTTTTTGTTTTAATAGATTTGGTTTATTTCGCAAATTTCTTAAAGAATTGTCTTTTTGTAAAATTGCCACTTATAGGCAAAAATTACAAATTTGTTAGTATGGATTTAAACCCAATGCCGACTAGTATTAGAGTGGTTATTTTTGTTTTAAATTTAAAGTGAATTGGTTAATCTAATTTCCAAGTATAATGTAACCCATGTTTTCTATTTTATGTATTTTTGGATATATTTTTCTTTTGAGTAATTATTCATCTTGTAACTCTTTTGAACCATGTATTGGATCTTTATTTTCAATATATTCATCTATTTATTTTGTCGTCTCTTAAATTGATCTTCTTGATTCGTTGTCTGTCTATTAATTCATCTCTAGTAGTTAGAGCTTTTATTTTTGTGATCCTTATTAATCGTTCATATCCTATTTTTAAGTATTTTCTTTGTTCTTATATCTAATGTTGGATCCTTTAATTTAAACCCAATTATTTTCCTAAATCCTATTCAAAACCCTATTCAATTAAACCCTATTGGATCTTTTAACCCTATATCCAACTAATCACCAACCTGATACCCTTTACCCAGATTAACCCATTTACCCAACACCCGTAGCCCCATCTAACCCTAATATCTATACTTATATATGCTCCTCCCGTGTATTTCCTTATTATCCCGTAAATCCTAGCTGCCTTGCATATCATCCCCTTCTGCACCCCCGACCTCCTTCCAAACCCTTCTCCCTGCCGCCCTGTGCTCAACCCCGACCACCTCGACGTACCCCTTCTCCTGATCGCAACCTCACAGCGGCAGACAGCTTCCCCCCTGCAACCTTGACCTGCAGCATCACAACACCAGCCCCTCAAGTCATCCTGCTCCGCCCGACGCTCCCCCTGTCCTCCTATCGTGCCGCTAGACCGCAACCAGAGCAGCGACAGCCAGGGCACAGCAGCCGCAGCATTTTCCCTGTGCTGCCTCCGTCGACAGCAACAGCAAGTCGTTACTCTGCTGTCCGTCGTCTTTCTCCCGTGCACACCCCTCCACTGCCCTCTCTTATGTGTGTGTGTTCGATCCCGTGTGTTTGTGTGATTCGTGAGTCGTTCGTCCATGGAGTTTGTACCCGAGAAACCATTCCCGTTATTCTTATTCCTGCTTCGTTCTCGTCATTGACTATAAGGCAAATAAATTGTATTCTTTTTGTTGTGTAATACAAGTACTAAATACCACCTATAGTTTAGTTATGTTCTAGAGACATTTTTTGTGCAAAACCCTTGTTATATCTTGTCTCTATGTGTTGATCCGCCCGTAGTTGTCCCATTACACTCACGACATGAATTAACTTAGGAATACTAAACTCTTGATATATACATGCATGTTGTTCGTGCTTTATGAGGTGTTGTGTGATCTTGTATGCTTGATGTGTTAGGAGTGGTATAACTTGTTGTGGACATGTTAAATACCCTCTACCATGTTTCTTGGACATCTAGTATACCATATTTCGTGTTTATTATGATTGGATATATTTCATATAAACTAGTTGATTTTATGCATGAAGAAGATTTCTGTTTTCGTTGTTATCCCGTTTTTGTTCAGTATTTTAGACCCTATTAAGGTCAGTATATGAAAATTATTTGTGAATATGAATTATAGAAAATTTTGTCTACTTTCCAAAATTTCTGACGGATCTCAGTTTCGATTTGTTAGTTACAAGTTATTGTTGTTTTACTACAAATGTGTAGAAAGTTTCAGATTCTGTTTTATATGAATTCTGTACGGTTATTTATTTTTATATTGATGTTAAAGATAATATTTTGATCCAATATTTTGCTGAGTACAACTAGACCTGATTGGGATTAACCCCTATTTTTTGTGGATTTAATTAATTATTTTTATAAACTATTCTATGCTTGTAAACAACTACTGTACTTGCATAATTTTCATACTGTTCAGTGAAGAACCTAAATTTCAACCTGATCCTAATTGCTTTTTATAAAAACTTTGTGAATATGAGTTGTATCCTACTGTACCAATTTTATTACCCTTTTGACGGATCTGGATTTTGATTTTTATCTCGTAATCTATTGCTATTTTAGTACTGCTGCATCAAGAGTTTCAGATTTACAAATTTGCTGTATCTTGCTGCTTTCTGATTTTATTTAACTATACTATCTATATTGGAAAATTATGAAACTTTATTTTCTTATACTAAACATACTAGGGGTTACCCCAAAATTTTCTTTGATTTAATCAGTAAGTTTTTATGCCGTTTTCTGGTTTATGAATACAAATTTCTGATTTCTGACTGAACATGTTTTCTGGATACAATTCTGTTGCGAGTCCTATTTTATGAAATACCCTATGACTTATATATATTTGCTAGATTCAGCTGAGAGTATATTTTCCATATTTTCTGACGGATCCAGATTTGCATGTTTGTGGCAACGGGAATCCCAGATTTGGTGCAGTACTTTCTTACTGTCCTAAACTAGAATTTTCGTTGTCCTACCCTTTTATGTGTTGTCTATCACTTGTGCATGTTTATCTTCCGACCTGAACCTGTCGCTTGTCATACCATGTTATTCTTGCTTTGTTTTATGCACGTATATGCCTGTTTAATAATAATAACAAGTAATCAAGTCGGGGTTAATGGAAAGACCTTAATAGTGGACAATATAGGTATGTGTACTCAGAAGGGGGCCCGTGTTTCCCATTTTTATATTTGATTCATGCTGATACATGAACCTGTTATACTTTATGTTTAATTCATGAATATGTGGATTCGTGAACTTGTTGTACTTTATACTTTGATGTATGAACCTGTTGGTTCATGTACCTGTTATGTAACACCCCGCCCCAATACTTAGACAACTTTTATTATTTTTAAAAGACAAATTAGATACTATGTAGTACAACAACCTACCACAGGCTGCCTCTCAAAAGGTGGTTAACCAATTAGGTGACTATTGATCATAGAAAATTTTATTTATACTCAATTAATTTTTGTATACTCCCGATATGGGATTACTCTTTAACATATTTCCTTCTCAATTA
This sequence comes from Hemerocallis citrina, assembly GCA_017893485.1. NCBI lineage: Eukaryota > Viridiplantae > Streptophyta > Magnoliopsida > Asparagales > Asphodelaceae > Hemerocallis > Hemerocallis citrina. The sequence continues at coordinate 152,747,093 of CM030364.1, read as the reverse complement.
CAAATCCCCGTGAGCACCTAAGGCCCGTGGGCTCTAGTGCCACGTCAACAATCCAACCCAAGACTCAAACACATCACCTCTCTTATTTATTTCCTTCCAAAATCAAATCCGAGGGCCCCACATCCATGGTGACATCATCACCCATTTGTGTACTATTGCTCTTAACGTGGGCCCCCTTCAACATCTCTTTCCTATTATATATTAGGAATCAGTCATCTAATCTATATATATATATATAATTCAGAAATTACGGGGTACTACATACACCCCACCTTTAGAAATTAGTGTCCTCGCTGAGTACGAGGCATGCCATCTAGCGCAAGATCCTTCTTTCTAGTCGATGTGGCGTCATCCTCGATCCTGGAGATCAATCACTCTCAACATCCGCAGATCATACCCCGATCCCGGAGATCAAGGACTCTCAATACTACGGATCATGCTGAGGCCCTCTTTCCACACTCGATGTCGAAAGTCGGCTCTGATACCATTTGTAACGCCCCGCCCCAATACTGAGACAATTTTTATTATTTTTAGAAGACAAATTAGATACTATGTAGTACAACTACCCACCACAGGCTGCCTCTCAAAAGGTGGTTAACCAATTAGGTGACTCTTGATCATATGCAATTTTATTTATACTCAATTAATTTTTGTATACTCCCGATATGGGATTACTCTTTCACATATTTCCTTCTCAATCACAAATCCCCATGAGCACCTAAGGCCCATGGGCCCTAGTGCCACGTCAGCAATCCCACCCAAGACTCAAAGACAGCACCTCTCTGATTTATTGCCTGGCGAAATCAAATCTGAGGGCCCCACATCCATGGTGATGTCATCACCCATTTGTGTGCTGTTGCTCTCAACGTGGGCCCCCTTCAACCTCTCTCTCCTATTATATATTAGGAATCCGCCATCTAATATACATATATATATATAGATATATATACATATATATATATATATTATTTATTATATTATTCAGAAATTATGGGGTACTACATGTTACCTGTTGATTCATAAACCTGTTGATGCATGAATCTGTTGATTCGTTACCTGTTTACTACCTGATTCATGAACATGTTCCTGTTACCTGTTACATGATGCCTGAGTACATGGCCCTATAAAAACCCACCACTAGATCTAAACGTAACTTGCATGTATGTAACAACCATGTGGTAAAAATCTGGAACGCATGAAGTGCTACCTAGATAGAAATAAATATAAGACTTGCCATGACATGATACCTGTTACATTCTTACCTACCACATGCTTACCTATACATGCTACCTGACACCTATTACATGTTTACCTGCTTACATGATACCTGTTACATGTCAAATGTCACATGCACCTATTATCTCACCACATTAATTGATTATGTTCATGATTCATGCTGGTTGTTCTATTTTGTTGTCATGTCTATTCCATGCTATGTTTGTTTCCACTGTTACTCTATGTTGTTATTCTTTTCCTGTACTTGTGCTTGCACTACAAGCGGCCCGTAACTTGCATTGACGGGCGTTTTGTTTCTTTTTCCTTTTTTTATGAAATTTGTTAAATTACAGATTATGGTGATCAGCTGCCCAATGGAGTAGGTGATCTAAGATTCTAGTTGCTAGAGTTCTTGCTATAATTTACTTTCCTGCTATTCTTGAATAAATGTAATTGCTACATGAATTTTGTATTGGGCAATGTGACCCAAAATTTATAACATGTTCCAAATCTGATTTATTTGAGATTATTAAACTTTGTTTCAAGTAAATTCCTGTTGGTATATTAATTCATTCATGCATGCGTGGTTGATTTCTCCTTGTTTACTTCCTGTTATTCCTGTGAAATATTGTAAAGATCCTGACAGCTTATGGATGATGAAAATCATTCGCTGGGCTTAGTCACGTATCCGTACTCCGTATTTCTTTTTTGGGAAGCGGGGCATGACAATATTTTTAGTGGTATCAGAGCACCAGGTTTGGATAATATATTAGTTGTCTAATATATTAGACAAGCTTGGCTCGATCTAGGATTGGCTCAACAGTACACAGACCATGCATACATGAATAAATTATAATCAACTTGATCTGGATCTAACCCGTAGTCCTTTCTCACAACTAGAGAAAGCAACCCACTCTTCCACCAACAGTGACAAACCTGACTCTACACCCTAGAGCCCTACTCTCCAACCGAGAGGAAACCACTCTCACAACCCGAGAGTAAAGAACAACAAAAAAAAGTTTACAATCAACCTATAGCCTTGTTGTGGATGTGATTTTATGTGTGGCTATTAGGTCAACTTCCGAAATTAGTCTAAAACGAAATCACTGTTATGCTAGACTGATTTTAGAGAACCAAGACTTAGAAAGTGAATGCTTTTGAATGCTCCTTCTTGTTTTAAAACCAAAAGCTTGAGAACTTTGAAAAACAAAAAGCTTGGAAAGTTGTTAACATTTTCCAAGTGATTTCTATGCTCTATTTATAGAGTTAAAGTCACTGGACGTTGAGAAGCAGTTGTATCAACTGTCAACCAATGGAAATAAATCTTTTGAATTCGAAAAATCAAGTTTTGAAATTAGTAAACTGTCGAAATGACTTGAACAGTCGACTGGGTTGCCGTTATGAGTCGACTGGTCAGAGTTTGAATAAGTTCAGTCAGTTTCGTACTAAGACAGTCGACTGGTGCCTTATGGCGGTCGACTGGTACTTAACAGCTGAGCTTTTTCAATCTTGTTTCGATCTTTTTAAGTTTGAAAAACACTCAAAATATTTGAAAGATAATGTGTGAGTGTGTGTGACAAGGCTTTACAGAATTTCTAAGACTCAAAAAAAAAACTAAAGTTACAATTGTTACAAGACACTTAATATAATAAATTGAAGCATAAGTCTTGTCTTGAGTTTTGAGTCTTGAGATGGAGCTTTTAGCCTTCGTCTTTTTCTTGTAAGCTGGCAACCTTGTAGCTTTCTTGATCAATTAGCAATAAGAACTTTGTTTGTAGCTGTGCTTGATCAACTTGCTTTAAGAAGCTTGTTATAACATTTTGCCTTTGTATATCCTGTAATATGTAAGAGGTAGAACAACTTTGCATTGTGTTGTAATCATCAAAATCAAGAATCAACATATATGTTCTCAGCTGTACATTCTTCCATACAATTGTTGAATTTTACTATTAACATACAAACTTGCTCACTTATCGAAATTACGCAATTTTAGATTCTATGGAAAGCTGGGAGTGTCTACTACAACTTCCTTGTTGATCACATCCTCAGATTTATCCATTAAAGTACTCTAAAATTTCAATTTCTATCAGTGTACACACAGGGAAAAAATGAGTTCCTCTATAAAAACCAAGTCCTTTTATTAAGATTGGTTCTGCCCCAAATTACAAAAATCATAACTTCTGCTATACAAACTGGAATTGCATGATTCAAGATATTTTAGAAAGCTATGACTCTCTAATACAAATATCTTGTTGATCATTCCTTCATATTCTAAACGTACAGTTCCAGAATTCCACAACTTCAGTGACTACTCAAAAGCATAATTGAACTGAGCATTCAATACTCAAAAATCAATATCAATTCAACCATAAGTCCAATACTTATGAAATTTTAGACTCAGTAACTAGACATATACAAGTATATTGCATTCAGATTCAAAACAGATAGAGAGTTATAGCTCTTTAAATTTAGTAAAAATCATTCTCCTGCTATCAGCAATGTATAAAGCCTTTGATTACCAAATAACTTTGAAACCCCATCAAATATTATCTAACATATATGAAACTTTAGAAACAAGATCTAGACTCATACCATATACTACAGTAAAATTTCATTGCAAGATCATGAACAAAAAAGTAGTTATGAATTAATGAATTCAATTCTATAACAAGGCAGATTCAGCTTTTGATCATGGACCAGTTGCCAACTTACATTTTTTTGAAGTATCAAACCAACTCAAAAAAATGTGAAATTTGACACTATGGTTGTTAACATATTCAAGACCAACTAGAAAACATTTCGGCCTAAAATATCCCTACCAATTCTGAGATATGATTTTTGGAAGAGCACACAAATTTTCAAACACACAGCAGTTCTTACTGCTCACTGTTTTGAAAAGAAACACCTTGTTGAACTATCAAATGCACTCTAAAAATTATTAAATAAATTGACTATACTCAAGATTCATAGTAGAGCATGCCACAAATATTAATGCTAAATTCAAAGCCATTTGCAAACTAGAAATTCCCTAACCTCTCAATATACACCATAAGCACAACTAGCATACAAATTTGTGTTTTGATATAATTTCCAAGCATACACACATGCTATGTAACCCCTGTTCCCGTAAATACATATTTTCTGAATATTTTCTGTATTTTGATTATTTATAAATTTGTTTTGTTTTAAATTTGTTTCGGATCTTTTATTAAAGCGTTTTCTAATTGAAAACTATATTTATTTCGAATAATGGTATATTTTAATTTTATTTTCTATTTCTAATTGATCGGCTATTTATATCTGAGCTCAATTTAAATATATTATTATTACTATTTGGGTTATTTAATAAATTTGTTAAAACGAATTCCTATTTGTTATATAATTTTATTATCGTTATTATCATTATTATTGTTATCGTTATTTTATTATTTTTATTGTTATTATTATTATTGTTATTATTAACATTGTTGTCATTATTATTATTTTTATTGTAAAACCCGAACATACTCCGTTTATATGTATTTTATTATTTGATTTAATGTATATTTATATGTGTATTTCATAAACCCTACAATCCTATTATTTCTCATATTGGATTCTAACCCAATATCCAAACACTTTACCCAAACCCAATATCTCAACTAAACCCTATAAATACCCTATTAAAACCCTAACCTAACCCTAGCCGCCCCCTACTGTGCTACCATACCCCCCCTTACTGTACATCCCCCTTCGTCAACCTCCAAAACCCCGTCCCCTCCTCTGTCTTGCTCCCAACGATTCCCGATAACCTTTTTCACCATCTCCTCCACCGTCTTTCATGATCCTCGACGTCGAGAACCCATCCTATCACCCTCTCCCTCCTCGCAACCACTTGAACCCATCAACCTCCGCTGAAACCCATCGCCTCCTCCGATCCCCGTTGCCCTCATCCACCGTCTTCCACCTCCATCTCCCTCATCTCGCCGCCATTCCTACACCCTTTCATTGCCTCATCGAACACTTCAACGCCATCGCCTTCCTCCCCAAGCCTTATTGTCATCCCCGCCATTGCCATCGCCACCTCGTCCTACCTCATCGACTGCTTCCCGCAACCCCGAGCGCCCTGACCTTCGACCTCACCTCCTTCCAACTGCAGCAACTGAGTCCTCATGATGCCTCAACTCTCCGCCATCGTCACCCTCCCTTCCTCTGTTTCGAAACCCAAAATAGAGCACCCTCGCTGGCCTGCGTCATCTTCCTGCTCGAGCGCCGCCTGTGCACCCTCATCTCCTCCATCTCGTTTTCCCCCTCCAGTGATCTCCCTCAGTCGCTCGAGCTGCCACCCACCGTCAGAACCAAGCCCGAGCCTGCTGTCTACTGTTGGGTGAGTGATTATACGTGCTTTGCATGTGTAATTATTATTTTTGCTGTTTGGTGTTTAGTGGAAGGAGGGATTTGATTTGCTATCTTTGCTATTTGGTGTTCGGGTTGGGATCTCGTGTTTGCTGTGTTGAGAAGAGTTGAGTTGTGTTAGTGTTTTGGATCCGGTGTTTGCCATTTTGGATCTGTGTTTGCTCCTAGTTCGCACGTGATTCCGAGTTCTCGTGTTTGTGGTTCGTCGCCCGGGATTCTCATCCCGTTATTTTATATATTCGAATTAACCATCTAACAGGCAAGTCACTGTCCTCTTGAATTGTTAATGGTATCAAATTCAAGTTTTGTTGAAATTCTTGCAAGTAGATCCCTTGTTTATCGTATTATACTTGTTCATCTCTTCGTTGGGTCTATTGAGGGTTTACACAAGCTAATCCCAATATTCTTAACATTGTGCCACTTTGACTCCAAAAATAATGAATCTTGCATACATCATGTAACGCCCCGGATCCCCGTTACCGGACATCCGTGACGCAACCAGAATCTTTGCCTTCAAATGCATTTCAACAAAGTAATAACACGGAAATTAAAAACTTTTATTGCCAAATAAGGTCATTACATCATCGATTACAATCAATATCTTGTTCTTGAACAAGAATACAAATTACATTAACTCATTACATCTTATTACAAAATATTTACCAACTCCTCTTGTAAAGCTATCAACTGTCTCCTGGAATGGAAGTCGACTAATCATCGCTGAAACTCCACTGAGTGGTCAATCTGCTTCAATAAGACTTGCCCCTCGGCTTGGGTTTTTTGCTGCGCGATTCTGATATTTTTGCACCTGCTCGAAATGTAGGACTGGTACCTAAAAGGTGGGGAACGTCAGTAATTCAACTAAAGCAATGCTGATAAGAAACAGCGATCTCCAAACTGGCAACCACAAACTATCTTGAATGGAAAAAGAAACGTGCATCCTAATTCCCTAGTGTTCGTGTATGCCATGATCTAACAACTAAATGCACCAGTCACATACCTTATTCTAATGCAAGCAAGACTTTGGAACTCTGGATCTGTATGCATCCCATACTACATACGTTCTAGATCAATGCATGACATGGCCTAATCTAATTCACAAAAAAATGAGTGCACACGATGCACCTACTCTAATGCAATTCATTTGGGAACGTACGCATCCCACTACATACTTCCCAAAATCAACTTCAATAGAAACATATGCATCCCATACTATATATTTTCCTAAGAGTTTGCCTATCTTGATTGTAGGGTTCAATCCCACGCCATGCATCCTAATCTTGTACTCATCCTGTTCCAAATAGATTTTACCGTGTCTGAGGAGGTTGCAATTATTCAGTCTTGTCCGTTACTGCAATCACTGAAGTGGTTGATGCGTTTTCCACTTAGTACCCTCGCACGGACCTCACTCAAAAGTCGTGACAAATCTTCTGGTACAAAACCATGTACCCATGACATCAAAATAATTCATATATAAAAACAAAACTCACGTGCATAGGAACACGACGGCCTCGAGGGTCAAATCCCCCTATCCGACAGGGGTTTCTCTTCCCGTTCCTTACCACGGCTCCTTGGGAATTAACAGATCGAGATACGAGACCCGAGATCTCAAAACCTAAGAACACTATCCGTATCCCTACAATATGAAAAGTACAACACCTGACTATGGTCTGCTAGTAATAATGCAATTTGCATATATCTAACACATCACTCTAATCCAAGACTCACTCTAATCCATTCAGTTGATAAAGGGTGCTTCCAAAACACTGACTATCGACCAGTGGCCCCGGCGACAAAATTCCTGCTTGCCACTTCCCGTAGCTTGGATTTCGTCCATCACCACGGCCCACGTTCGCCTTCCTGGCATGAATTCGACTGCACCTAATAGGACGTCCAACGCCTCGGCAGAATGTCTAATCTTGGGTTGATAATCGTAGGGCATCACCCTACCCTAGTGACTAACTTGAGTCACAAACATCTTCATCAGGAGTCAAACACCATCAAGACCAGTAATAATCAACAATCATCCCCAATAGCGAGTCCATTAACTCTTATTCACAAGTGGGGAAAAGTACTTCCAACACTTACTAAAAAATCATGACTAACCCAACTATGTTGTTACTGCCTGAAACTTAGAAAAGTCATAACTCCCACAATACAACTCGGATTTGGGTGTTCTAGCCCATTCTGGAAAGCTAAGAATCTAGGATACAACTCTCAAGTTGACCATTACATCAGATTCACCCATATAATTGCCCTAAAAGGCCTCACTATCATCAGTCTGTGTACTTCCTATACACAGACTGCACCATACCGACTGCATGGAAACCTACCCATTCATCAGAATGACACAAATCCAGTTTCTACGAAAAACTGAGAATGTCCTCTTCAACTTTTTAGTTTATCACAAATACAAATTATTTCATTTGGTTATAATAAAACATTCATCTTTCTCAGGTGTACAGAACCATATATAATGTACTACACAAACAGAGCCAGTACCTCAAAATCTAGCTTTTTTTCCAACTTGTAAAAATCATATCTATCACTATACATACAGGAATTTCTTGACGTAAGGATTTTTGGAAAGCTTAGGATGGCTACTACAACTTCCTATTTGTACACTTACTCAAATTCTGCTCATACAGAGCCATAACGTTACAATCTCATCATGGTGTCAATTCTGACTAAGTTCTGCACAGTACTCACTTAAATATTCATAATAAATCACATGCATAACCAATGGCTATAAAACTTGTATTTTCATAAACTAGACATCATCATGTATAGCATCCATAAAAGATGTCATCCTGATTCTAAGTATTCAATGAGTTCTATCTATTTCAATCATGTACAAGAGTTCTACTGTTCATTAGTCACTGCCATGATTACTCTTACTTAAATAGTTTTGAACATGCATCAAATATAATCAAATTAAATTCAATCTTTTTCAGTAGGATCTAGATGCATGCATGATACAACATTAAAAATTTCAGAGATAGGCCATGCATCAATTAATTCTAAAAATTACTTCAAGTTAAGGTTCTACAAAAGACAGATGCAGTCTCTGCCTTACGACCCAGTCATCAAAATTGATTTTATCAAAATACCAAATAATGTCAGAAAAATCTGAAATAATTCATGTAGCCTCTAGACATGTATAAGATCATTCTGTAAAAAAATTCAAGATCAGATTCCATCAATACTTCTCTATGGAAATTCAGGAAATTATCATGCAGATCATGTTTTTCTGTTTCAGATTCAGATTTAAACAAACTACTTCTAATAAATAATCCTCATACTACTATTACTCGTTTCATGCAAGAAATCAACCAAGAGAAACAAGAAAAATTTTAGAGAACTCCCCACCCTTGAGTGTAGTTCGAGAAGAAGAGAATAGCTTGGCCTTCCGCCTTTGATTCCTCCTCCAAAGCTCTTGATTTTCCTCTTTTTCTTGCCTTCCTTCACTCTCTCCTTCTCTTTTTTTTCCTGAAAATTTCATAACTGAATGAGAGTGAAAGGGAGGGGTTTAATAATGAAGTGAGAAGAGTGAGGGTTGCAGAGAGAGGGGGGGTGAAGGTGGCATGGTGGTTTCTCCCAAACAAGAGGCTGTAGCTCATGGTTTTGGAGATATTTTGCATGGCTGAAATTTTTATCCTTTGATCAAGATGAGATGAGAGATGAGAGGTGGGATTTGAGTGCATGCAAAAAATATTCATTGTAGTACCATACAATTAAATATTTGCATATGTATCACACTCAAAACTAATGTATGTACTAGAGTCGGTTCTCTCATTCTCGCGCACCACCATGAACGCAACCATTTATATTCATATAGAAAAATACACAATCGCGTGCAAATCTAAACTATACACGGATTATAATGAAAATAGTTATATGCTATTTTACGGGGTGTTACATTACTCCCTCCTTAGAATCATTCTGTCCCCAAACTGACGCTAGGGGCAAAAAAAATAGCATACAATCATCAATGATCAGAAGATACTTTCCTTGATCATCTCCAATTCCTCAAGGAACATCCTCGACAACTGACTCTTAAAGTGCTCAATACCGACTCACAAGCCTCAAGTGCTCAACGCATCCTTCCATCCTAGAGATCAATCTCCTCATGTGGATCATTTTGAGGCCTACCTCATCCGCATCTACCGTACTGGGGATTAATCACCTTGGGGGATGTCACTCTCATCTCGAAATACTGGGGATCAATCTCACTCCACAGACCATTCTGGGGCCCCATCACACGAACTCCCCGTGAGTGTTGCTCTCGTCTCGAAATACTGGAGATCAATCCTACTCTATAAATCATTCTATGGCCTATTTCATCCCTTGTCTGGAATACTGGGGAATATCTCACTTCGTGGATCATTCTGGAGCCCTCACTCATCCCTGGATTCCTTTGTGGGTATTACTCTTGTCCTCAGAATACTGGAGATCAATCCCACTCCACAGAACATTCTGGGATCTATTTCATCCCTCACTTAGAATACTTAGGAATATCTCACTCTTTGGATCATTCTGGAGTCAATGTCCCACTAACCTGCTTTTGAATGTTGCTCTCGTCCCTGGAATACTGGAGACCAATCCCACTCCACAGAACATTCTGGGGCCTCTTTCATCCCACGTTCCGAGGAATATCTCACTCCATGGACCATTCTGGAGCCAATGTCCACAATCTTCTCCCATGAGCGTCGCTCTCGTCCCTGAAATACTAACGACCAATTCCTACTCCATAGATCATTCTGGGGCTTATTTCATCCATCGTCTGGAATATTGAGGAATGTCTCACTCCATGGATTATTCTAGAGCCAACGTCACACAATCTTCCCCCATGAGCGTCGCTCTCGTCCCTGGAATACTGGAGACCAATTCCTACTCTATAGATTATCCGGGGCCTATTTCATCCCTCGTCTGGAATACTGAGGAATGTCTCACTCCATGGATCGTTCTGGAGCTGACCTCTCACTCCTGATGCAAGATCTCTGCATGCCTGTTAGCCTCTTATTGCTGTGCTTGAGGGTCGGTGACCACTCCCTTAGAAGAAAGCGAGGCTTACCAAGGAGAAGGCAAAAATTTCATCTTTATGCCTTATCCAAAACACTTAATAAAATCAACACAAGAAAAGAGATGACCAAATGCCTAAAAACTTTCATGCTTTATAAAAAGTCATACTATCTTGCTACAAAACATATTACAAGTTCGTCATCCATGGCTTGCAAAAATGCAACTAACAAAATATACTGCTATTCTGGACCATGTGCCACTTCACACTTCTTTCCAGTTAAGCTGAAGTTCGTCCCTGGCGGACAGGCTTCTTCCCTTTATTGACCGCCTTCCGTAACTAGTCATTGAGGTTCCCCTGCAGTTGTGGACAATTTGATTTCTTATGCCCGGCTTCTCCGCATTTATAGCAAGTGTTTGTCTGGGCTCTTTTTAAGCATTGACTCTTGAAATGACCTTGTTCCTTACAAAAGTAACACACCACCATCTAGCTAGTCTCTTTAAGCTTTCTGGACTCGTGAGTTGAGTTCCGCTTGTCATGGTCAGAGGTGAGAATATACTTCTTCCTCTTTTTCTTCGTCTCAGCCTCGCCTTGACTCTGACTCATGTCCATTTCTGTTACCGCGGCTCGCCTTACTAGCTTATCGAATCGGCGAATGCCTAACGGAACCATCCTCGACCTTAGTCCAGACCTAAGTCCCTTGCTCGAACCTCTGGGCCTTCTTTGCTTCCTCCTGGACCATCTCTAGTGCATACCGTCATAGCTGGGAAAACTTCGTCTCATATTCCTAGACAGACATATTTTCCTGCTTCAAGTTGTGGAACTCCATCACCTTTTCTTCTTGCACATCCATGGGAAAGTAGTGTTGTTAGAACTCTTCAAGAAAATCCTCCCAAGTGATTGGAACTTCTCCAAGTCCTTGCTTCACAGACTACCACCAAACTCCGGCGTCCTTCTGGAGCAAGATTGTGGCCAGACGAACCTTGTTGTCTTCTGGAGTCATCATTACTTCGAATATCGTTTCCACCTGACGTATCCAGTCGTCAGCAGCAGTTGGGTCAGCCTATCCTTCGAAGACTAGAAGCTTCATCCTCTTGAATGATTCCACCATCTTTATCGGGTCTGCAGGTGCAGCAACTCGTGGTGTTCCTTGTGGCAGTGCTTGGTTTCTGCTAGCTTCCACAAATGCTCCTATCATCTGGTATATACGGGTAAACTCTTCTTCAACATTGAAGTTGGTGCTGTTGGTCCTACTGCCTTTGCCCTCAGCCATTCCACGGAGGCTGTTTCTGATTCTTCTAGACGCTCTTCAAGGAAAGAAAACACACAGGGTTAGTTCTGGATGTAGGAAAGATCATAAACATAGGTGGGAAAGTGCAACGATCATGGTTTTGACTTTACTCCAATCCAAACTAAACCCAACTGTACGTCATTTCAAATCAAATTTCCTACTGTGTTAGCCTGCAATTTGAAGTCAGCACTGATACCACTGTTGTAATGCCCCAGATCCCTGTTATTGGACATCCGTGACGCAACCAGAATCTTTGCCTTCAAATGTATCTCAACACAGTAATAACACGGAAATTTAAAAACTTTTTATTGCCAAATAAGGTCATTACATCATTGATTACAACCAATATCTTGTTCTTGAACAAGAATACAAATTACATTAACCCATTACATCTTATTACAAAATATTTACCAACTCCGCTTGTAAAGCTATCAGCTGTCTCTCGGAATGGCAGTCGACTGATCACCGCCGAAACTCCGCTGAGTGGTCAATCTACTTCCCTGAGACTTGCCGCTCGGCTAGAATTTTCCGCTACGGGACTCTGATATTTCTGCACCTGCTCGAAATGTAGGACCAGTACCTAAAAGTTGGGGAACGTCAGTAATTCTACTGATGCAATGCTGATAAAAAATAGTGATCTCCAAATTGGCAACCAAAAACCATCTTGAATTGAAAAAGAGACATGCATCCTAATTCCCTAGTGTTCATGTATGCCATAATCTAACAACTAAATGCACCAGTCACATGTCTTATTCTAATGCAATCTAGACTTTGGGACTCTGGATCCGTATGCATCCCATACAACATACATTCCAGATCAATGCATGAAATGGCCTAATCTAATGCACAAAACAATGAATGCACACGATGCACCAATTCTAATGCAATTCATTTGGGAACGTATGCATCCCATACTACAAACTTCCCCAAAATCAACTTCAATAGAAACGTATGCATCCATACTACATACTTTCCCAAAAGTTCGCCTCTTCTGATTGTAGGATTCAATCCCTCGCCATGCATCCTACACTTGTACTCATCCTATTCCGAATAGATTTTACCGTGTCTAAGGAGGTTGCAGTTATTCGGTCTTGTCTGTTACTGCAGTCACTAAAGTGGTTGACGCGTTTGCCACTTTGTACCCACACACGGACCTCACTCAAAAAGCCGTGACAAACCTTTTGGTACAAAACCATGTACCCATGACGTCAAAATAATTCATATATAAAAACAAAACCCACGTGCATAGGAACACGACGGCGTCGAGGGTCAAATCCCCATATCCGACAAGAGTTTCCCTCCTCGTTCCTTACCCCGGCTCCTTGGGAATTAACAGATCGAGATACGAGACTCATGATCTCAAAACCTGAGAACACTATCTGTATCCCTATGACAGGAAAGATACAACACCCGACTATGGACTGCTAGTACTAATGCAATTTGCATATATCTAACACATCACTCTAATCCATTCAGCTTATAAAGGTTGCTCCCAAAGCTCTGCCTATCGACCAGTGGTCCTGGTGACAAAAGTCCTGCTCGCCACTTCCCCTAGCTTGGATTTCGTCCATCACTACGGCCCACGTTCGCCTTCCTGGCATGAATTCGATGGCACCTAATCGGACGTCCAACGCCTCGGCGGAAGTTCTAATCTTAGGGTCGATAATCGTAGGGCATCACCCTACCCTAGTGACTAACTTGAGTCATAAACATCCTCATCAAGAGTCAAACACCATCAAGACCGGTAATAATCATCAATCATCCCCAATAGCAAGTCCATTAACTCTTATTCACAAGTGGGGAAAAGTACTTCCAACACTTAGTCAAAAATCATGACTAACCCAACTATGTTGTTTCTGCCTAAAACTTAGAAAGGTCATAGCTCCCACAATACAACTCGGATTTGGGTGTTCTAGACCATTATGGAAAGCTAAGAATCTAGGATACAACTCTCAAGTTGACCATTACATCAGATTCACCCATCTAATTGCCCTAAAAGGCCTCACTATCATCAGCCTGTGTACTTCCTGTACACTGGATGCACCTTACCGACTGCATAGAAATCTACTCATTCATTAGAATGACACAAATCCAGGTTCTATGGAAAACTGAGAATGTCCTCTTCAACTTTCTAGTTGATCACAAATCCAAATTATTTCATTTGGTTATCATAAAACATCCATCTTTCTCAGGTATACAGAACCATATATAATGTACTACACAAACAGAGCCTATAGCTCAAAATCTGGATTCTGTTCCAACTTGTAAAAATCATATCTATCACTATACATACAGGAATTTCTTGACATAAGGCTTTTTGGAAATCTTAGGATGTCTACTACAACTTCCTAGTTGTACACTTCCTCAAATTCTGCTCATAAAGAGCCATAAAGTTACAATCTCATCAGGGTGTCAATTCTAACTAAGTTCTACACAGTTCTCACTTAGATATTCATAATAAATTACATGCGTAACCAATGGATGTAAAACATGTATTTTCAAAAACTAGACATATAATGTATAGCATGCACAAAAGATCTCATCCTGATTCCAAGTATTCAATGAGTTCTATCTATTTCAATCATGTACAAGTGTTCTACTGTTCATCAGTCACTACCATGATTACTCTTACTTAAATAGTTTTGAACATGCATCAAATATCATTAAATTAAATTCAATCTTTTTCTATAGGATCTAGATGCATGCAGGATACTACTTAAAAAATTTTAGAGATAGATCATGCATCAGTTAATTCTAAAAAAATTTCTTCAAGTTCAGGTTCTACAAAAGGCAGAACCAATCTCTGCCTTACGACTCAGTCATCAAAATTGATTTTATTAAAATACCAAATAATGTTAGAAAAATCCAAAATAATTCATGTAGCCTTTAGGCATGTATAAGATCATTATGTAAAAAATTCAAGATCAGATTCCATCAATACGGCTCTTTGGAAATTCAGGAACTTAGCATACAGATCATGTTTTTCTATTTCAGTTTCAGATTCTAAACAAACTACTTCTAATCAATCATCCTCATACTACTATTACTCATTTCATGCAAGAAATCAACCAAGAGAACAAGAAAAATTTTAGAGAAATCCCCACCCTTGAGCGTAGTTTGAGAAGAAGATAATAGCTTGGCCTTCCTCCTTTGATTCTTCCTCCAAAGCTCTTGATTTTCCTCTTTTTCTTGCCTTCGTTCACTCTCTCCTTTCTTTTTTTTTTGAAAATTTCAGAACTGAATGAGAGTGAAAGGGTGGGGTTTAATAATGAAGTGAGAAGAGTGAGGGGTGCAAGGGGGGTGAGGTGGCATGGTGGTTTCTCCCAAACAAGGGCTCTAGCTCATGGTTTTGGAGATATTTTGCATGGCTGAAATTTTTAGCCTTTGATCAAGATGAGATGAGAGTGAGAGGTGGGATTTGAGTGCATGCAAAAAATATTCTTTGTAGTACCATACAATTAAATATTTGCATATGTATCACACTCAAAACTAGTGTATGTACTAGTGTCGGTTTTCTCATTCTCGTGCACCACCATGAACGCAACCATTTATATTCATATAGAAAAATATATAATCGCGTGCAATTCTGAACTATACACGGATTATAATGCAAAATAGTTATGCTATTTTGGCGGGTGTTACACGTCATATAGTATTGATGATAGGAAATTTTCTTGCATCTCATAACACGATTAATTATTGTAGAGACAATTACTAGGTTGTATGTTGTTTGATCGACTGATGGTTGATTGATGATAAATTATTGTATATATGTGTTCTCATTTTTATTTATCATGTTTTGACACCCTTCATGCTTATTGAGAAGTTTATCTACTGGTAGAATTGATACCCATCATGTTTAATTAACTTATTTCATGAAAACTACCCAAAACTTGTTTATTGCTTGCTGACCTATATGTTGACTGCTATTTTTGAACCAGTAAATGATCTTAAAATGAATAATTTTCTGAACAAGAATTGCAGCCTTATCTTTCTAGTTTCCAGAACATCTTGAATTTTTGAATTCCGAGTTATGTAGCAAAAGTTATGTCCGTTTTACTACAGCTGTGTTTTTAGTTTCAGATTTTCAGATTCATGTACTTTTCATGTTTAAATAGTAAAAATGCTAATCAAATGATCAAATTTTGCTCTGATAAGTTCCAGATTGTTAGTAATCATATTTAAGAGTTTAGAAAATATTTTTAATGAATTTAATCTTGATTTTTGCTGTTTCTAAAATTATAATAACATGATGTCGAGATTCTGCCTACACATGAAATTTGTAAAGAACAATGTGATTTATCTAGCTACTGTTGTCGGATTTTGAACTTTAAATATGCATTGGAACCGTGTGGAAGTCTAGTTTGTAGAACTTATGACGGATTCAGTTTTCAATTTCTGAAACAACGGGAAACTGCACTTTTGTCCAAACTACTCTTGTTGTCCAGAATTTTATATTTCAAATTTTAATACATTAGTTATTCCTATATCGTAATATTGCATGAATTAGTATATGTATGTTGTAATGCATGATCCTAATAAATTATTGGCACCATTCTAATCGTCTTATCCAAGTTATCGTCCTATTGTTCTCCTATTGATACTATCGTTCACCGAAATTTTTATTAATTGCATATTGTGTTGTTGCATTAATAAAATAATTAATAAGCCGGGGTTTAAGGGATTAACTGGAGTAGTTGATGATATAGTGACTGCACACTGAAGTGTGGACCTTATTTCCCAAAATATTGTGTATTGGCCATTGTTATTGTTATCGGTTTATTGATGGATTACTAACACAGTATCCCAATTAATTGTGTATTATTTATTGTTATTGAGCCAACCAGTGTGCACCAATGCTACAAATATCGTTATCGTGCCGTGTACATGATCTATAGAATCTTCCACTTAAGTCTAAAATGAAATTGATTGTATGCATCGAACCTGTAGAATGAGACACGGTAGCACGTGCATTAGTTAGGATTTAAAATGATTAACAGACATAAGGATTGACAAATCACCGACAATGCATATTGTTCATCATTGTTTCTATTGATATCGAATATTGGCTAAGTGTTACCGTTATTGATCATCGATTACTGTTACTGAATATTGCATCAATGTTTATAGCCATTGTACCGATTATCATGATATCGATTATTGTTATCATCCAGTGTTATTGATTTCCATTGATCCATTGATTCATTGTTATACCGTTATTCCATTGTTCTTTGCTTTCTCTACTTGCTGTCCATGACTTGCTCTAAGGACAATTTTTCTCCTCTTTTCAGATGAAGTGTTTACAGGTGTTGATGGAAAATTGACTGATGGATTGGGAGAACAACATTGGTGAAGGAAATTGATAGCATCGCCGCTTAATAAATTATTATTTTATCATGGAGATTCAATTATTGAACTATTGTTATTTCATTGTATTGTGGGCTTTTGACCCGAATATTACTGTTATTTGTTTTCAGATGTTGGATTATTATTGTATTTGGATAGTTCACATTGTTTATTCAAAGTATCATTGTTCATGAGATTATTATTATTGCCTGCGCAATTGT
Source organism: Hemerocallis citrina (assembly GCA_017893485.1). Lineage (NCBI taxonomy): Eukaryota > Viridiplantae > Streptophyta > Magnoliopsida > Asparagales > Asphodelaceae > Hemerocallis > Hemerocallis citrina. The sequence goes on along the minus strand of CM030364.1, from coordinate 152,729,605 downwards.
TCTGTATTGATTATATTGTTGAGTTGATCAGATAAACAGCTTCTGGGTGACGTTAGTCATTCACTGGGCCAATGTCATGTGCTTGTATTCTGTATTTTTGGGAAGCGGAGCGTGACATGCTAACAAGTTATTATTAAGTATTAGCATTCCACACAACATCATAAATAAATAAAAATAACAATATTAGAGTTTAGAGAACACCCACCCATTGAAGAATCTCCAAGCTCTTGCTAACTAGCTCTTCTCCTCCTCTCAATTTCATCTTCACCTTCAAAACTCCAAGAACCCACAAGCAAACCAAAAACCCTCTTCTCTCTTTCTTTTTTCATCTCATGAATATAGTAGTAGAAGAGGATGGAGGGTAGAACAAGTAGAAGAAGATGGAGGTGAAGATTTTTTGGGTGAAAAATTGAGATTGGAGATGGGGGATTTGGATTTCGGCCAAGGATGGGGGTTGGGTTTCAGTCGGCCACAGAATGGAGAAGGGGGATGGTCGGTGGAGAATGGGGAAGAAGAGTGAGGTGGAGGGGTTTTATTTATTTTTGGTGTGTCTCTTGGACATCCTACCATAGCATATATATATACATACATACACTCTAATGTATATATATATATATACAATTCACTTCAACACAATTCAATTAAATATATATATACATACAAATATGTATAAATACATACATATACATATACATATAAAAATACATACATATTCATGTATATACATCATATACAATCCAATCAAAATACACACACACACACACACACACACACGCACACACACACACACACACACACACACACATATATATATACTCATTACAAATAAAATATTTATTTGTAAAATATAAGAATATATTTTATAAAAATAATATTTGTCCCAAAGATTATCTCGTTAAAACAATCAGGACAATACACATAGTTTAATTGAGAATATATCCCGAATATACCTCATCGGGTTCAGAATAACTAATATATCTAAAATTTCTCAATTAAAACTAATAATTATTAGGAAAATATGTAATCGCGTGCAATTCTCAACTGTGCACGGATTATCATGCAAAATAGCTATATGCTATTTTATAATATCCCGGTCAGATATTATATTTGTATTATTATTATTTTTAAAATTAAAATATTTCTTATGGAAATTACTTAGTTTTAATTAATAATCATTATCGGTATATATATGCTAGTAAGTATATATATGTATTGTATCGATTTTGTGCACTTATACAAAATCATGTAATATAGGTTTTCGAGAAAATATCTGTAATATCCCGATCTGATATTAAACATTATTTTTTTTTTCAGAATTGAAATATTTTTGGGGGATATTACTCAGTTTAATTAATAAACATTATCTATATATATATATATACTAGTCTGTATATATCTGTATAGTATCAAATTAGTACTGAAATCTTTCGAGCTGATAATAAAATTGTTTTTATTACTATTTTATTTTTATTTTCAAAATCAATATATTTTTTTATGGAGATTACTCGGTTTAACTAATGAAAATTATATACTAGCACGTATGTATACATATTGTATTAATTTCGTGCTGTAATCTCCCAAACTGATATAAATATTATTTTAATATTATTTTATTTTTATTCTCAGAATTAAATTATTATTTGTGTGGATTGTTCAGTTTAATTAATAAACGTAATCTGTATATATAGATGTATGTACATATATGTATTGTATCGATTTCGTACATTTGTAGAAATCATGTAGTATGTGTTTTGGATAAAAATATCTTTACTTTTGTCATGATTGATCAAAGATGAAGGGCTAGGATTTAATTGGGAGGGATAAACATAGGTTATATGATTAATGGAAATACAATTAGTATTGATAGGTGTCATTCCTTCATGGCTAAGTCAACCTAACTCACACACTCACCCCTCACCCCCCTAAGTCAACCTAAGTCAACCTTATCAGTCACGCTGTATCTTTAGGAACAGGTTGAGTACAAGAGTAGAATTCATGACGCGGGTTCAAATTCCTATATATGAAGAAACAGCTTGATATGGGTGTATGCATTTATGAGCTGCATATTGTCCAAAGTCTTGCTTGCATTAGAATAAGTGCATCCTAGCCTTAGCTGACATTGCATTAAGATTCTAAGTCATAACACTCATGAATACTTAAACTACACCTACCCATTTTACCATGGTTAAATTATGTTTGTTTAAAGTTGAGATTCGCTGCTAGTCATCAGCCCTTAAGCCTCAGTATATGTTCTGATGTCCCCACTCAAATAGGTACTGGATTGTAGAACTACAGGTTCAGGGTTCAAGAGGACTCTAGACAAGTGGAGCGTTCAAGTGAAGCACTGTGTTGATTATTGTTCTTATTGTTATATGTTTATTGTTGAGAAATATCCAAGTGAAGTACCAAGTGTTATGTAGCGGAATCACTCGTCTCATTGCATCGTGAAATTGAATAGTCGTCAATCATAAATGAAAATGAAAGAAAGCCCACCTTCTCCCAATTGGTGTGCCAAGAAATATCCAAGTGTTATCAACCCTTCCTCGTGATGGAAGTAATCCGAAGCAAATGCAGAGTCACAACTATTCGACTAGCAGGAAGACCAACCGGTTAGGAATACACGGGAACGGTATGGACCAAGCTCATCGCTTTCGCCGGCGTAAGACCAATTACCCAGTTACGAATAACCCGAGGAAAGACTACTAGCTCGACCTACCCACACTCTGCATCAGGAATAGACTACCACACCAATACCCGGGACATTGTACTCTGATGTAAATTTATTGAAAGTTGTAACACTTGGGTTTCTAAGGCATTATTGTAACATTGATGTAATGTATTGCAGTTTTATAACATTCGAACTTGTAATACATTAGTGTTAAATAAAAAAGTTTTAAATTTTCCTGTTTTTCTGTGTATTGTGGCTAATTGAAGGAAAAGATTCTGGCTTATGTCACGGTTTTCCTGTTACATATTTTGGAGAGTGTTACACTCCACTACCTCCACAGTCCAAGACCCAGTCCAAGCAATTCCAATGTTCACCGCAAGCTCCTCTGTGTGCACAATGCACGTGTTCACATGCACGTGCTTGTGCACACCACACCAATTTAATTATTTTTTATTTTTAAATTAAAACATGTGTTTATATATATAATATGTATTTAAATCAAATTAGTTTAATTTAATTAAAAGTTAGAGTTTTCATGCATGTATAAAATAGACACACACACATACTTCATAATTTTTATTTTGAAAGATAATGCAACTAATACGTGCACTGCAAACACGTGCGTTGCACGTAAAACAAGTATTCAAATACGAAATCGATTTTATCGATGGGGAAATGTTTATGAAAAATCGAAAATACATCATACAAAAATTTATTTTACATATACAATAATGTAATCAACAAATACACAGAAAACACGTGCACCGCACGTACAAAATATTTTAGTCATAAATAGGAGAAAAAATGAATTTTTGTTTATAAAATGAATTCGAACAAGTCATAAAATAAATAATTGAAATACATAGTAAAATATTATACGTAACGGTAAAATCAACACGTGTATCGGAAACACATGAAATGCGCGTAAAAACACAAAGATTGAAAAATTAATATTTGAGTTGGCTCAAATAGGATAAAAATGAATTTTGAGAAGACAGAAATGCATAAATAGTCAAAGTATAAAATATGTATTGAATTATATTATGGATATTACCCGTAATGGTACAAAATATACGTGTGTAACACACAAGGACAAAATTATCACATCCCAATTTTGCGAGGTGTTACAATCTCCCCGCCTCCACTCTTCTTTTACCGTGATCAACAGCGATTGTTAGACCATATGTCGGTGGCGGCGGCGCTCCCACACCCTGGGTGAGAAGTGTTGTTGATATCTCTTATGTGGACTCTTCCGTTGACATGGACTCCTTCGCCGAGGTCAACTCTCTCTGGTGGCCCAACCTCGGTGAGGGGACAGTGATCGCCTGACCCTTCTTGGTGAGGAAGATTGTCTTCGATGACGATGGTTGTGTGTGGATGGTGACGGATGAACCTTTGGCGGATTCCTTCGATGAGCCCAGCCAGTGTTGGCTGACCTTGATCGCCTTTGTCTTCTTGACCCTATTCGATCTGGGCTGGACAGTGAGCGGCTTCTATGGCGGCGGCGGCGGCGGTTGTCGTCAGTAGAGGTGCATCCTCTCATCTTTGTCTCTACAATCTCCATCACTTTCACCTGCCAAACCACAAAGTGTTTTCTCTTAGCTCCCTCTAAGCTCTCCCCCTTCCCCTCTCACCTGAACTCCGGTATTCGAGTCCCCATTTCCTCCCTCCCTTCACCTAGTACTCCTCCTTCATCTCACCTCTTACTACCTTCATCTCTTCCCTGCCATCCTAACTCGAGCACCCATGGCCACATTTGAACTCAAAATGAGGAATTGTGGGCTTACTGAGGGGGTCCACCCCCTAGCCATCCCAAACCACCCTGCTCTCAATGCTTTCCTTCACTGCACACTCATCACCACTGAAGCTCTCGTAGATAACCATTCCCCTCAGAAGGGCAATGAAAAGCTCATATTCTCACCCGATGGAGCTCATCGTAGAACTCATCACTAGCGATCGGACGAAGTCCGATATAGTCATCATCGCTCTCCCTCACCTCAACGAAGAGGACGGGCCCTGTCTAAGGAACCTCATACTAACCATTATGGGCATATAAGGAACCCACCACGAGGTCAAGATTTCAGAGGCAGCCAACAGAGGATTTTATCAGAACAAGGAGAAAAATGTAGGGAGGGGCTTTTTCAGAGTGCAACATCACTAGCTTTACAAAAAGAAAGTTTACCACCCTCAATCACACACTTCCATCATACATAGACTGCATACCACTCTCCCCAACCATCAGCCTCCCACAATCCCCCAATAGCCATAACTAACAAGCACCACAACCACAGTTACCCAAACAGCAACCAATTCATGTTGACTCAACAAACCACCACATCAACATACAACCTCCCCCCCCCCCCATCATCCCACCAACCATCCTGCTCCCAATCCTCTGATTCTCATCCACTCATCCAACAACCTGTACCTAAGGCCATTGGATAGCTAAACAAGGCAGATCTAGTGCCCCAGAGGGGGTCCTAGGACCCTGAATTGCCCTCATCAACATAATGGAGAGCTTGTAGGAAGAGCATCGATGAAGGAAAGCCCCATGGGTATAGGTTGTGAGCAAAGCGTCGAAAAGGAAAGATGCTACTGTTAACAGCAAAGAAAAAAAATACAACAAAGGCAAGATGAAGCATGTCCCTTGTTTTAATTGTGGAGACCTAGGATAGTATCGAGCTGATTGGACTAAAGATGTGAGATGTTTGAAATGTATGAAATGGGGTCACATTTTGTATGTATGTACGAATGTGATCGTGAATGCCGAGGAAGAACTGAGGGAGATACAATGAGGATGATCGCCGGATAATCCAGTGAACATCAGCCTGTCTAGTAGCCTCGCTGCTATAAAAAAGAAGAAGTGTGGCTTCGAAAGTGGTGCGCGATGACAACAATCAAATACGGCTGCTCCTCAGAGAACCACTTCCTCGAAGCGCTCAATGAGATATTGCCATTGAGGGGTCATCGCGATTGGGTGGTCACGAAGGTTTGCCATATGCAATTTACCGTCTCATTCCCCTCGCCGGAGAAGATGCTGGACGTCGCCACAATTGGCATACTGGATTTTAGTCACTTCATAGCTAAGTTTGCCCAGTGGACACCGCAATTTGGCACAGAGCTGCCAACAGGCGATAGCTATTGGATTTGGGTTCATAATGTTCCATTTCACTGCTAGAGGAAGGAAGCCCTAGAAGAGATCGTCTCAAGAATTTGTGTAACTACCATTTTCGTTCTTTTTATTTTTCCCCTTTTTGTAATATTTTAATTTAAATTGAATAAAATACTCTATTTTTCTTTCTTGATTATTTTAATTAAAATTTTGTTCATGAAATTCCCTCATTCTTCTTGTTGAGCCATTTTCTTGATGATTCTATTTTTTTTATTTGATAGTGGGTATTTTAATTGAACCCTATTGTCTCTAATTCCATCTCTTATTGAACCCAAAACCCAACTACAATTAATTCTTGACCCAAACCCACTATTATTGGATCCTAAACCACTAACCCAACATCCTAACTGCACCTTATAAATATAATCCTATTGCAAACCCTAAAAATATACAATTTGAAACCCTAACCAGCCATCTAATCTCTCTCCTCTCTCCTCTTTCTCTATCCTCTCTTTTTCTTTCTCCTCGTCACTTACTTTTCCCGCCCAAACATCGCGACCTTCTTCTCCGGCCTACTCTGGCGACCCCCATCGATGCCCAGGCCCAAACACTTCCCCATCGCTACCCCCTTCCCCTCTGCCCTGTTCCCGATTGACAGTAGCCACCGAAACCCCCGCTCCTTCCCGCTCCTCGATGTCAACAACTCCAGCACCCTCTCCATTGACCCATCTCATCGACGTCGTTGTCGTCGACCTTCAGTCGACCACCCCCATAGGCAAGTCAGACCATTGCCCTTTACTGATTGCAGTTGCTGTCTTTTGCTATTGGGTTATTTTGTGTAAGTGATTTGCACGTAATTTATGCATTCGTGGGTTCGTTGCTTCGAGATTCTCATCCCGTTATTCTTGGTAATCAATTTCACCATCAATAAGGCTAGTCACTTTTCCTCTTGAATTTTCTAGAATGAACAAAAGAGCCTTCTCCTCCTAGTTTGAACCACCAAGTTATTTCTCCTCTCTAGCTTGTTGTTGATGGAACTCCTTCTTCTTGCTCCTTGGTAATGGCCGGCCAATCTTCTAGGTGATGGAACACACAATTTTGCACTCAATCTTTTAATCTCACAAACTCCTTAATCTTTTGTCTCACTAACTTGTATTTCTTTTCTTTCTTTCTTTTTCAATTCTAGGTGCAAGGATAACTAGTGTAGGGGGGGGCGGGGGGGGGGGGGGGGGGGGGGGGGGGTATTTATACAAAATTTTAGTGGGAATAGAAGGCTAAGATTAGATCAAATGGTTAAGGATCAAGGGCTTAGATGAACTAGGGAGTTGAAATAACTTCCCATGATGAAAGTAACCACTCTCCACCTCATCCACTCTCCCTCTCCTCTCTAGCATTATCCGGCCTACACCAAAGGGTGTGTATTGCACACTCTAGTGCAAGCACGTGCCACCTAGTGTCCCTCATTTCATAAGTTGTTCATGTTAATTAAATTATTTGTTCATAGAATGAGTCAACACTACAAGTTAGGTTATTCAAAAGAGTAATTAAATTAAATGGGCCCACTAATGAGCTAACTAACAATGGGCTCAAATGAATTAATTAATGTGGGCTACAAAGAGACAAATAGGCCTAGGATCAAATTAAGTTTTCTAAATTAAAAAGAGAACAAATAAGACTACTAGTTTATGAAATATTTTTAGAGAAATACATGCATAAGTTTGCACGTGCACAACACGTAAAATCAAACAGATTCTAATTTAAATAGGATTAAAAAATCCAGGATGTTATAGTGTGGAAGTCTAGTTTCTAGAACTTCTGATGGATTCAGTTTTAGAGTTCTGTAACAGTGGAAAATTACATTTTTGTACAGACCACTCTTGTGGTCCAGAATTTTATATTTCAGTTTTTATTAGTTTAATTAATCCTATATCATTGTATTGCATGAATCAAAGTGTGTATGTTGCATTGCATGATCCTAGTGTCCTATTGTCATCAATATAATTGTCCTATTTCATGTTACCATCTTATTGTTCCTCTATTGTTACTATCGTTCATCTCATGTCTTTTAATTGCATATTGTATTGTTGTATTGATAAAATAATTAATAAGCCGGGGTTTAAGGGATTGACTTGAGTAGTGAATAATATAATGACTGTGTTGGCCAATGTTTATCCATTGATTGTGGAGCGCTGACTACGGCACCCCAATCTTTCATGTATCCTATCAATGTATCATATCAATGTATTGTATCAGTGTATCGTTTCAGTAAATTATCATAATGTATCGTGCAACAATATTGTTATCGTATCAGTGATTATCGTACCGACACATGATCTATAGAATTAACTACTTAGTCTAAACGAAATTTATTGTATGCATCGAACCTGTAGTACGGGATGTAGTAGTACGTGCATTAGTTAGGATTTAAATGATTAATAGACTTAAGAATTGACACAACACCGACATTGCATATTGTACATCATTGTTCCTATTGATATCAAATATTGTTTAAGTGTTATCGACATCGACCATTGAATATTTTTATCGAATATTGAATCATTGTTTATACCATTGCATCGATTGTCATGATATTGATTATTGCTATTGTCCCATGTTATTGATTCCTATTGATCCAATGAATTCATTGTTATATCGTTATTCCATTGTTCCTTGCATTCTCTACTTGATGTCCATGACTTGCTCTAGGGAAAACTTTTCTCCTCTTTTTAGATGAAGTGTTCACAGGTAATGAAGGAGAATTGCCTGCTGAGATTGGAGAACAAACATTCTGAAGATTTTAATGCTTTCTAATTACTTATTATTTTAATGAACTTATTGTATTGAGACTTACTATTATTGAGATTGGATTTATTATTGTATTGGGCTTATGATACGGATTTTATTATTGTTTCCAGATGTTGGTTTATTGTATTTGGATATTTCATATTGCTTCATTCCAAGTATTATTATTCATGATATTATTATTATTTCATATCCACTCTCCCTCTCCTCTCTAGCATTATCCGGCCTACACCAAAGGGTGTGTATTGCACACTCTAGTGCAAGCACGTGCCACCTAGTGTCCCTCATTTCATAAGTTGTTCATGTTAATTAAATTATTTGTTCATAGAATGAGTCAACACTACAAGTTAGGTTATTCAAAAGAGTAATTAAATTAAATGGGCCCACTAATGAGCTAACTAACAATGGGCTCAAATGAATTAATTAATGTGGGCTACAAAGAGACAAATAGGCCTAGGATCAAATTAAGTTTTCTAAATTAAAAAGAGAACAAATAAGACTACTAGTTTATGAAATATTTTTAGAGAAATACATGCATAAGTTTGCACGTGCACAACACGTAAAATCAAACAGATTCTAATTTAAATAGGATTAAAAAATCCAGGATGTTATAGTGTGGAAGTCTAGTTTCTAGAACTTCTGATGGATTCAGTTTTAGTGTTCTGTAACAGTGGAAAATTACATTTTTGTACAGACCACTCTTGTGGTCCAGAATTTTATATTTCAGTTTTTATTAGTTTAATTAATCCTATATCATTGTATTGCATGAATCAAAGTGTGTATGTTGCATTGCATGATCCTAGTGTCCTATTGTCATCAATATAATTGTCCTATTTCATGTTACCATCTTATTGTTCCTCTATTGTTACTATCGTTCATCTCATGTCTTTTAATTGCATATTGTATTGTTGTATTGATAAAATAATTAATAAGCCGGGGTTTAAGGGATTGACTTGAGTAGTGAATAATATAATGACTGTGTTGGCCAATGTTTATCCCTTGATTGTGGAGCGCTGACTACGGCACCCCAATCTTTCGTGTATCCTATCAATGTATCATATCAATGTATTGTAGCAGTGTATCGTTTCAGTAAATTATCATAATGTATCGTGCAACAATATTGTTATCGTATCAGTGATTATCGTACCGACACATGATCTATAGAATTAACTACTTAGTCTAAACGAAATTTATTGTATGCATCGAACCTGTAGTACGGGATGTAGTAGTACGTGCATTAGTTAGGATTTAAATGATTAATAGACTTAAGAATTGACACAACACCGACATTGCATATTGTACATCATTGTTCCTATTGATATCAAATATTGTTTAAGTGTTATCGACATCGACCATTGAATATTTTTATCGAATATTGAATCATTGTTTATACCATTGCATCGATTGTCATGATATTGATTATTGCTATTGTCCCATGTTATTGATTCCTATTGATCCAATGAATTCATTGTTATATCGTTATTCCATTGTTCCTTGCATTCTCTACTTGATGTCCATGACTTGCTCTAGGGAAAACTTTTCTCCTCTTTTTAGATGAAGTGTTCACAGGTAATGAAGGAGAATTGCCTGCTGAGATTGGAGAACAAACATTCTGAAGATTTTAATGCTTTCTAATTACTTATTATTTTAATGAACTTATTGTATTGAGACTTACTATTATTGAGATTGGATTTATTATTGTATTGGGCTTATGATACGGATTTTATTATTGTTTCCAGATGTTGGTTTATTGTATTTGGATATTTCATATTGCTTCATTCCAAGTATTATTATTCATGATATTATTATTATTGCCTACGCAATTGTTCTATATTGATTATATTGTTGAGTTGATCAGATAAGCAGCTTATGGGTGACGATAGTCATTCGCTGGGCCAGTGTTACGTGCTTGTATTCCATAATTTTGGAAAGCGGGGCATGACAATTTAGGACAATGGTGGAAATAGATTCAAAGATGTTGAGAAGATCTCGACGAGAGTGTTGATTAGAAGTCCAGACATCTCATCGATGCCTAGATTCACCAAATGCTACACTTTCAAAGAAACATATCTCATGTGCTTCGTTCTTGAAGCAAGGGTGGTACCGGAGGTGGCGCCTAAAGAATCAAGACCAAAAACTACACTTGAATCATTTCCCCTGAGGGATGGACATTCGTACAAACAAGTGGCAACCCAGATTTGGAACTCTACACTGGAGGGGGGTCATGTAGTGGAAAGAGCTCACCATAAGTTACTCAAGGCAGCCAGATCATCGGAGGAGCAACCACGACTAGCATCGGAGCTGGGTTACTCATCGCAGAAAACACCTCAGGTAATTTACGATCTGGATCTGAATCCAACTAACCCGTCGGAGGGTCAGGATGGGTCAACAAAATTGGTTCTTAGCAATACCAAATCCAGACCAACCAACTCAGAGTTGGCAAAAAGGAAAAGCGTTGATCCAGAGCAGTGCTCAAATCTGACAAAAGAGAAAAGCACTGATCCTATGCAGTGCTCAGATCTGGCGAAAGAGACAAGCATTGCTCTTACAGAGAAAGAGATGGAATAGGTGCTCCAAGTATGAGCGGTCGGGGAGTTGGTAGGTGCTCAAGAAAAGATATGGGTTTGCTGCCAAGCTGAAAGAGGAAGTGGGTTCAGTGATTTAGATCTGTGAAAGGGGGAAAGAGAAGCTTTTTCCTCTTTGTATAAACAAAAAATCAAAGGCAAATGAAGAAGATAACCGAGGGGGAAGTGCATTTACCACCCTACCCCTAGACTGCTTTGATTCCCCCCCCCCCCTCGCGCGCGCGCGCGTGCGAACCTATCGCTTCGTTCCTTCCCCCACTCCCAAGCTCTCCACGTGGTACATCTAAAGGAGCCTGCACAGGTGAGGCACATGATGAAGCTTCTAGAGTGATTGTAAGTTCTTATTGTGTGCTTGGGCATAAGGAGGAGATAAATGAATACTCTCCGTAGATTATCTCTTACCCCTGATATGATTCCCTCCACCTTCCCCTTGTCTGCATCTTAGTCTGACCTGACCAGAGGTTTCCAAGTGCATAATGTTGCAAAAAAGGCTCGCGAGGAGACCTTAGATGACTACCTGGAAATTGCCGTGGCAGCCAAGATGGCTAAAATTGAAGGTGGAGGTACACGCAATATGCTATCTTCCATTTTTAATTATATGACCGATTCTAAAATTTTTAATCTTACAAAAACCTATGGTCTAACAGTTAACGACATTGACTGTAATAATAAGATTAGAGGGTGGAACTGGCGAGAGAATAATTAGGCTCACTCCCAGTCCCCATCCCAGAAAGTATTCCTGATACTGTTAGTAATGAGTGTTCTTCTTTGAAACGTTAGAGGTCTGGGGGGGCGGGGCAAATGGGAGATGGTCAGGGATCTTATTTCAAACTCTAAGGTAGACATTGTGGGTCTCCAAGAGACTAAGCTTGACCATGTAACCAGACTTGGGAGGCTGGGTGGAAGTAGGATCAAGGATTGGAGACTCCGCCCTTCTATTGGGGTGTCGGGAGGTATCGCTATTGGTTTGAATACAAATTTTTCCAATTTCTTAGATGAATTTTGTGGGAATTTCTCTCTTTAAGTTTTGCTTCAACTCCGTATGGACGGTTGGACTCAATTACTTACTGTTGTTTACGAGCCTAACAATGCCAGTGCCAGAGTAGCGTTCTGGAATGAACTCCAATCCATCAGTGTTAGATGATAGCATCCCTGGATAGCGAGCGAGATTTCAAAATCACTAGATTTGCTTTTAAGCACCGTGGTAAAGGTTTCAATGATGCAGATAGAGAGGAGTTCAACCATGTCATTACAAACCTATAACTGGTAGACATCCCAGTACCAGATACGAATTTCACTTGGTCCAACATGCAAGCTTCCCAATTATGGCAAAACTAGATCGAGTTTTGGTATTGTCGGATTGGGAAGCTAAATTTCCATTAGCCTGCGCTAAGTCCCTACCAAAGCCAACATCGGATCATGTACATATTGTTCTGGCAACATGAGAACTAAAAGGTTGAAGGTCGAAGAAATTTAGGTATGAAACAGCTTGGCTAGAAATTCAGGGCTTTCGTCATATGGTCATGGAATGTTGGGCCCTACCAACACAGGGAACCGAAGCAGCTGAGGTTTGGTGCGGAAAAACCAGCAGATTACACACCAGACTACGAAAATGGAATCAGATGAGATCCGCGCAACTTTGGAGAACTAAAGAATTGAAGGAATCAATGAACTGGAGAGAATCAAGGAAATGAGGGACCTATATCAAGATGAACTTAATCAACTTTTAAAGTTCAGGGAGGACATTGCCCAATTATAAGAGCTTGAAGGACTGAAATGACAACAGAGATTCAGAATTTCTTGAAGGAGGGAGATGCGAACACTTCCTTCTTCCACAGGAGTGCTAGTGCTCAAAGACGAGCCAACATGATCCACTCAGTCCATACTGAGAGTAATAGGGTGACACATGACGAAGAGGAACTGAAAAAGATATTTCACCAGTATTACAAAGACCATTTTGGGCATAAAGCTAACTTTAGAGTCCTGCTTTGAACCGATTTCTAGTAGGATAGCTCAACAATGCGGGAAATGTGTTGGGGTATATCGAAGTTCTGTTCATGGAGGAGGAGTTTAAGTAGGTAATTTCATAGATGGGGAGGGAGAAAGCACCGAGACCGGATGGATTCCCGATGATGTGCTATCAAACCTTCTGCGATGAAGTCGAAGATGATTTACTGGCTGTGATGGTAGAATTCTATGAACAAAGAATCAAACTGGGAAGTCTCAATTATGCAGAGTTGTTCTTATCCCTATTAAAAAAGAGGCTCACCGAGGAGGGGACTTTCGCCCTATCAGCCTACTTAACTTGTAACGCCCCAATTTCCATACACTGGGAACCGTGACATAAGCTAGAATCTTTTCCTTCAATTAGCCACAATACACAAAAAAACAGGAAAATTTAAAACTTTTTATTCAACACAAATGTATTAAAAGTCCGAATGTTATAAAACTGCAATACATTAAATCAGTGTTACAATAATACCTTTACAAGCCCAAGTGTTACAAACCTTCAATAAATTTACATCAGAGTACAATGAATAATAGATAACACTTGGTACTTCACTTGGATGCTTCTCAACAATTAATAAATTTACAATTAAAACAATGGTAACCAACATATATTACAATTGAAACAAAATCAACACTTTGCTTCTCTTGCCTTGAGTCCTCCTGAATCCTGTACCTGTAGTTTTGCAATCCAGTACCTATTGAAGTGGGGACGTCAGTACATATACTGACACTTTAGGGCTGATGACTAGCAGCAATTCTCAATTTTAAACAAACAGATTGATGAAAAAAGAAAAGTGTATATATAATTGATGTGTCTGTGTATGCTATGACTTAGACTCTAATGTAAGATTAACTAATGCAATGATGCACTTATTATAATGCAAGCAAGACTCTGGAACAGTATGCAGCCCATACTACATACGTCCATATCAAGTTTTTTCTTCATATATAGGGATTTGAACCTGCGCCATAAATTCTACTCTTGGGCTCAATCTATTTCTGAAGATACAGCGTGACGGATGAGGTTGCTCTGAAACGGTCTAATCCCGCCATTCGCAGTCATATAGTAGTGTATCTGTTTTCCACTATTGCTCGGCGTACCGGACCTCACTCAAAAAACTGACAAACCCTTGGAGTTAACTACAACACAGGTTAGCTCGAAGCATCCCCTATGGCCCCCTAGCTTATGGAATGTAGTCTATGGCTTGTTCGCCCTTCCTGATATAGAACATGACGGAATTCCAGGGGTCCATCCTTTAGCTCTGACAGGAAGCTTCCCGCCCTTATCACGGCGCTTCAGAAATTAACAGACAAGATACGAATTCCGTGCTCCCAAACCATGAGAAGGCACAGACCATAACCTATTGACAGGAAGGGTACAACCAATAACACCACCTAGTGTTGGCCTATAGAATAGTTCGGATCATAGGGTATCACCCTTAATACCAACTCTATTCCTTCGGCAAAAAGTTAATAAATAAAGGTTAAGTAGTAATAGCCATAAGTTACTACCCTAACGATGTCACTAACCCTAAACAATCCGAGGGATGACAACAGTACTAACACAACATGCTAGGTCTTAAGTTAGACTTCGCAAGATAACTCTACTAGGTGCTTAACCTAGACTTACTATAATCCCTAAGGATCCCGTTCATAGCCTATCGATCCAAGACCCCGGTAATATGAACGTATTCGCATGCTACTACCCTGAACTTGGATTTTGTCCATACTTCCGGCCCGCGATCAACCTACACCGGTTAAGATCTGACGGTGCACAAGGAGTGACTCGTCCACAGTCCACGAGGAGTAAAATAAATAAACGTCTTGGTGGTCCATGGCCCCTAGAGCAATAATATCACCCTAGATGAGCACATCACTATGTACTAGCTAATAAGCTATATTCGAGCAAAACAACTTACATACGAGCCAACTAGCTACGTATGAGCCAAATAAATTACATACGAGCCAACTGGCTATGTATGCGATAAAAATTTGCTAACAATTAGGGTGAACTATTTCCCAACATAAACATACTACTTATGAACACAAGGAACACTTATTACTCATAATCAAGTGCATGATTCAACTACTAACAAAAATTGATCTTTTATTCATGAAAGTAACATGAAAATCTTCTAACACCCTGGAAGCAATTAAAAATGCTACTCTTATTGGAATTCAACAAAATTAGACTTTTTAGAAAGTTGAGAACATCTACTACAACTCTCTAGTTGACAACCATCTCAGATTCAATTAATAAGAGATACAAAAAACTCGAACAACCTAAATAGTGAAGCTTCAGCCAAAAGGCTAGCTGTTGTGACTTGTAAAGGTCATAACTCCTACTCCGCTTATCGGAATCTAACAAAATAGGACATTTTGGAAAGTTGAGAACCTATACTACAACTCTCTAGTTGACAACCTTCTCACATTCAGTCAATAAGAGATACAAAAACTTCAAACAATCTAAACAACGAAGCTTCAGCAAAAACGCTAGATGCTGTGACTTGTAAAGGTCATAACTCCTACTCCACTAATCGGAATCTAACAAAATAGGACATTTTGGAAAGGTGAGAACCTCTAATACAACTCTCTAGTTGACAACCTTCTCAGATTCAGTCAATAAGAGCTACAAAAACTTCAAACAATCTAAACAGCGAAGCTTCAGCCAAAAGGCTAGCTGCTGTGACTTGTAAAGGTCATAACTCATACTCCGATTATCAGAATCTAACAAAATTGGGCTTTTTAGAAAGGGGAAAACATCTAATACAACTTTCTAGTTGACCACTTTTCAGATTCCATATAGAGCTCAAAATCCCGCTCTTTGAACATAATTCAAGAACAACAAAAAGGACAGCAAAAGCTGAAACATGTAAAGCTCACAACTTTTGATATACTTATCAGAATCTAACAAAATTGTACATTTTGGAAAGGGGAGAACATCTACTAAAACTTCCTAGTTAAAACTTTCTCACATTCTGTATGGAACTCAAAATCCAGCTCTTTAAACATTATACAAAGAGCAACAAAGACAGCAAAAAGCTGAAGCTTGTAAAGATCATAACTTTTGCTATACTTGTCGGAATCGAACAAATTTAGGCTTTTTGGAAAGGAGAAAATATCTAATACAACTTTCTAGTTGACCACTTTTTCAGATTCCTTATAGAGCTCAAAATCCAGCTCTTTGAACACAAGTCATGAACAACAAAAAGGACAGCAAAAACTGAAACTTGTAAAGCTCACAACTTTTGCTATACTTATCGGAATCTAACAAAATTGGACATTTTGAAAAGGAGAGAACATCTACTAAAATTCTCTAGCTGACCACTTTTTCAGATTACTTATAGAGCTAAAAATCTAGTTCTTTGAACATAATTCAAGAACAACAAAAAGGACAGCAAAAGCTGAAACTTGTAAAGCTGACAACTTTTGCAATACTTATCGAAATCTAAAAAAATTGGACATTTTGGAAAGGGGAGAACATCTACTACAACTTCCTAGTTAACAACTTTCTCAGATTCCTTGTGGAACTCAAAATCCAGCTCTTTGAACACATGCAAAAATTAACCAAAACAGCAGTTTTGCTGAAAAACTCGCTGTTTTGGGGAAACGATTTATTTCACCCATCAAACTAACACAAAAAAAATCTACAAAAATTAGATCATGGTAATAACACATATAAGAACCTCTCAAATTAATTTGGGCTCTGGATTTCAATTTTAGCATAAGTAATTAAAATTCTAACTATCAAAAACTACATACTAGTTTTAAGATTAATTCTTTAGTATTCTCTTTGAGTTCTACACTTCAATCTTATATGCCATTTTATTCTTGTCCACTATCATGAATATGCGTATGAAATTAGTCCATGTTCTTCATTTAATCAACAATAATAACAATAATAACAACAATAAAAGCAAGTTGAGAACCCCCATCCAAAAGTGTAAGAAGGGCTTGCTAGTTCTTCTCCTCCTTGCTTCTTGTTCTTGCTCCTCTTCAAGAACAATTCATGAAAAGAGAACCCATTCTATTTTGATTTGATCTCTCTTTCTTTTTTTTTCTTCTCAATTTTTTTCTGAACTTAAAACAAAAGAGGAAGAAATATGAAGAAGAGAGAATGACATGAGATGAAGGAACACCAAATGAAAATGTGACTTCATGCGCTTTGTGATTGTGGCCGACCAAGGGATGGGGGGGGGGGGGTGTTAGGGGAGAAGGGAGGTTGGGTTTGTGGTTAGAGAATGAGCCAAGTGTTGTTCTCTTAGTGGGTTAATCAATTTGATGTTTTGTTTGCAAATTAATTTTACAATCAACACCCAATTCAATCTTATTCGTCCATTTGATCATGATTGAACAATAATAAGAGGTATTTTTCCAAAATCACATACTACATGATTTCTTACAAACGTACGAAATCGATACAGTATATATACGTATATACATCTACATATACAGATAATTTTTATTAGTTAAAACGAATAATCTCTACAAAAAATATTTTAATTTAGAAATAATAATAAAAAATTATTATCGCCTCGGAAGATTTCAGAACCAATTTGATACAATACAGATATATACAGACTGCTATATATATATATATATATATATATATATATAATGTTTGTTAATAAAACCGGTAATATCCCCCAAAAATATTTCAATTTTGAAAATAATAATAAAATAATAATTTTTAATATCAGCCCGGGATATTACAGATATTTTCTCAAAAATGCATTTTACAGGATTTTGTACAAGTGCACAAAACCGATACAATACATATATATACTTACTTGTATTTATATACTGATATGGCTAAAAATAGGATTAAATCGGGACCGTTCACATCGGACACGAATCTTAAAGCTCAAGGGTAAAACGGTAATTTCACCTACTAACAGATCTGAAATGGGTACTGTATCTCCTCCCCAAAGATCTAATAACCCACGAACGGATCCGCCTCAACTGGGTACGGGTCCCAACCCGAAATGAACCCAGTCCAGCAGGATAGAACTAGGGTGTCTGATTAATACTAATCAACGGCCCTGATTCACATCTATCCTTTCATTGGGAATTAGGGATTACATTCCTTATCTATAAACAGGAATTACATGCCTAATCTGATCCCTGAGACGCCTATAAATACCCCCCATCCATCTCCATTAAGAGGTAATCAATCTTTTGCCAATTTACGCTCTTTCATAATCATCCCTGATTACTGACTTGAGCGTCGGAGGGTGCGTCGCCGGGATCCATCCCGGTGTCTCGCACTTTTTGCAGGTTCGCAGCAGCGATAAGGGACCAAGTCAACAAGTTGGTGACGGTCAACAGATTTGCCTTGTTCATTTTCTCAAGAATCCACAAATACTATCTGTTTGCCCCCACACCAGATTCAGCGGCAACGGATTAGCGCCGTCTGTGGAAAACGAAAAACAATCTGACCTCTCTTCATCAACGATACTAGTTTCAAGCCATGCATCCATAACAGAAGGGGAAGGCAGCGGTCTCCAACCGAAGAACCACTTCCCTTCCTCCTCTCCCTCCTCCGGTTCAAGGTGCTCCTACCCAACAGGCCCCTCATGGGTCTCGGGGGGCTGGCCAGGGGGCTCCCGTCAGAGTCATCCGAAGCAACATCCTTCTCATGACCAAGTCACGGGTCCCAATCCTTCAGTTGAATCCCTGGCTTCTCAAAGCCCTCCCGAGCGGGATCTTCGTCAAATCATTGCTGACCGCCAAAAGGGGGTCGACCTTAGAACTCGCCTGAATGGATGGCGGGCCCTTGGTCGAGTCCATCAACCCGAGAACTCAGGAGCTTCAAGAATCCGAACCCCCCGACGACCGAGGACTAGAAGATCCCCTCCCCCGAGGAGGCAAAGAGAGTCCCCTCAGCGTCATCGGCGGAGAACTCATTCTCCAGTATGCCGAACCATACATAGGGACCGCCAAGCTGGAGAGGCACCAGTCACAAGGGCAGATCTTCTAGACTTCCAAGCGACAGTCTTAAGGGCCCTCAATATCGCTCCAAAGAACGACCAGAGGCCACCTACTCATGAGCCAGCTAGGAGCCACCGCCTTCACACTCTCAGTCCTCGTCCTTCTCCAAGCTACCATCGCCGCAGCCCCAGTCCATCATCGTTTGAAGACGAGTCCCGGGGCTCGACAAGGTATGATCAAAGAGAAAACTCGGTCTACCGCCGTCTCCACGAGATGGAGAGGCGCCTCGGCCGAATTGACAAGGAAGAAGAACAACGGGCAATAAACCTCCGCCCGGGCAGACCTCCATTCTCCCGCACCATCATGGAGGCCCCCATCCCAGAAAACTTCAAGCCGCCGCACTTTGAGACGTATACCGGGGAGTCAGACCCCGCAGATCACATAGAGTGTTTCAAAACTCTCATGATGATCCACCATGCTTCAGACGCCCTCCTCTGCAAGATCTTCCCTGCCACGCTGAAGGGGTCTGCGCGAGAATGGTACTCTCGACTTGCCTTGGCCTTCATCTTCTCATTCGATCAGTTCGAAGCGCTCTTCCTTACTCATTTCGTGAGTAGCCGCCGGGCTGAGAAGACAAGTGTATCTCTGGTGACCCTCAACCAAGAAAAGGGTGAACACCTAAGGGATTACGTTCGACGCTTTACCGCCGAAGCCCGGTCCATTCCCTCCCTCAACCAGTCAGTAGCCTCTGCCACATTCGAGCGCAACGTCACTAATACCAACCTCAGGGCATCCCTTGCCAAGAAACCTCCTCGGAACTTCTCAGAGCTCCTACTCAGGGTGGAGAAGTACATACGGGCGGAAGAGGCTCTCAAACCCCTTGCTCTTGAGGAGACATCTTCCGAGAACAAACGGAAGAACACAAGTGAAGAAGGGTCCCAAAAATTCCAGAAGGACAGTAATGGCCAGCGCCGCCCGACTCCACGTTTTGAGAAGTTCACCCCCCTCATTGCTAATATATCAGAAGTTCTTATGGAGGTGGACAAGGAAGGGCTACTCCGTGCTCCCCCTAGAATGAATACACCTGGCAAGAAGAGAAACAAGGATAAGTGGTGCCGCTTTCACAGGGACCACGGCCACGACACGGATGATTGTCGGGCTCTCAAGGAGGAGATCGAAGAACTCATACAGCGGGGGCTCCTTACCAAGTTCGTACAAAAAGATGGGGCTGAGCTTCCCCACTAAGGAGCCAACAAACGAACAGAAAGGCCCGCCGAGCTTCAAGACTCAGAACCTCCCTGCTCCTCTCAAGAGGTCTTCACCTTATCGTAGAAGTAGGATTTTGATTTTCAATAAGGCTGATGCTTGTAATCCGGCCAATAGCATGTAATAATGGCTCGCCCTATTGAAGCAGCCACTTAGTTTATCTCAATAAAACTTTACATTTTTTCATTGAAAATTATTGCTCTTGCTTCTCTATCTTTTCGAGTCACAACTCGCTAAATGGTGAGTTCGGAGTCCAGCTTCTTCTATATGGCTGCTCCCGCAACTTACTAAGCTCTTCACAACGAGTTCGGAGTCCAACACTTGGCTCGATTCCGCTTCAAATAACTTGCTCATAAGCGAGTTAGAAGTGGTTCGCCATTCGGAATTGCTCCCACAACCGTTGAACCTCTCTTAAACGACGAGTTCGGAGTCCAACACTTGGCTCGATTCTGCTTCAAATAACTTGCTCGTAAGCGAGTTAGAAGTGGTTCGCCATTCGGAATTGCTCCCACAACCGTTGAATCCCTCTAACGACGAGTTCGGAGTCCAACACTTGGCTCAATTTTGCTTCAAATAACTTGCTCGTAAGCGAGTTAGAAGTGGTTCGCCATTCGGAATTGCTCCCACAACCGTTAAACCTCTCTTAAACGACGAGTTCGGAGTCCAACACTTGGCTCGATTCTGCTTCAAATAACTTGCTCGTAAGCGAGTTAGAAGTGGTTCGCCATTCGGAATTGCTCCCACAACCGTTGAATCCCTCTAACGACGAGTTCGGAGTCCAACACTTGGCTCGATTCTGCTTCAAATTACTCGGTCATAAGCGGGTAAGAAGTGGTTCGCCATTCGTAACTGCTCCCACAACCGTTGATTCTCTCACATAAGCAGCGAGTTTGGAGCACAACTCTCTCCTAGAGTTCCTCCTCACACTTGTCTCACAAATAGCTCTCTTCCAGGGCCGAGCTCTTAACTCCGCTTGCCTCCAAAGCGGACCCCTTCTCGACAAGTTTGGAGCACAACTCTCTCCTACAGTTCCTCCTCACACTTGTCTCACAAATAGCTCTCTTCCAGAGCCGAGCTCTTCACTCCGCTCGCCTCCAAAGCGGACCCCTTCTCGACAAGTTTGGAGCACAACTTTCTCCTAGAGTTCCTCCTCACACTTGTCTCACAAATAGCTCTCTTCCAGAGCCGAGCTCTTCACTCCGCTTGCCTCCAAAGCGGACCCCTTCTCGACAAGTTTGGAGCACAACTCTCTCCTAGAGTTCCTCCTCACACTTGTCTCACAAATGGCTCTCTCCTAGAGTCAAGTTTTTCACTCCGCTCACCTCCAAGGCGGACCTCCTCTCAACGAGTTCGGAGCTCACAACTCTCTCCTAGAGTTGCTCCTCAAACACGTCTCCCAAACGGCTCCGATCGCCCCACGTTCCTCGGAACCAAAATCCGAGCGACAGGCGATCCGACCCCAACGACCAAGAGGATAGCTCGGATTCCGAGCAAGTGCCAATCCGAGCCACGAATTGGAGAAAAACGACTTTCCCCTCAAAATTCGTGTAAGATTTCGATCAGACGGCTCAGATCATGCCAGCGCCATTACACGACAAGATAGTGTTTTCTTGGAAACTGTGCCCACCTCGAGATCCGCGCTGAGATCCGACGGCCCAGATCGCTCCACGTCGCTCGGTATTCCGAGCCGAGCGACTAGCGATCCGAGCCACTCGCGCCTCTTCTTCGCCCCTAGGGTCTTCCTGGCACATCTTCCTAGCACATCTTAGAAGGGTCTTCCTAGCACAAGGGTCTTCCTAGCACGTCTTACAAGGGTCTTCCTAGCACAAGGGTCTTCCTAGCACAGCTTCTCCGCCCCTAGGAGTGGAGCTCCTCTTCCAAAATCCCCAAGACCAAAACACTCCTCAACTTCATGAAGACAAGGATGTTGCGGGGCTATTTTGACCATGAAGGACGGTGAATCATCATCCCACTCCTAAAGAGAAGTTGTAGATCTTCAAATTAGCTTCGAAACGAGGGGTCGCACGCCCCGATCGGACCTCCATAGCACGGGGAAAGTGGATCGCAATACAGCTGCGCCGGATAGCTCGGAAATCCGAGTCGAGCCACTCGCGCAAGGGAAAAACCGAGCCACTTTGCTCGGATTCCGAGCAAGTGCCAATCCGACCCTCGAAAGTGAAGAAAAACGATACCGAGCAACTCCAACTGTTGGATCTTTACAAAAATCGCGCCTGAGATGATGGATGGTCCAGATTACGCCACGTCCACTACACGACAAGATAGTGTTTTCTAGGGAACCGTGCCTGCCTCGTGATTCGCACCGCGATCGTGATCAACCGTCCAGATCGAGCCACGTAGCTCAGATCTACAATCCGAGCTACTGTCCTACCGAGCTGCAAAATGGCAAAAAAATTGCCTCAAAATCTGTGCTCGGATTCGCCGAACAAGAAAAAAAAAGAAAAAAGAAAAAGAAGGCACGAGGGTCGGGTTCGGACCCGTTAGGGTCCCAAACCCGAACCCCACGTCACCTTCACCTCCACTGCCGAGCTCCAACTCCAGTGGTGAGCTCCTCCACGGTGCGAGCTCCGATGGCAACAAAGCTCCGTCGAGCTCCCACCTCGAGCGAGCTCCGCCATGGCCAACTTCTTCAACGTCCGAGCGCCGATGCCGAGCTTCTCTTCTCCACTGCTGAGCTCGTCTTCGGTCGCCCACCTCCAAAGCCGAGCTCTCACTCTCGCCGAGCTCGACCTCGCCGAACCCATCGTTGCCGAGCTTCAACCTTCACTCCGTTGCCGAGCACTCAAAAACTTCACGAGTGCGAGCTCTCATCGACCGAGCTCCGCCACTCCTCCAAAGCTTCGAGCTCACCTCCAACTCGCCGCTCCCCTCCGACGAGCTCCTCAAACACCGAGCTCTTCCACCATTACCAACTGCCTCCGAGCTCCACCTCCCTTATGTCGAGCCCACTTACGGCCGCCATCAGCTCCCTCCTCGAGCTCCGCCGAGCACTGAGCTCCATGCCGAGCTCGACCTCGCCATCAAACCGAGCTGTCCTTCTCGCCATGCCGAGCTCAACTCCGTCTCCGAGCTCGAGAGGTCGAAGGAGAGAAGAAGAGAAAAGAACTGGGCGGGAGAGAAAAGAAAGAAAAAGGAAAAATAAAAACTGCCACGTGGCGATGCCACGTGGCGTCACCTCCGAGGTCGGCTTCCGAGCTGCGCGAAAACTGGGCGAAGTTGCTCGGATTCCGAGCAAGTGCCAATCCAAGCTTAAAATTGGAGAAAAATATTATCGAGCTACATGCGCCGTCCAATCTTTTCAAAAATCGTGTCACGACACGATCGATGCTCAGAAACGCGCCACGTGTCCAAACGTAATCTGCTTTGCGATGCGCGCACATCTGATCATGATCGACGCTCAGAAACGCGCCACGTGTCCAAACGTGATCTGCTTTGCGATGCGCGTACATCTGATCATGATCGACGCTCAGGAACGCGCCACGTGTCCAGGTAATATTTAATTTATTTATTTATTATTTTTTTGTTTTAATTATTTAAAAAATTCGAAAAAATATTTAAAAAATCAAAAAAAATTAATTAAAAATTCTAAAAATAATTATTAATTCAGAAAAATTATTTTAAAAATTCTGGAAAAATAATTATTAAATTAGAATAATTAATTAATATTTTCGATAATTAATTATTTAATTCAGAAAAAGAATAAAAAATTCAAAAAATGAGAAAAAATTCAGAAAAATCTGGAAAAATCACCAAAAATCCAGAAAATTCTGAGGACATTTTTGGGTATTTTAGAAGCCCAGAATAACACTGTTACACCCCGAGCAATATTCCAAACTCCCTTAAGAACACCGATAAAATCCCGTACGCCATTAGAACAACAAAACTACTCCTCGAAGACTGTAAAACTCAGTCTCCAGGAGTGGGGGGCTCGTGGTATGGCTAAAAATAGGATTAAATCGGGACCATTCATATTGGACACGAATCTTAATGCTCAGGGGTAAAACGGTAATTTCACCTACTAACGGGTTTGAAATGGGTACTAAATCTCCTCCCCAAAGATCCAATAACCCACGAACGGATCCGCCTCAACTGGGTATGGGTCCTAACCCAAAATGAACCCAGTCCAGTAGGATAGAATTAGGGTTTCTGATCAATACTAATCAACGGCCCTGGTTCACATCTATCTTTTCACTGGGAATTAGGGATTACATTCCTTATCTATACACAGGAATTACATGCCTAATCTAATCCCTGAGATGCCTATAAATACCCTCATCCATCTCCATTAAGAGGTAATCAATCTTTTGCCAATTTATGCTCTTTCATAATCATCCCTGATTACTGACTTGAGCGTCAGAGGGTGCGTCACCGGGATCCATCCCGGTGTCTCGCACTTTTTGCAGGTTCGCAGCAGCGGCAAGGGACCAGGTCAACAAGTTGGTGAAGGTCAACAGGTCAACAGGTTTGCCTTGTTCGTTTTCTCAAGAATCCACAAATACTATCTGTTTGTCCCCACACCAGATTCAGCGGCAACATATACAGATAATGATTATTTATTAAAACTAAGTAATTTCCATAAGAAATATTTTAATTTTAAAAATAATAATGATAAAAATATAATATCCGACCGGGATATTACAATACTCCCTCCTTAGAATAGTTCTGTCCTCAGAACTACATTTAGTCAGGAGAACAGAAAAATACCCATACACTAAATAACTCGGGGAAAGAAAGCTTATACAGCTTTCCGGCTCCCAAGTGACTCCTCCACGAACTGGTTTTCCAAAGAACTCGACCTTGTTCCCAAAGCTGCCTGCAAATTCTGCCAAAATTGAGATGTAACTTTTGAATCTTGGTTAGAACTACTGACGCTGGCACTCCATGCTGCTTCATTACGCCTTCAATGTGGACTTCCGCTAATTTCTATTGCGACTAAGTCATCTTTATCGAAAGAAAATGTGCAGACTTTGTCAACTGTTGTAACACCCCGCAAAATTTAATTGACAATTTTGCCCTCGGGTGTTACGCACGTGCATTTTGTACTATTACTGATCATATCCATAACGCATTTTGATATGTATTTTGAATTCTAATTATTTATACAATCTTGTATTCTTAAAAATCACATTTGAGACAACTCAAATGCAAAATTTCAATCTTTGAGTTTTTACGTGCTTTTTACGTATTATCGATGCACGTGTCGATTTTGGGTATTCCACCGTTACGTGCAAAGTTTTCAATGGATTTCAATCTTTTATCTTTATAAACATGTTTGAATTTGTTTTGTAAACGAAAATTCATTTTTTGACTATTTTTTATTTAAAATGAATTTCTACGTGCAATACACGTGTTTTCTGTATATTTGAGTATATTATCAATTATGTATATTAAATATACTTTTTGTTGCATTATAATTGATTATAAATATTTTTCGGTTCATAAAAATCAATTTTTGTATTTTTGAGATTTTACGGGCGACGCACGTGTTTTGGTGCACGTGTTGTAAGCGCGTTCTTCCTTCAAAATAAATTTTCATGAAATGTTTCTTTCCATTTTATTGTGCATGAAAAGTATAATTTTTAAGTTAATTTTACATATTTATTACAAATTTAAATAAATTGTTTTAAAAGGATTAAATAAATAAATTGTTTTGTACACAAAGCACGTGCACGTGCACACGTGCGATGTGCACACTTTTGGGGCCGGGCTGTTTTAGAGGAGGGAAAATTCTGAAGTTTTGATTTTGAAATGGGAGGAAAAACAAGTTACAATTTTTATAATGGGGTGAGTGGAGTTCATGTGGGAGGTGGTTACTATAACTACCCATTAGCTTTCTTATAAAGTGCACCCTTAATCTCTCTTTCCCTCATCTCTTTTTCCCTTCTCTCTTGCTAATCCGAAAGCAACCCAACCAGCAAAGCTCTGTCCTTTCCCCACCTAAATCACCATTCCACTTACCTATATACATATACTAATGTATAGATATGTACATACATAGTATGTGTACATGAAGGGAGATGAGAGTTGTTCTTGTTGTTGCCGAATGGAGTGGGGATGGAGATGCTCTTGATGATGGATGCTTGCCGATGTGGAGCTTGGAGGCTTGCTTTGGTGCACGGATTTCGAGGAGTTGCAATTGGAGCTCCTAATTCTAGGGGTTCAATTGGGTAACAAATCTTAATTTTTAGGTGGGTGTTTCTTAAATGCTTTCTAATTTAGGAATATAATTTGCATGATAGATGATATGTGATTTACTTGGTTGAAATTAAATCGATTGCATGAAATTGATTTTGGTAAATGCAAATTGCTATGCTTGTTACGATTGCTAGTTGAATTGCTCGAATCGAAGTGATTGTATGAAATTGATGCATATTGAGACATTATTGGAATAATGCAAATGTGGCAAAAAAGTATGATTTATAACCTCAAAATGTTGTTTATACAAGTGTAAAGATTTTTGTAAAGTAAATTTTGATAAAAGAAGGTCGTTTATTTGGAAAATATGTTTTGATGCATTTTGATTGGAAAAAGAGAAACTTAGGAATTGATAATATATATATGGTAATGTTTTAAAAGGAATATATTCTGGAAATAAATTATATTTCGTATATGGAAGTACAAATCGATTCAAAGGTCGAAAATGTATGCAAAGATGCAAATTGTGGATTTGACAGTCGACTGATTACTTCCACAGTCGACTGGTATGTGTTAAAAATTGGTTTTCGTCGGCAGGACAGTCGACTGACTGCCTTTACAGTCGACTGGATCGAGCTGACTGTTGTTTGATGTTCAAAGTACTCACGGAACAGTCGACTGATACTGTCACCAGTCGACTGAACCGAGCTGTTTTCTGGTTCTTGAGTTTAAAGTTGATTTTGACAAATGAAAGTTAAATAAGTTTGAATACGAGATTTTATGATTTGATTGAGTTTTATTTTTGAAATGCACACAAGGTTATGAAAGATGAAATTGACAATTAAATTGAATTGGAACACTGCGGAACAGCCGACTGCTATGTGCAGCAGTCGACTCTCCCGAGTGGTTATGAATAACTGGATTTGACTGAACAAGTCGACTGGAAGAGTTCCAAGTCGACTGTCCAGAGCGCTTTTTGATATATCTGAAATCTTGTGAATTGTTTGTGGTAAAGATTGTGAATCTGGATATTGGTAAACTCTATTTGTTGCTGCATGAATTTATATGAAGTGAATCATAGTTGAATTGAGAATTTACATGAGATGAATCATAGATTTGAATTGAGAATTAATTGAATATGAAAGGCTAAGATCATGATAAGAAAGTCTGTGAGACTCTAAAATGATTTATGAGCTGAAGGTGCTCAATTGCATATTGTGAATTTGAAATTGAACGAAAGAGTAGCTAAGTCTCCCCGGCAGTGAATTGAAATGATGTTGAGAAATAAGACCAGGTTGGTCAAGTGAAATGAAATGATAAGTCCGGTTTTGATGGAGAGGCTAACTCTAGAGCTTTGATTTTATTCATGATTCTAATAATTAATACATTGTAAGGCTGTAATGGAAGTAAGAGAAAAACATAAGTATGGGAGCCTCGAGTCTACGATGCGGATGTGATCCACAGAATGCATGCTTGATGAGTCAAGACATGGCGTGGGCAATATACTCCAGAATGATCGGGATCTTGGCGACGCTTGTGGGATGTTTGGTGACGGCAAGAGGATCGTGTTCAGGGAGGAGGCTGAACTATCGCAGAATGCATGCTTGATGAGTCAAGACATGGCGCGAGGTTCCCCTCCAGGGTCTTGGACACGTGCTTGTAATCATGGAATGTCTATGACACTTGCTGAAACTACAGGTAGATACATAGTGGTGATGTGATGAAAGTGAGAGAAAAACATGAGTATGAGAACTAGGGTACGGTGCGGGTGTGTGAGCCGCAGAATGCATGCTTGATGAGTCAAGACATGGCGCGGGCACAACTCAGTAATGATCGGACTTTAGTCACGCTTGTGGGATGTTTTGGTGACTACAAGAGGATCGTGTTCAGGGAGGAGGCTGAATTACCGCAGAATGCATGCTTGATGCGTCAAGACATGGCGCGGAATTCCCCTCCAGGGTCCAGTGCACGTGCTTGTACTCATAAATCATCTAGGATACTCACCGTAGTTACAGTAGTAGATTAAGTCATGGCGAGGGATGGAACCCTACAATAATGAAGACGATTAAGAGGCTTGCCCTCGGACCTATGTAGTATGGGATGCATAGAATCCGAACAAGTGTGCATTAGTGTCATATAATATAAACAACTGCATTAAGGACTAAGTGCACCGCACCACACGACATCAACAGGATAGTCCCTTTTGTAGCTTTGTTTGTGATCATGTTTGTGTTTGCTAAAGCATTTGAGAATCGTTATACTATTTCCGGCATAGAGAAGATGGCCGTGTATAATATTTCGTCAGTTGTAAACAACTGACGCGCCCACAGTTTTATATGCAGGAAATGGAGTTACATGAAGATATAAAGATGATTTGATGCTGTTGATTACTTAAATGTTAAAGTTGTAACAATTGTACATTCATTATTGTTGTATTTTATTGATTTCGCTGCTTATTGATGTAAAAGACTCTGATGTAATTATTGTTGAAATAAAAGTTTTGAATTCCTTATAAAATTGTACGAAAGAAGTGAAAAGATCCTGTAGAACTCTCGAATTCAGTTGTATTTGGAATTCGGGGTGTTACAAGTGGTATCAGAGCCACGCTTCTAAGTAGTACAAATTTATAAGGAACGACACCCTAGAAGTGGACATTAGAGTGTGAGTTCAGTTTATAGAGATTTAAATGTAAGTGATTTACATTTGTGTTGCTCTATAGGCTGATGTTTTCCTTTTCCTTTCCCCTATTGGATGGTTGGAGTCATGAATGGAAGTTGTTATTGAATTTACATTCAAATTCATTCATGATGTTCTCCTCGTATACATTGATTTGAGATTGTATGCGAGCTCATTTTCCCTGGGTATCAGAGTGGCGCAGTGGAAGCGTGGTTGGTTTGAACCGTCATTCATGATGCCTTACACATAAACACACTTTCCCCATCAAGTTATTTTCTGTGGATTTTCATCATAGTACTTTTCGATATTTAATATTTTCCAAACAAATATTTTCCTATACTATTAAATCATATTAATGCCTAGTATTTCGTCTATTTTCCTTAGTCTTGATTTTGTTGAACTTATTTTAATTGTCTCTCAATCTTAAAGTTTTGTCTTTCGTGTTTTATGTCACTTTATGTTCTTCCGTCTATATCTGCTATTACTTTATATATTCTGTTAAATTTATATTACAACTATTATTTTCATTTACTATTACATTTTTTGAATTTTTGTTTGGGAATTTTGCTTATATGCATTCATTTTACATGATTTGATTTTGTGATACGATATTCTTTCAGTATTTCATATTTTCCCCTATATACTTCAATATATTTTAACAAGATTGAAATATTTTATCCGTATAAATACAACATACTAATTTGATTTATTATCTGCATTCGATATTATTGTTATTACATGTTGTCTACAAATTTGTTTTGTTATATTTATAAATTTTGTAATTTATGTTTCCTTAATATGATGCATATACTCGTTATTTCTCTATCCTCTAATTTTAAATTGTCTTTAGATTCTTGATTACTACCTATGTTTTCCATTGAATTTTTATGTGTTATGTATTTCAAAATATTTACTATACATATAATTTCATCATCCTCCAATTATTACATTACTATTTTTATGTATAATTGTTTGTGTCTAATGTCCTAATTTGCTACACTACATCATTATTGTTTTCAAATTTATTTCCAACATGTGCATATATTTTACATTATTTTAGTGTTATAAATAATTTTTCATAACTACTAATTAGTACCCTCTATGTTTGATATATCCTATACACCTATTTTGATATTTCATTGTGTAAAATCTTTTTCTGCATCACTGATTTTCAAACATAACACCATACTTTATTAAACATCCCATATCTAATCTAGGTATACATGGGAGATTACATCTTTCCATCTTCCGCTTTTGGTGCAACTTAATGTCGAGAAGGCAAGTATGCAACTAGACATCATTGGAGGCAAATTGCAACTGGAAGTCGGGGAGGCAAGGCTTGCAACTGAATGTCCAGAAGGCAAACTGCAACTGGATGTCGGTGAGGCAAAGTTTGCAACCGAATGCCCAGAAGGCAAATTGCAATCGGATATCATAGGAGCAATTATGCAACTTGAGATCAAGATAGGCAAGTCTGCTGTTGGATGCCAGCGAGACGAACCTAAACCAAAATGAAATATTATACTTAGATAACCCCTACCTTGTTTTCTATAATATTCACTTACAACTATTTCATTTGGTACTAGCTTGAGCTATTTTATAATATTATGCAACCTAGCATTATACTGCTTATACTGATTTCATTATTTATCAAACTTGTGTATTTACCGCTTAATCTCAACTATCTTGCCGTCTTCTTTGTAGTACTTTGTATTTTATGTGAGTTAGTATTTCACACAACTTCATTGTATTTTGCTATTTTAAAATTTGGTGGCTACTCACCTAACAGTTTTGTTTATTATATTTCTGTTACAATTTATGATTCACTTCTATATAATTAGCTTTGCATTGTTACTACCATAATGTATTATTTTCTCCTACACATCATTTATAAATTTTGTATCATGGTGTTGTTGTTTTGCCCTATAATTTCCGTTTATGTATATACATAATTTTGTATGCTGATTTCTTGGCCTACTGGACAAATCGAAATTATTTGGATTTTGCTTTTTCATTTTTATCATACACCTATGATTATTGTATTTACTTTACAAATTACCTTATAATATCGATTTATATACAAAATCATTTTTTCATTGTCTATACTTTCCCTTGTTATATAATTGGTTTTCGCACTGCTTTCAATAGTATGTTTTACTACTACGATGTCTCGTTTGACTGCTACAAATCAGTTATGACTTTCCTATCATACTATTTATCTTACCTCTATAATTTTTCGTCTATGTGATTTTTGTAAGTTGGTTTTCTCGCTCTACTGAATAATTCGAAAGTATTTCGATGTATTCCTAATTTTCAAATTGTATGTATAATTATTAAAGTTACCTTACAAATTATGTGGTACTAATTTAGATACAGAATTATTTTGTGTTGTCTATACTTTTACTATATTCCCTTCTTATGTATTTCTCAAACTGTTAAATTGCTAGTTTTGTCGTATAGTACCAAGTTGGGTTTGAAATTTTTCTACCCTTTATTACATTAATGAATTTTTAGTATTGAATTGATTTATAAAGTACCCATTAACTATGTTTTCTTTATTGTATTGTTTTCCGAAATTATTTTCACAATTAATGACTAAGTTTATTTATCATTTTTATCTAATGGTTACTTGACAGTAATTTGTACGTAAATTCTTTTCAAAATGCACTATCCTCTATTGTCGTATTTGTTTTCCTATGCTACCTTCCTAGTTTTCTTGTTTAGTTCTTGTAAAATTTTGATGCTCATACATTTTCTTAAATAGATTTCTTGTCTTATTTTTCCATATTGCCTATTTTTATGCTATATGTATCTTCTTGATGTTTGTGATTTCTATATGTTATAACGATATTTTCTTTGGTGTGTACAAAATACAGCCTTTACCATAGTGAGTTCCGGGGACGGAACTGTTCTAAGGGGGGGAGAGTGTAACACCCCGCAAAATTTAATTGACAATTTTGCCCTCGGGTGTTACGCACGTGCATTTTGTACTATTACTGATCATATCCATAACGCATTTTGATATGTATTTTGAATTCCAATTATTTATACAATCTTGTATTCTTAAAAATCACATTTGAGACAACTCAAATGCAAAATTTCAATCTTTGAGTTTTTACGTGCTTTTTACGTATTATCGATGCACGTGTCGATTTTGGGTATTCCACCGTTACGTGTAAAGTTTTCAATGGATTTCAATCTTTTATCTTTATAAACATGTTTGAATTTGTTTTGTAAACGAAAATTCATTTTTTGACTATTTTTTATTTAAAATGAATTTCTACGTGCAATACACGTGTTTTCTGTATATTTGAGTATATTATCAATTATGTATATTAAATATACTTTTTGTTGCATTACAATTGATTATAAATATTTTTCGGTTCATAAAAATCAATTTTTGTATTTTTGAGATTTTACGGACGACGCACGTGTTTTGGTGCACGTGTTGTAAGCGCGTTCTTCCTTCAAAATAAATTTTCATGAAATGTTTCTTTCCATTTTATTGTGCATGAAAAGTATAATTTTTAAGTTAATTTTACATATTTATTACAAATTTAAATAAATTGTTTTAAAGGGATTAAATAAATAAATTGTTTTGTACACAAAGCACGTGCACGTGCACACGTGCGATGTGCACACTTTTGGGGCCGGGCTGTTTTAGAGGAGGGAAAATTCTGAAGTTTTGATTTTGAAATGGGAGGAAAAACAAGTTACAATTTTTATAATGGGGTGAGTGGAGTTCATGTGGGAGGTGGTTACTATAACTACCCATTAGCTTTCTTATAAAGTGCACCCTTAATCTCTCTTTCCCTCATCTCTTTTTCCCTTCTCTCTTGCTAATCCGAAAGCAACCCAACCAGCAAAGCTCTGTCCTTTCCCCACCTAAATCACCATTCCACTTACCTATATACATATACTAATGTATAGATATGTACATACATAGTATGTGTACATGAAGGGAGATGAGAGTTGTTCTTGTTGTTGCCGAATGGAGTGGGGATGGAGATGCTCTTGATGATGGATGCTTGCCGATGTGGAGCTTGGAGGCTTGCTTTGGTGCACGGATTTCGAGGAGTTGCAATTGGAGCTCCTAATTCTAGGGGTTCAATTGGGTAACAAATCTTAATTTTTAGGTGGGTGTTTCTTAAATGCTTTCTAATTTAGGAATATAATTTGCATGATAGATGATATGTGATTTACTTGGTTGAAATTAAATCGATTGCATGAAATTGATTTTGGTAAATGCAAATTGCTATGCTTGTTACGATTGCTAGTTGAATTGCTCGAATCGAAGTGATTGTATGAAATTGATGCATATTGAGACATTATTGGAATAATGCAAATGTGGCAAAAAAGTATGATTTATAACCTCAAAATGTTGTTT
This sequence comes from Hemerocallis citrina, assembly GCA_017893485.1. NCBI lineage: Eukaryota > Viridiplantae > Streptophyta > Magnoliopsida > Asparagales > Asphodelaceae > Hemerocallis > Hemerocallis citrina. The sequence continues at coordinate 152,696,015 of CM030364.1, read as the reverse complement.
ATACAAGTGTAAAGATTTTTGTAAAGTAAATTTTGATAAAAGAAGGTCGTTTATTTGGAAAATATGTTTTGATGCATTTTGATTGGAAAAAGAGAAACTTAGGAATTGATAATATATATATGGTAATGTTTTAAAAGGAATATATTCTGGAAATAAATTATATTTCGTATATGGAAGTACAAATCGATTCAAAGGTCGAAAATGTATGCAAAGATGCAAATTGTGGATTTGACAGTCGACTGATTACTTCCACAGTCGACTGGTATGTGTTAAAAATTGGTTTTCGTCGGCAGGACAGTCGACTGACTGCCTTTACAGTCGACTGGATCGAGCTGACTGTTGTTTGATGTTCAAAGTACTCACGGAACAGTCGACTGATACTGTCACCAGTCGACTGAACCGAGCTGTTTTCTGGTTCTTGAGTTTAAAGTTGATTTTGACAAATGAAAGTTAAATAAGTTTGAATACGAGATTTTATGATTTGATTGAGTTTTATTTTTGAAATGCACACAAGGTTATGAAAGATGAAATTGACAATTAAATTGAATTGGAACACTGCGGAACAGCCGACTGCTATGTGCAGCAGTCGACTCTCCCGAGTGGTTATGAATAACTGGATTTGACTGAACAAGTCGACTGGAAGAGTTCCAAGTCGACTGTCCAGAGCGCTTTTTGATATATCTGAAATCTTGTGAATTGTTTGTGGTAAAGATTGTGAATCTGGATATTGGTAAACTCTATTTGTTGCTGCATGAATTTATATGAAGTGAATCATAGTTGAATTGAGAATTTACATGAGATGAATCATAGATTTGAATTGAGAATTAATTGAATATGAAAGGCTAAGATCATGATAAGAAAGTCTGTGAGACTCTAAAATGATTTATGAGCTGAAGGTGCTCAATTGCATATTGTGAATTTGAAATTGAACGAAAGAGTAGCTAAGTCTCCCCGGCAGTGAATTGAAATGATGTTGAGAAATAAGACCAGGTTGGTCAAGTGAAATGAAATGATAAGTCCGGTTTTGATGGAGAGGCTAACTCTAGAGCTTTGATTTTATTCATGATTCTAATAATTAATACATTGTAAGGCTATGATGGAAGTAAGAGAAAAACATAAGTATGGGAGCCTCGAGTCTACGATGCGGATGTGATCCACAGAATGCATGCTTGATGAGTCAAGACATGGCGTGGGCAATATACTCCAGAATGATCGGGATCTTGGCGACGCTTGTGGGATGTTTGGTGACGGCAAGAGGATCGTGTTCAGGGAGGAGGCTGAACTATCGCAGAATGCATGCTTGATGAGTCAAGACATGGCGCGAGGTTCCCCTCCAGGGTCTTGGACACGTGCTTGTAATCATGGAATGTCTATGACACTTGCTGAAACTACAGGTAGATACATAGTGGTGATGTGATGAAAGTGAGAGAAAAACATGAGTATGAGAACTAGGGTACGGTGCGGGTGTGTGAGCCGCAGAATGCATGCTTGATGAGTCAAGACATGGCGCGGGCACAACTCAGTAATGATCGGACTTTAGTCACGCTTGTGGGATGTTTTGGTGACTACAAGAGGATCGTGTTCAGGGAGGAGGCTGAATTACCGCAGAATGCATGCTTGATGCGTCAAGACATGGCGCGGAATTCCCCTCCAGGGTCCAGTGCACGTGCTTGTACTCATAAATCATCTAGGATACTCACCGTAGTTACAGTAGTAGATTAAGTCATGGCGAGGGATGGAACCCTACAATAATGAAGACGATTAAGAGGCTTGCCCTCGGACCTATGTAGTATGGGATGCATAGAATCCGAACAAGTGTGCATTAGTGTCATATAATATAAACAACTGCATTAAGGACTAAGTGCACCGCACCACACGACATCAACAGGATAGTCCCTTTTGTAGCTTTGTTTGTGATCAAGTTTGTGTTTGCTAAAGCATTTGAGAATCGTTATACTGTTTCCGGCATAGAGAAGATGGCCGTGTATAATATTTCGTCAGTTGTAAACAACTGACGCGCCCACAGTTTTATATGCAGGAAATGGAGTTACATGAAGATATAAAGATGATTTGATGCTGTTGATTACTTAAATGTTAAAGTTGTAACAATTGTACATTCATTATTGTTGTATTTTATTGATTTCGCTGCTTATTGATGTAAAAGACTCTGATGTAATTATTGTTGAAATAAAAGTTTTGAATTCCTTGTAAAATTGTACGAAAGAAGTGAAAAGATCCTGTAGAACTCTCGAATTCAGTTGTATTTGGAATTCGGGGTGTTACAACTGTTCCCCAATAACTCATCTTGAGTCATTCATTTTCGATCTTCTGGGTAATCATGTGATGAAGTCCATACTAATGTTCTGAGATCACTTGCCGCTTTGGTGCTTCAATCCCTGCATCTCCTGCCTAAGCCTTCTGACTTGCTTATTTAGACTCGGTTGCAGCTTCCATCGTGCCAAAACTGAGCTTCAATCTTTAGTAATCACTTCAATACTAGATTGCCTGATCTCATCATTTAGCTTCTTACCCCCTTCATGGTTTTTGGCTGAGGCTAATACTTCACTACCTCGGTCTTTCGTGGTTTGGTAGTCACTCCCTCCTTAGAATAGGACATGGCCTACAAACACCACTTCAGACTTCCAGGACTCTCATCTATAGTTTGCACGACTTGTAATGAGGATTGCTCCGGATGGCATAATCAACAAAACCAAATCTACAGTTTCTTCACGCACACATCTCAATTTCTTGAAAAATAATTCAGAAAAAAGAATATGATGAACTAAGTTTGAACAAAACGGTTACAAAAGTGTTACATCATATATTACTTCTTCGGTCTAAATAAAATTCGAAATACAACTTTTAAACTTAGCTGCAACTCCATATGCACATATGGTAATGGCTCTCCTGCCTTCTTCAACTTGCCATTAGTGAGTGTGAACTCTTACTCTTGGTGAACAGGCTCCTTTCCGTTATTGTTCATCTTCGGGGCTAATCTACCGTTATTCTTCTGAAACTGGAAACAATTTGGCCTAACATGACTAATCTCCCCACAATTGTAACAAACACGGGTATCTATCTGAGGGTTTTTCTCTGAACATTGGGACTTGTAGTGTCCTTGCTCACCACATAGGAAACAACTTCCTGGCTTGGCGCCTCCAAGTTTGCCCTTCATTTTCTGAATCTTCTGCTTCTGACCTCGGTTCTTGAACCCTGATGCTGGTGCAGATCTTTTTCCTTGTAGTCGTGGACAGACTGATTCCTTGTGCCCAACCTCCTCACAGAAATGGCATACTACAACCTCGGTGGTCCCCTGGACTTGCTCTCATTCATGCTGCAGTCGTGCCAATCTGGAATCAAAGTGTTCATGCTCCTTTGCTAGGCCTGCTAAGGCAGCTCTGCAAGCATCTCTCAGTTGTTTAACTTGACGACCTTTCTTTGTCATGTACTTCCTTAGCTTCCCCGATGTATGCTGGCCACTGCCGTTGTGTATTGATCTACACTTAGCCCCTGTGGTGGTGAAAGCGAGTCCGTCTTAAGGTTAGCTTGTAGTGAAATCTCATTTGGCTCCTCGCTCAAGATCATCGGATCATCCATCGAAATTGGCTCACTCTCTTCTATCAACACATCCTCGGTTAGGATATCCTTGAATACCATCCTTCAAACATATATACTGGAATTAGTTCAGATATAGAAAAATTATAAAACATAAGTTGAAAGAAACAACAATATGAGTTATAATTGTCTATAACTAGCTAAAACCCGACTCCTATAAGACATCCAAGTTTAATTTTCCTACAGTGTTGGACTGTAAATTGAAGTCGGCTTTGATACCACTCCGTAACGCCCAGATTTCCATACACTGGGAACCGTGACAGAAGCCAGAATCTTTTCCTTCAATTAGCCACAATACACAAAAAAGCAGGGAAATTTGAAACTTTTTATTCAACACAAATGTATTAAAGTGCGAATGTTGTAAAACTACAATACATTACATCAGTGTTACAATAATACCTTTACAAGCCCAAGGGTAACAAATCTTTAATAAATTTACATCAGAGTACAATGAATAATAGATAACACTTGGTACTTCACCTGGATGCTTCTCAACAATTAATAAATTTACAATTAAAACAATGGTAACCAACATATATTACAATTGAAACAAAATCAACACTTTGCTTCTCTTGCCTTGAGTCCTCCTGAATCCTGTATCTGTAGTTTTGCAATCCAGTACCTATTGAAGTAGGGATGTCAGTACATATACTGACGCTTTAAGGCTGATGACTAGCAGCAATTTTCAACTTTAAACAAACAGATTGATGAAAAGAGAAATGTGTATATATAAGTAATGTGTCTGTGTATGCTACGACTTAGACTCTAATGCAAGATTAACTAATGCAATCAAGAATCTAGAACAGTATGCAACCCATACTACATACGTCCATATCAAGCCGTTTCTTCATATATAGGGATTTGAACCCACGCCAAGAATTCTACTCTTCCGCTCAACCTGTTTCTGAAGATACATCGTGACTGATGAGGTTGCTTTGAAATGGTCTAATCCAGCCATTCCCAATCATATAGTGGTGTCTCCGTTTGCCACTATTGCCTGGCGTACCGGACCTCACTCAAAAATCTGACGAACCCTTAGAGTTAACTAAAACATAGGTTAGCTCGAAGCAACCCCTGTGGCCCCCTAGCTTATAGATCGTAGTCTATGGCTTGTTCACCCTTCCTGATATAGAACATGACGGAGTTCCGGGGATCCATCCCCTAGCTCCGACAGGAAGCTTACCGCCCTTATCACGGCATTTCAGAAATTAACAGACGAGATACGAATCCCGTACTCCCAACTCGTGAGAAGGCACAAACGATATCCCTTTGATAGGAAGGGTACAACCAATAGCACCACCTAGTGTTGGCCTATAAAACAGGTCGGATCATAAGGTATCACCCTTAATACCATCTCTTTTCCTTTGGCGAAAAGATAATAAATAAAGGTTAAGTAGTAATAGCCAGAAGTTACTACCCTAACGATGTCACTTACCCTAAACAATCCGAGGGATGACAATAGTACTAATACAATATGTTAGGTCTTAAGTTAGACTTCGCAAGATAACTCTACTAGGTGCTCAACCTAGACTTACCAGAATCTCTAAGGATCCCGTTCATAGCCTATTGATCCAAGACCCAGGCAATACAAACATATTCGCATGCTACTACCATAAACTTGGATTCCGTCTACACTCCTGGCCCGCGATCAACCTACACTGGTTAAGATTTGACAGCGCACGAGGGGTGACTCATCCACAGTCCACGAGGAGTAAAATAAATACACGTCGTGATGGTCAATGACCCTTAGGGTAATAATACCACCTTAGATGAGCACAACACTGCGTACTAGCTAATAAGATATATTCAAGCAAAACAACTTATATACGAGCCAACTAGCAACGAATGAGCCAAATAAATTACATACAAGCCAACGGGCTATGTATGCGACAAAAATTTGCTAACAATTAGCATGATCTATTTTCCAACATAAACATGCTACTTATGAACACAAGGAACACTTATTACTCATAATCAAGTACATGATTCAACTGCTAACAAAACTTGATCTTTTATTCGTGAAAGCAACATGAAAGTCTTCTACACCCTAGAAGCAATTAAACAAGCTACTCTTATCGGAATTCAACAAAATTATACTTTTTAGAAATGTGAGAATATCTACTACAACTCTCTAGTTGACAACCTTCTCAGATTCAGTCAATAAGAGATACAAATACCTCGAACAACCTAAACCGCGAAGCTTCAGCCAAAAGGCTAGCTGATGTGACTTGTAAAGGTTATAACTCTTACTCCGCTTATTGGAATCTAACAAAATAGGACATTTTGGAAAGGTCAGAACCTCTACTACAACTCAGTAGTTGACAACCTTCTCATATTCAGTCAATAAGAGGTACAAAAACTTCAAATAATCTAAACAGCAAAGTTTCAACCAAAAGGCTAGCTACTGTGACTTGCAAAGGTCATAACTCCTACTCCGCTTATCATAATCTAACAAAATAGGATATTTTGGAAAGGTGAGAACCTCTACTACAACTCTCTAGTTGATAACCTTCTCAGATTCAGTAAAAAAGATGTACAAAAACTTCAAAAATCTAAACAGCGAAGCTTCAGCCAAAAGTCTAGCTGTTGTGACTTGTAAAGGTCATAACTCATACTCCGCTTATCGTAATCTAACAAAATTGGGTTTTTTGGAAAGAGGAAAACATCTACTACAACTTTCTAGTTGACCACTTTTTTAGATTCTTTATAGAGCTCATAATCCAGCTCTTTGAACACAATTCAAGAACAACAAAAAGGACAGCAAAAGCTGAAACTTGTAAAACTCACAACTTTTTCTATACTTATCGGAATCTTAAAAAATTAGATATTTTGGAAAGGGAAGAACATCTACTACAACTTCCTAGTTAACAATTTTTTCAGATTCCGTATGGAATTCAAAATCCAGCTCTTTAAACATAATACAAAGAGCAACAAAGTGAGCAAGAAGCTGAAGCTTGTAAAGCTCATAACTTCTACTATACTTGTCGGAATCTAACAAAATTGGGCATTTTGGAAAGGGGAAAACATATACTACAACTTTCTAGTTGGCCACCTTTTCAGATTGCTTATAGAGATCAAAATCAAGCTCTTTGAACACAATTCAAGAACAACAAAAAGGACAACAAAAGCTAAAACTTGTAATGCTCACAACTTTTGCTATACTTATCGGAGTCTAACAAAATTACACATTTTGGAAAGGGGAGAAAATCTACTTCAACACTTTTGTTGACAACTTTTTCAGATTCCTTATAGAGCTCAAAATCCAGTTTTTCGAACACAATTCAAGAACAACAAAAAGGACAACAAAAGCTGAAACTTGTAAAGCTCGCAACTTTCGCTATACTTAGCGGAATCTAACAAAATTGGACTTTTTGGAAAGAGGAGAACATCTACTACAACTTCCTAGTTAACAGCTTTCTCAGATTCCTTGTGGAACTGAAAATCCAGCTCTTTGAATATATGCAAAAATTAACCAAAACAGCAGTTTTGCTGAAAAACTCGCTGTTTTGGGGAAATGATTTATTTCACCCATCAAATTAACCCAAAAAATCTTTAAAAGTTAGAGCATGGTAATAACACATATAAGAACATCTCAAATTAATTTGGGCTCAAGATTTCAATTTTAGCATAAGCAATTAATTCTAACTATCAAAAACTACATACTAGTTTTAAGATTGATTCTTTAGTGTTCTCTTTGAGTTCTACACTTCAATCTTATATGCCATTTTATTCTAGTCCACTATCATGAATATGCATATGAAATTAGTCCATGTTCTTCATTTAATCAACAATAATAATAATAATAATAATAACAACAATAAAAGCAAGTTGAGAACCCCCACCCAAAAGTGTAGGAAGGACTTGCTAGTTCTTCTACTCCTTGCTTCTTGTTCTTGCTCCTCTTCAAGAACACTTCATGAAAAGAGAACCAATTCTATTTTGATTTGATCTCTATTTCTTTTCTTTTCTTCTCAATTTTTTTCTAAACTTAAAAACAAAACAAGAAGAGGAAGAAGTATGAAGAAGAGCGAATGAGATGAGATGAAGGAACACCAATGAAAATGTGGCTTCTTGCCCTTTGTGATTCTGACCGGCCAAGGAAAGGGGGGGGGGGTGTTTATAGGAGAAGGGAGGGTAGGTTTGTGGTTAGAGAACGAGCCAAGTGTTGTTCTCTTTGTGGGTTAATCAATTTGATGTTTTGTTTGTAAATTTATTTTACAATCAATACCCAATTCAATCTTAATCCTCCTATAATGTCCCGAATTCCAAAAATACACTGAATTCGAGATTTCACTAGATCTTTACACTTCTTTCGTACAATTTTACAAGGAAATCAAAACTTTTCACTTTACATCAGAGTTACATGAAAACTTTACACTTTACATTTTTACAGCGGAAGCAAATTTACAACATTTAAATAAATGTACAACAACATTTGAATAATCTCTAAGCATCTGTGCCTCTTTAATCTTTATCATGTCATTTATTCTGCATACAAAACTGAGGGTACGTCAGTTTATTCAACCGACGAACATTATACACGGCCATCCTCTCTATGCCGGAAATAGTATAACTGATTTTCCATATTTAACAAACACAAACTTGTCACATATCAAACTAAAGGGAATACCCTATTAATGTCGTGTTGTGATTGTGCACTTAGTCCTTAATGCGCTTATTTATATTACATGATACTAATGCGCACTTGTTCGGATTCTATGCATCCCATACTACATAGGTTCGAGGGCAAGCTCTTAATCATTCTTCATCTTGTAGGGTTCAATCCCTTGTCATGTCTTAATCTACTACTGTAACTACGGTAAGTATCCTAGATGTTTTCTGACATACGAACTCATGTCTAGGCGCCCTGGAGGCAATCCCAATGCACTGACACATGACTCATCATGCAGGCATCCTGTGGTAATTCAGCTCCTACCATAGACATGACACCACCCGCAGTCGTCCAACACCCCACGAGCGCCGCCACTGGGACGGTACACTGGAGCAGTATCCACGCCCTATCATGACTCATCATGGGACATCCTGGGATACTCTCTCGCCGCCAATCCAATGGCCCTCATACTCAATGTTTTTCTCTTACTTTCATCACATCTTCACTATGTAACTAATCCTTAGTTTAATGAAATCATGAACAAAATCAATCTTTTAGAGTTATCCCTCTCACTACTACCGGTCTTATTTCATTCATTTGACAATGACCCAAACTGGTCTTTTCAATATCAATAATCATAATTCATCACTTTTCACTTGCCGGTGTGAGTTTTGGCTACACCCTAATTTTCAATTTCAATTCATAAATTTACATGTTTGAGTTTTCGTACTCAATAACATTTCTCTTTTCCAATCACATGATTTCTAAATTATTCATGAGTCCATAACCATACATGGAATTCAATTATTCATCAAGTAATTCATCAAATATCATTTCCACATTAAAATCACATCACTAATTATATGGTCAAAATGAGTATTCACAACTCATAATTGTCACACTATTCTTCAATAAGAATAATTCATACCACTTCACTCATATGTTTTCTTTCTTATTTATAATTCTTTTCTAGCACTTTATTTCAAGTTCTTTTGCGAATTATAACTTTCACAAAAATATAGGTGTAGAACCATAGTTCTATTTATACCTTTGTTCTCAAAAAGTACACTCCATTTTATTTTAATAACTCCCAATTGATTTTTCATAAGTCCCACATAATTTTATGATAACAATAGTATTTTTTTCATAATTTTTAATTATCAAAATCCACCCAAAAAAATATTTTTTTCCACAAGTTAAACACTGGCCGAGACCAGGTTTCGAACCAGCAACCACAGGGAAACAAGCCGCCCACTCTGACCACTAGGCCAGTCACGCTGATCGGTATAGAAGGGGGTTAAGAGCTTTAAATGCTCTCGACTGAAGTTAATTAGTTTTTTAAATGCACAACAAAATATATGGTGCTAACAAGAATCGAACCATCGACCTGTGAGAAACCCACCGCATACTGTAGCGATTAGAAGCCTCCCGACCACTTGAGCTATAGGCTCAAGTTGTCTCAAATACAACTTGCATTTTAATTAAATCAACTCTCTGTCTAATAGCACGTTTCGATGTTCCAAAAGCTCTCATTTGAGTTTTACTTTTATTAAACTTACTGTAAATTTCCAGAATAATTATTCCCATAATAATTAATACTCCAGTAATTTAAAAATAATTTTTCTAATAATTAAACACATATTTTGCATACAATTAGTTAAATTGTATGCTACTACTACTACATTTCTTTTTCGACATTCTTATCTAACTTTAACATCAATAATCTCTATATCAATTCCCTGTTTATATTCATTTCACAAACCCACAAATTATATTTTTAAGTCATCCATTATAAACATTATCACAAAAGTCCATCTAAGCACATAAGACAACACTTTCATCTACTAACATTTGCATTTAATTTTGATGCTAATAACGAATTTTACTTCAAGCAATCCATAGCTATAATTATTTTACACACAACTTAAGTTTGATGATGGAACCACATGCAAGCTATTTATCCACATTCCAATCAACTAATAAGTCATTTTTCCAATTAAAATGTACTCTTATTAATCTTTTTCATGCATTAATATTTCAATTCAATTCTAGCATGCTTTCTAATTAGAAACATGGAAAATAACCCACCTTAATTGGAGAGAAATACAATTTGCAACACCTCCTAAACAAAAGTCCTTGCCAAGAGAGTGATCCTCCTCCTCCTCGATGTGCACACGAGCCTTCAAGATGCCAACCCGAGCTCCAAAGATGCCGGCCTTCCCTTCTTGGTGCAACACAACTCTTCACACACAACTCTCAATCTTTTAACTCACTTACTATACTACTAATAATGTATTTTATACTATAGGTTTTGTGGAGAAATAAAGAGTACAAAAATAACTAGGCTAGGGGGGGAGGGGGTACTTATTCTAAAAATTTAAGTAAATGGAAGGCTAGGATCAAACTAGGAGTTAGAAACAAAAGGCTAGGATTCAAAGAGGAGTTACAATAACCAACCATGATCAAGCAACTAGCACCCATGACTCCATTATTTTTTCCTTTTCCCTCCATGTAAAAACCGGCCTACATGTGGTGCATTTGCACGTGTACGTGCAATGCACATGCATGCATTTGTCTCCATTTAACAAAAGTTGTACATTATATTTTCAATAAAAATAATCCTTAAAATATGTGCTACATTACAAGTTGTAATTAAAATAAGAATAACTCATGGGCTTTAATTAATGGGCCAAAATAATAGTTTTTATAAAAGAAGATAAATAAATTAGATTTGGGCTAGAAAGAAAGGTTTATATTTATTTGAAGAAAAATGGGCCTTTATAAAAGTAATTAAAGAACACATATACACACATCATCCATAATGAAAAATAATTATAAGATTTCATACTACAAAAATTGCACGTGCACACTACGTGCAAAATATAAATAATTTTCATAAATGAAAATCGGGGTATTACACCTCCATTTGATCATGAATGATAAAAAATAAGAGTTATTTTCCCAAAAGCACATACTACATGATTTCGTATAGTACGTATACGTACATACATCTACATATATAGATAATTTTTATTAGTTAAAACGAATAATCTTTACCAAAAATATTTTAATTTAGAAATAATAATAAAAATAATTTTATTATCGGCTCGGAAGATTACGGTACCAATTTCTTACAATACAGATGTATACAGACTGGTATATATATATGGATAATGTTTATTAATAAAACCGGGTAATATCCCCCCAAAATATTTCAATTCTGAAAATAAAAATAAAATAATAATAAAATAATAATTTTTAATATCAGCCCGGGATATTACAGATATTTTTTCAAAAATGTATTTTACAAGATTTTTGTACAAGTGCACAAAACCGATACAATACATATATATACTTACTTGTATATATATATAGATAATGATTATTTATTAAAACTAAGTAATTTCCATAAGAAATATTTTAATTTTGAAAATAATAATGATACAAATATAATATCCGACCGAGATATTACATAACTGTTCAGATAAGATAATTACCAAGATCCTCGCCTACCATTTAGGGCAGGTGATGGACAGGTTGATATGTAAGGAGCAGACGGGCTTCATTAAAGGACGGTGTATCTTGGGTTGTGTAGCTACGGCAGAGGAAACCATTCATAAGTGCCACATCTCTAATGAGAAGAGTTATCTACTTAAGTTGGATTTTGAGAAAGCCTACGACTCGGTGGAATGTGAATGCTTAATGGAAGCACTTATAGGCCATGGTTTCGGGGATAAATGGATCAGGTGGACCCATCACTGCCTACTACTAGTAGAACAACCATTATGGTCAATGGTACAATGGAGCAACCGTTCGTGTGCAAAAAAGGTTTGCGATAAAGGGATCCCTTGTCTCCCCTCTTATTTACCATTTGTAGCGGATGAGCTTACAGTCATTATGTATAACGATAAGCATGTGGGGTGGATCACTCCTGTGGCCAGAGGTAGATACCGACTTGGTTGCACCATCTTACAGTATGCGAATGATACACTATTGTTTGGCAATGGAAAAATGAGGGAGACTATCGTTTTCAAAAGTGTTCTCCATAGTTTTGAAGCATGATCCAGTTTGAAGGTTAACTTCCATAAGAGTGCACTGATACCTATTACATTGTCTACGGAGGAGGCCGGGGTACATGCATCCATCCTAAATTGTCAGGTTGATAATTTCCCTATCAAGTACTTAGGCTTACCAGTTAAACCAGGGAAGTTGAAGAAATCCGATTGGTTCTCAATAATCGATCGGGTGGATGGTACGCTAGCCTGTTGGAAAGGGAAATCCCTCTCCATAGGTGGGAGAGTCACCTTCATCAACTCGGTGCTATCTAATCTGCCAATACTATTTGTCATTCTTTGAAATGCCGAGGTGGGTAATCAACAGGATTGATCGGATTCAGAAACGTTTCTTATGGAATGGTGTTTATGCCAACAGGGGCAGTACCACTTGATCAAATGAGAAAAAACATGTATGAAAAAATTCATGGTGGTTTGAGAATTATCGACTTGAAAGACATGAACATGGCCCTCCTGAAAAAATGGTGGTGGAAAGTGTTCCACCCCAATGGCGAGGGTTGACAAGATTTTATTCAGTCCTATTTGCAAGGGAAAGGAACACGTCAACGGGGTTTCAGGGTGAGGCCAAGAGTTTCCTGGTCCTGGGGAGAGGTCTCTAAGGTTTTTGACCCATTTAATAGTTGTGTATCATCTTTCATTGTCAATGGTCAACTGATTAAATTTTGGTGGGATAAGTGGTGCAGTTAGTATTCGCTTAAAGAATTGTTCCCGGATCTCTTTGAACAAACAACACAACCACACAACACAGTGGCCAAAACGTGAAAAAAGGGATCATGGAAACCAGCGCTTAAACGGCGTCTGAACCATGCATCCCAAACACGGTTGGAGGAATTACAAGCTCATGTAGCTCAAGCAGGGGTGAGATGCTCAGCGGGCTCGGATCGGAAAGTTTGGGGGCTGAAAAAAGATGGGAAATTCACGATACGATATATGTATAATCTGTTACATTTTAGGGTGTGTAGAACGAGGTGGTCAACCGTTATTTGGAAGGCCAAAGCACCTCTGAACCTTAAAATTATTCTTTAGCTTGTACTTAATGATGCTATTTTGACGAGGAAAAATTTGGCTAAACGACAACCAAATACGGTGACTGCATGTGGTTTCTGGAACATTAATAAGGAGTCGTGAGAACACATTTTCCTGGAGTGTCACAGAAGCAATGCAGTTCTAGTCAAAGTTTTAAGGGCACTTGGCACAAGTGCGTATCCCTAGCATATGAGGACTTACTGATTGGTCTCAAGTTCTTTGTTGAGAGAAGGGAGATGAGAGACGCTTGGTATATTGGTATAGCCGCCATGACCTGGGTTCTTTGGCTCGATAGAAATATTTTTTACTTTTGTGGAATTAGTAGTAGTATTTCTGGCAATTTAAATAATATTATACATCTTATTTCATTTTGGGCTACAACTGCAGCATTAGGATCGAGATGGAGGATTGCCAGAGCTTTTCAGGTGGAAGAGTACGATGATGAGAAGGTAGTGATTGGTCAGACCCTTCATTGAGCTCAGTGCTTGAAGGTCCCACCGTCCAATAATTTAGTAAAGGGACCTCATATATTATGTTTGTACTCTTTTTTTTTTCTATGTTTTTCAGTGTTGTTACCACCCTCCTATGTTAGTTGAAGGTATTATATATTTTATTTCTGTATTGTTTTTATTTTTTTCTCAGTTTTCTGGATTATTTTCTGAATTATTTTATCAACTCCTTATTAATAAAATATGTGGTTATACTCCATCCTCTTCTTAAAAAAAAAAAGATAAAAAAATATATTAGAAATTCACAATTTGTTTACCGACAAATAATATTCTTTCTTTTTTCTTCACTGAAATTACAAAATGAAAAGAAGGAACCATTTGAGACTCTTCAGTCTAAGAGTCTGTTTTTTTTTTTTTCCTCTTATAAGAGATTTACAGTAAGAGCCTCTTATAAGAGCCTCTTTTTGAGGTGTTCTTTTATATAAAAATAACCTCTTATAAGAACCTCTTATGAGATATTTTTGTTCTTTTTTCACCTCTTACAAGAGCCTTTTCTCTACTTTTAGACATTTTTGCCCTTACTATATAATCCGTCTTAACTATTGTTCATCTTTTTCAAGGAGTATTGTTCTCCATGGTTGATCTTGTTTTGATTGAACAAAGCTGTAGATCATAATGAGAGCTGATGCCAAGTTGATCTAATAGTTGGAGAAGCAGCTCAAATTATATATTTTTTTAATTGAATAGAAATATAGAATGATGTTGGTTGGTTTGAAAGTGTGAATTAGTTAATTTATAGATTTGTCATCTTTTCATTATATTGTGAATGAATGCATGATTTTTGAACTGTTGTTTTGGTTAGTACAAATTGTTTGATATATAGTGATTGTTGATAGTGTTCGGTGTTACGACAAGAGCAAAGATATACTGATGCTTATGAATGAATGCATGATTTTTTGAAATTGTTAATTTTTCTTTCAGATGAATTGGTAGTTTTTGATATTTATACTGTTGGTAGAGTTTGATGTTACATAAAGCCAAGGATAAGTTTATGTTTATTACCTGATTATGATAAACTCCGGTAACTTGAAAAATAAGATTTTTTTGGTTTGTTTATGTAATATTGGTGGATATTATTTAATTGTTACTTTGGAATATGATGATGTTTATCAATGAATTATTATTTGTAATGAAGTATGATTTGATAGCATGAATGAATGCATGTTTTTTATATATTAGGTAGTGTTCTTTTTCTCCTCTTACAAGAGATTTACCTCTTGTAAGAGGTGGTCCCCCTCTTACAAGAGTTTTTTTAGTGTTTTTTTTAACCTCTTATAAGACATTTTTCTCAAAATATCTTATAAGCCTAAAAGACTTCTAGTAGCCTCTTTCAAATTCTTATAAGACTTCTATCACTTAAAAAGTCTATATTACCCCCAAAGTCTATATTATAATTGTTACTAATTAAACTAGTTTATATATTAGTCTATAGTAGCCCGGAATATGTTATCCTAGAAAAAGTGTAATCATATACGTAGTTGACTGTAATATGCTATCTTAGAAAAAGTGTAGGAATTCATTCTTCACAATCTCGAACCATTATGTTAGGGATGCTGTCGAAACACTAATTTATTTAAAGATATATATATTTACGTCCAGTAAGTACATTACTTGAGTTGTGGCTAGTTGATTTGTCCTGTTATGATGCCACTATGTTCAAATTCTGTAGCCGGTCAGGTTTTTTTATTTTTTATTTTATTTATTTATTTATTTATTTATTATTTATTATTTATTTACAACTAAGGGAGAATTTATATTGGCCCATTGACCTTAAATTTTTTTAATCCAACTTCTTTGAAACAAATTATTATTATTTATATTTATACATACTAATTTTCATACTAATTAAAAGTCTATAGTAGCCCGGAATTATAATTGATGATTTACACTGATTTGTGAATTTAACTTGCCATTAAACTAGTTTATATATTAGTAATTTGAACTTATCTTTTTTTGTCCTTCATCTCACTATTTTTATACTTTGGGTTAATATAGACTTTGGGATAATATAGGCTCTTGTAAGAGGTGAAAAAAGAACAGAAATCTCTTATAAAAGGTTCTTATAAGAGGTTATTTTTATATAAAAAGAACACCTTTAAAAGAGGCTCTCTTATAAGAGGAAAAAAAAAAGAACAGTACCTAAGTCTTATCAGTCTTGCTTTCCTCAGAACCTTCCAAAATAAATCAAATGTAAAGAAGAAAAAAGGGAATGAAAAAACATAGCAATAAAGTGTGTGCTTTAAATAAAAAAAAATCTCACCCTTTTTCTCTTCAGATCTGCGTACATATTGTCGTTTCTGAACTTCTCTCAAAACCCATCTCCAAATTTCAAACAAAAGCCCTTCTCTCTTCAAAACTCTAGCTTTGCTACCAGCTTCCCCCAAAACCCCAACATTTCCACCACTGAGTTGCCATTTGCTCCGAATTTCACTCCAATTTCAGTGTTTTTTAAAAAGAAATTCCTAGAAACCCTAGATCTGTGTTTAAGTAGTAAATTGGAAGAATCCCTGACATGGGTTTTTTGTTTCATAAATAAAGTTCAGTTGTTTAAGGCTTTTGTTGCAGCTCTTTGATTTTTTAATTTTTTTAATTTCTAATTTTTAGTTTGAGGAGGGTATCAATTTGTTGGTGAAGATGGTTTTTTGGGAAGGTTATGTAAGTGATGAAATGATGGGCACATTTGCGCCAGTTGTTCTTTATTGGGTTTATGCTGGAATGTACCAGTTGTTGCAGTCGTTGGATCCGTATAGGTTGCATAGTAGAAAGGAGGAAGAGCAGAAGAATTTGGTGCCATTTTTGTCCGTGATTAAGGGTGTTCTACTTCAGCAGTTGGTTCAGGTTGTGGTCGCACGAATTCTTTTTATGGTGAGTGCCCAACCTTTCTTTTTTGGTGTTCTGAATCTAGTAAGATATCATTTTGGTTTGATTACTAAATTTGGTGGTTGGTATTGTTATGTTTGCATGTGTGTAGTTGACAGTTTATAGAGCACATAACTTTGGAAAGGATTTAACTAGTTTTATTTTATGATAGGCGGTTAAACATGACATCAATCTTCTCAATTAAATGCTGGAATGCTTGGCTGGAATAGTATGCTTGGGAGGGCTTGCCTTTTCCAATTGGATAGTTAGCAAATAAAAAACCCACCTAATTTATGGAATGAAAATACATAAAAGCAATCAATTAATCAGATTAAAATAAGAAATAATAAAAAATTAAACGACAAATGGGGGAAACATCATGGTACAAAATCTCGGCCAACACCGAGATGAGATTCCGAGTTGTCTCGGTTTATTGACTACTCGATACAATATTTGTTTTAAAACTCGATACTCTCCAATAGTGAAATTAACAGGAAAAGAAGAGAAAAACAACTTTAGTCAATTGAAACCAAAGATTATTTGATGTAAAACTAACCCTAAAATAGAGAATTTTCAAGGATCTTAACGGGTTAATTTTACCAACATGTAATGTGGATCAAAGTTGGAAGTTTTAAACAATTAATTGGTTGGATGGATTTTCAAGAACTGAATCACGTTAACATCCCCAATTAATAATTCACTCTACAATCAATAATTGAATCTCTAAGTGTTCTTAGCAAGTAATAGATTCAATATTGATTCGTACTCTATTCAAGCATGCGGAACACTTAATCTCAATTATTTTTGTGGACGACTGACAAATCAGATAATATAATAGATAATAGAGCAGTAGAACACAAATATTTAAAAGTGGAAAGAGTATACCGAGGATTTGAAGAACAATTGCGTAGATCTCAGGTAGAACAACAGCAATTAACGAGATAGCAATGGCAGCAACAACTTAAAAGCAATGGCAGCCGAAATCAAGGACGGGCGAATCGGGCTGCAGCGTCGACTGGGGCAGAGGAGCGGCGGGGTGCAGGTCTGGCAGGTTGAACTGGGTGTGGCGACTGACGGGCGACGAGGGAGGACCAGGGTGGTGGGTGGAAGTCGATGAAGGGGAGGTGGAGAGGGATCGACGAGTTCTGACGACTGAGGCAAAGGTGGAAGACGACGACTGAGTGACGAGGGTTGGATGCAGGCGAGGTGGAGGCCAGGGAAGGGGATGATGATGGCGACTGTAACTAGAAGGGTGATTAGGGTTTTCGGGAGGGGGAATTGGATGATGGGTTGTAGTGGTGGCGATGGGGTGGGGCGTCGACGGGGCGGTTGGCGAGGACGACTAGGGTGTCGGTGGGGGACGGGTAGGAGGAAGAGGACGACGATAGAATGGGTTAGGTTTTAGGGGATAGGGATGATGGGGACGATGGCGTTTTGGGGACACAGCGGCTAGGGTAATTAGGATAGGGTAATTTGGTTTGGGAATTAGGGTTAGGGATTTGTAGTGGAGGATTTTTTTTTTTTATAAATTTGGGGGTAGATTTTAGAGTTAATCACTAACCCTAAAATTGTATTAGGATTTATCACAAACCCTAATAATTTGGATCTCACTTGTATCACACAAAGAGAGAGGAAGAGCAAAAACTCAACACAATTTTTTAAATCAAGAATGACATATTTTTCTCATTAATCTCAAGGCCTATAAATAGGCTCAAAATACATCTTGATACAAATCTCAAAATATTCTCAAAATCTAAAAAATATTAAAAAGATTACATATGGTTATAATTGCCAGAAACAAATATGGTACTGAAATAAAATCCTAAACTAAATAAGCAGCTGTCCTAGACGACGCCTGCACTGATAGAAACGCTCGAATCGTCTTGAACCGATGTCCTCATCATTATTGTTGGTGCTATCCATGATGAGTAGGTATGATACAGTATGGGGGAGAGACAACATGATTAATTGAGCACATTGGAAGATATTCGAAGTGTGTTGTCTGTGTCTATATATAGGTATACTTCTTATTATAATATTATAAATTTAAATTCAAGGTTTACGGTTTTTCCATTTTTGAGTTAAAAAGAGGGAACAAAAATGCATGACATCGTTTTCAAAAAAAATATATTTGTAAAACGCGATATTTTTTGTACATGAAAATGAAAATAAATACAAAAACTATTGCAAACTATTCTTATAATTGATAATAGAGGAAAGGGAACCCATATTTATAAATTATGTGAGGTGATTTTCTCATATAGTGTAGTTGTATACACATGACTGGATCCAAAATGGATGATCGGTGCCGTTGATATTGATTTACATATCATAATTTCCATGTGTAAAAATTAACTTGTTTGGATTGTTATTAATCACGTTTCAAGTGGTCGCAAAATAAATGGTTTTTCAATAACATAACAATTATCACCATGCAATGCATGGGTAAGAAGCCTCCAAATGTGTTCAATTTTTATACTCTCGCATCTTACAACATAAGGAATATGATGATCACTGCGGATCAGCTGTATAGAGTCCCACGTTTGTGGATAACTACTCTATAGTTGGGATATTTCCTTCTATAAGTATAAGGTTCCCTTTTCTCTATAAAATATTATACATTGAATGTTTTGTTTTAAGAGCCAAATAGTCAACTATTTTTTCATAATTTTCAAATAATTTTAAACACTTTAAGAAGTCGGTATCAAAATTTTGAGGCACTGAGATGATACAGCCAATATTTTGAGAAATCTGATATCGAGACCAAAAGTGAACATCAGATAGGATACCCGATACGAAGTCTTGATCAAGGTTTAAATGTAGGTTGGCATGCTTCGGGCTGAAATGTAGATTCTTTTTGGACTGGCTTACACCACGCATGAACATATATAGTTGATGTCATTTTTTGGGAATGGCTTCGGCGATACATCAATTGTTGTGCGATATTTCAGATGAAACATCCTTATAATATGTTGTTCGTGTTTGTTTCTAAAACATGTGTAATTTTTGGTTATTCATCTAAAGTACAGAGTGTGCATGTTGCCTTCGTTATTACAGTTAGTTCTCTATTCTTTGTTATTTGTATGATATATATGATATTGGAATATCTGTAAATGTATGTAGATCATATTTATATTGTACTTTTTTATCCTACATATCAACTTGACATGTATTAGATATTCCGATATATCCTATATGACTTGAAAATTGTGAGTCCGACATAATACCAACATCCGATATTTAAAACATTGGTCTTAATAACATGGAAGAACTGAAATAGAATAAAATATTACATAATAAAATAAATAGAAAGAAATAATGGGCAGGAAGCAATACAACAAAATCTTGTAGCTATGTAGCACATCCCTAAATCTTGTCTTCTATTAGAGAACAAAATGTTCCTGTTTTCTTAAGTTGATTCTAATTGGAAAATCAGCCTATTCAAGTCAGGGGATATTATACCCTATCTTGCACTCAATCCATGAATTTTATGGCTAACGAATCACCCCCATTTTCTCCTTTAGTCCTTTTACACTTTGCCTAATTGGCGGGGCCATTGTTGGTACACAGATACAAATCATCTGTCTTTCCTCATTATATCCTCGCTTGGGAATACCTCGTAGCTCTCCCAGTGGCATTAATTTCATATTTTATTCTTCAAAAGTTTGCACTCAGGCATCTCAATACTCTCATTCTTTTTCTGGATGCATTTTAAAACTCGTTTCATATTTGTTTTAATTCACCAAACATATTAGCTTTGTAACCATGTATGAACTTACTTTCAGTTTCATATGATCTTATAACCTAAGAAATGTATGATATGTTATACTGGAACTACTATGTGTTTTAATGGTTTTCTAACTTTGATGAGTAACATCTTTTACTTGATCATATTTCAACCCACAGTTGCAAAGCATTATGAAAACTCCACAATCCTAACTT
This sequence comes from Hemerocallis citrina, assembly GCA_017893485.1. Lineage (NCBI taxonomy): Eukaryota > Viridiplantae > Streptophyta > Magnoliopsida > Asparagales > Asphodelaceae > Hemerocallis > Hemerocallis citrina. Next base: position 152,675,379 of record CM030364.1, on the reverse strand, counting down.
TGTGAATATTTTATCACCTATATATTGATTAAAGTTTAATTAATATATGAAGCTCTTGGTATGATGAATTATTAGATTGACATTTCCTTGAATCTTACTTGTCTCTTGTGCGCATGTTCTTTGCCTGCATCAAAAAGCTAGCATAACCTATAGCAAATTATTCATTTTACTTCCTTTTGTAGAGTTTCTTAATCTTAGATGTGATATGCACGTATATCAAATTGTTTTCGTTCATCAAGTTATAGAAAGTAAACGAAGTTAGTTATGGACAGTGTTATATAGTATTATATAAAAGATTTTATGACCCATATCGATCACATACTCATGGGTGGCTAAGGACAAAAAGTATACCTGGTTTCCTGTGCTCTCCTTTAACTTCCTCTTTGCTGACCGCCTGACCCTAATCCAAACTAGATGGCCTCCCTAAAATGACACAATTTTGGGTGAGACAAGCATCAAAGGCAACTGGTTGACTCTGACTTGAGCAAGATGGATGGTGTTGAGTGGAGCGGAGCATGATGGGGTAGGATTTTGGTGGGGCTGAGATAGAGAGGGTTGGCTTGAGAACTGCTGATCCAAGCCACTCATCATCATGATTCAATGTTCAATACAAGTATTTTATTTCGAGGATCCTCCCTCTTCCACCCTCTCATATGTCCCGCTCCTTCATAAACCGTAACATCAATTCATTTATATTTTTTATATCTTCCCACTTTACTTGAATCCAAGGTTGTTTCTAATTGGGTAGAATCCCGAAACTGCCCCCAATATTTGCAGGTCAAAGCAGATAACCCCGTCCCCCCTCCCCTCTGCGTTTTTTGTCAACGCAGAAAACCTCCGTACATTTTATTGTCTAGAGAACTCTCCCCCCAGATTTTTGTCAATGCAGAAAATCCCCCTAGGGGGTGTTGTAACTGCTTTCACGTACCGTTTTGATTAATACGTGCTCTGCCCGTAGGCAAAATTGACCCTTTTATTCTGTCCCTTTTCTTTCAAACCAGTTCCACCCATCATATATACACCATCTCACTCTTCATCTGCTTAGACCAGTCACCATCTCACTCTTCCTTCCCCTTTAACAAAACAATCTCTGCCCCATCACAACCATCATAGTTTAATGCTATCTCGCCCTCTCCCTTTGCAACAACCCTCCACCTCCCTCACTTCTTAACAATCGCCACCGGTGATGTCCCGCGGAAATGGCATTGGTTGGTAATTGAATTGGTTTCTCAAGATTGTTGGGGTAAGCTTTGGGATTGGGATTGGGATTGGATGAGGAGGTGGCTGATTAGGGTTTGGAGGAGTTGATCCGAGTTGAAATTTAGGGGAATTCGTGGAGGAGAGCAGCATCAAGTTGGTGTTGGTGGTGGTGGTGATTTGGAGGGTTGTCGTAATGGTGGAAAATGAAACAAACTCTCCTTCAGTATCGAAATGGGCATCCGCCTTTGCCTCTGCCTCTGCCTCTTTCAACTTCGCCAATCTTGCATCCACCCCCTCCACGCTGGCTTCCTCATTTGCACATAAACACTGTTTATGATTTTCACCATTCTTGGGATTGAGATTGGGGTTGGATGAGGAGGTGGCTGATTAGGGTTTGGAGGAGTTGATCCGAGTTGAAATTTAGGGAAATTCGTGGAGAGCAGCATCAAGTTGGTGTTGGTGGTGGTGGTGATTTGGAGGGTTGTCGTAATGGTGGAAAATGAAACAAACTCTCCCTCGTTATCGAAATGTGCACCCGCCTTTGCCTCTGCCTCTGCCTCTTTCAACTTCGCCAATCTTGCATCCACCCCCGCCGCGCCGGCTTCCTCATTTGCACATAAACACTGTTTATGATTTTCACCATTCTTTCATTTTTCAATCTTTTTGTGGAGCTTGTATTAATGTATATATTTAATTGAAGATTGGGTGTTTGTATTTGTTTATGGTTGGAGTTCATTTTTATTTATGTATTTATGCTTTTTTGTTGTTTGTTCTAGTTCTATTTTATTCAATTTTACAAGTTGGGGTTGAAGAAGGTGATCATGAAGTACACTTAATATTCCGGTTTTTAATTTTACAAATTGGGGTTGAAGAAGGTGATAATTTGGAGGTTTAGTTGTCTAGGCTATGTATAATTTATAACTGTTGTGAGAGATTGGTGGCAGTGGTGATATTTTTTGCAAATTTCAGGTTATTTTGTAGAATTGTACTTAGAAAAGAGTAGAAGAAGAGAAAAAGAGGATGTGTTGGAGTACTGGGAAGTATTGGGGAAGATGAAAGGTCTTGAAGGGGATCCGAATCACAAGTGAATCATAGATGTGTGGTCTGGATGAAGGGGTAAAAGGGTCAAATTCGCGCCGGGCAGAGCACATATTAACCAAAACGGATCAGGAAATCAGTTCCAACATTGTAGGGGGGTTTCTGTGTTGTCCAAAAATCCAGAGGCCTATCTACTTTGACCTGCAAATATAGGGGAGTTTTATGCATTTTACCTTTTCTATTTTAAGGACACTTATTTGTAGGTGTAAATCCAAGGACAGAACACTTGGGTGGGGGTGGGGGTGGGGGTTGGGGGGGGGGGGGTAGAGTTTTGTAAAATTATAAAAATTGAATGAAAGGAAATAAAGATGCAAAAACAAGTCCATAAAAATATCATTAATATGAACATAGCAATTGCGATTTGCAGTGGTTCAGCACCCTGCCTACATCCACTTTCTAAGGGCCTCCTACCTTGGGATATTTCAATCCACTGAAACCATTTCTCCTTAACTGTGTTGAAGCGAACCCACTTCCAGCCCAATCCCTTCCTCTGAAGACTCAAGTACAAAATTATTCATGATGTATAGAACGAGACACTTGCAGCTGACAAAAGAAACAAAAGATTACATTGTAGGCTCTAGAAGATGACTCTTTAAGGTTAAAAGAAAGGTGTATATTTTCTCAATGATAGCGAACGTTATTGTTCTTATAAGAACAAAAGATTAATGAAATATTTATATAGTAGGAAATATTTTAGCCAAATTAAGGGGTTTTGAGGGGTCCATTTGGGTTTGTCCAAGAGGGTTTCGAACTAGACACCCAAAATATGGAAATGTTTTGAAAAAGATTTGAGTGGAGAATGTAGAATATCTTTTCAAAACAATTTTTTCTTCAAAATTAAAGAGCCATTTTTCTCATAATTTACCTATACAAAAAATAACATAACAAATGAGACATGTCTTCTTGATAACCCTGATATTTTGAGTCTTGATTTGGAATAGCTTCTTATGCATTGACTTGACTTGTTTATTTGAGAAGTTGTTATGAATCCATCCAACCTCCAATATGATATATCTTTATGCATAATTCAACCATCATCTTTTGTAAGACTAAACTATATGCTAATAAAATCTGCACTCATCTAATATGTTAGCCCTTTAAATCGTATATATGTTCAAACATCTAAATCCAGCACTGGGGTCAACAGTAGGTTGAAATTTTGTTGGTCTGACCCAATTGCAGCCAAGCTTGCTATTCTAGTGCCCAGACCTGTATCTCAAGGTCAATTATTTTCCAACCATGAAGCTAATATTAGCAATGTTGATTGTATTTCTCTACAATGCCCCCTTTTTTTTTGTTGCTTGATTTGTAGTATGTTCTACTGTTCTAGGTAAAATCACCATCATCACTGTGTAGAGTTGTCCATAAAAGAATCAATCAAACACTCGAACTTCAGATTGTACTGTAGGGGATTTCCCACCTTGTACTCGAATGAACATAACACATGCTTGCCTCAATAGATGGTGATTTCAGATTTCACAAAGTAAGGCTTCTTTGGATCATGGGTGTGATGTGGGTAGTGGATTTTAAAATAAATAAAAGCCGATTTATAGGAGTTGGGAGCCTGAATATTTTCCTTATTGTATATGCTAGAACCCTCCCTATGTTCTTGTTTATAAAACTGTAAGAGCTGCCAGTGGAAGCACTGCTTATTGAATGTTTCTAATTCATTTTCAGCAATCCTCTACCATTTATAATCAAATTTCTTATAATTTGGGCATGGTACTTAGCGACTCCTTGATAACAGGTTACCTCCAGCCTAAGCCCCGCGGAGATCATAATCCAACCTTCAATTCCTGTGCAACTCCTCCAGATCTTCGTCGCGATGTTTGTGATGGACACATGGCAATACTTTGTGCACCGATACATGCACCAGAACAAGTTCTTATACTGCCACATTCATTCCCAACACCACAGGCTTATTGTGCCCTATGCCATTGGAGCCCTTTATAACCACCCACTTGAGGGCCTCCTCCTAGATACCTTCGGTGGGGCCCTCTCCTTCGTGTTATCAGGAATGACGGCTCGCACGGCTGTCAGCTTCTTTTGCTTTGCAGTTGTGAAGACTGTTGACGATCACTGCGGCCTCTGGCTTCCGTTCAATCTATTGCACTTGCTTTTCCAGAACAACACGGCCTACCATGACATCCACCATCAGCTCCATGGGACGAAGTTTAACTACTCACAGCCGTTCTTCACGATATGGGACAAAATATTGGGAACCCACATGCCCTATACCTTAGTTGACCGAGAGGAAGGGGGGTTTGAGGCGAGATTGGTTAAAAAAGACTGAAACAACAACGTGAAAAGCTGTAATGGTGTGTTTATGGTTGACCCTTTTCTTGGATTCGGACTGTGCTTATCTTTGCTCTAAAATTTGTGTCAATTCTTTTCTAATACCTTGGGCTTTACTGAGAAATGCTACACATGAGGTTTTACTTACCCAAAACTTAGGTGGGGCTTGAATTTTAGTGATTGGTGGGTTGCTCATTTGTCTATTAGTGATTAATTGTGGGCTAAATTAAAAAAAAACTCACTCAATTATTGTGCATTTTAAAAAAACCAAACCAATTTTTTTTATATATAAAAAACCTCACTCGATGTTCTGAAGACATGAGTGAGGTTTTTTTTAAAAAAATTTGTGTTAAAAACTTTGTTGTGAGGTTTTTTTATAAAAAAAAAAAAATTGAGTGGTTTTTTTTTCTAAATGCACAATAGTTGGAAAAGGTTTTTTTTCTTTTAATATTTAGCCTTAATTGTGAGAGGGACTTGACTTATGAGCAACATTACATCAACCGATCATTGACTGTGAATAGTGAAACCAATTCTTCATTTGTCTCAAAGAAACATATGAAACTACACTACACACTGCAATAACATTAGCAGTCTTGAAAAAAAGATAAAAAGAGTCCATATGTAGAGCATCTCTAAATGAAGTCAACTTCAACCACACATTTGAGTAAGATTTCAATCATAACTTTCTCTCAGAAATATATCTCTACTGCTGTAGAGGTTTCTCCTCGGTAATTTTATTTACCAAATCATCTAGGACACTTTTCAGCTCTTCATCATCATGTTATTTCTGATGTTGACTCGTATCTTGAAGTATTGGTATACGGGTTGGATCATGTGTGTATTAGACTTTAGTAATAGCAATACTGCAGCAGTTCCTCATGTGTGCTATTGACTTAATGGTACCCACTTCCCTCCTAAAGGAGGACAATATGCGATTTCTAATATAGCTCAAGAAAAGAGTGTCACTTACCTGTCCTAGTGGCTGCCAGCCAGTGTTTATAGACTCTATACACAATGCACATGCTAAATATGTACTAAGCTATTAAGAGTAGGGCTAGCAACGGATCAGATATGGGTCGGATCCATGTAGGTCCGGATCTGAGTCCGAAGTTAAAAATATAGGTCCGAACCTGGACCCGAGTCCGAAGTTGAAAATATAGGTCCGAACCCAACCTGATTTTTATTCTGGCTTAAAAAATTATGCCCGTGCCCGGACGTGAATTAGACCCGAAAATAGATTCGGATCTAGATCCGAACTACTTATGCATGTTCTAACATATAACTTTCTCATAAAATAAAACTATATCAAGAATAATATAAGGAAAAAAAAGCAATAATAAGAATACTATAAACTTTAGAGTAATTAACATCTAATTTATCTATTTTCATTTAATTATATAAGACATAATTTCTCTATCTATAAACTTTAAAACTCATTTCAAATTACTTACATAAATACTCTTTAGAAAGAAAAAAATCATAGATAAATAAACATGATGTATACAAAAACATACACATGCACATATAAAAATTTAATTCGGGCCCATTCCGCCGAAGAACTTGGGCCCGAGCCCGGACCTAATTTTCCTTGGACCTAAAAAAATTGAGTTCGAGCCCGGTTTGAAATAAGAATTATTAGTCAAAGCCAGCTAATTATCGGGTTGGACCTAGGCAGGCCCGAGTCGGGTTTGGGTCAATTTGCCACCCTTAATTAAGAGATGTCATTTTGTAATGTTAGATGACACCCAGTGTCACGCCCCGCTTTCCAAAATATGGAATACGAGTACGTAACGTAGGCCCAGCGAATGATTATACATTATCCATAAACTGTACCAGACTAACTCAGCAACAAGGAATAATAAACACAGCCACACATGCAAGATATAACCACATGAATCAAAGATATCTTCAATAATAAATGAAATAATCCAACAATAATAATATCCAACACAATATCCAACATCTGGGAATAAAACATTCCGAGAACATAAGCCCAAAACAAAGTACAAAGTCATAACAATATTCAAATAAATAATCTAGCAGTAAATAGATTTAAGCAGCGCAATTCAGCTCCATCTCTAGAATCGTTGCTCACTAATGCCTTCTGGTATAGTTCCTCCAGTACCTGTAAATACTTTGTAGAACCCCGTATTTTCAAATATTATTTTTATTATTTGAAAATGAACTTAAATGAATTTTGAGGATTTAATTGATATTTTCTAAAAGATTTATCTTTTGTACACGTGCAAAACACGTGCAAATGACTTTTGAGAAGTTTGAAAAATTAAGATTCCTTTATGAAAAATCATTATTTATTATTTGGGATTTATTTAGTATTTTTCCAGATTTTTCTGAAATTAATTAGTACTATTTGTAAATTTTGAGAAAAGAAGGACCTTTTTGCAAAATTGACATTTTTAGGGGTTGAAATGCAAAATGTATTTTCTGGACGTTTTGAACTGTACCAATTGAGATTAATGAGTATATTTTACTATTAAATCCTAATTTAAATGATTTTTATTGAATTTCCATGGATAAGAACTATATATGTAAAATTATGTTTTGAAAGGATTATTTTGCAAATGTGTTCCTAAACCCTAAAAATGATATTCCCGGCCTATATAAGAGAGTTTGCAGCCGTCATTCGCTGCACAACTCAGATCTTATTATATTTTCTATTCTCTTGGTGGTTGAAGAGGAAGATTTGGATCTAGCAAAAAGAAGGCTTTTCGTTGGATCTTTGCAATTCAAAAGGTGAGTGATATGAACTTGGTTTTGTTTGTGTGTGTGATTGTGTGCTGTTTTGTTTGATGTATTCGTATCTTGTATGTGATCGATGCAAAAGTCGTTATTCGTATTATGCATGAGAAATCCACGAATGTTTAGTAGATCTTGTTTAACAAATTCTTTATTGCTCGAAAACACGTTAAGATTCAAGTATGGTTTGATCGGATGTATGAACATCTGGATCTTGTGTATCTAGTCAGATCTTGGTTATGATTTGTGAAATAATTGAGAAACCCTAATGGAAGATTTAAGAATTGAGAACATGAGAATTTAGTATTGTATCCATAATGTGGATCATCTTGAGATTGTCACTTTTAACTAAATACGAGTAAATTCCCTAAGCAATGAATCTTTAGAAAACTCCAGTCTTGATTTTCGTATTCAGACCTAATTTATGAAATCTGTAGGCCGACAGTCGACTGGTCTACGATTCAGTCGACTGGTACGACTCTACTGCTGTATCTTTAGTTTTTCTTGAAAATCCGTTCTGGACAGTCGACTTAGACCCTTTTCAGTCGACTGGTACACTTAGAATTTATTTTTAAAGTTATCTTAGATTTCTCTCTGGTAAGTCGACTTATGACCTTTTAACTCGACTTATATTGTATTTTAAGTCGACTTATGACACTTAGAATATTTTCTTAAAGATTTCTGGAATTTCTCTCTGGTAAGTCGACTTATGTTTTTATAAGTCGACTTATGTTCTTATGAGTCGACTTATGTCTCTGTTACCGCTGATTTCGGTGTGGGGGTAAACAGATAGAATTTGTGAGTTCGTGGAAAAACCTGAATAGCAGATCCGAACCTGTTCGTCTGAGTTGGGCCGCTGACTCCCGCCGTACACCTGCAAGGAAAGTGCGAAACACCGGGTTTGATCCCGGCGACGCACCCTCCGACGCTCTTGTCAGTAACCAGTGATATGATTAAGAAAGAGCTTTTTATTGAAAAAGTATTGATTAATCTGTAACAGTGGTAGGTGGGGGGTATTTATAGTCGCCGTTGGGATCAGATTAGGAATGTGATTCCTGTGATCTGATAAGGCATAAAATCCTCGTAATCAGATTAGGAATGTAATCCCTTAATTCCCGGTGAGAGCAAATCAGGCCTGTTGATTTGGTCAAATCAGTAACCCTGATTTTCCTCTTGCTGATCTGGGTTTATCTTGGGTCGGGACCCGTACCCAGTTGGAGTGGATCCGTTCGCGGGTTATTGGATCTGTGAGAAGGAGACCCAGTACCCGCTTCGGACCCGCGAATAAGTGAAATTACCGTTTTACCCCTGAGCTTTAAGATTCGCGTCCGATGTGAACGGTCCCGATTTAATCCTATTTTTAGCCATATCACGAGCCCCCCACTCCTAAAGACTGGGTGTAATCAGCCTTTGAGGAGTAGTTTAACTGTTCTAATGGCGTATGGGATTTTATCGGTGTTCTTAAGGAAGCTTGGAATCTTGCTCGGGGTGTAACAGTGTTATTATGGGCTTGTAAAATGCCCAAAAATATTCTCAGAATTTTCTGGATTTTTGGTGATTTTTCCCGATTTTTCTGAATTTTTTCTCATTTTTTTGAATTTTTTATTCATTTTCCGAATTAAATAATTAATTATCGAAAATAATAAATAATTATTCTAATTAAATAATTATATTTTTCAGAATGTAAAATAATTTTTCTGAATTTATAATTATTTTTAGAATTTTTATTTAATTTTTTCCGATTTTTTAAATATTTTTTCGGATTTTTTAAATAAAAAATACAATTAAATAAATAAATAAATAAATTTAAATATACCTGGACACGTGGCGCGATCTGCGCCGTCGGATTCCTGCGCGAATCGCGAGGCGGCGCGCTTTTCGAAAAACCACTATCTTGTCGTTTAGCGCACGTGGCGCGATCTGAGCCGTTCATCAACTTTTACGCGATTTTCTGGAAGATCCAACGGCTGTAGTTGTTCGGCTAGATTTTTTCTCCATTTGCAGGATCGGGAAGGGACTTGTTCGGCAGCCGACCGATCCACTTCGCGCAGCTCGGATCTGATCCATCTCGATCTGCCACGTGGCGGCCACGTGGCTTTTTTTTTTTTTTTTTTTTTTTTTTTTCTTTTTTTCTTTCTTTCTTTCTTTTCCCGCTCGTCCTTGCTCTTCTTCTTCTTTCTCTTCTTCGTCTTTCACTTCCACCCATCGATGCCTCCGACCCAGCTCCGCCCTCGACCCCGATCGTGAGTGCCACTGGAGCTTGGCGAGCTCGGCGAGGAGGGTGACTGAGCTTGGGGGTTCGTCGAGGGAGTCGAGCTCGGCGGTGGTGACGGAGGATGTACTGCTCGATTCGATGGGTTCGGCGAGGAGCGCGCTCGGAACTCGGAGTTCCGGAATGTGGGCTCGGCGTGGCGAGAAGGAGGGCTCGGAGAAGGGTTGGGTTCTCTTCTTGAGCTTCGACGAAGTGGAGGTTGACGACGGGTGAGCTGCTCGGAGCGGCGCTGCGTTTGGAGTTTGGTTCGGCTCTTCGACGGCGAGCGAGGCGAGAGTGAGGGCTCAAAGGAGGTCGTCGGAGGTGGAGCTAGGCAGCGGAGCTCGGGGCTTCGAGCTTCGGAGTTATGGCGAGATCGAGCTCGTGTGAAGTGGAATTCAGAGCTGAGCTCGCCGGAGGAGAAGGTCGACGCTGTGGAGCTGGAGCGGAGCGTGACGAAGCTCGGAGGCGAGGGTTTTGACAGAGGAGCTTGGTGACGAACGGAGATCGTGAAAGAGATCTCGTGGAGAACTCGGAGGGCGGCGAGCTCGTCGATGGAGCTGTGTCCGAGCTCGGTGAGGGGAGTTCGGGAACTTTGACGGAGTGGGAGCTCGGCATGGCGAACGACCTCGTCGAGCGGAGTGGGGCTAGCCGTTGACGGAGGTGCTCGGCATTGGAGACGGAGTTCGGCATGGAGATGGAGCTCGGCATGTTGTGGGTTTGGAAGCGAGGTCGGGATGGAGAGCTCGACGCCGGAGTTAGACGACGGAGGGGGTGAGTTCGTCGTTGAAGATAGTTCTCGGCCGTGGAGGGTAGAGCTTGAAGACGAACTGTTGTTTTATTTGGTTTTTTACTTTGCTTTGGTTCTGTTTTTTCTTCTGTGTGGTTTTGGCGGGATAATGGAGAAGAAAGGTGACGTGGCGGAGATGGGTTCGGGTTTGAGGACCCTAACGGGTCCGAACCCGGTACGCTCCCCCCTTTTTTTTGGGCGCCTTGTTCGGCGAATCCGAGCACGGATTTTGAGGCGAATTTTTGGCTATTTTGCAGCTCGGTTGGACAGTAGCTCGGATTGGAGATCCGAGCAGCGTGTCTCGATCTGGACGGTTGAATGGTGGCACGAATCTCGAGACGGGCCCAATTCCCAAGAAAACACTATCTTATCGTTTAGTGACGCTGGCAAGATCTGGGCCGTTGGATGATGGCACGAATCTCGAGACGGCTCAGTTCCCAAGAAAACGTTATCTTGTCGTTTAGCGTCGCTGGCAAGATCTGGGCCGTCTGATCGAGATCTTACACGAATGTTGAGGAGAAAGTGTGTTTTCTCCGTTTACCAGATCGGGAAGGCACTTGCTCGGCAGCCGACCGAGAGGTAACTTCGCCCAACCACGCGGCGCCACGTGGCACAAAATACATATTTTTTATATATATTTTTTTGTCTTTTTCTTGTCCTCTTCTTCTCCTCTGCTTCTTGTTTGGCAGATCCGAGCTCCTCTCCTCTGCTTCTTGTTCGGCCAATCCGAGCACGGATTTTGAGGCGAATTTTTGTCCATTTTGAAGCTTGGTAGGGCAGTAGCTCGGATTGGAGATCCAAACTATGTGGCTTGATCTGGGCCATTGAATGGTGGCACGAATCTCGAGACGGGCCCAATTCCCAAGAAAACACTATCTTATCGTTTAGCGACGCTGGCAAGATCTGGGCCGTTGGATGATGGCACGAATCTCGAGACGGCTCAGTTCCCAAGAAAACGTTATCTTGTCGTTTAGCGTCGCTGGCAAGATCTGGGCCGTCTGATCGAGATCTTACACGAATGTTGAGGAGAAAGTGTGTTTTCTCCGTTTACCAGATCGGGAAGGCACTTGCTCGGCAGCCGACCGGACTCTTTGATGTTAGGGCTCGGATGGGAAGAGCTCGGATGGGAGTAGCTCGGCTCGGCTCGTGCGAGTGGCTCGGATGGGAAGAGCTCGGATGGGAAGAGTTCGGATGGGAGTGGCTCGGCTCGGCTCGTGCGAGTTGCTCGGCTCGGATTTCCGAGCTATTCGGCGCAGCTGCATTGAGGTCTACTTTCCCGGGGATACGGTGGTCCGATCGGGGCGTGCGACCCCTCGTTTCGAAGCTAGTTCGAAGATCTACAACTTCTCTTTAGGAGTGGGATGAAGATTCACCCTCCTTCATGGTCAAAATAGCCCCGCAAGATGCTTGTCTTCATGAAGTTGATAAGTACTTTGGTCTTGGGGATTTTGGAAGGGGAGCCCCGTTCCTAGGGGCGGAGAAGATGTGCCAGGAAGACCCTTGTGCTTGGAAGACCCTTGGGTTAGGAAGACCCTTGGGCTAGGAAGACCCTTGCAAGGTGTGCTAGGAAGACCCTTGGGGCGAAGAAGAGGCGCGAGTGGGTCGGATCGCTAGTCGCTCGGCTAGGAATACTGAGCGACGTGGAGCGATCTGAGCCGCTGGATCTCAGTGCGGATCTCGAGGCGGGCACAGTTTCCAAGAAAACGCTATCTTGTCGTTTAGCGACGCTGGCAAGATCTGGGCCGTTGGATGATGGCACGAATCTCGAGACGGCTCAGTTCCCAAGAAAATGCTATCTTATCGTTTAGCGACGCTGGCAAGATCCGGGCCGTTGGATGATGGTACGAATCTCGAGACGGCTCAGTTCCCAAGAAAACGTTATCTTGTCGTTTAGCGTCGCTGGCAAGATCTGGGCCGTCTGATCGAGATCTTACACGAATGTTGAGGAGAAAGTGTGTTTTCTCCGTTTACCAGATCGGGAAGGCACTTGCTCGGCAGCCGACCGGGCTCTTTGATGTTGGGGCTCGGATGGGAAGAGCTCGGCTCTGGAAGAGAGCTATTTGTGAGACGAGTGTGAGGAGGGACCCTATGAGAGGGTTGAGCTCCAAACTCGGTGAGAAGAGATCCGCTTCGGGGGCGAGCGGAGCAAAGAGCTCGGCTCTGGAAGAGAGCTATTTGTGAGACCAGTGTAAGGAGGAACTCTAGGAGAGAGTTGTGCTCCAAACTTGCTGAGAAGAGGTCCGCTTCGGGGGCGAGCGGAGGGAAGAGCTCGGCTCTGGAAGAGAGCTATTTGTGAGACAAGTGTAAGGAGGAACTCTAGGAGAGAGTTGTGCTCCAAACTTGTTGAGAAGAGGTATGCTTCGGGGGCGAGCGGAGCGAAGAGCTCGGCTCTGGAAGAGAGCCATTTGTGAGATGAGTTTGAGGAGGGACCCTATGAGAGAGTTGAGCTCCAAACTCGTTGAGAAGAGTTCCGCTTCGGGGGCGAGCGGAGGGAAGAGCTCGGATCCTTGCTCGGATGGGAAGAGCTCGGATGGGAAGAGCTCGGATTCCTGCTCGGACGGGAAGAGCTCGGCTCTGGAAGAGAGCCATTTGTGAGACGAGTGTGAGGAGCAACTCTAGGGGAGAGCTGTAGCTCCGAACTCGCTGCTTATGTGAGAGAATCAACAGTTGTGGGAGCAATTCCGAATGGCGAACCACTTCTAACCCGCTGAAGAGCAGGTTATTTGAAGCAGAATCGAGCCAAGTGTTGGACTCCGAACCATCGGTAGAGGTAGTCAACGGCTGTGGGAGCAGTTCCGAATGGCGAACCACTTCTAACCCGCTGAAGAGCAGGTTATTCGAAGCAGACTCGAGCCAAGTGTTGGACTCCGAACCATCGGTAGAGGTGGAGATGAAGCAAGAGCAACAATTTCCAATGAAAAAATGTAAAGTTTTATTGAAATAAACTAAGTGGCTGCTTCAATATGGCGAGCCCTTATTACATGCTATCGGCCGGATTACAAGCATCGGCCTTATTGAAAATCAGGGTCCTACTTCTACAATAAGGTGAAGACCTCTTGGGAAGAGCCGGGAGGTTCTGAGTCGTAAAGCTCGGCGGGCCCTTCAGTTCGTTTGTTGGCTCCTCAGGGGGGAAGCTCGGCTCCCTCTTTCTGGACGAACTTGGTCAGGTGCCCCCGCTGTATGAGTTCTTCGATCTCCTCCTTCAGAGCCCGACAATCTTCTGTGTCGTGGCCGTGGTCCCTGTGAAAGCGGCACCACTTATGCTTGTCCCTCTTCTTGCCAGGTGTGTTCATTCTCGGGGGAGCGCGGAGGAGCCCTTCCTTGTCCACCTCCATAAGAACTTCTGATATATTGGCAATGAGGGGGGTGAACTTCTCAAACCGAGGAGTCGGGCGGCGCTGGCCATTGCCGTCCTTCTGAAGCTTCTTAGCCTCTTCTTCTTCGGTCAACTTTCGCTTCGTCCCTGAGGTAGACCCCCCGAAGCTTGGAGGGTAGGCGGCCTCTTCGGCACGAATGTACTTGTCACACCTGAGAAGGAGGTCGGCAAAGTTCCGTGGAGGCTTCTTAGCAAGAGAGGAGCGGAGGCTGGAGTTGAAGACGTTGGATTGGAAGGCGGCTGTTGCGACGGATTGGTCGAGGGAGGCTATGGACCTGACCTCCGCAGTGAACCTCTTCACATAGTCTCTCAACTTCTCTCCCTTCTCCTGGCAGAGCTGGAGTAATGAGAGGCTGGTCTTCTCTGTGTGTCTACTACTCATGAAGTGGGTGATGAAGAGGGTCTCGAATTGCTCGAAGGATAAGATGGAAGAGGGAGCAAGGCGGGAGTACCATTCCCTAGCCGACCTCCTCAGGGTGGCTGGGAAGGTCTTGCAAAGTAAGGCGTCCGAAGCCTGGTGGATGAGCATGAGGGTCTTGAAGCTTTCGATGTGGTCCACGGGGTCCGACTCCCCCGAGTAAGTTTCGAACTTGGGGGGTTCGAAACCTCTTGGGATAGGAGCTTCCATGATGGTCCGGGAGAAAGGGGGTCTGCTCGGACGAATGGTTCTGCTGTTCGATCCCTCCCCCTCGTCCATCCGACCGATTTGCCTCTCCACCTCATGGAGACGGCGGTATAGGGCATCGTCCCTCCCGCGGTAGTCGAACGAGTCTCTGGACTCGTCTTCGTAGGAGGGAGAGCCGGGACTACGACGATGGTCGTCCCGAGGGCGGCGAGGGCTAAGTTCATGCTGCCGGCGGTTAGGAGCTGGCGGAGGAGAGGCGGACCTACGGCGAGGACTGGGAACCTGTTGGGGCGAAGGAACCCTTTGGGCCTCATTGTTGTTGGGTCGGAGGTTAAGAGCCTGCAACATCGTTGCTTGAAACTGCAGGAACTCGGCGCGAGTGATGGGTGCCTTATTGTTCCTCGGCTGATGCCGACCGGCAGGAGAGTGGCGCCTCCTCTTGTAATGCCCGGGTGACTCTCTTCTTCCCCTTCGGACAGGAGACCTTCTATAATCTCGGTGGTGAGGGGACCGCTCACCCGGACGTTGTTGGCGGGAGGCTCCCTCTCGGGCCCGCTTCTCGTCCAGACGGTGGCGTAGGTCCTCTTCCTTCTTCTGATTTTGGGGATTGTGAGAGGCCATGGAATCCGTAGAGGTGTTGTGTATGGAGACGCGGTCCTGATTGAGCGGTTGCTTCATACGAGAGCCCCCCGCACCGGCATTCTGAGGACCAGTGGGAACCCTGGGGGGTTGCTGATTCTGAAGAGGAGGCTGATCTTGAAGAGGGTCCTCCACTTGAAGCGGGGGTTGTCCCTGCTGCGGAGCGGGTTGGATGGGGACTACCTCTTGCTGATCAGCGGGGTTGGGTCCACGGTTGGACCCCCTAGATCTGACCTTTCTGGGAGGCATGGCTGGAGAAGAGCTGATCGACGAGGAAGAGGCGGAGGCTATTCGTATGGTTTTCCCACAGACGGCGCCAATCTGTTACCGCTGATTTCGGTGTGGGGGTAAACAGATAGAATTTGTGAGTTCGTGGAAAAACCTGAATAGCAGATCCGAACCTGTTCGTCTGAGTTGGGCCGCTGACTCCCGCCGTACACCTGCAAGGAAAGTGCGAAACACCGGGTTTGATCCCGGCGATGCACCCTCCGACGCTCTTGTCAGTAACCAGTGATATGATTAAGAAAGAGCTTTTTATTGAAAAAGTATTGATTAATCTGTAACAGTGGTAGGTGGGGGGTATTTATAGTCGCCGTTGGGATCAGATTAGGAATGTGATTCCTGTGATCTGATAAGGCATAAAATCCTCGTAATCAGATTAGGAATGTAATCCCTTAATTCCCGGTGAGAGCAAATCAGGCCTGTTGATTTGGTCAAATCAGTAACCCTGATTTTCCTCTTGCTGATCTGGGTTTGTCTTGGGTCGGGACCCGTACCCAGTTGGAGTGGATCCGTTCGCGGGTTATTGGATCTGTGAGAAGGAGACCCAGTACCCGCTTCGGACCCGCGAATAAGTGAAATTACCGTTTTACCCCTGAGCTTTAAGATTCGCGTCCGATGTGAACGGTCCCGATTTAATCCTATTTTTAGCCATATCAGTCTCCTTTAAGTCGACTTATGTTTACTATAAGTCTACTTATGATCTGGTAAGTCAACTTATAATTTTTATAAGTCATCTTATATTGTTGGTATGTCAACTTATGATTTTTATAAGTCATCTTATATTGTTGGTAAGTCTACTTATGTTTTTATAAGTCAACTTATCATACTTGTTTGTAATCTTGGATGTTGGTTCTCGGGGCAGTCGACTTATTACATTATGAGTCGACTGGTGCTGATGAGTTTTTCAGAATCTTGAGTGTTCTTTCAAGTCTTAGTCTTTGTAGATGGATATTCTGCGGTATTGGGAGTCATTGGTCTCTGGGGTTGGTATACTTTGCGGTGTTGGGAGTCACTGTTAGTGATCGATAACCGGGTATCCAATCCGCAGTGTTGTGAGTGACCGATAACCGGGTATCCGATCTATGTTATTGTTAGTCTTTGTAGATGGATATTCTGCGGTATTGTGAGTCATTGGTCTCTGGGGTTGGTATACTTTGCGGTGTTGGGAGTCACTGTTAGTGATCGATAACCGAGTATCCAATCCGCAGTGTTGTGAGTGACCGATAACCGGGTATCCGATCTATGACATTATTAGTGATTGATCGTTGGACATGTACCGTGGTGTTGAGAATAACCAATAATCAGGTATTGGCAGTAAATAGTCGACTGGCCAATTATTCAGTCGACTGTACAGTACAGTTGAGCTGTACTATTTTGAGAGTGATTGATTGAAGGGTATCTGATCGATGGTATTGTTTCTCGACTTGGTTTCATGCATGTACTTGCCTATCGTTTCTTACTTCACAATACATGTTTAATTATGTATTTTTGTTCAGTACATGTTGCTTAAGAAATCATGTTTATTGTTTATTTATGTTTGTTGTTTATATCACTCACACCATTTATGGCTGACCCCTTTAGTTTGGGGGTTAGGGTCCAACTCTAGCCTCATATGATGCAGGTTGTTGCTTAGAGTTTGGAGGCTTGGATGCTTGAGTTAGCTTTAGAGATTATAAGTGAGGTAATAGAGCCTTGTGTAAATTTTGTAAAGATAAGTGTTGTAAAAGAATGTTTTAATTCAAGGTGTTGTATTTCCGCTGCAATTGAAAAAGGTTATTGTAATAAGAGTTTGGAATAAAATAATTTGTGTTTTTGGTCTATGTATATTGTTACATTGAAGTGGATCGTTGAGAATGTGCCACGTATTTTCTAAGTTATTATATTAGAAATTCGGAGCGCTACAGAAGTGGTATCAGAGCATGCTTCAATAGTAATAATAGACATAGTATGAAAACCAACCTAGGTGTGGACACTAGAGAGTGAGTACCTAGGTGTGGACATTAGAGTGTGAGTATCACATAGAATTGGAACATGATGTTTGGTTTGAGGTTATGGTTTGGGGTATGGTGATAGTTTTGTCATAGGGTGTGGTTGTGAATGTGAATTGTGTGCGATGCTCTATCTTTTCCCTCGTTTTACAGTATTCAGAATGGTTGCACCTAGGGGCAGGAATGGTGGATCTGGTAGTTCTCGAGGAACGGGAATTGATCTTGAGGCTGAATTCGCCAAGGTGTATCAGACCCTGAATGCGCTGATGGCATTCAACTTGGCGCAGCAGCAGAATCAGCAGCAGAATCAGCAGCAAAATCATGGAGCTGGACATGGATTGGTGAACGCCGATCCTATTAAGCAGATTGAATCCTTTAAGAGGATGAGGCCGCCAGTCTTTGAGGGGCAAGCTGATCCAACCGCAGCAGATGACTGGATTAGGAAGATGCAGACGATCTTTGAAGTGTCGGAGACTCCGGCAGCCAGCAAGGTGAAGTTAGCTTCGATGCAGCTAGAGAAGGACGCGGGTGTCTGGTGGGAATTGCTGAAAAGAACTTTGGGAGATCAGCCAATGACTTGGGAAGCTTTTCTGGAGGAATTCAGGGATCGCTTCTTTACCCTAGATGTTCAGGAGAAGAAGGCGACCGAGTTCTTGAACCTTCAGCAGGGCAGCACGACCGTGCGGGAGTATGAGACCAATTTGCTCAGCTTTCGCGGTATGCGCCAAAGTTAGTTGTCGACGAGGCAAAGAAGGCCAAAAAGTTTGAGCAGGGTTTGAGGCCAAACTTTAGGTCAAGGATGGTTCCGTTGGGCATCAGAAAATTCGACAAGCTAGTCAGGAGAGCAGCTATGACCGAGGAGGATATGGACCAGTCCCGGGTAAAGCAAGAGACCTGGAACAAGAAGAAGAGGCCAGCAGATGATCAGGAAGAGAAGGAATTCCCAGTGAAGCAGAGCAAGACCAGTGATCCAGTGCAGAAGGCACCGGCAACTCAGGAAGTAACTTGTTACTTCTGCAGGAAGACAGGACATTACAGGTCAGCGTGTCCGAAGTTGGCAAAGCAGACTTGTTTACATTGTGGTCAAGAAGGGCACATTCGACCAAGTTGTCCACAGCTGAAGAAAGAGAAGGTAGGGAAGGACAAGGATCCAAAGCAGGGGCGAGTGTTCGCATTGACTGAAGAGGATACGGGCAATCCAGGAATATGATCTGTGTGTGCAGGAATTTATTCTTTTGTATTAAATAAAACTTTATTTTGGAAATAATTGAAGATTGAGTATTTTCTTCATGTAACAAGTTTAATTGGATTAATGAAATAAAGAAAAAGTTTTATTTGATACTGTTTTCTTGCATGCAATTGTGTCGCCCATTGATTACTAGTCTTCGGGTGGATCTTAAGGTGTTTCCAAGCAAGGTCTTGAGGTGGCTATCCTTAGTCATGTTCTTCTAAGGAGGTAGTGGCCACTGATTCTCGGAAGGATGAAGTAGAAGGTCAGAGTGGGATGCAGAAGTTCAGTAGTTGTTGCAGCGTGGCTTCCGATGGCAAGTTATCAGAGTCGCGCAGCGGGAGCTTGTCTTTTCTGAATTCTTTGCATGTATGATGTGTTTGTTTTGTTGGAATGCATTTTTTTTTGGTGTGACTGCATTTCCTAAGAATTATGTTTCTACCTATGAGTTTTCAATCATTGTTAGTGGGTTGTTCGGACCTCATTAGCCGTAGTTCTGAGGACAGAACTCTTCTAAGGAGGGAGTGATGTAGAACCCCGTATTTTCAAATATTATTTTTATTATTTGAAAATGAACTTAAATGAATTTTGAGGATTTAATTGATATTTTCTAAAAGATTTATCTTTTGTACACGTGCAAAACACGTGCAAATGACTTTTGAGAAGTTTGAAAAATTAAGATTCCTTTATGAAAAATCATTATTTATTATTTGGGATTTATTTAGTATTTTTCCAGATTTTTCTGAAATTAATTAGTACTATTTGCAAATTTTGAGAAAAGAAGGACCTTTTTGCAAAATTGACATTTTTAGGGGTTGAAATGCAAAATGTATTTTCTGGACGTTTTGAACTGTACCAATTGAGATTAATGAGTATATTTTACTATTAAATCCTAATTTAAATGATTTTTATTGAATTTCCAAGGATAAGAACTATATATGTAAAATTATGTTTTGAAAGGATTATTTTGCAAATGTGTTCCTAAACCCTAAAAATGATATTCCCGGCCTATATAAGAGAGTTTGCAGCCGTCATTCGCTGCACAACTCAGATATTATTATATTTTCTATTCTCTTGGTGGTTGAAGAGGAAGATTTGGATCTAGCAAAAAGAAGGCTTTTCATTGGATCTTTGCAATTCAAAAGGTGAGTGATATGAACTTGGTTTTGTTTGTGTGTGTGATTGTGTGCTGTTTTGTTTGATGTATTCGTATCTTTTATGTGATCGATGCAATAGTCGTTATTCGTATTATGCATGAGAAATCCACGAATGTTTAGTAGATCTTGTTTAACAAATTCTTTATTGCTCGAAAACACGTTAAGATTCAAGTATGGTTTGATCAGATGTATGAACATCTGGATCTTGTGTATATAGTCAGATCTTGGTTATGATTTGTGAAAGAATTGAGAAACCCTAATGGAAGATTTAGGAATTGAGAACATGAGAATTTAGTATTGTATCCATAATGTGGATCATCTTGAGATTGTCACTTTTAACTAAATACGAGTAAATTCCCTAAGCAATGAATCTTTAGAAAACTCCAGTCTTGATTTTCGTATTCAGACCTAATTTATGAAATCTGTAGGCCGACAGTCGACTGGTCTACGATTCAGTCGACTGGTACGACTCTACTGCTGTATCTTTAGTTTTTCTTGAAAATCCGTTCTGGACAGTCGACTTAGACCCTTTTCAGTCGACTGGTACACTTAGAATTTATTTTTAAAGTTATCTTAGATTTTTCTCTGATAAGTCGACTTATGACCTTTTAAGTCGACTTATATTGTATTTTAAGTCGACTTATGACTTTGCAAGTCGACTTATGACACTTAGAATATTTTCTTAAAGATTTCTGGAATTTCTTTCTGGTAAGTCGACTTATGTTTTTATAAGTCGACTTATGTTCTTATGAGTCGACTTATGTCTCCTTTAAGTCGACTTATGTTTACTATAAGTCTACTTATGATCTGGTAAGTCAACTTATGATTTTTATATGTCATCTTATATTGTTGGTAAGTCAACTTATGATTTTTATAAGTCATCTTATATTGTTGGTAAGTCAACTTATGATTTTTATAAGTCATCTTATATTGTTGGTAAGTATACTTATGTTTTTATAAGTCAACTTATCATACTTGTTTGTAATCTTGGATATTGGTTCTCGGGGCAGTCGACTTATTACAGTATGAGTCGACTGGTGCTGGTGAGTTTTTCAGAATCTTGAGTGTTCTTTCAAGTCTTAGTCTTTGTAGATGGATATTCTGCGGTATTGGGAGTCATTGGTCTCTGGGGTTGGTATACTCTGCGGTGTTGGGAGTCACTGTTAGTGATCGATAACCGGGTATCCAATCCGCAGTGTTGTGAGTGACCGATAACCGGGTATCCGATCTATATTATTGTTAGTCTTTGTAGATGGATATTCTGCGGTATTGGGAGTCATTGGTCTCTGGGGTTGGTATACTTTGCGGTGTTGGGAGTCACTGTTAGTGATCGATAACCGAGTATCCAATCCGCAGTGTTGTGAGTGACCGATAACCGGGTATCCGATCTATGGCATTATTAGTGATTGATCGTTGGACATGTACCGTGATGTTGAGAATAACCAATAATCAGGTATTGGCAGTAAATAGTCGACTGGCCAATTATTCAGTCGACTGTACAGTACAGTTGAGCTGTACTATTTTGAGAGTGATTGATTGAAGGGTATCTGATCGATGGTATTGTTTCTCGACTTGGTTTCATGCATGTACTTGCCTATTGTTTCTTACTTCACAATACATGTTTAATTATGTATTTTTGTTCAGTACATGTTGCTTAAGAAATCATGTTTATTGTTTATTTATGTTTGTTGTTTCTATCACTCACACCATTTATGGCTGACCCCTTTAGTTTGGGGGTTAGGGTCCAACTCTAGCCTCATATGATGCAGGTTGTTGCTTAGAGTTTGGAGGCTTGGATGCTTGAGTTAGCTTTAGAGATTATAAGTGATGTAATAGAGCCTTGTGTAAATTTTGTAAAAAGAAGTGTTGTAAAAGAATGTTTTAATTCAAGGTGTTGTATTTCCGCTGCAATTGAAAAAGGTTATTGTAATAAGAGTTTGGAATAAAATAATTTGTGTTTTTGGTCTATGTATATTGTTACATTGAAGTGGATCGCTGGGAATGTGCCACGTATTTTCTAAGTTATTATATTAGAAATTCGGGGCGCTACATACTTGATCTAAAAAGAAAGAAAATAATGTCCTTAGAGCAAGTCGTAGACAGTAAGTAGAGGAAAACAAAGAATAAAGAAAGCATGTATATCAAGGAAATGAAGAGGGAATCAATCGGATCTCGCATCCGAGCGAGAAAGAAGAAAGTAGCTTGCAAAGGAGTATCTCACTGGCATGCGTTGAGAGCTTAGTCGGCTAAACAGTTGGAGCTTCGGAAATTCCCTCTGCCCCTACCGTACTCCAGCTTGGTAAAGGAAGTCGGTTTCGGGCTTAAGGCAGTTAGGAAGGGACATGATCAAAGTCAAAGAACAAAGCAATGACAGGCAATAATATCAAAGGTCTATATTTAGTCAGGCATTTAATGAGTGATGTCAAGTCAAGTTCAATACAGGATCAAGCATGAGATGATAAATGCATGTTATTAATTATTTTATTAATCTAACTACTGCGTCCCATTCCACAGGTTCGGCGCAAACATACAGTGTACGCTTTAGACTGATGGTGAATTCACGGTTCGTGTGCTCGGCCCAATAATCAGCGTTTAATATTCAGTTTCAGTGATTATCAATCAGTATTTTATGGCCATCAGTACAAGTCAGTACAGGTCAGACAGTGGGGCCCGACCGAGTACAGTTTCCGATTATTCACTACCAAGTCATCCCATAATACCCCGGCTTGTTATCATTTTATTTCATCCTATGTGAGCATGCAAGAAGGTGTCAATGTTGTAATATGCTAGGTGTGACTAATTCTATTCATTACAGACAAATCATGAAGCAAACATATTAAATTAACACAATCACATAATCTGGACAGTATGACCTTACTGTACAAAAACACAGATTACCGCTACCACAGAGAAGAAAATCTGGATCCGTCAGAAATTCTAGAAATTAGACTCTCTGCTGGTTCTAGCAAATATATATATATGACATATAAAAGCTACGGAACTAGGGTGAAAACTCTATTCTTTTCAGATTTTATGTTCAAGCAGCAAGTTATAAATAGTGTTCACCTAATTGTTTCAGGTCAGAAAACTTATCAAATAAATCTATGAAAATTCAGGGTCATTCCTACACATATCTAGGTTCAGCAAAATTTATTTCAGATTTTTATTTTACTATTAACATGCTCAAATAAATTATGGAACAGTGAGATACGCATGCATTTGTGAATCTGAAAATTCTGACACAGCTGTACTAAAATGATGATATCTAACAGATTACACATCGAAATTCAAATCCGTAAAAAGGGTAGTAAACTAGACATCTAGGACTAAATTTCATGTTCAGAAAGTTATTTCAAAATACGACAGCAACATGGTCGAAAATCTGATTAAAAAAGAAACAACTAGCAATCCAGAATATATTTTGACATGGATAGGCAATAATTAAATCATAGAACTATATATTTCATGCAAATTAAGAATCAAAGTGTTCTTAGGTGTTTAACATGCATAATTCCAGTTCTAAGATACAATTTCACAGACAAGGTAATCAATTCGTTTAATCACATTCAATCTAACATGTTCAATTCACCAAACGGGTCTGCAACATGGATCTAGTTATTTTTCATGTAATTGTGCATATGCAATGAACAAGGGGGACTAGGTTTTAGATCAAAGATAGCGGCACGATGTTAAGAATATCTCGGGTTAGTTCGTGTAAACCCTCAATAGACTTAACAGAATTTCAAATAGCATTATGATAAAGAAAATGACTGGATCTACTTGCAGAGATCAAGGGATCTTGAACAAAACAAAATACTAGCCCAAGAAGGGTCTTGCCTGTTAATTACTAGATTCGAATATTTTAGAATAACGGGATTAAAATTCTGGGTGACGAATCACGAACACGTGCAAGCTACGTGCAAAACCAAACAGCAAGATCGGATCCCAAAGCAAAACACCAAACACCAAAATTCGGACCTCCTACTCACCCAACAGCAAACACCCAAACCCAACTGTCTTCTTCCTTCCTCAACTCGAGAGAAAGAGAGAGAGAGAGAGAGAGAGAGAGAGAGAGAGAGAGAGAGAGAGAGAGAGTTGGCGGGAGAGGGGACGACGACCAAGGCGGCGACTGCGGTCGGAAAGTGACGGCAGCGGCGACCACGGCGAGGGCGGCGATGGCGGTGCTGCGGTCGGGAAGCAATGCAACGACCAGGGCTTTGATGCTCGACGGAACTCTGTTTTGTGACGAAACGAAGGAGGAAAACGGTGGAGCGTTCGGGGCTTGGACGACGACGACGAGGTGGCGAGGGGGTCTGCGGTGGTTGCGGGGTGAATAGAGAGCCGAAGACGAAGGCGACAAGGCGGGTAGAAGGTCGAGGCGGTGGGTTCTACGACGAGGAATGTGCCTGCATCAATGGCGGCTCGGTGGATGGAGATGGGAACAGGGGGGTGACGACGGGGGATGACGAGGAGAGAGTGAGTGGTCGATGGTGGTGGACGGAGGGGTGATCGGAGCACGGGAGGGCGGTTGGGTTCGGTTGAAGACTAAAACAGAGGAGACGGGAGGGAGAGAGAGAGCAGCGGGGAGAGAGAGGAATATAATTAGGGTTTAATAATGGGTATTTATAGGGATTAAGGAATTAGGGTTTTGGGTTGCGGGTTTGTGGGTTTAGGGTACAAGTTTAGGCTCCAAAAAGAGATGAACGAGCATAAAACAATGCGATGACCATATAGCGAAACAACTCAAACTCAAATTACAAAGAGCAAAATCTACAATGAGCCAAAAAATAGGAGAAAACAGAATGGAATGATCAAAAGAAAATAAATGGACCCAAGAAAAATAAAATTATAATAAAATAGAAACAATAATCAAGAAAGAAAATAAAAATACAATAAAAATTCAAAATAGGAAAAATAGGGGTTACACCCAAAGTTACCCCACACTTTCACAAGGATTGATACTTCAAAGATAACCTCATGAGTATGCACATCCTCGAGAAGTGCTAGAAGGAACTCCAGGAGGCATCCATTCTCTCTTTCAATTTATAGCTTGCAGTTGCTTCTAATTGGATGAATGTTATTTGCAACTACTACCCTGGCCTATTGATAATGGTGATCCTCCATAGTCCCATACCATTCAACAAACAACCAGTTCTATTAGCACTACAACATATATGCCATTTGATAGCATTTTGTAAATGCTATTAAAGACATATGACAGCATTTTGCAAATATTGTCAATACCCCCGCTATGGTATGTTTATAGTGTTTCCGCGAAACGATATAAAAAGCACAACGTTTCGAAAACGCTATAAATACGATAGCGTTTTCGAAATGCTATCGTATATATAGCATTTGGAAAACGCTATCGTATATATAGCGTTTTCGAAATGCTATCGTATATATAGCGGTTTCGAAATGCTATAAATACGATAGCATTTCGACAAACGCTATCGTATATATAGCGTTTTCGAAACGCTATTGTATTTATAGTGTTTTCCAAACACTATGCCTTTAATAACGTTTCGAAAATGCTATCGTTTGTAAGAGTTGTTTTTTTTTCATGGCATTTTAAAAACACTATTTATTTTGACCTGTATGCAAAAAAAAAATCTACAGATGCATAGAAAAGTTTTGAAAATTCTCCAGATGCATATATATAAAACATCAAAATTGAACATATACCAAACAGTCAAAAGCCTTTTGCTAAAAATAATTAAAAAATGCACTACAATTAGTTGATTCTAAAAATAAAACACATGAAAATCACAATTATCAGCCCATCATGATACAGAGTACAACCTTCCATGAGCTATATGTCAAAAAGTGTATATACTAAAAAAGACTAGTTATTAATCCAAAAACACTAAAAGCAACACAGTTGATTATTTTAGCCCTTCCAGATCCTCCTCCATTCATCATCGGCCCATCACGTCCTCTCTTCCTCGATTTTGACCTCTTCCTCGCCCACGCTCGCGACCATGACCTGCAATGAGAGTTGAAGAGATGTATATAGCATTATACACTTGTACAAAAGCCTGAGCTCAATAAAATGATAGTTTTCATATGTATGAAGTATGCAATAATTAATAGGGCCACACAAAATTTTAATCTTTAAGTTATATCACAATTCTGAATATATGATACTTGTATGACAGTTTTGGTGATGAAAGGTGCATAGTTATAGCCAATAAATGTAAATAAACAAAAACTTACATAAATCATGGACTGAGCTTATCTGAAAGAAATAGGATGAAAGTTTCAATCACACAATATGCCCACATCAGAAGACAAGGCATGCAATGTTTATTAAAGTAACTTCATGAAGCTAAAAAACGAACCTGAGCAAGAAAAGCTAACGGGAATTAGCCATATATTGTGTGTAAATATCCAATAATGCAAGTTTGCAAAAAAATTGTATTTTATACATTAAAGGAATAAAATTGAAAAATTAACTCATTTTCTCACTAAACTTTAGTATTATTCAGATTCAGTAATATCTGGAAAATATCCATATTATATCCTAATTCAAATATGTTTCAGTTTAATATGGTTATTGAGTTCCATTTCCACCAACAACAAAAACAAATATGTCAATAGTAACATCCATATCCACTTAATTTGTACCTCATACCTGAATGTGTGCCATAAACAGATTCAGACAGACTCAGAGAACAAGCTTGTAGCTGCATCATCTCATGTGTATGCATTTACTCTAAACACTTATTACATACGTGTGTGTGTGAGTAACAGATTCGGACAGTCTCAGAGAAAAAACTTGTCGCTGCATCATCTAATGTGTATGCATTCACTTTAAACACTCATTACAAATAAATGTAGGGGCCTAATCATGCGAGACCCCGTCTCTCCCCTTATTTTGAGACCCCATCTGTGAGCTCATTGATACAAGACCCCAATGGAAAACCCGAACCGGCCATATTTTTGTATACACCTATGATATCCTAAGGATGTGAATCTAGTCAAATATTGATCAGTAGAACCAACACCCCTGGTTTATGTTACAGGGTTATAACATCAGTTTACCGAGTCAAACTTATCTTGAAGACTTAAAAATTTGACTACATACATCGAAGAATACATAACTTCAACACAAATACCATCCATAAAAATGGCAATGAGGATTACATCACTCCTTGCACAATATAAGCAGATATAGTTAGACATATTTGGATAATATCAATACTCACTGTCATAATAGTTTCAAAAATGTAAAATATCATCTCTACTATTTAGGTTTTCATCTTTTGGCTAAAGAGACTACCCAGGCAACAACATGGCCCGACTAATCAAATTCGTGCAAGGCTTTCTTTTGTTCTACTCGCATTAAATAACTATTTTATGATATAAGTATTTAGGGATTTAAATACTTAACTACTTCATCATCAAAAACAATTGTCATGGAAAGTAATTTTATTTCAAGCAAAGAAATTGTGATAACAATAAGATGCTTAAATTATAACAATCAATTAAATTATCAACATTCTCATAGGAAAGTGACAGTCAAATATCCTGCTCAAAATGGAAAAAAAATTTCAATTACCTGCATAACTTCCTTCTCGCGAGTAGCCTTCCACAATCTAAATTGTTCCGATTCTTGTTTGATTTTCTGTTGCAAATGTACCTGATAAAATGCCAAAAGAATATAAGAAAAATTAATATAGCATGAAATTATTACCAAGAAGAATCAATTAGAACAGAAAGTGACCTTCTGCGACTTAATCTTTTGTATTTCATCCTACAAATGTTTAGCTGCTTCATCACTCTTCTGTTTTTGTCTCAAAAGTTGAGACTGAGCATCTTGTTTCCTTTTCAAGTCGGATACCTGCAAAGAGAATGTTTAACTCAGTGCAAGGAATGACGATCCTAAAAGAAATTAGTTTCATAATACATACCTGGGTTTCAAGCATGTTCAGTTTTTGAAGATAATCTTCCTTCAATTTTTGTGCACCACAATCAGATGTAGGTGATATGTTGGCATGTTTTGAGTGAAGACCCTCAATATCTTTCAGCAAGTTACAAAAACTTCAACACATGGATGTAACTTCACAAACTTAAACACATGAAGAAACATTTACCTGCAAATTTTTCTTTTCTAGTTCCAATTCCAATAACTACTTTTCATAGTGTTGCTTAAGTATAGACGGATCAAAATTTGCAAATCGTTTCATTTCGGCCTTCAATTAAATAAAAAAAGAAAATTAGTAAGTTTGACTACAAATAATGATGAAAGAGCTAACAAGGAAAACATAAAGAATAAAAATGACAGGCATTCAAAACTTCATTTCCTTGAGTCACATTAACATTTTCCAGAATAGTGTACTTATTAATAAGCATCACAAACAACAAAAAACTCTTAACTTTAATAGCAAAGGGGATCAAGCATATACTATTGCATTTTCTTCACTGCATTTTAAAACAGGATCTGTTAAGACAATTTTTTTCTCTCGAATGTTTTCACTCCAAACTAAACAATCCTCCTAAAAACGGTTTTGCGAGGAAGATTGTTTCTACATTAAATTTTAAAATTTCGGAAATCAACTTGGAGAATCGACGAAAAAAATAATTAGGCGATAAAAATGGGATAAATTTAATATAATGCTAATAGCATGCAATTCAAGGTTCCTTGTACCTCCTTCTGCTGAAGCCGTTTTCCCAACTCTTGCAGTTCTTTATCCAATTCATCTTGAAGAGAAGTATTTTCTCGTTCCTTTTCATCATCTTCAGCCTCACCTGCACAACTCACACAAAGTCTACATGATAAATTTCTCTTTACAAGACCAAAAGGTCAAGTCCAAAACATTCGCATCTCTTCCATAAATTAGAATAAAAACATCTGCATGATGGAAAGAGGCGGCAACCTTGTCAACTAAAACTAGCAAATAGACAAAACAGTTCTTACAACACAAAATAGTTCTCACGATTAAAACTAACCAGAATTTCTACATACAGTGCACAAAAATTTAGAACGTACTTGAGTCATCTAGAGAACCATCATCACAAGCTGATTCTAGGTCATCAACATTTGATGAAAGGCTATCCAAATAACCATCTCTTTTAGGAGTACGAGCCTGCAATAATTCTGCCTCCAATTCTTGAATCTTTGATATATAAGTTTTCACCAAATCAAGTTCCTTCAAAATCCCATCATTAACAAGATTAAATTTAGAAAGAAAAAGGTAATCTTTAACTTCAGCAAACCTGCATGCTATCTGCCTTATCAGTCTCATTCCAGGGCTTTCCATTGCGAGTTGACTCAATCTTCATAAGAAGTTTATCTTTCTCAACCTGATGCATTGACTCATGTGAATCAGATAAAGGTGGAATTCCACATATAATTATAGATGCTAAATCAAACAACACATAGAAGACACTACTAAATCTAAAACATTATTTTGGCATATTCCAGTAATTATAAAAACAATAAATTTAGGTTTCAACATATAACATTAAGCAAATAAATTAAAATTGACTATATTTTTATAAAAGGGATACCGATTAATATTCTTAATGGCACTCTAAAATTGAACCAACAATCTTATAAAGATATGAGCATAATTATCTAATCAAACTGATGATAAAGATATTCACAAGCAAACTAAATAACTATTCCTAGTAAAAATATTCATAATCTACCTTTCCCCATTGTCTAAGATTTTAAAACATTACACAAATTTTCAGTGTTGTTGTTTAGTTGATCATGACAAAGGTTATGTACAAAAAGAACAGAAATATTCATAATCTATTAATCAAGCATAATTTCTAAATACCTGAGCATCAGTAGCACGTTGTGCTAGATGATCACAGGTAACTTGACATCCTTTCAACTCTTGATGGAGCTCCATATTGCTAGCCTCCAACAACGAAACTCTATGCCGCAAAACCTACAATCGATGAAAACAACAAAAAAGGAGAGAAATGATATACAGTAGTATACTATGAAAAAGTGGATAAAACTTAAATTCAATATTGTTATACCTGAAGCTATTCAAAAGATGTGATTGGGGATTCAGACTACGACGGGCGCAGGGAGAGGACGACAGTGGCCCAGTGGTGAGCGGCGCGTAAGGGGGTCTACGGTGCGGGGGTGGGGACGTTGTGGTTGAGGGGATTTGTACTAGGGTTTGTGGAGGAGTGGAAGAAGACGGAAGGGTATTGTTTGGATGGGGGGGGGGATTTGGTTTGAGATGAAATTGGATTAGTTGGAATTTTTCATTTTACCCCTATCTATTCAATTTATTTTTGGATATTACAGCGTTTGTAAGATGCTGTAAAAAGTATAGCATTTCAAAAATGCTGTCTTAGCTAACAGTAAATTTTAAAATTACTAAAAGATAGCATTTTATTTACAAATGCTATTATTGATCACTTTCAACAGCATTAACACTTAAATGCTATAATAAATTCGCTGTAGAAAGCCATATATATTGTAGTGTAAGGTTAGGGGGTATACTGATCCTTTGCATGGAATCCATAAGGGAAGAGAGAATATCATGCAAACAAGTTCGAGACGAGCCATATTCATGGAACCTAGCCATTTTCTTGTCCGTCTAGTTATGCCATATTCATTGAACCTAGCCACCTTCTTGTCCGTCTAGTTACTCAGGTGTTTGGAATAAACCCATGTCTGGTGGCCACAACCATAGTCATAAATTCGGGGTTTATGAATAATTTGTCAACATTTAATATTTGGATTCAGGCAAAAATTCGGTAAGTTCGAAAAAAACTCGGCAACAGATCAAAAGAAAAAAAAAATACAAAAATTAATGCATCTTAGTATCCATCACCAAAGTAAATATATATTTAAATTCATAAAAATATAAAATAGTAACAAACTTAGCGAATAATTCGTTTAATTCAAGAATTATTCTTGAATAATTTGCGCTTTTATGAATAATTCGTCAAGTGCGTAATTTAAACGCGAATTGACAATTAAATTGCGAATTGATTCGGCTGATAAATTATTTGCGAACTTTGTTACTCTGGCCACAACCACATCTAGTGTCCTAGTTGGCATATTGTGATGTTTCTTTTACGAATTAATTGGAAATTAGTTTTTCTATTTGTATCTCTTAAGCCTTGAACATGCAACATCACTCTTATGATGGCCGAAGTTTAACATGAAAGGAATATGTGATCCCATTAGGATGGCCGAAGTTTAAGCGAAAGGAATATGCATGGCTACAAGTTGAGATAATAGCGTATGGGTGGGTCACAAGGAATCTCTCTTCTTTAAGAGAGAGATTGAGATAGAAAGGATGGAAAGAGAAGGAGATACCATAAGTTATATCAGACACCACCTCCCCATATTCAGGGAATCTCCTTCAATCCATATATTATATATATTGAATAATAATGAGAATAAGAACAAAGAAAAATTAGGGTAGGGTTTAATATCTCTACTGTTTGAGATATTATATATTGATTATTACTTTATCAGAATTGAAATAATCTTAGGTACTACTTCTAGACCAGTATGTATGAGATTAGACTGGATTTTGGGTAGTGAGCGGTAACACGTGTACAACACGTGTCGCCTCATAGAACATTATACACAGTAATATTCTATTATATAAAGAATATACCTATATATCCAATAATCTCCTCCTATATTCTTAATATATTATGCAATACCAGGTTATCTTATCAGATCAACATATTGTGGACTGAATCAAAATAATTTTAAATAAACATTGAAACAGAAGAGAATATAGCTCATAGACTAAATCAATTATTAACTTGAATAGTTAAAATGAGACTAAACCAAAATAATCAGTTTCAATAAAAATATCAAAACAGAATAGTTCACAATGACTAAACCAACTGGAGAAATCTTTCATAGTTTCAAAACAACCAAAATAAATAAGCTTCAAGAACAAAATAAGAGTTTTAAGCTCAATGAACACAAGAGTCTTAAACTCAAAGTAAGTTTTACCAAGCAAGTGACTAGTTTATTATCGAGAGAAATAAACCGAAACTCTATCATTGCAAATTGCTTTATGTTTACTCCTCAATTTTGAGCAAATTATTATTTTGGAATCTATGTTGATAGATCCAAATCCTCAATCTTTTCTAGCATATTACAAACAAGAATATCATAAAACACATATCTAAAAATTCTAGCGAATTTAATAAAGTATCTAGTTTTGCAAAAGAATTTAGTACAATTTAAATTTAACTTAGCAAAAATGTAACGCAAACATCACATTCAAGTTTCTTTAACAAAATAAAGAACAAAAACTATTATAGTTTATACACACGAACTATACTATGTTTCATAT
Organism: Hemerocallis citrina; assembly: GCA_017893485.1. Taxonomy (NCBI): domain Eukaryota; kingdom Viridiplantae; phylum Streptophyta; class Magnoliopsida; order Asparagales; family Asphodelaceae; genus Hemerocallis; species Hemerocallis citrina. Next base: position 152,643,394 of record CM030364.1, on the reverse strand, counting down.
TGGAATGATAGAACAGTCAAATCAATTATGGTTAAATTATGAATCATCAAATTTGGAATGAAACATGAATCTATAAAAGATATATATCATCAAAATTGGAATGATATAACGACAATTCTAAACATCTGAAACACATCGACAAGTTTTCACATTTTATTTTGAAATAATGAGATGATTCTAAGTAAATTATGAGAATATATAGCATCATCAAAATTTGATATATCTATATGAAGAAGAAATCACGTAAGGAAGGAAATTCTTATTTGTATAAATGGTACTTCGAACTTGGAACAAGCATGAAGAAATTAACGATACTTCTTTAGAAATTATATATTAGCAAAATTTTCATGAAACATTTCAAATTATCTAAAGCATGTAAACTGCATAAAATTGATGCTTAAGTATAAACTTCGCTAGGACTCCAATTGGATTCTAAATTTGAAAACAATTAGGATGTTAAAACTTTTGACTCAATAGATTTTAACTTCATTCCCCCCCCATAGTTTTGATAATTATATCACTTTCAAGTCTCTTAGCAAAAGCATTAAACATATTTTAACTCATTTGCACTTTATCCATGAGAAAGTTCAACTAGGTTTCTTTTAACCTTAATATACTCCTCTTCCTTATTATAGAGTGAGTTATGAGCTACAGTGCATTGTAGCTTGATAGTCGACGGACAGAATTAGAGAGTTACTTAAACTTCTCAGTGGATAACATATAGAGGTCTAATTTCATGGATGATAGCACAATACTTGTTTGCCTTTTGATTTCTATAGCATTTCTGTTCCTCCTAGTGTAAATACATATCCACTAGTTGTTGACTTTCACTAAATTCTGAGCACTATAATGCATAACTTAGCAAAAATGTAACGCAAGCATCACATTCAAGTTTCTTTAACAAAATAAAGAACAAAAACTATTATAGTTTATACACAAGAACTATACTATGTTTCATATTGGAATGATAGAACAGTCAAATCAATTATGGTTAAATTATGAATCATCAAATTTGGAATGAAACATGAATCTATAAAAGATATATATCATCAAAATTGGAATGATATAATGACAATTCTAAACATCTGAAACACATCGACAAGTTATCACATTTTCTTTTGGAATAATGAGATGATTCTAAGTAAATTATGAGAATATATAGCATCATCAAAATTTGATATATCTATATGAAGAAGAAATCACGTAAGGAAGGAAATTCTTATTTGTATAAATGGTACTTCGAACTTGGAACAAGCATGAAGAAATTAACGATACTTCTTTAGAAATTATATATTAGCAAAATTTTCATGAAACATTTCAAATTATCTAAAGCATGTAAACTGCATAAAATTGATGCTTAAGTATAAACTTTGCTAGGACTCCAATTGGATTCTAAATTTGAAAACAATTAGGATGTTAAAACTTTTGACTCAATAGATTTTAACTTCATTCCCCCCCCATAGTTTTGATAATTATATCACTTTCAAGTCTCTTAGCAAAAGCATTAAACATATTTTAACTCATTTGCACTTTATCCATGAGAAAGTTCAACTAGGTTTCTTTTAACCTTAATATACTCCTCTTCCTTATTATAGAGTGAGTTATGAGCTGCAGTGCATTGTAGCTTGATAGTCGACGGACAGAATTAGAGAGTTACTTAAACTTCTCAGTGGATAACATATAGAGGTCTAATTTCATGGATGATAGCACAATGCTTGTTTGCCTTTTGATTTCTATAACATTTCTGTTCCTCCTAGTGTAAACACATATCCACTAGTTGTTGACTTTCACTAAATTCTGAGTACTATAATGCAATACTACTATAATTCTGAGCACATAATAGGGTGTCCACAACACCTATGTGTTTCATGCGGAATTTTTTGGATAACACAGTTTTAACTTTATTTATAACAGAGATGTAACTTCTAACAACAAGCATGTCAACAATAAACAAATAAATGATGACAATTATATTTGACTCACCATAAAATTAAAGACATTTATTCGAATTATTTGATTCAAATATAATCTCTTTAAAATTTTGTCAAATTATTCATACCTTAGTTTTAATACATATTTAAAAAATATACAATAATTTTACCAATTTGTAAATCTTGTTCACTAAACTTATTAGTGCAAAACTTTTCAGTTTAAAACTGTTAAGTACACAACTTTTAAATACAAAATATTAAGTACAAAACCTTTTAGTACAAAATTGTTTAAACATCTTTGATGAATAAACAAAATTTTCAAATAGATGTAAGGGCAAGAAAAATTCTTGTTGTAGCAATATGACAAACATGTGAGTAGATATCAAACTAGTCTACCCCACTTGTTTAAGTCAACACTTTATCTACTAGAAGTACATTAAAATTACTACTGAACAATCAAAACTAAGATCCTTCTACAAAATTTTACTTACTATAGTTTTAGCCCATTTCGGAAAATCAACTAATTTAAAGTATTATTGTATAACAACAAATTTATTTCATTATCTACTAAAGACACTTCTTAGCTCATCTGCCATTGAAGTTTTAAGTGTCAGTAAGATAGGTTCTTGATTCCAACTGTGAATCATTAACCATGTCTGTAGGACTAGATAACTTCATACATTTAACTTTGATGAACACATCATCAAAGAACTCTGCAAGTCTAAATTCTACTAACACAAATTAGATAGATCCAAAATATGTCCATAGAACTACATTATGCACAAGTATACACAAATATTTTTTATAGGTAATTTAGGCCTTCTAGGGTCATGTACTCTAACAAATGTATCAAACCACATGTTCACTTTAACAACATTATTTTTGTTTTAATGCTGTAATCTACAACGTAAAATACAACCTCACCCACAATCACTCCAAATTAAACTGACAGTTGATAATATATAATTCAACATTTCACTAAGTGTTTGATTCTAATTTTTATCATTACCATTTGAGTGTGGTAATTGGAGTGCACTAATTTCAGAGATTATATCAAATGCAAAATTCTTTAAAACCACATTCACCACCTCAATCAAATCTAAACCCTTTTGATTTTAGCATTTGACTAGATTTTCTATTTATTAAAATAACAAGTGCTTCATATATATGACAAACATTTAATAATTATCTAAAAATGTTATTAAATACTTCTGACCAACCATTGTCTCATCTAGTCACAAAGCTACTGAGATCACAATTATCAGAATGTACTGACTCAAAAAGTTGTGTGCTCCTAGAGACCTTACTAAATGATTTCCTAGTGATCATAATCTAAGCACAATTTCATATTTGTCATAATTTAATGAGGTGTTATACAATAATAATAATATGAGTTCATACAAAATTACTTTACCACATTTTACAAAACCGTTTGTTTTCTCTCGTGGTTCTAACAATGTCCAAGTGCTCAAACACTTTGAGCGAATAGTTTTTTCCTTTATTCGTTCTTCATTATCTTCGACGCTAAATGAGTTAATGAATAATATGTTATAATCCAACTTTGCACACACAGTACAATGATCGAGAAAGAAAAAAAACGCAACTAATTGAGTCACATCCTCTATTACAGAATGCTCCTTCCTAAGTTACAGACATTATCATAGAATTAAAAGATCAATCTTTATTAGAGAAGCAAATATATGATTTCATATAAACTGCAAATGGAGGGTTACCCACTATTCTTATACACACAATATGATAAGACACACTTGAGAAAACTAAACATGCTAATTTTCAAAGCGAGACTAATTATGATCTAGAACGTCCAGTCATGTGATCAAACGCACGAAGCGTTAACATATTCATCACATGAAAATACTAAAAAGGAATAGAGCAGATCATACCGACATTTTATGTTAGAAGTGTTTTCCAAATTCTATGGAGAAACCTGCGTAGTGCAGACTTATTCTACCATTAAGTAAATCCATCGTCTCCGATAAACACAACCTGTAAGTAACTTTGGAGTTCCTACATTCATTAAATTTTTAAAAATTTGTCAATTAAATGAATAATTAACACTATTTAATTCTAACAGCAATTTATAGTCGAAACCTATAATTTAATTTTTTTTAAAATAAATATTTGATCCTTAGTACATAGCCAAAACAGTTATTCAAACTTATATTTAATTAAATAATATATACTCATGCTTTGAACTTTAGCACTTAGTAACAAATAATTAAAAAAAGTATATGCAGGTGTAAATACCGTTTTCGTTCTTTTTATTTCTCCCTATTTTGTAATATTTTATTTGCAAATGAATAAAATACTCTATTTTCTCGATCATCTTAATCTAATTTTGTTCATGAATTACTTTTGTTCTTCTTGATGAAATATTTTCTTGCTGATCATATTTTTATATGATAGTGGGTATTTTATTTGAACCCTATTGTCTTTAAATCCATCTCTTATTGAACCCACAATCCAACTACAATTAATTCTTGACCCAAACCCACTATTATTGGATCCTAAACCATTAACCCAACATCCTAATTGCACTCTATAAATACAATCCTATTGCAAACCATAAAATCACACAATTTGAAACCCTAATTAGCCGTCTTTCTCTCTCCTTCCCTTTTCCCTCTCCCCGACCTCAAATTTCCTGCCCAAAATCCCATGCTCCTTCTCCGACCAAACTCCGATGCCCCCCCTAGTCGTTGACCCCTGACCTCCCGGCGCCGCTCTCCCGTCAACGCCACCACTAGACACAGAGCCCCTCCCGACTGCTGCTGCTTCTTTGTTTTCCCGCCCAAAATAGAGCAGCCAAGACCCCGACACCCCTGTTCTGGTCGACGTCGCCGCACGACGCCGCTGCCCAGTCGACCGACGTCGACTCCTCGCCCCACCCTTGGCCTTGCTGTGGTTGCTGTCTCTTTCGCTGTTGATTGCTGTGTTTGGAATCTTGCACGTAGTGTGCACGTATATTCTTCGTGTGTTCGTGGGTCATTGCTCCGAGATTCTCATCTTGTTATTCTTGGTATTCAAATTTATCGTCCATAAGACAAGTCACATTTTCTCATGAATTGCTAATTGTATCAAATTCAAGAATTTTTATTGAAACTCTGCAAGTAGATCTTGATCGTTTATCGTATCATTGTATTGATTATCTTCCATTGAGTCTATTGAGGGTTTACACGAGCTAACCCCAATATTCTCGATTTCGTGCCACTTTTGACTCTAAAGATTGAATCTTTCATGCATCCATGTAGTATTCATGATAAGATTACTCATATAATCATAACACAATTAAATTATTGTAGAGATAATTGCTAGGTTGTGTGTTTAATTGATCGATTAAAGTTAAGATGTTGCTAGAATTGTGTATGTGTGTGATCTTGATCGTGTTTACCATGCTATTATATCCACTATGCTGATTATGAAGTTTATCGACTAATTTAAGTGGAACCCATCATGTTTAATCACTTTATTTCATAAAAAATACCGACAAATCTGTATGTTGCATGCTGTCTGTATTTTACCTGATGATTTTGATCCAGTATTTGATCTCTAAATAAATAACTTTCTGAATAAGAGTTGTAGCCCTATGTTTCTAGTTTTCAGAACATCTTGAATCGCTGAATTCCGAGTTGTATAGCAAAGTTATGATCGTTTTACTACTATTGTGTTTTTGTTTCCAGAATTTCAGATTCTTGTATGTATCATGTTTAATCAGTTAAAAGGTTGATTTAATTTTAAAATATTGCTCTAAAAATTTTCACAATGTTAGTTAACATGTTTAAGAGTCTAATAAATATTTTTAATGAATTTATTTTTGAGTTTTCGCTGATTCTAAAAATATAATAACTTGATGTTGATTTTCTGCCTGAACATAAAATTTGTAAAGAATGATATGTTTGACCAAGCTACTGTTGTCGGATGTTGAAATTTTAATATGCATTGGAACCGTGTTGAAGTCTAGTTTTCAGAACTTCTGACGGATTCAGTTTTTGATTTCTGTAGCAGCAGAAAATTATATTTTAGTACGGATGACTCTAGCTGTCCAGAATTCCACTTTTCAGCTTTTCTTAAATTAATTAGTCATATATCGTAGTATTGCATGAATCGAAGTGTGTATGTTGCATTGCATGATCCTAATGAGTTATTGTCATTATTCTAATTGTCCAATTCAAGTTATCATCCTATTGTTTTCTTATTGTTACCATCGTTCATCTCATGTCTCATATTTGCATATTGTATTGTTGCATTATTAAAATAATTAATAAGCCGGGATTTAAGGGATTGACTGGAGTAGTTGATAATATAGTGACTGTATGCAGAAGTGTGAGCCATGTTTTCCAAAATATTGTGTGTTGGCTAGTGTTACTATTATCGGTTTATTGTTGGATTACTGACTGCAGTATCCCAATTGATCGTATATTGTTTATTGTTATTGAGCCAACCAGTGTGCACCAATACTGCGAATAGTGTTATCGTGCTGTGTACATGATCTATAGAATCTTCCTTTTAAGTCTAAACAAAATTGATCGTATGCATCGAACCTGTAGAATGAGATGCAGTAGTACATGTATTAGTTAGGATTAAAATGATTAATAGATTTGAGAATTACACATCGACATTGCATATTGTACATCATTATTCCTATAGCTATCGAATATTGTCTAAGTGTTATTGATATCAACTATTGAACATTATTATCAAATATTGAATCATTGTTTATACCATTGCATCGATTATTAATGATATTGATTATTGCTATTGTCCCATGTTATTGATTCCTATTGATCCATTGATTCATTGTTATATCGTTGTTCCATTGTTCCTTACTTTCTCTACTTGCTTTCTATGACTTACTCTAAGAACAATTTTTCTCATCTTTTTAAATGAAGTGTTCACAGGTGATCATGGGGAATTACCTACTGGTATTGGAGAATAAACTTTCTGAAGTTTTACTGCTTTCTAGTTATTTTTATTCCATTGAACTTAATGTATTGGGACTCATTATTTTTGTGTTGGAATTTACTATTTTATTGGGCTTATGACCCAGATTTTATTATTTGGTTTCCAGACATTGGATTATTGTATTTGGATATTTCATATTGCTTCATTTCAAGTATTATTGTTCATGAGGTTATTATTATTGTCTGCGCAATTAATTGTATTGTTATTATTGTTGAGTTGATCGGATAAACAGCTTATGGGTAACGTTAGTCATTCGTTGGGCTAGTGTTATGTGCTCGTATTCTGTATTTTTGGAAAGTGGGGCGTGACAAGGTTTTTAGTGGTATCAGAGCCTAGGTTTGGATAATATATCGATAAAACATGACTAACGTAAGAAAGTTTGGCTTTGATTGATATATTAATCAGATTTGAGTTTTAATCGATTTGACTCAATAGTATGTGCAATACAGAAATCACATGACCAATTGATAACCAACTTATGATCTGGACGCTAACCGTTTAGTTTATTGCAAACCATGGCTAGAAAAGGTGCTTCATCTTCCCGTGCTAGGGATGATCAGTCTGATGAACCCTCTGTTGCATAGGCGATGCAAATGCAGCATGAGCACAACGAACTGATGATGCGGATGCAACGGGAACATAATGAACATATGAGAATGGCTTTCGAAGCTGCCACTAGGGAACCCATTGTACCTGCCTCTGCATTGCTGCCACCGAGACCTGGTAATGTGGAAGATTTCATGAGGCTCCATCCAGACAAGTTCTCGGGCACTGAAGGTCCACTTGAAACCGAGCAATGGCTTATTGGGACTAAGTAGTTGTTGACCGCAACACGTATAGCGGATGTGGATCGTGTGGATGTAGTAAGGATCAAACTTATTGATCTTGTCCACATCTAGTGGCAAACTAAGGCTGAACGATTGGGCCGACCCATCCACTGGGCCATTTTCAATGAGAGCTTCCTCTCGAAGTTCTTCCCTAATGTCACTAAGAATGAAATGGAACGACAGTTTGTCTCATTAACTCAGGTTCGTCAGATAGTGTTTAATTATGCTTTTGCGTTGTTATTTCATAAAGTACCGATATTAAACTAAACACTGTCTTGAATTTGGGGAGTCGGATTGTGGACAAGTATGTTGCGGAATTCACCCGACTATGTCATTTTGATACTTCTATGGTGGCGAATGACGAAGATAGAGGCTGTCGTTTCTTATTAGGCTTGGATATTGAGATTTAGGATCGTCTTGCTGCCTTGCAACTTCGTTCTTATGCTGATATTCTGGATGCTGCTAGAATTTAGGAGCAGACTCGTATGAGAAAGCATGCTATTCAGCATCCTATTTCGCACCCTGTTGCTGCCAAGCCTTCTGGAGGGCCTATTAGGAGGCTGGTTCCACCCCTTCCTGCTAGGGCATTGCCATATCCATCTGCTGTTCAGTGGTCGGATCTGGTCTATTCATGCTGTCGGAAGACTGGGCATTTGCGCAAAGATTGCAGGATAGCTAATCAGTTGTGCCTTCTGTGGGAGGCAATGATCATATGGTTCAAGATTTCCCATGGTCCAGGACTCTTGCACCAGTTGGAGGTTCCGCTTCGCAGGGAACACTTTCTCGTGGTTAGGGTGGACCACCTCTCCCACCTCAGAGGCAGATCTTTGATCAGAGAATAGCCACTTCTAGGGGTAATCTTTCTGCAGGTCGTGGTTAGGCCTACAACTTGACTACGCAGGATGCTAAAACTACTTTGGGCGTTGTTGCAGGTATATCTTTAGTTGTATTCATTTTGGATTTCATTTTGATTTCCTTACTATTTTGTGATTCTATCCTGTTGCCTATTCATGTTATCCTTCCATTCATGTCTGTTTCTTGCATTTTACTTCTACCTTTTGTGTTCTTACTTTGACTTCTTGCTAGGCATTATCCTTGTTCACTCTTTTCCTGCTCATGTTCTCTTTGACTCTGGTGCAATTCATTCTTTTGTTTTCTCTCGGTTTGTCGATCTGCATCACATGGCTAGCAGCGCTATGCCAGCAGCATGGAATATTTCTATAGGTGGATGTGTCGTCGTGTGTTCTCAAATCTGTGAGCAGAATCCTTTGGTTATTGGTGGTGTTGATTTTGTTGCCAATCTGATTATCATCAATAATTATGGTTTTGATGTTATCTTGGGGATGGATTGGCTTGGTGTCACTCATATTGTAATTTACTGCCGCAAGAAGGTGGTGTTCCAAATATTGGGTCGTCAGGAATTTGAATTCTGTGCCGGCGAAACACCGCTTGCTTGTGTAGAGAAGTTGGCAAGTTAACAAGTTGGAGTGATGAAGGAAGTGTGTGTTGATGGTGATGTCGCACCGTTGGTTGTGCAAGACTTTCTTGATGTTTTTCCTGAGGAATTGCCGGGATTATCGCTAGATCGTGAAGTGGTATTCAGTATTGATGTTCAGTCGGGTACAACTCTAATCTGTCAGAGCCCATATAGAATGACTACTATTGAGTTAGCTGAGTTGAAGGAGCATATTTAGGAGTTGCTGGATAGAGATTTTATCAGGTCGAGTGTTTCACCTTGGGGAGCTCCGGTACTGTTCGTCAATAAGAAGGATGATAGTCGCAGGTTGTGTATTGACTACCATGAGCTATAATGTCACAGTGAAGAACCGGTAACCATTGCCAAGGATTGATGACCGATTTGATCAATAGGGAGGCGCTTCTGTATTTTCGAAGCTGGATCTTCATTCTGGTTACCATCGGGTTAAAGTGAAAGCCGAGGATGTACAGAAGACTACTTTTCGTACAAGATATGGGCACTATGAATTCTTGGTGATGCCTTTCGAAGTTACTAATGCTCCAGCTGTGTTCATGAGCTTGATGAATCGGGTTTTCTCTCCCTTTCTGGACTAGTTTGTGGTGGTGTTCATTAATGATATTCTTGTTTATTCTCGAAACAGTGATGAGCATGCTGAGCACTTGAAGGTTGTTTTGCAAACATTGAGGGATCATTAACTGTATGGGAAGCATAGCAAGTGTGAATTTTGGTTTGATCGTGTGGCATTATTAGGGCCATATTATTTCTGGTGATGGAGTTTCTGTCGATTCGTCCAAGATTTCTGCAGTTAAGGATTGGCCGACATCGTTGTCAGTATCGGATGTTCGGAGTTTTCTTGGTCTAGTAGGGTACTAAAGGAAGTTTTTTCGGGATTTTTCGAAGATTTCCGGGCCGTTGACCAAGTTCACTGAGAAAGATCAGAAGTTTGTGTGGGATGAGTCTTGTGAAGAAGCCTTCGCTAAATTGAAGAACCAATTGACATCAGCACCTGTTGACTATACCGGATGGATCAGGAGGTTTCGTAATTCACTGTGATGCTTCAGGAAGAGGCTTGGGTTCTGTTTTAATGCAACGAGGCAAGGTTGTCGCATATGCATCTAGACAATTGAGGCTGCATGAGAAAAGTTATTCTACACATGATTTGGAGCTTGCAGCTGTGATCTTTGCCTCAAAGCTTTGGAGGCATTACTTACTTGGAGACCGAGTGGAGATCTTCACTGACCACAAAAGTCTCAAGTATGTGTTCACTCAGAAGGAGCTAAATATGAGGCAAAGGCGATGGTTAGAATTGATGGCAGATTATGATATCAGTTTGCAGTATCATCCTGGTAAGATTAATTCGGTTTCTGATGCTTTTAGCAGAAGACCGGTTGCTATGGTTCTTACTGAGCAGAAAGAGCTTGTGGAAGCTATGAGGAGATTAGATTTGGAAGTGGTTTTGCCGAGTTCCGAGTAGAGTTGTATGGTGCTTCAGTTGCAGTCGTCTTTGGTGGATCAGATTAAGAAGCATGGTCTGGTATTTGCAGTTGCAGAAGTTTCGAGCTGAAGTCAAAGCTGGTTCAAGGACTGATATGGTGATTCATGAGGATGGATCTCTCCGCTTTGGGACTCGTCTATGTGTTCCGAAGGGGGAAGTCAAGCAGAAGTTACTTGAAGAAGTTCACCGTTTGCTATATTCTATTCATCCCGGTGGTACGAAGATGTATCAAGATTTTAAGTTGTATTTGTGGTGGCATGGTATGAAGAGAGATGTTGCAAGATTTGTTTCTCGGTGTCTGATCTATCAACAAGTGAAAGCAGAACATCAGAGAACTGCTGGACTTCTGCAACCGCTTCCTACTCCGGAGTGGAAGTGGGAGAATATTACTATGGATTTTGTGACTGCTTTGCCTAGAAGTTCCAAGAATCACAATGCCATCTGGGTGATTATGGATTTCTTGAAGAAGAGTGCTCATTTCAATCTGAACAATGGATAATACGATAACAAAGAGATCTACTTCCAAGAGTTTCAATAAAACTTGAATTTGATACAATTAACAATTCAAGAGGATGGTGACTTGGCTGTTAGACAGTGAAAATGAATACTAAGAATAACAGGATAAGGATCCCAAAGCAACGAACCCACAAACTAACACAATCAACTAATAGCACGTGTAATATATGTGCAATAGAATCCCCAAATCAATAGCAAAAACAGCAAGAGAGATAGCCGCCAATAGCGGCTAGGGGGGCTGGCAGCACTGGCGTCGACAGTAAGGGGGCGGCAACTAGCGAGGTGGTGCGACGACTGGCGAGGTGCCATGACGTCGCTGGCGCTTTAGAGGCAAGTAGCGAGGGTGGCTACTGTTAATGTCGAGGACAGAGAAGGAGGTTGGGAGGGTTTTTGGGTGTCTGGGCATCGAGGTCGAGGTGGGGTGGCGCTCAGGGGTATCGACGGGCTGGCGCCGACGAGGAGGTGGCCGGAGTTGCCCGGGGAAGAAAGCTACAGTGATGCGTTTGGGGTTTTGGTGGGAATTAGATCGGGATAGAGAACGGCGAGGGGGGAGAGAGAGCATTTCTTGAAACAGGGCTCCAGATCTGTTGATGAGTACGCAGCTAAATTTACTAGACTCAGTCGCTTCGCTGCTGTTCTTGTGGCAAACGAAAAGGACAGGGCTCATAGATTCATTTTGGGACTTGCTCGTGATATCAAGGTGTAGCTTGTATCACTCCTCTTATGTACTTATGCTGAAGCTCTCGACGCAGCTCGAGCTCAGGAGCAAGCTCATGGTGGATTGGCTCCTCCTCAGCGGACTGTTCCGCCCTCTGCTGTTGTTAGGCCTTTTGGTGGGCCAGTTCGGAGGCCTGTCTCAACCCCTTTGGTCAGGGAGGCTCCTTACTCTTCTGCTGGTTCCCAGAGGAGTGGTTTCAGTGACTTCTATCGGTTGGCTAGGCATGACCGCAAGGATTGTAGGCGAGCCAATCGCCGATGCTTTAGGTGTGGCTCTACTGATCATACAGTGCGAGATTGTCCACAGATGCTGCAGCAGTTGGCTCTTCCAGCCAGGGGTCCTGTTCAGCAGGTTGTCCTAGCTCGTGGTCCAGTTAGGCCACCGCTTCCTCCTCAGCGACAGATTGTCGGTCAGAGGACCGCTGTTCCGAGGAGAGGTCAGGCGTTTAACTTGACTGCTGCTGATGCGGAGTCAGCTGAAGGTGTCGTTGCAGGTATATTTTGTTTGTTGTTTTGTTGTTTTATTGTCTTTCTTTTGCTTCTTTTCATTTCTCTTGCATTGTTCCTTCCATTTTATCTTTCTTCATTTTGTTTCCCTCACCCCTGTTCAACCATTCTTTTTCTCTTGTCTTATGATTCTATCTTAGGTATCATCCTTGTTTGCTCTTTTCCTACTCATGTTCTTTTTTATTCTGGAGCAACCCATTCTTTTGTCTCCTCTCGATTTGTGGCTCGCCATCAGTTGGAGTGTAGCAACATGTCGGAGGCTTGGAACATTGTGACAGGTGGTGGAGTTGTCATTTATTCCCGAGAGCGCAGGCAATGTCCCGTAATTATTGGTAGCACAGATTTCAAAGCCAATCTGATTGTAATTTAGAATTCGGGATTTGACGTTATTCTTGGTATGGATTGGTTGGGAGAAACCCATGCCATTATTGACTATCATGCCAAGAAAGTTGTGTTCAGAATTCCAGTTCGCGTAGAGTTTGAGTTCCATGCCGGGGAGTCTTCCCTTGGCCGAGCTGCAGTTGATTAGGAGGTTTGTGCGATGGAATTGCGTTCAGGCTGTGAGGCTACTTCTCTAGTAGTTCAGAGTTTCCTGGATATTTTTCCAGAGGAGTTGCCTGGCTTACCCCCTGATAGGGACGTGGAGTTCGGTATTGAAGTTCAGCCGGGTACGGCGCCTATATCGAAGAGTCCCTACAGGATGGCACCGGTTGAGCTAGTAGAGCTTAAGGTAATGATTCAGAAGTTGCTTAATTTGGGGTTCATCAGGCCCAGGGTTTCGCCTTGGGTGCTCCAATCCTTTTTGTCAACAAGAAGGATGGTAGTCGTCGACTGTGTGTGGATTATCGGGAACTAAACAGTGTTACTGTGAAGAACCTGTACCCGTTGCCCAGGATTGATGATTTGTTTGACTAGTTGAGTGGGGTTACTGTTTTTTCGAAGTTGGATCTTCGTTCTGGGTATCATCAAGTCAAAGTGAAGGTGACTGATGTACAGAAGACTTCTTTCAGGACCAGATATGGCCACTATGAGTATCTTGTGATGCCGTTCGGGGTCACGAACGCGCCTACTGTATTTATGAGTCTTATGAACTGGGTCTTTTCTCAGTTCTTGGATAGATTTGTGGTAGTCTTCATTGATAATATTTTGGTGTATTCTCGGAATCGGGAAGATCATGCTGAGCATCTTAGGGTGGTTCTGCAGACTTTGAGAGAGAATCAACTCTATGGGAAACTCAGCAAGTGAGAGTTTTGGATCGACAGGGTTTCATTCTTGGGATACATTATCTCAGGCGATGGTGTTTCTGTGGATCCGGCCAAGGTTGAGGCTGTGAAGGATTGGCCTGTTCCCAAGTCAGTTTCAGAGGTCAGGGGTTTTCTTGGTTTAGCTGGCTATTATCGAAAATTCGTCCAAGATTTTTCGAAGATAGCGGGACCGTTGACTAAGTTGACTGGGAAGGATCAAAAGTTTTGTTGGTCTAAGGAGTGCAGTGAGGCTTTTGTTGAGTTGAAGAACAGATTGACGTCAGCGCCTATGTTGACTATTCCAGATGGTTCAGGCAGATTTGTAATTCACTGTGACGCTTCTAGTAAGAGCCTTGAAGCAGTTTTGATACAGAAGGGCCGAGTCATTGCGTATGCATGGAGGCAGTTGAGGCCGCATGAGAAGAACTATTCGGCTCATGACTTGGAGTTAGCGGCAGTGATTTATGCTTTGAAGCTGTGGTGACATTATTTACTTGGAGACCGAATGGAGATCTTTACAGATCACAAAAGTCTTAAGTATGTCTTCACCCAGAAGGAGTTAAACATGAGGCAAAGGCGTTGATTGGAACTTATAGCCGATTATGACATCAGTTTGCAATACCATCCTGGTAAAGTAAACATGGTGCCAGATGCTTTGAGCAGGATACCGGCAGTTATGTTCTTGACTCAACAGAGGGATTTGATTGAGCAGATGCAGAGGTTGGAGTTGGATGTTGTGTTGCCGAGTTCTGGTCGGAGTTGTTTGGCGCTCCAGCTTCAGTCGTCTCTTGTTTATCAGATTAAAAAGGCACAAGCTGGTGATGCGCAGTTGCAGGATTTTCGAGCTGAGGCTGAGTCTGGGTCCAGGGCGGACATGGTTATTCATGCTGATGGATCACTTCGTTTTGGGTCTAGGTTATGTGTCCCGAAGGGTGAAGTTCGTCAGTGGTTGCTTGAGGAAGCACACCAGTCTTCATATTCTATCCATCCTGGCAGTACTAAGATGTATCGGGATTTGAAGCTTCATTTCTGGTAGCATGGTATGAAGGGGCTGTGGTTCGGTTTGTTGCTCAGTGTTTGATCTGCCAGCAGATTAAGGCAGAGCATCAGAGGACTGCTAGACTTCTTCAACCGCTTCCTATTCCAGAGTGGAAGTGGGAACATATCACTATGAACTTTGTGACCGCTTTGCCAAGGAGTCCTAAGGGTCATAATGCTATTTGGGTTATTGTCGACCGTTTGACGAAGAGTGCTCACTTCATTCCTTTTCGTGTCGGGCAGTCTACTGAGAGCCTTGCTGAGAGGTACATGCAAGAGATTGTTAGACTTCATGGGGTTCCATTTAGTATTGTATCCGACTGGGATACGAGATTCAGATCTCTGTTCTGGAGAGTCTTCAAAATAGTTTGGGGAGTCAATTAAAGTACAATACAGCTTTTCATCCCCAGACTTGTAACACCCCACATTTTTATTTTATTAAAAATGCATTTTTTGATTTTTTGCACGTATGATGCACGTGCTAATTTTTCCATCTCTAATTCTTACTCTCATTTACTAATTTTAGCATGCATAATCTTATTTTAGCATTTTTATTTAACCCATGGACCTAAAGTTAAATTCTAGCCCATTAGGTTAATAAAAAGGAGAGCCCGCTAGAATAATTAAGTTAGTTAATTAAAATGAAAGCCCATGGAACAAGCCTAAAACCCTATTTTTAGTTGTGCATGGACTACTACATGACATGTAGCAACTTTTAATACACATCTTTAAACTATAGGCATTGTATTCATTCTTGTACATGTGTGTGTGTGCACTAGTGCAACAAAGAGAAGAGTGGGGGTGGCCAGATTGGGTAGTGGGGAGAGAGAAGGTTGGGGGTTATGGGGGTTATGGTTTTGAAGGGTTGAAAAGGAGTTAGAAAATGAAAGGTTGAGTGGGTAATTAAGGAGAGAGTTATTAGGTGGAGATTTTTGCAAATTAAACCCCCACCTAGTCCTATAAATACACCCTCATTCTCATTTCTCTTGTCACACCTAAACTAAGCAAATTAAGAGAGAAAAAGAAAGAGAGAAAGAGAGTACCTTGTGCTTGGAGGCTTGCTAAGAGGAGAAGGACAAGGAGGTGCTAGTAGAGCTAGGAGCTAGGAGAGGTCTCTTCATTGTGATATTTTTATTCTTCTTAGAGGTGGGTGATTTCTTACCTTCTAGTTATAGAATATGCATGCTAAAAACTATAAATGAGTACTTTAAGTTGATGTTGGTGTGAAATATGTAGATAAGACCCATGTTAGTGTAATATGCTATGAATGAGAATGGTCTTGTGATGATTAAGCAAATAATAGATAGCATGCTAATTAAAAAGAAGATTTTTCACTAAAGAATTAATACTATGAATCATGTTAGTATGCTTGTAAAATTTTGTACATGTTGAGTATATGGAAATTTGTTGAAGAATTTCATATTCAAATCATGCCTTAGAATCTTAATGACTAAGAAAGAAGAAGAAAGCAAAACAAAATTTAGTTAGTACCATGAAATGTGTTAACATATGTATATTTGCCATGTTGTATTTGAAAATATAAATTCTTGCATGAAAGAGGTTTTTTGTGAAATTCTCATGATTGAGAGACATGTTGGTATTGTTATAAATTTTTAATTTGTATAAGTGAGAACATAAACTAGTTTTTATGAACACTATTATTAAATTCAAGTTTTGAGAAAAATACAAGCCTATGTGTAAAGTGAGAAGAAAAATTGTTTAAAGAAATGGAAATATGGTTTTAATGTATTTAAAATTTGTTGTTTACTGTTTTTAAAATTAATTCTTAGTCAAAAAAAAGTTTATTTCAAAATCCTAAAAAGATTGGATCTTTGGATAAACAAGTTTGTATGAAAAAGAACCAATTTCTGAACAGTTTAAACAAAAGTATATTAATACAACTCCTAAACAGAAACTATACTTGGACTTACTGGTTAGCCAGTGCAACACAGAGCACTCTTTGTAAGAGATCTTGGGTTCGAAACTTGATAGTTGCATTTATTTTTGCTCTTTTTATTAATTTCTGAAACTGAGATTTGATTCATGAGCATTTCGGCAAGGACTTGGACACCAGAGTCCATTGGACTTCCTGGCTAGCGGGTCTGGGCTTTGGGCGGCACTGTAGCTTGCATGAGGTCCTGGGTTCGAAACCCCTTGACTGCACTTTGTTTTTTTGTTTTCTTTTTGACATTTTCAATGGTTTTAAATGGGAATAAAATTTGGAGGAAAATAATAGAAATTCTATAAAATGAAATAAAGTTTATTAAAAAGAGATGCAACATTTTTCAAGTATATTTGAAATACAAAATGAAAATTGAGATAGAAAGATGAATAATGTGAACTTAAAAATCTATTATTTAAGAATAGATCTTTCTTTTATTAAAAAGAGTAAAGTATTATTTTGTGAAGTGATTTTTCTTGAAGAGAATTATACTCTTATTTTGTTTAAAGAATATTTTGAAGTGAGTTGAGATATTGTAAGAATTTGAATTCATTGATAAAATTTCATGTGATGAAGTTGTGTTCTTGAAAGAAGCTATTCGCTTATAAAGATTATGTATGATTAAATAGATCAGGAATAGTGTCAAGACTAAGAAAATGATTCTTGTGGATAAGTGTTAAGACAAGATATTGATCATATGTGAATAAGTTGAAGATGAAAATATCTAAGTTTAAGATATGTTTATTGAAGGATATGTGTTCCCATGGTTTCTTGTACATGAAAAAGTTGTGATTTAGAGTTAGTGAGACCTCGGGTACCGGCACTATTGAATTGAAAAGTGTCACGCCCCGCTTCCCAAAAATACAGAATACGGGCACGTAACAAAAGCCCAGCGAATGATTATTATCATCCTTAAGCTGTTTCAGAAATCTTACAACATATCTCAGGCAGTATATCAGAGTCAACATATATCAGAGTCAAAATATCGCAGTCGGAAGCAAAGAGTGGGACCAACATGCAACATCGAGAAAATTTCACCAACAGGAATTAATTGAAATCAAATATCTTGTTCTCAAATAAAACATAGTCTGGAAGCAAATATTCTGGGTCACATCGCCCAAAACAAAATAAATAATACACGTGTCTCAAATACAAAAATGAATCAAGTTTCAGGAATACAGAATAATGTTCTAACAGAAAAACAGAAATAATAATAAACAGCATCTAATACTACGAACCACCAGAACCTTCTTGAATCTGTCCACCGTAATCTGCAATCATCGAATGCAGGAAAAAGAAAAAGAAGAAAACACAGTACCCGTCAATGGCAAGTCCGGGTCACAAATAGAATAGGATACAAGCACATGGGAAAAACTAAACAGATCTAACTAATCATCAGAAACAGACCTAATATGGTATGGTAAACTCAACTATCATAGTATCCTAGCAGATGTCTCAGATATTAAGTGTCAAGTGTCATATAACAGAAATGTCAGGTAAACAGATATTCAGATTTCATATAATAGGTATTCAGATTCAGATTTCCATATATCAGATTCAGATTCAGACTTCAGAAATATAATCAGATCTCAGATTTCAGATTAATGTAAGTCTTGTGTGATTACTATCTAGGTAGCACGACATGCATCCCAGTTTATACTACATGGTTGCTACAACAAAACAGTTTCGCTTTAGATTTCATAGGGGATATTATAGGGCCGTGTACTCAGGGTCAGACAGATATCAGAACAGACAAATAGAACCTAGTGGTTCTCTTCTACTCTACACCTTCTTACATAAGAAGCAATGTAGACAGGGTCAGAATACAGATAATTATATGGGAAACACGGGCCCCCTTCTAAGTACACATTTCTATGATTTCCCACTACTAGATCTTTCCCATACCCCGGCTTGATTACTTTTGTTATGGTTATTAAACAGACATGAATGTGATCTAAAGGGTGTCAAACTAACATCATATGATCAGGTTTAGGTTTAGGGCATCAGATCAGTAAGTATAGATACTATACATTCACAAATACGAGCAAAATGGTGTATGTCTATAAACAGGACAGCAAGACCAGTCTGTACATAAACAGTGATCCAAAGATCTACAGGCATGCAAATAATGATCCGTCGAAGGATCTGAAAACTAGACTTCCACATGCTTCTAACGGTTATAATAAATCCATATGCTATTTCACAACACCTCGACTCAAAACACAATTCAACACAGTTTGCATGTACAGTCAGAAAACAGGGGAATAACTTAAACCACATGAAAACAGCATACAAAATGATTAATTAAATCCACGAAAATTCTGGGGTAATCCCCTATATGTATAGTCTCAAAATATAGATTTTCATATTTTTCCAGAAAGTATAGATATGTTTTCAAAAATAGAAAATAACACATAACACAGTTTTGATGGATCTGGAATTCTTCAACACCGCTGTACAAAATCATGCATATCTTGCACACAGCGCATGAAAATCCACTTCCACCAAAACAGGATGAAAGTAGATACAATTACCCAACTTTCATATCTCTCATGAAATATTCATACAGTAATTAGAAATAAGGTAAACACGGCATTCAACATACAATCACACGCAGTTTACAGCAAAAGCGATCTATAGAAAAGGATATAGGACACCACTCAAAACTCATCTTTTAATTATCACAAAAATCAGAGAACTACCTAACATCATGGTGAAATACAGGAAAAAATCTTGTGGCATGAAATTATGTCTAACTTAGATCTTGAAAATAAATTGTCCACAAAAATTACCCCGAACTGAAACTGGAAACTACTAACATACTGTTACTAAAATAATCATAACTATTCCATACGAACTCCAAACAGGGTGAAATCAGTGGGATTAGAAATTAGATTCAATTCTCTACAAATTTCTCAGAAATAGTCATGTTGAGATTCTGACTTTAATCTAGGTAAAAACTGCAATCAATCCAGTTCAATCCAAATTTCCAGATTTCTCAATTAAGTTTCAAAACATCATAACTTCCTCAAAAATCATCCAAACTCTTCCAAATTCAAAACACTGTCTACCCGTTGTCTAAATATCACATCTAAGGGTTTCTAACCTGTCAAAATCCAATATTTCTCATATAGGTGTTCAAACATGCATCGGGTATACAATATGTCACATACGCGATAACAATCGCGTTTGGGTGAATCCTAAGGCATAAACCTATCAACTTCATGTCCTAATTCGTCCATGGCCTGTTTTGAACGATAGAGACGAAATCCACAAATAAAAACATGATCTTTGTCCGTCTCTAGTCTCAAACTATCCTATGTGTGAACTTTCTACTTGTATCAACCTAAAAAATTTAAGTACAAGTTACTTGCCTTTATGTGACGACGAACGCGACAAATCCAAGCCTTTCAAAGAGAATCCACGAGCAAGACGCCTTCTAGCGCGATTTCGAGCGAAACCCACGAACAAAATGCGCCAACGGTTGATCCCTTTGACACACGAACCGAAGTGGAAGATGCCCACAACTCAAAACAGCGAGAGGGAATGTTGAGGTGCTGTTTTGGGATGGTTGGGTGCTGCCTTGGGTGTTGGCCGAACACAAGAAGGAGAGGAGAGACGAGTTTTTGAAGCGGAGTTGTATAAAATAGCGGAGAGGGGAGATATGGGTGGTCGGCTATGCAAGAAGAAGGCAAGGGAAGGCCGGCCTAGGGTTTTGGAAGGCAGGCCGGGATGGTTTGAGGAAAGAGGTAGCCGGCACACAATAGGAGAGGGAAGAAATAGATTAGGGTTAGGGATTATTTAGTATTAGGGGTATATATATGAGATCAAATGTGGGTTAATGGGTAGTGGATATCAATAGGAAATAATGGGTATACAATTGGGTAATGGATATTGGGTAGATTTCAAATGGGGATACAAAATACAATGAATCCTATAGCTCCTAAAAATCTCCTTAAGACCAAAAATCTCAAATTGGTCAAAACTCTCCTAAAAATTCACCATGACCCTAAAATAACATTTATACATGAACGAGATCAAGAAATTGAGAAAAAGAGCTCGAAATGTCGAAAAACGGCCAAACGGCGCACAATCAACAAAAGAAGGT
This sequence comes from Hemerocallis citrina, assembly GCA_017893485.1. NCBI lineage: Eukaryota > Viridiplantae > Streptophyta > Magnoliopsida > Asparagales > Asphodelaceae > Hemerocallis > Hemerocallis citrina. Next base: position 152,622,609 of record CM030364.1, on the reverse strand, counting down.
CAAAACTGCCAGAAAAATATTATAGAATAAAAATAATTAAATTTATTGTTCCGAAAAATACAATAGAAAAATAATAATTCACAAAAATGAAAAATACCCTCAAAAATACCAAAAGTGAAAAACAGGGGTTACAAAAAGAGTTGAGATATATTTTGAGATATGGCCATAGAGCTATCTCGTATTTGTTGATTAAGTCCGGTAGGAGGTAAAACTAATTCTATGTTTGGAAATTTATTCATGTTTTGAACTAAATAATTAGGCACATAAGTGAAGATGTAGTAAACCTGGGCAAACGTAAGTGGGGCACTCTATATAGTCGGGCGGTGGATTCCGAGACTATAGACCCAGTCGGGCGGTGGATTCCGGGACTGTGGTTGCTCCGTAGGAGATGGCTTTTTATTTTAAATCCAGGACTATGCGTAGTCGAGCGGATAGTTTATTGTTCTCCAATGTATATACGTATACCTGGGCTAGAGGGGCACTTGCGGGATGATTCGCACGATGAGGGATCTGTTATAACTGTCGGGCAGTGAATTCTGGGACTGGGATCCATATTCGTGGAATGATCTAAACCTTGTCTTATTATTGGGTAGTTTTCATGGCGAGGGACCAAATCCTTAAATGTGAAGTACGTAGGTGCTTTCTCTCGGACCTATGTTGTAATACCCTGATTTTTCAATTAATGAAAAATTATTTTATTTTGCACGTAGTGTGCACGTGCAATATTTTGGTTGGATTAAATCTTCTGATTATTTTATTATGATGTGTATAAATATTTTCTCAAATTATTTGGTACAAAAGCCTTTCTTTAAACAAATAGAAAGCCTTATTTTAATTTAATGAAAAGGCCTTTTTTTCTTAAAAGCCCAAATGTATTTTATTTTATTTATTTTAAAGAACTATTTTGGCCCAAAAATAAAGCCCATGGATTAATCTCTTTTTTATTTAAACTTGTCATGTAGAAGACTATTTTATAACTAATTTATTTTTATACAAAATTAAATTGTACAAATTTGGGCCTAGTTGCATGCACGTGCACTACACGTACACGTGCAATGCACACCCTTTCCAAGGCCGGTATGCATTCTTTTTGGAGGGAGTTTTGAAATTAGTCATGGTGATCATGGAGGTGGTTTTGTGGATGTGGGTAGTTTTTATAACTCCTACTCTAATCTTGGCCTTCCATCTTTCAATCAACTAATCAATCCTAGCCCTCCATTTCACTTGTTTTCTAGTATAAATACCCCCCCTCTCATGGCTATTTTCATATGCAAATTATATCTTTTCAAACTATATTCTTATCTTAATATTAGTGTGAGTAATAAAAGAGTGAGAGTTGTGTGCATTTTGTTTGGAGAGGAGGCCGGCATCATTCCAAGGAGAGGAGCATTCGGTGGTGGTGTGTGGAGCTTGTGCGTGCTTCATCTAGGAGGAGGTGCTTTCATTCGCAAGGACCTTGTTGCTTTGTGTGTTTATTTTCTCTCCATTCAAGGTGGGTAAACTTTTCATATTTCTAAAGTAGAGATCCATGTTAGATTTAACTATCGAAATTATGCATGAAAAATACTAATAAGAACCCACTTTAATTGAGAAGTTAGTTTACGAATTGATTGAAATGTGGTGTTTGATTTGTATGTGATTAAATTGTGTGTAGAACTCTCCATGCTTATTAGAATAAATGAATGATAGTGGTTCAATTTTCTTAAGAATGATGTTAGTATTGATGTTTGAAATTACGAATGAGAATGCTAGTTTAATTGAAAATTGAGAGTATGAAATTAATTAAGAAAGAGCACGCTTTTTGAAAGAGTAACTTTATTTGAGTTGTGAGCTTGTTAATGGATAAGTGGATATATAATTTGTGATGTACATGATTAGACTAGGAGTATTGTTGATTTAAAAGAAATACTTTTATTACCATCACTAATTGTATGTAAAAGTTAGTACTTGTATTAGTGCTAATTTATGTTTGAAAAGATATTTTTTGGGTTATTATGGGTTAGATAAATTCAAAAAAAAGGGGTGTATAGATATGTATGCAGTAAATTAATGTAAGAAAATTGTGAATGAAAAGATTTGAAGATCTATTGTTATTCAATGTCGAAAATGAAAAATTAGTAGTTTTAATGAGTAATTCATGGATTGTGGAAAAAATATATTTTATTAGTGCAAAAAAAAATTATTTTAATCTTACTGACATGAAGATCATGTAAGGGGAAGCTAATCTGGAATTTTTCAGTAACTTTCACAAAAGCAATATGAAACAAGATTAATTTGAACATCGAGTATTTTTGATAACAGTGGCAAATTGATTCAAAAAGTTTTTAATTCATACTGAGACAACCTGAGCTTGTAGCTCAGGCGGTCACTGTGTGCGGTTGGCTTCTCTGGGTCGATCGGTTCGAACCCCTGTGTCCGCAACATTTTTCTACAAAATTTTGAAAGCTTATAACTTTCAGCCCGAAAACAATAAGTATTAATTTCGCCCCCTTTATATCGCTAGCACAGTTCGGCCGAACGGCGGGTGCTCTTGGCTTGGTTTCCGTTGTGCCTGGGTTCGATTCTCACCCTCGGCATATATAAAAAAAATTATTTTTTTTGGGCTTTTTAGATGTCCAAAAAATGTGAAAAAAAATATGGTTATTCTCATAAAAATGTAAGGAATTTTATAAGAATGATTTGGGTATTATTTGAATGAATATAACTATGATTTGGAGTTAAAATGCATAAATAGACATATGGTTCTATATGGAGTATTGATATGAAATTACAACTTGAAAGAATAAGTGAATTGAAACATTAAGAGTTGATTTGGCAAAAAGAAATGTGGTTATGTGACATGATGCAATTATTTTCTCACTTGTGGAACAATATGAAGTGTGTACATTGTTTAGTAATGTAGAATTATTGTGATGTGATAATTGATAAGTATATGCAATTTATGTGCAATGATGGACTTGTGAACAAAATTGAAATCATGAATTGAAAAGAGAATATACATGTGAGTATGAGAACTCAACATGGAAAATTTATAAGTTGAAGATTGTGAAATGAAATTTGAAATAGAGTAGTTAAGTCTCCCCGGCATTGAGAAATGAAATGAAATGAAATTAGACCAAGGTTGGTCATGATGAAATGAATGAATAAGTCCGGTTGATGGAGAGGCTAACTCTAGAGATAAATTTTTGTTCATGATTTTTAATAAAACTAAGGACTAGTGCATAGTGAAGATGTGATGAAAGTAAGAGAAAAACATTGAGTATGAGGGCCCTGGGTAGCGGCGGGAGCGTATCCCAGGAATTCCCATGATGAGTCTGGGTGAGGATGCTGCTCCAGAGTACCGTCCCGGTGGCGACGCTCGTGGGATGTTTGAAGACTACGGGTGGTGTCATGTCTATGGTGAGAGCTGAATTACCACAGGATGTCTGCATGATGAGTCATATCAGCAATGGGATTCCCTCCAGAGTGCCTAGACATGAGTTCATAGGTCAGAAAACATCTAGGATACTTACCGTAATTACAGTAGTAAATTAAATCATAACGGGGGATTGAACCCTACAAAGATGAAGAACGAATAAGGGCTTGCCCTCAGACCTATGTTGTATGGGATGCATAGAATCCGAACAAGTGCGCATTAGTGTCATGTAACATAAATAAATGCATTAAGAATTAAGTGCACAATCACAACACGACATCAATAGGGTAGTCCCTTTAGTTTGAATGTGACAAGTTTGTGTTTGTTAAATATGGAAAGTTAAGTTATACTATTTCCGGCATAGAGAGGATGGCCGTGTATAATGTTCGTCGGTTGAATAAACTGACGTACCCACAGTCTTATATGCAGGTAAATGACTTGTTAAAGATTAAAGAGAAATGGATGCTTAAAGATTATACCATGTTGTTGTACTTTTATTCAATTGTTGTATTTTACTTCCGCCGTGCAAAAGAAAAGTGTAATATTGATGTAAACTCTGATGTATGATGAAAAGTTTTAATTTCCCTGTAAAATTGTACTAAAGAAAGTGAAAAGATCCTGTAGAACATCTCGAATTCAGTGTATTTGGGATTCGGGGCGTTACAGAGTGGTATCAGAGCCACGCTTTCTACGCTTTCCACACTTGTACAAATTTATACGGAACGACACCCTAGATGTGGACATTAGAGTGTGTGTTTGAGTCTAGTGATTTAAATGTATGTGACTTACATTTGTGTTGCTCTAAGATTTATGCTTCTTCCTCTCTATTTCTAAGATGGCTGATCACTTCGACCCTGCTGGAGGCGACGGCTGGCATATCATTGAGGAAGAGTACCATCCTGGACAGGCAGATTCCGAGGACGAGTACTATCCTGGGCAAGCAGATTCTGACGGTGAAGAATGGCCTGAATCCTGAGAGATCACCCCACCTCCGGATTCATCTGATGACTCTTCTTCTGACGAAGAAGAAGAACCAGTTCCAAGTGGTCTTGTGACTTCTCTTTAGAGGCAGGTTGAGACACTGCGAGAGAGAGTTGGATTGTTGGAGGCTCAGCTGGCGAAGCGGAAGGATGACTATTCTGTTCTCAGTCATCGGGTTTGGGAACTCGAGAAGAGGAAGAACCTGACTGATGTGCTGAAGGATGAGGTTGAAGAACTGCGGGAAGAACTTCGAGCAGCGAAAAGGACCCGTAGGAGTTAGACTATCTTAGCTTCTTTTTATTTTCCGTTCTGATGTCAAAAATGTTTTTAAATTCGAATGTATAAACTTTGGAATTCAATGAAATGCAAGTTGGTTTAAATTCTTGTCATATACTTCGAATTTGACGGATCTTTTGCATCAGAATATGTCGAGAAGAGGAGCTAGGAATGGTGAGGGGTTGGATCTGGAGACTGAACTTGCAAGGGTCTACCAGACGCTTAATGCAGTGGCTATGAACCAAGGAAGGGGGCTAGCGAATCCAGTGCCCGAGGCGATTAAGCTAGTGGAATCGTTCAAGAGAAGGAAACCACCTGTATTCGAGGGAAAGTCAGACCCAGATGCGGCTGACAACTGGATCCGTCAAGTGGAAACGATCTTTGAGGTGTTGGAGACCCCTGAGGGTAGCAAGGTCAAGTTGGCAACTTTGCAGCTGGAGAAGGATGCGGCGGTTTGGTGGCAATCCATGAAGAGGACCATGGGAGGCATAGTGCTTGGCTGGGAGGAATTTCTGAAAGAATTCTGCGGTCACTATTTCCCCTCTGACGTCCAGGAGAAGAAGGCGATGGAATTTCTGTCACTTCAGCAAGGCAGCATGTCGGTGAGAGCGTATGACACCAAGTTCACTCACCTCTCTAGGTATGCTCCAGAACTGGTGATGGACGAGGCTAAGAAGGCTCGCAAGTTCGAGCATGGTCTGAGGCCGAGCTTGAGATCCCGGATGATACCCCTTGGTATCAGGCGATTTGACAAGTTGGTGAAGAGGGCAGCAGCGACGGAGGCAGATATGGAGCAGTTCCAAGTTGTTCAGAACCGGAGGAACAACTGGCAGTCTGGTAAGAGTCCTGCACACTCTGGGAGTTTCAAGGTACAACCATCTGCACAGAGGTTCAAACCGACAGGGGCGAACGTTGTTAGTGTGGCTGGAGGACCTGGAAACAATGTGGTGAGACCTCCTGCGGTGACTTGCTACAACTGTGGTGAAACGGGGCATTACAAATCTCAATGTCCCAAACTACAGAGTGGAAATAGCAATGCACCAACGCAGCAGACTGGGAAGAGGCCGTACCAATCAGGGCGAATATTTGCCTTGACGGAAGTTGATGTTGATGAGGCAGATCAGGTCATCTCTGGTACGAGGGCTGGTGTTTAGAGTTTTTGTCATTTCTTTTCCCGTGTTTAGAGAGACTGCTATGTAATGGTGTGTATTATGTAACAGGCGAACTATATCTTAATGGAATGAAAGCTGTTGTATTGTTCGATACTGGATCCTCTCATACCTTTGTGTCTCCAAAATTTGCTAAAGTGTTGGGAGTTGAACCGAAGATTTTTCCAGGCAAGATCTTGGCAGTAGCTACTCCGTCAGGGGAAACTTTAACCGCTGATCGGTATTATGCTGATTGCGAGATTGTGATTGGGGATAGAATCTTTGGCATTGATCTGATCGAGCTGACTATCTTGGGAGTCGATGTTATCATTGGCATTGATTGGATGTCGGTGTACAGTGCAAGCATCGAGTGTAAGACCAAGACGGTAACAGTGAAGGCTCCAGGTGGACCTGAAGTCACGTTCCAAGGGAAGAAGAAGTGTTCTAAGCTGGTGGCAACTATCTGCAAGGAAGAGACTCCTGTGGAAGTGCAAGGGATTCCTGTGGTTCGGGACTATCCGACTGTGTTCTTGGAAGATTTTCCTGGGTTACCTCCGCATCGTGATGTAGAGTTCAGCATCACTGTTCAACCGGAAAGTGCACCCATTTCTAAGGCACCGTATAGGATGGCTCCAGTGGAACAGGATGAGGTGAAACGGCAGATTGAGGAACTGTTGGAGAAAGGCTTTATTCAACCTAGTGCGTCACCTTGGGGAGCACCAGTGCTTTTGGTAAAGAAGAAGGATGGATCGATGAGAATGTGTATCGATTACCGGGAGCTGAATAAGGTCACTGTTCAGAATAAGTATCCTATTCCTCGAATTGATGATTTGTTCGATCGTCTACAAGGAGCAGCTGTTTTCTCCAAAATAGATCTTCGATCAGGATACCACCAAGTTCGAGTGAAAGCTGAAGATGTGCACAAAACTGTGTTTAGAACTCGGCATGGGCATTACGAATTCTTAGTTATGCCATTCGGAGTGACGAATGCACCCGCAATCTTCATGGACTTGATGAACAGAGTTCTGAGGCCGTTTATTGATTCTTTTGTCATGGTGTTTATCGACGATATTCTCGTGTACTCCAAGTCTGAGGAGGAGCACACTGAGCATCTGGCAGCAGTTTTGCAGAAGCTGGAAGAGCAGAAGTTGTATGCCAAGTTATCCAAGTGTGATTTCTGAAAATCTGAAGTGGCATTCGTAGGTCACATCCTTTCTAAGGAGGGAGTGGCAATTGACCCTCAGAAGATAGAGGCAGTGAGAGATTGGGCTAGGCCTACTACAGTGAAGGAAGTCAGAAGTTTTCTTGGGATGACTGGATACTACAGGAGATTCATTCAAGGTTATGCTCAGATAGCTATACCGCTTACTGGACTGACCAAGAAGAATGTGAGCTTCAAGTGGACTGAGCAATGTGAGGCGAGCTTTCAGGAGTTGAAAGATAGGCTGACTACTGCACCTATTTTGGCTTTACCTAGAGCAGGTGTTGAGTATGATGTTTATAGCGATGCTTCACATCGTGGGCTTGGTTGTGTCTTAATACAAGAAGCAAAAGTAATCGCTTATGGGTCTAGGCAACTACGACCACATGAGGAAAATTACCCGACTCATGATCTGGAGTTGGCTGCGATTATCTTTGCCCTGAAGCAATGGAGGCACTACGTGTACGGTTAGAAGTTGAATATGTACACGGACCACAAGAGCTTGAAGTATATATATCAGCAGAGGGATCTCAATCTGAGGCAGCGGAGATGGTTGGAAGTGCTCGAGGATATGCGACCTGAGATCAAGTATCATCCTGGAAAAGCTAATGTTGTTGCTGATGCACTTAGTCGCAAGAGCAGTTTGGCCAGTTTGATTACAACTTAGAGGCATCTGATTGAGGAGTTGGATCGAGCAGGTATTGAAGTTGTCTTGCAAGGATTGGGAGCATCTTTGGCTCAGTTGAGGTTTCAGCCTACTTTGAATGCAAGGATCATTGCAAGTCAGGAGATTGATGCTGATATTTTGGAGATGAAGGAGCAGGTCAGTACTGGCAGGTTGCCCGGATTTCAAATCAGGGATGGAGTGCTGTGGTTCAGAGATAGGCTGTGTGTTCCAAATCAGGCGGACCTGAAAGAGAGTATTTTTCAGGAGGTGCATGCTACTCTTTTGTCGGTACATCCTGGGAGTACTAAGATGTACAAGGACATCAAACAGCATTTCTGGTGGTCAGGTTTGAAGCGGGATGTGGCTGAATTTGTCGCGAAGTGTGAGGTTTGTCAGCAAGTCAAAGCCGAAAATCAGAGACCCAGAGGTCTATTACAGCCGTTACCTATTCCAAAGTGGAAGTGGGATAACATCAGTATGGATTTCATCACGGGATTGCCTAAGAGTTCTAAAGGCAATGATGCGATTTGGGTCATAGTCAATCGACTTACCAAGTCCGCTCACTTTTTGGCGATGAAACTCACTGCTTCGATGGACAAGTTAGCTGAGATGTATGTTGGTGAGATTGTCCGGCTTCATGGTGTTCCCTCAACTATTGTGTCTGATCGAGATGCGCGGTTTACTTCGCATTTCTGGAGGAGTCTTCAGACAGCTTTGGGGACCAAGACGGATTTCAGCACTGCTTTTCATCTGCAAACCGATGGGCAGACCGAGAGAGTCAACCGTATTCTTGAGGTAATGCTGCGGTGTTGTATACTAGACTTCGGAGGCAGTTGGGAAAGGCATTTACCTTTGGTGGAATTTGCCTACAACAACAGTTTTCAGGCTAGCATCGGGATGGCGCCGTACGAAGCTCTGTATGGCAGGAAGTGCAGGACTCCTGTTTGTTGGTATGAAGTTGGGGAGCGTCAGTTGTTTGGTCCTGAGCTTGTACAGCAAATTTCTGAGAAGATTGATCTGATCAGGAAAAGGTTGGTGGAAGCTCAGAGCAGGCAGAAAAGCTATGCAGACAACCGGAGAAGGGACCTTGAGTTTGAGGTTGGTGACTTCGTCTTTCTGAAGGTATCACCCAGTAAAGGTGTGGTTCGTTTTGGCAAAGGCGGGAAATTAGCCCCGAGGTTTATAGGCCCGTATAAGATATTGAAAAGGATCGGGAAAACTGCTTACCGGCTTGAATTACCGGAAGAGTTGTCTCAGGTGCACAATGTCTTTCATGTGTCTATGCTGAGAGGTTATATTCCAGACCCGAGTCATCATTTGCCTGAAGTGCGGGAAGGTTTGCAGTTAGACCTGAATTACATCGAGTCTCCTGTCGAGATTGTTGATCGTCGAGAGAAAGTCTTGAGGAATAAGACGATACCGATGGTCAAGGTAGTCTGAAGAAACCACTTGGTTGAAGAGACTACTTGGGAATCTGAGGAGAGGATGTTGAAGGACTATCCTGAGCTTTTTGCTTGATTGTATTTTTGTATCTTTTGTTCTTGTTGTTGTGTTGTATTGCCTGTTTTCTCGCTCTTGATTGTAGTTCCGGGGACGGAACTATTCTAAGGAGGGAGTGCTGTAATACCCTGATTTTTCAATTAATGAAAAATTATTTTATTTTGCACGTAGTGTGCACGTGCAATATTTTGGTTGGATTAAATCTTATGATTATTTTATTATGATGTGTATAAATATTTTCTCAAATTATTTGGTACAAAAGCCTTTCTTTAAACAAATAGAAAGCCTTATTTTAATTTAATGAAAATGCTTTTTTTTCTTAAAAGCCCAAATGTATTTTATTTTATTTATTTTAAAGAACTATTTTGGTCCAAAAATAAAGCCCATGGATTAATCTCTTTTTTATTTAAACTTGTCATGTAGAAGACTATTTTATAACTAATTTATTTTTATACAAAATTAAATTGTACAAATTTGAGCCTAGTTGCATGCACGTGCACTACACGTACACGTGCAATGCACACCCTTTCCAAGGCCGGTATGCATTCTTTTTGGAGGGAGTTTTGAAATTAGTCATGGTGATCATGGAGGTGGTTTTGTGGATGTGGGTATTTTATATAACTCCTACTCTAATCTTGGCCTTCCATCTTTCAACCAACTAATCAATCCTAGCCCTCCATTTCACTTGTTTTCTAGTATAAATACCCCCCCTCTCATGGCTATTTTCATATGCAAATTATATCTTTCCAAACTATAGTCTTATCTTAATATTACTGTGAGTTATAAAAGAGTGAGAGTTGTGTGCATTTTGTTTGGAGAGGAGGCCGACATCATTCCAAGGAGAGGAGCATTCGGTGGTGGTGTGTGGAGCTTGTGCACGCTTCGTCTAGGAGGAGGTGCTTTCATTCGCAAGGACCTTGTTGCTTTGTGTGTTTATTTTCTCTCCATTCAAGGTGGGTAAACCTTTCATATTTCTAAAGTAAAGATCCATGTTAGATTTAACTATCGAAATTATGCATGAAAAATACTAATAAGAACCCACTTTAATTGAGAAGTTAGTTTACGAATTGATTGAAATGTGGTGTTTGATTTGTATGTGATTAAATTGTGTGTAGAACTCTCCATGCTTATTAGAATAAATGAATGATAGTGGTTCAATTTTCTTAAGAATGATGTTAGTATTGATGTTTGAAATTACGAATGAGAATGCTAGTTTAATTGAAAATTGAGAGTATGAAATTAATTAAGAAAGAGCACGCTTTTTGAAAGAGTAACTTTATTTGAGTTGTGAGCTTGTTAATGGATAAGTGGATATATAATTTGTGATGTACATGATTAGACTAGGAGTATTGTTGATTTAAAAGAAATACTTTTATTACCATCACTAATTGTATGTAAAAGTTAGTACTTGTATTAGTGCTAATTTATGTTTGAAAAGATATTTTTTGGGTTATTATGGGTTAGATAAATTCAAAAAAAAGGGGTGTATAGATATGTATGTTAAATAAGAGATTAATAACAGTAAATTAATGTAAGAAAATTGTGAATGAAAAGATTTGAAGATCTATTGTTATTCAATGTCGAAAATGAAAAATTAGTAGTTTTAATGAGTAATTCATGGATTGTGGAAAAAATATATTTTATTAGTGCAAAAAAAAATTATTTTAATCTTACTGACATGAAGATCATGTAAGGGGAAGCTAATCTGGAATTTTTTAGTAACTTTCACAAAAGCAATATGAAACAAGATTAATTTGAACATCGAGTATTTTTGATAACAGTGGCAAATTGATTCAAAAGGTTTTTAATTCATACTGAGACAACCTGAGCTTGTAGCTCAGGCGGTCACTGTGTGCGGTTGGCTTCTCTGGGTCGATCGGTTCGAACCCCTGTGTCCGCAACATTTTTCTACAAAATTTTGAAAGCTTATAACTTTCGGCCCGAAAACAATAAGTATTAATTTCGCCCCCTTTATATCGCTAGCACAGTTCGGCCGAACGGCGGGTGCTCTTGGCTTGGTTTCCGTTGTGCCTGGGTTCGATTCTCACCCTCGGCATATATAAAAAAAATTGTTTTTTTTGGGCTTTTTAGATGTCCAAAAAATGTGAAAAAAATATGGTTATTCTCATAAAAATGTAAGGAATTTTATAAGAATGATTTGGGTATTATTTGAATGAATATAACTATGATTTGGAGTTAAAATGCATAAATAGACATATGGTTCTATATGGAGTATTGATATGAAATTACAACTTGAAAGAATAAGTGAATTGAAACATTAAGAGTTGATTTGGCAAAAAGAAATGTGGTTATGTGACATGATGCAATTATTTTCTCACTTGTGGAACAATATGAAGTGTGTACATTGTTTAGTAATGTAGAATTATTGTGATGTGATAATTGATAAGTATATGCAATTTATGTGCAATGATGGACTTGTGAACAAAATTGAAATCATGAATTGAAAAGAGAATATACATGTGAGTATGAGAACTCAACATGAAAAATTTATAAGTTGAAGATTGTGAAATGAAATTTGAAATAGAGTAGCTAAGTCTCCCCGGCATTGAGAAATGAAATGAAATGAAATTAGACCAAGGTTGGTCATGATGAAATGAATGAATAAGTCCGGTTGATGGAGAGGCTAACTCTAGAGATAAATTTTTGTTCATGATTTTTAATAAAACTAAGGACTAGTGCATAGTGAAGATGTGATGAAAGTAAGAGAAAAACATTGAGTATGAGGGCCCTGGGTAGCGGCGAGAGCGTATCCCAGGAATTCCCATGATGAGTCTGGGTGAGGATGCTGCTCCAGAGTACCGTCCCGGTGGCGACGCTCGTGGGATGTTTGAAGACTACGGGTGGTGTCATGTCTATGGTGAGAGCTGAATTACCACAGGATGTCTGCATGATGAGTCATATCAGCAATGGGATTCCCTCCAGAGTGCCTAGACATGAGTTTATAGGTCAGAAAACATCTAGGATACTTACCGTAATTACAGTAGTAGATTAAATCATAACGGGGGATTGAACCCTACAAAGATGAAGAACGAATAAGGGCTTGCCCTCGGACCTATGTTGTATGGGATGCATAGAATCCGAACAAGTGCGCATTAGTGTCATGTAACATAAATAAATGCATTAAGAATTAAGTGCACAATCACAACACGACATCAATAGGGTAGTCCCTTTAGTTTGAATGTGACAAGTTTGTGTTTGTTAAATATGGAAAGTTAAGTTATACTATTTCCGGCATAGAGAGGATGGCCGTGTATAATGTTCGTCGGTTGAATAAACTGACGTACCCACAGTCTTATATGCAGGTAAATGACTTGTTAAAGATTAAAGAGAAATGGATGCTTAAAGATTATACCATGTTGTTGTACTTTTATTCAATTGTTGTATTTTACTTCCGCTGTGCAAAAGAAAAGTGTAATATTGATGTAAACTCTGATGTATGATGAAAAGTTTTAATTTCCCTGTAAAATTGTACTAAAGAAAGTGAAAAGATCCTGTAGAACATCTCGAATTCAGTGTATTTGGGATTCGGGGCGTTACATATGTAGTATAAGATGCATAGAATCCGTACAAGTATGCATTAGTGTCATCCTAGTATAAAAATGTGTGCATTAGGCATTAAGATATCGCATACACTTGCATGTTTAGAATAATCACCTTTGACACTTTATTGTTCATTCAAATTGTGGTTTGTTAAAGTATGAAATCGTTATATTTACGGCATAGAGAGGATGGCCAAGTATAATATTTTCGTCAGTTGTACGTGACTGACGTGCCCACAGCTTAATATGCAGGTAATGGACTTTTATGAAGAGGTAAAGATGTTATGATGCAGTTGATGACTTACATTGATAAAGTTGTATAAGTTGTATTTCATTTTCAATATTGTATTTCTTTTATTCTTCTGCTGTGTAAACAAAATGTAAAGAACTCTGATGTATGTTAAAAAGTTTTAATTTCCTTGTAAAGTTATATGAAGTGAAGTGTAAAGATCCTATGAAATCTCGAATTCGGTCTTATTTGGAATTCGGGGTGTTACAAGACTGATGGACAGTCAGAGAGGACCATCCAGATTCTTGAAGACATGTTGAGGTCTTGTATGCTTCAGTTTGGTGGATCATGGGAGGACCATTTGCATCTCGTGGAGTTTTCGTACAATAACAGCTTTCAAGCCAGTATTAAAGCTGCTTTGTTCGAGGCACTTTATGGGCAGAAGTGCAGATCACCAGTGTGCTGTGTCCAGAGTTGATCACCAGGACAGTTGATGCAGTGGTTCAGATTAGAAAGCATTTGCAGGCAGCTCAGGATAGGCAGATGCGATGGGCTGATATCCATTGGAGAACTTTGGAGTTTGGGGTTGGTGACCATGTTTTCCTAAAGGTATCGTCGTGGCGCGGTATCATTAGGTTCGGTAGTGGGGGCAAGTTTAGCCCTAGGTTTATTGGACTGTTTGAGATTTTAGAGCGAGTAGGCAACGTGGCCTATTGTCTTGCATTGCCGCCAGCGTTATCAGGTGTGCACGATGTTTTCCATGTCTCACAACTCAGAAGATATATCCGAGATGAGAGCCACATGATCGACTATTCTGAGTTGACCGTTCCGCCGGATTTGACTTGTGAGATTCCGCCAGTTGCTATAGTGGATCGGCGGAAGAAAGTGCTTAAGAACAAGGTCATCAAGTTGGTTCGCATTGCTTTGAATCCTTACTCGCCCGGTGAGTCGACATGGGAGCTGGAGGAGGAGATTGAGCAGAAGTTTCCTCATTTGTTTGAGTAGTTTTTGTTTTGTCTTCTGTTTGTTTTGGGTTACCCTCTTGCTCGAATTTCGAGGACGAAATTCTTTCTGCTAGGTGGGTAGGATTTGTAACCCCTATTTTTTGTTTTGTGAAATTATCAGTGTATTTTTCGTTTTTGTGTATCTCTCTCTTTGTATCTTTTCTTGGACCGTATATTGGATCTTTTGTTTCAATATGTTCATTTGATTGTTTTATCATCCTTTATTTGAATTCTTGATTCGGTTGTCTCCTTTTGATTTGTCTCTTTTTGCTCGTGCCATTATTTTTTATTCTCACTGTTAAATTTATTTTTATTTCCACTTTGTTATTTTAATTCATCCATTTTTGCCCTATCAATTTTGGATCTTTTATACCCATACTCACTCTTATACCCTAATTCCTAATAAATCAAATACCCAGTAATTAACCAATAGAAATCCTATACTCTGTTTTTATATTTAACCAACCCATCATATTCATCCATATACCCATCAGCACTTAATTTCCACCCTAATACTTACCCTGATTATCTACTCCAACCGAAACCCAAGTGCACCCTCAACCCACATATTCCGCTAACCTACACCTAATCCCTACTCTGTTCTAATTACACCGGAACCCACTAAAAATCCTAGCTACCCGTTTGCACCCAAAAGCCCAACCCGAACTCAGTAATTAACAACTAACCCCCCTGCTGTTTTCTCGTGCTGCAGCTCCTCTAGGCTTCCATTTCCCGTCCCTCTTCGTGTGCGAGTGTAGTCGTGGTGTGGGTAGTTTGTGTTCTCGTTGATTAACGGTTGTTGCTCGCTTTTGGTTTGTTGTGGTTCGTGGATTCCGTTTCGTTCGTCGGGTTCGTTGCTCTGGAAATCCATTCCCGTTATTCTTTCTTGAAGTCGTTTTCATCTTCGATTAAGGTAAGTAACTAGTACTTAATTCCTTTGTATGATACAAGTCATAAATACCGCTTGTAGTGTAGTTGGGTTCTAGAGACAACTCGTATGTGATGTATTTTGATGAGTATTGTCTCATAGTGCTATTGACCAAAGTTGCCTCACGACACAAATTTGATATGAAACAACTTAGATTTTGACCGTTCTTGATGTGATCATATTTGTGGGATAATTATGAGGAATCGTGTGTTTGTTTGGATCCATGTGATATACTTGTTGTGGACATGCTATATACCCTATTTCATGATGTTGGGACACTTAGTGGACTCTATAACATGTTTGGTTGTGTTTGGAACGAGTTTCGTATGTTGTAGGTTGATTTGTTGTTAAGAGGAAAATCTGTATTTTGTCGGTGATCAGTTTTGATTGCTATTTTAGACCATATTAAGGTCAGTATCTTAACTTCAGTATTAAACATGATTTTTAGAGAAATCCTGTTTTCTTTCAAACCTCTCTGACCTTGATCGATTTCGTTTTCGTATATATGAGATCTGGTTGTTTTACTACAGAGGTGTATTTCATTCCCATATTTCGTTTCTTGATGATTTCGATGACTAAACTATTTTGATACTAGTGCTAAACATGTTATTTTGATCTGAAAGTTTGGTCAGTATTTATATACCTATTTAGGGATTACCCAGAATTTTGGTGGACTTTATTGATGAGTTTTATATATTGTTTCATGCTTGTTTATAAAAACTATACTTGTTGGATTTTGCTCGCTGTTCTGTAAAGATTTGTATTTTCACCCTAATTTCTTTTCCTGTATGAAAAATATTTATGAAATATGAAAGTTAGCTTATTTTGTCTATTTTCTTCTCCCTTTGGCGGATTTGGATTTCGTTTCACGGTTTGCGAGATATCACAGTTTGCGTACAGTAGTGTTGGGAAATTCCAGATTTGCCAAACTATCGTTTCTTGACGTTTTCTGATTTTTGTTAGCTAAACTAATCTGACTAGAAAATTATGAACTTTAAACTCTGATACTAGACATATAGGAGAATACCCCAAATTTTTTCTGGATTTATTTGAGGTGTTTTGATGCTGTTTTCCTGACTATGAATTCGATTTACTAATTTCTGGCTGAACGTATTTTCTGGATTCAATATGTTTTTCTAAAATATTATATGACTTATTTATATTCGCTGGATTCGGTTGGGAGTCTATTTTCTAGACCTTTCAATGGATTCAGGTTTGCATGTTTGTAACAACGGAAATCTCAGTTTTACTGCAGTGTGGTCTTGCTGTCCTGAACTAGAAATTTTATTATTTTATCCTGTTATGAGTTATCAGTCACCTGTACATGTTTATCTTGCAACCTGAACCTGTTACTTGTTTATATCATATTTTTCTTGACCTGTTTGCGACACATACATGCCTAGTTGATTTATAATAATAAAATGACTAAGCCGGGGTTAAGGGAAAGATCTAGTAGTGGAAAATATAGAAACGTGTACTTAGAAGAGGACCTGTGTCCTGCCTGTTACGTGTTCATGACTACATGATTCACGATCTTGTTTACCTGTACCTAACTGCATGCTTCCCTATAGGAAGGTGTACTCGGAAGAGAACCACTAAGTTCTACCTGTTTCCTGTACCTGATTGCATACTTCCTTATATGAAGGTGTACTCGGAAGAGAACCACTAGGTTCTACCTGTTTTTCCTGTTATCCTGATCCCTGAGTACACTGTCCTATGGACTCCACTATGAAATCTAAACAAAACTGTTTGAATGTAGAAACCATGTAGTAAAAATCGGGATGCATGAAGTGCTACCAAGATAGTAATAATACAATACTTGATATAATCTGATTACCTGTTACCTGTATATCTGTTACATGATTACCTGTACTTGTACCTGATTACATGATTACCTGTTTACCTGTATACCTGTTACATGTTTACCTGTTAGCTTGACACTTGATACATGTTACCTGTACCTGTTAGTATACATGCTACTTGTTTCTATTTTCATGATTCATGTTAGACATTTATTCTGTTGACACACTTGTACCATGCTTGTTTATTCCTGCTATTGTTTTGTATTTGTTAGTTTTTCTCCATGTACTTGTATCTTGCATTACAAGCGGCCCGTAACTTGCATTGACGGGAATCTTGTTTCTTTTTCCTATTCCTGCAATTGTTAAATTAGAGATTTTGGAGAGCAGGTACCAGATGGTGTTGGTGATATAAGTTACTAGTGCTGGAGTTGTTTGCATTTATTATTATTAAATCCTGTTATTTGCTTGAACAATTGTATGAGATATTTGGATTTATTCTTGTATTTGGGCAATGTGACCCAGGATATTATTAACTTGTCCAGACTTGATTTATTTGAGATTATAATACATTTTGGATTTCAAGTAAATTTCTGTTGGTCTATTTGATTCAATTATGCATAGTTGGTTGATTCTTTTGCTTCCGACTCTGATTATTCCTGTGATATGTTGTGAAGATTCCTGAACAGCTTATGGATGATGAAAATCATTCGCTGGGCTTAGTCACGTATCCGTATTCCGTATTTTCTTTTGGGAAGCGGGGCGTAACATCAAAGAGGGTGATCTTGTACTCTGAAAGCTCGAAATCTTTGAATCTCACAAGAAAGGCAAGCTGGCTCCGAATTAGGAAGGCCCGTACAGGGCCTCCAAAGTAGTGCATCCCGGCACTTACCAACTTGAAGACCTAAGGGGCACGGTAGTCAAGAGGACATGGAACGCGGAACACTTGATCAAATTCTATGAAGGACCATAGTGGACCATACATGTATCAACAATTGTAATAAGTGCCAATCCTTGGCAATCAAGCAATAAAACATTGTTTCCAAAACAACTCTTCTCATTTCAGTCAGTGCCCAAGTAATTGTAATATAAGAGAGGTTTTTAACAATCTCCTAAGTTCTTGCTGCTTGGCATGGACTGCGACCATAACAGAATATTTTTTATAATCTCCAAGTCCTCGCCGCTCGGCATGGACTGCGACCCTAACGGGAGATTTTTTACAATCTCCTATGTCCTTGCCGCTCGACATGGACTACGACCTTAACGGGAGATTTTTTACAATCTCCTAAGTTCTCGCCGCTCAGCATAGACTGCGACCCTAACGGGAGACTTTTTACGATCTCCTAAGTCCTCACCGCTCGACATGGACTGTGACCCTAACGAGAGATTTCTTACAATCTCCTGAGTTCGGCGTGAACTTCGACCCTAACGTGAGATTCCTTACAATCTCCTAAGTCCTCGCCACCCGGTATGGACTGCAACCCTAACGGGAGATTTTTGCTACTCGGCATGGACTTCGACCCAAACAAGAGATTTTTTACAATCTCCTAAGTCATCGCCGCTTGGCATGGACTGCGAACCTAACGAGAGATTTCATGCAATCACCTAAGTCCTTGACGCTCGGTGTGGGCTTCGACCCAAATGAAAGATTCCTCACAATCTCTTAAGTCTTCGCCGCTCGACCTGGACTTTGACCTCTACAATCTCTCAAGTCCTCACTGCTCGGCCGGCACCTTGAGCCCAATACGGGACTAAGCAAAATACTAGTTGAGTCCTCGCTCGGTCTGAACGAAGAGCTACGTGCAAGTCTCGCTAATCTCACATGGGTTCGCCTGGTCACCCTAGGAAGCAATAAATGAGGCCATCTGAGGTGATCATTCTATCACCTGCTGACAGCTAGGGATAGAGCGACCATACTCGCCCCTTTACCCCTAACTATCAGTGGGTAGTAGGAGGACCACATAAACAAAGATGCTCTCCAAAAGCCTGAAGCCCCATACGAGATGTAGTATAACTTCAGTGGAGTCCAAGCTTTGAAGCGATCATTATATCACCCGTTAGCAGCTAGGGACAGAGTGACCATGCTCGCCACTTTACCCTTAATTATTAGCGGGTGGCAGGAGAACCACTTAAACTAAGGCACTTGACAAAAGCCTAAAAGATAAGGGGAGCTTATATAGGCTACGAGAGGAAAGTGCCCTCGAAACCCACAACAATGATGTGGATGGATTTGGGTTGCAAATTCCCATCCAACGGCTGTGAAGGAGTCGCTGCCACACCTCCCAATGCCAGCATTTCAAATTCTAACATGGGAAAATAAAACCGATATCACAATTTCCAAGACTAACGTTTCAAATTCCCAGGCAACGTGTTTAGAATTCCAAAGCGACACCATTAAATAGATGCCAAAATTTTCAAGACCAATGTTTTGCATTTACATAAGCCGGTTCAAAGCCGAACCTCTTCATTGGTGAAGTTATTACATGGACGGCGAGAGCATAAAACAACATACAACAAGATACAACAAGATTACAACAAGATTACAACAAGATTACAAGTTATGAAAGTCAGCCGAACGACCTGCTCCTCTATCTGGGGGTCTTGGTCCAGCGTCGACCAGTTCAAGCCCAACCGAGCAGGTCTGCTCATCAGCGAGCCTATTGACCCCCCCTCTAGGGGCGGCCAAGGTGGAAACCCCAACCACCGAGCTTTGAGCATCACCAGGGTTCGGCGGCTCCAGCCTAAGGGTCAGAGAAGGGTCACTCACGGAAGGCCAGCTGCTTCCTACAGAGGTAGTTTGGGATTCTACCAAGCCGAGCGCAACCTTCAATTTATATATCTCAAACTCCTTCTCCACTACCATCTCGCGAAGGAACGAGTCAACCGAACGGGGCGCCTTACCCCTAGTCAGCTACTGAGAAGAATTGCCAGAGGCTGATAGTCGAGTCTCGGCGATCCCAAAATCTAGATCGATCATTGCTTTCTTCAGGCGAGCCAACTCTAAGCTCAATTGCGACGACCTTTTCATGCAAAAAGAAAACGCCGCCTCCCGATCCCTAACTTCTTTACGGTGGCGTGTCAGGTTAGACTCTAGGGATTTCACCTTAATCCTAAGATACTCGAGTTCAGCACCTCGAGGGTCGACAAAAATAGGCTCGATCATCTGGTAAAATAAGAAAGAGACATATCATTCTGAGTCTCATAGACTTGGTCAAATTGTAGAACACAAAGTATCCACACAAAATACCATATGAAAAAATCAAGTCCAAGAGCTCGGCCCAGAAGTCCTTTTTCATTCATAAATAAATATCCATACAAAAGCACTAGCCAGTCCGTGTTCAGCAAATACAAAAACAAAAGAATAAGAAGAAAGAAAAGAAACAAGCTACTACTTGAGAGAGGAGGGCACCTCTTCGGCTCCCGCAGTGTTAACCTCGGGAGCATCCAAGATCGGCTTGTCCTCATGGGCAGGTGATGGATTATTTTGCAAGTATACAAAATCACAACAAGTAGTACAGTTTTTAAAAAAAAGAGTGTCGAACCAACAATGACTAATTATTTTACTGAGTACTGAAATTTACTAGATTAACTACTATTTGAAAAATCGAAATTTTAATAAAAATAGCAACTAAGCTAAATTAAACTAAAGAAAAAGTTAATCTAATTAAGAATAATAAAAATTTGAAATTTTTGTTTGTTAATAGCAAAGCTAGTTCTAGGGCTTCAGATTTCATTTAGTTAATCCCACACAATTCATAATTCTATGTAGCTAGAAATTATATGTTTCCAAGTTGTAGATCAAAATCCCCTATTTATTCAATGTTTTCTCTCGAATAACACCAAACATATCTCCAACTAACAATTTGTCATATTCCAAGTTGTAGATCAAAATCCCCTATTTATTCAATGTTTTCTCTCGAATAGCACCAAACATATCTCCAACCAACAGTTTGTCATATTTGTATGCACATTTTATTAATTCAAGATTCATTAAGTTCTATGGATTTCTTTATAGTCACATTAATCGCGGTAAATTATCTCTAATTTCGCTCAATAATGGTGTTTAATTCTATAATTCTAAATCACAAGTTATCTTTCGGTCTCTCCATGATTTAATAAATCAAATAATAGTTGGCCAAATAATTGTAAGCTTTAAGAACAAAATTTAAACCCATAACCATGAAAACATAGACGAATCAAATAACATGAAATTGGAATTGTGTTCTGAAAACCAGACTACATCGAAGCCCTAGAGAAAAAAATTTAGTTCATAATAATTTTGTAACTCATAAACATCTTATTGAATTGCATAAAAAAATTAGAAGAGAGAGGAAAAAACTAGTTGTTGTTGAGAGCCGAATTTGAAGCTGTGATTTCTATCGAAATCAAGTTTCGAAATCTTCCCTCGAAAATAAGTGCAGCAACCCACATCTCTTTCTTTCTCCTCTGCCGCAATCCTAGAGCCACCTTCTTTATTATTATTATTTTCTTCTCTTTGGTTTCTCTGCCGCCTCCCATTCTTTCTTTTTTCTTTTCTTGGTTTCCATGCTGCACTCCTCTCATTATTTTTTTGTGCACCTGGCTTTTTATAGGGTTAGCGGGTAGATTTATTTAAATAGCATTAGGAAATAAATGATTAATTAGTTATAACTCAATAGATTAAGATTAATCTAATAAATTTTAACTAACCATTCAAATATTATCCAAAGACATTAAACCCGGCTCTGTTTTTATTTTATTTTATTTTATATTTCACAACTTTAACTCCACCCCCTACTTGACTGGAATACTTTAATGAGTTCTTCAAAGGGCTAATTTGTAAACACGTGCATTTGAATGCTCGAATTTTTCAGAAATCTTCACATAGAATCAATTTGAAAATTTGAAATGTTTATCCATACTTTCTTCCTTGATTTCACTGAAAACCCACCTTTTGCATTTATCCATCTCATTCCTTCAAAATCAAACAAATAAATAAAAATAAGTAGAAAGGAGATGAAATTCAACAAAATAAATGAGAACTTACAATTTTGATACATAAAAGAATAATAAAAATCATGTAAAAATTACACACACCTCCAAACTTTAGATTTTGCTTGTCCTCGAGCTAAAGTAAAACCATGAATAAAGGGATAGTAATTATAATTAGACTCAACTCATTACACCAATAGATATTATCATACAAGCATTAAATCTTCAACTTAGTACATAAACAATAGCAAATAAAGAAAAATTAAGTATACTCACTTTTTCCAGTGCAATTTTTCATACAAAATTCCCAACACAATCATATTCGTCATTAAATCAATATAACTGAATCATATAACAACTCAATCCATGATCATCCCTTCTCACTACTTCAAACTGAATAGCAAACTAGAGTTTTTTTTTTTAACTTCTCTCTAAGTTGTCACTTGCCATTTGACGCGAATGCAAATATTTGCGATGGATTCACCTGGTTACTCAACAAGTCACACACATAGAGTGCTTTTGTATACTCATATTTCAAGTCGTTGTTTGACGTAAAAGAAAACATTGGTGATGTATACCCCTATTTAGTAAGCAACTCGAAACATTATAGGTGATAAAACTTTATTCATTTAATAATTTAATCATTATCACTCTATTTACTTAAACCATGTTTAGGACTAGATGAAAGGGGATAATCACATGACTCTCACAGTTTTGTAAGGAAAATTTTTAATTTCAATAATCCTAAAGAAAATAACTATGTTTAATCTTACTTTATATGATATATTCTATCCTAAATAAAAAAATTGCAATGCTTTCGCGTAATAAAAAACCCAAAGGCGTAATGGTAATCCTTATTGAAGTCTTTTTTTTCTTTTATATAAAAATAAAAATTTTAACCCCTTCCCCCAAACTTGAATATCACATTGTCCTCAATGGGTAAATAAGAAGAAAAAAAAAGAATAAGAAAAGTTTAGAATTGCTTTCCTGATTCATGTTGAAATTCTGGATGGGTGACGATCATTGTTTTGGTAAGATCTGGAGTTGTAGATGTCCAAATTCCCTGATTCGTTTTGCACTAGAAAGCTGAGAAAATTTCCTTCGATCATTATCTGAAATATTTTTCCAGATTTGGAATCCATCATGGCCAAAAATAGCCATCAAAGTAGGTCTAGAAAATAACTCCGCTCGGAAACCCCCAAACTAATGCAATTCTATAAAATAAAATCAAAAATTAAAATAAACTAAACAAAGAGAAAAACAATTCTAAAGAAAGGAAAAAGAAAATATGGGTTGCCTCCAAAGAAGTGATAAGTTTTAAGTCTTCAGCGGGGCATGGTGGCTGAGATGGTTATGTGTTGCTAAGATTCAACAACATAAGAACCTCTTTTCTAATAATTCACTTCATGTGTGGAATAGATTTTCTTTGTACATCCCGCAAACAAGATTGCAGTGGTTTAAGCTCGAGTTTGAGTAGTTTCTTTCTTGAAGATGGCGTCTTTGATATCCCCGCCTATTTGAATTTCAGCTGAGAAGAAAGATAAATTGATGGTCCAAAAGCTTCCAAATACCGAACATATTCCAAAACATTTTCTTTCTCAGATTCAAGAGTTGCTGAATTTATTAGACACACTTCTACCGGTAACTTTTCAACTCCAGCCCTATGTGTCTTGCCCACAATTAAATCAATTCATAACTTTATAACATGAGTGAACTTCGACAGGAAACTTCATGGATTTAAAGATATCAAACGTTAATTACTCATTCTCAACTCTTAAAATAAATTTTCCTTAATGGACATCAATCAAATCTCTCCCCGTAGATAAAAAAAGGTCACCCCAAAATCAACGGAATTTGTTTATCTTCCTCCATGTCAAGCACTATGAAATCATCTGGAAATATGAACTTGTCAACCTTTATTAAAACATCTTCAATTATTGCTATTGGAAACTTGATAGATCTGTCTGCTAATTGTAAAGAAATTGTAGTAGGCTTTCCTTCTCCAAGACCATGTTTCCTGAAAACCAAAGAAGGCATTAGATTAATACTTGCCCCCAAATCACATAAAGCTTTATCAAAAAATAAATTTCCAATAGTGCAAGGAATTGTAAAATTCCCTAGATGTTTAAGTTTAGGAGGCAACTTCTTTTGTAAAATTGCGCTACTCTCTTCGGTTAGCATCACCTTCTCATGCTCCTCAAACTTTTCCCTGTTTGATAAAATATCATTCAAAAATTTAGCATATTTAGGTATATGTTCTAAATCTTCAATAAGAGGAATATTAATATGCAATTTCTTTAAAATGGTTAAAATTTTAGAGAATTGATTTTCGAGATTATTCTTTCTCATGCCCCGCTTCCCAAAATATGGAATACGAGTACGTAACGTAGGCCTAACGAATGATGTAAACACCATCCATAAGCTGTACCAGACTAACTCAACAATATGAAACAACAATCACAACCACGCAAGGAGATATAATCATATAAACAAGATCAACTTCAATAATAAATGAGATAATCCAAATAATAATCCAACATTTAGGATAAAACAAACTCCGGATCATAAATGCCCAAAACAGAGTAAAATCTCAACGACAATGTTCAAAAGAAATAAATCTAGCAAAAAAGTAAATTAAGCAGCGCAATCTTTGGTTCCATCTTCTAGAATCGTTGCTCACCAATTCCTTCTGGTATTCGTCCTTTAGTACCTGTAAATTCTTGATCTAAAAAGAAAGAAAATAATGTCCTTAGAGCAAGTCATGGACAGCAAGTAGAGAAAACAGGGAATAATAGGAACATGGTACATCAAAAGAGAGACGGGATCAGAGTCAACAGCAAAATTCAAAGATTGGCAATAATGTCAAGGGTCTACATTGAGCATGCATTAATTTACAGTTTCAATTCAAGTTCAATGTTGATGACAGTATACGAGATCAAGCATGAAATGTCAAGTGTGGGTTATTAATCAATTTATTAACCTATCTAATGCACGTACTACTGCTTCCCATTCCACAGGTTCGGCGCAAGCACACAGCGAACGCTTTAGACTGATGGTGAATTCACAGATCTTGTACTCAGCCCAGTAATCAGTGATTAATGTTCAGTGATAATAATTATCAAGCAATATTTTATGGCCATCAGTCAGTACAAGTCAGGCAGTAGGGCCCGACCGAGTACAGTTTCCGATTGTTCACTACCAAGTCATCCCATAATACCTCGGCTTGTTAATATTTTATGTCATCCTATGCGAGCATGCAAGAATGTGTCAATGTTGTATTATTCTAGGTGTGACTAGTTCTGCTCATAACAGATAAAACAAGAAGCAAACTTATTAAATTAACATAAATCACACAATCTGGACAGCATGACGTTGCTGTACAAAAACACAGATTACCGCTACTACAGAAAGTAAATGTGGATCCGTCAGAAATTCTAGAAATTAGACTTTCTACCGGTTCCAGCAAATATATATATGATATGTAAAAGTTACAGAAACTAGGATGAAAATCCTATGCTTTTTAGATTTTATGTTCATGTAGCAAGTTATGAGTTATATTCAAGCATATGAATTAATTCAGCAAACTCCTCAATTAAATTTACAAAACATCAGGGTGAATCCTACACATGTCTAGTCTCAGCCAAATTAATTTTATATTTTTATTTTAATGTTAACATGTTCTATTTAATTATGAAACAGAAAGATATGCATGAATTTGTGAATCTGGAATTTCAGACACAGTTGTACTAAAATACTACAGATTATATATCGGAATTCAACTCTGTCAAAAGTTCTAGAAAATAGACTCCTGGGGCTATAATTCATATTCAGAAAGTTATTTCAAATTACAACAGTAACAAGGTCGAATTTCTGATACAAAAAGATACAAACAGCAGTCCAGAAATTAAATTGATATGAATAGGCAGCAACTTTATCATACAAAAATATAGTTCATGCTAATTAATAATCAAAGTGATGCTAGATGTTTAACATGCATATTTCTAGGTTTAAAATGCAATTTTACAGGCTTGGTAATCAATTCATTAAATCAAATTTAATCGACATATTCAATTCCTCAAATAATTGTATAACATGGATCTAGTTATTTTTCATGTAAACGTGCATATGCAATGTTCAAGAGGGACTAGGTTTTAGATCAGAGATGTAGGCACGATGTTAAGAATATATCGGGTTAGCTCTTATAAACCCTCAACATACTTAACAGAATTCAAATAGCAATATGATAAAAAGGATTAGGATCTACTTGCGGAGATCAAAGAATCTTGGACACAACAATAAACTAGTTCAAGAAGAGACGTGCCTGTTAGACGATAGATTCGAATATATTGGAATAACGGGATGAGAATGCAGAGTGACGAACTACGAACACGGAACACGTGCAAACTACGTGCAATACAACGCAGACAAAACAGCAAACACCGGATCCCTCCACAAAAGCAAACACGGAATCCACGACTCCTCAAAATAGCATCCACACAATGCTGATCTCAAACACCAAACAGCGAAATTCAATCCCCTTCTTCTGAACAGCAAACACGGCAACGGGAAGAGGAAGAAAAGCAGCGGCGGGGACTGCGGCGACTCTAGGGGTGTTCGGAGGGTGCTGACGACGGGGTGCTAGCAGTCGAGGAGCGACGATAGCGACGAGGGCTCGACGGGGGAACGTGCTCTGTTTCTCACCAAAACAGAGTAGCAACGGAGGGAATAGGGAGGAGGCACGGCGGTGGTTGCGGATGAGGGCGAGGGTGAACAGGGACGGGGCGGCGCTCTGGAGGTGGTGGATGCTCGACGGAGGTGGAAAACGACTGATGGGTTTCAACGAGTTGGAAGGGTGAAGGTGATGGGGCTTCGGAGGTTAGATGAGAGGGTGGTGGTGAGGAGTTAGGGGAGCAGCGGGGGGGGTCGACGAGGAGTGTTGGGTGTTGCGGTGGTCGGAGAGTGGGAAGGCGAGGACGGCAAAGCACACGGACGTGGATGGGTTGGCTTAGAAAACGAAATAGAGAGAGGGAGAGGGTCGGGATGTGAGGAGAGAGGGGGAGGCAGAAGAGAGAGGGTAAGATTAAAATATTAGGGTTAATAGGAGTACTTATAGGGTAATTAAGAAGTTGGGATTTTGGGTTGCGGGTTAATGGGTTTAGGGTACGTGTTTAGGCTCCAAAAAGAGATGAATAAATAGAAATCAATGAGATAAACATATAGAGGATCAAATCAAACTCAAACACGAAAGCGCAAAATTTGTAGTGAGCCAAAAATGCAGGATTCACGCTAATAGAGTACGGAATGATCAAAAGATAATAAATGATCCCAAAGAAAAGTAAAATTTATTATTCAAAGAAAATTCAGATATAATATTTGGCGAAAAGAAAAGAAAATACAATAAAATCCAACACAGAAAAATAGGGATTACAATCCTGCCCACCTTACAAGAAGAATTTCATCCTCGAAATTCATATAAGTGGTTCATAAGGCAAACCCCGTAACAAAACAAAACAAAACAAAGCAAAACAGCTACTCAAACAAATGAGGGAACTTCTCCCAAATTTCCTCCTCTAACTCCCAAGTCGACTCACTTGGCTAGTGAGGATTCCAAGAAACTCGAACCAACTTGATGACTTTATTCTTCAGCACCTTCTCTCGATGGTCTAAGATAAAGACTGGTTGAATTTCACAGGACAAATCCGGTCTCACAAACAATTCTGAGTAGTCAATCACATGACTGTCATCCCTAATGTACTTCCTGAGCTGAGAAACATGGAATACATCTTGGACACCCACTAGAACTGGCGGTAGAGCAAGTTTGTAAGCTACCTTGTCCATACGTTCCACGATATCGAATGGACCGATGAACCGGCTTGCTCCCACCTCCAAATCGGATAACACCTTTCCAAGGAAATACTTTGAGGAAGACATGGTCGCCTGCCTCCAACTCTAGAGGTCTACGACTACAGTAAGCCCACCTCTTCTGCCTATCCTGAGCAGCCTGCAAGTGCTTCTGGATCTGAGCCACGACATCAACTGTCTTCGTGATCAACCCAGGACCCAAAAGCTTCCTCTTGCCGATATCATCTCAACAGACCGACGATCTACACTTACCCCCATACAAAACCTCAAATGGTGCTGCCTTGAGACTCGTCTGGTAACTGTTGTTATATGAGAACTCGGATAAGTGAAGATGATCTTCCCACGAACCTCCAAACTGAAGAACGCAGGATCTCAACATGTCTTCTAGGGTCTGAATCGTCCTTTCTATCTGCCCATCTGTTTGTGGATGGAACGTTGTACTGTTGCTCAACTTAGTACCCAAGCTCCTCTGCAGACTCTCCCAGAACTGAGACCTGAATCTCGTATCTCCATCCGATACAATGCTGACAGGAACTCCATGCAGACAGACAACCTTCTGAACATACTTCTCGGCTAAACTCTCCGTGGACTGACCCACACGGAAAGGAATGAAGCGAGCACACTTCGTGAGCCGATCCACTATCACCCAGATAGCATTATGACCTTTGGGACTTCTTGGCAATGCTGTCACAAAATCTATCGTGATATTCTCCCATTTCCACTCTGGGATTGGAAGAAGTTGCAAAGTCCCGCGGTCCTCTGATGCTATTCCTTCACTTGCTGATAGATCAGGCACTGAGAGACATATCTAGCCACATCTCTCTTCGTACCATGCCACCAGAAATGTTGCTTCAAGTCCCTGTACATCTTAGTACCACCTGGATGAATAGAATACGGAGACCGATGAGCTTCCTCAAGCAGCTTCTGCCTGACTTCTCCTCCAGGTACACACAACCTAGAGCCAAAACGAAGTGACCTATCAGCATGAATGACCAAATCGGATCTCAAACCAGCGTCCACTTCACTCCAAAACTCCTGCAACTGCTGGTCACCCGCTTGGGCTTCTTTAATCTGCTCCACTAAAGAAGACTGCAACTGCAACATCATGAAATGCTAAGCTGATCCAGGAAGTACCACATCCAACTCTACCCTCCTCATATCCTCCACTATTTCCTTCTGCTTAGTGAGGAACATAGCAGTGGGTCTCCTACTCAAAGCATCAGGCACCATGTTCACTTTACCCGGATGTTACTGCAAATTGATGTCAATGTCTGTCATCAATTCCAACCATCTTCTTTGCCTCATGTTCAATTCCTTCTTCGTGAACACATACTTGAGGCTCTTATGATCTGTGAATATCTCCACTCTATCCCTCAGCAAATAATGTCTCCACAACTTTATGGCAAAAATCATGGCCACGAGCACCAGATCATGCATGGGATAGTTCTTCTCATAAGGTCTCAATTGCCTCGATACATAAGCGACAACTCTGCCTCGCTACATCAGCACTGCTCCCAGACCTCTACCAGATGCATCACAATGGATCACAAAACTACCCGAACTGTCGGGTATAGTCAGCACAGGTGCTAACATCAACCGACACTTCAACTCTGCAAAAGTTTCATCACAAGCTTCGTCCCAATCAAATTTCTGCTCCTTCTTCGTCAAACTGATCAGAGGCCCAGCAATCTTCGAGAAATCCTGAATGAACTTCCGTTAATACCCTGCCAAACAAAGAAAGCTTCGCACCTCAGAAACAAACTTCGAATCGGCCAATTCTTGACCGCAGAAATCTTCGACGGATCAACAGAAACACCATCAACAGAAATAATGTGGCCCAGAAAAGCAACCCGATCCAGCCAGAACTCACACTTATTGAGCTTCCCATACAGCTGGTTCTTCCTCAAAGTCTACAGAACAACCTTCAAATGCACAGCATGATCTCCCCAGTTCCGAGAGTGCACCAATATGTCGTCAATAAAGATCACGATAAACTGATCCAAAAACGGAGAGAACACCCTGTTCATCAGACCCATGAACACAGCCGGTACATTAGTAACTCTAAAAGGCATCACCAAGAACTCATATTGCCTGTACCTTGTTCGGAATGCCGTTTTCTGAACATCTTCTGACTTCAACTTAACTTGATGATACCAGGTTACGAAGATCCAACTTCGAGAACACCGAAGCACCTCCCAGTTGATTGAACAAATCATCAATCCTTGGCAATGGATACCGATTCTTCACAGTGACATTGTTCAACTCTCTGTAGTCAATGCAAAGCCTGCGGCTACCATCCTTCTTGTTGACGAACAGAACTAGGGCTCCCCAAGGTGAAACACTAGGCCTGATAAAACTCTTATCAAGCAGCTCCTAAACTTGCACCTTTAGTTCCTCCAATTCAACCGGTGCCATACGATACAGACTCTTTGAAATATGCATCGTACCTGGATGAACATCAATGCTGAACTCCACATCTCGGTCTAGCGGTAAACAAGGCAAATCCTCGGGAAAGACATCAAGGAAATCCCGTACAACTAAGGGTGCAACAACCCCATCAGAGCCCAACGATACAAGTGAAACATCCTTAGGATCCATCGAGCTCTTGACACGTCCTGACGGTGTCTCACCCGCATGGAACACAAACTCTGGTTAACCAGAAAGCCTGAAAGTCACCTTCTTCTCTCATCAATCAATCACTGCACAGGAAACACCCAACTAGTCCATGCCCAGAATGACATATAGAAACCAGAATTGGGAATCACAATTAAATCAGCCAATAAATCTACACCACTAATCAGCAACAGGCTTTGCTTGCATACCCTAGAACAGACAATGACACCACCTGTGGTGATGTGCCAAGCTGCGGGCATAGCATCGCTTGCCAAACTATGCTGATCAACAAAGCGGGAGGAGATAAAATTGTAGGCAGTACCGGAGTCAAACAAAACATGAGCTGGAAGGGAGAATACTAAAATGACACCTAGAAGATGATCAAACAAAAAGATAAGATGCTAGTAGGATATATGCACGAATAATTGTACGAAAGGTAAAAAAGAATAACATCCAGGAATAAAAAGAATGGATGATTCCAGAATCAAAAGAATATGAGTACAAAAGGGATAAAATCATACCCAATAAGGAATCAATGAACAAATGGGCAAAAGACAATAAGAAATGAAGGGACCAAAAAGGATAAAAAAGATACCCAGATAATATGTCGGTTATTATATATATTCATGTGATCATTGTGGTGTGCACATCGCTGAGTTAACCTGGCTAGAACCAAACTTGACTAATATATCAGCCAAACCAAAACCTTCATAAAGTTAGTTATGTTCGGCTGATATATTATCCAACCTTAGGCTCTGATACCACTATAAACCTTGTTACGTGCCGCTTCCCAAAATACGGAATACAAGTACGTAATGTAGGCCTAGAGAATGATGTAAACACCATCTATAAGCTGTACCTGACTAACTCAACAGTATAAAATAACAATCAAAACCACGCAAGGAGATATAATCACATAAACAAGATCAACTTCAATAATAAATGAGATAATCCAAATAATAATCCAACATGTGGATAAAACAAACTCCGGGTCATAAAAGCCCAAAATAGAGTATAATGTCAAAGACAATGTTCAAAAGAAATTAATCTAGCAAAAAAGTAAATTAAGCAGCGCAATTTTTGGTTACATCTTCTAAAATCGTTGCTCTCCAATTCCTTCTGGTATTGCTCCTTCAGTGCCTGTAAATTCTTGATCTAAAAAGAAAAATAATAATATCCTTAGAGCGAGTCATGGACAGCAAGTAGAGTAAACATGGAATAATAGGAATATGGTATATCAAAAGAGGGGACAGGATGAAAGTAAACAGCAAAATTCAAAGATTGGCAATAATGTCAAGGGTCTACATTGAGCATGCATTAATTTACAGTTTCAATTCATGTCCAATGTTGATGACAGTATACGAGATCAAGCATGAAATGTCAAGTGTGGGTTATTAATCATTTTATTAGCCAATCTAATGCACGTACTATTGCGTCCCATTCCAGAGGTTCGGCGCAAGCACACAGTGAACGCTTTAGACTGATGGTGAATTCACAGATCATATACTCGGCCTAGTAATTAGTGATTAATGTTCAGTGACAGTAATTATCAAGTAGTATTTTATCGCCATCAGTTAGTACGAGTCAGGCAGTAGGGCCCGACAGAGGACAGTTTTTGATTGTTCACTACCAAGTTATCCCATATCTGGCTTGTTAATATTTTATTTCATCCTATGTGAGCATGCAAGAAGGTGTCAATGTTGTATTATACTAGGTGTGACTAATTCTACTCGTTACAGACAAAATAAGAAGCAAACATATTAAATTAACACAAATCACACAATCTGGACAGCATGACGTTGCTGTACAAAAACACAGATTACCGCTACTACAGAAAAGCAAATCTGGATCCGTCGAAAATTCTCGAAACTAGACTCTTTGTCGGTTCCAAAATATATATATACTATATATAGAAGTTACAGAAACTATGGTGGAAATCCTATTCTTTTCAGATTTTATGTTCAGGAATCAAGTTTTGAATTGTGTTCAAATATATGAATTAGGTCAGCAAACTCCTCAACTAAATCTAGAAAAATTCAAGGTGATTCCCACACATGTCTAGTCTCAACCAAATTAATTTCATATTTTTATTTTACTGTTAAAACGTTCTATTTAATTATGAAATAGAAAGATATGCATGAATTTGTGAATCTGGAATTTCAGACACAGTTGTACTAAAATACTGATATCTCACAGATTATATATCGAAATTCAATTCCATCGAAAGTTCTAGAAAATAGACTTATGTAGCTATAATTCATATTCAGAAAGTTATTTCAAATTACAACAATAACATGGTCAAATTTCTGATACAAAACGATACAAACAGCAGTCCAGAAATTAATTTGATATGAATAGGCAACAACTTTATCATACAATCATATAGTTCATGCTAATTAATAATCAAAGTGATGCTAGATGTTTAACATGCATATTTCTAGGTTTAAAATGCAATTTTACAGGCATGGTAATCAATTCATGAAATCAAATTCAATCGACATATTCAATTCCTCAAATAATTCTATAACATGGATCTAGTTATTTTTCATATAAACATGCATATGCAATGTTCAAGAGGAACTAGGTTTTAGATCAGATATGTAAGCACGATATTAAGAATATATCGGGTTAGCTCGTATAAACCCTCAATACACTTAACGGAATTCAAATAGCAATATGATAAAAAGGATTGTGATCTACTTGTGGAGATCAAAGAAACTTGAACACAACAATAAACTAGTTCAAGAAGAGACTTGCCTGTCTGACGATAGATTCGAATATATTGGAATAACAGGATGAGAATCCTGGGCGACGAACTACGAACACGGAACACGTACAAACTACGTGCAATACACACGCACACAAAACGGCAAACACCGGATCCTTCCACAATAGCAAACACGGGATCCACAACTCCTCAAAATAGCAACCACACAATGCTGATCTCAAACACCAAACAGCAAAATTCAATCCCCTTCTTCCGAACAGCAAACACAACAACGAAAAAAGGAAGAAGACCAGTGGCAGGGACTGCGGCGCCTCGAGGGGTGTTCAGCGGGTGCTGATAATGGGGCACTGGCGGTCGAGGAGCGACGGCAGCGACGAGGGCTCGACGGGGGAATGGTGCTTTGTTTCTCACCGACACAGAGAAGCAGCAGAGGGAACAGGGATGAGGCGCGACGGTGGTTGCGGTCGACGGCGAGGGTGAACACGGATGGGGCAGTGCTCTGGAGGTGGTGGATGCTCGACGGAGGTGGCAAACGACTGATGGGTTTTAGCGAGTTGGAAGGGTGAAGGTGACGGGGCTTCGGAGGTTGGAGATGGGGCTGGCGAGGAGTTAGGGGAGCAGCGGGGGGTTCGACGAGGAGTGTTGGGTGTTGCGGTGGTCGGAGAGCGGGAAGGCGAGGACGGCAGAGCACAGGGGCGTGGATAGGTTGGCTTGGAAAACGAAACAGAGAGAGGGAGAAGGTCGGGATGTGAGGAGAGAGAGGGCGGCAGAAGAGAGAGGGTAGGATTAAAATATTAGGGTTAATAGGGGTATTTATAGGGTAATTAAGAAGTTGGGGTTTTTGGTTGCGGGTTAATGGATTTAGGATACGGGTTTAGGCTCCAAAAAGAGACGAATAAATAGAAATCAATGAGATAAACATATAGCGGATCAAATTAAACTCAAACACGAAAGTGCAAATTTTGTATTAAGCCAAAAAATGAAGGATTCAAGCCAAAAGAGTACGGAATGATCAGAAGATAATAAATGAGCCCAAAGAAAAATAAGATTTATTATTCAAAGAAAATCCGAATACAATATTTGGAGAAAGGAAAAGAAAATACAATAAAATC
This sequence comes from Hemerocallis citrina, assembly GCA_017893485.1. NCBI lineage: Eukaryota > Viridiplantae > Streptophyta > Magnoliopsida > Asparagales > Asphodelaceae > Hemerocallis > Hemerocallis citrina. Next base: position 152,588,615 of record CM030364.1, on the reverse strand, counting down.
CAAAACAGAAAAATAGGGGTTGCATTCTTTTTAAGTCTTTGCGAAAAAGGAATATGTGGATCATAAGGCGAATTAGGAAAAGTTTAAGAATTAAACTCCCTGGCAACTGCGAGGTTTGAAGCTCATTTAATCTTCTTAGAATTCCCAGCATGGTTGCTGGTCATCTACTGCATTTGTTCCTCCAAAATTCACTTGAATTTATCTTTCTTTTCAATTACATTTTGTTCAGCAGTTTGTGCTTGTGGTTGCTCAATTGTTCTCCCTCTTCTCAGTGTTATTACTTTGACATGCTCCTTGGGATTGGTTACGGTGTTAGTGGGTAATATTTCTGGTGTTCTTTCCGAAAGAATATTTGAAAGCCGACCAATCTGAACCTCAAGGTTGTGAATTGAAGTCGTATTATTTTGTATTGCCAAATCTATTTTTTGCATGTATTGCATGAACATCTCTTCAAGTATCGGCTTCTTTTCTTGTTGTAAAAATTTTTGAGGTGGTCTAACTACTCCTTGATTGTTGTTCCAAGAAAAATTGGGGTAGTTCCTCCATCCTGGGTTATACATGTTCGAATAAGGATTGTTTTGATGTTGAAAGTTAGACACGTAATTGGCTTGATAGGAATGTGGTTGAGCAAATGGATTTCCCACTTGGCAATAAATACCCGAGTGATTATATATAAGCTATTGGGAATAGCGGCCACTGCTGACGTGGCACAGGCTAGCCCAAAAGCGCTAATAGTTGGGCAACTGGCCCAAAAACGCAAATACTATCAAAAAGTGGCCTATGACGGCAAAAAATTCCAAGAAAAAATGAAAGTAAGTTATAAGAATGATAAGTAACATAAGTTGTATTATGTTATGAAAATGGATTGTAAAGTAAAATATATGATAAAATGAGAATGAGCATTAAAATAATCTGTATGAAGAAATCTGGGTGAAAAGAAGATAGTTGTAATTTATAATGAGAGTGAAAGTGATGTATTGCGAGACGTTATGATATGTGTTAGAAGAAATGAATGAATATGATGTTATGTGATATGAGAATAAGAAAAAAAATGTTTACGAATGAAGATGAGTACGAAAGATTATGAGTCGTGAGTTTGTAAACGCAAATGAAAGGTAAATGAAGTGCATGGCTAAGTATGAAGAAAAGTGGTTGTGGCATTATGTGATTATATATGAAAATAAAGAAATGGTGTTGTAATGGTAATTGTGAAAAGATGAATATTTGTGTTAGGGAATTCAAAATGAAAAGTAATGAAATTTGTATGTGAATTAATATACTGTTTTGTATTTGAGTATAAAGTGAAGGAGTTGTATATATATATTAATATGATGCGGTGTTTATGAGATTAAATATTAAGGATTTCATGTATGAAAAATGTGGATAACTCAAACAAATTGGGGTATGGAAAGGAGTACAAGAAATAAAGAAAGTTTGTATGTGTGATATAATATTATGTGAATCTAAAATTAAAGTTATATGTGAGATCAGTGTGATGCATATAGTGAATGGCGTGAAGTTATGGATATATGTGTAGGTGGATGCAGATTTGCCGAGTACTTGATATTAAGCCGTAGTTATAATGTTTTTATGTTCAGATTCCAGGTTGAATCTTACTAACTTGATATTTGTAAGTTCAATTCATTTTTCTTTATCCAAGTTAATTTATTTGTTAGACTCCTAGAGTTATACTCACACCAGAAATGGCTAACCCCTTAGTGTTTGGGAGGTTAGGGGAGTCCCAGGACTACCCTAGATCCCCTATTGTTACAAGTCCTCAGTAGTGCAGAGGTGAGACATAGATTTTGTGAAGTTGAGTCTTTTACTTTTAAAATTTTTGTATAAGATAATATGATGAATAGTGAAATTTATGATTTAAAATGTATTTTAGATGTATAAGCATATAGATGATGATGATGAGTATAGTGTGGAGTGGTATGATATGTTTGTGACCCGTACCCATCTCGATGTAGAGTACCGGGCCTTGTGGTAGGTTTTATAAGTTATTTTCTAAAATTTTCACTACGTTTTGAAAGAAATTTATGGTTTTTAATTGATAATTGATTATATTATGAGTTTGGCCCCCAGAGCATGATATTTATATTGCCTGTGTAATTCTGCTCATTTTGGCCTGGAGAGCCCATGATATTATTTTCTGTGATGTGAGCTACGGAATTTAGAGCAGAATTCGGGTAAGCTTTTTGTGTTTCGGGACAGAAATTTCAGTGAAAACTCTGCCAAAATTTTATTTAAAATATAACTATCTTAGTTTATGTTTAAAGTAATATTGAAATTGAAAGAATTGAATTTGGGGTTAAAATAAAATAAAATTGGGGGTGTAACAAAGGGCTAATTTGTAAACACGTGTATTTGAGTGCTCGAATTTTTTAGAAATCTTCACTTAGAATCAATTTGAAATTTTAAAATGTTTATCCTTGCTTTCTTCCTTAATTTCACCGAAACGTACACTTTTTGCATTTATCCATCTCATTCCTTCAAAATCAAACAAATAGACAAAATTAAGTAGAAAGGAGATGAAATTCAACAAAATAAACGAGAACTTGCAATTTTAATACATAGAGAGTAATAAAAATCATGTAAAAATTGCACACATCAGCATGCAAGCGATCGTCCTCTTCGTCATCACCTCCCCTCGGAGTAGGTGGGGCCTCGGGAAACTTTCGTGGAGAAATTAAAACTTTCGTGCTCAAGATGAGGGTACTTTCGTAGCACGTGCTCGATGGCCCGGACGTTCCCCTGGTCCTGTGCGAAGATAACCTTGTCGATGACGCCCAGCTTTGCGGTCTACAACTTCTTCTCGTTCTCCTGCAGGAGGGCATTCTCCTTCTCCAGCCGAGTTCAGTCCTCGGTGACAGTTGTAAGCTCCGCCTTCAAGGCTAGTTCGCGAACTTCCAAGGCTTGGACCAGCAACTTCTGCTCATTCATCTCCCTCTCGTACCGCTTAGCGTGCCGCTCGGATTGCTTGAGCTCGCAGGTGTACTGCCTCCTTAGCTCCGCCCCTTGTAGAATCGTCTATGAACGGAGAGCAAAGACTTAGAAATTTTCAAGAAAATGAAAAGATTAAGTAACGGGGCTCAGAAAGCACTTACCATTATGTCGGCCTGAGCCCATTTCATGAGGCTCAGTGGCGCTCCTTGTCCTGAGGGGTGGCCGGTGCTCCACTACCTCGATCGCCACAAGACCTTCCGTTAGAGAATCCACCAACTTCAAGGACCAGGGACCCACGGCGCTAGCCCCTCCTCCCCTACGATTTGCCTAGCCTCATGATGAATGGGCGGGAAACCAGACTTCATAATCTCGGCAACCTTAAGGTTGCCAGGGCTCGGCACTGCCTTGGCTGGGCCTGAGGTGCCCCAAACTGCCAAAGACTCCGACCTTTTGGACTTTGCCTCGGAAGCCCTCTCGGACGCAGCAACGGCGGACCTCTTCTTCGGCTTCGGCTGCTTGGCTGCCTTCTTCTTGGCCAAGAAGGCCCTCCTCTGTTCAATCTCCGCACCATCCATAGCTGCAAAAGAAAACAAGAGCTGTGAGAACGAAGGAAAAAAGATAGATTGAGGAAAAGGAAATGAAAAATATACAGGGGTCGATGGGGCTCAATCTAATCCTTGCTAAGTGCCTCTTGGTTACATTCACCCAACCGATACTCCCTTTGGTGATGATCCGCCTCACATCCTCCTTCTCCTCCTCCGTAAGTCCTTCTCCTTCGGGGCTTTGTGGTTAGGTTTATAGAAGGACTAGTTCGTCGGGATGTCCGAAGGTACCTGGTTCCGAATGATGAAATATTTCTCTTCCCATTCCTTAATTAAGTCCGGGTGACCGTGGAATACCCGTCTACGGGGATGAGGGGAGATGTAATAAAACCCCCTCATGTCCCTGCGAGCTGATCCCCAAGTAGGCTAGGAAATACTTCAACTTCAAAGGGAATGCCCTATCTTCACAAAGCAGCATCACGCACATGATCTGCTTTCAGAAGTTCGGGCCATACTGCATCGGACTCAGTCTCGCTCAATTCAACACCAGCTTCACAAATGGGTGCAGGGGTAACCTTAACCCCAAACTGAAAGCGTTGAACGAAAATATGCAGAACCATGGGGCCAGATTGTCCATCGGTCAAAGCCCGGGGTTCAGTAACATCAGCTCATATTACAGAAAAATGGAGTAGCTCTCCCATATCAGCGGGAGGTCGCTGCTCGTAAACACACTCTGTATACAGTCTGCTCTGATCCTCTGACGGCTCGGCAAAGAGGGATGCACCCCAAACTGAACCAAGTCTTCGAGGTTGTCTAGGTACATTCTAATCGAACTCGGTTGTTGAAGATAGAGGACGTAGAACCTGCCATTCGGGCAATATTCGATAGGCGACCCAAGGCTGTCGGGAAGAGCCAACCTTAGCTTTCTTCCCCAAATACGGGGAGTCCTCGGGGTGAAGGGGGACGCCAACCGCTACAAACGCGCAGTCCCCTCTGGCGGGTCGACCTCCTTAACTTCTCCCTCATCCTCTCCCCCCTCGCCTGCTACTTCTTCATTGTCAGGCTTTTCGTCTTCATCCTTGACATCGTCTCCCCCTCCGTCGCCAAATTTAGCTCGACTTCTTCCACCTCCTCCTCCTTGCCATTGTCCATATCCAATAGTTCACCCTTACCGACCACCTCCATCTCTTTGACCTCTTCATCTGAATCAGTCGATTCCACCACAAAGGGTCTTCGAGTATGGATAGGCTCGACCTTGTAGACCTTCGGGACTTCTTCCCAAGATGTGGACTCAGAAGAAACTTGCTGGATTTCTCAAGAAGAAGAACCTTTGCCGCCTCGACCAGACGTGGAGGCGAAAGAACTGCACCGAACCCTCGACATAATATAAAAATACTAACATGGTTGCCGAAAAGGATGTCAGAAAGTTAGCCGCCGGTGCCAGAACAGAACCTACAGAGAGAAGCTCTGGGGCAAGTGAGAGAAAGTAAAGAGGAGAATGAGAAGGAAGGAGTATAAATAAATGACTCAGGGATGCCTCAATTTTCACGCCTAATCTTAACCATATGATTTGTCCAACGGTGGATAACATAAGAACTCCTCGATTTTCCAAACTGTGACGTCAGCCGAGTTACATGCAGTACACGGGCCTTTACCATGGCCACAACGGACACAAACTGATCCTCTAAAATCTTCCAAGTATACCACGATCGACGCTCGACACAGACCTCGAGCCACCCACAAGGTTTCATATAACCTTGCTATCGCTCGACGCTCGGTAGTAACTTAGAGCGACCCACAAGGTTTCATACAATCTTGCTGTCACACGAAGCTCGATAGTGACTTCGAGCTACCCACAAGGTTACATACAATCTTGTTATCGTTCGACGCTCGACACTGACTTTGAGCCACCCAAAAGGTCTCATACAACCTTGCTATCGCTCGACGCTTGGTGCTGACCTCGAGCCACCCAAAAGGTTTCATACAACCTTACTATCGCTCGATGCTCAGCACTGACCTCGAGCCACCTACAATGTTTCAGACAACCTTGCTATTGCTCGACGCTTGGCATTGGCTTCGAGCTACCCACAAGGTTTCATACAATCTTGCTGCTGCTCGACGCTCGATAGTGACTTCGAGCTACCCATAAGGTTTCAAACAATCTTGTTGCCGCTCGATGCTCGGCAGTGACTTCAAGCTACCTACAAGGTTCCATACAATCTTGTTATCGCTTGATGCTCGGCACTGACCTCGAGCCACGCACAAGGTTTTATACAACCTTGCGATCGCTCGATGTTCGGCACTGACCTCGTGCCACCCACAATGTTTCATTCAACTGTGCTATCGCTCGATGCGCAGCACTGACCACGAGCCACCCACAAGGTTTCATACAACCTTGCTAGCGCTCGTCGCACGGCAGTGACTTCGAGCTATACACAATGTTCCATGAAATCTTGCTATCCCTCGACGCTTGGTGGTGACTTTGAGCTACCCACAAGATTTCATACAACCTTGTTATCGCTTGTCGCTTGACAGTGACTTCAAGCTACCCACAAGGTTTCATACAATCTTGCTGTCACTCGACGCTCGGCACAGACCTCGAGCCACCTACAAGGTTTCATACAACCTTGCTATCACTCGACGCTCGGTGTTGACCTCGAACCACAATAATGACACGATATGGGTATTGACGCTCAGAGATCGCCTGTTGCCTCACCCAGCGTGATCTGGAGCACGATGCTCGGAGCTCGGTGGTTACTTCGTACCACCACCCAACATTCTTCGGTGCCGGGGTATTCGGAGCTCGGTGTGGATTCTGAGCCTGAGACAGGCCATGTTTTATGTAAACAAACCGTTTTACCCTCGCTCGCACTGTCGACTGAATTTTCCCACAGGATTGAACTACTCCTCGACGGTTGAAGCGCCCAACCTTCCAGAAGTAGGAGACCTATGATGTGGGTAAAAACCAGCCTCATCTGAGGTGTCTGATCTCATCAAGATCCAGGAACCCACTTGTAGCGCCCCGAATTTCTAATATAATAACTTAGAAAATACGTGGCACAATCCCAGCATCAACTTCAATGTAACAGTACACATAGCCCAAAACACAAATAATTTTATTCCAAATTCTTATTACAATAATCTTTTACCAACACAGCGGAATACAAAACACCTTGAATTACAACATTCTTTTTACAACACTTCTTTTACTAAAGTTTTACACAAAGCTCTATTACATCAGTTTGTCTCCAAAACTATCTCAAGCATCCAACCTCCAAACTCTAGGCAACAACCTGTAACATATGAGGCTAGAGATGATCCCTAACCCCCAAAAACTAAAGGGGTTAGCCATAAATGGTGTGAGTGATATAAAACAATAAACAACATAAATAAACAATAAGCATGGATTCCTAAACAACATATACTGAACGTGAATAACATATACTAAACATGTATTGTGAAGTAAGAAATGGCAGGAAAATATGAAAACAACAAGTGTAGCTTAACTACGTGTTAGGTGTAGAAAATAGGAAAACACATACATAAAACCAAGTCAAGAAAACACTAATTCTATATGCGGACTCTCTAATGCGTACTTGTCGAAGTCTATGCATCACATTCTACATAGGTTCGGTGCAAGCCCTTAACGTCTCCACATTATAGGGTTCAATCCCCGCTATGCAACTAATCCTACCGCGATGACTACTACGAGATAAAGATAAACTGTGAGTACTAGCCCTTGCTCCGATAATTTCGGAGATCAATCCCACACCGCAAATAACTACTTGGATAATTCCGGAGATATATCCCACACCGTAGGTAATTTACCTGAGATAATTCTGAAGATACATCCCACACCCTAAGTAAGATACTTGGATAATTCTGGAGATTAAATCCCACACCGAAACAATGACCCTCATCACATGAATACCCCATGTGCGTCGCCTCAAATCCGATAATTCCCGAGATCAATCCCACACCGCAAGTAACTACTTGGATAATTCCGGAGATATATCCCACATCCCAGGTAATTTACCTGAGATAATTCCGGAGATACATCCCACACTCTAAGTAAGATACTTGGATAATTCCGGAGATTAAATCCCACACCGAAAGCCATACTGAGGTGCATATCCCATGTTCCCATTCGTCATATAACCACTAGTGCCTGTCCTTATCATTTTTGGGTTATTTAATTACTTAACGAATCTCCTAGAGTCGGTGTACCCTACCGGACAACTAAATGCCTCAACAGACCCAAACATAATTAACTCAAACACCGGTATTCTAGGGTCACACACATCCTCTAGATTCTCAACTCAAATATCTCAACCAAACTCACATCTGAAACTGCTCAACTTAACATCTTGAAATCATATGTTAAAATAGAAGATAAGGTATAGCCTAAGACATTTGAAGAATAAATCATTTGAAGGAAACATTCAAACTTATGAGAACACATCAGCACCAGTCGACTAATACTGAAGTAAGTCGACTGTCCAGAGGGAAAAATCCATGATTTTAAGAAAATAAGTTAAGTAATATAAGTTGACTTATAAAAGTCATAAGTTGACTTACCAGATCATAAGTTGACTTATAAAAACATAAGTCGACTTACCAGATCATAAGTTGACTTATAAAAATATAAATCGACTTACCAGAGAGAAACAAGTCGACTTAAAAGAGAATATAAGTCGACTTAAAAGGTCATAAGTCGACTTACCAGAGAAAAATCTACGATAACTTTGAAAAATAAATCCTAAGTGTACCAGTCGACTGAAAAGGGTCTAAGTCGACTGTCCAGAACGGATTTTCAAGTAAACTAAAGATACAGCAGCTGGGTCGTGCCAGTCGACTGATAGGTTTGCCAGTCGACTGTCGGCCTACAGTCTGCATAGTTTTGGTTGTTCATGATAATCAAAATTAGAGTTCACCAAAAGAAATCATTGTTTACTAAAATAAGTTGTATTTCAATAAAAACGACCGTCTCAAAGTATTCTCAGATCGGATACATTACTCAAAACATCCAATATCTCAAAACTCAAGTTCTCATGTTCTAAATTCCTAATTCTTCCATTAGGATTTCTAAATACTGAATTTCTTTCACAACTCATAACCAAGATCTGATTTGTAAACACAAGATCCAGATGCTCACCCATCCGATCATAACCATACTCAAATCTTAAACATGCTTTCTAGCAATACAATTTTATGAACCAAGATCTACTCAACATTCTTAGATTTCACATACATGGTACAAACAACAACCTTTGCATCGTTCTCATGCAAAATACTAAATAACATACATGCCAAACAAACAACACAATAATCGTTCACATAAATCAAACCACAAAACAAATTTCGTATTACTCACAAAACAAAATAAAACAAAACAATCACTCTCCTAAATCAAACAACAAAACAAAATAAAGCAAAACAATGTCACTCACCTTAGGAATGAAGAGATCCAACAAGAAAGTCTCTCCTTTCGCGAGATCCGAAATCCTCCCCTTGATCACCAAGAAAATAATAATATAATAAATCTTGAGTTGTGCAGGGAAAAATGGCTGCACACTCTCTTTTATACAGGCTGAAAATCAGATTTAGGGTTTTAGAAATGTATTTGCAAATTAGTCTTCCCAAAATGTAAACTTACATATATAACATTTTCTTAGTTAAAATAGATTAAATAAATCAAAACCAAATCAAATATTTTATCACTGAGTTGTCTAACAATCCAAAGCAGCCCAGTAAACAAGAAAAATTCGGATTTACAACTCAGGGTGGCGATTTTGCACAAAAGCCCCCCCTTTTGTAATATTTGCAATTACATCATAAAATATTCATAAAAATCCAGAAAAATCCGAAATAATATCTAATAATACATATTATATTTTCCAATCAAAATATTTGACTTTTACTCTCCAGAAAAACAATTGCACAAGATTCTACATGAATTCCATATTTGCAAAAACACCCTTTTTGTTTAAATTTTCACCAAATCGACTTTAAATAAAATCTAAATATATTTAAATTCAAATGATAACCATGGAGAACCAAAATATCAGTAAAAACGAATTTTCATGATTTATTTAAGATCCAAAAGACTTTTTACATAAAAGCCCCTCCCTTTCGAGGTATTTATAAAAATAGTTTCTCTACTCAGAAAAATCCCAAATTTGAGAATATACTCCCTTAACTTTAGGAGAATTTACCAAAAATATAAAATTGGTTATTTACACCAAAAATATTTGCACGTGTTTCGCACGTGTAAAAAGATAAATCTCTAGAAAATATTTATTAATTCTTCAGAAAATCATTTTAATTTATTTTCAAATCTTTAAAATAATATTTGAAAATACGGGGTTCTACATCACTCCCTCCTTAGAAGAGTTCTGTCCTCAGAACTACGGCTATTGGGGTCCAAACAAACACATCAAGAAGGGATGAAAACTTATGGATAGAAACATAATTTAAAGAATTACAATCACACAAGGGAAAGCATTTCAACAAAAGAAGTACAACATACAGACGAAACACAATCATGCAAAGGATTCAGAAAATCAAACTTCCGCTGTGCAACTCTGATAACTTGCTATCGGAAGTCACGCTGCAACAACTACTGAACTCCTGCCTCCAACTCTAATCTTCTGCTTCATCTTTCCAAGAATCAGTGACCACTCCCTCCTTAGAAAGGACATGACTAAGGATAGCCACCTCAAGACCTTGTTTGGAAACACCTTAAGCTCCACACTTAAGACTATCAATAAATGGCGACACAATTATATGCAAGAAAATAGTATCAAATAAAACTTCTGTCTTTATTCCATTAATCCAAATAAATCTTGTTACATGAAGAAAAATACTCAATCTTCAATTATTCCCAAATAAAATTTTTACTTAATACAAAACAAATTCAAAATTCTTGCACCCACGAGTCACATTCCTGAGTTACCTGCATCCTCCTCAGTCAATGCCAACACTCGCCCCTCTTCAGATCCTTGCCCGTCCCGGCACCATCTTTCTTCAGCTGCGGACAGTTCGGACGAATATGCCCTTCACGACCACAATGATAGCACGCCTTCCGAGGTTCGGTGCATGCTGCTCGATAATGTCCGGTCTCTCCACAATTGAAACAAATCTGCTTCGCCAACTTCGGACACGCTGACCGGTAATGACCTGCCTCCTTGCAGAAATAACAAGTCACTTTCCGAGTTGCAAGTGCCTTCTGCAGTGGGTCACTGGACTTGACTTGCTTCGCTGGGAACTCCTTCCCACTCTGATTTGACGCTGGCTTCCTCCTCTTGGAAGACTCGGCCTGCTTGATAGGATCAGCATTAATAAACAATGGTCCATCCTATAGTTCCGATTCTGGTTCCGAATCTGTGCCAAATTAGCTGCCATCAGCGCATTCAGAGTTTGATATACCTTGGCAAATTCGGCCTCGAGATCAATTCCAGTTCCTCGAGAACTTCCAGATCCATCCTCATTGTTACCACCATTCCTGGGCCTAGGTGCAACCATTCTGAATACTGCAAAATGAGGGTAAAGTTAGAGCATCACATACACATTTCACATTCACATCCATACCCTATGGCAAAACCATAACCATACCCCAAACCAAAACATCATGTTTCAACTCTATGTGATACTCACTCTAATGTCCACACCTAGGTACTCACTCACTAGTGTCCACACCTAGGTTGGTTTTAATACTATGTCTATTATTACTATTGAAGCATGCTCTGATACCAATCTGTAGCGCTCCGAATTTCTAATATAATAACTTAGAAAATACGTGGCACAATCCCAGCATCAACTTCAATGTAACAGTACACATAGCCCAAAACACAAATAATTTATTCCAAATTCTTATTACAATAATCTTTTACCAACACAGCGGAATACAAAACTCCTTGAATTACAACATTCTTTTTACAACACTTCTTTTACTAAAGTTTTACACAAAGCTCTATTACATCAGTTTATTTCCAAAACTATCTCAAGCATCCAACCTCCAAACTCTAAGCAACAACCTGTAACATATGAGGCTAGAGATGATCCCTAACCCCCAAAAACTAAAGGGGTCAGCCATAAATGGTGTGAGTGATATAAAATAACAAATAACATAAATAAACAATAAGCATGGATTCCTAAACAACATATACTGAACGTGAATAACATATACTAAACATGTATTGTGAAGTAAGAAATGGCAGGAAAACATGAAAACATCAAGTGTAGCTTAACTACGTGTTAGGTGTAGAAAACAGAAAAACACATACATAAAACCAAGTCAAGAAAATACTAAATCTATATGCGGACTCTCTAATGTGTACTTGTCGAAGTCTATGCATCCCATTCTACATAGGTTCGGTGCAAGCCCTTAACGTCTCCACATTATAGGGTTCAATCCCCGCTATGCAACTAATCCTAACGCGATGATTACTACGAGATAAAGATAAACTGTGAGTATTAGCCCTTTCACCGATAATTCCGGAGATCAATCCCACACCGCAAGTAACTACTTGAATAATTCCGGAGATATATCCCACACCGCAGGTAATTTACCTGAGATAATTCCGAAGATACATCCCACACCCTAAGTAAGATACTTGGATAATTCCGGAGATTAAATCCCACACCGAAATAATGACCCTCATCACATGGATACCCCATGTGCGTCGCCTCGACTCCGATAATTCCGGAGATCAATCCCACACCGCAAGTAACTACTTGGATAATTACGGAGATATATCCAACACCGCAGGTAATTTACCTGAGATAATTTCGGAGATACATCCCACACCCTAAGTAAGATGCTTGGATAATTCCGGAGATTAAATCCCACACCGAAAGCCATACTGAGGTGCATAACCCATGTTCCCGTTCGTCATATCACCACTAGTGCCTGTCCTTATCATTTTTGGGTTATTTAATTACTTAACGAATCTCCTAGAGTCGGTGTACCCTACCGGATTTTACTCAATATCTGAACAACTAAATGCCTCAACAGATCCAAACATAATTAACTCAAACACCGGTATTCTAGGATCACACACATCCTCTAGAGACTCAACTCAAATATCTCAACCAAACTCACATCTGAAACTGCTCAACTTAACATCTTGAAATCATATGTTAAAATAGAAGATAAGGTATAGCCTAAGACATTTGAAGAATAAATCATTTGAAGGAAACATTCAAACTTATGAGAACACATCAGCACCAGTCGACTAATACTGAAGTAAGTCGACTGTCCAGAGGGAAAATTCCATGATTTTAAGAAAATAAGTTAAGTAATATAAGTTGACTTATAAAAACATAATCGACTGTCCAGAGGGAAAATTCCATGATTTTAAGAAAATAAGTTAAGTAATATAAGTTGACTTATAAAAACATAAGTCGACTTACCAGATCATAAGTTGACTTATAAAAACATAAGTCGACTTACCAGAGAGAAATTTCAGAAATCTTTATGAAAATATTCTAAGTATTATAAGTCGACTTGCAAAGTCATAAGTCGACTTAAAAGAGAATATAAGTCGACTTAAAAGGTCATAAGTCGACTTACCAGAGAAAAATCTACGATAACTTTGAAAAATAAATCCTAAGTGTACCAGTCGACTGAAAAGGGTCTAAGTCGACTATCCAGAACGGATTTTCAAGTAAACTAAAGATACAGCAGCTAGGTCGTGTCAATCGACTGATAGGTCTGCCAGTCGACTGTCGACCTACAGTCTGCATAGTTTTGGTTGTTCATGATAATCAAAATTAGAGTTCACCAAAAGAAATCATTGTTCAATAAAAACAACCGTCTCAAAGTATTCTCAGATCGGATACATTACTCAAAACATCCAATATCTCAAAACTCAAGTTCTCATGTTCTAAATTCCTAATTCTTCCATTAGGATTTCTAAATACTGAATTTCTTTCACAACTCATAACCAAGATCTGATTTGTAAACACAAGATCCAGATGCTCACCCATCCGATCATAACCATACTCAAATCTTAAACATGCTTTCTAGCAATACAATTTTATGAACCAAGATCTACTCAACATTCTTAGATTTCACATACATGGTACAAACAACAACCTTTGAACCGTTCTCATGGAAAATACTAAATAACATACATGCCAAACAAACAACACAACAATCGTTCACATAAATCAAACCACAAAACAAATTTCGTATTACTCACAAAACAAAATAAAACAAAACAATCACTCTCCTAAATCAAACAACAAAACAAAATAAAGCAAAACAATGTCACTCACCTTAGGAATGAAGAGATCCAACAAGAAAGTCTCTCCTTTCGCGAGATCCGAAATCCTCCCCTTGATCACCAAGAAAATAATAATATAATAAATCTTGAGTTGTGCAGCGAAAGACGGTTGCACACTCTCTTTTATACAGGCTGGAAATCAGATTTAGGGTTTTAGAAATGTATTTGCAAATTAGTCCTCCCAAAAATGTAAACTTACATATATAACATTTTCTTAGTTAAAATAGATTAAATAAATCAAAACCAAATCAAATATTTTATCACTGAGTTGTCCAACAATCCAGAGCAGTCCAGTAAACAAGAAAAATTCGGATTTACAACTCAGGGTGGCGATTTTGCACAAAAGCCCTCCCTTTTGTAATATTTGCAATTACATCATAAAATATTCATAAAAATCCAGCAAAAATCTGAAATAATATCTAATAATACATATTATATTTTTCAATCAAAATATTTGACTTTTACTCTCCAGAAAAACATTTGCACAAGATTCTACATGAATTCCATATTTGCAAAAACACCCTTTTGTTTAAATCTTCACCAAATCGACTTTAAATAAAATCTAAATATATTTAAATTCAAATGATAACCATGGAGAACCAAAATATCAGTAAAAACAAATTTTCATGATTTATTTAAGATCCAAACGACTTTTTACATAAAAGCCCATCCCTTTCGAGGTATTTATAAAAATAGTTTCTCTACTCAGAAAAATCCCAAATTTTAGAATATACTCCCTTAACTTTAGGAGAATTTACCAAAAATATAAAATTGGTTATTTACACCAAAAATATTTGCACGTGTTTCGCACGTGTAAAAAGATAAATCTCTAGAAAATATTTATTAATTCTTCAGAAAATTATTTTAATTTATTTTCAAATCTTTAAAATAATATTTGAAAATATGGGGTTCTACACCACTAGCAGGCCAGTATGCTCCATGGGCCACTAGCCTGCCCTCTATACCTATCCGACCCACAGAGAAGGGTCAACCCGGTCCATTAGGGTTCCCCCTATTTGCCTACAAATACCAGACCCCATCCACTATGATCAGGTAATGAACTTTTAGCCTCCAAAATCCTAAACCTCAATTTTCTTTTTAGTCACTGAGTTGATCGCCAGAGGGTCCGCCACCGAAAAAACTTCGGGTGTTTCTGGACTTTGTGCAGGAGTCCGACGGCCACCAGCAAGGGTGACCACCAGTAGATCCGCTTCTCAAACCTCACATCAGATTCAGATATACGGCTGAGATCTGTCTTTCTTCCTCATTAATCGAACTCACTATCTGTTGCTCTCATACCATAATAAAAGCAGCATCACCTTTATATCTGACAATATATGCATATAATATTAATGTGTTCTACAAATGTGGCTAGGTTCATTCTTTTCTTATTGTGTGGTTGTTGAACTTGGACACACATACATGCAAGTAACAATCCTTGCATGCATGCTTTTTTTTGTTGCAATGAATATGAAACTAGCTAGCCCAGGGGCGGAGCCACTATGTAACCACTGCGGTCCAAGGACCGCACTCAAATAAATAAATAAAAAAATTATGTATATATATATATCTCTATATGAGTTAGTCTATTATGAGATGGTGAGCGGGGCTCCTTATCTTGAGCGGGAGCTTCCAGCCATCCGATCTGAATTGATTCAGATCGAATGCCTGAGATCAGATCCCGTTCTCCATCTGTTTTGTTGAGGGTGAAATGGTCATTTACTCCCTCTCCTTATCTTTTTGGCATGCTGGCTCCCAACTCTTATCCCGCTCCCTCTTCGATCTGAAAGAAACCCTAGCCCCCCTCTCCTTATCTTTCTCCCGCGCTCTCCTTCTTTGTCTGAAACCCTTCCCCAAATCGATTTTTGCAGAAACCCTCTCTATTCCCCCTAATCGAGACCATAATCGAAATCCTCACCAGCCGCCCATCTTCCTTATTCGAAATCCCCAAATCCTCTTCACCTCGAAACCCTAGCTTCACCTCAGCTCGCCCCCGACGCTCCTCTTCGCAGTCGAAATCTACATCCACACGGCCAAGCTTCTCCCGATCTGAGGTATAATTTGAGTGGTCATTATATAATTCCCATAAAAAGAAGTTTTTATTCCAGGGCAACCAATGTAACAATGATGGAAACCAGATTCATATCTGCAATATTTAGTTCTTCACTTTAGTATGTGGTTGTATGACTTAAAAACATTTAATTATTGAAAAAAGATGAAGAGAGAAATCTATACATACATCATCTAAGAGAGAAAAAAAAAAGTCAAGAAAGTAAGAATAACTACTACTTCAAATTTAACTACCCATCGTCTTTCTCACGATTGCACACACAAAAAACTATAAAGACAAGCATTGCGCGATAAAGACAACCCATCTGAGGTATAATTTGAGGCCTAAATTTTGATTGTGATTTTGATTAGTGGTCCGATCTGCAGCTTCATCTTGATTGTGATGTTAGGTTTATTTTTTAGAATTCTACAAAATATCCTAATTCAGATGCTAACCACAAAAAAATTCTGATTTTAGGTTGATTTTGTTATTTCTCCCTAATTTTCTAACTACGCTGTTGTAGAATGAACTCAAAATTGCCCAAACAAACTACATAGTTAAAATTTAATGCTTTTAGTTGAAGTTGAATCAATCTTTGGTTATTGTTTTTTAAATTTGTAGTTCGAGCTTTGACTGAGCATTTCTTCATTACTCCCACAGTCCCACACAC
The DNA here is from genome assembly GCA_017893485.1 of Hemerocallis citrina. Lineage (NCBI taxonomy): Eukaryota > Viridiplantae > Streptophyta > Magnoliopsida > Asparagales > Asphodelaceae > Hemerocallis > Hemerocallis citrina. Next base: position 152,572,115 of record CM030364.1, on the reverse strand, counting down.
GCAAGGCAGCCGCAGCAGCAAAAAGAAAAAAAAAGAAATACAAGTCTGGAGTTGCCATTGTTGGTTTTGGTTCAATTAGTTCTACTAATTCTTCACTTTCGCTCATTCAAATTTATCCAGGTTCAATTCTACTCCAATACTTTCTTATTTGTTGTTCTCTTCTTCAATTAGAGTCAAAAATCCTAACCCTAAAATTAGAAATAAACCCTACTTACTTCAATTTTACACCAATTATTTTTATATAATATATAATTACTCAATTTTCTTCAAGTTTTGCGTGTTTAATTTATATAAAAATATATAATTTAGGAATTAATTGAAGTTTGTTGAAATATTAAGAATTTTAATTTATTGACATGCTTTCTTGTTTTCATACTTATTATGTTGTTTGAACCAATGTGATTTATGTATGTGTATATTGTTTAGGTAGGGATGATATTATAATTTATCTTGGTGAAACTCATTATTTTTAAAATTAAAAATTTGAAGGATTATGGAGAGATTCTACAAAAGAAAACGTGTTGAAGAACAAGTAATCGAAGAGAGTTCAAATAAAGTCGATGAGTGCCCAAATAGAGTGGAGGACTCGAATAGAGTCGGGATGAAGATCTCAAGTTCATTTTTAATTGAAGAATTTGATGCCGCACAATTGCCCTCCGATCCGGGATTAAGAATCCCAATTTTACGATATAGTCCTAAAATTATAGATCAAGTTCGAAGAGCGTATTTGCTAAAAGGTCCTTGTCAACCTAGGGATATTAAATTCCCGAAAAGGAAGTTTGGAGTCGAAGCATATAGAAGTTTTTGCCCTTCGTGGTTTGACGACTTTAAATGGCTGGAGTATAGTACATCCAAAGATGCTGTATATTGCCAATATTGTTATCTTTTTAAATCAGTAAGAGGAAAACAGTCTGGAGGTGATGCTTTTGTAATCGAAGGATTCATTTACTGGAAAAACAAAGAACGGCTTAAAGTTCACATTGGGCTACATGGCAGTGAGCACAACCAAGCTCGATTAAAGTGTGATTCATTGATGAATCAAAAACAACATATTGAAACAGTTTTTCACAAGCAATCTCAACAAGCAAGATATGATTATCGTGTTCGTCTTAACGCCTCAATTGATTGCGTTCGCCTTTTGCTACGACAAGGTCTACCTTTTCGCGGCCATGATGAATCCGAAAATTCTCTCAATCCAGGTAACTTCCTTGTTCAGTTGCAGTTCTTGGCGAGTCATAATGATTCAATAAATGATGTGATATTGGGAAATGCTCCTAAAAATTGCAAGTTGACATCACCGGATATTCAGAAAGATATTGTGCGTGCTTGTGTTGTTGACACAATTGATGTCATCTTAAAAGATATTGGTGATTCACTATTTTCGATTTTAGTTGATGAATCACGTGATATTTCAAACAAAGAGCAAATGTCGGTAGTTTTGCGTTATGTAGACAGTAGTGGGCATGTAAAAGAGCGCTTTATTGGGATTGAACATGTTCTTAATACCACATCCCTCTCACTTAAGGCTTCGATTGATGAGATTTTTTCTAGATACAATTTGAGCATTTCTAGATTGAGAGGACAAGGTTATGATGGAGCTAGTAATATAAAAGGGGAATTTAATGGTTTGAAAGCACTCATTTTGAAGGAGAACTCGTGTGCTTACTACGTACATTGCTTTGCTCATCAACTTCAACTAGCTCTTGTAGGCATGGCAAAGAAGAATATTCTCGTTGCTGAGTTTTTCCGTGTTGTTACTGATGTGATAAATGTTGTTGGAGCATCTTGTAAACGCTCTGATCTCCTTCATGAAAAACAATCAAATTTTATTGCGGAGGCATTGGAAAATGGTGATATTGTTAGTGGGAGAGGGCTTAATCAAGAAACTAACCTGCAACGTCCTGGTGATACACGATGGGGTTCGCACTATAAGTCTTTGCTTAGCATACTTTTAATGTTCAAAACTGTGGGCGAAGTACTTGAAATTATTTATACGGATAAATCTTCTTCTTCTGATCAAAAGTTGGAGGCATCTAACTTGTCGAAGTGGATGCACTCATTTGATTTTGCATTCAATTTACACATGATGAAGATTATTTTGGGAATTTCAAATGTGTTGTCTCAATCATTACAATTGAAAGATCAAGATATTGTCAATGCAATGGGTTTGGTGAAAGATTGCAAGGAACGACTCGAGATATTGAGAGATGATGGGTGGGATTCATTTCTTAAAGAAGTTTATGATTTTTGTCAGAAGCATAATATTGATGTTCCTAAAATGGATGATATGTTTATGCGGTATGATATTCGTGGTCGCCCACAGCGTAATCCACCGAATATAAAAAATTTGCATCACTATCGTGTTGATTTATTCTATGCTGTGATTGACTTGCAATATAACGAGTTGAAAGATCGTTTCTCGGAGGCCAGTACAAAGTTACTACTTTGCATAGCTTGCTTGTGTCCACAAAATTCATTTTATGCTTTCGACAAGAGCAAATTGCTTCAACTGGCTGAGTTTTATCCACAAGATTTTTCAACTTTAGATATTCTCGAACTCGGTGATGAACATGATACGTATATTTTTGATGTGCGTGCAAACATTGCATTCACAGAGTTGAGAGGCCTAGGTGATCTTGCACAAAAGTTGGTCCTAACGAAGAAACATAGAATTTTTCCATTGGTTTATAAGCTTCTAACACTGGCATTAATTCTACCTGTCGCCACTGCTACTGTGGAAAGAGTGTTTTCTGCAATGAGTATTGTGAAAGATACATTGCGCAACCGAATGGGCGACGAGTGGATGAATGACAGTCTTCTTGTTTACGTTGAGAAAGACTTATTTTTGAAGATTGATAATGAACTTATTGTAAAGCGATTTCAAAATATGAAGACTCGTAAAGGACAATTGTGAAGACTGGTGGTTTTAACGCCAGATGCTACCACCAGTTCTGATCCTCAGTGATCAGTGCTCTTGATCCGTTCAGAACCCTTACTCTATTTTGGTGCTTTCTCTGGTGACTTTGGTAGTTCCTATTTTGATCTAAGTGACTATGGAACATGGCTGTGGTTTGTCTCTGATGCTTCTGGTAGCTACTTTCTCTTAGTACCTAGGCTACTTTATCCTTTTCAAGGAGCTTTTGTTGTGCAGTTTAGCTCCTGTTTTCATGTTGGTTTCAGTATGTTATGTTTCTTTCTTTATGCTGATGACATTACTATTATGTTGGCTCTGTTGATTGCTTTTTGCTGGGCCTCTATCGCACTCGTTTGCGCTACCAGTGAGTTTATTTCGTTGCTTTTATCTATGTCGTTTGGGTGCTTCCTTTATCTTTCGCTCTCTGTGACTGAATGTGTTTTTTCTGTTCTGATTTGAGTGGTTGTTTCTATGGCGGGTCTGCACTCGTTATTGCCTGGGTACAGTTATTTTGCTCTTGTTTGTATTTTGTTGGCTGGCTCATCTTATTTCCAGGGTCTCGCTTTGTGGATGCATCGGAGGATGATTTTACTTTCCAGAGGTACGTTGTCATTTGTAATTTTGTATATTTCAGATTTTATTTTTATTATAATAAACTCGACCACAGTGACTCAAATTCTTGGCTCCGCCCCTGAGCTAGCCTATAGCCTTGTTATAAATAGTGATAAGTTCTTACAAGGTAAAGCACCAAACAAAAATCTCAGATTCTTTGCATCTAAATGGTTGGTTGTTTCTTGGAGCTCCCTCAGGCACTTCATTAAATACATGGATGTGGGTTCATTTCTGCTGAAGTGTTTGGGGGACTCTAGGAAGTACCCAGCATTAATGCTATATATATATGCAAGTAATACAATGAATGGCGCAAGTAATACAAAGAATGGATTAGGGTTGATGATTAAAAGCTAAGGATAATTATTTACGTTGGTTGTCCCCTTTGAGTTTCCTTCAAGCACTTCTTTAGGGTTTCTATTAATTTTGATAAAGTATACTGAAGTGTTTGGGGGGAACTCTACTAGGTGGCATCCAATTACTATTCTTCTTGAGCTGCGCTTATAAGCGAATCCTGAGGTTATTGTCTCACTACAGACCACTAGATCTTTAGCGATATTTTTTATAAGCTTTCCCGACATTTTCTAACGCCGAAATAGATGGTAACGACGCTTTTGGAAACATCGCCAGAAGCGCCGTTGTACTGAGCGTCACCGTTGTACCGAGCGTCAGGACAGATTGGGAGTCTATCCCGGCGTTTTCAGTAAAATACGCCGTGATAGAGCGTTTATTTAACAAAAGAATTCCCGACGTTTGTGTTCAATAACGCCAAAAATACCGGGATAGGGTATTTTTAAAAATATATATATATATATTTTTAATCTTTTCAAGTAATTTTTTAAAAAAATAATTTTATCCTGAATCTGAAATATTGGCATGATACATAAGAATCCAAAACATTGTTTGTAGATATAAAGGGAACACCAGCAATATCAGAGATGCCCACTTACCTGATCAAACATGTCAATGTAAACTTGCTGCACAGAATGGGCAATATAAAAATGGTTAATTCATGTCTTGACGTATTCTACGCCATAGTTCAACAGTGTTTCAACCTGATTATTTTTTTTTGATGAAAGCGGATAGAGTCGAAAGACTCCAGCCAGATCAAAAAATATATTAATGATAAAGCACTGTACAAAAGCAATGAAAATAGTTTTACAAGAAGTAAAACCATGGCCGGACAGCCAGCAAAACAAACAACAGGAAGAAAATACAAAGAAAATAAACTACAATCCACACAAAGCAAACAACTAACTGCAGAAATGCCGGAGAACAAAGAGACCAACGAAGACAAAACTCGGCAGCTGACGGCACGCAAACCAAAAACACACTGCAGTAGATTGAAAAAGAATGCAGCAGGATCGGGAATATCGCTCAAACGGGGCCTGGGCGCTAGCCGAGTACCCGACCAACATGCACCAAACACTAGCATCGCCGCTACACTCGTCAGCTGGGAAAAAGAGAACCACCCCAAAGAAGCCTCCCTCGCCAGATCAAATTAGAAGGATACAGTCATCCCGGCACACCAAAAGGAAGGGAAGCCACTGCATAGCGAGGATCGCGAAACGTCGAAACGAAGCAGGGCAGTGGCCACTTGGTATATCAACAAAAGGGAGCAATGGCCGCCATCAACCTGCATTCCCAAACAGACAGAATGCCAACAAACTCGGAAGACTCAGCAATCACACCCAGCAAAAAATCAAACTGATAAGATGCTCAGGGAAAAAAGCAACAGGAGCACCCTCTCCCGTAAAAATGCACCAAACTAAGGGCAAAAAAATAATCACCAAGAAACAACATGATAAGCAAACAAGCATACAAACAAACAAACATTGCTCGGTGCGATCAAGGTCCAGCACAGACAGAACAGAGCGTCGAAGAACAGAAAGCCACCATAATTAACATCGATAATACATACAAAATAAAACCTGAGCATAATCAGGCAAAGAGAACACAGAGAAGAGGTCTAAAGCAAGACAAACACAACGATAAGTGATCAGCTACTAAAGCCAACTGCTGCTAAATCAACACAATAACAAACCAAGGCAAAGGAAAAATAAGGTCTAACACCGGAAAAGCCACCTGCAGTCAAAGCTACTACAGACCACAAAAACTGCTTACTAGATAACATCAGAACAAAAGAAACCCAAAAGAGAACAGAGGGCAAAAGGAGCCATCAGCGGGGCCGAGCGGCGAAGACATTCTCCAAGAATTAAACCTGCGAGAATGAACAATAAAAGCGTTCAACCAACAATAGAGAATCATAAAGCAGAAAGACTGGTAAGGCATCGCAATGAATCTTCTAAACGGTTACAATCATAAAAATTTCTGTCTTCAGGATTAAGCTTAGAAGACCAAAATTTAAAAAGAAATAAAAACTCTTCTATCAAAGAGGTAATGGTGGTGGCCTTATGCAAAAAAAGCCTACGGTTTCTTTCCAACCACACAATCCAAATAATGATATGAACCGATAGATTCCATCCTTTGCGAAATCTCGGATGTGAAGAACGGGAAACCCAACAGGAGACAAGATTGGAAGTCAAGATCGGAATTTCCCAAGCCAGAGCTACTATCTTCCAAAGAGGAGCGATGAAAGAGCAGCACACAAAAAGATGATTACCATCTTCCGAGGCTTCCGAGCACATGGGACATAATTGTCCCCACGCAAGATTTCTTCTGTTAAGGACCTCGACCGTGAGTAACTTGTTGTTAATAGCCAGCCAAGAGTTAATTTTAACCTTGAGAGGAGCACAGGAGCTCCAGATGAAGGGAGCTGAAGGGGACTTGATCCCGCGAAAGTTAAGGAAATTATAAAACGATTTAACAGAGAAAGACTTGGAAGCGCTCCATCGCCAAGCGATACCTTCCAAAGGTTGCCAACCGACAAGATTAAGAGAGTTGATAAGATCGTAAAGATCAGAAACATAAGGGGGGAGGGGGGGGGGTAACTCGACAGAGAAAGGAATAATCCAATGCCTAGAGGAATCAACCCACGAGAACGATTCAGCTATAGTGGCGTCTGGAAAGGATGCAAATCTGAACAGATGAGGATAGGCCGAGGAGAGTTTGGTGTTGCCTATCCAGAGATCAGTCCAAAATTTGATCCTTGATCCGTCCGCGCATAAACGATATATACTGCATTGGAAGGCAGCAGCGGCCTTCCAGACACCTTTCCAGAAAGGGGAAGCAAAACGATGGGTAGATCGGTTGAAATCCCACCAGTTACAAGAGGAGAAATAATACGCTTTGATACATTGAACCCAGGGCAAATGTCCAGCTAAATGGAAACGCCAGAGCCATTTACCCAACAGGGCGATATTATGGTCCCGGAGGTTAAGGACTCCCAATCCACCAGAAGCCTTGGAGAAGCAGATGAGTTTCCAATTGCAAAGGTGAGAACCTTGCTTAAAAAGGGCTGCTCCTGACCAGAAGAAATTGCTTCTGATTTGGTCAATCCTCCTGAGGACCCAGGAAGGGATGTAATAAAAAGACATCATGAAAAGTGGAATAGCGGAGAGGACCAAGTTATGAAGAACTAATCTCCCTCCAGGGGGAAAGTAACTTTCCGGACCAGACGTTAAGCCTGGATTCGATTTTATCAATGAAGGGAAACCAGTCAGATCTGAGTAACTTACCCCATCTCAAGGGAATCCCTAAATAGGTGATGGGGAAAGACGCAATACGGCAATTAAAAAATTGCGATACCTCGGTTTGGCGGCTAGAATCACCGCCTAGCCAAAGCACAGAGGACTTATGGAAATTGATGGAGAGGCCTGAAGCCATCTCAAAATAATAAAGCAGAAGCTTAAGATTGCGCAGGGAAGAGCGATTCGGTTTGGTGAAAATAATAGTGTCATCAGCGTACTGCAAGTTAAGAATACCGTCAGTGATTGGAGCGCCCAAGACCATCAATGACGTTAGCTTCGCGAGCATTGCGAAGTAACTTGTTGAAAACGTCCGTTACCAGTGAAAAAAGAAGGGACGAGAGTGGGTCTCCCTGGCGGAGACCGCAATGGATCTTAAACTTATGCCCCTCAGAACCGTTGATAAGGATCGAGGAGGTACCGGCGAATAGGCTGGATTTGATCCACGCAATCCATTTCGGACCGATCCCGGTGAAGGAGAATATCGAGAAGAAAATTCCAACTGATATTATCGTAAGCTTTTTGAAAATCCAATTTAAGAAGGATTCCTTCCGATTTAGTATGGTGGTAGAGAGAGATAATCTCTTGAGCCGAGGCCATACTATCCAGGATATAACGGTCTTTAATAAAACCTGATTGAGCTGGGTCGATAAGGGGCGATATGATCACACTGAGCCTAGTGGAGAGCACTTTCATGATAATCTTAAAAGAGGTGTTGATCAAGCTAATAGGTCTAAAATCTGTCAACACGTTGGCTCTTGCTAATTCTGGGATGAGAACAATGTGCGCATAGTTAATGCGATCAAAGGAAAAAGATCCCTGGTGAAGGTCCTGAAACAGGTGGAACAAATCATCCTTAAGCCAAGGCCAGAACTTCTGAAAGAAAAAGGCAGGGAAACCGTCCGGTCCAGGCGCTGAGTCGCTTTTTAAAGCGAAGACGGCAGTTTTGATTTCTTCCAAGGAGAATGGAGCCTCAAGAGAGGAAAGGTCATATGGATGAGACCCATAGAGTTGCTGCCAATCAAGGGAGATTAGTCGTGATTTAGGAGAACCAATAAGATTTTTATAGAAAGAAAGAAAAGCACGGTGAATATCTGGTTCAAATTGCAGGTCCTCCCCATTATCATGGATCAAAGAAATTCGATTGCAACGTTGTCGATGAGACGCAAAATGATGGAAAAATGCGGTGTTGCCATCACCTTCCTTAAGCCATTTGAGACTGGCTCTTTGAGCCCATTTAGTATGATCCTGCTGAAGGATGTCGGCATACTCGCGTTTGCAAGCAAGTCGCTCATTGCGAGCAGAAACTGACAAAACGGCTTTCTCCTCCATTGAATCAAAAGCTTCAATGGACGCAAGGAGGAAATTTTTAAGGAAATTAGTGTTGGATTGTCTTTCACGACGCCAGATCTTGCATTCGTGCTTGATGGCGTGGAGTTTAAGAAGAAGATTGGCAAGACCTGATGACCCAGTAATGGAAGCAAGGCATTCCTCTACTAGTTTAACAAAAAGCTGGTCTTGAAGCCACAATTTTTCAAAGCGGAATTGGTGATGGTGAGGGAAATGAAAGTTAGAGTGTAAAGCGATGGGAACGTGGTCCGAGGACGGGTTGGGTAAGGCCTTAGCGAAGGAGTTATGAAATTTGGAGAACCAAGAGTGAGAGACAAGGAATCGGTCTAGTTTGGCCAAGGTAGGGGGAAGCCGTTGATTCGACCAAGTGAATGATCTCCCATTAATCGGGATATCAATTAACTGTAGATCCCTAATGCAATCGTTAAAGATGCAAGATTGGGAGAAGGATGATACCGGGTTTGATCTTTCTGAGGCGAACCTGGTAACATTGAAATCACTGCAAATGAAACAGAGACCTTGAACAAAATTGTGTAACGATTGGAATTCGGTCCAAAAAAGAGGCCTTCGCTGAGAAGTCGATGGCCCGTAAACCGAAATCACAGTCAAATCGCAATTGAGAATCGTCCAGTGAAGATGGATGATCAAGAAGAAATTCAGACGGTGAATCGCTACTAATGAGAAAACCGATTCTTTGAAGCCCAGTAGGATACCGCCCTTAGTACCAATAGAATCCAAAGATATCCATCTTGTAATGAAGGAACCTCCTAACGATTGAAAAAGACGAGGGGAGGGAGAATCAACCTTCGATTCCTGGATGGAAATGAGGTCGCAATGGGAGGAGGAAATAAGGTCAAAAATCGCTCTCTTTTTAATGGGGCAGTGGAGACCCCGGATATTCCAAGAGATACTAATCATGAGAAGCGCGGTGTTCTCGGAATCTAATACGTTCAGACTGTCTAAGGATTTTAATAGGAAGTGTAGTGTCAGAAGCTAGCTGGAAGCCTAAGGACTGGGCAATGGACACCATCTCGAAATCCGAAATAGTTTCGAAAGGAGTGAACCTAGCGGAGCAGGAGGTGGAGAAGCAATAGGCAAAGGAGAAGACGAAAAGACAGGGGAATTAGTAGAAGAAATCGAGGAATATTTCGCTCTTAGACGAGCACTCGATCTAATCAAACGATTAGAGCGGCGGTCAGTCGGAGAGGAGAAACGAGGAGATTGGAGCATGAGCTCTGCAGAAGGGGAAGGAGGGGGCGAACCCTTGACTATGCCGGAGGGGGTCTTTGGTGCGATTACTGCTGAAGAAACGTAAGGTATAGAAAACCCCTGGACTCGCTTAAATGAAGAAGCGAGTGGAGCATCGGAGGGCTGGGCCTTCCGACTCTCTCGAATAAGGGCAAACAAATCAGTTGAGAGCCATCGAATAGGCAAAGAGAGGGCGAACAGAGAGAGCCAGAGCAAACAAGGCCCTACAGGTGCAATCCACAATACAGGAAACGCACTCTCCAAAAAGAAAAGATGCAAACACAAATCGACAGACATGCTGACAAAGAAAATGGATGAAACAGTATTATGAATATGCAATACATGTTTGGAAGCCTGCGCATTCTCCAGATCAGCAACTTCCTCTTGAAGCAAATCATCCTTATCAACCCATCCCAGCGCTTTAGAGGTTGAGGAGATTTTAGCAGAGAGTGAGAACGGGGATGAAGGAGGAACATTGGAGGTGGGGAAGTGCGCCAACTGTTGAAATCTCTCCCAATCTAAGGCGAAGGAGGGGTTAACCTCCCATGCGGGCCACGGATCAGCTATATAGGAGGCAGAAGGAGAGGCCTGAGTGCTTTTGCCAGTAGTCGGAGGCTGAGAGGGCTTCAGGGGAGTGGACGGCAGTGAAGCAAGGGAGGTAGATTGAGATAAACCCCTCGACTGCGGCTGAGGGGCGCGCTCAGGATTGATCCAAACCAGGTTCGGGGCCTTGGACGGTGAAATCTTCGAGGAATTATGCGTAGGGAATGGCTTGCGGAGAGGCGGCCATTCCTTCCTCGCTGGGGGTATAGGAGCAGGCTTACCATTAACGTGCCCAGGCTTGGGCACAGTAGAAGAGCCAGGGTGAAACACTAGAGATGGCTCGGGGCAAAAAGAGTGCTTAGGGGACTCCGACGGAGGAGCCGGATCATGATACTGAACAGACACGGAGAAGGCGGAGATGCCATCTTTCAGGCAGTAAGCCTCGATTCGCTCCAGAGGCGAAGGGCATCGGAACAAAGCTTCTACTTGGAGACTACCAGAAGCTAGCCGAGCGCAGGAAGAAATGCTCACAAGCTCTCCAATACACCTAGCCATGGAACCAACAAGCCTCAATGAGTCGCAAAAGGGGGGGAGGCCCACAAGGGTGACTTTGATAGGCGCTGGGTCCAGAGCCGAAGCAGAACTGATAGAGACCCATTGGCGAATGGCTAGGGAAATGGTGCCGATCGCGAGAGAAGAATTGGCGCAGAGCTCTTCAAGAATCTTGGGGGAGGGACACCAGATAATGGCATCTCCGTTCGAGCAAGAGTAGAGCACCCAATCCCAATCTCGAACGTTACAGGAGTTGCTAAGAAAGGAGTTGAGGGTGTAGAAGGGGATCGAACCTCCGTGGAAGGAGATGGCCCCGTAGTTGCTAAAGAGCTTCAACCTATCAGATAGCTCCGTATCCTGCAAGAAAACTTGAGTCACAACCGGCTTAACCGGCGAGAGAGAAGGAACAACCAGAGCGGTAGACACTGAAGGAACGGTAGCAGACATCCGGGTGGACGCTGGAGGTGTAGGGAGAAGAGGCGAACGAGTAGTAGCTTTCTTCTTCTTCGGCTTAGAAGAGGGAAGGTCCGCCAGCTTCCGCTGCAAGGATGGAAAGTCAAGAGCCGCTAGCACTTGATCTGCTATTGGAACCCCAACAGAAAGGCCCAAGAGTTTTTGGAGGGCGAAGCAGCGGTGACGCGCATGCCCCTCCTTCAGACAGAATAAACATTTCATCTTGGACACACAATCGATCTTCAAATGACCTGGTTGATGGCACCGGTAATAGGAGAAAGAAGAGCGGTGAGAATAAGATCAAGGAGAGGAGGAAGCTGAAGAGATAGTGCGGAAGAGAGGGCGGAAAGCCTGCCGAGAAGAAGCCTCTGGATAGCGGGGGGGTCTGGCCCTAATGGGCTCAGAACAAACAGGCTCCATCCCAGCACAGGGTCGAATTGGTCCCTGGCTAAGCGAAAACATTTTTTTTTAACAACTTCAACCCATGATAACTCCATGGGTCCAAAGAGAAACGACCCACTACAGACAGGGCAAGAAACAAAAGCAACTGGCGATCAAAAGAGCGGTCAGACTGCCGCCAGCAAACAAACTCCGGCTTAACGGCCGCAATGGGAGTGGATAACACAGAGAAAGTGGAAGAAAAGAATTAGGGGGAAAGGGGAAGGAAAAAGAAACAGCACGGGGAGAATGTGCTGAGAAGAGCGACAAAGAGGAGCTCAGGGACGAGCTCAGCAATTCGTCTAAAGCAATAACCTCACTAATCGCAGAACCCAGAAAGCAAAACAAACCAAACGGTGCCAGACAACACCTATGCCAGAAAAAGGACCAAACAAAGCAAACCGAGAACTTACAGTGATTAGCAGCAAACGTCCAGAGTAGAGGCGAGATGAAACCAACCTTGATGAGACCTCGATAGACGGAGGCAGCGCACAGGACCAGCACCGTCAGAGATTCTGGCATAGCAGACCACCACTCCACCGATGAGGCCCGAGACGAGGGCAGAGACGCTAGAAACCGAGGAGCTGGAACAAGCGGAGCCTTGGGCAGAGAGGGGTGGCCACGAGTAAAAACTCAACAAACCGGAGGAAGAGCAAACACAACACGCGAATAGAGGCTGACGCCGCGCGGAGGGAAAGAGGCTGAGCGGCTACAGGGGAAAGCGATATCAGCACCGAGACCCCGGGGCAAACGGACGAGGCTGAGCGAGGGATGGGAAATGGAGGAGGCGAAAATGAAAGAAAAGGGGTGGAAACGAAAGGGGTTTAGAGAGGAGGGAAAGGCAAAGATAATTAATGAAGGGGCAGAGGGGGAAAAAGCTATGATCCACCAGATCTGAGGGAGGAAGGAACTCAGGGAAGAAGCTTAGGCAGGAGACCTCGTTTCGAAAATAAAGAGATAATTTTCACTATCTGATTTACATGTCACTTTTACATGTCACTATCGAAAATAAAGAGATATAAGTTTCAACCTGATTATTAGAGTAAATAAATTAAAAATTAAAATAAAGAGAACTATTGCAAAAGAAAAAAAAAATAGACAACACAATGAAACGAAGAAGACCCCAATAGATCGATAGAATAGAATAAATGCTGAACAAAAACATCAATTCTGTACCTCTAACTTTTTTTTGATGTAAGCGGATAGAGTCTAAAGACTCCAGCCCGATCAAAAAATATATTGATAACAGGAAATAAAACTGTACAATACAGAATAGTAGGGTTTTACAAGATGTAAAACAAAAGGTCAGCTGACATAAAATGCTGACAAAAAACAAAGAAACGAAACACAGATAAAATCATATACATTGAAACAGTAAGAAATGACAAAAGCTGAGATCGCAGAGCAGGCTTGGTCGGGGCACGGGACAGCGATGATCCACCATATGCGTAGGCGGATGCCAAAGCTGGACGCGAGGAGACAGTTGATCGCCGGACTAGGTGGACAACAAGAGAGCTAGGGGAGGGCCAGAAGCTGATATCATCGCTTGATGGAAACCGAAGCACCTACAAACCATAAGATGCTTCAGGGGCAAAAGCGATCAGTCTCACCAAATCCCGGACCCGCAAGAGAGAAGCGAGATCTGGAACACCGCAATCGATCTAACGAAAGACCCACTAACAGAAGATTAAAAGTCACTATGTAGTGGAGAAAAGCAATCAACATGATGCCCATCTCCCAGCAAGATGGGGAGAGATAGCCCACCAGCAAAAGAAACAAGCAATCGCCATCCAAAGGGCGAAACATAGGAATAGCAGTCCACCCACATCAAACTAAACACAACAATAACAGTAAGACAATAAGCTAGCACAGCAGAAAGTAAAAGGGAAAGAGAGAAATCCATTACAACCACAAAAAAGCGCAACCCGAACAGAAAGTAAGTTATGTACCTCTAACTTATCGAAGCTGATTTCCTTTTATAAAAAAAAACTTATCAAAGCTAATCATAACATTATACCACCTTTAGTCCCACAGGGAATCTCTTACCTGATACCAAAAATAAGAAAGCAATTAAATGTACGTCGAACAATAAATTTGGACTTTACTCTAATCCTACTAATTATTGCACGGAATCAGCGTGGTACCAATTCTTTTCATGTGGGACAATTTTATATTTGAGAAAACCGATGGACAAGATAATAAACTGCATAGTCATGGACTCACTGAATTTTCAAAGTTCTCCTGGACTGAATTAAAATGCCTAGGAAGATGAAGATTACAGATTAGCTACATAGACTTACACTGTAACTCTAAGGCACAGCTGAAATCATAAGGCAAAAAGAAATCTTTTTTTTTTACATCCATTCATTCCTAGCTCAATTCACTCAGATGGGCTGATTGGGTTGAAGTTCAGGTCCAATCAAAATCTTTTGAGACACAAGTTTTACTTCAAACAAGAAGGACTAGATTGCTAATTAAAATCTAGCGAGTCCTTATTCATCATTGTTTACCAAATTTAGATTGCAAGTTTGCACCTATAACCTAGATGTACTTGCCAGTAAACCGAGCCTATTGTGTACTTATAGAAGGCTATTAGATGTAGCACTATCAATTTTGTACTTATAGAAGGCTATCCATAATAGATGTAGCACTATTAATTTTATTCAAACTAATCTTATCTTGATTTGTGCTTGAATTAGTCAAATCAAATTGATTAGAGTTGCGTGCTTTAGGTTAATGTCAACGTTATGGGCCAAGAAAATTAGATGCCAGTACGCAATTGTAAGCAATTATCACGAACACTGACACAATAGGGCATAGGGACTAAAGTAAATTTGGGTGTCACAAATAAATAACATGATCATAAACTCAGTTAAACATAATCATAAATAACTACCCTACAAAATCCTCTAAACTTCATGCATTCATACTTAAAAATCAGAAAAGAACAAAAAAAAAAAAAAAATCTAAACATACCTACACAAAATATTAACCCAAAACAGAACTATTTTATAATCTTAAAGCATCAGCTACAAATAATTAGTGTTTAATTTGCAACATTGCTATCAAATATCAAGTTATATTTAATAATTTATTGACTAGTCACTTAATCAAAAAGCAATTGGTTGATATGTTAAAAAATACAGTATTAGGTTGCAATTGATCCTTGATATGTTAGTAAGCATGTTGCTGATTTTGTCCAAATAAAAATATAGGACACAATAAGTCATATCAATGGTGACTCCCTCCATAATTTTGGCCTGCATTTGGGATATGGCAAAATTCTTAAAACTTTGAATCAGTTTCAGGCGAACCTGACTAGCCTTTCTCATCCCCCTAATCCTCCACAACCCAGTAGTCCTTGTGATCAAAAGAATGGTCTTGTTTAAATCAACACCAAAGTTAAGATGTTTGGGTGTCTCTGTGGGTATATGGACAAACATCAAGTGCATAATCAAGGTAAAATCTAACATGATCATGATATTGCTAATAAATATTGCTAAAAAATATATAGAAACTTGCCAAGAAATATACATCCACTCCTCATCCCAAATGTACACCCAAGTAATCACTTCTTAATTCACGATTAACACATTCTCACTCATTCACCATCACATAGCTTTCAAAATCTATACAAATTCAAACGAAAAAAAAGGGTGAAATCTACAGAACCTTAGAGATCGATTGGAGACATTGAGGGATCTGGATGCCCTAGCTGCTTTTAAAGCTCAGCAGTGGAGGAACGTTGAGATAGAGGTCGATGGCTTGGGAATCGAAAAGAAGGGAGAGGAGAGGGGACGGGGGGGGGGGGGGGGGGTGTTGGCGTCAGGCTGAAGACGACGACGGCAACATCAACGACAGCAATGGTGATATCGACGGGAACGGTTTTGATTTGGGATTTTGAGAGATTTGGGGGTTTAGAGATTTGTGGGAATGTTGAGAGATTTGGGGGTTTAAGACGGATTTTTGTAGAGGTCTATCCGGGCGTATAAGTGAAACGTCGGCAAAAAAAAATACTGAGATAAACCATTTATTTTGTAGCGTCTGTTTCTTGAGTTGTAACCTTACATTTATTTTTCAGTAATTTTGGTTTAGGCTGGTAGTTTGACACAACATTTTGATTAGATCTGGTGACTTTTTCACCTTTACTGTGAACTCTCAATTAATACATAGCATATATAAGATTATCATATACTTCTTCTAGGGAGATTATGATATACATAACCCAGAATAACCATATATAACCCATGAACATAGTACGTGTAGCTATTTTTACCAAACGGCCTTATTGATGTTTTCCTATAAATTTTATTCATTCTGTTTGGCCTTAATTACATGTATAAATCACAAGGGTTATGGCTCCGTTTGGTTGGGGGGGGGGGGGGGGGGGGCAACAGGCAATCCTCGGATTAAGAGTCGGGCAGAGACCCTTCTACATCGAAAGCTTTGGTCAATTGGCCCGTTCTTTGAGTTGGTGGTGTGCCTATCAGACTAGTTTTTTATATGTCATATAATATTACTAGATTTGTCCGTGGCCACACGTTTTCAGAACGGTACAGCTATTGAAAAATCTTGTAAACAGTAAATCAACAATTATATGGCTAAAGTTTGAATAGTATGACAATAATTAGTTGTAAATAAAAGTCCATGTTTCCATTAGTATATGGTGAAAAATAAGAGTCCTGGTATTCACCCCCCATTTTCTAGCTCACCCCCCCCATTCTTAAGTTGCCCTTTATAAATTAAAATTTTCAGACATATCTTTTTTAAATTGTGGGGGGTAAACTGTTTGTTCACCCTACATTCCCTCCCAATTTCTTGGTTCCGCTCCCCCGATCCGCTTCCTCTATCCAAAACTAACAATTTCCATCCATCCACCCCAAAATTTTTTTTCATCTTTCTCCCCCTATTGTTTTTTTCAAATAACTTGGACTCTTCATCTTCATGTATCTCTTTAATGGAAGAAGTGGAAGAAGAAGAGGCAATGAGAATTCAAGAAGAATCTAATCAAATGGATTTTGAGTCACTTGAGGTCAATGAACATCAGGGTTTTGACAACTCACAAACTACGGTATGTTAAAAATTCATCTTTTTAAGATTTATGATTCTAATCAACAGTCAAATTTTTTAGGGTTTATTAAAACCCTAAGGTAGATTAAATGAAATTTATTAAATCTTAGTCAATGATGATTATCCACTTAAAAATGCAATCTTTTTTAGGGTTTTGTGAGATGGATATCACATGAATTATGTATGCTCTTTCTTGTTTGATATTCATAATTGTATTATATCGATTTTTGTTTTAAAATAAATTGTGCGTATGACAAGAATTATGCAATTTCTTATTTGATATTATGTTATTGTGTCTTCGTATTGGGAGCATATAGTGTTTGTATTTTGTGTAATTGATAGTTTGTTGTATGAATATGTTGATTACAACGGGGGGTGAATACCAATGGGGTGCGCGCTCCAGATTTTC